>OZ025292.1:420675267-422015267 GCA_964019185.1 Maratus speculifer
TTTAGCAATTCATTCCCACTCAGCTAAACCGTGAAACACATATTCACATATACTCACATACACATATAATAATACTATCATAATACATATATTTCATACGAATCTGAAAACCTGTGCGAAAGGGAGAAGCAGAGCAAAAAAAGATGAAATTTGTGTGATGTAAAATTTTGGTTGGTTGGTTGGTTGGGTAGTGTTTTATGCCGCAATGTCCCCAGTGGGACATGCTGCGCCACATAAAAAAATTTTGGTAACCCCCTCTCTCGCCCCCCCCCCCCCCAAAAAAAAAGGACGAGACAGAACAAAAATAAGTACTGGACAGAAAAAGAGGGAAGAGACCGAATTGAAATTTCTTATTTATTTAAATGATTGTTTCAAATAGGAAGCTGTAGTATATAAATCCATTATTCGACAAAGAAAATATATCGATATCATTGTGAAATTATATTTATCATTTAAAGCCAACGGCTAAAACTACTTCAGTAATCTTTTGCATTATATTCATCATCATTATTTTTTTTTATTCTATGCCAAGCAACCAACTCCAGACCTTTTCTTTCTTCTTCTTCTTCTTTTTTTTAATTCTAAACAAAAATAATGCGTGTAAAAATTTTATTTGAAATTTTTATAACTTATTCTGGATTTTTCGCGTTTTAAGATAATTGATTAAAACGATCTTGGGGATCTGCCATATTAAATTATTTATTTTTCAAAAAGCAGAAAATAAAAACTTAGTTCTTTGGGGAATTAAATGTTACATGGATAATCTGTTTTAAGCTTTTGCAAACTTTACTTTTAAGCGAAAAGATTACTGAATAATTGAAAAGAATATTTTTTCTAAATGAAGGAAAGATAGGATAAGGAAATATAAGATAAGAAATAGGATAAGGAAAGATATTTTCAACAAAGCAACTAATTTAGAAACTGAACACTTGGAGAAAAAAAAAATCCTGTGAAATTACTTTAATCTAAGAAAATCTTCGATAGATAAAAACTGAAAGGGGTCAAAATTACAATGTAAGAGTTTTAGTTATTTTTTCAAAAAATAAAATAAAATAACAACATGAATAAAAAACCGGACAAGAAAACATTTTTGTCCGTAAAATCTCAGTATACTAGCCTGCTTTCTTCCGTCTAGTTGGTTTGTTTTGAAAATACTCATTGATTTTTAACCAGGGGCCTAGAAAGAGCATTTTACCGAAAACATATAAAACATTTTAATCTAAATTACCCGAAAATAACTGATGAAAAATATAGAAAACAATGTAAATAAATCATTACCCATTTGAAAATTTGATTGCACTAGCACCAATATTTAAAAAAAAAAATTCCCCTAAAGTTTTGTTAATGAGAAATACACTCGATTACGTTTGTGTTATGTTCTTGTGTTATACTCTAAATGCCACTCAAAAAATAATCTGGATATTTCATTGGACCAATCAAAAGTTAAAGGCGTAATGTTATTATCTTTTACGTAAAAATTAAAAGAAACATCAACAATATTTTTTATAAAATGGAATCTGCACTTTAAAGAAATTTGAGACACTTCATTAAAACACAAATTCATAAAATAAACGAAAAAATATATAAAATCATAATAAGAAACGCAATTTTTCACCTTGAGTCAACATAAAATATTTAATATGAACTTTAAAAAGTTCGCTGTTTAACTTAAAAAGCGACTAAAATAATGAAACCTATGTTAAATGTTAAAATTATACATTTTATTTAATTTTTTTAGTACTTTCAAGTCTTTTGAAATCTTTATCAAAGAATTTTTTTAAATATATTATAAATACATTTATATTTTAAATATTTTCTGAAGAGTTTGAAAAGGCTTGAAGGTATTAAGAATTTTAATTAAAATGTATATTTTAATCATTTAACACCTCTCTCATTTATTTAGTCGCATTTTAAGTAAAACAGTGAACTATTTAAAGTTCACATTATATATTTATTGTTATTATTATATTATTTTAATTTTATTATGTTACATATTATATTAAAGCTGCACATTATATTAAAAATGAACTATTTCTAAATTAATTCAAACGCACTTTTTACAACTCATGGGCAGTCTGACAGTAATTTTTCCAACACACACACGCATGTAAAAAGAGGAGAGAGAGAACAGATAACTCGGCCCCATGATAGATCCCAAATAATTTACTTAAATTGGAATTATGCATCAAGTCAAACTTCAAAAACTAAAGTTTAATTTTTTTTGATAAATAAAAAAACAAAGACATTTATTAAACTTTTTTTTTTTTACAAAAAAGTAATTACTAATGCTTATCCAGTAATCTTAAGTAGGATACTACTAGTAATTTATTGCTTAAAACGCCCCGACCAGTGAAAGAAAGGTTCTGTCTTGTTCTGAGAGAGGTAGACGGCAGGTGCTGGGTTCTAGCCCAATCGCTGCGTTCGGCCTAACCCTTCGAAGTTTTCCGTGGTTTTCTTCGAACCTCGGATTTCCTTGTATAAATACGGGTTAGGTTCCCTTAGAAAGATCTCCATGGAGTGCACTTAACGCCTTAGGGTCTATATCCCACATGTAGATAATTGACCGCCATCAATGCGAACAAAAACAATTGCTTAAAACTGTGAAAATGTCTTTCAAAAACGCAGGAAGTACTTACTAATTCCAAATATGGGTACAATTTTTAAATAAAATGCCATTATATCGTCTAACTAAAAGATTTTCGAATCCATCGTGACAGACTTTCTAAAAACATGAATAGTAAAGAGCAAAAAATAGATGATATTTAGGTAAAAACTTCTAGAAAGTTGCTTTTATAACTAATCTGAATTAGATGAAGTTTTCATCAATTTTTTTAAAAACATTTTTATTTTCGATGATCCTTTGAAAGAATAAAGCGTAGATTAGTGTAAAGAAGACCGAAGCGAGTTCTGTTATAAAACTTAGAGAGTTTCTATTTGGAATTATTAGACATGTTCATTGCACTTACTCAAGAAGTGTATTTTTTGAAGGGTTTAAAAATGAAGTACATTTGCAGAACATTTTTGGTGAAATAAAAATTGAATAAGTTCTAATGGTGCCTAATTTCAACAAATTAAGTATTCAGTTCATACTAACTTATGACCTCTGCCTCGCTTTAAGAAGTATATAATATTTGGTTTAATCTCTATTTTTTGATTTATGAGGACATACTGAATAAGAACGTACTAATTTATGAGTACGTACTTTCATAAACGTACTGAATGGACTGGCTTACCAGGACAGCTTTAAATAATTATTACAAACAATATGTCTTAATTTTAAAAAAAATAAAGTATTGACCTATTGGCCTCATAGAATGCAAAAATATGTGTCGGAAATGATAATTTGAAAAGTTTCAACAGTAGGGCTGGGCGATATACCGTAATATCGTTATATATCGATATTTCTTTAAGACCGCGGTATCGATATTGAGATTTCAATCATTCCGATATATCGTTTCAAACGGTATTTCATCCTACTTTCGGAATTACGGAGTTACGGAATTTCGAATCTACCTCTGTCGGCGCAAAAGTTGTTTACTTTTGCAAACGTTCGCGCTGTAATCGGCACTTGCGTGATACTTCCGGTTTTGAGCCGGTGTCACGCACACACCGGAATATGGGCGAACAGTCTACTTTTTGCGCTGGTGTCGCGCACATACCGGAATATGGGGGAAACGTCTACTTTTTGCGCTGGTGTCGCGCACATACCGGAATATGGGCGAACCGTCCACTTTTTGCGCTGGTGTCGCACACATACCGGAATATGGGCGAACCGTCCACTTTTTGCGCTGGTGTCGCGCACATACCGGAATATGGGCGAACAATCTACTATTCTGATGTACTGCTTTATTTATCGGAGTTCGTTCGAGAATCGAAGTTGAAACACTCGTTCTAGGATCGGGTATTTTCGCTACAATCACTTGTTGACTCCATATCGGTGGCTAACTGTTGTTTTCCTGTGAGCTTGTGTACAGTTATTGCTGCCGGAATGCAGAATTGATTGCCGTATTTTCAAGAATGTGAGCACAATTAATCGATATTTCTTGTATGTTTGTTTTTTATTTATTAATAGAATTAATAAATAATTATATTAAATCACATATTATTTTACAGTTTTTATTAATAACATTAATAATTTACATGTATGGTAATTCTATTATGTCATTTATTTTAAGCAGAAATTTTACTTAACCCCTTAACGCGCAGTGTTGCCGGGTCGGCAACACCTAAAGTTCTCCCTGTTTAGAGACACAAAAACTCCGTGAATATTTTAAAAACTACTCTAATGGCTACTTTAAATATTTCTTATGAGTTCTAGATGGCAGCACCAGAGAGATCAAACTCTACTGTTTTTAAATAATAGGTAAAATGTTTTACTGTAATACGCGCTTCACAGCAATGCTCTTCTCACTGCACTTATCAATGCTTTACTTATGGGAAATGACCCCTTCGGCAACAGCTGTATAATTAAAATGGTTAGTGCAATCTTTAGAAAACAATACCTGTGTACTCTTCTAGGCCTAAATAGATTGCCTATTTTTTTTTCTCTTTGAATTCCAACTTTAAAGAGTAGTGCGCCGGAAAGGGTTGAAGCGGAAGATTTTTCTTTTTTCATTGTGATTCACCTTAGTTTTAGAGTTTATTGGATACTAGTATTTTTACCCGTTTTGTGTACGGGTTTTTAAAAAAATCCCCCCCCCCCCCCCAAAAAAAAAAATCTTTCTCAAATTAGGTCGGAAAATACTTTTCATTTTGAAAGATCGCTAAAACTCTATGGATGGTGTCTTTCTGCTTGGCCAAACATATTACCCATCCACAGCAGATGACAATATGATTATTGTATAAACATTCAAGTTTCGATTTCGCTGAGTTCGATAAACAAAAACAAACGATGGATAGTTTCCTACGTTTTCTTTGAGGTTCTTCTGGACTGGACACTTGTAAAAGATGCTCAAATTTTGTAATAACTTATTATATTTTAATAAAAATTTGCCACACAGCCTAATTTACTATTATTGCAAATTGCTGAAAATTTGAAAAAAATCGGTAAATTAACTTAGGAATTATGATTTTTTTTCCCTTTTAATGCTAAAGAATAAAATGCTTTGTTTTTCTTCCTCCCCCCCCCCCTCCTTTTCGTTTGTATGTGCCGTTGAATGTGTTTTTCGCACACTTAAACAACTGAAACTTGTTGATACTTTCACAAAACCTTTTTTATAAGTTTAAAAAAAAGAAAAAAAAATCGAACAGTTTATCTCTCATAAAAGAATGAGGATAGTTTTGATTTTGAATATCATGGATCCTTTTTATTTCAAGAGTTCACTAATGCAAAAACATCCGCTCAATGTCAATCTTAATTTTTTTTATACCTTGTTTGCATTTCCATATTTTTGTTTATTTATTTATTTGTTTATTTTTTGTTTTTGCATTGCACATCTGAGGTTGATCTCTTTCAACAAAAGCTGTTTTTTAATATTTGTTTTCAAGTTTTTTTTTTTCTTTACGGGAATACTTTCATTTTTGAAACTGGTTTCGAAAGTAAAAGCATCCTAGAAAAAAAATCTGTAAACCAAATCGAAAAAGTAAAAAATCATTATAGAGTAGAGATTAATTCAGCATTAATATTAAAAAAAGAAAAAAAAAAAAAAAAAAAAAAAACGGTAGTTAGCAAATAGTCCTGATTTGGGATTTTGTACTCTATTAAAGAAATTTCATGTTTTCTTAAAATTATTTGATTATTCTAATGCTTTCATTTGTATTCTGACTAATAATAGAATTATTTATTATAACAACGAAAAAAAGGTGGTCCTTACTGCTGAAAATTGCAAAAATGCAATTTTTTTTTTTTTTTTTTTTTTTTTTTTTGTAATAAAAAAATTCTAAGTTTATAGGTAATTAAAGTATTTTCTTTCAATATATCTAATGTCTATTTGTTGTCTTATATACATTATGTTGTTTCATTTTAATGATTTATAATGTTTAACTTTCTAAGAGTTTTCAATAACACATATTTTAGATCAGATTTGCAGGTAAAGGGTTTGCACATTTTGAATCAATACATAAAAATTAAAATTTATGTTCCTTGGAATATGTTAAGATATTGATATTTTTGTTTTTTCTTGATAATTAACATACACACACACACACACACACACACATATATATATATATATACTATTATGTGTTTGTAGTATTTTATACAGAGGACAGTTACATTTATAACCCTATAATGGAGTGACATTTGAATTGAAATATATCGATATATCGAAAATTATCGATATTTGGTCAGCGATATATCACGATATTAAAATTCTGATATCGCCCAGCCCCAGTCATTATGAAAAATGGAGAAAATGTTCTTTGTATCAATAAAATTCATGGAGTTACACGATAGTCACATACAAATTAATCAACAAAGCAAAAAGTCTAGCGACGTTATGCGATCGTTACTGGTCACTCGTTAAATGTCATACACTAAGAAGATAACATTTGATTTTGAAAAAATCTATACTAATAAAAGAACAAAACGCTCCGTGTGTGTGTGTGTCCGTGTGTCCATGTGTCTGCAATGGTTAGCGAAACCTACGGCACGTACGAGGTTAAAAATTTTTTTTAAAGTAGCTCAAAGTCTGTCCTGTTGCACCTGCTATTCAAAATTTCAAAATTCTAATTATTAATTGAGTAATTAATTAAAATCCGGAACTCACTCCCATCAAAAAAAAAATATTTTTTCGGCTTTAATTCCCTTCGCTTGGTTATGGTTGGTTGGTTGTATAAAATTTTCGACGCAATAATTGAAAAATCTGGAACAGAATTAAAAAAACCAATTTAAAAGTCTTTTTTTCCCAAAGATCTTTAATATTCATAATCCGGCAAACATCCAGTTTAACTGAAGATTTTAATCACAGCTGTTGTACGTCAGAGTGTTGGCACATTGTACATTAGAATGTATGTGGTGCTGATGTAAAATAATAATAATAATAATAATAATAATAATAATAATAATAATAATAAATAAAATAAAATAAAATAAATAAACGAGGCTTTTCTAGGAGTTATTTTTTTAATCATTGATTAAATTTAAAAGTATTCTATTTAAGTAAAAAAAAATTTTATGGCTTAGTTTATTTTTAAAACGAAAATAAAACGGCTGTTATGCGTACAATTGTTCGAATCGGCAGACGATTAATACACCATAATATATTATCAAATAGAAAAGCAAATTATACATCAGAAATAGTCATTAAAAGAATAGTAACAAAACTGGTTACGATCGTAATGTTTAGCCTTATTAAAACATAACCCAATCCAAACCGAAAAAAAAAAAAAAAATACAGACCATAATCTGATCTGAACAAGACAAAAATTCTGTGAGCATATACCCGAAGCGAATCAAAAAATATCATTTGAAAAAAACTATGAATTTGACATCTGACCCGAACCAAATTTGTATTCCACAAAAATGTTCAAATAAAGCATAACCCGATCCGAACAATGAAAAATAATTTTCTTGGAGATGTAACCTGACCCGAAAAGAAATACTTTCTAAAAGAAAAAAAAGAAAAAAAAAACAGAATGTAACCTGAACGAAATCTGAAACCGATAAAAATATTACAATGAAATATAATCCGATCCGAGAAAGACAAATTAATTTCCATGGACATAAGCCAGATTCAAACCTAAAAAATTAAATTTAAAAAAACCTGAAATTTGATTCAAACTTCATCTGAATCCCACCAAAATATTCGAAAGAATCATAACCGAATTCGAGAAAAACAAAATAATTTCCGTAAACATGAACCCAATCCGAACTTAAAAATTGAATTTCAAAAAATACCTGACATTTAAATGGAACCAAACCTGAACACGACAAAATATATAAAAAAATTAATAATAATAAAAATAAAAAATAAAACATAACGGAGTTTGAACAAGAAAAAAAATTCCATGTACAGGAACCTAATCCTAAAAAATTAAATCTATAAAATCTATAATAAAACCTCAAAAAATTCTTTGAAAAAATCTCGAAATCTCAACTGAACCAAATCTGAACTTGACAAATATATTCCAGTGCATATGCTTATTCGAACAAGACAGATCAATTTCCGTAGACACGCAATCCGACCCGAGCATAAAAATTCCATTTTATGAAAAACCCGAAATCATAATTGAACTGAATCTGAACCCGAAAAAAATATTCCAAAGAACAGTAACCGGATTTGGGCAAGTCAAAGTAATTTCCTTGGAAGCACAACCCGACCCGAACCTAAAAAATGTTTGAAAGGTCCTGAAATATGACCAAGGCGAAATCTGAAACGGACAAAATATGCCAAAAAACAACAACCAGATCCGATATCAACTGAGAGCAATTTCCGCGGACATGAACCCGAACCGAACCTAAATATTACATTTGAAAAAAACCCCGAAATATGAACCGAACGAAACCTGAGACCGATAAAAATAATCCAAAGAACCATAACTCAATCCTTATAATCATCAGAAATTTCTGATTAAAAAAGATTTATAACATAAAAAGAATATTCTTTATACTAATAAAAGTACATTTCCAATCAAAAACTCATTTTCTATAAGTGAGTTAATAATTTTTATTTGCTTCCTTTTGTATAATTTTAGGTCATATTTTTAATACAAATTATTCTTTTATGTTAAAAAAAATGCAAAAATTTCTTTTTATAACTAACATTTAAAATAAACACAAACATAGGTACGTTAGTTTTTCAAGATTGAAGCAGTTAAGGTTATTTTCGAATAAGGGCTGCTACTTTTTCACACATACATGCATTATTTTGTATTGGTAAACTCAAAAGATTAACAGGTACTCTTATTCAAAAATTTAATGTATTTCTAATATTCAATAAAAGCAGACGATTATTAAAGTGATGTTGTCAAACTTGGCTTTTTGAACCCAATTTCCCGACGCGATAGACCAATGAAGATCGACATGAGATAACAATCGTTAATAATTTAAGGTTTTTTTTCAAATGAAAATTTTAGATTCGGATATGGCTCATGTTCATGGAAATTATTTTGTCCTGTTCGGATCCGGTTATAGTTATTTGGAATAGTTTTGTCAGTTTCCCAATTGACTCAGTTCAGATTTTGGAATTTTTCAAATTGAATTGTGTGTTCGGTTCAAATTACATATATAGAGAAATTATTTTGTCGTAATCGGATCGGGTTCATTGGAATATTCCTGTCCGGTTCAAATTTGTATCCTGTTAGATTTGTTTTTTTTTTAATATTGAATTTTTAGGATCGGTACGGGTTTCAATATTTCTGGATGGACTGCAATTACATTTACGGTTAGTCTTAAGTTATATTTAATTTCCGGTTAGATTATAGTTAGATCACGGTTAAATTACAGTTAGGTCATGGGTAGATTACGGATAAGTTTGCAATAAGATAACGACTAGAGGTTACCTTTATGTTATATTTAAGTTACGGATAGTTTACAGACAGGTTATGTTTACAGTTAGGATTTTGACCACGGTTTGAACATTGCGTAGTCTTTAATTAAAAATATAGACTCTTTTAACATTGGTTTTGAAATTATAATATTATATACATTTAAACTAAATTTTATAATTTTACATACTTTTAGCTTATCATCACGTATCGATTTCATTCATGGTATAGTTCGATTTAAAAGTGATATAATTAGTTTGAAATTCAAAATATTACACTTGGGATTTTTATGTGAAAAAAGTAATTAGTTACGTGACTAAGCAGCATTTTATGGATAAATATCAACACTTTAACAAGAAAATCACGCAATCGCTGCACACATATTCCTTCCGCGTTTCCCATAGCAGTCATTTTGAGAATTTTTACAGATAAATATTTTTTATAATAAAGTTTTTTTAAAACTAATTTCTCACAGAGTCAGTGCCACGCATTTCAGACAATCAGGGGTCGCGGCGTTCCTAAAATTTTCGCACTTTTCTACCAGTATTTCAAATCAAATATCTTCCATTCATATTCCTTTAAGATCCACAATGAAATCTTAGAATAAATATTATCGTTCAAAAAATGTGATAGGAAAGTGCGGAAATTTTAGGGACGCTGCGATCCTTGGACAATGTGTTTCCATATATTTCAAGTTAAAGATAAAATCATACAAATTTCAAATTCGTTTAACATTATTATTACGGACCAGGGCAACGCCGGCGGGTCAGTTAATCTACAATAAAGCACACTGTAAAAAAAAAAAAAAAAAAAAAAAAAAAAAAAAAAAAAAAGTTGCATAGTTTTTATTTTGAAAATGGCAACTAATTGCCTTTTCTGTGAAACGAATAGATCCATAATGAGAGTGAAATGTTTAATTTTAAGAATGAGAAATAGCTGAAAATACGGATAGTAGCAGGAAGATTTCTGTTCGTTTTCGAGCTGTTTCGTATTCAAAATGGAATAAAATGAAACCTGAAATTTCTTTTCAGAAATTAAACGTTTCTCCTGAGGCGTAAAATGTTTCTAAAATTTTTTACAGTGCATTTAAACCAAGTAAGACCATGCTCTTAATAAAACTATCAGCATATATAATACAGAATGGTTTCTATTGATAATTAGAAGCATTTACCCCTCTGTTAATGGGTCCTTGATATACCGGGTGTCCCAAAAATGACTGATGGATTTTAAAATTCAATAACTTGCAAACGGTGACTGTTATTTAAAAAAAAAATTGCAGGAGGGTTATGTATAATGCCAGGAGTTTTTTTACCGTAATTTTTTATTTTAGTTCGCATCTCAAACACTAGGTGGCGCTGACGGCGATCGAAGGCCAGGTGATCAGTGCTGAGTGAAGCGTCGACCTGGCCTTCAATCGCCGTCAGCGCCACCTAGTGTTTGAGATGCGAACTAAAATAAAAAATTGCGGTAAAAAAACTCCTGGCATTATACATAACCCTCCTGCAATTTTTTTTTAAATAACAGTCACCGTTTGCAAGTTATTGAATTTTAAAATCCATCTGTCATTTTTGGGACACCCGGTATGTTGAAAGTTTTAACTATAGCTGACAATGACTACGTTGTCATTTTTGGACCGTTGAATCTTCCGATGTGTCGTTGTTAAAAACAGTAAGTAAGGTTTCATATGAAATCAGTGTAACATAATGATTGAATTTTACTATGTTTGTATGATTTTTGAAATAACGGTGTTAAAGAAAATATATTGAAGTAGTCTGCTTTTTTAATATTTTTTTTTTTTGGTGCATAAAAGTAAAATGTTTGAAACACAGAAACGATCTATCAAGAGAAACTTAAAAATAAGTTTTGACTGTCCGAAAACTGATCTTTTTAAAATTTATACTTATAACGAAGCCACATTAAGGTGTCTTTTGTTTAGCATTCTTTTTGCTACAATCAAAATTTAATGATATGGCAATATGCAAAAATATTTGCATTTAATAGTATTTAACCCCCTGACTGCCCAGCCAAAAGGTAATATTGTAATGTTGTTTTCTCAGTAATTTATAAAAATTATTAAAAAAGATTTTTTTTTTTTCAAATCTGATACAAAATATATGTTATTACGTATAGGTGTATAATTTTTGAGAGTATTAATTCTAACTTAATTTTTCAAAACTGGGTTTTATTTGTAAAATTTTATTAGTTTAAATATTGCTTATGTCGCATAGAAACCTGCAGCTTAGTGTGCGAAAAAATCCGGTCGCGGCAGTCAGGAGGTTAAAATATTAATTCTAATATAACACACATTGTTGAGAAACTTAACGTGGACTTATTTTATACGGGTGCAATATTACAAGAAAAATACATTTTAGAATAAACGTCGGATAAACTGCTTTAGGTACATTTTGTGTTGTAACATGTGCAAATAAACATGCATAAAGAAAGAAAAAGTGAGAGAAACAATACCAAATAAAAGTTATAATGATAAAAATAGTAAATTATTACAGACTGAGTCTTCAAAAATTAGATATATTTCAAATAAGGAAATAAAAAAGGGGATTTTTATTAAATATGCTTTATCATTATCAAATTTTAAAATCATTAATACCTTAACTAAAATTTGTTATAAAAATATTGAGCACAATATTTGATAAACCGTTACACGTGTCCATATTTTTTAATCAAAATAATACATTTAACAGTCGTTCTACTTGACACAGAAAAGTAAACAACTGTAAAGACTTCATAAAATAATTTCTTGCAAAGCAAAAACAAAGCAAATAAATGTTAGGTTTTAAAAAGCAAAAATAATCATATTTAAGCTACATAATATGTTATTTTTTTTTTAGAAATAAATAAAGAAAGACGAGGAGTGCTACAACTAAGCATTTTAATTTGTGTAGACGAAAAGAAACGGTTAACTTATTATTTTTTTGTACTCTTTGGTTGGCTGAATAGTTAATTTGTAACTGGAACCTGTAGAAAAATTGTGTAATTCACTTACTTTAATTAGATCGTAAAGAAATGAGAAGCTAAAAATTTCAAAGAGATCATGATACCACGTGAAAATTTTTAATTATGTTATAAAAGATAAAAAGTACGAAAAAAGGAGTTTTTTTTCAGAAGTTAATTTATTGAATATTTTTTGTCATTTCTAGTATAAATTGCATAAAAATATTTTTTTTATCTTTTAAAGATTGTTGTAGAATATAATTTTATTAGGAGTGATATTTGGATATTTATAAATTTAATACAACACATAACCGGAAAATTAAACCGTAAGTTGCCAAAATAAATTAAAAGACTCTGGTTTGAATAATTATATGTTAATTAAAGGGATTTTATAAATTAAATAAAATTTATAAAACCCAACTTATTTATTCTAATCAAAGAATATGAAAACAAAATTACAAAACATAAAATGTGCGTTGGATTTTAAAAGTTTTCTAAAAAGTAAGTAGCATATAAGTAAACATCTCGGTTATAAATAATTTATACCTTAAATTATGTTGTATAGTATATAAGAAAATATAATCTTTAATGAGTTTATCATTATTGAGAAACTAGTTTATAAAACGTATGGATTATATAGGAGAGACCTGTATACTTGAACATACATATACAAGATGAAAAAGATACGTTACTAGAGAAAGCTATAGAAAGATAAAACATTATTCATAAAATCTGTATTTCAATACGTTGACTAATTTCTTTTTTTTATGTAAAAGAAACACATTTCTACTAATTGCATTTTGCTACTGTTAAATATATTTTAATTCTCGTGTTTGTGTTAACATGTTTACCACATTATTCAATTATGATTGAAATGTTAAATGTATTGAATATTTCCTTTTCTTTTTTTTAAAACGCAATAAATATAGTAACAATTTTCATTCTACGATATAAAAAAAGTAACTAGCCTCTTTGAGGAATAATCTATCTCAAAGTAAAAAGAAAGTAAATAGATTAAGAGATGATACACTTTAAAGGCAAAGATAGCGGTAATAACTATGCTTAAAACCTAATGAGAGTTTTTTATTTTGACAAAAACAAAACTAAGTGTACGAAAATTGAGTTATTTTGATAAAAACGTCAAAATTTGTTTAGGAGCAAAGAAATAATTAACTTCATATTTTTTTCTTTTATTTTATTAGATGAATAGTTAATTTTGCAACACAAAACTTCTGTAGAAAAACTGTGTAATTCACTTAGTTTAACGAAATCTTAAGTAAATGAAAAGAAACTTCAAAAGAGATCAAGATAAAATGCTGAAATTTTTTAATTATGTTATAAATAAAAGAAATCTTACATAAGATTTTTTTTTTCAAAATATAATTTACTGATTTTTCTTTATCAATTCTACTATACATTCAATCAAAAGTTTAATGCTTATATGTTAAAGATTCTGTTGCCTTTACTTACTACAGGGATGATAACTGGACATTTATCATTTTAATACGAGAGAATATGAAAAAAAAAAGTTTTAGTTTACCAAAAAAAAAAAAAAAGCATTAGGTTGAATAATTACATATTGATTGAATAGATTTTTTTGCATTAAATAAAACTTCTAAAACATAACAAAAATCTATACTAATCAAAGAGTATGAAAATTGTTTTAAAACATGTAATTTTACTTGGATTTTTAAATATTTCCGGCAGGTATATCGTATATTAATAAATTTGAATAAAGTATGTTTATAAATAAGTTGTTTTTTAAATTAAGTTCAATAATATATAGGAATTATAAATTACTGATGCATTTATCCTTATTCAGGAGATGGGGAAACAGTTTGTAAGTGCCCTGTATACTGTAATATACACGTGCGAGAGGAACAAGAGATATCGTCAAAGAAAGATAAAAACATTATTCATAAAAAACTGCATGTCAATTCATTGACCACGTATGATTTCTGATTTATGTAAAATATAGATATTTCTTTTTAATCACTAATTTCAGTATTAAAATTGTTAATAAATTATACAGTAATTATTACAATTTTAATTGCATTGTATGTATCGTTTTCTTTTTTTTAAATCAAGATATAGCAATAGCATTTTTTTTTACATTCAAGGCTTTATAAAACAATCAATATTAAAGTAAAATAAAGTAAATAAATTAACAGATGAGATATTTGAAAGGCAAATATAGCGGCAATATCCATATTGAAACCTTAATGAAAGATTTTTTTCTTTTCACAGAAAAAACAAAGAGTTCAAAAACTGAGTTAAATCTAATAAAAAATAAACTTCTAAATTTGCTTAGACGCAAATGAATAATTAACTTCTTACTTATTTTTTTTTTTATAATTTATCATTCGATGCATAGTTAATTTTGTAACTGAAAATTTATGTTGAAAAACTGCACATTTCACTTCCCCTAATGAAATATCAAATACATTAAAAGCCTAAAATTGGAAAAAGATTAAGATAAAACATGCAACTATTTAATTATATTTAAACGAAAAAAAAAAAAAAAAGAAAAGAAAAGAAAAGGTTTTCTGCACTTGAAAACTGGTTTTTAATCATTTTTACTACACACTTAACTGGGGGGGGGGGGGGATCTTTAATAATTTAAACTTTTCTTGTAAATATTTTGTTCATAGTAATGTTTAGATACTTTTAATTGTAATATGGATGGAAAATATAATTAGATGAAAATTAAATCTTCATAGTGAAATAACTGAGCTTCGAATTCAAAGAATTTTTTTGAATCAAACTAAATGTATAAAATATGAAAACAATCAATTAACGTGAAAATATATTCCAAGATTAAAAATTGTTTTCAATTTAAAATTTTCTCCTAAATTACATGGTATGGCAATTAATTTGTACATATTATTTTAATGAATAATTCATAAGTTTTTAATTTGAATTAATTTTATTAATATTAGAAGAAAATTATAAGTTCCCAATACATTAACATTACTGAGCAAAACGCTTGAAACATGTTTGGAGAGTTTAGGCGCACAGTGTACATTCGTCGCACGCACACTTCACGCGCAATCGTTATTGGAGAAAGATTAATAATAAGTAAATAAATAAATAAGTAAATAAATAAATAAATAAATAAAATGATTAAAAACTTAAATCATTAAGGATTTGATTTGAACATGTTGAACACATTCATTTTTTATGTAACAGAAAAAAAATCTCGTTACATAGAAATAAACAATTGCTTAAAATTTATTAATGTCGCAATCACTGAAACACATGTGTACGCTTTGGTGCCATGGAAAAAAGTAAGTTAACTGTGTACAGTGACCTCGTTGCGTTGAAATGTCAAAAGCGCGCGAAATTCAGCAAAATGTCATTAAAATGGATCTAAAGACCATTAAGAAATTAAAACTATCTTTTCCTAAATAGTATTATAAATCATTAGTTATCAATCACCACCACAGTCACACGATCATCCTCACCCAGTACAGGAATCATGAATCACCAATAATCATTTTAATTATCGAAAATTCATTAGAAATATCGCTTTAAGAATAAGGACTTTTTTCTTCTTGTTGCATGCAAGGGCTTGATTAAAACGATTGAAAAGTTCTGATGCTCCTGATAGGCATTCATTCATACAATTTGTAACATGTTAACAACTGTATAGTTCTCTCTAAGTTTAGAATTTTACGGTCAGACAGGCTATAATTATTTTTGTAATTAAAACAAATTAAGATTAATAAATCTAGTTGAAAACTGAAATTACATTTGTAGTTTTGGCGTAAAAAATTGACCTGATAAAGTATATTTGCTCTAATATCTCGCCTTGTATTTTTACTGTTTGGTCAAGTGCGTTATGTACGGTTAAAATGCCTTTTAGAACATTACATTTTTTTTTCTCAAGGTGGGGTTTGATTATTGGTTCAAACATTGCGAGAATACACCTTTTGAATTTAATTTTTCTGCGTGAGACTTTGTTGATAAACTTCCATAAAACGCCAGTGTTGATTCAGGAATAATTATTTTTATTAATGCTTGGGGATTTTTTGAGCAGTAAATTAATT
This sequence comes from Maratus speculifer, assembly GCA_964019185.1. NCBI lineage: Eukaryota > Metazoa > Arthropoda > Arachnida > Araneae > Salticidae > Maratus > Maratus speculifer. The sequence continues at coordinate 420,691,695 of OZ025292.1, forward strand.
TTTTTTTACCTTGCATCATTGTCCTTTCTGCTAAAAACAATATTAATCTATCATTCATTGCTTTAATCCCAGAAAATATTTTTTATTCTTTTGTTTTAAATGTTCTGTGGAGCATTTTCAACTAAAATAATTCAGTTTTAACAGAATGGCAGACTTAGGTATTCTCTTTCTTTTGTTCTTACAGAGATATGACAAATTTTTATTCCGATGCTTTGCCTCTCCCTTTGCCGCTCCGTGATTAATTTTATTAAATTTTTGCTTTTGGATAGTAAGAACCATAAAGGGTTTCCGTCCAGGCATTCATATTTAACCTCCACGTTTCCTCAGACAAATATTCCGATAAACCCCAAAAACCTGTTTAAAACTACTATAAAGTCCTTCCGGCAATGCCGGGAAGAAGAGGTAGCTTTCATATACTTTTTTATTTATTTTATATTAAGTTATATAAATAAAATATACGAAGCTCAAAATAGTGGAACACGATTATGTAAGATTGAATACTAGTTTTTGTCAATACTGAATATTAATAGGAATTTTTAGAAATTAGTCAGCTTTTATTCAACCTGGTTTTATTTTAAGCGATTTATAGGGTCGCCAAATTACACGATATCCATTTTAAAGCAGCATGATGGATAAAAAAACCCCAATGAGCTTGATCGAAATCTTAATTCATGTGAACATGCACACTCACATCGAAATCGATTAATATATACGAGTGCTCTCGCGGACAAATTGACTTTTTAAAAAATATATCACCCACATTCGAAATTCAAATGCTATATCCCAGGCGTTTTTTAAGGTAAAAACAAAGCAAAAAATACTATGGAATTCATTTTAAGATAAATAGTATAGAAAGAACCTTTTTTCAATTTCTAATTTTTTGTTTATACATCATTATACATTTAAAAGATTTTTGACAAATTTAAGTGGCCGCCATTTTGAAACAAGATGACGGATAAAGTTGGTCCGTGAACTCGGTTAAACCATTGGTATGTACCATGAACACACGGAGTTATATCGAAATTAGTTTATAAATATGCGTATTAACGCGTGACAAATTTCAGACCGTTTCAAAATGTCAATCTCACTGGAAATTGAAAGTGCTAAAACTCAGCCATTTTTCAAGATATAGATGAAACAAAAAATGCTCTGGAATCTTTGTATTAAGGTCAAAACACAAAAGAAAAATCTTTTTCAATTTCTTACTTTTTTGCACCTAATTTTAAAATTTAAATTAAAAAAATAATATTCCACCATTTTGAAACAAGACGGTGGTTGGAACTGGCCAACGAACTCGGTCCAGGCATAAGTATGTCCTATCTACTCACCAAGTTTCATCCAAATCGATGTATAAATACGCCTGTTATCACGTGACAAAAACCAGTAGCGATTAATGAACAGATTTCATAATGTGAGCAGCACTAGAAATTAAAAGTACTATAACTCAGGCATTTTTTAAGATACAGACGAAAAAAAAGTGCGTTGGAATCTTTGTATCAAGATCAAATGTGTAAAAGAAAATTCTTTTTCAGTTTCTCACTTTTTTGTACCTAATTTCAAATTTTAAATTTTTTAAAAAAAAAATTTAAATGGCCGCAATTTTTAAACAAGATGGCGGATGGAACTGGTTAACGAACTCGGTCCAAGCTTTATTAAGTACTATGTACATACCAAGTTACATCCAAATCGATTTATAAAAATATGAGTGTTATCACGTGACAAAAATCAGATCGTTTCAAAATGTCAGCCATAAGAAAAATTCAAAGTGCTATAACTGAATCATTTCTTAAGAGATAGACAAAGTAAAAAGTGTTCTAGAATCGGTCTTTTAGGATCTAACACATAAAATACAAATATTTTTCAACTTTTAATTTTTTCACATTTATTTTTAAATTTTAATTTTTTTTAAATTTTTTAAATGGCCGCCATTTTGAAACAAGATGGCGGATGATGCTGGCGAACGAACTCGGTCGAGATATTTGTATGTAATATGTACATACTAAGTTTCATTCAAATCGGTTCATAAATACGTTAGTTATCGCATGACAAAAATCAGATATATATATATACACTATATGGCCATTGATTATTGGACACTTGCGATTTTAGACATTTTGTTAAATATCTAGAAAAATACATGAGGAATCATCTCGAAACTCTTAGTGTATAAATATAATAGTATAAGTCATACATCTCCGTGAAGATTTTTTTCCCGAAACTCCATAGGGGACCGTCTACAAATTAAAAAAGAATGGATATCTTTTGAATAACCCTGTCAAAACTAATGTAGCAAAAGCGCTCAAACTCTAGATTATGATTGAATGCCTTATTGTAATACGCCTTGTTCATTTTTATGCAAATAGCATGCATACTCTCAGAGTAATTAAGGTTTTTATAAAAATGGTCCCAAATTTTTCCAAGTTTTTTCCTTATAATTTTTAGAGTTCTTAATATAAAATAATATTTTTTTCAGACAATATGACAAACAACATTGCACACAGTACCCTTTAATCAGTATTAAAAAATAATAAAAATTGTATACAAAATGAGTTGGTTTACTAAATAATTTTTTACTGCGCATGCGTCAACGATATCAAAATTTCATTTGCATATTATGTTAGCTAAATGTATAGAGCAACTTTTGTGAAAGTCACAAAATCATAACTTGAAAATTCTGAAAATAATCGTCAATTGAGTAAGTTGAAAATCCGTTATTCTCAAAATGAAGCAAAAACAAGAGGGGTTGTATCCATATATTCATTGATTAGTGTCAATACAGAATACACAATACGGGATGTACTAATACATTTGGATAAAATCCCTCATTCTTTTGCTTCATTTATAAAACAACGGATTTTGTCCTTTTTCTATAGACGATTACTTTCAGAATTTTCAAGCTATGATTTTGAGACTTTTACAAAAGTTGCTCTATACATTTAGCTAACATAATATGCAAATGAAATTTTGATATCTTTGACGTATGCGCAGTAAACCTACACATTTTCATACATTTTTTATTATTTTTTAATTCTGATTACAGGGTACTGTGTGCAATGTTGTTTGTCATATTTTCTGAAAAAAATATTATTTTATATTAAGAACTCTGAAAATTATAAAGGAAAAACTTGGAAAAATTTGGGACCATTTTTATAAAAGCCTTAATTACTCTGCGAGTATGCATGCTATTTGTATAAAAATGAACACAGTGTATTACAATAAGGCATTCAATCATAATCTAGAGTTTGAGCGCTTTTGCTACATTAGTTTTGACAGGGTTATTGAAAAGATATTCATTCTTTTTTAATTTGTTGACGGTCCCCTATGGAGTTTCGGTAAGAAATCTTCACAGAGATGTATGACGTATAATATTATGTTTATACACTAAGAGTTTCGAGATGATTCCTCATGTATTTTTCTAGATATTTAGTAAAATGTCTAAAATCGCAAGTGTCCAATAATCAATGGCCATATAGTGTATACGCGGTTACATAAAAAAGAGAGATAATAATACCAGTAAAGATTTGAGTATAGTAAAAAAAAACATTAATCGTGAGAAACTGCATTTCAATATATTGACCACATTTCCCTTTTGGTGTATGGGAATTTTTATTTACTAATTTCATTATTTTGTTCTGATATATTTTAAACGTTCATATCTTAGTTAATTTATTTAATAAACTCTCACAATAGCTCTTGAAATGTAAAGTGCTTACCGATTTTTATCTTTTTGTAAATTCAATACATTTAATACATTTCCAGTCTGGAAAATAAAAAATAGTAAATATGACTTTCTACTTTAAAACTAGGCCATGCAAAATAATCTTTCTGGAAGAAAAACCAATAGATAAACTGATAAAAAGATGATATTCTATAAAAAAAAAGAAACATAGCAGGAAAAATAGTACTTAAATAGCAACACGTATTCTTTTGCAAACAAAAAAATAAAACAAAATGTACCCAAATTGAGTAGTTTTAATAGAAAACTTCAAAATTTGCTTGGATGCAAAGAAAGGATTAACTTCTTACTTTTTTAATCTTTCATTAACTGGAATAGTTAATTTTGTAACTTAAAACTTCTGTGGAAAAACTGGGCAATTCACTTTGTTTAATGAAATCTCAAAAGAATGTAAAGCTCAAACTTGAAAAGAGATTAAGGAAAAACGCGGAAATATTTAATTATCTTATAGAAGAAAAAAAAAGATCTTCTGCATATAAAAAGAAGGGCTTTGTAGATAATAATTTATAGTTTCTTTTGTCATTTTTAGTATAAATTTAATTAAAGCATTTATGCTTATCTATGCAAATTTTTTTCTACATGAGTAATAATTGGATGTTTTCTTCTTTAAATGCAGAAAAAAAAGAAAAATTAATTTCTCTGGGTAAATTAAGTATTAGTCAATTAATAAAATTATTATGAATTTCATAAAATTTACATAACAGCAAAGCAATAAAAAAAGAAAATGTCGAAATCTATACATTTAAAATAGAAGCGAATATTTTCCTCCATTTGCGATATGAATTTCAAATTACCAGATTTAATACTGAAGAATGCAGTTGTAGGAGTTATATAAAACTCAATTGTAATTTTACACCAAATTGAATCAAGAGAGGAAACGTTAATTATATGTCATCAAGCAGAAATTTTTCTAAAATAAACATTAACGCAGTTGCAGTAACAATACACGCAATAATTCTGGTGAATTTCTTTGCTTCCAAAAGCGATGACCAATTGTAGGTAAACCGAAATCTTTCAATTTTATTGGAATTTGTATTGTTTGCATAAATGCGTTGCTGTCTTTTTACGTTTTTCCAACTTCAAAAGAAGAAAGTATTGTAATCGAAATTTTTTTCTACTTCCAGTTTTTGACGTATTTACATGTTTCAGAGGACTGAGATAAAAAAAAAATACGTGTGGCACTCGGGGACTGCCGCGGTAAAGCTATTGCATAGCATTTTTTATCAACTTATGCAATTATAATTATTTATTTATTTTTTATTTATGCAGTTTTTTTTGTCTTTGATATTAATTCAAGTTAAACATTTTGAGCGTGATGACCCATAACAATTTTTTTTCTTGTTTTGAACAAATGAGAAGTTAATATCGTTTAAAATATTTTTATTATCTTACAATACATGTAGGTTAATCAGGAATTTTTATCATTGAAACTATACGTTTATGGTAGCTGAAATAAAAAAAACATAAGTTTAAGACTTGATATTCTCAAAATATCTGAAAAATACCGCGTCAATCTCTGCCGAAGTCTTCGGAGGGATACCGTGCCGAAGTCTGCCAAACTGAAGCGACGTTAACCGGAGTCTTAGGTTTTTTTTTTCTCGTTACAGAATTTCTAGATTCTTTCGCCGCGCTCAAAGCCCGCGATAAAAGCTATGCAATACCTTAATAAATTACAAACAAAATTTGGCCGCGCTACGAGGATTAGATCGCGAGTTATGAGCATTTTAAATTCTCCGAACCTCACCGTGGGGGTCTCCTGTCACCAAAAATTAACACTGTCTCATAATAAATCACCGAATAAAATTTGGCCGCACTACGAAAATTAGATCGCGAGTTATAGGCATTTTAAATTTTTCGACCCTCACTATGGGGGATCTCCTGTCACCAAAAATTAACACTGTCTCATAATAAATTACCAAACAAAATTTGTCCGCGCTACGAAAATTGATCGCGAATTATAAACATTTTAAATTTTTCACCCTCACCCTGAGGGGGTCTTCTGTCACCAAAAATGAACACTCTCTCAGAATAAATTACCAAACAAAATTTGGCCGCGCTACGAAAATAAGATCGCGAGTAATAAGCATTTTAAATTTTTCGACCCTCACCGTGGGGGGTCTCCTGTCACCAAAAGTAACACTGTCTCATAATAAATTACCAAACAAAATTTGGCCGCGCTACGAAAATTGATCGCGAATTATAAACATTTTAAATTTTTCGACCCTCACCCTGAGGAGGTCTTCTGTCACCAAAAATGAACACTCTCTCATAATAAATTACCAAACAAAATTTGGCCGCGCTACGAAAATTAGATCGCGAGTTATAAGCATTTTAAATTTTTCGACACTCACCGTGGGGGGTCTCCTGTCACCAAAAGTAACACTGTCTCATAATAAATTACCAAGCAAAATTTGGTCGCGCTACGAAAATTGATCGCGAATTATAAACATTTTAAATTTTTCTACCCTCACCATGGGGGATCTCCTGTTACAAAAAGTAACACTGTCTCATAATAAATTACCAAACAAAATTTGGCCGCGCTACGAAAATTCGATCGCGAGTTATAAGCATTTTAAATTTTTCTACCCTCACCATGGGGGATCTCCTGACACCAAAAGTAACACTGTCTCATAGTTAATTACCAAACAAAATTTGGCCGCGCTACGAAAATTAAATCGCGATTTATAAGCATTTTAAAATTTTCGACCCTCAGCATGGGGGAGGGTCTCCTTTAACCAAAAATTAACACTGTCTCATAATAAATTACCAAACAAATTTTGACCGCGATACAAAAATTAGACCGCGAGTTATAAGCATTTTAACTTATTCGACCCTCACCGTGGGGGTCTCTTGTCACCGAAAGTAATACTGTCTCATAATAAATTACCAAACAAAATTTGGCCGCGCTACGAAAATTCATCGCGAGTTATAAACATTTTAAATTTTTCGACCCTCACTGTGGGGGGATGGGAGTCTCCTGTCAGCAAAAATTAACACTCTCTCATAATAAATTACCAAACAAAATTTGGCTGCGCTACGAAAATTAGATCGCGAGTTATAAGCATTTTAAAATTTTCGACCCTGACCAGGGGGGTCTTTTTTCACCAAAAATGAACACTCTCTCATAATAAATTACCAAACAAAATTTGGCCGCGCTACGAAAATTAGATCGCGAGTTATAAGCATTTTAAATTTTTCGACCCTCACCATGGGGGATCTCCTGTTACCAAAAGTAACACTGTCTCATAATAAATTAGCAAACAAAATTTGGCCGCGCTACGAAAATTAGATCGCGAGTTATAAGCATTTTAAATTTTTCGACCCTCACCGTGGGGGGGGGGGGTCTCCTGTCACCAAAAGTAACACTGTCTCATAATAAAATACCAAACAAAATTTGGCCGCACTACGAAAATTAGATCGCGAGTTATAAGCATTTTAAATTTTTCGACCCTCACCATGGGGGATCTCCTGTCACCAAAAGTAACACTGTCTGATAATAAATTACCAAACAAAATTTGGCCGCGCTACGAAAATTAGATCGCGAGTTATAAGCATTTTAATTTTTTGACCCTCACCGTGGGGGGTCTCCTGTCACCAAAAGTAACACTGTCTCATAATAAAATACCAAACAAAATTTGGCCGCACTACGAAAATTATATCGCGAGTTATAAGCATTTTAAATTTTTCGACCCTTACCATGGGGGATCTCCTGTCACCAAAAGTAACACTGTGATAATAAATTACCAAACAAAATTTGGCCGCGCTACGAAAATTAGATCGCGAGTTATAAGCATTTTAAATTTTTGACCCTCACCGTGGGGGGTCTCCTGTCACCAAAAGTAACACTGTCTCATAATAAAATACCAAACAAAATTTGGCCGCACTACGAAAATTATATCGCGAGTTATAAGCATTTTAAATTTTTCGACCCTCACCATGGGGGATCTCCTGTCACCAAAAGTAACACTGTGATAATAAATTACCAAACAAAATTTGGCCGCGCTACGAAAATTAGATCGCGAGTTTTAAGCATTTTAAATTTTTGACCCTCACCGTGTGGGGGTCTCCTGTCACCAAAAGCAACACTGTCTCATACTAAATTACCAAACAAAATTTGGCCGCGCTACGAAAATTAAATCGCGATTTATAAGCATTTTAAAATTTTCGACCCTCAACATGGAGGGGGGGGGGGGGTCTCCTTTAACCAAAAATTAACACTGTTTCATAATAAATTACCAAACAAATTTTGACGGCGATACGAAAATTAGACCGCGAGTTATAAGCATTTTAACTTTTTCGACCCTCATAGTGGGGGTCTCCTGTCACCAAAAGTAACACTGTCTCATAATAAATTACCAAACAAAATTTGGCCGCGCTACGAAAATTGATCGCGAGTTATAAACATTTTAAATTTTTCGACCCTCACTGTGGGGGGGGGGTCTCCTGTCACCAAAAATTAACACTCTCTCATAATAAATTACCAAACAAAATTTGGCCGCGATACGAAAATTAGATCGCGAGTTATAAGCATTTTAAATTTTTGACCCTCACCATGGGGGATCTCCTGTCACCAAAAGTAACACTGTCTGATAATAAATTACCAAACAAAATTTGGCCGCGCTACGAAAATTAGATCGCGAGTTTTAAGCATTTTAAATTTTTGACCCTCACCGTGGGGGGGGGGGGTCTCCTGTCACCAAAAGTAACACTGTCTCATAGTAAATTACCAAACAAAATTTGGCCGCGCTACGAAAATTAAATCGCGATTTATAAGCATTTTAAAATTTTCGACCCTCAACATGGGGGGGGGGGGGCTCTCCTTTAACCAAAAATTAACACTGTCTCATAATAAATTACCAAACAAATTTTGACCGCGATACGAAAATTAGACCGCGAGTTATAAGCATTTTAACTTTTTCGACTCTCACCATGGGGGGAGGGTCTCCTTTCACCAAAAATTAACACTGTCTCATAATAAATTACCAAACAAAATTTCGCCGCGATACGAAAATTAGACCGCGAGTTATAAGCTTTTTAACTTTTTCGACCCTCACCGTGGGGGTCTCCTGTCACCAAAAATTAACACTGTCTCATAATAAATTACCAAACAAAATTTGGCCGCGCTACGAAAATTAGATCGCGAGTTATAAGCATTTAAATTTTTCGATCCTCACCATTGGGCGGGTCTCCACTCACCAAAAGCTACATTATCCTACCTTGTTTTATCTTAAGACGATTCTTTTCTATACACATTCTATCAGGAATTTTTATTATTGAAACTATAGATTTATAGTAACTGAAATAAGATATATAAGCTTGAGACTTGATATCCTCTAAATATCTGAAAAATACCGCGTCAATGTCTGCCGAAGTCTACCAAAGGATACCATGCAGAAGTTTACCGAAGGATACCATGCCGAAGTCTGCCGAAGTGAAACGACGGTAGCCGAGTGTTAGGTTTTTTCGTTACGGATGTGTTAGGATATTTCTCGTTACGGAATTTTTGGAATCGGTCGCCGCGCTCAAAGCCCGCGATAAAAGCTATGCAATAGCTTAAAAAAAAAATGTTGTTATGAAATGTCTGTTTTTCCGTGTATTTGTCTGTGTATCCGTATGTCGTCATTGTACCATCGAAAAGTGCGTGTAGATATGCACAGAACTGAATCAATCTTTTTCTGTATATATTTTTTTTTATGGTAGGCAGGTCTTCCTTTAGTTTTGAAATATTATGCAGTAAGCGGGCGCTGTAATAGCGATTTTTGTGCCATTTTCAATATTGTACCATGGAAACGTATATGAAATTATGCATTCAATTGAGCCAAATTTTTTGTGTAAATGTTTGGCTATGTATAGTTGGTCTTCCCTGAATTAAAATAAAATCGCCAGAAAAGGACGATGCAACAGCGATTTTTGTGCCATTTTCAACAGCGTACCTCAAAATAAAAATGAAGTTATGCATCGAACTGAACCAAATTTTTACTGTAAGTGTTTTGCTATGGTTAATAAGTCCTCACTGAATTTGAAAGAAAGCCGCCGGAAGGGGGAGCTGTAATAGCAATTTTTGTGGCATTTTTGATACTCTACCATCGAAAAGTGTATGAAGTTATGCATAGAACTAAACCAAATTTTTGGTGCAATTGTTTCGCTATGGCTAGTTAGTTCTCCCTGAATTTGAGTAGAATCCGCCGAAAGGGGACACCATTAGCAATTTTTTTTGTCATTTTGGATATTGTACCATCGAAAAGTGTATGAAGTAATGCATAGAACTGAATTAAATTTCTAGTGCAATTGTTTGGCTGTGGCTAAAAAATCCTCCATAAACTTGAAAAAAATCTCCTGGAAGGACTTGTTATAATACCAATTTTTTGCAATTTTCGATATTGATCCATCGAAAAGTGTATGACGTTATACAGAGAATTGAACCAAATTTTTTGTGTAGGTGTTTGGCTATGGTTAGTTGGTCTATCCTGAACTAAACAAAGTCTCCAGAAAGGGGCGCTATAATCGCGATGTCTCTGTCATCTTCCTTACTGTACCATCAAAAAATGTAATAGGTTTGCATAGAACTGAACTAATTTTTTTGTGTATGATTCTTTTTTGGGTATGACAAGCATGACCTCTCTGATTTTGGAAAAGAAAAACCCTGCCGGAAGAGGGCGCTGCAAAAGAAATTCCCCGAGCTATTTTCTTTATTATACTATCGGGAAGTGCATTAAGTTATCTCCAGAATAGAACCAAATTGCCTGTGTATGTTTTGGGCTTTGGTCAGCAGATCTACTTTGAATTTGGAAATAATCCGTGGAAAAAGAGCATTGCGACAGCGCGTTTTGTATCATTTTCTCGATTCTTTATCGTTCTACTGTCCATCGGCTCGTGCAGCGTCATTGTTGCAACTCATGTCCCATTAAGACGGCTATTAGAAAACAGCGGATAAGAACATAATAAGAGAAAGCTCTTCATTATAATACGTATCATGATTCACATTAACTCATTTTTACATCGATTAATTGACTTGTAACGGTTGGGTGCTCGTACTGGGGTTTAAATGCAGACATAACTCAGGAACTAAGATAAAAACAGTTTATTTAAAACGGTTAGGGCTCAAGGACAGTGGAGCAGTTCTTAATTTTAATTACTGGTAACAATGCTAAAAGATTAAACTCATACTCACAGCTCCGGCACTAACTCAATCGGGGCACTTCAGATTACTTCTCAGCTATCTTTCGGCTAAGCTGTTAGATAAAATCTTATTAGACAGTCCGTGGCTGTATATATTTCTTTATTAACTTTGAACTAGGCAACGTAATTACTATTAACTTCTTACCACCGGCCAACTTCTCGAGTCGAAATCCAAAACTCCTTATCAACTCACTGGAGGCTCGCTAATATTTGATATCGCTTGCTCTAGATTCACTACTAGCTGTCCAATGCCGCTAGACACACTCCTAGCTGGCTACTGTCGCCAGAGACACTCACACACACTCAAACTCCAAGCTTTTATATGCTGCAAACTGAGATATTACAAATTTACATATTACTACTAACCGCGACATAACTGTAGAATCCGAAAGAGACACACACGCTCTAGAAAGTTAAAGTAAAAGATAGGATAGATGTCGCTTTCACGCTTACACATGTTAAATCATTTACGTCACGATCTCAAAAATGCTAGAGTGCCTTTATTACAAAGGTCACTCCCTCACAGACTGATTCAAAAATTTAAGATGAAAATGAAAGTTCGTACAGTAATATTAAAGTATTAACATGTGTAACACAATTTTGACACATTTGAAACCACATTTTCGAAATATTGAAATGTCCGTATGAGATAGAAGAAAGTTTTGAGATTGATACATCTAACAAGTTTTAGATTTTTTTTTTTTTTTTGTCAAGATAGTGTCTTTGTTTTACAGCAAGCGATTTTCACAACAAGCAATAATGAGTTTGACGGGCGGTGGGGCTTGCACGTAAAACAAACAGAAATGCAAAATCCTAAGAACTCGACAATCACAGTAACGGAGCTCTGGGTATTCACATCTATAAATCATTAAAACGGATATCAAAAATATTGATCTTAATTTGGTCTGAATAGTAAAATATCTTCGTTTTTTTAATGCGGAATCAAGTTTTCTGTGATCGCGTTAGCCAGAAAAATATACGCTTTCTTTTACAATACTAAGAAATAAATGTAAACATGAAACCACATTGTGTAGTATTTACTAAAATCCCCTTTTCTGTGGTATTCCTAAGAAAAATGAAAACGTACATGTTCCCTCATAAACTCAACCTACAATGGCTACTGTAAAATGCAGTAGTAACGTAAGTTATGAAAATTTATTCTTCAAGTGAAACATTGATTAATATTCACTATTAAAGATATGAGCTTAACTTCGGGCATTTTGTCTATGAAATTTTTATCCAACATATGAGCATTTACTTAAAACATTGAATAAAACAATGAATTCATACAAAATTTTAATGGAACTTTAATTAACCTTTAAATTTAGGCCATTTTTAGTCAAATTTTAGCAATATTTCAACGTTATTCTGTAACGAAATCAATTCAATATATTTCATTTTTTTTCGACAATCTAAGAAAACAATTTACCTTTGTTATGGAGCAAAGATTTGCAATACTACTTAGATTTACTAACAGGTACCAAATTCTGTATATAAAACATAATTTTTTTAAAAACAAAAGTGTATTTTTCAATAAAAATAATCCTGTAATTATTATGTACAAACATTTGTATATGTATTACGCTATCGTATGTGGCCCAGAAATCACGATTATTTGTTAATTGTTTAATGGCAACGCTCAAATGAAACATACCTTATTGGTTATTGTGTAAAAGTAGTTCCATCAAAAGTCTTAAAATAACCATACTTAAGCTACATAATATGTTCTTTTTCTTAAAAAATAAATAAATAAATAAATAAAAAGAGACGAGGAGTGCTACAACCAGAAATTTTAATAAAATATTTTAATATTTGTTGAGATGCAAAGAAACTGTTAATTTATTATTTTTTGTAGTCTTTGATTAGCTGAATAGTTAATTTGTAACTGAAACCTTCTGTAGAAAAACTGTGTAATACACTTATTCTAATGAGATGATAAAGAAATGAGAATCTGAAACTTTCAAAGAGCACGTGAAAAATTTTAATTTTGTTATGTATTATAAAAAGTACTTAAAAAAGGAATTTTTTTCACAATATACTTATTGAAATTTTTTGTCATTTTTAGTTTAAATTGTATAATTAAAGATAGTTTTAGAATATATTTTTTTCAGGAGTGATAGATAGCTATTTATAATTTTAGTGCAACAGATAATTGGAGTTAAAACCTCAGGTTGCCATAAAAAGTAAATGATTCTGATTGTAATAATTATATGTTAATAGAAGGGATTTGCTTAAATAACTAAAATTTATAAAACCCAAATTATTTACTCTGATAAAAGAATATGAAAAAATATTTGAAAACATAAAATGTGCGTTCGATTTCAAAAGTTTTTCTCAAAAATAAATAGCACCAAAGTGAATTTGTAAACATCTTGGTTATAAATAATTTATACCTTAAATTATGTTGAATAATATATAAGAAAATATAATCCCCAAGGATTTTATCATTATTGAGAAACTGGTTTAAAAAAAGTATGGTTTAACTAGAAGAGCCCTGCATACTTTAACATACATATACACGATGAAAAAGATTCATTGCTGGAGAAAATTATACGATGATAAAATATTATTCATAAAATCTGTATTTCAACATTTTGGCTAATTTCATCTTTTTATGTAAAAGAAATATGTTTCTACTAATTGTATTTTGTTACTATTATATATTTTTTAAACTCCCGTGTTTGTGTTAAAATGTTTGACAAATTATTCAGTTCTTATTGAAATGTTTAATACATTGCGTATTTCCTTTTCTTTTCTTTAAATCTCGATAGTAAAATACAAATTTTCATTCAACACTGTAATAAAAGTAACTAACCTTAAGTCTTGTAGAAATAATCTTTCTCAAATTAAAAAGAAAGTAAATAAATTAAGAGATGATACTCTTTAAAGGCAAATATAGCGATAATAATCACTATTAAACTCTAATGAGAGTTTTTTCGTTTGAGAAAAACAAAACTAAGCTTAAAAAATCTTCAAAATTTACTTAGGCGCAAAGATATGATTAACTTCATATTTTTTTCTGTTATCTTATTAGATGAATAGTTAAATATTGCAACACAAAACTTCTGTAAAAAAACTGTGTAATTCACTTAGTTTAATGAAATCTTAAGTAAGTGAAAAGATTAAAATTAAAAAAAAAGATCATGATAAAATGCGGAAAATTTTAATTATTTCAAAAGAGAAAAAAATTATATATATAATTTTTTTTCGATATATAATATCTGAATTTCTTTTATCATTTTTACCGTACGTTCAATTAAAACGTTGATGCTTATCTGTTAAAGTTTCTTTAGCCTTTACTTTAATGAGGGAAAATAATGGGATACTTATCATTTTAATACGTGAGTAAATAAATAAATAAAAATTTTAAAGCTACCATTTAAAATAAAAGCATTAGGGTTGAAATAATTATATGTTAAATAAAGAGATTTTCAAAATTAAATAAATTTTATAAAACAAAGTTATTTATTCTAATCAAAATATATGAAAAAAATGTTTCGAAACAAAAAAATGTGTGTTGGCTTAGTTTTTCTCAAAAATGTAACGTGAGAAAATTTGTTAACAAGCCGGTTATAGATAATTTATACATTAAATTAAGTTGAATAATATATGAGAAATTAAAATCCCCAATGAGTTTATCATTTTTGAGAAACTGGTTTATAAAAAGTATAGATTGGTTAGGAAAGCCTTCTATATTTTAACATGCATATACAAAAGGAAAAATATACATTACTAAAGAAAATTATAAGTATGCTATATCATTACTATTGAAATCTGCATTTCAGTACGTTGGCTAATTTCATCTTTTTATGTAAAAAAAAAATATATATATTTCTACTTATTACATTTTGCTGTTACATATATTTTTAATTCTCGTATTTGTGTTAAAATGTTGAACAAATTATTCAGTTATTATTGAAATGTTGAAAGCACTGCGTGTTTCCTTTTCTATCTTTAAATCTAGATAATATTATAACAATTTTCATTCTACAATATAAAAAAAAAATAATTAACCTCTTTGGGGAATAATCTACCTCAGGGTAAAAAAAAAGTAAATAGATTAAGAGATGATACTCTTTAAAGGCAAACATACCGGTAATAAGCATCCTTAAACTCCAATGAAAATTTCTTTCTTTCGAGAAAAATAAAATTAAGAGTAGGAAAATTGAGTTATTTTGATAAAAACGTCAAAATTTGTTTAGGCACAAAGAAATAATTAACTTCATATTTTTTTCAATTATCTTATTAGATTAATAGTTAATATTGCAACACAAAACCTCTGTAGAAAAACTGTGTAATTCACTTAGTTTAATGAAATCTTAAGTAAATAAAAATATTAAACTTCAAAAGACATCAAGATAAAATGCGGAAAATTTTAATTATGTTATAAAATAAAGAAATTATACATAAAAAAGATTTTTTTTCTCAAAATATAATTTACTGAATTTCTTTTATCATTTTTAGTATTTTTTCAATTAAAATTTTAATGATTTTCTGTTAAAGATTATTAAGCATTTACTTGCTACAGGGATGATAATTTTATATTTATTATTATAATACTAGAGAAAATACGAAAAATAAAGTCTCAGGTTACCATAAAAAACTAAAGCATTGTGTTGAATTAATTATATGTTAATTACAGAGTTTTTTGAATTAAATAAAATTTGTAAAATAAAACAATCTATTTTAATTAAATAGTATAAAAATATATTTTATAACATTTAATTGGACTTTTAAAATAGTTCCGAAAGATGTATGCTATCTGAGTAAATTAGAATAAAGTAAGCTTATAAATAAGTTATACTTCAAATTGAGTTCAATAATGTATGGGAATAAAAATATATTAGTGCATTTATCTTTATTCAGGTGATGGGGAAACAGCTGGTGAGTACCCTGTATATTATAATTTACACGTGCAAGAATAAACAGAGTTATTGTTAAAGAAAGCTATAAACATTATTTATAAAACCTGCATTTCAATTAGCTGACCCCGTTTTTTAATCACTTATTTCAGTATTAAAAATACTAATAAATTATACAATAATTATTGAAAGTTTATGTGCATTATATAATTATTTTTATTCTTTTTTAAATCACGGTATTCTAATAGCATTTTTTTTCTTTTTTTTTAACCTTTAAGGCTTTGTAGAACAATCGATATTAAAATAAAATTAAAGTAAATACATTAAGAGATGAGATTTTCGAAAGGCAAATATAGCGGCAATCGCTATAGTTAAACCCTAATGAGAGTTTTTTTTCTTTTGAGAGTACCAAAATTGAATAAATTCTAACAAAAAGTAAACTTCTAAATTTATTTAGGTGCCAAGGAATAATTAACTTTTTACTTTTTTCTAATATTTCTTTAGGCGAATAGTTAATTTTGTAACTTATAATTTCTGTTGAAAAACTGCGTATTTCACTTACCCTAATGAAATATTAAATAAATTGAAAGTCTAAACTTGGAAAGAGATTAAGATAAAACGTGCAAATATTTAATTACAGTCACACGGAAAAAAAAGAAGGAAAAAGAAAAAAAGCTGTTCTGCACGTGAAAACTGGTATTTACCTCAGAATGTAATAAAATAATTTTTTAAGTCATTTTTACTATAAATTGAACAGAAACTTTAATAATTCAAGCTTTTATTCTAATGTTTTGTACATAGGTGATAGTTGCATACTTTTAATTATAATATGGATGGAAAAAATAATTTGATGAAAATTAGATCTTGACTATAGAATAATTAATCTGGGAATTAAAAAAAATATTCGAAATCAGACAAAATTTATAAAACATGAAAACAATCAATTAAGTCGAAAAAACTTCAAGATTAAAAATTGTTTACAATTAAAAAATTTTCATCTAACTTATATGGTATGGAAATAAATTTGTACTCATCTTAAATTAATTAACTTTAAATTGAATTAATTAACTAAACTTTTAACTTAAAATCATTTCATGTATCACCTACGTAATAAAAGCCTAAATCATATGACTGTCGTCAACATTTCTGAGTTTTTCGCTACTATTTCATAAGCAAGGTGGCTATTTTGCCACTTTTATGTTAGTTGGGAGCAGATGGTCCAGTCGCCAAATAGTTTTCCATTTACATTTGAAATATAAAGACATTGCTACATTTCTTTTAAAATACATGATTTTCAAAACCCATAACTTTTAAATGCTTAAATTAAATACGTTTAAATTATACGTTTTTCTTTTATCCGATTTAAAATACAATAAGTAAACATAGAAAGATACTTTTCCAGTATAGGTATTTTACAAAAAGGTGTTTGGAAGGAAAATAAATTTGTCAACATACTTTCTAGCAACCTATTTACCGTTTCATATATGCAGGCATTTTCCCCCATGTAAATGTAATTTACTTAATATAAAAAAGCAATTTATCTATTTTTATATAGAAACAGAAGTAGTTTGTACATTATAAAGATGATCTATTACATTATAACATTACATTACATTATATTGATTGTACATTATAAAGATGAGCGCATAAATAGAATGTTTATATACCTGTATAGTAACGTATATAAACGAAAATAAATGTTCATCAGGTTTGTTTTCAGAGCTGTTTATATATTTTAGCAATATATCTCCCTACTTGAAGCCAGACTTGCACAAAGTTTTTTGAAAAAGCCCTCCATAAAATGGAAAAATATCTAAATAAATAATTAATAGTAATAAAAATAACATATGCAAAAACATTTTATTTCAACATTAAAGTAAATTTTCTAATTTACACATCCAAAATGTAAAAGCTAACGGAGCGGAAAATGCTATTGGTGAGATTTGAATCCGCCTAACATATAAATTCAGCCATATTTACTGAAAAGTTAAATAAAAAAATATAAAACTACTTAAAATTGAATTTTTTAGAGAAATCTTTAAAAAAAATGTTTGAGAGATCTGTTATATTCAAAAATATGTATTTATTTTGAGAGAATTCCAGTTAAAATTATACTGACAGCTCATATTTCTTTCCACCAAGGTAAACAACAATAAAAAAATATGTATATTAGTTCTTCAATGAATCCCTCCCTCCCCCCCCCGAAAAAAAAGAAGATTTATGTAGGCAATCATTCACACAGCAAGAATGAATGATCTTGACGTCATATTAACTTGATATTATATTCACTGAACATGCTTGATACTTCATGAAAACATGTTCTGTTCAATGATTTTCTGTATTCACAAAGATGTTTCATTAGTTTATTCGCTAATTTAAATAAGAACTGCATTATTAAAGTGGGTCGGCGTGCTGTTAAACAAAAGAAAAACTAAACAAAATATAGTAGTACATTTGTAGAATAGATCAGCTTCAATTTGACGTCCATTATTTCTTAAGTGTTAAAGTTTGGTAAAACTTTTTGCGATATTTTTTTTTTTTTTTTTTTTTTTTTTTTTTTTTTATGAAAAATAGTTTACAGGGATCGGAGATGACCCAAAATAGATATTAGCAACGATATCTTGGTTTAATGTAAGGGTGGACTTCATTCAAGGCTTTTTACAAGAAAAAAAAAAGAAAAGAAAATCAAAGACTAAATCTTAAGACCTGGAGACCAACCTGGTCACCAGGGAGGTTAGTATCCTAAAAAAATTGTAAATTCCTAATAAATTAATGTTACTGGGCAAAAGGCTTGAAACATGTTTGGTGAGTTTAGATGTACAGTGTACATTCGTCGCACACTTCAAGTCACTCAATCATGGAAAAAGTGTGATAGAAAAATAACCAGAACATAATTAAAAACTTAAATTATTAGAGATTAGATTTGAGTATGCTGAACACATTTCATTTTTTCTTTAAGTAAGAGAAAAAAACTTGCCATGAATAAAAAATTACGTAAAATTTGTTAATGTCGCTATAACTGAAACACGTGTGTGTACGCTTTGGCACCATGAAAAAAAGGCACTGTATGCAGTGATCTCGTTGCGTTAAAATATTGAAAACCGGAGAAATTCAGAAAAAAAAAACTAAAATGGTCTAAAGATCATTAAGAAATTAAAAGTATCATCAATCATCAAGCAATACCACAGCCACACCGTCATCATCGTCACAATCAGAAATCATCAATCACCACTATTCATCTTAATTATTGAAAATTCACTAAAAATCATCATATCATTCTTTTAAAAATTTCGCTTGCAGAATCAGAACTTTTTTCTTCTTGATGCATATCAGTGCTTGATTGAAACGATTGAAAACTTGCATTCTTTCACTGGGTGCTTCTGATATGCATTCGTTGATAGAATTTGTAACATTTTAAGAACTGTATAGTCCTCAATATGTTTAGAATATTATGGCCAGACAGGTTATAGTTTGTAATGAATAAAAATGCGATTCATAATTAAGTTACAAATTAAAATCACATTTTTAGATTTAGAGTAAGAAAAATTAATCTAGTAAAATATAATTGACCTGGTATTTTACCTTGTATGTTTATTAATTGGTAAAGTGCGTTATCTATTGTTAAAATGTCTTTTAGACAGTTTTTCTGAAGATAGAATTTGATATTTGGTTCAAACAAAACCAAGAATTTCATTCTTTTGCGTGCGACTTTGTTGATTTAGAGAAAATTATCTTTATTAATTCTTGAGGATTTTTAGATTAGTAAATTAAATTTGTTTTTACCTTGCAATCTTGCCCTTGCTGTTAAAAACAACGTTAATCTACCATTCATTGCTTTAATCTCAGGAAATATTATAACTTCCTGTGGACCATTTTCAATTATCACAAAAATAAACTTGTTGAGGGAGATATTTTCCTTTTTCTGTTCTTGTAGAGTAAGTGACAAATTTAGCTATAGTTGCCATCGGATAATAAAGAATCATTAAGTTTTTTCATGCAGCCATTCGTCTTTAATATTTATCGTCGTTAAAGAAGGTATCATTTT
The DNA here is from genome assembly GCA_964019185.1 of Maratus speculifer. NCBI lineage: Eukaryota > Metazoa > Arthropoda > Arachnida > Araneae > Salticidae > Maratus > Maratus speculifer. The sequence goes on from OZ025292.1 coordinate 420,711,517, forward strand.
ATATGTGTGTTTAATATGCATTTGTGCATAGGTGCCAACCTGACATAGATTATCCGTAATACGTGCGTTAATTTAACCCTGGATTAATGAGTTTCGAACCAGAATTTTTTCAAAGAAATGAAATTAAGTATGTTCCACTAAAAATTTAGGAATTAAATAAATAAAGATTAATGAAATATATTTTCTGGTTTCAAATGACGTTAACCCATATCAGATTAAGATCCAAGTATTACGGAAGATTAGTTGAAAGTTGGCAGCTATGTTTGTCCATCCTCAAGTTACTGCCTATTGCCTTGTAGTAAACTATCATTATTACGTTCTTAGAACTCCATGTGGTGTAAATAGCAAGTGAAAACGTCAGAGCAACATTATAGCAATTAGGACGGATCCGTCTCAAATCCACCGAATGCAGCTAACATCTAATTATGTATAGACACTATACAATCACGGTTACCCTATTAATATATTGCAGCAAAATATCCATAATATCCAGATTCCGGAGGTGCATAATATTATGCAATACTTAGAGAGAGATAGAATAAATTTTATATTCACGCGGAAATATTAGGGTCTTAGGGCAACAGTAATGCAAGCAAAATCTCAAAGCTCCTAGGATCAAAGCCTAGGATCTAGGACATTATTTGTCCAGAGATTTAGGACCAATAATTCACTAGGATATTCTTATAATGGAATTAGCTAAATTATCTACAACAATTATTGGCTCACCTTGTGTACCCTGATTTATGCATTTATATTGAAAAGGAGAGATAGTATTACTAGTGAAGATTAGAGAACTATAACAGAAGCAGTATAACAGAAGCATTAATTATGAGAGATTGCATTTCAATATGTTGATTACGTTTATTTTCTGGTTAATGGGATTTTTTTACTAATTTGATGATGATGTTCTCAATTATTTTCAACTCTCACATAGTTATTAATTTATTTAAATACGATATTTAATTATAACAATAACGATATCTAATTTAACTATTTTTAATTATTTAACAAATTGTACAATTATTCTTAAAATGTAAAATGCAATTTTTTAATGCATGATGATATTTTTTTCTTTTTTCATATTCAATACAATTAATAGTTTCCCAATGTGTAGTACACTGCTCAAAACAATTAAAGGATATTTGAAGTTTTATATAAAATAAAGATATAAACGAAATTTTTTTTGCCGAAAATAGAAGAAGAGTATCACAAATGCAAATTTTTCTGGTTTTCAAACTGTGGAGTATGCAAATTTTGAGTTCGACGTTCAATGTCGCTTCAGCGGCAGCGAATGAAATTTGACTTTCAACTGGATAAAAGAGAATGAAGACAAGGATGATCGGCATTCAGTGACTGCTTTGTTTCACTGAGTACGATGTCTCAGCGAAGTCATTTGACAGATTCAGAAGCTTGGAGAATTGTTGGTAGGTTAGAAGGGGGGCCAAACTCAAGCCGAAGTAGCGCAAGCCATTGGAGTGTCACAAAGTGTCATTTCCAGGATCTGGAACCGTTTTTTGGAGAGTGGATGTGCAGGCCGAAGACCAGGGCAAGGTCGTAGACGGGCAACAACGCCCAATGAAGATCGGTATTTAGCGTTAACAGCTCGGAGACACCGAAACATGAACGCTACTCTTCTCTAACAACACTTTCGCTCGGCTAAAGGCACCACGATTTCAACTCACGTCCGAAACCGGCTCCATGCTGTAGGTCTGTATGATCGCCGACCGATGGTATGTGTTAGATTAACATCAAGGCATCGTCGCGACCGCAGGGAGTGGGCAACCGAGCATGTCAACTGGAGGAGAAATGAATGGAGCAATATTCTGTTTTCTGACGAGTCCCGTTTTTCTGTGCATCCAGATAATAGGCATATTTTCATCTGGAGGGACCGTGGCAGTAGGAATAATCCCGCGTTCGTGCACGGAAGTGTCAGATTTGGCGGTTGAGGAGTGTTGGTGTATGGTTGCATCTCCACTGACGGGCGCACTGACCTCTACATCATTCGAGATGGAGCTCTCACTGGTCGCCGATATAGGGATGAGATCCTCAGACCTCTTGTAGTCCCTTACGCTGCAGCAATCGGAGATAACTTCATTTTAATGAACGATAACTGCAGGCCAAATCGTGCAAACCTGGTGGAGGATTTCCTTTTCGAGGAAGGAATCGTTCGAATGGAATGGCCAGCGTGTTCTTCAGACATGAATCCAATCGAGCACGTTTAGGACGCTCTAGGAAGACGAGTTTCTGGCCGCCAACAACCCCCACAAACTCTCCAAGAACTGGAAAGAGCACTTCTGAAAGTGTGGGGCAGAATACCCCAACTCGTCATTAATAGACTCATTGAGTCCATGCCTCAAAGGTGTTCAACGTTGCTGGCCGCCCGTGGAAACCATACCCCTTACTGAAAGTGATTTTCTTTGAAGAAAACACCTTTTCTTATTCTTTTTTTCTCATATGCACAATTTGTGTTTTTTTCTTTTGTACACAAATGCGCAATAAAATGCATTTTTTTCTGCCAAACATGTGTAATTTATTCTCATATAGCCTACTATGTCTGTCGACCATGTATCAATCAGCTAAAACGTTTCCCAGATACAAAATCCACCTAAAACTGCAATATCCTTTAATTGTTTTGAGCAGTGTTCATAATATAGTAAATATGAAATTTTCTCTTTTAAGACTTTCTACAATAATCTTTCCGGAAGGAAAAAAAAAAAAAACAGCTAAATTGATAAAGAGATATCATTCTTAAACGAGAAAAACAAAGCAGGAAAAACAGTACTTTAACCCCCGTTCTTTTGCGAAGGAAAAAACAAAATATACCAAAATTGAGTAGTTTTAATAGAAAACTTCAAAATTTGTTTTTGTGAAAAGAAACGATTAACTTTTTATTTTTTGTTAATCTTTTTTTTAACTGAATAGTTAATTTTGTAACTTAAAACTTCTGTGGAAAAACAAGGCTATCCACGCAGTCTAATGAAATCGCAAAAGAATGTAAAGCTCAAACTTGAAAAGAGATTAAGGTAAGACGCGGAAATATTTAATTATCTTATATAAGGAAAAAAAAAGATCTTTAGCGCATAAAAAAGAAGGGCTTTTCAGATAGTAATTTATGTAGTTTCTTTTGTCCTTTTTAGTATAAATTTAATTAAAACATTTATGCTTATCTGTGCAAGATTTTTTCTGCATGAGTAATAATTGGATGTTTTCTTCTTTAAATGCAGAGAAAATGAAAAAATAAATTCTTTGGGTAAATTAAATATTAGTGAATTAAAAGGCCTTTGTCTTTGTATGTATGTCGGCCGATTATCTACGCTATGGGATATAGGCCCTATGGGGTGGGATGCCCTCCGTGGGGGTCTTTCTAAGGGAACCTAACCCGTATTTACGCAAGGCTCGAAGAAAACCACGGAAAACTCCGAACGGTTAGGCCGACGGTCACGATTGGGTTCGAACCCAGCACCTACCGTCTACCAGTTTGAGGTCAGAACCTCTCGGCCACTGGTGGGGCGTGAGTTAAAAGGATTATTATAAGTTTCATAACATTTATAAAATAGTAAAGCTATAAAAAATGTGTTAACATATATATTTAAAATACAAGATAATTTTTTCGTTCATCTATTCTAAGATTTGTAAATTACCAGATTTAATAACAAATGATGCACTTGTACGAATTATACAAAACTCAATTGTAACTGTACCCCGAATTGAACCGAGAGAGGTAATATTAATCTGATGTCGTCAAGCAGACATTTTTGAAAATTGAATATTAACGTAGCGATAGTAAGAATACACCTGCAATAGTTCTGGTGACTTTCTTTGTGATCTACTGTAGCAAACCTCAGTTTTTCATCTTTATTAAAATTTGCATTGTTTGTATCGCTGCTGTACTTTTTTATTTATATTTTATTTATTTATTTATTTATTTTCAAGATAGTGCCTTTTATGTGTTTTGTACTGACTGATTTTCACAACAAAAAGTGTTAAAAATGACGGGCGGTGGAGTACACGTAAAATAAATAAAAATGAAATATCCTAAAAACACGAAATATCCTCCAATCACAATAATAGAGTTCTAGGTATTTTTTTAAATCTATAAATCATTAAAAGGATAACCAGAAATATTGAAGTTAATTTTATTCAATCACAGTAAAATATCTCCGCTTTATAAATGCTTAATAACGTTTCTTTTAGTCGCGAGAATAAGAAAAATATAGGATTTCTTTCACAATATCAAAAATAAATGTAAACATGCAACCAAATACTATAGTATTTATTAAAGATCTATTTTATATGGCATTCTTTAAAAAAAAACCTTACTTTTTTTTCTTATAAATTCAATTTATAATGGTTAAAATAAAATGCAGTGTTTCAGTCGTGACATCAGTCATGAAATTTTTTTTGAGAAACATCGCCTAATATTCGCTGTTTTAAATATGTTAACTTTTTATGTTTAAGGTATGTTCAGTTTTGTGAAAAAACATGAAAATTTTATCAAACGCATCTGAATTTAGCTGAAACAGGGAATAAAATAATGAATTCATATAAATTTGTAACGGAATTTCAGTTAACTTTTCAAATATAAGTCATAGTTAATCAAATTTTATCGAAGAATTGCACTTATGTCTAATGTTTTATAATGAAATCTGTTCAACAAATTTCATTTTTTTCACCAATATATTACCAAACTATTTGCCTATGTTATGAAGCAAAGATTTGCAATACTTCTTAAATTTATTAATGTATACCAAATTTTGTAGACAAAACATGATTTTTCCATAAAAAAATATGTTTTTTCAAAAAAAAAATATAGTTAAGTAATTGTTATTTAGAAACATACAAGCTACATTTTGTTTCATAACACACCCCTACGAGCAGAAACTTGTGAAAAAATTTTATTTTAATATTTTGAAAACTTTTAATAAACGATGTTTCAAGTAAAATTACACATTTAAAAATTAAGTTAGTACAAGAAAATTAAGTAAAAATTTTATAACTTTAAAATGTACCATATTCGAAGTTCTTTCTACATTTGTGCATATATTATATATATTATATATTTGTGTATTATAATGTATAGTTTACCTTTCATGGTTTTTTAAACGATCACTTTCGGTTTCGGAAAGTTCATTTCCGGTTTACATTTTGGGATATAACTTTGCTTATAAATATTGCTAAACCAAAAAAAAAGCATTTTTTGGAATCCTAAATATTTGCTTTTTAATTTAAAATAGTAATAATAATAATAATAATAATATTTTTTTGCAAAAACAACGATTTGATGGTACACTGTAAAAAAAATCTGTAAAGGTACTACACTTTATCTTGGAAACTGGGATTCCAAGACTTTTTCCTGTAACGGTAACAACAAAAACTCAAGTTTTAGAATCGGCTACATGGATTTTTCCTGTTATCGTTACATGAAAAGTTCTTGGAATCCCAGTTTCCTAGAAAATGTTTAGTACCTTTAGAGATTTTTTCTTTTACAGTGTAGGCACATACCTTAAATAAGGCCTTTTTATTTGTGGTCACTTTAGGACCACATTTAGGAGATTCCTTCTAGGTTTTAAATATGTGATTTTTTATGGCATTCTTTTATTTATTTCTTAATGAAGTTTTAATTTCGTTACAGATTGTCAGTCAAAAAAAAAAAAAAAAAAATACTGATATATTTTTCTTTACACTATAAAAAAAATCGGCAAAAGTACTAAACCTTTTCTAGGAAACTGAGATTCCAAGAACTTTTCCTGTAACGGTAACAGCAAAAATTCAAGTTTCAGAATCGATTGCATGAATTTTTCCTGTTATCGTTACATGAAAAGTTCTTGGAATTCCAGTTTCCTAGAAAATGTTTAGTACCTTCACAGATTTTTTTTTTTTACAGTGTAAGTGAAAACATGTCGATCTTCCATTTGCGGGTTATTTGAAAGAACTTTTTTCTGTATTGGATTTTAAAATAGGGAATGTTCAATGTTAATAATTTAATTATAAAAAGGCAGAAATTATTATTCAATTTGTTACATCGTATACTGTAAAAAAAATCTGTAAAGGTACTGAGCATTTTCTAGGAAACTGAGATTCCAAGAACCTTTCATGTAACGATAACAGGAAAAATCCATGTAACCGATTCTAAAACTTAAGTTTTTGTTGTTACCGTTACAGGTAAAGTTGTTGGAATCCCAGTTTCCTAGATAAAGTATAGTACCTTTGCAGATTTTTTTTACCGTGTATACAGGGTGTTTCGCTACCAGACCGACAAACTTTGAGGGATGATAGTAGACACGAAGACAAACATTATTAAATAGGAAACCATAGGGCGCAAACGTCTTCTGTAGGAGTTAGGGGCCATTAAAATTTAAGGTCCAAAATTTCAAACGATGATAAAAAACGGAAAAAAGGGTCGATTCGTTTGCGGTTTTCACTAAAATTATTCTTTGAATTACGATTTTTTTAGAATTTTTTTTAAAAGTTACGTTCAAAAATTGTCGATAGAGGGCGCTTTAGACTTTAGAGTAACGAACTACTTTTTACCGTTATTTTGTGCATGTGGTTGAAATTATTCTAAAGGTTAGACTTTAACTTAAATTTTAAGCCCATAATCGGAAACATTGGGATCGGTTAACTAGCGAAAAATTAACTGTGAACAGAGGGGGAAATTTTAAATGCTCATAAATATTGGACAAACTAATCGATTTTGTTGCGGTTTGCGTGTAAGTCATTCCCTTGGTAATTATTTTATTCAAAATGACGTACAGCTTTGGTGTCCTCATTTTTTGATAGAGGGCGCTTCCGACACTTCTCCGACATTTCAATGGCATTGCTCCTGGGTGTTTTACTACCAGAACAACATATTTCCAGGATGTGTTAGGGATGCAAAGATGACTCGGAATCATATTATAATGTAACGTCGAAAATGCCTTTTTTACGAGTTTGAGTTAAAAGAAGCAGAGAAAAAAAAGCAACTTGATAATTCTACAACGCGTTCTGTCGGAACTTCTGGTAAAAGCACATGTTCCTCTTTCGTTGCACCACTCTTTCGTTGCACCACTTTCGTTGCACTGCACGATGGAGCTCCTACACATTTTACCAATGATGTTCGCAGACACCCCAACATAACATATGGACAGCGGTGGATAGGTAGCGGTAGCCAGGTTCGTTGGCCGCCAGATCGTCGCACCTACTTCATTATATCAATTACTTTTTTTTGCCTACCTTTATTTTATTAGTGTATAATTTTTCTGTATTTTTTTAAAATGAACGTTGCTGGGTGGGGCTAATTGAGCTCAAACCAATTGGTAGCCCCCCCCCCACCTCTGGCTCAATCTGAATCTGAATCTGTATGGACTTCTTCTGCTGGGGTCAAATGAAAAGTTGAATGTATGAGACTCCCGTACCGTCAGTGGAAGACCTCTCTCTCAGCTAGAATTTCTGTAGATGCCAGAAAGCTGTCCGAGATGCCAGGAATTTTTCAAAGTGAGAGAAATTGCATGCATCGCTGCTGTCAAGCATTCCCGACTACTTCTGGTCGTAATTTCGGACACCTTTTGTAGTAAAACCCTTAACTAAATTGTTTTCTTACAAATTAACGTGTTGCTGTTTCACTACCTGTTTCTGTTGCTTTTTTCTCTGCTTCTTTTAACCACAACTCGCTAAAAAGGCATTTTCAACGTTACATTCCTATGTGATTCCGAGTCGCTTTGCATCCCTAACACTTCCTGTTAGTATGTTGGTCTGGTAGTTAAACACCTAGGAGTAATGGCATTGAAATTTCGGAGATGTGTCGAAAGCGCCCTCTATCAAAAAATGGGGACACCAATGCTGTACGTCATTTTGAATAAAATAATTACCAAGGGAATGACTTACACACAAACCGCAACAAAATCGATTTGTTTGTCCAATATTTATGAGCATTTAAAATTTCCCCCTCTGTTCACAGTTAATTTTTCGCTGGTTAACCGATCCCAATGTTTCCGATTATGGGCTTAAAATTTAAGTTAAAGTCTAAACTTTAGAATAATTTCAACCACATGCACAAAATAACGGTAAAAAGTAGTTGTTCGTTACTCTAAAGTCTAAAGCGCCCTCTATCGACAATTTTTGAACGTAACTTTTAAAAAAATTTTCTAAAAAAATCGTGATTTAAAGGATAATTTTAAGAAAAACCGCAAACGAATCGACCCTTTTTTCCGTTTTTTATCATCGTTTGAAATTTTGAACCTTAAATTTTAATGGCCCCTAACTCCTACAGAAGACGTTTGCGCCCCATGGTTTCCTATTTAATAATGTTTGTCTTCGTGAATACTATCATCCCTCAAAGTTTGTCGGTCTGGTAGCGAAACACCCTGTATATGATGCCATCGTTAATCATGGACATGTTTTTGCTTTGTAATATAGATATTTTCCATATGTTGTTTTTTAAGACAAAAATAAAGTAAAATTATATATGAAAAAATAGAGCTTTTAACATTAAGTCTACGGAACGTGTGATCTTTATTTGGTCTTCAAAAACACAAAGATTAATATTGCAGTTAAAAACTTCCGCAGAAAAGCTGTGAAATTCAGTTACAACATTTTGAAGAAATGAATAGCCTAACCTTGAAATCAGATAAAGATATGACGCAGAAATGTTTAATTATGTTACGCAAGAGAAATAAATTCACACTTAAAAAGCACTTTTTAGATTTTATTCAGAAACAAATTAGTTTATTGAGTTCTTTAATCATTTTTTAATAAAAATCCAATTAAAACTTTATTGTTTATCTATACAGGTTTTAATTTGTTTTTTTTTTTTCATGTGTAATTATTGGATATTTTTAATTTGAAAGCTGTGTGACCAAAAAAAAAAAAAAAAAAAAAAAAAAAAAAAAAAAATCCGAAAATTGAAAATATTTTTATTTGAAATAATTATAATAGTTATGTTTGAATTTAAAGGATTTTTGTTAATTAGTTATAGTTTAGGTATAGCGAAAAAATAAAAAAATGCTAAAATATATTTTATAAAAATAGATTTCTTTTTTAGAGTTTTACCTAATGTAAAACAGTTTTCAAGTTCCTACAAGGTATTGAAATAATTTTTTTTTCAACAATTCACTGTTAAATATAATGGAAAGTCAAAATCTATAAACAATGGAGTTCCAGTAAAAATAGTTTCAACTTAAAAACAAATTATATTCATTATTGATATGAAGTATTTCCAATGAACTGAAGTATACGCTAAATTGCGCCCCTGTAATGTAACATGCGTTCGTTACAAAGAAAAAAAAATACACATATCGCTTAATCTAGAAGAATACAGGTGTCTGAGATTCCCTGGGCGCATTTTAAAATTCAATATAAAACTAAATAATTGTGTACAGGTGAAATAGTTTGATATCATTAAAACAAAATACCAACGAAGGCATTGCATGAATGTTTTACACGAATGTCCCTGTAAATGAACTCTTAATGATACATACTTCAAATTGAATACCAAACGTCATTAGTATATATCAAATGCATGAAAATCCATGAAAGTTAGAGTATGTAAAGACGAACTGACGGACAGACGGCTACATGGGTAGATGGACAGATAAACCGAATCCATAAATATTTTTCAACACTGTTGGAATGAGTTTTAAAGTTGAGAATATTGCGTTTTAATTTCTTACATGAAATTTTCTGTATAATACAAAACTTAATATTCAAATATACTGAGATTAGTTGCTACTTCAAACTTAAAAATCGTCGATATAAACTATGCAAAAAGCTCCATTTTATGGAATTTAAAATTAAGAAAACAATCAATTAGATCAGCGTTAAATTTTGCACATGGGATTTAAATTATTATATTAAACCTTTGAAATATTACATTTTTAAAAACTAAACATTTGATAATTTATTTTTATTTCTATAATTTAAATTTATTATTTACTGCAGTCTGAGATTATTACACTTTTCGTAAGATTAAAGGCGAAGTGGAAAATAAATAACATTAAACATTTAAAAAGATAATCTAAATTTAATTATTCTGAGTTAAATGAATTATTTTTACAATGTTTCACAGGCTGTTAATCGTATTAGCATGTAATTTATAGTGGCATACATTACCTGTACCAATTAAATTACAAGAAAACTTAATCACGCTTGTAAACATGAAGAACAAACAAAAGTTTAGTACTGAGCAATAAAACTTACATATAAAGATTATCATTTATGAATAAAACATTAGAAGTTTCAATCACAAGTTTTACAATATAAAAACAATAATTTTGTCATTCAATTTTGCTTTAAGCAAACAATGTATTATTAAGCTCATTTTAATTAAAAATGAATATAATTAGAGTCTTTAGTAGACAGCAGTTAATTTAATATGACAAAAAAAAAAATTAGGAAAATATCAGTATGAAAGTAGTGTCACAAAGTCCACGGTCATAAAAAAGAGAAATAGAAATTCAATAACGAGACATAAAAATACAGTAATTATTATGAAAACGGAAAATTTCTATAACAGAAACCTGAGCGAAACATAAAAAGTTCATCACTCTTGCGTAGAAAATACCATACAAATCTTCTTGCAAAGACGTAAATTATCTAAAATAAAATGTTTCTCTGATGATCTTATACAGTAAAATCTGCGAAAAAGGTGAGGAAAGGAGATAATGACTAGTGACCCAAGGAAAATTCCGTTTTAGAGAAGTTCTCGATCGAGAAACTTTAATTATATTGTGACGTCATGAAAGATAATTTCGTAATGGTTAATTAGCAAGAGAAACATATTTATTTACAGCTACTCAGTTGCATGAATCTAGAAGAAAATTTAGTATTATGGAAGTAGAATACACTGAATTGACAAAGTACACTGTTAAAAATCTTGTCCCAGTTTGAACCAAATTTTGGTCCTCAGTAGCTGCCTCTGTAAGATGGTGAAAACTTGAATCGTTATTCGGAGCACATGTTGAAGCATAGTTCCAATTGTTGGAATGATCTTGAAATAGAAAGCTCCAAATACTGGTACGAGATTTCACCATCTGATGTTGGCAGCTATTGAGCACCAAAATTTGGTTCATAGTACAGCAAAAATTTTAACAGTGTAACTTAAGCTCTGTGTACAGAAATATTAATAATGCGCGTATAATATGGGGGTGCATGGGTTGTGTCAAATACAAATTGCGTTTATTTAAGTTTGATTCTCAGTTGAGACTGTCCGGTAGACTTTCTTTCTTTCTAACCGATGACCAGGCCCCTACCTGTCGAGTTTTCTCCGCTTAACGGGTTAGATACCTGGTATCGGGGCGGACGACCGCCTAATTGCCTCGTAGTGGCAGTAAACTTTGCTTCGCATGCCATCATTTCTGCAGTATTTGCTTGTCGTTGAGCATACTTTGTTTCGCTTGTTAATTAATGATACATCCTGATGTTTGAACTGCAAAGGCTTCGCAAGATGGTCTCGTAATTTAGAGCCTTGATCAGATGACGAGACCTTCACCTGGCAAGGCACCTCCAGAGGTATAATTCACAGGTAACTTGGAGGACTTTGCACCCACGACGGATTTTACATGCACCAGGCGCCATTAGAGTACATGATGGAATTTTAGCCGGCAAAGTGGGGACGATCTACGCAGACAAGTGCCGAGGTCGGCTGATTGTGGCTAACGGGTCCGGTAGACTTATATTATCCCCACGTCTTTTTCTCAACTATTTCGGGCAGCCCTATCCCTTCAGAAGGCACAATAAAAAAAAAATTGCTTTTTGCAGCGATCAAGTCAAAAATCCTTGAAAGGCTTTAATTGCATTCGTATGTATTGCAGACTGACTTAATCAACATTTGCCGTTCTCGAAGAGGTTTGAAAGTTCTTTCTAACCTAAAACTAACTAAAAAGCCAAACTGTGTAACATACTGTCAAAGTTAACCTTTCGATGTAATTAGGTTTATTTTTATACTGCCAGATAAAGAATTTTGAAGAATAATTTATTTCAAATTTAATTGGTACATTCAAGATTTTTTGATACTCAGCTTGTATTGTTTCGTAAATATTTAGAAATAACACCTGTATCTATTGACAGTGTGCCACATTAGATCGAACACATTATAGTTTGATATTCAATTTTTAGGTAGCATGAATATTTTACGCATAAGACAAGATTCGTTACATGCACGTTACTTTTTATAGGATTTAATCTATTAAGTGCATCAAAGCCTATAAAAACAAAATCGAAAAGGAAAAAGAAAATAGTACGTTTTAGACCAGTTAACAAACGCACAGTCAATTGCATGAAAGAATGAATGACTCAAATATTAAAAAATATGACTTAAAAAATAATCATTATTATTAAATTTTCTAGAAAAAAAAAAGAAAAGATTCTTTTAGTTTTTCAAAATTAAGGGGTTCAGAGATTCCAAAAAATATGTTTTTACAAAATATCTCCCTGCCCATCTGTCGATGTGTGCCCGTATGTTGCCATTCTACCATCAAAAAGATCATGAGGATATGTATATTCAATTAATTATTTTGTATATATTGTTGGCTGTAGCAAACAAGTCTTCTTTCAATTTTGAACTATTCCACCGAAATGGGGCGCTATAATAAGCATTTTTGTGCCATTTTTAATATAGTACCATCGAAAAGTATATGGAGTTATGCATGGGAATGAAACAATATTTTTTGGTCCATTTTCAATACTGTACCACCTAAAAGTGTATGAAGTTATGCATAAATGTGAACAAAAATTGTTTGTGTAGATATTTAGCTATGGCCAGTTGGTCCTCCCTTAATTTAAAAAAAATAATAAGCCGAAAGAGGGGCACTATATTAGCGATTTTTGTGCCATTTTCAATATTTTACCATAAAAAAATGTATGAAGTTATTCATAGAGTTTAACCAAATTTTTTGTGTAAGTGAATGGGTATGGATAGTTGGTCCTCCCTGAATTTGAAAAAAAAAATCAGCCGGAAGGAGGCGCTGCACTAGTGATTTTTGTGCCATTTGCAATACTGCACCACCTAAAAGTGTATGAAGTTATGCATAGAATTGAATTAAATTGTTTGTATAAGTATTTAGCTATAGCTAGTTGGTCCTCCCTGAATTAAAAAAAAAGTCCACGGGAAGAGGGCGCTGCAATAGCAATTTTTGTGCCATTATTAATACTGTATCATGGAAAAGTGTATGAAGTTATCCATACAGTTGCACCAAATTTTTTGTGTAAGTGTTTGGCTATGGCTAGTAAGTCCTTCCTGAATTTGAAAAAAAAAAAAAAAAACTTGCCGGAAGGTGGCGCTGTGTGCCATCTCAATATTATACCACCCAAAAGCGTATGAAATTATGCATAGAATTGAACAAATATTCTTGGCTGTGGGCAGCAGACATCACTGAATTTGAAAAATTTGCCGGCAGGTGTGCTATAATTGCCTTATCTGCGCCATTGTTATTATTATCCCATGAAAAAGTGGTTGAAATTATACATAGAACTGAACTAATTTTTTGTGTATGATTATTTTTGAGGATGGCAAACAGGGCCTCCCTGAATTTGAAAAAAATCTGCCGGAAGGGGGTGCTGTAAAAGCGATTTCCGTTGTAATTTTCATTATTGTACCATCGAAAAGTGTATAAGGTTATGTACAGAATTCAACCAAATTTTTTGTGTATGTTTTTAGGAATAGCTTGCAGATATTCCTTGAATTTGGAAATATTCCATGGGAAAAGAGCATTGAGATAGCATGATGCTTTAGGTACCATTTTCTCGATTCTTCGTTGTTCTACACTGTAAACAAAATCTGTAAAGGTACTAAACATTTTCTAGGAAACTGGGATTCCAAGAACTTTTCATGTAACGATAACAGGAAAAATCCATGTAACCGATTCTAAAACTTGAGTTTTTGTAGTTACCGTTACAGGAAAAGTTCTTGGAATCCCAGTTTCCTAGATAAAGTCCTAGAATAAAGTCCTAGAAGTTTCCTAGAATAAATTCAATTAACAGAATAAGTGAAAACTATTGATTATAATAAATATCATTACCCACATTAACTTTTTTTTACTCCAATTAATTGACTGAAGCAGAAATTTAAGCTATAAATCAACGATGGTATGGTATTAAATTAATAATATTAAAATATCAACATATGTAACTTTATTTTGAAATATTAAAATGTACGTTTGAGATAGAAGAATGTTTTGGGATTGGCACATCCAACTAGTGTAAAATATGTATTTGGAAGGTAATCTCATACATTACGCCAAACATTTCACAATATATATTTGTCTATTACAACTTAATTTATTTGTTAAAGAAATTGTAATAGTATTTGAGGATGCAGGTTACTAATATGAAGCATACAGAATACATCAAAAGTAGACAATTTCTTAATTTTTTAATTTAATGACTATTTTTACAGAAAAAAGCTTTTGTAGGTACATATTAATAAATGAATAAATTGATGTTTATGCTAATATTTAACAGCTGTCAAATTTATCCTTTATGGCTTTTTCTCCATGATATATTAAATTCCATTGTGTCAATACATAAATTTTATGATATAAAACGAGGAATTTCTCTAATTTATAAAATTAAAAGAAAGTCACTCGTATAGAATATAATAACCTTTCAAACGCAATATATAAGATCTATTTTGATAATAAATTCAGTTCCTGTTTTAAATATATTGTACAAGAAAAAGAATTGCATAACTGATAATGTTTCTACATTAAAGTAAGACATAAAAATATATTTTTAGCATTTATTTAAATATTCCCAAATGAGACGGCATTGCTTTTGGAATGAGGAAAAGCGTTTCAGCACATTTGTTAGATTAACATTTTAACCTTCTTTGCAAATTGTTTGCGTTACTTTAGTTGTCGCGTAAGTGCTTTTGAGTAAACAATATTCAGTATTTTCTTCTGCAATTGAGTTTTTTTACTGAGATTCCTTCGGGATTTTGACATTCAGAAGAAACTTACGTAAATATATTCAAGATACGAACTTCTGCATTTTGCCTTTAGGAAAATTTAAGAAATCAGCAGCTGATTACATTTAGGATTTTAGGCAGTGAAACGATATTTATAAGGAGTGTGTTTTAACATTCCGTAACATTTAAACGATAGAAGGCTATTATTTAAGAGAATGTTGCCCTGTTGCTGGGTGGGATTCTTTTAATTTATTTCTAACAACTCAAATTATTATATGTTGACAAAATATCTTTAAAGTTATAAGTTGATTTAAACCTATAAGTTGAAAATGTCAAATAAATTTTACTTAAAAATTTATATTCAAACAATAAATCATTAATCATTTCTGTGTTTTTACAATAAAATTCATTATACAATTCTGTTTTCATCACGAAAGAATGTTGAAATCTTTGAAAATCGCGCCAAATATATTTCCAAGGCTTAGATATGTATTCATATAATAAAACTTTTACACACACGTTATATATATGAGTGTGAGTTTATGTATAAATATATTAATGAAGTACACTGTAAAAAAAATCTGTAACCTTAGTAATCTAAATTAACCGAAATCTCTTATGCTTACTAAAATTTTATGTGTACACTGTACAAGAAAATGATGTCAATCTACAAAACTTGTAAGCAAAACTAAAACCATCTGTCACTTTACAAAAGAATTTACTAAAATTTTGGTAACTTTACTAAAATTTTATCCATAATGCTCGTTATCGTCACTTAAAAAGTTCTTGGAATACGATTTCCCAAAAAAATTCTCAGTAACCTTAAAATTTGTTTGATTCAAAGTGCAAATCTGTATCTGTTACATGAATTTTTATTGTTGCCGTTACATAAAAAGTTCTTGGAATACAATTCTACTAGAAAAATTTTTGTAATTATCGAAATTTTTTTTTACAGTGTATATAATAATGTTTCCAAAGTGTTATGCATAAATACCGAAAGTGTTCAAATATGTTTTAACTTTTTGCTTGTGGGAGATATGTAAGAAATGTAAACTGTAAAAAGAATTTAATTAGGAAATAGATAATTGATTTAATCCTACTATGAATTTTCAAAAAATTACATTTTAAAGCTTTTATATGGCTGCTCTAGACAAAATTGGTTAATTACTAAAGTTCTCTTTTTACTGTAACAAGACTGATACAAAAAATTGCGTCCCGGGACCTTAAAAATTCATTGAGATTTTGTCACTATAAATAAGGTTTTTATATGAAATTAGAAGCACAATTATGTAAAATTTGCACGAGGAAGGGGGGGGGGAGATACGATAAGTATGTACTTTAACCTTAAAAAATAGATAATCCATGCTTGTAATAATAATAGCAGTGAAACACTCAAATTTATATGCAGCTATTAAAAAAAAAAAAAAAAAAAAAAAAAAAAAAAACTAAATATAACAAGTAAGAAAAATCATGCCTTAAGTATGGATTATGAAGCACCTTCCAACACTTCCTGTAATCATTAACAGAACTTCGTTAGCTAGAAAAAAAGATGTTACTGCCCTTAGCCGTATATGTGTGTAATAAAAGAAATTTTTTTTCGCCATTTTGCTCTCTCTTAGCTTTAATTCTAAAATTGCGGAACATATTTCAATCTTAGTTTCGTAATGTATTAAATTTTAACAGCTAAAATTCTTTTTCTTTTTTTATTTATTAATAATCTATTGCTTGTTTCTTAAAAAAGGCGGGTAGTTATTTCGTAATCTTTCCTTTTTAGAATATTCTAGGATTTTTAATTTTATTTTTTTATTGATCACGTGATCTGTATTAATGCGCGAAGATGTTAAAAGCTTGTCTATTTGCGAGATGTGAAATAATTCTTACCCGTACTGATTAGCCTCGTGGGCTAATCAGAAGTGAGGATTTTTTACACGTAACCTCGGTGTTGATCCTGGTTGGATATTTAAAATGACTGACGCTGAGAGAGGAGGGGCTGGTTTTTCGGTGAGAGTGGATTTCTCATTTGGGTTTTTAGGAGCTCAGAATGCATCTTTCCTTTCAACTGCCTGGACGCCCGACAATTTTTTCCCGATAAATTGTGAGATGGGATGACGTAACTTAATCACGAAGTTGGCGAAGTGGAAGTTATTCGATGAGAGTTCCAAGGTGATGGCGGGAAAGAACTTAACTTATTTATGAGTTCTAATAAAATTAATTTAAAGACTGCTTGATTGAACTTTCTTATGGGGAAATACCCCAATAAACCCATCCACTGCTGGTCAAACTGCCGACTGCTCAGCTCATTCCACTGTTGACTTTTAGTGAGTAGAAGAATGTTCGCCATCGTCGTATCATGACATGTATTCCAATAATTTGAACAGCCATGTATTTGATATGTCGGTTGATATATTTATGCTATATAATGAGTAAATTTAGTCTTGCCAGAAAACGCCTATCTAGCTGAAAATTTTCTTTCAGCTATTTATACTAATAGGTGGAAACATACTTGAATACTTTTGTTCAGCCCTGTGGTTTATCTAGTGCCTTTATTAAATGAAAGTATTTTGATAAAATTTGCTTATAAAAATACTCTTGAAACTACTTAAATCACCAGAAATTATCATCCACAGGTGACTCTGTATCCAGTTCTTTGCGTGACCCTGTATATCAATTTATCTTAATCTACAAACATTTCTTAGTAAACTGTATGCATTTCAACATAAAAAATGCATCCCTTACTTAAAAACCACATTTAAGTAAATTACGCTTATATTCAGCAATCTTTCCGAGCTCTTTTGTGTAACCCTGTATATCTAAATTGTGCAGTATTAGCATTTATATACACCATATAATGTACATATACTTAGTGAAACTTAAAGGCGCATATCATAATCGAAAAGCATTTCATCTATCCAACAGCCAACATCTATATTACACTGAATACACTGTTTGAAATATTTTGTGTGTCCCTGTAAATACTATGTACTTCGCATTATGTCTGAAATAACTCATATTAAGCCTCAGCGATGTATATTAATTTTATTAATCATGAAATCGTTTATCATAATATAAATATTTTGCAAACAATTTCCCCCTTTATTATTATGTAATGGAATCCTTTTGTGTGGCCCTGTAAATGAATAATATCGGTTCTTTTCACTGCATATTTTACAGATTGCATATTTTAGCGCACTTTAATGATGTATATAAATTTGAATATGTTTGATCGGGTGTAACATCTTTGAAATTCATTTGAAACGGTTTATCCCCATACGCCATAATGTAACGGAAAACTTTCGAATGACCCTGTAAACAAAACTAATCATGGCAGAAATTTCATTTTCAATAGCGCTCGTGCTAAGGCAAACGTCAATAAGGTCCAAAAATTTTATGGCAATCCGAGCATATTTACGAGAATTAGAGCGCGGCCAGACAAACGGAAAGCATAGGGGGAATTGGGGTACATTGATACTTGGGGCACATTGATACACCCCCTGTACAGCACACAGGGTCATTACAGGAAATTTCACAACGGCTTCAAAAGGTGATACTAGTGAAATTAACAACATACAGAAAGTTTTGGAATGATTCAGTAGTTTGATGGAATGGGATGGGTGATTCATTGTTTTTGTAGGTCAAAAGTAAATTTCAGTTGCATAATTGAAATGGTATTATACAACTGTTCCAGCATTTTCAATCGAAAAGATTACCCTCCCTGGCAAGTAAAGCTACTCTTTATCAGTTCCTCATTCTTTATTGTTAGATAAATTATGAAGTGTTGGATTTGCGACTCATTTTATTCAAAATGGCTGTATGGGGCACATTGATACAGTCTTTGTCGGGGCACATTGATACAACCTAAATCCTTTTCTAGTTCATTTTTTTTAAACCTTCTATTATTTTTTTTTACCATACACTCCTTAATTAAACCATTTTTCGTCAAAAATTTCTACTATTAGTTTTTATTGAAGTGAAATAGCTCTGATTTCTTTATATTAGAACATTTTATAGTATTTTTGCAAACAGAAGACGTACAAACTTACACAATATCTAGTGCTAGTAGAATTAACTAAAGAATTGGACGACAGCCTGGCAAATCCCAAATTTATATCGATTCTCCAGCGAAAAAAAATTATCGACATGAGAAATGTTAAGTAAGAGAAACAAGCTGCAGAACAGTACAGCTTAATTAAATTATAAACATAATTTTTAATATAATTATCCTTTATTTTATGTTTGTAAACCGATTTATAAACAGAAAACCTGGTAATTCTTTCACCTTTCCTAAGAAAGAAGATAATTCTGGGGTTAAATTGCCAGATATGACAAAGTTACCACAGCCAACAAACAGACAAGGAACAGCTAGAACATCAGGTCATTATACATTTCATTTTGATTGCTTTAATATCGCTTACAAGTAAACTGTGTGCGATTTTAATGTCTATAAATATACATAAAATGGTTTGCTAACTATTTTTTTATGAAAAATATGCATTTGTGTTATTTTGTCTCCATTTTTCCCAGACGTGTCAAAGTGTATCAATCTGCCCCGGGGATGGGGCACATTGATACAAATTACTTTTTTTGTTTTTTTTTTAAATTACATGCCAAAATAATGTATAAAACAACGATTGTATATTTTTATAACACACTACACAGGTTTTGCTTACGTCACATAGAAAATTAACTTGAAATTTCTGCTTTCTAGACACCAAAAAATTTTTTTGAAAAAAGCTGTATCAATATCCCCCAGTTCCCCCTAAGCATTTTTCAGCTTTGCTTGAAAATGCTAATAATGTGGGAGTCACTCGAGCAATGCTTTTTGGATTTCTTTTGTAGCACTTTCCAACGAAGTTTAAAAGTGTTTATGCATTTGGTTTGTCTGCCATCCGTCCGACTGTCCGCGCTCTAACTCTCGTAAATATACTCGGATTGTCATGAAATTTTTAGACGTTAATGACGTTAACCTAAGCACAAACCCTATTGAAAATGAAGTTTCTGATATGATTAGTTTATTTACAGGGAGAGTCAAAAGTTTTCCATTACATTACGGCCTATGGGAAAAAATCGTTTCAAATGAATTTTAAAGATGTTACACCTGGTACAACATCTTCAAATTTATATGCATCCATAAAGTACGCTAAAATATGCATTTTCTAAAAGTATGCAGCGAAAAGAATAGTTAGTATTCATTTACAGGGTCACAGAAAAGAATTCCGATAGAAAATAATAAAGATGGGAATTGCTTGCGACATATTTTAATTATGGTAAACGATTTCACGTATAATCAAATTGATATACGTTGCTGAGGATTAATATGAGTTATTTCCTGCATAATAAGCAGTGCATAGCATTTACAGGTACACACAAAAGATTTCAAATCGTAGGTATGTTCAATCCGAAGTCCTGTATATCAATAAAGATGGCTGTTAGATGGATGAAATGCGTTATGATATACGCTTTTAAGTTATATTATAAGCTTTTAAATGCGATGAGTATCTGCTCTGAATGCAGACACTCACCGCATTCAGAGTAGTGCTCGCGATGGGATACGTATAGCAGCTATACGTTTAAACGATATACGTATATCCGTATAATACGCTTTTCTACTATACGGATACTTTAGAATATACGTTTAAACGTATCCGGATACGTATAACGTGTATCAGCTAAACGTATATTTAAGAATACGTATATTTAAAGTATACGTATATTCCACGTATCGTATCTAATTTAAATAGTAGACTTCATCAGTCGTATGTCACTGAATTAAGAATAATTTGGAAATCGGTGGTGTTACGGCAGGAATCCGCATAGTATGTCTTATATATAAGAGATCGAGCAATAAAAAGCGTATACTTTATAAAACATTTTGCAAAAAGTTCAAAAAAAATCAGACTCCTGATTGGCCAATCTCGTTTCACTAACAGTGAAATATCTATCTGGATTCCGACCAAGATTGTAGAAATCGTAAAAAAGACAGCATAGTAGCACCACTTGTTGAACGATTTACACACAAAACTAATCAGCACCAATTTCTATTAAGCACTACCTGAAAATATAGGGGAGACTGGGGCACATGTGAACATAGCTTTTTTCTCATAACTGTGTTAATTTCTATAAGCAAAACTACTCAATATAGTAAACAGTACTTTTTTTACGCATGCTAATTTTTTTAATTATTTTTATAGCTCTTCTTACTTTTCTTAATAGTTTTATGAATTCAAAAAAATTTTCATATGTGCTCCAACGAAGGGGCAGCTGTAAAACACAAGGGCAACATGTGAACACAAGGAAAAATAATTATTTGACACGTTTTTTATTATCTTTTCCATATGTTACCATAATCATTAGTTGTACTATCTGTTAAATTCACCATAAAGAAAAATATATGTATATTTATTTAGTTTCTGAGTTATATGTTTAAACAAAATATTATAAAATAAAAATAAATAGATTGTTTGTTTTTTTTTTTTTGGGGGGGGTGGTTAGATAATTGATTAAATATTGTTGCAATAAAATAAAAGCTTAAAGAAGTAAACTTGAGAAAATAATAGAATTTAAATTTTGCTTAGTTCTTTTTGTTTGAGAGAGATTTTAGGGAGGGAGCATTTGGATAATATTTGTCTGAAATCTACCGAAAGGTGAAAGATTTTCATTCCTATATTTGCCTTATTTGCCTATAAATTAAGGATAAAAAATTGTTTTCCTTTTATAAGCTTCCTCCAAATTTAATTTCTTTTGCTTTTAAGAGAAAGCGGGGGGGGGGGGGGGCTGGAAGTCAATAATGAAGATTTCACAGTAGTTTAAAAATTTTATTTTCTTAAAATATAATTTTATTTTCAAAGCACCAAATAACATATCTGTTTAAGAAATGGAAATAAACTAGTACTACAAGTTTGCAACAAATGAAATAGAAAAATTTTCAAAGTTGTTAAACGTAATATTTTTTGCATTAACGATGCATAAAAAATAGTATTGAAAATCGTTAAATAAAATAATATATAACATTTATTGCATTTTAGAAAATATTAAATTTATTTAAATTACAATTGAACATAAACGAGCTTGTTGCTTTTTATGTATTTGCTGACAGATATGTTTGTAAAAGTTTCTATACAAAATCAAGTTCATAAGACAGAAAGTCTTCTATTTCAATAACATTATAGATAATGGAGCTGGCATTATTTTCATGAAGTTAACTAAAAAAAACAGAATAACTGAATGATTATTGGAGAATTTAATGTCGTGTTCAGATCTGCTCCAACAAGACTCTTCATAAGTGCCCCACACTCCCACAAGAGTTAAAATGGCAAATCTTTAATATTTTTCAATTTTAGCAAAAACAATTATCATAAATATTTATTAGTATCCACAATATATGTTAAAACATTAATTTTTAAAAAAAATGAATAAATAAATAAAATTATTCTCTTAGCAAGTTGGAGATTTTACTTTTGAGTTCAGTTAATCAGTATTTTGGCTCCTGGGGACAAACAAAATGTCGAAGAGCTTCAAAAATGTTTTTCCAAATGTCTATAGGTGCTACTATCTTTGATAATTTTTTGAAATAATAAAACATACAATAACTTGTGAAAAATAGCAATGTTCTCATATGCCTCATTTTCACACGTGCTCCAGTCTCCCCCATATATAATTCTTATTTCTGTGTATTAGTTTTGAGATAGAGCGCCCACAAATCTCATGTCACACACAGACAGACAAAGTCACAAACACACAGGCAGATTTTTGTAAAAACATGTTTTTCGGACTCTCTTACCCTTAAAACGTGTAAGCCCGTCGAAAGTTGTCCCTTATTAATTAAATACTTTCTTCTTGTAAAGAAACAAGAAAGATACAAGAAAAAGCTTGGAAAGATACAAGAAAATATAAAAAAATTAGTACTGCGCCACAGATCTTCCAAAGAATAGTTTGATTCTACCACAACTAATGTAAGACATTTCATAATAAATAACTTAGTTTTTTGGGGAAAAAACCAAAATCTAAACTGAGGAACGTATTCAGATTTTTTTAAGTGCCTGCAAAACAAGTAGTAGTTAAGTAAACACATCGTAGTTCTTTGAACAAAGAAACGAGATGGGGATACTCTACCGGATATTTCTCAATGTCGTTAATCCGCAGAAAAACATTAAAAAATCAAATTTCATACCGAAAAACGTTTAAACGTTTATACGTTTAACCGCTTGCATAAGATCCGTATATACGATGTACCGTATATGCTCTATTGTGCTATACGTATAATCGCCGATGCCGTATTATACGTATAGCAAATCCGTATTTCGTATAATACGTATTATACGTATACTCGTATAAACGTATAATCGAGAGCACTAATTCAGAGTCATCAAATTCCAATCCAATACTGCCACCATAATTCATAAGAGGGACGATTTCGCCACTGTCGGAAGATGACAAATATTTTAGTTTCTTCCTCAAATGAGATGTTTTCAAGTTGATCTTTCATTTCCTTTTTTTACACATTCTACTTCCACCAATCTGTCATTCTTTGACTTTTTCTAGTTTTTTTTTTTTTTTTTTTTTTTTTTTTTCCTTCTCTTTTTTTCTTGTTTTATAAATTCTGTGTTTGTAATATTAGTATCCGTTTGCTTTCTCTTATTTGGATATATAAATCTTTTGACCAACGGAATGTTGTTTAACAAATTGGATGGTGACAATAATAAAAGGCTGTGTTTTCCTATTGCAGTGAAGAATTTATTAACCGACTTCCAAAAAGGAGAGGAGGTTATCAATTCAACTCGTATGTATTTTTTTTTATGTATGTTCACCGATTACTCCAAAACTATCCAACCAATTAACTTGATTTTGGTGTTAAATGAGAGAGCTTGCTCTCGAATTGGTACCACTTCCGTTTCATAGAAATTGGTTCAGTATTTTTTTAGTAATTAGGCAAAAACTAATAAAATTAGTGATTTCTCGCAAATCAGTAGTAATATGGATGTCGAATAAATTTTCCGATGAAAGGATGGCCGAGCGGTCTAAGGCGCTTGATTTAAGAGCTGGTTTTCGAAAGGCAGCGTGGGTTCGAACCCCACTCCTGACGTACGTGTATACAATAATCTTTTACGTATTATAATTTTTAAATATATATTCAACAAGTTAAATACTAATTATGCTATTAGGAATAGTTTGTATTTAACCGTTGCCACAGAGTATCAGAGATTTTTCATTAACTCAATACTTTATCAGTGAAACAGTACTCAAAAAGAGAATAGACTTGCGAAAAGTAACATGACATTGAATAAGTTCTCTGAAGAGAATGAAGTCCGGGCAGGCAAGAGGTCTAAGGTACCAGATTTTATTTAATCTCCGATTTTGAAAGAGAGTGTCGGTTTGAACCTCATTCCTGACATATGTGTATAGTATACAAAAATTTTTTCCGTGTTATATATATTTTTTTAAGTGACTTCAAAAAAGAAGAGAATGTTATCAATTCGGCGCGAATATATATTTTTTCTATATATGTTCACCGATTACTCCGAAACTACCCAACCGATTAACTTGTTTTTTGTGTTAAATGAAAGAGGCTACTATTCCATTGGTACTTCTCCCATTTCATTGAAATTTGTTCAGTACTTTTTTAGTAATTAAGTAAAAATTAATAAAATTAGTGATTTCTCGCAAACTAAAAGTAACATGGACTATGATTAAGCTCGCCGAATGGAGTGCAATCAGGTGGCTGAGCGGTGTAAGACAGCAGATTTGATTTCTGGTTCTTGAAAGAGATCGTGGGTTCGAACCCCACTCCTGACATACGTGCATGGTTTACAGTGATTTTTCCCGTATTATAATTTTTATTAACTGACTTCAAAAAATCGTTAACTTTTAACTAAAAAGAGAAAAATAAACTTTTCTACCAAAAATTGAACCGACTTCAAAAGCTACTGCAAAGTGAAAAATAATTTTTTTACAGAATAGTATTAAGAAATTAAATTAAGAGCGTAGTATTTATCATGCGTATTATTATATTTATGTAGATTAATTTGATTTTTTGAAGTCGGTGCCAGCCAAGCCAAGTTCAAAATTAAAATTAATTATCCAATGCAAATCGTAAAAGAATAAAGTTAAATTTTAAACTAAATATTAAATCGTAAAAAAAAACTCGTTGATACTTGGATGCGTGTCTATTGGAAAATTACATGTAACTTGGCTTGGCTGGCACCGACTTCAAAAAATCAAATTAATCTACATAAATATAATAATACGCATGATAAATACTACGCTCTTAATTTAATTTCTTAATACTATTCTGTAAAAAAATTATTTTTCACTTTGCAGTAGCTTTTGAAGTCGGTTCAATTTTTGGTAGAAAAGTTTTTAAACCGAAAAATAAAAATATATTTTACGGCATCTGTCTTACAGTAGCAAGTAAGATGCAGCACTGCCATTTTGTGTCTTGTGAACAACTCGTGAGAAAGGCAAGTACATTTCTGTGTTCTAATGAAGCTCAACTCTACAGTTTCGATTGATTTTGGAATGAAATCTTTGCTTATTTTGTTTAAAATATGTAATAAATCTTTGTTACAATTATTTTAACGACTTATCGCACACATCCCTTTATTGCTCTGTTTTCATATTTATATTTTTTATCCTTGTCTGCCTTTTTATCTATATTTTTTTCTACATTTCTGACGTTTTATTTATATACAGGGTGATTCAAAATGTATGACAAATCAAGCATACAACAAGGATAAAAAATCACATAGCAACATAGGGTCACAAACTACTTACTGAGTCACAAATACAGGGTGTTTCATTCTAGCTACACCCGGTTTAAAAGTAATAATTTCGTGGAAAATAAAAATATTGTAATGAAAATGCAACGATATGCACCTTATTTTGTGAGAAATGTGATAACGTTACGAAAAGATCTGTAAAAATATATTGCTCAAGCAATCGATGATGCTGTATAAACTGAATGTCACAGTCCAAAATATAGGTGCCAAGTGCATATTGCTAGTGCGCATGATGCAAGTTTATGCAAGTTAATGCAAGTCTACCACTTTTGTTTGGTGTTATCACATTTAAAACAAAGGTGAGAATGTCTGTAAAATGTTTTATTATAATATACTTCATTTTTCTGAAATTCATTACCATCAACCCAAATTGAGTTAGGATGAAACACCCTGTATTTGTGGCTCAATAAGTGGTTTGCGGCCCTATGTTCCTATGTGATTTTTTTTATCCTTGTTGTATGCTTGATTTGTGATATCAATTTGTCCACTTTATTTTGAATCACCCTGTACATCTATCAGTGTCTCTTTATCGCTTCCTTTTTGCCTGCGTTTGTTAGTCCGTTTCTCTGTTTGTTTTACAATGGATTAATTGATAGCACAATTATTCATTTTGATAAATAAATCATAACAGGTCTAAAATATCAAGTGTGGGTGAAAAATTTATTTAAGAATTAAATATTTGTGTTAAAAATTAATCTATTATAATTCCATATGCAGCGTTTACTGTAGTTACAAAAATCTAATTCGGGAATTGCTCGTAGAACGTTGCAAATGAGGTGCGTTTGTACTATAACGAAGTTTTAAAAATATTCAACTCTTGGTGTAATAGTACACAGTACTTCGGATACAATATAGTATCCAAAATCTTTTTCGAGTCCCTGCAAATGCTATATGCTTTCTTTTATACAATAAGTAATTTGTAATAAACCTTAGCAAAATACAGTCGAACCTCTATATAACGAAACTCCATACATCGAATTTCTCCATATAACGAATTTTTAGTAAGAACGGTCCCCTTTTCGCATGATTACATTAAAAACAGACTCTATATAGCGAAATATCTATCTCCATATAACGAATTTTTTCATAAATTGATCTTAATTTATTCAGTTTTAAAAAAGCTTCGAAATCATATGGAATCAATTTTCCATCACTTATTTTTGATTTGTCGTTCAGTGGAGAGGTTTTTTTTATAAATATTACTTCTCTCCTTATTCTTTAAATCTAACAAGTTCATCCCACCTCCCACACACCTTTCAACATCCTTCTCAAAACACAGTCAATTGAATTGTTACACATATAAGAGAGGAATCAATGAGAGCACATAAGAGAGACCTTCAAATGGAGGAAAATATCAACTACAATTTTTCATTCCTTGCTAAAATTTGAAAATTTTTTTTGAGAGCGTAACAATTGTAATTTTAAGTATCATAACAACAAAAAATTACAGATTTCTTCCTCTGAAATTTATGTAAATCTTCCTCATTTGATTTTCATTAAGCTTTCAAATAAACGTCTTTTCTCTTTTTTGAAACTTCTTAAATAAGTAAGAAATAAAATGTTAGGTTAATATATACTTTTAAACATTTCAAATTCTTAATTAAAAAGATCAAAAATAATATTTGTTCAAAATTTACACATTAAATACTATTTTTAACATCATACTCTATACATCGAATTTCTCTATATAACGAATTTTTTACGGGAACGATGGATTTCGTTATATAGAGGCTCGACTGTAAATGAATTTCATCAAATGTGAAATAGTTTAACATATTTAAAACTCGCCCCAAACAATGTTTCCCTCTATACCATTATGTAATAGAATGCATTAGTGTGGCCCTGCAAATTAATAACAAATATCCTTAGCACTACATAATGTACAGAATGTGTATTTTAGTACATATTTAATAGATTTGCAACAATTTTATTATGTTCAAAAAAGTGTAACATCATTAAAATGCTCTTGAAGCTGTTTTTAGCGCTGTCCAACAAAGTTGAAAAGTGCTTATGCATTGGGTTTGTCTGTCCGCCTGTCCGCGCTGTAACTCTTGTAAAAACACTTGTATTGCCCTGAAATTTTTGGACGTTATTGATGTTTATCCTAGCACGATCCCTATTTAAAAAAAAGTTTTTAACATGATTAGTTTATTTACAGTCACGGTCAACAGTTCACCGTTACATTACGGCCTATGGGAAAATATCGTTTCAAACGAATTTTAAAGATTTTACACCCTGTTAAAAATATTAAAATTTAAGTGAATTAACGAGGTACACTAAAACATGCGGTAAAAAAATATGCGGCTATTATTCATTTACAAGGGCGCACAAAAGAATTCCACTACATAAATACAAAGGCGGGAATTGTTTGCGATATATCTTAATTATATTAAACTATTTCATAAATAATATGTAATAAAATTGTAATATGTCGCTGATGTTTAATATAAATTATACGATACAAACATGCAAAATATGAAGCACATACTACTTACAAGGACACACAAAAGATTTCAAGCAGTATATTCTTTCCGAAGTACAGTATATGTATCCAATGATAGCTGATGGATGTATGGAATGCATTTTAATTATGATATGCTTTTTTAAGTTTCACTAAATCTATGCATATTAGATGGTGTATATAAATGCTGTAGTTGATATTCAGGGCTACCCAAAAGTGCTCGCAAACGTTACTGAATATGAGAGTAAATTACATAAAAGTGGTTTTAAAAAAGCTATGTAGTTTTATGCTGAATTGCATTTAATTTACTAAGAAATGTTTGCATAATGTAGATAAAATTATATACAGGGCCATGCAAAGTATTGGGTACATGAAGCCTAAATGATAATTTCCGAGAATGTGATTTCAGTCAATTTAAGAGTGTTCTAGTTAAAATAACTATTAGCTTAATACTGACATGCAGTAAAGTTACAAGGTAAACTACAGGGCTGAACAAAAGTATTCAGGTATGTTTTTATCTATTAGTATAAATTGCTGAAAGAGAAATTTAAACTTTCTAAGCATGTTCTTGCTAAATTAAATTTTTCAATTATATAGTATATATATATCAACCGACAAATTAAATACAGCGCTGTTAAAAAGTATTCGAAAACATATTTGGTTATATACAGTAACCGTATTTCCCTAAATAACGAAGTTTTGTTAAAAATTTTATGAAGTGTTGGAAAATGCTTCATAATCCATGCTTAGCACATGATTTTTCTTATTTGTTTCCTATTGGCCATGATGTTACGGAATAATTTCGATTGTCTCTGTAACTGAACTATACATAAGAATATATTTTCATAAAATTTGGAATGATTCGACAAAATTCTGCAACATTTATGTATTTTAAATTTGAAACAATTTAGTTGGTTAATTTTTGCGTTCTTATTCGGATGAACTGAAGGACGAATAGACGGACTAATTGACGACTATAGGTGCTACGTATTTATATAATAACGAACGCACATAAAAACAAACAATAAAGCCCTTTCATATAATTTTTCCTGGTCTGATTTGGCTATCAGACCAGAACCGGTGACCGTCACAGGTTAGTAGAGTGAATTAGTTCTTCGATAATCATCCGGAATTACTCAGTTGGACGAGCATTGTCGGCTTCAGTCACTGTATCCCTGGTTCGAATCCTAGCTCGGAAAATTTTCACCCACACTTGGAAATTTACAATAGTTATTCTTTATCTGTTTGTCTGTCTGTCTATTTATCTATCAAGACAATGCTTCAAACCACAAAATTTACCTTCAGCCTCGCATTATTACATTATCTCGCAGTTCAACTTAAAAAAAATAACACTGCACAGAGCAGTCCCGGAAAAGTTTGGAAAACAATGTCTGCTTCTCCCATCTTTTGACGTTTATTTGGGATCGTAGGTAACAGTTTAAACCTTATTAAGACACTGTGCTAAGTTTTATTTAAAATATCCCACAAAAAAAAACTGGTAATAAACGGGTTAACCGCTTCATATATTCGAATCATATATTAATCATTTACCATATACGGTTGATATATTCGAATTAATATATTCAGACCAATATATTATTAGTTTCTTAAAATTGTTTCACAAGCACGCTTCATTAGAATTTTATGTATATAGCCCAGATAAAAAGTAAGACAATATTTCTCCATCAAAACTAGTCTTAAAAATGTTTTTCGCAATTGGCTAAATACTCCCACATGAGATAACATTATTTTTGGAATGAGAAAAGACGTTTGAGCGCTTTAGTTAGAATAACGTTTTAACCTTCTTTGAAAATTGTTTACCTTGCTTTGTTTCTTCAGGGACCAATAAGTACTTTCATCTACACAATATTCCGCATTATCTTCTCATGTAAAGTTCTCTTTACTCAGATCCCTTCGGGGTGTTCGATTTACAGACACTGGCTCGCATAAATGTATTCAAGATAGAAACTTCTGCGTTTTGTCTTTGAAAATTCAGAAAACCAGCTGCTGAATACATTTAGGACTTAAAGCTATGAAATGTTATTTTATACGGCAGATGATTTCTCCATTTCGGAACGTTCTATAGATAAAAGGCCAGAACTTAAGAAATTGTCTAGTTGTTGTTGCATAGAGTGTCTTTAGATTTAATATAGTTATCATAAGAATTATAAAATAATACAGGTCCTTTAATTTCTTTTAAAATACATATTTCAAAAATGAGTTAAAATTTAGCGATTTTAGAATAAAACGCATAATAAATTTTCTTTTGCTCAGAAATTATGTTAATAATATTGTAAATCACAGTTTATATTCTAACTTAATTAGTTCTTTAGTTAGATTTTTTTCGTATCTGAAGCTTTAGAAGTACAAGGTGTGGCCTATAAAGAAGATGTCTGAGAATAGAAATATTTTAGTATTATATATTTACAAAATGAACTTGTTATTTTTCGAAGTTCTCTCCGCAGGATATAATGCATTCTTTACAACGTTCATACAAGTATTGAAAACTTCTGGAATAGTTTGATACTACTTTAAGATCCTTGGAAATAGCAAATTTATCTGAAGTGTTTGGAAATTTATGTCCGTTGAAATTCAATTCTAGTATTGGTAACTGGAAAATGTTGGGTGGCGAAAGATCTATGGGGTTTGGAGGGTGGGGTTTCTCAGTAATCTGATGCTGGGCGAAGAATAGTTTCACACAAGTAGTAGTATAAGACCGTATCGTTCACAAGTGCACCACTTGCACATCTTCCGATAAGCGCGGCAGAAACGATAATTTCCTGATTAAGCTTTTTTTTAAAATGTTTTCATAAACCTTAGTACTTGTTTGATTTTCCGAATTTTCAATGTATATATGTTCTAAATTCTCTATGGTTTGTAATGTGACTGACAGGATATATGAGTCGATGCCTTCTAAATATTTTCTTATATATTTCGGAGAATTCCTACGATAAATTCATTTCAATAAAAATATGGAATTCGATAGTTCATCAGTATGAAATGATTTTATCTATTTTCGCTCACTATGTAAATTTTTAAGTATTGCTATAAACTGATTATAAATGAACTAAAATATATTTATAAAATAAAGGCAGGGCTTAATTCGCCCTGCAGATTTACTATACAGATTTAATAACACTTCTCTGTTTTTAAATCTGTATCTCTGTTTTGTCTGCAAATATTTAAATATTGAATTCACAGAAGCTGATAAATACAGCGCTCCGAAGCTGATTGCAATAGCCTTCCAAAAAACCCCTAATTTTTCTTTCCTTTTCCTCCGATCTCTAAGCTTTTCCATTCTTTCTGTTATAACACTTATATGTGATGTAATGTTCGCACATGTAGGCGATGCAGATGAAATGGCTCAACTTTTATATTAGTCTTTGGCCTTAGACGGGCTAGAGCTTAATGTCGGACATAAAATTTTATATTCATAAAATTTATTCATCTTATTTAGAAATTTGGTTTTCTATTCTAGCGACTTATGCAGATTTGTGTCTAGTACTAATGACAGCGATTTATTGATATGGCACCATTCAAAAGAGGATGAACAATAAGTTTGTTTTCAGTTTAATTTTCTTTTGTGACAGTAAGATATTTTTTTATTGTATCTACCTATTTTACATTCTTCTATCATCAATAAAAGAAAGTATTGTAATCAAAATTCTTTTCGATTTCCAGTTTTTGATGGATTTACACGTTTTAAGGGTCAAAGATTCCACAAAACATGGCAGCCTTCCTGTGTGTCATTATGTAGCCATTCTACCATCAAAAAATGTATGAAGATATGCATAGAATTGAACCAAATTTTTTTTGAATGTTTTTAGCCATGGTAAGCAGGTTCTCCTTCAATTTTGAAACGTTCCGCCGGCAGGGAGCGGTAAATAAGCGATTTTTGTGCCATTTTCAAAATTGTACCGACTAAGATATATGAAGTTATGCATCGAATTTAACCAAATTTTTTCTGTAATTGTTTGGGTATGACTAGTAGGTCTTTCCTGAGTTTGAAAAAAATTCACTTGAAGGAGGCGCTGCAATAGTGATTTTTGTGCTATTTTCAATATTGTAGCACCTAAAAGTGTATAAGGTTATGCACAGAGCTGAACGAAATTTTTTGTATAAATGTTTAGATATAGCTAGTCGGTCCTCCTGAATTTGAGATAAAATACGTCAGAAGGGGGCGCTGAAATAGCGATGTCATTTTTAGTACTTTACCACTTAAAAGTGTGTGAAATTATGTATAGAATTGAATCAATTTTTTTGTGTAAGTATTTGGCTATAGCTAGTTGAATAGCCCTGCGGAAGGGGGCGTTGCAATAGCGATTTTTGTGCCATTTTCAATATTGTACCAGTTAAAGTGTATGAAATTTTGCATAGAATTGAACTAAATTTTTTGTTTAAGTGATTGATCAGCAGACCCTCCCTGATTTTTAAAACAAACCGCCGGAAGAGGACGCTATAATAGCGATGCCTGTGTCACTTTCATTATTTTAACATAAAAAATGTATGCATAGAACGGAAATATTTTTTGTGTGTATTTGGCATGGTAAGCAGGTCCTCCCTAAATTTAATAAAAAAAAAATCTTTTGGAAGGGGGGGTCTGTAAAAGCGATTTCCGTTCTATTTTCATTTTTGTACCACCGAAAAATGTATAAAGTTATGTACACAACTGAACCAAATTTTTTTTATGTATGTTTTTGGCAATGGCAGGCTGATCTTCCTTGAATTTGGAAATGCTCCATGAAAAAAGAGCATTGAGATAGCGTAGCGCTTTTTCTATCATTTTCTCGATTCTCTCTCGTTCTATTGTCCACGGGCACGTGCAGAAATGTTAGCTCGCGTCCTGTTTAGCTGGCTGTTTTCAAACAACTGATGATCACAGAATAAGGGAAAACTATTGATTTTAATACAGATCATGATCCCCATTAAATCATTTTTACTTCGATTAATTCGCTGAAGCAGAAATTTAATATGAAAATCGAAGTTGGAATCGTATTGAATTAATAACATTATATTAAAGTATTAACGTGTGTTTGTGTAACTACTTTTTCAAATATTAAATGTATGTATGACCTACAAGAAAGTTTTGGAACTGGCACATCCATCTAATAATTTTTTAATTTAGAGATTTAGTCCGAAAAGAAAATTTTCTTATGATTTTAATAAGCGTGCATCAGTTTGAGGTTTTTCTTTGTTTGCGATTTTTAGTCTTTTATTGTGTACGAATACGAAAATAACGATGTTGTGATTTTCCTAATTATCAACATCATGAAAAATGATGGCCCGTCCCATTCCATAGAAAGAAGAATCTTTTTTTTTCTATTATTGGATGTAAGAATCATTCCTCCCCCCCCAAATGATTAAGAATTTTTTTAAAGGAACATTTAATAATCAAGAACTGAACTCATTTTTATTAACCCGTAAGCACAGACATCGGGTATTTTGGACCTGACGCTCCCTATCATGCTCAGGATTTTCCAGGAATTTCTTAAGACTTGCATCTGCCACTTCAAGTATCTTACTGGGAGATCTAGCAAGAGGGTATCCTGGGAACATAAACTTGAAACGCGAGATTTTTCTATAGTGACTAGCATGAATGGGTCAGTTTTACCCAACATAAAAATATACAAATTAACAAAATATGCAATTTTTTATACAAAATATTGTTTGTAATTCCATTTAAACATCTTTTTTTCAAGAAAAAAATTGTTAAAATTATGTGTTAAATGTGTAAGCGTTTAAAAACGAATGAAAGCGAATGAATGCCGAAGTAAAATGCAAAATTAAAGATAAGGTTTTTTTTTTTTTTTTTTTTTTTTTTTTTGCTTTGAAATTTGATTTTTAAAACAAATAATATACCTTGTTACTTAAAACACGATTCAAATATTACTCTTGACTTCATTGTATTTATAATGTCCATATTTTACCGATTAGTTAACGAAAAAGTTAGGGTCATATTGACCCAGTGCGTGTGGTTACGTCATAGACATGGGTGTGTGTGGTGAAGGGTTAAACGGATTAACTTCTTCTTCATCTCCTAGCACCGCGAAATTTTTTTTTCCAATCACCTTCATCGTTCCAAGCCCAAACTCGCACTCTGATTGGTTGTTGCTCTCGGCACTGTTTTCACGTAATTTGGCGATAACCATGCTTGGCGAAAAATACTTCGCTCGTAAGTGAACGAGACCTAAGACCTAACCTACTCATTCTTATTCTTCCTTCATTTTATGCTCTTGTGTATTATTATCTTGTGTTATTTTATAAAATGGCTAATGCTTTACTTATTAATAAACGGGAAAAGTTACTTTGCACTCCGTTCGGAAGGAAATCAGACTCCTCGACGGAAGCATCTATCGCTACGCCAAGTATGATTATCGCCAAGTTACATGAAAACAGTGCCGAGAGCAACAACCAATCAGAGTGCGAGCTTGGACTTGGAACGACGAAGGTGCTTGGAAAAAAAAAATTACGCACTAGCACCAATCATGTAGATGTAAAAGTGTAGTGTCTGCGTATTTACTTGCAGTCGGACTCGCCTCTTTTTTTTTCTTGCTATGCTGTTTTATTCTGTCTGTACTGAAAGTTGATTTTTAGTCTGCTACGGCCATTGAAGAGTATTTTTCTTTCTCCCTTCAGATATTACAATTCTTTTTTAATCAAGAAAGAAAATTAAAGTTTTACTAGTGAGGAAGCACCTAGTGCTTCATTGAAGGAAATTTACATCATCAACAACATGAAATATGACGCAAAAATCAATATATTTTTTTACTTTTTTCAAAAATACTATAACGAAAGCCATTGTGAGGTATGCTGGATCTTTTCTCTGAGCTGGAGCTGAAAAGCGGACAGGGGCGGTACATTCCTAGATTTAAGGTAAGACGAATTTAACTTACCTTATTTTGATTTATAATTACAGATTTATTGAACGAATTTCATAAGAGGTCCCTCGAAATTGAATTCATCTAGTTATCGCATAAATTTACTTTTTCTTCAAAAACTATGATAAGTAGAACTATCTAGCTATAAATATGTCAACAAAACCCGTTTTGGTATTCCGCAAGGTACACAGCGTACTAAATTTTTTGGTAACATAGTTTGGCATCAATTGGGGGATACTCTGTTAAGTTTCTATGACTTTATAAGTGAAACTATAATCTTATA
Organism: Maratus speculifer; assembly: GCA_964019185.1. Lineage (NCBI taxonomy): Eukaryota > Metazoa > Arthropoda > Arachnida > Araneae > Salticidae > Maratus > Maratus speculifer. The sequence goes on from OZ025292.1 coordinate 420,746,789, forward strand.
AGAAATGATATAAACAACAAAGATTTTACAATTTTTTAAAACCGTACAAGTTCAAAAAAATTATAGTGATACATTAAAAATTATCTTTAGAGGGTATTTATAAGTCAAGTTTTCAATGAGATGTCAACATCCCCTACTCTTCAGGAAAGGAACGAATTCATTTTACAGAATGAATAAAACAAACAAATAAACACACAAACTTAAAAAGGTCATCGGTTAAACATCTTTTTTTTTACTTATTTATTTTTGCACTTACACAAATTGAACTTGTTCCTATAATTTATGCACTTAGAGAACGAAAAAAAAAAAAAAACAGAGGGGGGGGGGGAGTGTTATTCTACACATTAGCGAATTTCAACGTAGGAAGAAAAAAAAAATTTACACATAACTTAATCTTTTAATTGTATTCAGTCGTTCTTTTATTCATTTATTTTTTACTATTATATTAAAAAAAATGCTTTTAGTTTTAAGTGCTTTCTGATTTTTTAAACATTTCAAGAAGTTCACCAAAACACTTAACTATTTTGCGTGCTTTGAAATATTTTTACAACATTAAAACAAGTACATAAAAATATTTCGCTAAATAGATAATAACTTGAAGTAATTCCTTTTCTTTACCTCATGATAAAATTTATGTAATTTTATAAATTACTGGGCTGTAAAAATATTATTAAGAGCATATATATGCAAAAAATATGAGTTTTAAATTTGCTAAGTGTGACCTGAATTTACTTAAAAATCATCGATGAAGGGATCATTTAAAAGTGATACATGCAATCTATATACAGAGTGTTCCTGAAATTTTGGGACAGATTTTAAGACGAGGTAGGGGACAACCACAGGGGTTAAGAATTATGTAGCAACCTCAGGTCAGAAGCGTTTGCTGTACCGGTATGTAAAAATGTATCACATTATAAAAATAGTTAGAACTGGATACAAATGTATTGGACAAATGTAAAGTACAAGTCTTATTAAATTCCCTATTTATTAAGGAATCACTAGTTTTCTGAGTTTGCCAAACCAAATAAGACACAGATTTGTTTTTTCTTTGTGAAAAGCTGTTTTTACCGGTATGTAAAAATGTATCACATTATAAAAATAGTTAGAACTGGATACAAATGTATTGGACAAATGTAAAGTACAAGTCTTATTAAATTCCCTATTTATTAAGGAATCACTAGTTTTCTGAGTTTGCCAAACCAAATAAGACACAGATTTGTTTTTTCTTTGTGAAAAGCTGTTTTTAGCTGAAAAATTGAAAAAAAGATCTTTCAGAATCTCATTTAATTGAATTAAATACTATTTTTTGTATATAGCTCCTTTTCTCCATGAATACTTTCGATTAAAAATTTCTTGTCACTTGGAAATTTCATAAACAAATTAGATAAAACAAATATGACCTTAGAATTTTATATTTCGTTTTAAAAAATTTCAGAGTTTTTATCAAAAATAAAAGTAAACGGCATAGTATAATTTAGTTAAATCTTAAAAAAAAAATCAAATAAAACAAATGGGGCCCTAAGTACACTATAACATGTTTTAATGAGTAGGTTATGGTAATTCCAAAATTTCCTTCTATTTCGTGCATGTTAATGCTTCTTGAAAAAAAAATGAAGCTTAGTAGCGCCACATGTCTGGTTATTTACACAAAAATTTAATCGGCAATAACTTATGTCAAGTCGTTAATGAGTCTGAAGTTTGATGAAAATACGTGCATCAGTTTATGAGGTACAACCATTGCAAAAATCTAAAAAAAATCTTATGGAAAAGCCATCTGTTGAGCGACGTACTGTAAAATCTAAACCACTAATTTACACCAGAAACTAACTGAGTCTGAGCTTTGGTGAAAATTCGTGCATTAGCTTTTGAAAAAGGGCTTTTGTGATAATCATGAATAAATTTCTGAGCAGCACCACCTGTTGGGCAACTTGCACCAGAAACTAAACAGCATCAAACTACATCAAGGACTAATGGTATGTATTTTTTTTCAAAGTTCGTTTATTAGTTCTTGAGATAAAGCTATTACGAAAATCGTTTAATATCTTGAAAATCGGTGGCTCTGCAAAATAGCAGAGCCACCTGTTGAGTAATATACTCCAAAAAGTAATCAGCACCAGTTCATATCAGAGACTAACTGAATCACAGTTTTTATCGAATTCAGTTCATTAGTTTTTGAGATAAAGCGCACAAAAAATTTGTGTCATATACATGCAGAAATACAGACAGGTAGACAGACATGTAAACATTAAAAAAGAAACATTTTTTGTTGTAATCTATGATCCCTAAAACGCGTAAATCCGCCAAAAATTGGAATTGGAAAATATTCACCAACCCAATACTTTCTTCTTGTAAAGATAAAAGAAAGTAGAAACGTTCAGAGTTTTTATCTTTCGTAAAAATAAAAGTCACAGAAAAAATTATCTGATTCTTAACCTCTTCAGTTTCGATACTAAATAAAATGAAAATATTTCTTCATTGATTTTTTTCACACGAAGTAACATTGTAATTGACAGAAAACATGCCTTTTTGTAAATTAATTCATTAGGTGCTTACTGTAAAGTTTATCTAAAGTTTATCATAAATGTAGATTCAGAAATATGGACCTAAAACAATAACCCCCCCCTTAAACATCAATTTAATAACCAGTAACCTAAATTAACGCAATCACAAATGTAACATTTTTAAATAAATAAATAATCTATAAATCCTCAAAAAATTGTTAAAAGAAATTTACATTAAATATTTAAGAAAATTTATCAATTTCTTAGTCACAGTGTTTTTAGTACATTTTTAAGCATTTTGCAAACTCAGGTGAAAATAACATTTGTTTTATGCGCGATTCAGCTTAGACGCAGGCTTTATGCGTTTGCTTTCAAAGTGAAAAAACATTTAGCTATTAGTAAGTGGTGCGGAAATGTAAAAAATTCAGATATTTCGGTTTTTATAAGTAAAATAACAAAGGTCCCCGAATGGGGATCCAGGGACCAAAGAGGTTAAAGACCTCATGTGAAACAGTTATAAAACAATTTTTTTTCACATTTAACAGATAAATCAGTTCATATATATTTGTGAGTCCGAAATTTTATTAATTGATCTATCTTTATGGACAAAGTCACCTTTAGTAGTTGTTAAAATTTACAGTTTACATCGCAGTCAATGGAAAAGTTTTACCATGATTATCTACTTGATTTTCATGCAATCATGATATACTATTTACAACTAACCGTCTACTTGTCATGTGATCAAAGCAGATTGGAAAGCAGCCCTTATCTATAAAATATCCTGGTCTGTCTCTTTTGTTGATGCAGTTTATACTTACGTGAAATATATAAAATTTGACGAGTATAAATGCTAAAGGAAATAAAGCATTCAAATTTCTGAAGACTTTTTTTTTTCATTTGTATTAGGTTCAAGTAACATTATGCCATTAATAATTTCTGAAATCCCCCATGCTTTAAAATATCTTGACCACCAATAACACCAAGAGAGAAAATTAATTTTATGAATAAAAATGCCATATTTAGAAACAGTAGTTTATGTTTTCAGTTTCTTCTATCTGTACACGAAGAATGTATTGGATTCGTGTACATTTTCGAACACCGGTTTTCGACAGATTTTTACGTTTTATAAGTCAGAATACCCGAAAACCAAGTTTTGTAAATTTATATAATATACTTAAGTAATAATTAATACTCTAAATAACTTGAGACGAAGCAGCTTGAGTAGCAAAAAGACATTTAATTGACATACACTGCATATTACAGACGGAATACACGCATTAATAACAGAAAAAGTATAATCTCGACTTAAGAGCATTTTGCTTTTTTTTAGTCCTATGCCGACATCTACTGTTTTACCAAGGCAACACTAGATACCGGGCTTGCTCATTCCTTTCATGACGTCACAAAAGGTGGCTGAATGACATCCAGCGATTGGTACAAAACGATGGGTGCGTCACTTTGAGCTCTACTTGTTCAATCGCAGATAGTGGCCAGCCACCTTTTGTGACGTCGTGATAAGGAATGATCAAGCCCGGTATCTAGTGTAGCCCTGGTTTTACCTAAACATTAAAATCGTAAAATCACCGTCGCACCGGTTCTTCCCTACTTAATATTGAAATTGTCCAGTTTCTCTTCTGCATCTACAGGATCGTCTTAGTACCAGTGGAGAAGAAGAAAAATCAGTTTCAGCATGTTCAGAATATCAACTGTAGAACTAGTAGGAATCGAAGATTTTGGAAGAATTCTATCAGAGTCAGTTGATTTAGGACTTGATGAATCAGCATCATTAAAGTCAGTTGACGTAGAGCCTGAAGTAATTGGATTATGAGAGGCAACTGGTTGTAGAACTGTGTTACTAGACTGTTATGGTGAAAAATATCTTTGCTTCACAATTGTTATTTTCACTTTTGAAATTTTCTGTATCACTTTTTTTTCGAATTTGGATCATTAGTAAAAGAAATTATTGCGCCTACATTCGTTATTCGATCAGCATGCCTTTTCCAAAAGTTTCGAACCAACTTGAACACTATAATATATTTTCCTTTTCTTGACACGGTTCGACCAATTTTTCATTTGGCTTTTGGAGTATAGTTTCTTACAACTACTTTCTTGTTGATTTCAAATTCTTTTATTTTAACTTTAGACTTTCTTGCATTTTGTTTCTCATGAACAAAATTTGTAGCATTTGGTACTATCAAATCTGTTTTTGTACTGTTTCATAAATACAGTATTCGGTACATACAGTATACAGTTTCATAACGTTTCAAGAATAAAGATGCAGGACGCTCCTCGATTTAAACTTGAGGCATCTTCCTGTACAGCAAAAGAAAGTTATTCAATTTCATTTGTAAAGTACCAGGTTTAGAAGCTAAGGCTTTTATTCCACGTTTGAGAATTTGCACATATCTCTCAGCCTGTCCATTTGTAGCAGGATGGTACGGCGTGCTAAACTTATGTTTTACACCATGAGTTTTGTAAAATATTTCAAATTCTTCAGATGTAAACTGCTTACCAATATCTGATACTCAAGAAAAAAGGAAAAACGCATCGTGCAAAAAGAAAAGAAAGACAGATAATTGTATTTTCGAAGTTATACCAGGAGCTATAAATACTTCTGTCCATTTACTATGAGCATCAACCACTAAAAGAAGCATTTTTCCATTAATATGACCAAAATAATTAATATGAATTCTCTGCAATGGAGCTGTAGGAAATTCCCAATGACGTGTATCAACTTTGGGAGAATTAATTTTCAAATTTGCACAAATAGAGCAATTTCGTGCAATATCTTCAATATCATGTCTATTCCTGGCCCCCATACAAAACTACGACTTCATTTTTTCAAAGACAGAGCTAAAGATTTCCTTTTTACTGTATCAAAATGGCCGCAATGTAATTCTTTTAATATTTGTTCTCGATAAACTTTTGGGATAACTATTCTACATTCTGTTAAAATACATCCATGCTGAAGAGTAAAATCTTCTTGTTTACAGCCAAAAAGAAAATTTCAGAACCAGAAATGAGGTGATAAAAATTTGATGTAAAAGAGGATCAGTTTCTGTAGCTGAAACAACAGATTTAGCATTCAAAGATAAAACAGAAAGTTGATTTATTTGTAGAATTTCAGATTCACCAAGTACCTCATTTGAATTACGTTTTTGTGGTAAACCTTCACTACGTAATGGAAGGCGTGAAAGTGCACCGACATTTCCGTGTTCAGAAGTTTTCTTATAACGGATGTCATACTGAAATGGTTGTAAATATATTGCATATATCTGCATTCTAGCTGCTGATAAAACAGGAATACTTTTAGAAGGAGAAAAAATTTAAACTAACGGTTTACTATCAGTAAACAAAGTGAATCTGTTACCGTACAAATACTGAAAAAAAATTCTTCACACCAAATATAATAGCTAATGCCTCTTTATCCATTTGACTATTCCGTTTTACTACATTAGACAAAATTTTGGATAGAAAACCAATAGGCTTTTCGGTGTTATCTAGTATCACACGCGAAAGAACTGCACAGATATCATAATGAGAAGCATCAGTAGCTAAGATTAAAATAATTTAGAATTAAAGTGAATAAAAACTCTGTCAAAAGTAATTTATTTTTTACACTTTTAAACACTTGTTTACACTTATAACAGCAATTAAACTTTACATTCTTCTTCAGAAAATCATTTAAAGGATACGTAATTGTAGGTAAATTTTGTACAAATTTATCATAATAAGTAACAAGCCATAGAAAAGCTTTAACCTGGGATACATTCACTGGTCTAGCGACATTTATAATTGATATTTTTAACACAATCAAACTGATTGGTAAAGTTATCATAAGAATTAAATGTTTCCAAATGAGCGAAAAATTGCCCAGGCGAGAATCGAACCCAGATACTTGGCTTACAAGGCCAATGATTTATCATTTAAGCTAACTGGGCACGGCAATCGGTGAGCATTTTCAGCTCAGATAATCTTGTAGGTCATAATATCTGGTCTGTCATTTAGACAGCTCAACAGAATAGACCGCAGGTAAAGGAACTCCATAGAACGATGGGTACATAGATAATTGGCATCTTTAACACAATCAAACTGTTTGGTAAAGTTATCATACGAATTAATTATTTCCAACTGAGCGAAAACTTGCCCAGGCCAGTACATTTATAATTGATTTAATTTTATTTTGTGTTTTATGAATTTCACGTATATCCACTTTATAAGCGCAGTAATTCATCTGTCATAAAGAATGATTTTCCTTTATTTGTCCTAGTATTACATTCTCTTAATCTTTCTAATAATTGCTTTATCCTCTGTAAATGAATCTCATCTGTTTCCCCAGTGATTCCAATATCATCTATGAAAATTGTAACTCCGTCACTTCCACTTAAAATTTGATCGATTTTTCTTTGCCATATAGCAGGAGAACTACTAAGACCCATTGGTAATTTAAGGAACTGAAATAATACACTGGTGTCCAAAAGTTAAGCATAATTGGTAATTAAGTAATTATTTTTAAATAATGAAAGAAATAAGAATCGGAATGTGCTGAAACTCCAGGTGTGTAAACAAAATAGTACGCGTCACATATTTTCGCGAAGAGTTTTCCCCGAAATCGAACAGGGGACCGTCAACAAATTGAAAAAGAACGAAGATCTTTTGGATAACCCTGTCAAAACTAATGTAGAAAAAGCGTTCAAACTGCACATTATGAGTAATTGGCTTATTGTAATGTACATTGTGTTAATTTTTACAAGGATAGCATGTATACTCGTAGAGAAACTAAGGTTTTTATAAAAACAGTCCTAAATTTTTCCAAGTTTTTTTTTGCTTATAATTTGCAGAGTTCTTATTATAAAATAATGTTCTTTTCTGAAAATATGACAAACATCATTGTACACAATACCCTGTCATCAGAATTTAAAAATAATAAAAATTGTATGAAAAATGAGTATGTTTAGTAAATAATTTTTCATTGCGCATGCGTCAACGATATCAAAATGTCATTTGCATATTGTGTTAGCTAAATGTATAGAGCAACTTCTGTAAAAGTTTCAAAAACATAGCTTGAAAATTCTGAAAATGGTCGCCTATAGAATCAACTAAAAATCCGTTATTCCTAAAGGAAGCAAAAAAATCAGGGGTTTTACCTAAATATAGTTGTACGTGCAATATTGTGTAGGCACTAAACAATGGAATATGGATACAGCCCCTCATCTTTTTGCTTCATTTAGGGAATAAAGGATTTTGATCTCATTCTATCAACGATAATTTTCAGAATTTTTAAGCTATGCTTTTGAGACTTTCACAAAAGTTGCTCTATACATTTAACTAACATAATATGCAAATGAAATTTTAAGAGCGTTCACGCATGAGCAGTAAAAAATTATTTAGTAAACCTGCTTATTTGTCATACAATTTTTATTATTTTTTAATTCGGATGACAGGGTATTGTGTACAATGATGTTTGTCATTTTTTCAAAAAAGAACATTATTTTAGATTAAGAACTCTGCAAATTATAAGCAAAAAACTTAGGACTGTTTTTATAAAAACCTTAATTTCTCTACGAGTATACATGCTATCCTTGTAAAAATTAACACAGTACATTACAATAAGCCACTTAATCATAATATGCAGTTTGAACGCTTTTGCTACATTAGTTTTGACAGGGTTATCCAAAAGATCTTCGTTCTTTTTCAATTTGTTGACGGTCCCCTGTTCAATTTCGGGGAAAACTCTTCGCGAAAATATGTGACGCGTAGGGGAGAGTGGGGATACTTGAGCATAGGGGATACTTGAGCCACCCCTATTATCTCTACAGTTTGTTAATTTTTCTTTCTAAAACTGCCAATATGGTAACATATTTATAGTTCTGAACATGTAAAAAAGAAATCACACATCTTGGTACCATTTTGAAAGTATAGTGATTAATAGTTGTCTTTTCCCTGTCTAAAGTAAATATTTGGGTGCATGGTTTTTTGTTTTTTTTGTAATTAAAATTTTGTTTAAAGTTGCAACTAGATACATAAATTTAATAAGCATAATTTCAATTGTATTTTGAATCTAAAATAGTTCTAATAGCTGCATGCTTTATTTAGTAAAACTCTAGGAAACGAAAATAGTGGTAGTGGGGATACTTGAGCCAGTGAGAGTGGGGATGCTTGAGCCATGTCTCAACCACCTCTACTAGAAATTAAACATGGGTGAAACAAACAAAAAATAAAATTCCATCCTTATAGTCACTAATAGATTTTTTTCTGGATAAAAGGGAGAATAATTTTTCATTTTTTTTTTCTTAAAAAAATAACGATCTAAAAATGTTTCAAAATGTATATTTTTTAAATGAAAATATCCATTTTATTTTTCATTTTGACTAACAAAATAGCCTGTCTAGATAAATGTAAACATAGTTTTCAATTTAACTTTTATTAAATTAAAATAACTTTTTAAAACTGTTTTACAGACTATAATCTCTAATACTTTAATTAGTTAAGTCAAACATATTAAAATATTTACTTTTTAATATAACATATTAAGATTAATATTTTATATTGAAATCGTAACCTCTGTTGCTGTAACTTTTTTTTTATTTAACTAAGAAAATTGAAGAAAAATTGGTAAAAAAAAGCGCACAAAAAACAAGAATAGCAACAAAAATCCCAGTTCAAACATACCTGCATGGAGCCAAAGAGGAAGACAAAATCTTTTCCTGTGAAATCAAAAGAGTATTTGAAATAGTAGAATGATACACCTGGCTTAAATTCCGACAGCTACTAAATTAAAAGCAAGAGTTCGACAGTATCATCAAAGGAAAATTCTGTCAATGATGGTGATGATGTGAAAAGAAAACCTTCTATTGATGGTTGGTTACTAATAAAATATGCCAGAAAGAAAACTGTAAAAATATTTGTTGGATAAGTGCTTAATATTTTGAAAATGAAATTTGCCCGATGAATTGCAGATTCCAAATTTAAATGGCTCTGAGCTGAGGAGGCTTCTACCGTCGTTATAAGTCAAGTTGAAATTATCTTTCGACAGCCAGTTCTAACGACAAAAAATGATCTTATTACTAGCTTTGTTTTCTCAATTGGTTTTGAAGGACTTTATGCTTCATAATTTATCATTCTGTAAAATGTTTGTGGAAAAATAAAGCGAAAAATTTACTTTTGTAGGTATTTTTCCGTCGTGGCTCAAGTATCCCTTCACCATGGCTCAAGTATCCCCCCCATGGGGATACTTGAGCCACGATGTAAAACAAAAAATAAACACTTATTATACATAGAAAAATAGTTCAAAATTAATTGAAAGTGGTTTTCAGTTGAAGAAAAAATATCAAATTTACATTTTCAATATTTTATTTTATTCTAAGAAATTATAAAAAATTTTAAAAAATTAAAATTAAAAAAATGGCTCAAGTATCCCCATCTTCCCCTACTATTTTGTTTACACACCTGCAGTTTCAGCACATTCCGATTCATATTTCTTTCATTATTTAAAAATAATTACTTAATTACCAATTATGCTTAACTTTTGGACACCAGTGTACTTTAGGCGTATTAATGGTTAATAATTCTTGGGATGCCTCATCTACTGGTAATTAAAGTTATGCTCGATTTAAATCATTTATTTGTAAAATGAACATTACCACTTAAAGTAGCTAAAATATCTTTATTTTAGGCAAACGATATTTTCCTCTTTCAGAAATTTATTTAATGTAACTTTAAAGTCACCACATAAACAAGTTTTCCCATTAGGCTTTACTACTGGAACTATAGAGGTTGCCCACTTGCTATTTCTAACTGTTTTAATTATACCACCCTCCTGTAATCTTTGTAATTCCTCATTGACTACTGTACGTAGTGCAGAAGTGACATTCCTAGCTTTACAAACTATGGGTCTAGCATCTTTTTCAAGATAAAATTCTACCTTCAATTCTTTACATTCCCCAATTTTATCAGTAAATAAATCAGAAACATTTACAGTTTCATTGACATGGACTGATTTTAAATTATGTGGAAAGCATCAAATGCAGATGCCCAATCTCAGCCAAATAACAATGGGAAATTAACTTCTTTTATGAAATACAATTTTATCTTTTTTGTTTTATTTTCATAAGTAACATTTACTTGAACATAACCTACAGGTTTAAAAATTTCACCAGTTGCAGTTTTTAACTGAACATCTAGGGAGGAGTGGGTTATAATTTCGCAGGAAAAATTCTGCGAAATCTTTTTATAGGAACGGCAGAAATTCCCAATCCTGTGTCCAATTCCATATCAGCTCTTGCTTTATTTTCAATTAAAAGAGACAATTTATTAGGATTTGCTCCTTTATCTCTTACCGTTAATACATTTACAATATCTAAAGGCTATTTCCATGAGTACTTGTAGTGTAAGTCACAGGCTACGATTTTTGGCTACCAGCATTTTAGAATGTAAAAAATGTGACTTATTTTATCGGCACATTCTCATTAATTGAATAAGGCCAAGCAGAGTTTTGAAAAATAACGGTGGCAAACAAGCATAGCAATTGTAAGGTTATGTGACTTACACTACAAAACCCATGGAACTAGCCTAAAGCATTTACTTGTTTTTAAAAAAATTTACATCTACATACTTTACCAATATGGCCTTTCTTTTACAAGTTTTACAAGTAACATCAATAAATTTACAGGAATTGGCTAGATGAGAAGGCGTAATTTTTTTTCCAAGCACATTCGTCGTTCCAAGCCCAAGCTCGCACTCTGATTGGTTGTTGCTCTCGGCACTGTTTTCATGTAACTTGGTGATAATCATGCTTGGAGTAGCGATAGATGCTTCCGTCGAGAGTTTGATTTCCTTCCGAACCGAGTACAAAGTAACTTTTCTCTTGCAGCATTTGATTGGGTGGAACGTGTCTTACTGAAAGCTGTACTCTTTAAAAGTTTTTATACACAAGAGCACAAGGTTACGAGAATAAGAATGAAGGAAGAATAAGAATGAGTAGGTTATGTTTTAGGTTTACTCGTTCACTTACGAGCGAAGTCTTTTTCGCCAAGTATGGTTATCGCTAAGTTACGTGAAAACAGTGCCGAGAGCAACAACCAACCAGAGTGCGAGCTTGGGCTTGGAACGATGAAGGTGCTTGGAAAAAAATTTCGCGATGAGAAGCTTTTCCCCATCGAAAACATTTAATTTTATTTTTATACACCTTTCATCTCTAACTCTTTTAATATTCATATGTAGATCCAAATTTTATGCTGTAATTTTCATTATGTTTTAAACACGTAATCATTTAATTCCAATTTTAGAGTTTTATTTTTCTGTTTTAATAATGATGTGCAAATAAATTTTTGATTGAAAAAAAAATATTTTTTGCACTGTTTTTAAAGTTGGTAACAGTTTAAAATAAAAACCTTTTCTAAAATATGAAAAAAACTCTTAAAATGCTGAAAAATCTGAATAAAAAATAGAAAGAGCAACTTTAAAAAAATAAGTCACACTAAAAAATTAATCGCCGTCTGCAAACCGCAAGTTTGTAATTTGTATCTCTAGAAAAAATTGAGTAAATTCCAATATATGGTTTTTGTTATTATAAAACTTTTTAATGAAACGAATTTAATGAAATTTAACTATAAAAACTTCTTAAAACAATTTTTCTCTGCAAAAACCATTTGCTTTAGATTTTTTTAATCAAATCTTTTTCTATAATGCTACCCATTTTCATTTTTTTATATTCAGTAATTTTTTAATATTAGCGAAGAAAGACTTTCGTTCACAAACCATTTACTAATTATGATAATGGTGACAGCATTAATCAATTAACTTCTTTTTTAGGGTAGATAGAAATACTAAATTATATTTTTATAAAATCGCTAAATAAATAAAACACAAATAAGCGTAGACACAAAAAAATTGAAGTTTTTAGGTGCAAAATGACAACTATTATGCTAGTTTAACTGATCCTTCATTTTTTAAATTTCGAATCAACTAAAATGTATACATTAAAAAGTAAAATATTTTGTCAATTTGACTGAAATTCCAATTGAATTGGAATCTTAGTGCTTCGCCGTTTAACGATTTTTGTTTTGATTAAAAACTATTGCACTTTTAAAGTACGCTAATAAAATTGAGTTTAAAAAATAAATTTATAATAATAATAATAGAAAAAAAATAAAGAAAACTATTTTCTTTATTTAACATTGCTGCTGTTCCCAGAAGCATATTTTTAGATCCATATTCTAGTAAACCGGCATAATTCAATTTTGAAGCAGCTAAACGATGCAAATAAAGTGAATAAAAATTTATTGCGAAATAATGGAGCTAAGAAAACGATTTCCGATATTATTTGAAATTCAGATAAAAATATATTTATGGCCATCCAGATAAACATTTTCGTTGACATTTTAATACAACTCGAAGAACGAAACACTATTTGTAATTTGTTTCTTCCAACGTAAAAATACTTATAAATTACTTTCTTTGGAGGTGATATAATGTCATTTTTTGGCTGACAGTTTTCGATTATTTTTAAACTGGTTTCGCTTCGATGGATATTTAATTTTCTTGGATTTAGTGTTTCAGAGATGATGTATAATATATATTTTTTAAAAAACTTTTAGTAAATCGATCATCGATTTTATAGAAAAGCGAAAAAATAAAATTGTAAGGTCGATTTGAATAATATATTTTTGTATGATTACGATTGTATTTGTCGGACCACTGTATTTCAAATTTAATGAAACATTCTTTAAGATTGATTATACACACAGAATTTTAAAAGTTTTCCTTTTTGAAGAAGAATGGCGATGTCGGAGTATGGAAGAAAAATATGAAGGTGCAAACGGCTGACCTGTGATTGCAACGAAATTCGTTACACAATATTCCTAAATAATTGTTTTTTCTTTTCAGTTACAATATAATCTAAAACATGACAGTCTTGGAAAAGAAAAACAAGAGAATAATAAAAAAATATAGTAAAATTAATTGAACAACAGCTTAATATCCGAGCTTAATATCCCACTCCGAGGTTTGTTTGTTTGTTTGTTTATTGAACAACATACATCTGACTTTTGTGCTCGACATGAAGCCTGCTTATAAGCCATCGTGAGTATACAGGGACGAGATAGTACACAAGGAAATATTACAACACAAGAGAAGTACAACCAGGAGCTCCACACAAAGAGTGTGTGCAATGGAGCCAGTGGGATTCGAACCCACAACCTCACGATTAGCGGCGTGATGTCTTAATCAATCAGCCACGGAGGCCCCCACTCCGAGGTTAAAGAAAAAGACAGGATACCACAATGCCTTTCACATTGCATCACAGAGTCATGTGATGTTATGCTCTATTTATGGTCATCCATTCGGACATCACGTGATTAAAGCAGTCCGATAAAAAAGGCAAGGTAACGCACTGCCTGCGTTGCCGCGGTTTCCACCGCGCTAACCTGTCTTTTTCGTTAGCTTTAGTCCATAGCTTTCTCATGCGACCAGTCAATATGACGGTAGAAATTATCACAACTGTGCACAACGGTAATCAAACAGTAAAGTTTTAATTCCTTACATTGTAACTCTTCAATTCAGTGATTTTTTTTTTTTTTTGAGAGATTGGAACGTTACTATATAAAGTTTTATGTGGATTTCACAGTGACCTCACAATGATTCGTTTTACATATCGCGTGATAGAACTGTGGATATTAAAATGCATTTAGATTACCGTACTTTTCCATTTCGGTAATCTGGAGATCCCATCATATTAGGACAATTAAAAGCGCCAATCATGAAAGTGAATAAAAAGAGCTTACTATTTTCCTTTTCACATCCTACACGAATATATTGGTCACTATATTTTCGCAAGGCTTTTCCTCATGATGCTACATCTCTGAACATGGTGTAAAACAACACGAGAGTTATGATTTATTCCAAGTTGTCGATTAGCAGTCGTGAAAGAAATTTTTATCGAGTACTATAAAAAGCAAAACAAATTTTATACATTATGGAAAAAAAAAACGTTTCGGCAAATAAGATGAATTACTTAAAGTTTTATAATGCATTTTTTATGATAAAATTGATGCATTTTTTTATGATATAAACACTAAAATATTTACATATAGGAAACTAGAAAGTCTTTCTATTAATCATGCTTTTTATCGCCTTTTATTTTAATGAAATGGGCACTGTCAGAAAAACTCGTTGATGTACACTGAATTATTCCTCATTTTGTAAAATATAATTTCTGTACTGCTGAAAAACCTATTTTAAACATTCAAGTTTCCCAAAAGTCTGAAAAAGAGGTAGAAATTTCGTTGATTTCTAGCACGCATGCCTTATTCTCCTATCAATACTAAAATCCGAATTTACTTAAAAAATGAAAAAAAAAATTGAATGTTAAACAAAATAGATTTTGCAATCCAACGTAAACTATATTTAAAAACTATCTATCTGCCCCCCCCCCCCGTCACTGGTCTGTTTCTTTAAAAGAATTTTGTGTCAAATGAAATATTTCTAGTAGAGATTTAAAAAAAAATATTTAAAAACATAACCTTAATTTTTTAATAAAAATTTTATTTTACTTAAGAAAGGTGTTATAATAATTAAAAATAAATGACATTGACATGTTTCAGATCCGTCTAATAAGATCCTTAATCATAATAAAAATATAAATGAAATTTCAAAACATTTCACGGTCAATACAAATGGCACGCGACAATGAGATATAAACAACAAAAAACAAAAATCACGCGCTCCATAGTAAAAAATTAAATTAAAATAGACCATGATCTAAAATAATTTCCATCATGGTTCATCCCATTCAAGCTCTCACGAGGAATTTATTCATTAATTCTAACCATAACTTAGGAATAATAAAAGAAACGGTATCATTGCAAACAAAATTTTTACGCGTATAAATTTCAATGGACTCTTTTATAATAGACTTACGACAACAATTTGATATGAAACATAATTTGCTTTCACTAAACAATATTTTTATCTCCTCATTTAAATATGTTCTAGATAAGGCAGTGTTAGTACGTCCAAATTTAATAAATCCAATAGATTTTTTTTTTAAATCACCAGATTTTAAAAGATTCACCTTTTATATAAACATTTAAAAAAAAATTATTTTACTTAAGAAAGGTGTTATAATAATTAAAAATAAATGACATTGACATGTTTCGGATCCGTCTAATAAGATCCATAATCATAATAAAAAATTAATAATCATAATAATAAAATTTTTATTATGATTATGGATCTTATTAGACCGATCCGAAACATGTCAATGTCATTTATTTTTAATTATTATAACACCTTTCTTATGTAAAATAAAATTTTTATTAAAATGTTTATATAAAAGGTGAATCTTTTAAAATCGGGTGATTTAAAAAAAATCTATTGGATTTAATAAACTTTTTATCAGAACCATATTTTTTATCATTGTTGTCTTATTCGTATAATTTTACATTATTTGGTTCAAAGTCGATGTTGACGACATAATAGAACAAAACAGCTCTAAAACCATTGAAGTACCTATGTTTAACTATTTTTTCTAGTAAGTTTGTTATCTTGAATTTCTTGTTTCTGCCTAAGACAGCTGCAATGTTATCGTGAAATATTCTAATAGTACAATCACTTCATTAAACACTCTTAAGAGCCCACAATAGTCACAGAAAAAGTACTCAAAAAGACCCGGATGATAATGTAAAGTCTATGGGAGCGTTCTTTTCTAATATCTCGTTCAAATTTTAATGTTTTTACATGATTTTTTTTGCATAGGATAGCTTAGGACGATCCACAACCGGCCTAGTTTTTCTTTTTTCAATTTTGGTTTCAGATTTTTAATAAAAAGTATTTTAACCTTCAAAACCGGTTTAAACCGGTTCTGAAATTGAAACTATCATAATATAAAAAATATATGAGCAAAATAGAAAAAGTAAAAACTACGCCGGTTGTAGATCGTCCTAAGCTATCCTATGCAAAAAAAATCGTGTAAAAACATTAAAATTTGAACGAGATATTAGAAAAGAACGCCTCCATAGACTTTACATTAGCGCTCGGCTTTTACCGCGTGACTAGTGTACGCTCTTAAACAGGAATTTCTAAAATAGATAAAATACATGTTTAAGTTTGTTTCAGACGATTTATTTTGCCCCAGATTTATGCCACTATCTGAAATTGATGCTGAGATAAGAAAAAAAATCATAAACAATGCAGCCATTTCATTGCTTCCAAGAACCTGTAACCGATATTTTCTGTAATCGATTATTGAATTCACTGTTTTTACATGCTTTTAAAGTAGATTTTAGTAAATACATGGCAATAAAAATAGATGAAATTTAAATTTGACAAATCAAATGCAAATTATAAGGGCGCACCATCAATGGAAAAGGTATGTAACTGCGTACCCTGATTGGAGAAAGTTGAAAAGGCTCGAGTAAATATAAAAATATAAGGGAGATTAAATATCGAAAATTAAAATTTTTTGGAAATAAACAGCATAATGGCTAAATAAGAACAAAAAGCAGGTGGCAAAAATAAGGGAATTATAATGTTAGTAACTGGATTCAATATTTTTTATTGATTTTTGAACGTCATTTGAGATCAGTTCCACAGCTTTCCGATTATTAGACGATTACTCCTCCAATTAGACTCCTATTAGAATTTCTGAGCTTACCCTACGTGAAGGACAAAGTGGAAGCATTAGCAAGAGAAGTATGAATAAGTGGTCACAGGGATTTCCAGTGATGTATTACATAGCGAGTATCGATTCAATTTAGAAAAACGCCTCCCACGAGGGTAAAGTTGGGGAGGGACAGGGGAGGCATATATAAGTGGTAACAGAGCTTTCTAATGATAATCCCATGTGGGGCATTGGCAAAATTTAGAAAAGTGATCGCAGGGTTTCACCGATCGCGTCTCCCAGAAAAAAAACCTTTCTTCTCTCTTTGAAAATTCCATGTATAATCTATACTAATAAAATCCGCGAGCCTCTGTCTGTCTGTCTGTCTGCTTGAAGCCGATTACAGTTCGCAACGCGGGCGAGTTGGAAGTCGCGAGAGGTGTCTTTCGATTCGAAAAATTCCGAGAAAGTCATTTCGGGCATTTTCGAGACCGTGGGACCAAAATTAAAAAAGTTATGAATTAAAAACCGGTCGGGAATCGGAACGGAAAACGTCTTATTTCCCAAACAGGTCTCAAACGGAGCTCTGAGGCAGAACACTGCGCCACCTTGCGGTGAAGAACAGGAACTTTTCCCCTTTGGCTAAAAGAAAAAGCAGCCGAAAACCTATTTTTCTCCCGTCAATTTGTCAAAGAATGTATAAGAGAAAAAGAAGTAATTGGTAAAAAATATTAAACACTATTTAATTAATATAATAAGTACAACTATTTAAGCACAGCAAGATATGTTCACTAACAGGTAATAGTGTTGCTAATTAATAGTTTGAGGATCTCAGATGTAACTGGCTATTCATATATTTATTCTGTATGTGAGTATTAATCGTTGTAGCTCATTTTCATACTTTTTCTTTTTGGTAGCATACACGATATATTGTGTAACCTAAGATTTACGCGATTAATACTAATTTCTGTTAGTACAAACGGAAAACGAGCTGCCAAAATTATTTGTTAGTTATGTTCTTTGTGATATTAATGAAATTACTTATTTTTTTTTTAATAGTAGTCTTTTGCAGTTTATAATAATCAAACTTTTTTTGCGCGTTTTTTCTTAAACCATCATGCAGACAGTTTTTAAAGTAGAAAAAAACTGATTACATATTCAGAATCTGCGTAAAAGTCTGCTTCTGATGATCCAAAAAATACGAGAAAATGTATTATGGACGCGCAGCGCCAACCGTGCAAAACCAAATATTTTTAACGGGACAATGGCGACCATGGCGCGTAGCGCCGGTGGGCCGGCTTCGCACGATGGGCCCGTACCGCCCACTGTGCGAAATCACATATTTTAACGGGATAATGGGCGCATAACAACCATAGCTCTTTAATTTACTTTTTTTGTGCTGATGATTCGAACACCAAGACTTGCTTATTAAATGAATTTTTTTGTTTATTATATATTGCTTAATATCGAGGTTCGTTTGGAAAAAGTGGCCCAGCTAGCGGGCGTAGCTCGCTAGTCTATACTAATAAAATCCGTGCGCCTCTGTCTGTCTGTCTGCTTGAAGCCGATTACAGTTCGCAACGCGGGCGAGTTGGAAGTCGCGAGAGGTGTCTTTCGATTCGAAAAATTCGGGGAAAGTCATTTCGGGCATTTTCGAGACCGTGGGACCAAAATTAAAAAAGTTATGAATTAAAAACCAGTCGGGAATCGGAACGGAAAACGTCTAATTTCCCAAACAGATCTCAAACGGAGCTCTGAGGCAGAACACTGCGCCACCTTGCGGTGAAGAACCTGAACTTTTCCCCTTTGGCTAAAAGAAGAAGCAGCCGAAAACCTCTTTTTTCTCCCGGGAAAACGACTTTTTCTTTCGTTTCGGTTCTTTGAAAAAGAACTAATTAATTGGTAAAAAATGTTAAACACGGTTTATTTTCATACTTTTTCTTTTTGGTAGCATACACGAATATTGTGTAACCTAAGATTTACGCGATTAATACTAATTTCTGTTAGTACAAACGGAAAACGAGCTGCCAAAATTATTTGTTAGTTATGTTGTTTGTGATATTAATGAAATTACTTATTTCTTTTTAATAGTAGTCTTTTGCAGTTTTTAATCCAAAAAACTTTTTTTGCGCGTTTTTTCTTAAACCATCATGCAGACAGTTTTTAAAGTAGAAAAAAACTGATTACATATTCAAAATCTGCGTAAAAGTCTGCTTCTGATGAACCAAAAAACACGAGAAAATGTCTTATTGGCGCGCAGCGCCAATCGTGCAAAACCAAATATTTTTAACGGGGCGATGGCGACCATGGCGCGTAGCGCCGGTGGGTGGTAGGCCGGTGGGCGCATAGCGCCCACTAAGCGAAATCACATGTTTTTAACGGGATAATGGGCGCATAACAACCATAGCTCTTTAATTTACTTTTTTGTGCTTGAGGATTCGAACTCCAAGACTTGCTTATTAAAGGAATTTTTTTGCTTATTATGTACTGCTTAATATCGAGGTTCGTTTGGAAAAAGTGGCCCAGCTAGCGGGCGTAGCTCGCTAGTCTATACTAATAAAATCCGTGTGCCTCTGTCTGTTTGTCTGTCTGCTTGAAGCCGATTACAGTTCGCAATGCGGGCGAGTTGGAAGTCGCGAGAGGTGTCTTTCGATTCGAAAAATTACGGGAAAGTCATTTCGGGCATTTTCGAGACCGTGGGACCAAAATTAAAAAAGTTATGAATTAAAAAACTCGGAATCGGAAAGGAAAACGTCTCATTTCCCAAACGGAGCTCAGACG
Organism: Maratus speculifer; assembly: GCA_964019185.1. Taxonomy (NCBI): domain Eukaryota; kingdom Metazoa; phylum Arthropoda; class Arachnida; order Araneae; family Salticidae; genus Maratus; species Maratus speculifer. Next base: position 420,766,670 of record OZ025292.1, read on the forward strand.
GAGCTCTCAGGCAGAACACTGCGCCACCTTGCGGTGAACGACTAGAACTTTTCCCCTTTGGCTAAAAGAAGAAGCAGCCGAAAACCTCTTTTTCTCCCGTCATTTTGTCAAAGAATGTATAAGAGAAAAAGGACTAATTGGTAAAAAATGTTAAACACGGTTTAATTAATATAATAAGTACAACTATTTAAGCACAGCAAGATATGTTCACTAAGAGGTAACAGTGTTGCTAATTAATATTTTGAGGATCTCAGATGTAACTGGCTATTCATATATTTATTCTGTATGTGAGTATTAATCGTTGTAGCTCATTTTCATACTTTTTCTTTTTGGTAGCACACACGAATATTGTGTAACTAAGATTTACGCGATTAATACTAATTTCTGTTAGTACAAACGGAAAACGAGCTGCCAAAATTATTTGTTAGTTATGTTGTTTGTGATATTAATGAAATTACTTATTTTCTTTAATAGCAGTCTTTTGCAGTTTTTAATACCGAAACTTTTTTTTGTGCGTTTTTTCTTAAACCATCATGCAGTTAGTTTTTAAAGTAGAAAGGGCGCGCAGCGCCAATCGTGCAAAAACAAATATTTTTAACGGGACGATGGCGACCATGGTGCGTAGCGCCCACTGTGCGAAGTCACATATTTTTAACGGGATAGTGGGCGCATAACAACCATAGCTCTTTAATTTACATTCTTTTGTGCTTGAGGATTCGAGCACCAAGACTTGCTTATTAAATGAATTTTTTTGCTTATTATATACTGCTTAATATCGAGGTTCGTTTGGAAAAAGTGGCCCAGCCAGCGGGCGTAGCTCGCTAGTAAATAATATTTATCGGATTTATCGCAAAAAAATTCCGATCTAAAATGATAAAAACGCTACGACTAAAAAGAAATTCGAGAATTCTCTACCTCAAGGATTGAAATCAGCAGAAGTGAAAAAGATTGATAATATGGAAGAATTTTCTAAGGACTTCCCGGCGATATACCACATGACCAGTTCAGAACAAGTTTGAAAATTTTCGATCCCCACTTAACCACAAACCCAAGAATAGAAATTTAAAAATCGCTGAAACGCATGTTAATTTATTCATATATTTATTTTCTGCAATTTTACGCTCCTACTTAAAACGGTTGCTGAGATCTGCCAAAAGTTCTATAATTTTCGACCCTCTTATAACCGTCTTAGGGGGAAGGGATTCGTAAAATCGCTGAAATGCATGCTTAATTATTTTTTCAGTACATTTATTATCTGAAATTTGAACCCGTTGCATAAAACGGCTGCTGAGATATAGCAAGATGTTTTACGATTTTTGACAGCCCAAATCCCTTAGTGTGAGGATTTCCAAAGTCTTTTCGTCTCAGTGCACGCTTACATCTTAACCTCTTCAGACCTGAGGTACACAAATGTGTACCTCCATTCTTTTCCTCATAAAAACTAAACTGTTCGAATTCTTTGCATTTTTACTTCATTTCTATACAGCTGAATGTTTTTTTGCTTTGAAACAAAACCAATTAATGTCAGCATTGTTGAATATTATCTCATAAAATAAATATTATTTTCATCCGAGTTTCGAAAATGCCTTCAACACATTGTGGCCCAGAAAGTAAGAAATATTTATTGTTATTTAACTTTACAATAAAAAAATATGATGATTTGGTGATCATTTACTTGTTTAAAGACCTTTATTTTGTTATTGCGTAAATTTATATTGCTCATAGTTAAACTGATGTTTTAAGAGGATTTTTACTTTTATATCCTTATTTGTAAACCCAAATTACCAGTCCCCTAAAGTACTGATTTCATAAAAGTGACTCTTTCTGTCATCTATGGTGTCCTTTCGATTATGCAAAAGCAATAAATATATACTTGAGGAGTTATTTTATGCTCAGGTCTGAAGAGGTTAAGGAGTATTTTTCACCCAATTTTTCATGCTTCTAGGTTCAATAGTTTGGGCCGTGTGTTGATTATGAGTCAGTTAGGACAAACTATTTTACAAATCTATAGATTAAAAGATGATGTAAAATAAACAATTCCAAAATTTCAAACATTAAGATTTCTAATTTAATTTAAAAGAAGGAAATTTTTCGAGTTTAAAAATTAATATAAATTACTTTTTAATCCACTCAAAAACACATGTAAATTATTTTTTAATGTTGGATAAAATTTAATAAAGTTGAATTTATAATGTTGTTTATAAAAATATTCTCATTTAAAATATATCTTAAATAAACAGATTTAAAATATTTTTAAATATTAAACGGATAAAAGTCGATTCTATTCTAAAAAAGAAAAAGGAATCTTATCGAAAAAATTTATAACATTTATATTTTACATCTAGCAGTGTTCTTAAAAATGTTTATAATTAACATTTTGATCATATACTAATACTGAAATATTAAAGCCCCAGACACAATCGTTCTATTAGTGTATCAGAGGATCTGCTCTCAAAGCTTGCAGACAATAAGTTCTGAGCTCGAATCAGATCACTTCCAACTGACGAAACATTCGGAGTGTTCCCTGATTTTCTTGAAAACTTGAATTTTAAAACTTGGTGTATCAATTAATTTAATCTTTCGTAATCTTTTTAAAGCCGATCAAATTTGCATCTTTTTAGAGTCTGGTGTGTGTGAACGGGTGTTGACGAACATAGCTCGTAAGAGGTCTCCTAGTTAAGCAAAAAGCATTGTTATGGGGAAAAATATTTATATACATTTTAATGTTGCCATGTTCACAAACATTTAGATTTTGTTAAAATTTTACGATATAACATAGTCTAAGATAAATGCGAAACACAAAATATTTCTATTTATTTATTTATTTTTAACTAAAGCACTACTACACTTTTCCAAACATAATTTAAAATATTTGTATCGACGCCCCATTTTCCGCCTCTAATAATTTAATTGTTATTGATACATAAAACAATTCCAAAACTAATTTTTCTCAGACGTTAAAACTGAGGTCTCTCTATAATTAGTTCTTCAAATGTTTAAATGATATTTCTTATATTAAGGGTATTCAGTTCCTGACAAAATAAAAATCTAAAATTCGACATATTGATAAAAGATGACAAAATGTCGAATTTCAGATTTTTACTTTAAAATGTGACTTAAATGCTTTCTTAAATCATTCTATTCAAATTTCGAAACGTTTCGAGACAAAGCAAAGGAAATAAAACTTAAGTTACAAAGATGGAATGGAATATCATTTTATGTGTATATGAAATGTCTAAACTCATTTTTCTCTTTTCGCAATTTTTTATATTTACATTTATTCGAAATGGTAAGGCTTCTACAATAATTATTAAAATTGTTTGAAACTTAAAAAAAAGTATCTTAAGACTATATGTGTGATGACTAAGTATCGGATTTTTGATGTATTTGAAACTAAATACATGTATATTTATATGTATGAACTTAAAAACATGATTTTTCCACATTTCTTGCACATACTTTAGTGTTTATTTTTAGGTAGCTTTCATTACAAAAAGTAAAAAGCTACCTATTGCAGCCGTCCGGAGGAAAGCACTTCCGGAAAATTTTGGTATATTTTCACCGATCATGACCCTCAGACCCCAAAACCACCCTCCGTTCAAATGTTGACATATATATATATATATATATAACCCTATACATATATATATATATATATATATATATATGATTTTTGTCATGCGATAACTAACGTATTTATGAACCGATTTGAATGAAACTTGGTATGTACAAAGTACATACAAATGTCTCGACCGAGTTCGTTGGCCAGCATCATCCGCCATTTTGTTTCAAAATGGCGGCCATTTTAAATTTTTTAAAAAATTTAAAATTTAAAATTCAATGCGAAAAAATTAAAAGTTGGAAAATATTTTTCTTTTACGTGTTAGAACTTAAAACAAAGATTCCAGAACACTTTTTATTTTGTCTATATCTTAAAAAATGATTGAGTTATAGCACTTTGAATTTTTCTTATGGCTGACATTTTGAAACTATCTAATTTTTGTCACTTGATAACACGCGTATTTATGAACCGATTTCAATGAAACTTGGTATGTACATAGTACATACAAATGTCTCGACCGAGTTCGTTGGCCAGCATCATCCGCCGTTTTGTTTCAAAATGGTGGCCATTTTAAATTAAGTGCGAAAAAATCAAAATTTTAAAATATTTTTCTTTTACGTGTTAGAACTTAAAACAACGATTCCAGAACACTTTTTATTTTGTCTATATCTTACAAAATGTTTGAGTTATAGCACTTTGAATTTTGCTTATGGCTGACATTTTGAAACGGTCTGACCTGAAGGATCCACAATGTTGCTTTAAAATGGCATACACTTTATGATATCGTGGAATTTGGTGACTCTCTAAATCGCTTAAAATAAAACCAGGTTGAATAAAAGATGACTAATTTCTAAAAATTCCTATTAATATTCGGTCTTGACAAAAACTAGTATTCAATCTTATAAAGTCAGTAATTTTATAAGATTATTTCCACTAGTTTGAGATTAGTATTTTTGAACAATGTAACTTACTTTAAAATAAATAAATAAATATATAAGTATATGAAAGCTACCTCTTCCTCCCGGCATTGCCGGAAGGACTTTTTTCTTCTGCTGATCTAATTGATGCAACAAAAATCCGATTCTTAGATTTCTGAAATGAGTAGTTGAGAAGCCACCGTAATACTTACTCATCATGGATATGTATAATATAAAATATGAAAATAAACCATGTGAAAACTATTTATGAAAGACATCGCAATTACAAAATAAAATTTAAACGTATATTAAAAATTTTTTAACACATAGTAATACTTTATTAATGAATTGCTGATGAAAAAATTTCGACAGATTATATAAAATGCCAAACAACTCAAGTAGAACCGAATTTCGTAAAAGAAACATCTTCATAACTCAAAAAATGATAATCATATTAACTAACAGTTTACTGCGTCGGATTAACCGTCTTATGTCCAATTAAAATATTTATTTCAATTGAAATTTGAATAAAATACAAGGTCATGAAAAATCGAAGGGTGTGGAAAATAGTATTCAAATATCTCGGTAACTAATTATCAGATCGACAATTTGTTCTGTAGTCAAAATTTGTGTTAAAACTGTTGTTAGCTTTCGTTTTTTCAAAAACTAAAACAAAATCACTTCACCTTTTTTCATTCACGTATAAAAACATTTCATATTTATTTACTTAGAAGGTGTCACAAATAAAAATTAAATTAAAGAGTTGACATGTTTCGGTTCATTAATAAGAACCGTATTCATAACATATAAAATCAGTAGAAAATTAAATGACACTGGATATAAATATAATTAAAAAAAATTAATATTAAAATATTAAAATAATTAATTAAAATATTATAAAATTTTAAATAAATTAATTAAAATTAAATAAATTAATTAAAATATTTTTTTAAATTATATTTATATCCAGTGTCATTTAATTTTCTACTGATTTTATATGTTATGAATACGGTTCTTATTAATGAACCGAAACATGTCAACTCTTTAATTTAATTTTTATTTGTGACACCTTCTAAGTAAATAAATATGAAATGTTTTTATACGGAAAATTTGTGTTATTTTATTGTTCTTTACATATTCTCCTTAAAATAAAAAAATTTAAAAAAAAAAATTATATGCCTGTCAACAGAACGAAAAAAATAGTTCCTGACAATCGAGGTTGCTGATATTAAATAGGCTTCTTTCTATTATTACTTACTAAGTACATACAGAATTTCAAGTGGCTCTATTTGTTCCAGAGACAGAGTGTTTACAGGCACACCCGACAAGAGGAAACACACACACACAGACGGATCGACAGACACACAGACAGACGGCCATTGTTTTTCTAAAAATATTTTTTTCAGAATCTCCATTATTTCAAATGCACAAACCAATCAAAAAGTTTTTTTCGCTTTTGAACACGATTGCAAGACGTACCCTATATTACGTATGATGGGTACGTAAAAAGTCCTCCGAATAAAAGATAAATATTCTATTTTCAAATAGAAAAACTGGAAAAGAAGGAGGAATTTCATAAAATTTTTACTTTATTTAAAATTTGTAATTTTTTAACAGCTTTATCGCTATAGGGTAATTTAATAAGGTACTTGTACCCATTATGGACAGTGCTCTCAATATAGATACCCCTGATATTTTTAAAAGTAACAATTTTGGTAGAGAGATCGCACTACATTCCCGTGAAGAAAAACAATTGAAAACATAATTAATCTAAAAAAGTACAAAAAAGCGCTCTGTTCACCATTTAGAAGGAAACTTGTTGCATCGTGGTGTTCTGATCTTAATTACAAATAAGTTTAAATTCTTATTAGATATTGCAAAATTATTTTAAATATTGAAAAGTGGAGTGTTTTAGAAAGCTTTTAGAACATATTTTAAATTGCTATTGTTTATATTGCTTAAAAAAGTTTTCTTTACTTATTTATTACAAGATTTATCCGATTCCCAATATGGACACCTTATATCCAAACTTTGAAGTACAGCAGGTAAATCTTCAGATTCATGAAAACTGAAAGCTCAGAAAAACCACCTACATTATTTCATAATATTTTGTAGTAACTGAGGTGTTCGCATCGGTCTTCGAAGAGCCAAAACCGAAAATGCCCCCCCCCCCGTTCTAAAGTGTATGTTCTGAAGATATTTACTGTGCCCTACCCTCCCCCGCAATACTGTAAGATATAATTTTTTTATACCATCTCCTCTAAAATACCATAGAAAAGAAGCTCTTCCACACACACAGTGTGGTAGGTCAATAAGGAGCCACCTGTCCATAATAAGGACTGGTGGTTCCTTATATGGACATTTGTAAACTGTTTTTGTTTTTATCATTTAAAATAAACCGGAATAGTTACAAGGTCGCTAATTTTAATAATGATAGTCAATAGTCCAGGGATCATGGTCATACATTTTTGGAGACCTATCACGTGAACATGGGGGTGAAAAAAATAAATTTTCCTTAGGATGTCCATATAAGGCACAGGTACCTTAGTTTTTAGCTCACAGCCTATCAAAGCCTGAGAGCTTATGTGCCCTCCATTCTATATGTATGTATGTATGTGAATGCGTACGTACGTATGTATGTAACGAGATAACTCATGATAAAAATATCCGATTTATTTGAAATTTTGGATTTATATATATTCTGATAAGGCGCTTCCATGATTAGTTTTAGAATTTCATTCAAGAATTACAACAGGGGGAACGGGGGCTAATGTCATTCCCTTAATTTATATAACTGGGTTTTTCATGCAGAATTAAAAGTTATCATTCAAAATTTAGATATAGGATGATTCTGAAGAGGCATCTCCGTGATTAGTATTAGGTGTTCATTGGGTAAGTATAAAGAAGGGGAATGGTGGGGCTGATGCCTCTCTCCTTAATTTATACAAATGAGTTTTTCATGCAGAATTATCAGTTTTGTTCAGAATTATCAGTTTTTAGATATAGGATCATTCTGATGAGGCGTCTCCGTGATCAGTATTAGATGATTTTGGATAAGTATAAAGAGGTGGAACGGGGGAGGGGCTAATGCCCCTCGCCTTAATTTATATATATGGGTTCTTCATGCAAAATTTACCCAATTTCATTTAAATTTTAGATATAAGATCATTCTGATGAGGGCACCACCATGATTAGTTTTGGGAGTTCATTGGATAAGTATAATAAAAAGGGGAACGGTGGCTAATCCCCCACCCTTAATTTTGATAAATGGGTTTTTCATATAGATTTATCAGATTTCATTCAAATTTTAGACTATGAGTGCATTGGATAAATCTAAGAAGAGGGGAATGAGAGGTAACCTCACATTAACTTAGGTTAATGGGCTTTTCATGCAAAGTTTACCGATTTGCTTCAAAGTTTGGATATACGTTCATTCTGAAAGGCGCTTCCCTGATTTGTTTTGGAAATTCATTTAATAAGTATAAATGAGGGCTCGGTGGACTATCTCTCTTAATTTAGGTAAATGTTTTTTCTTGCAGAATAACCGATTTGTTTCAATTTTTGAATACAGGCTCAAAGTGATAAGATGCTTCCCTAATTAGCTATGGGGTTCTTTTGTTAACTCTAAAGGGGGTACGAACGATTTTCCTTTTAAATTTGATAAATGGGCTTTTATGCAGGAATATAATATTTGCTTTAAATTTCGAATGCAGGTTCTTTCTGATTCGGCGAATCTCTGAACAGTGTTAGAAGTTTAATGGTTAAGTATAAAGGAGGGGAATAACTCCTATTAAATTATATAAATGGGTTTTTATTAAGAATAATCCGATTTCGTCTGAATTTCGGATATAGATTTTTTGTATGATAAAGCATATTCCTAATTAGTTTAGGGGGTTCAATGATTAAGCATAAAAAGGGAAATGAGGGGAGCTATCCCCCCCTTAATTTGTTGTTCGAACGGCATTAACCCTTGAAAATACAAGGCTGTAATATACAATTAGTATGCGTAGCCTGTGAGCTTAATGTTGTGAAGCCTGTAGTAGATTTTGGTAGCGAAAAGCGGTGAGGCTACTTCCGAGGCTTGTGATCATGAACTACTCTGCTTTAGTAATCAAATTGTAATTTATTTACATTTCAAGTACATCTGTAAACAGATTATTTAATCATAGTATTTCAGTCACAACTTAAAGTTCATTAGTCCAGTTTGGGAATTAATCAAGAGGTGGCAGCCAGCTTAACCTAGTTCATACAGCCTGTGCATTCTCCGCAGCCTTCTCAAAGTCTCCCATCTTCCGAGCACCACTCAGCCCTGTGCTCAACGCTCTTTTCTCTCCAATGCAAAAAAAGTCCCTCCCCGTCACTCTTCTCCCTCTTTTATCTTCCTCCTGAGAGCACCTGTGCATTCCTCTCTTCTTTGCGCACTGCACCCCTCTTTCTTCGTTCGTGGGAAGATCTTACCTCTGTCGGTACTTGAAAGCTGTGCTCCGGGTGGTCGAACTATAGTCACATTTGACACTCCGTTATCCCAAAGGGATGCGCTAATTGATACATATATTTCGATGGGTGGTCGAGCTATCATCACATTTGACACGCCGTTGTATCAAAGAGATGCGCTAATTGCTATATATTTCGATTGCCACTTAGTAATGACAGTGCCACCTTCGGTGTTACTTTCAGTTCCCTCTGTGTGAGGCGGGAAGTGTTACAACTACCCCCCCTTCCTCAAGTGAATATTTTGGCTGCAAGACGAAATATTCATGACAATAAGGTAGCTCAAAATCTAATGAATGGCTCACACACGAAAAAAAAAAATAAAAAAGAAGATCATTACTTACTATTCTACTCCTTCTTTTTTTTCACTTATTAGTTTACAACAATATCGGTATATATACACATTTTTTTCTGGTATAAGACATCCATTTAGTTCGCTACTCTCTAACAAAACATATTACTAGGAAAATAAAGAAACATATATACATTTTAATACTTTTTTTTTTCAAGGCGTTATTTTGCCCTACACCTAACATTTGCCTGTTTGATATCTTTTCCAGGTTTAGTAGTAATAGCATTCTGGTAAGGCTGCACAGTTAATGTCTATCTTCGCAACCTACCTCAACCACCTTTTATTTTTAAACCTTTTATTTTTATTATTATTATCATATCCTTTTGTACCTACCATTCTAGGCACATTGAGAATTTACACTTTATAAAAATAAATCACATACTAAATCTAGTACTTTAACATGTACACAAAAAACAAAATAGGAATTAATATATTACACCTAGCCTATTCTAGAGCTTAGCTTGCTCAAATTTTACAACAATTTAACTTTGAAAGGTGTATTTATACCTGGATTATCGCATTTGTGTTTCACTCTGTCATGCTTTTTTTCTTTACTTTCTTCAGGGGATTTGAAATTATTTTTACTGTGGTTACGGGAACTTTCGGTTCTCCCCGCTACTTTTATCGAGTAATTTGTCACAGTACTTATGGCATTAACTCTTTTCCGCATCGTATTATTCGTATCGTATTGGTCGTATGACTTATCCGCATTCAAACCTGACCCTTTGTCCCACGTCGATGCTTCCCTTTTGTTAACGTTTCTGTTGAACCCCATTTTTCTGTCGCTTTTAGACTGATCTGTTTTTGCGGGCATCTTTCCAAATTTCCCAGATTTACTCGCTTTGTGTTCGGTGTTTTCCGATCCCCACAAGTCCTTCTGTTTATTTTGCGGCTTTTGCCTGACTTTATCGTTTGAGTAACCCGACTTATGACTTTTAAAACGCTCGTTAAACCATTGTATGGATTGGTCTGCTTTTTTTTCTTTTATTTCCTTCCGTGACAAAGATTTTCTTAACCCCAATTTCATGTATCTATTTTCCTGCGTAATTTTGACACCTTCTCTTTTCGATCTGTCATCGGAAATCTTTTCCGTCATACTTGACTGTGAACTATTTTCTTTTTCTCCGCTTTTCCCAGCAAAAGAGAATTTTAGTTCCTGTTTTGTTTTGGCTTTCTTCTGAAAGGTATTGGCGTTTAACATCTGAACTTTCTTACCTTTAATTTTATCAATTTCTTTTTGAGTCTCGTTACCCAAAATATAATAGGACAAGTCTGTGTTTTTACCAGCCACTATCGCTTTCGTTATTAATCTTCCTAACCCTTCAATATTTAATGTAATGTCCGCCGTAGGTAACCTCCTTACATCGTTTATTAGCGGTTGTTTTAAGTAAATTTCCCTACCATCTAATTGATTGGGTTTAATTAACCTTTCGGGAATCACGTCATACTGACTTCCTGTGTCTCTTAGCGTCGTGCATTTTTTTCCATTTATATGCGCCTGACCTAGATAAGGTTTAAAATTCTCTTTGAAATTTGTCCCTTCCTGAATGTGATAAATATTATCAATGTTTGTTATATTTTTCTTATTTTCTGGGCAATTACGCTTCCAGTGGCTCGAATCTCCGCAAACGAAACAAGTATTTTTCGTCGTTTTTTCGAAAGTTTTCTGCCTGTCCTCGTTATCATTTTTATTTCGCCAATTTGGTTTTATTTCCTGATTTTTTTCCGGCTCTTTTTCCTGATATCTCGACCATTCGAACTTTTTTTCTACTGTATATTCATCCTTCCATGACCGTTTTTGTACGCTTTTTATTGCCTCATACGCGTCGAGATCTTTAACTAACTCATCCGGTTTTGTATATTCCGCCCACGAGTCTATGAAGTGTTCTTTTATCTCTGGTGGCACCCTTCGTTTAATTTGTTCTGTAATTAATAAGTCCTTTAGCTCTTCAAATTTTGTGATACCTATACCATTTAACCACCCGTTTTGAAAGCTATTTAATTCGAAAATTAGATCTTTCCAAGGGCCGTTTGGATTTTTCGCATGTTTGTTTAGTTTTTGACGATACGCTTCTGGGCTAAGTCTGTATCTTGCCAATAAAACTGATGTTACATGCTCAAAGTTGTCCACAAGTTCTTTTTGTTCGCGTAATATTAATTCTGCGATCTCTATGGGCAGTAATGCCAACAAGTGTGTCACAAGATCGTCGCTTTCTATCCCGGATCTCTCGGCTTGTCTTTCAAATAAGTTAAGAAATAACGTGATATCGGACTTTTCTGGATCAAATTTTTGCATAATTCCCTTTAATGAAATTTTAGGCGCTCTTTCTGATCTATTGCTCGAAATGGAGCTTCTTCTGTCCGCGTTTTGCGTTAACCTAATTTGTTCTAACTGAAACTCTCTTTCTTTTTGTTTTTCTTCTCTTTCCATTTCTAATCTTTCCCTCTCTTTTTCCTGCGCCTGTTGATCCTCCCTGTCCTTTATTATGAACCCGACTTGCGTAAGCGCAAATTGCTCATCATAACTATCTGAACTTTGTATTTTCTCGATAATTATCGCTATTTTGTCATGTTCCGCAATTTTTACGTCTAGCACATCTGCTAAATGTATCAGATCAATTCTTCTGCAGTACTTCAGTGAAGTAACCTTCGCCTTATTTACTTATTTTAACTCCTCCCCAAATATTTTAAATAATACTCAAAAACTAATACTTTTGTCAGCTGATATCTAATTTTAGATTTTACTTCATTTCCTAAAATATTTTAATTTTAAAGTACTTTCATATGCAAATTTTTGAACACTATCCAATTAAATAAGGTTACATATATGTAAATAAATAAATCTTAGGTAAGTACATAAAATAGCAATAACATATAGACACTTTCTTATTTTTTTTTCACTCTTTATGAAAATTATCACTCTTATGTAAAAATTTCACTCCGATTTTAATGCCCTATACACATATATGCACAGTGAAAAAGTTTAATTTCATACGTAGTACCTCATCACAACCTATACTTATGTTTTTATTTTTAAACCTGCCTCAAACATTGAGAACTCTTTGCATCCTTATCAAATGTCTATATTATTTTGGTCCAGACTATATTTTTCAAGAAAAAAAAATTCTTTTATATTAATTCTAAGTATTTTTCAATACAAAATATCTTGCAGGTATTACACTCTTTGCCCAGCATCAACTGCTGACTGTATCTTTTTTTTTTTCCGCAAGCCTTATCCAGTGCTGCAACTACTTAAACCATAACCTTTCAGAGGATATATATATGTTTATTTATCTGATCTTTAGGTTAATTTCAATCTTTTAGGTTAAAACATTTATCTTTTAGAATTAACCTCCTTATAATATGACAGAAAAGAACGAAAAGATTCTTTTTTCTATTTGACCCAAAGACTGCAATTTTCTTTGCAAAGCCTTCTATCCTTAAATTTTTTTAAAGCAATTTTTTCCGCTTTATTTACATATATTCTCCTCAAATATACCCCAGATTTTAATCTGATCACAAATTTATGCTTCCGAAAAAAAATTATTTTTAGCCCCACTTGGCGTGATGCCTTTATGTTTTATCTTTATTTTCTACTTAGAACAACACTCGGGAACACTAAATTTTTAGATCTTAGTTTAACAATAAAATTTTCTACTGAGAGCCATTCAAAAAATTAATGAGCTTACCTTTGTTTTTGTGGTGTCTCATCGCGTAGAACTCGACGGTGATCTGCTGTCACTATGCCTGTCAGCTGCTCCGTTTGAAGCCTTGTCGGGGGAATTCTCCTCTGTCGCTGTACTCTTTCGCTCCCGGTGTTTTCCGGAACAGTTTCTGCGGGGTGGTCTATTCCTCTCTGGCGAGTCCTTTGTTGGGGGAACTGTCGTCCAAAGATCTGCTCCTCTGTTTCCGCAGGCTGGTCTGTCACTCTCCAGCGAGGTCTGTCTTGAAGGAACTGTCGTCCGGCCTTCTGCTGCTCGGTCCTCGGCTTTTTTTATACCGTCCTTCCTTCGCCTGTTGTCTCACTGCTGTTGACTCTTCTCCCAATGGGTTCGTTTCTTGCGCTGCCACCAGTTGTGAAGCCTCTAGTAGATTTTGGTAGCGAAAAGCGGTGAGGCTACTTCCGAGGCTTGTGATCATGAACTACTCTTCTTTAGTAATCAAATTGTAATTTATTTACATTTCAAGTACATCTGTAAACAGATTATTTAATCATAGTATTTCAGTCACAACTTAAAGTTCATTAGTCCAGTTTGGGAATTAATCAAGAGGTGGCAGCCAGCTTAACCTAGTTCATACAGCCTGTGCATTCTCCGCAGCCTTCTCAAAGTCTCCCATCTTCCGAGCACCACTCAGCCCTGTGCTCAACGCTCTTTTCTCTCCAAAGCAAAAAAAGTCCCTCCCCGTCACTCTTCTCCCTCTTTTATCTTCCTCCTGAGAGCACCTGTGCATTCCTCTCTTCTTTGCGCACTGCACCCCTCTTTCTTCGTTCGTGGAAAAATCTTACCTCTGTCGGTACTAGAAAGCTGTGCTCCGGGTGGTCGAACTATAGTCACATTTGACACTCCGTTATCCCAAAGGGCTGCGCTAATTGATACATATATTTCGATGGGTGGTCGAGCTATCATCACATTTGACACGCCGTTGTATCAAAAGGATGCGCTAATTGCTATATATTTCGATTGCCACTTAGTAATGACAGTGCCACCTTCGGTGTTACTTTCAGTTCCCTCTGTGTGAGGCGGGAAGTGTTACAATGTCATCAGTTTAACTGGGTAATATTCTTTTTATTATTTTATTGGTGACAACCGAGAATCTACACAAAAAATATACCCCCTAGGTGGAATGTTCTCCGTGAGGGACTTTCTGCGGGATTCTAACTCGCATTTATGCAAGGTTATCCAAAGTTTAAAGAAAATTCCCACGGAACATTCCGAACGGATAGGCCAACGGGCGCGATTGTGTTTGAACCCAGCACCTGCCGTCTACCAGTTTCGAGAGTAGAACTTTTCAGTCACTGGTGGGGCTTAACCCTTTTTATGATCCATTATTATCATGTTTTATTTAAGTATGAACCTAAAAATATAATGTATGTTTTAGTTACAAAAAAAAAAAAAAAAAAAAAAAAAAATTCAGAATTGATTCCTTTTAATGAAAATACTTGATAACTTTTAACTAAATATATACATTTATATATATATGAAATTAAAAACATGTTATTTTCCCATATTTCTATCATATATTTTCACTATTTTTTTTTCTTTTACTTGTCTAATCTACTCATTAAAAATCGGATACTTAGATTTATGGAAAAAAGTATTTCGAACAATGAGGATAAATCTATTTCCAAATAAAAAAATAAAAAAGAAGGAATTTTTTAAAATTGTTAATATTTCTTAAAAAACTTTTCATTAAAAAAAGTTATTGCTACATTGAGAATTGCTTAATGCATTGCTTAATGCATATATTAATGTATTTTATGTTCTATTATGATCATGTTTTTTCTAACATAAACCTAAAAATATAATATAGGTTGTATTTACAAAATATATATTTTTTTTGATATCGAGTCCGCCTAATAAAAATACTTCTTGAATGGAAATTACTTCAGCCCAAAGAATTGAAACTTCTGTTCTTGGAAATACACTGAATTTAGTGACATAGTTATTAAGTATACATACAAGGGTGAGAATTTCCCTATTATGAATTATGAATAGTTTTACAGGTTGACATCTGTCTGTCTGTATGTCTGTATGTATGTCGGCCAATTACCTACGCTGTGGGATATAGGCCCTAAGGGGTGGGGTGCCCTCCGTGGGGGTCTTTCTAAGGGAACCTAACCCGTATTTACGCAAGGTTCGAAGAAAACCACGGAAAACTCCGAACGGTTAGGCCGACGGTCGCGATTGGGTTCGAACCCAGCACCAACCGTCTACCAGTTTGAGGTCAGAACCTCTCGGCTACTGGTGGGGCCCAGTTTTACATCTGATGGGTGATTGTTTTGGGGACTATAGCAACAATGGCTTTCACCTCGAATGAACCGCAATATACAGGGTTGTTATAATTAAAGTTCGCCTATTCAGAAGGCTCTGGAGTCGGTTCTATTGCTCCAAACGAAACAAAATCCCGCTAATACATAGTTAAAGAGATGCGCTCTGCGAAAATCGAAAAAGAAATAAGTTAAAATTTTTATCACTAGGTGGCGCTGCGCCAATATTTAAGGCGATCTTTGCAGATTCATTATATCAATATCAGTCAATCCAGACGAAACACACAAATTAAAAAGTTTCAACAAACTTCAACGAGCTGCGAATTGTTATAATTAAGTTCACCTAATCAGACAGCTCTAAAGCCTGACCTATGACTCCAAACAATACAGAAAAATGAATATCATTTCATGTGATGTAATCTGCATCAACAATAATAAAACATGTCGCTCGGTAGTAAGGAAATAACGAAGAATAACATGATGCATGCTCAATGAATCCTCCGCCATTTTTAATAATGCATTCCATTCTCAGAATTGTGCTTTCTATAGCATTGCGTAAACTGTCCTGTAAGATTGAGCGAATGTGAAGTCTAATGCTGTGTTTCAGATCAGAGATGTGTTTTTAAATACAGAATCTTTCAAAAATCCCCAAAAAATAAAGGAATCTGCAAATATTGGCTTAAATATTGGCGCAGTGCCACCTACTGGCAAAAATTTTAACTAATTTTTTTTTCGATTTTCGCAGAGCGCATGTCTTCAACTACGTACTGGTGAAATTCTGATTCGTTTGGAGCCATAGAACCGGCTCTAGAGCCTTCTGAATAGGCGAACTTTAATTATAACAACCCTGTATACAGAAACAACGACAAGTCAGTACAATTTTTATTCCTTGTATTCTTTATATGCATATCACCACAAAGGACAGCAAACAACATCCATGTCTTATCAGGAATGGAACTCATCCTCATGGCGTGACGCCACTTGGGCGAAAGTTATATAGTAGTTTGTAACGTAAACATCTTCAGATTTTTATCTACATGTGCAAAAAAACATCTAGTTTCTTTTATGTCTTCACAACAGATGGCAGCACCATGCTTAAAAAGTAAAATATAGGAAAATGGATTGTTTGCGTATCTTCATTTAAAAGCAAAGAAGAAAAAAAAAAACACAAATTAAAAAAAAAAAAAAAAAAAAAAAAACTAATAATAATAATAATAATAAAGGTACAATTTCATGATTATAGAAGACATAATAGAAGAAGAAGATATAATTTCATGAATATAGTACAAGTAGAAAACAATCCATTTCTATTATATTTTATTACACATTAAGCCTCACCTGAGATTGATTCTTCTTTCAAAGGTGGTGAAGGGTGCTGGGTTCGAACTCAATCACGTTCGTTGGCCTAACCATTTGCAATATTCTGTGATTTTCATTGAAACTTGCGTACTATTGGTAAAAATTCTTTAGAAAGACACCCATGGAGGTCATCCTCCTCTGGCATACAGCAGATAACCGGCCTTTATAAACAGCGCTATCTATTAGGCATTAACCCTCTAACCGCCGAGCAAAAGGGCAAAATTATAATGTTGTTTCCTGTATTTTTTTTTCTTTTAATGGTAAAAATGAAAACTTTTTTGAAAAGATATAAGAAATTTCATTAAATGTAGGTATATGAGCCTTGAGAGAATTAATGATAACTTAATTTTATAAAACACGATTTAATATGTATGATTATATTAATTGAAATAATGCATGTGTTACAGTCAAAACTACAGCTTAGAGAACGATTTGGTTTGATTTATTTATGACGGTCGATTACCAGCACGAGGTATATAGGCCCATAGGGGGAGGGTTGCCCTCCGTGGGGGTCTTTCTAGAGGATCCTAATCCGTATTTATGCAAGGAAATCCAAGGTTCGAAGAAAATCGCGGAAAACTTCGAATGATTAGGCCGACGACCGCGATTGGGTTCGAATCCAGCACCACCCAGCTTCGGAGGCAGAACCTCTCGGCCACTAGTTGGGTCGCTTATTGAATGGATAAAACTGATAATAGTAACTAGAAGGTTAATGAATAATTTTTATTAAATCAAAGAGAGAAAAGAAAAAAAATGTCAAAAAATGAATATGGATGGGATTTAAGTATATCGCAATAAGAGAAACAAAAATGTGTATCTAAAATAAAGCAGCTTTTAAAATAAATTACGACAAAAGAAAAAAAAAGGCAAAGGCAAACATTTTTTACAAGTTGCTCCGATGGCCAGCAATCAACTTTATGGCACAGACTGTATAAAATTTCGGAGTTAATAGTTACAAAAGTTTTTCGGCCCTCCTCCCACCCCCACCCCCAAAAAAGAAAATGTTGCAGACATGTACTTTAACCCCTTAAGGCGCAGCGTTGCCGGGTCGGCACCACCTAAAGTTCCCCCCGTTTAGACACACAAAAACTCCGTGAATATTTCAAAAACTACTCTAATGGCTACTTTAAATCTTTCTTATGAGTTCTAGATGGCAGCACCACAGAGATGAAACTCTACTGTTTTTAAATAATAAGTAAAATGTTTTACTGTAATACGCGCTTCACAGCAATGCTCTTCTCACTGCGCTTATCAATGCTTTACTTATGGAAAGTTACCACTTCGGAAACAGCTGTATAATTAAAATGGTTAGTGCAACCTTTACAAAACAATACCTGTGTACTCCTCTAGGCCTAAATAGATTGCCTAATTTTTTTTTTTTTAAATTCCAACTTTAAAGAGTAGTGCGCCGGAAAGGGTTAAGCTGACTCAATACCCTCCTGCATGCATAAAATGACAAAAATATTATTTTTCATTTTTCTAATTAAAATGTATTTAATTAGAATGTACTTAGAGTAACCGAAATTACGTAAAGATCTGATGATTATAAATACGAAAAAAAAAAAAAAAAAAAAAAAAAAAACGCTCAACGCCCGCTAATGTATCAGAAGTGCAATCTTTAAATTCATTTTTCTCAATTTATGTTCTGTCTTTTTTTTTTTTTTTTTTTGACGATTTTTAATGAGTATTTCACAAAATTAGGAATCGGATTTTCCGAAATATAATGTTTTTAAATTTTGCGTAAATAGTCATTTTTACGGTATTTTTGCCAATGTTCTGACATTTAATTTATTTTTTCTAAACTACTTCACTCTTTGAAATTATTATTTCAGCGTTGTAGTACACACTTTGTCAGAATATCATGAAACGAAACAGTTTCAAAAAATAAAAAATTGTAAGAATTAGCGATTTAAAATTTACGTAAAGAAAAATTCGAATTCTTTAAAATATTTATTCGAGTTTCATTACAACAGCTTCCTTTTTGTTCTTGCCCCACCAGGGGCCGAGAGGTTCAGACCTCTCAACTGGTGGACCGCAGGTGCTGGGTTCGAACCCAATCGCGGCTGCCGGCCTAACCGTTCGGAGTTTTCGTGTTTTTCTTCGAACCTTGCGTAAATACGGGTTAGGTTCCCTTAGAAAGACCCCCACGAAGGGCACTCCCCCCTGGTCCCATATCCCATTAGTGTAGATAATCGGACGACAAAAATAAACCAAACCAAACCTTTTGTTCTTTTACTAATCCGATCTTTTTCATTCGAAAAATCATTTAACAATATGTCAAAATAGTATTATAAAACTCTGAAAATAAAAAGATAGTTCAAACTGCATCTACAGGGTGTCCAGCAAATAACACCCTGATTTCAAAATTAAATTTCTCAAAAACAAAGATCGATAGTAATATGCGTTAAACGTTTTTTTCATTAGGTAAGCTGTAAAAATCTTATACAGAAATTTCAAACAGTGAATATTTTGAAAAAAAAAAAAATGCGTTCTGATTGCATACAATGCTTTGATTTGACATTTTTCTCGTTTTAGATTGCCTGCAGAGAAACAATTTTTCAGCTTACAGTGCAATATTTTAAAGATTTTTTGAAGTAAATTTTTAGAATTCCGAAATTTCAAAAATTTAATTAAAAAAACCTATGAAATATGGCACTTTAAGCCGAAAAATACATTCTCTGACAGCAATCTAAAGCAAGAAAATATCAAATCAAAGCATTCTTTGCAATCAGAACACAATCTTTTCAAAATATTTACCGTTCGAAACTTTTGTATAAGATTTTTACAGCTTACCTGATAAATAAACCGTTTACTGCATAATTATAATGATTTTTGTTTTTGAGAAATTTAATTTTGAAATCAGGGTGCTATTTGCTGGTCATCCTGTACTTAACCGAAATTACGTAACGATATGATGATTATAAATACGAGAAAAAGGCTCACGTCCACTAATATATCAGAATTGCAATCTTTAAATTCATTTTTCTCAATCTATGTTCTGTTTTTTTTTTTTTTTTTGACGATTTTTAATGAATATTTCACAAAATTAGGAATCGGATTTTCCGAAATATAATGTTTTTAAATTTTACGTAAATAGTCATTTTTACTGTATTTTTGCCAATGTTCTGACATTTTATTTATTTTAAACTACTTCACTCTTTGAAAATATGATTTCAGCGTTGTAGTACACACTTTGTTAGAATATCATGAAACAAAACAATTTCAAAAAATAAAAAATTGTAAGAATTAGCGATTTAAAATTTACTTAAAGAAAAATTCGATTTCTTTAAAATATTTATTCGAGTTTCATCACAAGATATCCTTTTTTGTTTTCTTTATTGATCCGATCTTTTTCATTCGAAAAATCATTTAACAATACATCAAAATGTTATTATAAAACTCTGAAAATAAAAAGATAGTTCAAACTGCATCTACAGGGTGTCCAGCAAATAACACCCTGATTTCAAAATTAAATTTCTCAAAAACAAAGATCGATAGTAATATGCTGTAAACGGTTTTTTCATTAGGTAAGCTGTAAAAATCTTATACAGAAATTTCAAACAGTGAATATTTTGAAAAAATTGCGTTCTGATTGCATAGAATGCTTTGATTTGACATTTTTCTCGTTTTAGATTGCCTGCAGAGAAATAATTTTTCAGCTTACAGTGCAATATTTTAAAGATTTTTCGAAGTAAATTTTTAGAATTTCGAAATTTCAAAAATTTAATTAAAAAAAAACTATGAAATATGGCACTTTAAGCTGAAAAACACAGTCTCTGGCAGCAATCTAAAGGAAGAAAAATGTCAAATCAAAGCATTCTTTGCAAT
Organism: Maratus speculifer; assembly: GCA_964019185.1. Taxonomy (NCBI): domain Eukaryota; kingdom Metazoa; phylum Arthropoda; class Arachnida; order Araneae; family Salticidae; genus Maratus; species Maratus speculifer. Next base: position 420,787,168 of record OZ025292.1, read on the forward strand.
CAGAACACAATCTTTTCAAAATATTTACCGTTCGAAACTTTTGTATGAGATTTTTTCAACTTACGTGATAAACAAACCATTTACTGCATAGTTCTATTGATCTTTGTTTTTGAGAAATTTAATCTTGAAATCAGGGTGTTATTTGCTAGACACCGTGTAGTTTCTTTGAGAAGAGAGTTATTGATACCTAACTGACAGAAGGATAACGCTATTATAAAAGGGGTGTATACTATAGTAACAAATTCCTAGAATTGTCAGTGGCTCTTAAACCCAAATTATTCAGTCGTCACCAGATAGTTTAATTTCTAACATAAATTAGAAACAATTTAGCAATAACGTGAATTTCGTAAAAAATCATCAAAAACCTCAATTTTCGTCAAAGAATCGCTGAAAAGTGTAACTTTCGTCAAAAAATTTCGTCAGATAATCACGTAAAAACGCGATTTTCATCTAATTAATCTATCTATGTCTAATCTATCATCCATTTAATTTCACCTAATTAATTTTCACTTAAATTATTTCGTCTATTACCTAAATAATCTACATTTCTAGTTAGGGGGGCCGTCCCCAAATAATGTCACTCAGTTTTTCAATAATTTTGACCCCCCCTCCTCCCCTTTGTCACAAAGTGTCACACTCTACTATACCCCTTCCCTCCCCCTTGTTACATGTCACACTGTATTCCATATTCATATACTTGCTGTTCAGAAACAAAGGACTATGTTATAGATCATCGACATGGATATCGATCATATATTTTATAAACTTTCACTATGTGTTTTAATGACATTTGTAATCATAAGAATAAAAAATGATTAGTATGAACCTATTTTGTATGAAGTAAGATTAAGGTTTACAAGAAAAATCATAATTAAAATGCAATAGTAATAAAATATTGCTAAGTAACAGCAATTAAAAGCAGCCGTACTTTGGAGTTTGAAATTAAATTTATTATATTTGGCTTAAAATTTTATCTTTACTTTATGAACAAAAAACACTTTAATTTAAAAACAACTAATTTTAATCAAATGATTTTCAATGCTTTTATTTCAACCAAAATTTGTGATGCCGTATTTTTTCTTACCCCCTCCCACTCCCTTGTCACAAACTGTCCCAATTTCCCGAACCTCATTCCCCCCCCCCCTCGTAGTGTGACATCATTTATAGATGATCCCTTAAAGGATTCTGAAAATGACTGCTGTATTTCATTCAAGGTGAACATCACATGTTATTATGGCATCTATATGTATTTGCAAAAGATCATAATTTACGCATATACAGTCGGCTTTCGTTAATTCGAACTCGTCGGGACCATAAGAAATGTTCGAATTATCCGAAGTTCGAATTATGGAAAATATGAAATAAAAACATGCTTAATATGATACTATTAAAAAGGAATTAATATTATGGTGTTTTTTAAATATATTTCGTCTGTTAACATCAGAATATGACTTAATGATAAATTAGAATGTATAAATAAATACAGAAACTAATTAAATGATTAGAAACAAGCGCAATGGAAGAAAATTTTGAGGTGTCAATGATGGACAGACGGGGCATTTAGAAAGTGGATACCAAATGCATTGGATTATATGTATACTCGTTCGAAAGAATTTTCACAAAAATCAAAAAGAGAAAGTTATTCAAATGATTTGAAATTTGTGAGAAAGAAAAGAAAAATGAAAAATCGGAATTCTCGTTAGTTCGAATTAAACGAAGTCAAGAGAAAATGAGTTCGAATTAATGAAAGTTTCTAACGTTATTCTGCCATTGAAAATTTCGGGACTTCATATTTAGTTCGAATTAAGCGAAGATTCGAATTATCCGATTTCAATTTAACGAGAGTCGACTGTACATTAAATATTTATCGAAACTCAATAATTCAATAAAATCGCTAATTTTGCATGGACGTGCTCCCGAAAATGAATATTTAAGAGCTTCTATTGTTCGATGGCTTGTATTTTTCTGCTACGAAATTTTTTGCTGTCTATACTTTTATAGCAGGAAAATAACTAATAACATGTAAACAAACGTAAGCTTTAACTTTTACCAAATACAGTCGACTCTCGTTAATTCGAACTCGTCGGGACCACAAGAAATGTTCGGATTATCCGAAGTTCGAATTACGGAAAACATGGTTAATATGGTACTATTACAAAGGAATTAATGTTATAGTGTTTGTTAAACTTATTTCATCTGTTATCATTAGAATATGGCTTATTATTAAATTAGAATGTACAAATACATAAACTAATTAAAAGATTAGAAATGAGCACGATGGAAGACTAGTCGTTGGGGGCTACCGTAATACTTACCCATCATGGATATGTATATGAAAATGAAACATGTGAAAACTATTTATACAATGCATTGCAATTCATAAACAAAATTGAAATGTTGTTAATATACATAGTAATGCTCTATTAAAGAACTGCTGATTACCGATATCGACAAATTAAATAAAACACCAAACTACTCAAGTAGTACCGAACTGCGTAAAAGAAACATCCTTATAACTCCAAAAATAATTACTCTATTAACTAACAATTAACTGCATCAGATTAAGCGTCTCATTTCCAATTAAAATATACCTCTGAATTGAAATTTGAACGAAATACAGGGTCATGAAAAATCGAAGAATGTGGAAAACAGGATTACAAATATCTCGGCAACTAACAAAATTTCAAGTCTGTATCTCAATTCGTTCGGGAGATAGAGCGTTTACAGTCAGACAGACAGACAGACAGACGGACGGCAAAATTTTTTTTCTAAAAATATGTTTTTCGGAATCTCCACTATCTAAAACGTGTAAATCCGTCAAAAAAATTTTTTCGATTTTCAAAACGATTGCAAGACTTACCCTATACTACGTATGATGGGTAAGTAAAAAAGTATAAAGCGCCACTGATTGACAGACGGGGCTCTAAGAAAGTGGATATCAAATGCATTGGATTATATGTATACTCGTTCGGAACAACTTTCACAAAAATCAAAGAAAAAAAGTTATTCAAATGATCTGAAATCCATGAGAAAGAAAAGAAAAATGAAAATCGGAATTCTAGTTAGTTCGAATTAAACGAAGTCGAGGGAAAATGAGTTCGAATTAATGAACATTTTTAACGTTATTCTGCCATTGAAAATTTCGGGACATCATGTTTGTTCGAATTAAGGGAAGATTCGAAGTATCCGATTTCGAATTAACGAGAGTCAACTGTATTAACAATTGTTTTAGATAACAATTTTTTTTTTAAATAGAAAATTTTTTGTTATGAAAATAAAAGAAATGGAATAAAAAAGAAACATTCTAAAAATTCCATAATGTTGTTTTTATCAAGTTCTATTTATTTATTTTTTTTCCATTTTGTGGAAAAAACGTAAGCTTTAACTTTTACCAAACATTAACAATTGTTTAAAATAAAATTTTTTTTAATAGAAAATTTTTTGTCATGAAAATAAAAGAAATGGAATAAAAAAGAAACTTTATAAAAATTCCACAATGTTGTTTTTATCAAGTTCTATTTATTTATTTTTTTTCCATTTTGTGGAAAAAACGTAAACTTTAACTTTTACCAAACATTAACAATTGTTTAAAATGACATTTTTTTAAATAGAAAATTTTTTGTGATGAAAATAAAAGAATTAGAATAAAAAAGAAACTTTATAAAAATTCCATAATGTTGTGTTATCAAGTGTTTCTTTTTTTTTTCATTTTTTGGAAGAAATGTAAAAATGTAAAAGTTTTCAGAAAACATGACCTAATTTCATTTAAAAGGAAAAACCGAAATGATAAGCAAATAAATATATAACTGAATACAGCAAATATATAACTGAAAGTAAAAAATATCTTTTAGTAATAAGATAAAAAATACTTATAAAAGAATACATGTATTTTTTTTTCTTGTGAAACTTTTTACGGAGAAAAAAATATATGTAAGATTGAATCATATTATCTCATAGCACATGTATAAAAATAGGTTTGTAAAAATATCAAATATAAAACTCAATTTATTACACAATGCTAGGAGAAAAGCTTGATAACAAGACAAATTATTTTAGCAAACTAGTTCAAGTTTTAGCGACGGATTTGAAATTTTGCCAAGAAATGCATTGTCATTTTTATCCAATAAATTCCTTTATTGAGTTTAAATCTTTTAATTTGTTTCACGAAAGGTGGAAGTTAAAACTTTTATTTCAAAGATAAAATGAATAGAATAATCTTTATAAACTAAAAGGACATCTGGATTATAAGTTACATTAAATGAAAAAATTCTGCAGAGATATTAGCTAATAAATAAATGTTCTTTGAGATGTGTGACGCAGATAAGATAATGTCCCAAAGGAATAATAAAACTTATGGAGAAAATTGCTGCATTGGAGAAAATGCTTTTGTTTTCATGTTTTATATGTTTATAGTTTTTAATAAATATACATATTTAATTTGCGGAACAAAACAAACACAAAGATATACCCTACTTATAAAAAAATAAGATTCTAAAAGTTTTTCCTTTTATATGAGGTGGCACTTTTGATAAAAGTTTATAGGTTATTTTGCGCAAATAAATCATTTTCAATACAGTGATGAAGAAAAAATATACCATGCAAGAAATTTCTATTTTTTTTTTTTTTTTTGTATTAAGGGAGACACGTACCCATTTTCGGCCAAAAATCACCAAAAGTTAAAAAAATTTTTTATCTCAGAAAACGATAAAATACATATTTGCGAATATCCATGCAAAATTTCAGAACCCGGGGACACTTGGAACAGGTAGAAAATGAGCTTTTTAAATTGTTCTTACTATAGAGTTTAAAGGACTAGCGGCCATTTAAAACGTGTTTTCCTGAAAATGACTTTTTTCATATTTTGCCTAAGTTGTTAGTACTAAGGCTCAGTGGTAAAATGATTTAGAAACAAAGTGTTTATGTTTCTAGAATCTTAAAAAAATTTGCAAGAAAAGTAAGGAGAGATTTTTTTAACTATTTCTGAAAATTTTACATAAATTGGTAAACATGAAAATTATAACGAATTTAAGGAAATTTACCCTGCGTATTTTTATATGTATATTTTTTTAGCCGATTAAAATAGAAAATTAAAAATATCTCTCCTTAGTTCTTTTCTATATACTATAACATTATTTAAGAAATTTTAGTAATACCAAAATATCGAAAATTGAATGAGGAGTAGTAATTTTAAAAAGTGTATTTTTCGACAAAAAAAAAAAAATCATAAAAATCCCCATAAAAAATATACTTTTTAATAAAAAGTGAATTTTTTTTTGCTAATTATTTCTTATAAACGATTCTTAAGTAGTACACCAAAATTCATTACTTTAAAATCAATAATAAAAATTTTGGGTTTTTTCTTACGGGTCTCCCTTAATACACTTTTTAATACTTTTACTGCCCGAGAGAGACTGCTCATACTAGCAAGTCAATAGAGCATGAATGTCACTTCCGGTTCATGTAACAATACACTAGGAGATATTCTTATAGCTAAAAATATAGCTTTCCGGTTTAATATTGAAAAATTCTATTTATAGCTGATTAGAGCTATTTATATTCCAGGGATCCCAAATGGTCTGCCAACTAAACATCAGAATTTTCTTAGAGAAATTTTCCTTTTAGATTTTTCTTGCAAACTGCCGTGAAACCACCTTTGGAAGATAATTCTAGTGCAAATTCTGTAGAAACGTATCATGAAATTTTCTGTTAAAAAATACTGATGTTCAGTTCGCGGACCATTTGGAAGCCCTGATATTCGGATTTTTAAGTCTAGAGGTGCCCGAAATTGTTCTTAATTTTTTTAAAAGTAAGTGTACACCGGAATTTTTATTTAAAGTATTTTAACTTATTTTTGCGCGACATATTCAATTAACCCTTTTTTAAAAGAATTTCTGGCTCACTTTGAATTATCATATGTATTAAAGCAGTAGCCAAAAAAAAAAAAAAAAAAAAAAAAAAAGTCAGCATACTTAAAATGGTTTCTACGCATACGTGTTTGCGCTGAAATCGCTCCGAACCAATCGGAGGGGAGTGTAGTTACTGTCTGTAAAATCATTTGCAAAGCGCGTTTGTAAATATGGGAAAAGAATAAGACTGCATTTTTGCTGACACTGTTTCATGTAATGCTATAATAATTATATTTTTTTTTCTTTACTCATTGTATAAGGATCGAACATTGATTTTTTCACTTTACGTAAGTTATTTTATTTCCATCTGTATTTTTTTTTCATGTTAAACGCTATTCCCTCCTTCAAACTTTGCAATGTTATTGCCGGCAATCTTAGGCTTAATTGAAGAGATGTTTCATATGAAATTGAAACATTCAATAATGATTAAAGTGTTTATGATGTTAATGATTAAAGTGTTTATTTACGTTCTTGGCCGATAAATCTTTTTATTTCAAATTTATACTAAGTACGTACAAAAAAAGTCTGGAAATCACATTGTTTTTTGTTTTGTGTTTTAATGGTGCGATTTTCGTCGGATATTTTGACTTCATGGATGCAAACAGATTCGCAAATCACTATTTATTTTTTGCTTCAGTTTCTTATTATACTCATGTCAAAAAACGGTGATTTTTCCCCCTTATAATTTCAATTTTCAGCAAATTCATAACATTTAGGAAGTATTTACATTACATTGTCTTCGCCGAATAATGGAGAATTGCATATGAAATGAAAATAATCCCAGTTATAAACAGCTTTGTAAATCATTAATATTTATTTAATGTTTCACTTTCTTTTTGTTGACTCGAAGTGCCCTTTTTAAAAAAAGTACCTTTTTTTAAAAAAGTGCTCCCGTGACAAAATTTGCTGAGTTTTTTTTAGAAGGAGGAGGTAATATTTCGATGAAATTTACTATTATTTTTTCAATCGCTTGATCTTGATCTCTTAACAATGTTTTAAAAAATACATGAAGATCCTTATAATCAACAAAGAAAAATAAAATCATCAGAAAAGATCCCTCTTATTTTCATAGCGTTCAATCATGATATACAATATAGAAAATGCTTTATCGGCCAAAAACGTAAATAAACACTTTAATCATTAACTATTGAATGTTTCAATTTCACATTAAGCCTAACATCACAAGGTTTGAAGGAGGGAATAGCGTTTAACACGAAAAAAGAATACAAATGAAAATAAAATAACTTACGTAAAGTGAAAAAACAATGTATTTCGATCATTATAAGATAAGTAAAGAAAAAAAATATAATTATCATAGCATTGCATTAAACAGTGATAGCAAAAATGCAGTCTTATCCCATATTTACCAAGGCACTTTGCAAATGCGTATACAGAGAGTAAATACAGTCTTCTCCGATAGGTTGTCAGATTTCTGCGCAAGCGCGTATGCGTAGAGACCAGTTTTAGCTGTGCTGAAAAAAGATCGCTACTGTTTTAAGTATGTACTGTTTACAAATATTTGCGTTTTTTGAAGTACCTAGACAAATATAAAGTATTTTCATGATCTTTTGGCGAAATTCATGTTATTTATATCAGGTCAAAATTATTTGTTTTCTAGGGGATTTTCGGTGAAATTTGTCGTTTTTTTCGCGATCTTTCGATTAATTTGCCGTTTTATCGAATTTATCCTTTTTTGTGATATTTTGTGAAATTGTCGTTTTTTTCGTTATTTTCTGAAATTTGTTATATTTTCGCTTTTTTTTTTTTTTTCAAAAATTACCTGTTTTGCAATCTTTTGATGAAATGTGTCTCTTTTTTTCATCTTTTGACAAAATGTGTTGTTTTCTCACAATCTGTTTACCAATATTTGCGTTTTTTGAAGTACCTAGACAAATTTAAAGTACTTGCATGATCTTTTGACGAAATTCATGTTTTTTATGATACTAGGAAAAAATTATTTGTTTTCTCAGGGATTTTTGGTGAAATTTGTCGTTTTTTTTCTCACAATCTTTCGATGTAATTTGCCGTTTTATCGAATTTATCCTTTTTTCGTGAAATTTTTCGTTTTTTTGTTATTTTCAGAAATTTGTCATTTTATTTCCACCTTTTTTTTTTTTTTTTTTTGCAAAGTTTACTTTTTTTGTGATCTTTTGATGAAATGTGCCTCTTTTTTTCATCTTTTGACAAAATGTGTTGTTTTCCCACAATTTGTTTACCAATATTTGCGTTTTTTGAAGTATCTAGACAAATTTAAAGTATTTTCATGATCTTTTGACGAAATTCATGTCTTTTATGATACTAAGACAAAATTATTTGTTTTCTCAGGAATTTTTGGTGAAATTTGTCGTTTTTCTCACTATCTTTCGATGTAATTTGCCGTTTTATCGAATTTATCCTTTTTTCATGATTTTTTTGCGAAATTGTCGTTTTTTGTAATTTTTTTGAGAAATTTGTCGTTTTTTCGCTATTTTTAGCTAAATTTACCTTTTTAGCGATTACCTAGACAAATTTTATATGCGCTTTTTTAGATCTTTGGACAAAATTCGCGTCTTTTATGAAACCTGGACAAAATTCTTCATCTTGAGGTCTTTCGGTAAAGTTTATCGTTTTCTCGAGTTCTTTTGATGAAATTTGTCGTTTTGTCACAATTTTTCAATGTAATATGTCATTTTATTGAAGATCTTTTTGCAAAATTTGTTGTTTTTTTGCGAAATTCATCTTTTTTGTGATTATTTGAGGAAATTTGCTTTTTTTTCAATCTTTTGACGAAATTTATTGTTTACTCACAATCATTTGTGAAATTTTTTTGTTTTCTCACAATATTTTGAATTTTTTTTCACGATATGTTTACAAATTTGCCATTTTTTAGAGATTTTTTTTTGTCAAAATTTGCCTTTTTTTCGAAATTTTTTCATAAAAATTGCCATTTTTTAGATATTTTGGCAAAATTTTGATTTTTTGCAATACTTTCGGGAAATTTGTTTTATTTGAGATACCTAGACAATTTTTTTTCTTGAAGTTTTTTGACAAATTTTTTTAGAGATCTTTTGAAGAAATTTGTTGTTTTTTGCATTCTGTTGATGAAATTTGCTCTTTTTTTTTCACATCTATTTACAAAATTTCCAGGTGATGGTTTTCTTTTTTTTTGGGGGGGGGGGGGTATTTTGATGAAATTTGCTATTTTTGTGATTATTTGCATATTTTATGGTACCTAGACAAATTTTAGTACATAGCAAATGATTTCTAGCATTTAAAAAAAAAAAAAAACTTTAATAGTTGAAAAATAATGTTCAAATATTTTCAAGAGTCTGTGACGTGTGTCGCAGTGTTGCACCGATTCTGTGCCCGGGGTCATGTCATGTTTGTGTTATGTTGGTAAATGGAAAGACATATTGAAATTTTTAATAAATATTAATCTTTAAAAAAATTTTTATAGCGGCAAAATACTTTTTTTCTTTGGTTCTTTCATATTGTTGCCGTCAAGTTTTGACGTGTTTCACCTAGCCAGAATAAATGCTATCATTAATTTTTTTAATGTGTGAAATTTACATTTTTTTTTTAATTTATGAAAAGGTAATAGAAAAGTTAGTTGAAAATGCAAATGTTTATTTGTTGAATGGGGTGGGTAATGTAAAAACAAATTAACCACTGAGAGGATCATTGTTATAGTTGTTGCTAAATGGCAAACTATAAATTCAGTCTTATTTTGCTGCGAAGTAAGTGAAGTATGTATAATTTGTATGAAATGAGTAATGACAGTAATTTATGATTTATTCATGCAATGTACAATTTATTGGTGTTGTATTTGTAAATGGAAAATTATCAAATGAGAGAGATTCTACAACCCTTGGCAAAAAGTTTTCGATCAGTGTTATCAAGTTTATGATTTTTGGTTTTTCGAAGGATATATTTTGTGATTCATGAGCATAGGGGCGTTTTACTATATGGCAAATAAAAGAACACGTAATAAAATATAAACGAAAAGTGAATTCAGTATAACAATCATATAATTTATAATTATACTGCACACGAAAAAGTTTCCTTGTGAGAAAAAAAATATCCGATCAAGACGGAAGTTGGAAAATAGTAATCGATCACTGAGGAAACTGTTTTGAAATTTGCATATTGAAGACAGATAGAAGTGCCTGAGCATGCGTACAATATCCTAATCCTATTTAAAAGAAGAAATCTTCCAGCTGCGAGATCAAAACCAGCTCTGAAATGCTGGACAATGGCTGGTGTGAATAAACTCTCTCGCGATTTAAAAATCCGCATAATTAAATTGTTGCAGGAGTTAAATTCACAAAGGAAAGTAGCTGTTTTATTAAACTGTGCTCAATGCATGGTATGCGATATTCCGGAAAAATATAGTTGAGTAACAGCGTGGAAAATTTACCTTGATGTGGACATCCACGAATGAAAACGTCTAAGGAGGACAGAAAACTTAAGGAAATAATGAAAAGAAAGTGGCGAGCAACTTCAAAACAACTCAATGCCGAATGGTCTAAGTATAACGTAAAGGTATGTTACCACACTGTACGTAATCGTCTAACTGCAGCAGAATTTAAATTCTGTAAAGCTAAAACGAAACCTCACTTGAAAAAGAAGCATAGAAAAGAACGCTTGCAAAGGTGTAAAAAACATGTACACTGGCCACTTGATAATAGAATAAAGTTATTTTTAGCGATGAATCTCGCATATCTCTCGGAACAGGTGATGACTGTGGAATATTTGTTTGGAGGAGAGTTGGTGTGAGAAGTTCAATGATAAATGTGTCAATACGAGGAATAAATTTTCACTTCATTTACAGTTTGGAGATAGATGACATTACAAGGCGTCGGTATGTTGTGTATTGTGTTACGTACAGTAAACTGTGAAGTTTACATTGACATTTTAGACAATTTTCTGATTCCTAGCATCGATCAATGGTCGGGGATCAAAATAACTTCTTATTTCAAAATGCCAACGCATCTCTCCAACGCACCAAATCAGTGATGAAACTTCCACAAAATGTCGGTAATATACCAATCAAAACCATGACTTGGCCACCTAATAGTCCGGATCTAAACCCCATCGAAAAGCTGTTGGAATATATTGAAAAGAAAAATCGATTTTCGACGAATTACAGATACTGCAAAGCTATAAGGGAATGCTGGTGTGAAGTTGCTTCCAATGCGTGCAAAAATCTTATTGAATCCATTCCACTAAGAATTTCGGCTGTCACCCGAAATAAGAGTGGATTTACGAAACATTGATTACAGTGATCGGTTATTTTTTTCCAAATCAAAGCATGATCAGATAATTTTTTCTTTGGTGTTTTAATTTCAATCACAATTTTTCTGCTTATAAATTGATGTATAAGGATTTCTCTTTATTGCATATTGTTGTTCATTACTTGTAATACAAATGTATTATCGCTAATAATCATTTCATTTTTATGCAGTGAGAATAAATAATCTTTTCTTACAAAAGATGAGAGTGTTGATGCAATGATCGGAAACTTTATGCCAAGGGTTGTAATTCTATGACAGCATGTTTGAATGTAACTCGGCCAAATGCGGGTCATTTGCCTGGATGTAAAATGCAGGTTTTACCTTCATTTATTGAAATTTTTCCTGAAGATTAGTCGTTAAAAAAATCCTTTAATAGCTGGAAAATACATTTTTCTTTCTTTGGTGCCGTCAAGTTTTGACAGGTTCCATCTAGTACATATTTAAATTTTTTTTTTGGTTTCCTTTCTGACTTTTCTTTGCCTTTTACACAATAAATAACATCTTATACATCGAATATGTTAAAAATACGCTTGTAACAAAATGACTGCATTCCTTAAATTTGTACAATCTATAGATGGTGCTGTTGCCACTTTCGGCAAATTATCATGAGATATTTTGTCTTTTATTTTAAACATGAAATTTCTGAGCGTTTAGAGAGTAGATTTGTGGTGTGTGCTCGAATGTTATATCATCTCGAGATATTTTGTGCTTTAACAAGATTTATGAATCTGCAATCATTATGTTAAGCTCTTTACGAATATGTATAAAGAGGTACATAATATTATAGTTGTTGTGCCTTTTTCATTAAAAATGTGACTGTTTAGAATGTCATTGATATTTAACCCGAAGAACAACCCCTTCCCACATATTCACACATACTTTCATTTTCATCAAGAGCATTACATTTCAATAAAAATATATTTTCTATAAGTTTCTTAAAAAATAATAGAAAAATTTCCTCACATAAGAATCATTTCCTCAGATGAGGGAATGACCTCTGAGGAAATCATAAAATTCATATTATTAATTTTTAAAATTAGTACGCATTAAGTGAATAGCATTAAATGAATAATCTCTTTAGTAAAAACTAAACCATCCATTGATACATTTTTGCAAAATAATTTTTTTTTATAAATTTAAATGAGGTAATAATAACATCATCTGTACATTTGTCTAATCTGTCTGTTAAATTATTCTTTACATTCTGAAGTATTTCTCCAAAATGATTGAAAATTGTTTTGCAGACAAGTAATGCCCATGTGCTCAATACACGTGCAACATGTGAGTCTACAGTATACTAGCGCTATCTATTTCAAACATCCAGAACTATTAAAATGAGAAAGAATGAAGTGAAATATGAGTTGGAAACTATTTTGCCAAATAAAAATTTCATGTGCAGACCAAAGAAATAAAATAATACATAGAAATAATACTTTACATGTTCATAATAAAAGGCAGAAGTTAGACAAAATAAATATAAATATTTCAGTAAGAAATGACATTATTTATAATTTTAAAAGGTAGTAAATGCATGTGAGGGAATTATATTATATTGGTTTAACAATTTAATTCAAATATAGATTTTAATAAAATCTTTAAAGGGACAGTAGACCTTTATTTAAGCAAAATCATCTATAGCAAAATCGTCAGAAAAAAGGGCTATTTCTGGGGTATAATTAGTACCTAAACAGTTTTTTCTTATTAAAATATCATTTATAAAGGTTTTAAGGAGTAAATAATAAAAATAAATTTATTTATATACTTTAAATCTGTTTTTCTCAAAACTAATTTTTCAGCGTTTTTAGATTTTTGAATTGCTTTTTGCGTCTTAATTTTTTATCAATAAAATTGATAAGGAAATATCCTGATAATATTTAAAAAGAAATTGTGTAAGCTTTTTAAAATTCGTCTTCATTAAGATAGTCAAATTTTATTTTTTACTTATTAAAAGGCAAAATTTTGATGAAAATCGATAAGGAATTTAGAAAAAAATCCGAAAATATTAACTATTCAAGAGATTTAGAAAATCTTACACAAATTTGTTTATAATATAGTTTTAAGTGATAAAAATACAAAAGCAAGAAAATATTTAAAAAATTAAGACACGAGGAGAATTTTAAAATTTCATTTAAAAATTTAAATTTTTGTAAAAAAAAATACAAATTTTAATAAGGTTGGAAATTTTTTTAAGGTATTCTACACGCTTTTGGTGAAATGTATGTATGCACAAAATTTCATATTGCTATGATAAAAATGAATAAAATGAATTTTTAACGTCCACCGTCCACTTAAGCACTGATCTACACTGATCTATTGGTGATCCTTAGGAGGAAGAAAAAGAAACAATTTGTTCTTTTTCTGTGATATAAAGCTGATCCTGTAGCACACTGTGTGTATCTTTCGTTGACATAACCTAAGATGGGTAGTTTTTTTTTTTTTTAATATTTTCAAACAAGTATAATATTAATTAGGGTTAAAAACCAACACTTTAATATCTACCAAAAGCACACTTTAATATTTTCCGGCCTTTAAGTGATAATGCTTTAGTTTTATGAGTTAATATAATGAAACCATCGTTAAACTACATATTTAAAATAGTGCATTAGGTTTTTCGTTTGAAAAAAATCTAAATATTCTCTTTCATTATTATGGTCTATTTGCGTAGAATCCCATTTATATGCATAAAATAAAATGTTTACATTTTTAAAAGAAAAATTAAGAGATATTTTGAAATTTCAGGAATATTACATGTATCACATTTCATAAAATGTGATCTTAGCATGATGTAAATGATAAAAAAATTATCACATGCTTTTCTGCAGCTCAAAATATTAAATTACGCAAAATATATATGTATTTTTCCTTATCCATAATAACTTTGTCCTAAATCCGCAAAATATATCCGTTATAATTCTTTAATTCTATACATTGTATTTTCTTTATGTCTTTCATTGTTTATGTCTTTCATTGTTTATTGATTCTTAAATAATGTCTTCATTTCAGGATTTAAAATGTGCTAACATAACTAAAAATTATTTATCTTTTTGCTAAATAAGTATAATTTTAAATTTTACTTGAGAAAATGCTGACTTTTTAAAATATGAGATCTTCATATTGTGAAATGGAATAAAGTTTACTAAAATTAAATAAAAGATTGTTATTATCTGTCATTTATGATTAAAGCACTCCAGAATTTTCCAAATTAAAAGATTACTCATGCTTCGAAGAATTTACAAAGATTAAAATAAACTCAACGTTTACATTGTGTTATTGAAGTTATTTGCAATTTTATCGCACATAGATATTGAAGAAAAGCATCAGTATTTTATAATAGCTACCGTACATTTTTAATATAAACCGGATATACGAAATTTCAGTGAAAAATCGTCCTAAATTGGAAACCCGTATATAAGACGATCTTAAAAAATTGTGCTGAAAAATTCAGCGAACTTAGCACTTTTTTCTATGTAGATAATATTTTTAAAAGTGCTTTTTCTAAGTTATTAATGTTACCTATTTCAACATACCGACAAATCTGTTTGTGTCCTGCTCATTTTGTTATGATTTACACGTTGATAAAAACCAAACATCTTGTTTTTGAATTGAATTACCACACGAAATGGATGTTTGATATTTAAAAAATAAATTAATAAAGCAATGGGTAGAATTGGAGAAGCTGCCAGCTTTCAAGAAGATTGCGATTGTGATGACGGTGAATTAGACACTGTCGATGCTCTTAGTGATGTATTAAAAAAGATATTAATTAGTTGTTTGAAAATTCTGATAGTGATTTGGATAATGAACGAGGATTGGTAACTTTTTTCATTGTATTTTAGAAGTTTTTACAGAAATTTTTAAGTATTTTTAAAATTTTAAATATTTACCATCTTTATATTTATATTTATTATATATTTCTTATACAATATATATATATATATATATATATAATGTAGCTAAAAATATTTTTAGCTATCTTTGTTATACAGGGTATTTCTAAACTCATGGTACAAACTTTATAGAGTGATAGCACACATGAAGACAAACAATATTAAATAGGAAACTAAGGGTCCCAAACGTCTTCCGAAGGAGATAGAAGCCATTAAAGTTTAGGGTAAAAAAATTCAAATGATTATAAAAAACAGAAAAATTGGTCGATTCGTTTGCGGTTTTCACTAAAACTATTCTTTATGACAGTATTGTCTTGAGAATAATTTATAAAGATAAATTTCAAATAATGCCGATAAAGGGTGCTTTAGACTTTGGAGTAACGAACAACTATTTTGTACCGTTATTTTTTGCATCTCAATAAATTATTTTAGAAGATTAGACATAAACTTAAATTTTGAGCTCAAAATCTAAATCGTTGGGAGTGATAAACACCGAAACACTCTTAAAGTTATTTTACAATATATTCCTATAAATGAAATAAACTATTCTTTAATTTGATACAATTTTAATGAACAAAGTTGAAGATGTCTGAATTCCTCTTGCGTAAAACTTATCTACAAGAGATCTTTGAGTTTTTCCTTGTTTTAATTGTTTACATTTGACACAAGAACATGCAATTAGGAAGGAAACATGATTTCAGTTACAATATAATTCTGAGAATTCAGTATGCAAAGGATTGTAGAAACATACTTTTTTATTTTATTAAATGCGCATCAATTAAATTTTAGTGGTATGCTCGTTTATTTATTCTGATATATAATAAATCAAAATATTTGTTGTTGCCCTTCTTTTAAATTATGATTGGTTTTGAGAAATTATTTTGAATAAATCTGCATTACTTTGAACAGTTTGTTAAAGTGTTAACGTAAAAATAGTAAAGAATTAGTTGTTTGAATTATAAATTTCGTTGAATTTGAATTGAAATGAAAACTTTAAGTACAATTGACAAAGGAAAATCGGTACATTTAAAATATTTTGAGAACTTGAGCACTATTTTGAACTGCAATTATTAATTTTAGTTATTTAGAATGTAATTGTAAATTCTGTCAAACAGGAATTAGAATTGAAAATTCTAGTCCAATCACCATGTTTTATTTTCCCTCCGAAAACAAACTTCTAATATCTAAACAACCAGTAAATTTTAGTTGCTTAGATTGTAAATATAAAGGCTAAATTTAAAGGTATTCTGAAATCTAATGTGTTTTTAAAACTGATATATTTATTTTAGACAAAATGAGCTTTCTGATAGCGTTATCTTAATGAGCAGTAAATACTTAGTTGTTTATATTGCAATATAAATTATGCTGAGTTTAAATGTGAATGGGAATTGAAAAAAAGTTACCATAATTACTTTACATCTTTAAAAAGACATGCATTATTGCACATATTCATTCTTTCAATACACATGCAACAGTCACATACGTTTTCAATACGCTTACATTCAATAAACATGATATTTAAAAACATTCTGAAAAAACGTATTAGTAAATAATGTGCAAGAAGTGTTCAAATGAAAAGGTACAAAACGTCATAACAACCAAACTGCTAGATATTTCAATATGCCGCTTTGAGATAACTTATTGAAATTTCGAGGAACGCAATTAGATTTTCGGCATGTTTAACATCATGCCTGGGCTCCTGTGCCTAAAATAAAGCTGCTATCATATAAAACAACATTTCGAGAGACTTTTGAGCCAACTCTTTATTTCCTCCAACTTTTCGCGAAAATTTTAATAAAGGCAGAAAACTTTTCGAAAAATGCTGTTAAAGTGGGCATTTTGAACATAATTTCAGGAAGCGATTGTGATTGAAGAATCGGGAATGTATTCAAATAACAAATATCTTATTTTTATGACTTATTTTTAAATTCCCTTTTGCTTTCAAACGCATTCCATTGTCAGTTTCTCTTATTTAGGTGCACTATATAAGTGGCCAAAATTGTGAACACTTTTAGGTAGCTTTCACTGCAAAAAGTAAAAAAAAAACTATTGATTGCAGCCGTCTGGGAAAAGCCCATCGGTAAATTTTGCTATATTTTTTCGATCATGACCCTACATCCCAAAACCATCCTCCGTTGAAATGTTGACTTACATATATATACTATAGATATATAGATGTATCCATATGTGTATATATATATATATATATAGATATCTGAAGTTTTTCATGGTGTAACTCTCGAATTTATAAACTGATTTGAATGAAATTCTTCATGTGCATAGTTGAAGTACTAATGTCTCGACCGAGTTCGTTGGCAAGTTTCACCCGCCATCTTGTTTCAAAATGGAGGCCATCTGAGTTTGTGGACACTTATGGAAAATTTTATGTTTTATAACTTTTTTTTTAAATGAGCTATGTTGTAAACCTAAATTGTATGACTGTTTAAAATGACTTTTGATGTTTCTAACATTTTGTTTAAAATGATATATAAGGGTTTGCATTTTGTGAAATGGAACTTTTTCTATAAAGGTACAAATTTAAAAAACATAAACATTTCAAAAGAATCAAATAGCCGCCATTTTGAAACAAGATGGTGGATGAAGCTGGCCAACAACCTCGGTCGAGACATTAGTACTCCTATTATGCACATAAAAAATTTCACTCAAATTGGTTCCTAAATTCGAGAGTTACAGCATGATAAAATTCAGATATATATGTATCTATACATATATGGATATATCTATATCTATAATATACAGGGTGTTTCTAAATTCATGGTACAAACTTTAAGGGGTGATAGTACACATCAAGACAAACAATATTAAATGGGAAACCAAGGGTCCCAAACGTCTTCCGAAGGAGATAGGAGCCATTAAAGTTTAGGATCCAAAAATTCAAATGATTATAAAAAACAGAAAAATTGGTCGATTCGTTTGCGGTTTTCACTAAAACTATTCTTTATGTCAGTATTGTCTTGAAAATAACTTGTAAAGATAAATTTCAAAAAGTGCCGATAGAGGGCACTTTAGACTTTGGAGTAACGAACAGCTATTTTTTACCGTTATTTTTTGCATCTCATCAAATTTTTTAGAAGCTTAGACATAATCTTAAATTTTGAGGTGAAAATCTGAATCGTTGGGAATGGTTAAGTAGCGCAAACTGAACTGTGTTCAATGGGGGTGGGCAGGTTCAAATTTCAAATGATTATAAAAAACGGAAAAATTGGTCGATTCGTTTGCCGTTTTCGCTAAAACTATTCTTTATGTCAATATTTCCTTGAAAATAAATTTTAAAGATTAATTTCAAAAAATACCGTTAGAAGGCGCCTTAAAATTTAGAGTAACCAACAACTATTTTTAACCGTTATTTTTTGTATCTAATTAAATGTTTGCAAATGCTTATATTTAAATTTTGAGCTCGAATTCTAAATGGATTGGAGGGTTTAAGAAGCGCAAACTGAAATGTGTTCAGAAGTTGAAATATTACCCTCCGCACCCCTCGGACACATTTCAATTTTCCGCTACTTAATTATTCACAACGATGCAGATTTTGAGCTAAAAATTTAATTTTGAACATTTACAAGCATTTAATTAGATACAAAAAATAACGGTTAAAAATAGTTGATGGTTACTCTAAAATTTAAGGCGCCCTCTAACGGTATTTTTTGAAATGAATCTTTAAAATTTATTTTCAAGGAAATATTGACATAAAGAATAGTTTTAGCAAAAACGGCAAACGAATCGACCAATTTTTCCGTTTTTTATAATCATTTGAAATTTGAACCTCCCCACCCCCATTGAACACAGTTCAGTTTGCGCTACTTAACCTCTCCTAACGATTCAGATTTTCATCTTAAATTTTAGTTTATGTCTAAACTTCTAAAAAAATTTCATGAGATGCAAAAAATAACGGTAAAAAATAGTTGTATGTTACTCCAAAGTCTAAAGCGCCCTCTACCAGCATTTTTTGAATTTGATCTTTATAATTTATTTTCAAGATAATACTGACATAAAGAATAATTTTAGTGAAAATTGCAAATCAATTGACCAATTTTTCCGTTTTTTATAATCATTTGGAATTTGAACCTCCTTCCACAGTTCAGTTTGAGCTGCTTAACCACTCCCAACGATTTAGATTTTGAGCTCAAAATTTAAGTTTATGTCTAAGCTTCTAAAAAAATTTAATGAGATGCAAAAAATAACGGTAAAAAGTAGTTGTTCGTTACTGCAAAGTCTAAAGCGCCCTCTATCGGCATTTTTTGAAATATATCTGTACAATTTATTTTCAAGACAATACTGACACAAAGAATAGTTTTAGTGAAAACTGCAAATGAATCGAAAAATTTTTCTGTTTTTTATAATCATTTGAATTTTTGGACCCTAAACTTTACTGGCGCCTATCTCCTTCGGAAGACGTTTGGGACCCTTAGTTTCCTATTTAATATTGTTTGTCTTGATTTGTACTATCATCCCTTAAAGTTTGTACCATGAATTTAGAAACACCCTGTATATATGAGTAAACATTTCAAAGGAGGGTTGTTTTGGGATCGAGGGGTCATGATCGACGGAAATATAGCAAAATTTACCGATGGGCTTTACCCGTACGGCTGCAGTAGGTAGTTTATTTACTTTTCGTAATGAAAGTAACCTAGAAGTGTTCACAATTTAGGACACCATTATACATAATGTGTCGTAGTGGTCGATTTTTTTTATAAAGCCATAATATATTTCAGAAATTGCTGTCAAATTAGGCATTGAAGCCGGATTTCTTTTCAAATGATTCTGATAATTCCAGTTCTTATAAAAAAAAATGAAATTAAAAATTGTTCAAAAGCGGCGAAATGAAATTATTAAACTGGGATTATCTCTTACCATATTTTATTTTTTGTTGTTGAAATGGGCACTTAACTTCGAAATCTACCTCTACCTATTGGCTAAGCCAACAGGGATTTTTTCATATTAAACAGCTCATTGTTAATTATTATTACTATTATTACTACTATTATCATTATTACTATTAATCTTATCGTAATTCCTATTATTATTATAAGTATTATCTTACAATAAATAATAAAACATGATAATTCTCACACAGAATTCACATATTCTCAGAATGCAGCATACAAATGATTCCGTAAACCTAGCATTTTCTATTCTATTACAGACATATGAATTAAAATTTATAGGGTTTGCTTGCTTATTTTGTTTTCAACATTAAATCTGGAGAAAACGTTGCTGTAGCTCTTTAAAATTATAGTTAATTTTCAGAGTGTATTTTTAGAATTTTATCATTATCTTTCAAAGAGCTTGTTCATAGTTTGAAGAAGTGTTATCTTAAAGAGAGTAAATGCGCAACAGGTGCAATATAAATTGTGAGAGTAAAAGTGCAATTTTAAATTGTGGTGAATTTGAATTGAAAGCATTTGTGCATTTGCTTTATTGTCTCGTCTAATAAAATGAGCTTTCTATATCAATTAATTCATATACATAATTAATTAATTTGCATGCAATCGAAATCGATTTATGCGAAGAGAAAGATAATTATAAAAATTCTGGTATTAACTATTGCTCGAACTGTCAGTGACGATATTAAAAGTCTTAAAGACACACCTACAATCAAAGTAATTACTAGTATTATTTTATTCTATTATCTCAATACTGAAACTAATAGAAAGTTAACATAAAATAGTAAATATTACCTTTGCATGGTTCATTTTCCATACTGTTAAAAAAAAGTTAAAAAATAGTTAAAACAGTTTTCCATACTGTTAAAAGCGACAGAAATCTGTAGCTATATAAAAAAATCTACTAAAATTACAGTAACCTTACAAAAATTTTATATGTAAGCCGGCTCGCAGTTTTATAAAAAGCTATAGGCATCCAGTTTCCTAAATGATTCTTAGCAATTTTACAGATTTTTGATTTATAGTGCAAACGTGTACCTGTTACACAGTTTTTGTTGTTGCCATTACCGCTTGTTGTAGATATCGCAGTTGTTCTCGTTTCACTAACAAAAAGTAAAATGTGATTAATGTTAGGATAAACCCAGTTAAACAACTTTATTAGGTCGCTTTTGAATAGTTTTTAATTTCATTTTTCTGTTGGAGCTGGTTTTATTTGAATCATCTTAAAAGAAACTCGGTTCAAAAGGTCCACTTTTAGAGCATTTTTTGTAATATGCTCTGCTTTTATGAAAAAATTGGTCAATACGGTATATTATATAGTTCCTAAATAAGAAAAACCGCAATTTGCCTAAGTTTGAGAGCAAAAACGAATTTAAAAATGAGTCAGAAAGTAAACAATTTGTTGTTAGAACATGTCCTCTGTTCTTCAGTGATGATCGCTTCGGATAATTCTGTTTAAAATGCCTAAATTGACAGCCTTTTTTGAAATATATTCTGCCTTTATCAGAAAAATAACTGATACGACACATTATAGATTTCCTAAATAAGAGAACCTGTAAATTGGATGTGTTTGAAAGCAAAAATGAATTTAAAAATAAGTCAGAATATAAGCAATTTGGATTTGAGTACACCTTTAATACGATTTTTTCTGCAACTATTTTTATTTAATTTGTTTTTGCTATAAGAATTGATCCTATCAAAAACTTGTCAATATAAAAGTTGGAGTTATTATTGAGAAGATGTATAATATAGTTAATTGGATTTGATATCTTAAGAATTGACGATATTATGAATTTTTTATTCTCCCACTCCCCGTATTTTTTTTCGTTTTTATTTTTATTTTTATTTTTATTTTTTTGCAATAAAACTCGCTTCTATCAAAAGCTTGTCAGGAGAAAGGATATAGATAATATTAAGCAAATTTATAATACGTTTAATAGGATTTGATATCTTGAGAATTGACGAAGTTATGAATTTTTTTCTCACCAAAACGCTATTTTTCTTCCTGAGCCCATTGTTAATTTTATCAAAACTTTGTCATGCCTAAACTTTTGACCTATTTTTTAGAAGTAATATAAACTCTAAACTGATTCGTTATCTATTTTCCTTATAAAGTTATGGGGGCTTTTCGGTTTTGACAAAAACCCTCCCTATATCCATCCTCTTTATCCGATTTTTCCCATTAACGCTCTTGGACAAGACTTTATGACCCTTAATTTTATGTACAAGTTTGGAAGAAACTTGAGCAGAATTATTGAATTTAACATGTCCATGAAAGAGTGGTATAGATAGATATATAGATACTCTTTTATACTGATGGTAGTTTTTGGGGTCTAGGGCTCGTGATCGGTGTAGATTTGCAAAAAGTTTTCAGAAATCCTAATATAGGAGAGACCGCAATATGTAGTATTTCGCACAAAACCTACATAAAATGGGAAATGCACAATCTCACGATTTTACTAAATATTTAATGACTATGGGCACTATTAATATTGATATTTTAGGAAAAATACATTATATTGAAAGTTAGCATGTGATAAATAAACTTTTCCACACCATACCATTTTGATTTGAAAGGGAAAAAATCATAGTAAAGCGCTGAACTCCACTGAACATCTTTAGCTGTATCGTGCTTGTTAGGTTAACTATTCCCAGTTATTACTCACATGCTGATGAGTATAAAGGTACTTTCCTTATAGGCAGGTCCATGATTACGACTCTGTTGTTGCAAAGAAATTGAAAAAAATCCCAATAGTTAATGTAAATAGTAGTGTTTCTTACAGAAGTCCATTTTCAGGAAGAGAGGTACAAAGGAAAAAACAAAGAGACAGGAGTATCTTAGAAGCAGCACTTACACGAAAAAGACAAGCGCCGAGAGCAAAGTTCCCGACTTGGGAATTGAAACTCAGGTATGGCGTGACACAATATCTCCAAACTACAAAAATTTTGCGCCATGCACAAGGTAACAACAAAGTATTCGCTGGTAAAAACTTAGCCAAATAGAAACGTTGATCATATTAATTTAAACTGTGCAGAAAAAGGTTTTGAGGTTATCAGATTCTTGTGGTCTGAAAAACAGAAGACTTTAGACCTGGGGAAAATGCTTTTTAAGTAGAAACAGGTGAATGCTCTCGAATAAAGACAAAGACGTGCAAAATTAACGAATCTTTATTTGAAAGAAGTGCATTTGTAGTTACTGATACAACAAAAAGGTCACTTAGTTTCGTCTGCTGGGGATTTTATCAGTAGGGAAAATATGCAGCGATTACACTTACATGAGCTTAACAGTCAGGATTTTTAGAGTGCTACGGGAACTCGGATTTTATGAATAGAATGCTAGTTAGTACGTTTTGATCATGTACCAGGGATATTACCAAATAAGAATAGCTGAAAAATCCAAAATACATTTGTATTAACTGACAGCTGCACATTATTTCTAACGGCTGAATATATGTGAGAAAGTATCTCAAAGTACAAAATTACAGGATTTAATTTATTAAAACATATGAGTACATTAAAAAAGCTCATTTAAATGAGAGAGGCAAAAAGTAGAACCAATTTCGTTTTAAATATTAGATTTAATTTTAAATTTGACACTTGAATTTGGCACTGCAAAGGGAGAGGATTGTGCATTAAAATAGATAAGGTATTAGAATGAACGAGTTTTGGTGTGAAACAGTGTGTTTGAGAGGGGGGGGGGAGGTACGAGAACGAAACATATATAACGGAATACTCGTTATAATGAGAGCTACCAATTGCTTCCGAAACTTTAATTTCATCATCTCGACGAAAAACAATCTACATTTATCCTTATGTGTCTAAAAGTATTTTTCATTTATTTTGAAAGCTGACCGGCAACAGAGGTTGAACTGCTTAAAAATTATGTTGCTTCGTAATTAAAAAAAAGATTAATGCGATAATATGCATTATTTAAAGCAGATGAAAATTCATGTACACAATTGTAATAATTAAAAATTAGTCTTTCCTCAATCTTTAAGTACTCAATTTTACAGATACTTTAAACTAGATTTTATGGGCTTGCAAAATATTTTATAATTCCGCTGATCAATTTTCTTAAAAAAATTGAATCAAATTGACGCATAAATATGCGGACGCTTGCTTCTCGAGCGTAAAGCATAATGATCAGTGAGTACTTTGTTGTTTCAATTGCTATATTTGGCCCAAAAACATACAATTAGGAATGAAACGTGATTATTCTTACAATTTGATTCCTGGAATACATCATGGAAGTACTTGCGTGAAAATGATACTTTCTAATTCATAAAATGCGCTTCAATTAAATTTCAAGTATCTGCTTGTTTTTCAGTCTAACGATAGTAAATTTAAACAATCGTTATTGCATCTCTTCTAAATTATGTTTAGATTCCAGAAAGTACTTTTAATTCTCCCGCATGTTTTGACAGTGCCTGTTAGTAGTTTGAAGGAATGCTATTAAAAGAGTAGTAAATGCTTAATAGATTAGAGTGCAATTATAAATTCAATTCAATATGAAATGAAACTGAAAGTGTTACTACAACTACTGCATTTTCCTTGCAAAGAATGAGTTTATTAATAATGTTATCTGAAGGAATATCAAATGTTTAGTTGCTTAGAGAACAACTATATTTAAAGAGGAATTGAAATTGAAAGTATAAGTAGAATTAATTATTATTCCTCTGTTTTTAATTCTAAAAATAACACCTTTTCTTATATGCTCAAGTCACATTTTAAACTGTCAGAAAAATTGGTTTTTATACACTAAATTATTCGTCATTTTCAAACAAATAGTATCACTTAAAATAGTACACATAGTACAAACAATAGTACAAATAGTACACTTAAAAAATTAATTTTTCTGTTAATTGTTTTCCAAAAGTCTGTAAACAGGGATACATTCCGTTTATTCTTTGCATGCATACGTATTGGCTGGATTAATTCCAAAGTTGTTAAAAAAGTAAACTTTATTTAAAAACAAACAATAAAAAAAATATTTTCAAATTTAATAAATTATCAGTTTTCTCATTCATTTAGATTTGTTCGTATTTTTTTAAAGTATTAAAAAACATCCATATGTAAAATATATTCAAAACGAACAGATTTAAAAATATATAGTAGGTTTGACAATGTATAGAATCGATTTTGCTTTTAAAAAAACAAACATTTCTTCTCTAATTAAAACTAGTCGTTGGGGCCACCGTGATACTTACCCATCATGGATATGTATATGAAAATAAAACATGTGAAACTATTTATACAATGCATTGCAATTCATAAACAAAATTTAAATATTGTTAATATACATAGTAATGCTCTATTAAAGAACTGCTGATGCACCAAATTCGACAAATTATATAAAACGCCAAACTACTCAAGTAGTACCGAACTGCGTAAAAGAAACATCCTTATAACTCCAAAAATAATAATTCCATTAACTAACAATTAACTGCGTCGGATTAAGTGTCTCATTTCCAATTAAAATATACTTCTGAATTGAAATTTGAATGAAATACAGGGTCATGAAAAATCGAAGAATGTGGAAAACAAGATTACAAATATCTCGGCAACTAATAATCCGATCAACTTCGTTCTATATGCAAAATGTGTGTTATTTTATTGCCTTTTACGTCCATTCCTTAGAACAAAAACATTCGAAAATTTTTATATACCTTTCATCAGAACGAATTTTTCGAGAGTGCGAAAAAAATAGTTCCGGATAATCGAGGTTGCTGATATTAAATAGGGTTCGTCCCATTCTTACATACTAACTACATACAAAATTTCAAGTCTCGATCTCAATTTGTTCGGGAGATAGAGCGTTTACAGACAGACAGACAGACGGACGGCAAAATTTTTTTTCTAAAAATGTGTTTTCGGAATCTCCACTATCTAAAACGTGTAATTCCGTCAAAAAAAAATTTTTCGATTTTCAAAACGATTGCAAGACTTACCCTATACTACGTATGATGGGTAAGTAAACTAGTCGTTGGAGGCCACCGTAATACTTACCCATCATGGATATGCATAGCACAATATATGAAAACATAACACATGTAGTAAACAATTTATAAAATGCATTACAATTCCAAAACAAAATATAAACGTATATTTAAGTATTTTTAACACATAATCATGCTCTCTTAATGAATTTCTGATGACCTAATTTCGATAAATTGTATGAAACGCCAAACTATTCAAGTAGCACTGAATTGCATAATAGAAACATCCTTATAACTCCAAAAATAATAATCATATTCACTAACGGTTTCTTGCATCGAATTAAGTATCTCATTTCCAATTAAAAGATATCTTTGAATTGAAATTTGAATGAAATACAGGGTCATAGAAAAATCAAAGAATGTGGAAAATATGATTAGAAATATCTCAACAACTAATTATCCGATTGATTTCGTTTGTTATGCAAAATTTGTGTTATTTTATTGCCTTTTAAGTCCACTCCTTAAAATAAAAGAATTCGAAAATTTTTATGTACCTTTCAACAGAACGAATTTTTCGAGAGTCCGAAAAAAAATAGTTTCGGATAATCGAGGTTGCTGATATTAAATAGGCTTCGTCCCATTCTTACATACTAAGCACATACAAAATTTCAAATCTCTATCTCAATTTGTTCGGGAGATAGAGTGGTTATAGACAGACAGACAGACAGACACACAGACACACAGACGGACGGACGGCAAAATTTTTTTTTCTAAAAATATGTTTTTCGGAATCTTCAGTATCTGAAACGTGTAAATCCGTCAAAAATTTTTTTTCGATTTTCAAAACGATTGCAAGACTTACCCTATACTACGTATGATGGGTAAGTAAAATTGTAATAATCATATTTTACGTCTAATAATCATATCATGTCCTATTAAAAAATTTTCCAATATGCAATAAATTTTATTCTCTATTAGTCAAAAGTGCTAAAGCACCAACTATTATTCCGTAAATTGTTCCTGTAATTATGTTTGGAATTTAAAGATTTCTGCATTCTTTTCAAGAAATTTAAGAAGCATTGTTAATCCCCCATTTGAAGTGAACTCACATAACCATATTAAACACGCCCTCTTCTAAGCGTTCGCAAGTCTAGTGGTTATGGATGCTTACTCCAAAATGTG
Source organism: Maratus speculifer (assembly GCA_964019185.1). Classification (NCBI taxonomy): domain Eukaryota; kingdom Metazoa; phylum Arthropoda; class Arachnida; order Araneae; family Salticidae; genus Maratus; species Maratus speculifer. Next base: position 420,814,256 of record OZ025292.1, read on the forward strand.
CAGTCCCAGATTCAAAGTCATTTACGGACTTTTAAGATTACGCAATTAAGTACGTATTTAAGATTACCTTTTTCAGATTACGTAAATGTTCTATCCTGAACCAGAACTAACAAGTTGGAAATTGTACGTGAAGCGTAGCAAATGAGGTGCGTTCATACGAAAGCGAAGTTTAAAAAATATTCAGATCTTGCTGTTATGGTAGACAGTACTTCGCATATAGTATAGAGGTTGAATTCTTTTTTGTGTTCCTGTAAATATACGGGCCATTTTCAAATTTCGCTTACATATTCTGTCCCAGATTAAAAAGAAAAAAATTCAAACATAAAATAATATTAAAAGTTTGATTTGAGCTATGCATTAGCTAAAGAAAATTATATTGAACATTTCTAAAATGACAAATTAAAAAAATCAATAAAAAATTTGAGATATTAATCTTAAAAATTTTAATTCTAAGCCAAAATGCCTGTCCCATTCCAAATTTTTTCCAAATGTTTTTAACTGTGTTTTTTTTTTAATTTGAGCTAACTCTTTTAAATAAAAAGGTTTAATTATTTTAAATATGAACTGTTAGTGTTCTATTTTAATGAAAAAACACTATTACAAAAGATATTTTCTTTAAGAAATTACCAGAAATCTTTTGTCCCTTATTTTTTGTCAAGTCCGTTATGATTATTTTAGTCAAAATAGGTTTCGAACGCTGACTAAAGTTAGCAACAAATATTAAGCGATATAGTTAAACTATTCACGCAACTACTACTTGTTATTTTTTACTCTTCAGTTGTGAAGTAATGTAATAGTGGCAAGAATAAGCTTTTATCAAGGTTGGTATTTTTTTTCACTGTCAAGTCTGTTACCGTAAATTTTAATATTAAAATAATGATTTTTGTAATTTTGTAATTAAATATTGTTTGCTTAACAATTTCAGAAGGTACACACTCAGAAATGAATACTCAGATTTCACGAAATTCTCTTCGTTTTTGACGAAACCGTTTCCTGGGAAATGCTCCGAACAAATATTTCGTCAAATTGATGAAATCCCTCACTCGTTTGACGATACCAAATCGTCAAAAAGGGACTAGTGCTGCCATCTATCGAATTTTTTAGAAGCTCCTGTATTCAATGACAGAAGCAAAAAAGACATGTCACACCTAGGGTTCGAACTCATAACGTACAGTGTGGCAGTCCGACGCCCTACGTTCACGCCACACGTTACTCAGACAAGTATGATTATAAAAGCATATAGTGGATTATAGTGTGCGTTTAAATTTTTATTATTGTGATAGTACTTTTATCGATTCTGTCATAAATTTTGCAAGTTTTAAATAATAAGACTAATTTATTATTTTGATTTTCTAATGGTTAATGAATAATTATAATATAGCTTAATTAAATAACATCTAGGGGAAATTTATTTGCTTAAGGAATGATTAAAATATGGGCTGGTTAGTTTGTTGCTCAGAAATAACGAATTATGAAGTGCTTATTGGGAGAGATTTTACTACTTTAAGCGAGACTTTAAGTAGGTGGATAGGATTTTAACAATTTACTGTTTATAGAGGGGAGAGAGAAAAAATATGCTTATATTTTTAATTTGATTGAAAAAAGTAGATATTGGATATAAAATAGATCTTAGAATTTTGAAATTTTATTGATCAAATTTACTTTTTGAACGGTTTTGTAGAATTTTTTTTTTTTCGAATGAAATCAAAACGAAATACAACTTACAAATAAATATATAAAAATAGTAATAAACACCCCCCCCCTCCAAAAAAAAAAAAAACTAATGTAGCAAGAGTAATTACTTACATTTCATTATTTTCTGAAAAACGCTAAAAAGTACTGTTTTAAACAAGAAATATATCCTTGCTAAAATCGCAAGATTTGGGGAGGTATAATAGCGGGTCCTTCTATAAACAGCTACCGCGACAGTTTCCTTAAAATTCATCAAGTCTGGCCATGATTAAGGAAGCACTTTCGTCAAATATTTGAGAGTTCACGTTTCGTTAAAAGTCACGTGATTTTGATACGAAATGATCGTCAAAAACGACGAAATAAGGCTCAAGGATTTCTGAATCGTCAAAAATGAGAGTTTTATTTCTGAGAGTGTATGTGTATTATTATCTAAATTAGAAATTATACACGCTAGTTCATTTCTAATAATTTTATTTAAAATGTCAAGTGCCTTACTTGTCAAGTAACGCACAAGTCTGTTACCATGAAATGCAAGCGATGAAATGTAAGCTGCTAAGTAAATTTACTAAATAGTTTTAGAAGGTATGAAAATTATTATCTAAGTTAGAAAATATACAAGCTAGTTCCCTTTAATAGTTTTTTCTTTTTAGTTTTATTTGAAATGTCAAATCCGTTACTTGTCATGTCCGTTACCTGCAAATGTAAGCGAATATTATTATCTAAGTTAGAAATTATACACGCTAGTTCATTTCTAATAGTTTTATTTGAAATGTCAAGTGCGTTACTTGTCATGTTTGTTACCGTGAAATGCAAGCGTTGAAATGTAAGCTGCTAAGTAAGTTTACTAAATAGTTTTAGAAGGTATGAAAATATTATCTAAGCTAGAAAATATACAAGCTAGTTCACTTTAATAGTTTTTTTAGTTTTATTTGAAATGTCAAATCCGTTACTTGTCATGATCGTTACCTTGAAATGTAAGCGAATGGGGAAAATGACTCACACAGGAAGTAACTTTTATTACACCTCAGTAATGTATATCATATTCATAATAAATAAATATAATTAAACCATGCTCCAAACAACGTTTCTTCGTATAGCATTATGTAGTGGAATACTTTTGTGTGGCCTTGTAATTAAATAATAAATATTCTTTGCATCAAAGATTGTACAGAATGTATATTTTAGCATACATATATATATGTATGTATATATACATATACTTCATACGTTCATGACTATTCTATTATATTCGAAAGAATGTAACACTATTAATATCTATTTGAACCTTTTTCCCCATTATATGTAATGTAACGGAATACTTTTGATTGCCTCTGTAATTGATCTATGCATCCGACTTTTATATATAATTCGAAATGACTCGACAAAATTATATAATAAATATATATTTTAAATTTCAAACGATTAAAATGCATTTGAAACTTTTTTCCCTATTGATCGTAATGCAATGGAGTACTTTTGATTGTCCCTGTAATTGAACTATGCATCCGATTTTCATAAAGTTTGAAATGACTCGACAAAATTATGTAATAATTATATATTTTAAATGTCAAACCATTTGGTTGGGTAGTTTTAGCGTTGTTATATGCGGACGGACTGAACGACAACTATAGGTGCTACGTATTTATATAATTACGAACGCACATAAGAAGAAAAGAATTGAAAGTTCTTCAATTGGTGGATATATATCAAAGGCTTTATTTGCTATTTTAATTCATTTTCTTGTTATTTGTTCATAGGGGGTAACAAGATTAAAAATTAAGAATCAATTCTTGCTGGGAATACTTACATTAGCCAAAAACCATTTTTTACCGAGTATCATAGTAAGGATATAAAATCGGGTATCTCAAATGGTGATAAGCGCAGGAAAACTCAGAGTAGGACAATTTCACCATGATGTTAACCTCTTCAGACCTGAGGTACACAAATGTGTACCTCCATTCTTTTCCTCATAAAAACTAAACTGTTCGAATTTTTTGCATTTTTACTTCATTTCTATACAGCTAAATGTTTTTTGCTTTAAAACAGAACCAATAAATGTCAGCACTGGTGAATATTACCTCATAAAATAAATATTATTTTCATCCGAGATTCGAAAATACCTTCAAAATATTGAGGGCAAGAAAGTAAGAAATATTCATGATTGTTTAACTTAAATGCTTTACAAGAAAAAAATTTGAGGATTTGCTGAGCATTTACTTGTTTAAAAACTTTAATTTTGTTACTGCGTAAATTTATATTACTGACAGTTAAACTGACGTTTTAAAGGAATTTGTAATTTTATATCCATATTTGTAAACCTAAATTACCAGTCCCCTAAAGTACTGATTTCATAAAAATGACTCTTTCTGTCATCTATGGTGTCATTTCAACTATGCAAAAGCTATAAATATATGTTTGAACAGTTATTTTAACCTCAGGTCTGAAGAGGTTAAGGTTAAAATGGAATCTCATATTGCAAGTTTTCCAAAGGTTGAGTCTCAGTACAATAGAGTAGATACTAAAAAGATATACTTAGAATCAGTACGTAACTTACAAATGATGCATGATTTCCGCTTTCAGAAATGCAGAAAAAACAATAAAGAACTAGTGGAAATTTTCATTTAATTTCGTTATAATATATTCTTTTTTTTTCATTTTCATATTCTTCCTCCATCCTCCCTACACTGTAAAAAAAAATTGGGAAAGTTACAAAATTTTTTCTAGTAGAATTGTATTCCAAGAACTTTTTATGTAACGGCAACAATAAAAATTCATGTAACAAATACAGATTTGCGCTTTGAATCAAACAAATTTTAAGGTTACTAAGAATTTTTTTGGGAAATCGTATTCCAAGAACTTTTTAAGTGACGATAACGAGCATTATAGATAAAATTTTAGTAAAGTTACCAAAATTTTAGTAAATTCTTTTGTAAAGTTACAGATGGTTTTAGTTTTGCTTACAAGTTTTGTAGATTGACATCATTTTCTTGTACAGTGTACACATAAAATTTTAGTAAGCATAAGAGATTTCGGTTAATTTAGATTACTAAGGTTACAGATTTTTTTTACAGTGTACCAGTGGCCGAAAAGTTCTACCACCGAAACTGGTAAACGGCAGGTGCTGGGTTCGAATCCAATCACAGTCGTCGGCTTAACCGTTCGGAGTTGTACAGTAGTTTTTTCGAAACTTAGATTTCCTTGCGTAAATAGGGTTAGGATCCCTTATAAGAGCCCCAAGGTGGGCATCTCCCCTTTAGGGCCCCTAATTGTATATATTTGGCCGTCATAAACATAAAAAAACCCCTCATCACCTCCTAGAAACGCATACTGAAATGAAAAACTTTCTAGTTCATGTTCAATATAATTAAATATTTAAGCTAGTTTGTGTTAAATTAAATAATTTATTTAACTTACCTATGTAAATTCATAAATTTTGTGAAGATGCTATTTTTAAGTCTGAATAAGTGGAAGCAGCAATTTGTTGTTATCGTAATAAAATGTAATTAGTTATAAATATTTTACGTCCACTGCTGTTTATACGAATTAATTAACGAAATGCCCATTTGTTTAGCTATAAAAAATTATACAAATAAAAAATAACATGGTAATTTTAAGATCGAAGATTTATTATAAGAAAAACACAATTTTTCAGAATAATATACTTCTGTCATTTTTTTTTTAATTTAAAAGAGTCCATGTAAATATTATTTACGAACTTTGATTCGTAGAACTGCCTATACCTACGTACGAATTTAATAATGCCAAGAAGATTTTTGCAAATTTTATTAGCTGAACGTACAGAACATGCTGATTTTCAAAGTTTTTTAACCGCAAAATGAGTTTTTCCTAGGTCGAATCATCCTATTCTCAGGTGGCGAGTAATTTGCAGTTTCTTGGTATGGCTTTCGTAGGCTTTAAACGTATTTAAGTAATCCAAAAAATGAAATTTTTATGGCTTTAATCTGTATATAAAACGGTCATTATCTTAATGAACTTACCTTTGTGTAGAACATTTGATTAAAGATTAAAAAGTAAAGATCTTTGTATGGCTCTCTAAATTACGTAAAAAACAAATCTTTTCTATAGCAATAAAATGACTCGGAATGAGAAATATATAAGTACCATTTCCTTCAGAATATGATTAATGAGATGTGTTTGTAACTTAAAAAACAATTACTTAATAACTCTCATCATCAGATGTGCATTAACATAAAATTCACTAAACTCTCTGTAACGAGGACTTTCTGTAAGGCGAAGAAAGATTTTAAAGTTTCTGAGAATCCAGAGACTCAGAGTAAAATTTGCCTATGGAATATATTTTCGGAATTTGTTTACGGAATATATTTTCGGAATTTGTCTACGGTATATACTTTCTCTTACGTAGCTTTTTTTCGGTCCCGATCGAGCCCATACTTAGACAGAAAATACTGTAGCTATCCCACATAGGAAAAAAACACCTTCTACACTGTAAAAAAAAGTGTCGATCTATTAAAAAAACTTTAGTGATCCTTGTAATTACTAAAAAATTTTTAGTAATCTTATTCGGTTACAAGAAAATCTGTAAGAATTACTAGAAAAAAGTTAGCAACGAATAAGAGTTAAAAGTTTTGTATTTTTAATAGCTATTACTAAAACTCATTTGGTGTGGCCTTGATAGTATAGTGGTTATAGTAACGGACTCCAGGCTAAAAGGTCCCGGTTTCGATACTGGCCGCCGCCAAATACGCCCCGAATGTCTGTAGTGTAAGTACTCGTTAACAAAGGGATTATGAAAATCCTGTCGGAGCCGCCAGCAAAATTTGGTGTTGCCATCTCTTGCGGTTTTGCCGAAAATCTTCCGCTTCAGAAGTCTGGATGCAGCTCGATGGAGGCTCCTGCCCTTCGGGCGCACATAATGGTTATTAAAAATACTTTTGGAGCTATTACTAAAATTACTCTGCTTAGTGGCTCATACTAAAAATTTTTAAGTTAGTTATACAAAAAATTCTTTTGTTCAGTTTACAAAAGAAATGCTTGTTTCACTTGCAAAAAAAAAAGTTTGTAATGGTTGCTAAAAAATTCTGTGGAATACAAATTTACTAAAAAATTTTTAGTAACTTCTTGAATTTTTTGTTACAGTGTACCTACCGCTAAATATTTTCAAAAATGCTCTTGTTGAGTTAACTGTTGTCTATCATTACGAACATTACGATGAGAACCGCTTAATGTACTGCTCTTGAAACTACAATCGTGAGTTATTAATCACCATCTGAGGAAAAGCGAAATCCAAATCTATTTTATTATGCGTCTAAACGAACTGTTTTACAAACTTTCAGCGAGGAAAGACAACAGGGATAAAATTGTTTATATCGTAAAATTTATTTTGTGAGAAAAATTTTTGCAATATTTATTATTTTTTATGTTTTTTATGTTCAATGCTGATGAAAATTAATGTACAGCATTATATAATTAAAAAATTTATTTTATTTCTGTCGAAAATACGCAGTTTTACAGGGTGTCCATAATAAATGACCTTACTTTAAAGTTGTCTACAGCCAAAACTATTGTTTTTAAAGTTGTGAAATTTTACGAAAAACATAACAGGATGGGAAATTTGTTTAGAAAAAATAATTGAAAATTTCGCCATCAGAGAGAATTTTGAATAAATTACGTATTTCACATTGCGAAATTTTTTTTCTTAACTTAACCTGATTATAAACACAGCATTTCAAGACTTGAATTTTCCGGTTAACTGTGGAACTTGTTATTTTACGATACCCGATGGTATCTGAGAATGATGACTGACACACGGAACATGTTGAACAATCGTAAATATATGGTAAATTTTAAATTCATTAAAAAACGGCCTCCTATTTTTTTCTGTCCAAACAAATTGCCATACATTTTTTATGTCATCCACACAATTCCACAACATTCTGAAGATTAGTTGCGTCTATAGAGAACTTTCAAACAGGATTGTTTAGTTATGGACACCTATAAATAAAATTTCCTCGCGAAGTTAAATGTGTAATTCATTAAAAATCACCCACTGACAGCAAAATTGTCAACTATTTTTTTTGTTTGTTTTTAATTAAGGGGTCTCAGGAGTCTTACTTTTTACCTGGTAGTGCAACTTGCAACATGTCACATTTGATTTTTTTTCTCAGTCCCTATAAAACATAAATGCATAAAATTTTTAATATAGACAACTGAATATCTCTTCTATTAAAAATAATTTTTTTAATATTCTACATTGAAATTCTACTCTATTCTTTTAATGTTTAATTTTGATAAAAAAAAATTAGACTTGTATCCATTGCGCGCAGGATTCTAGCAAAACTATTAGTTCAAGAACCGCTAAAATAGTTGATAAGGGTGCAAAAGTCTTGTATCTTGAACTTATACCTCATTTTAAAGCAATTTATGCATTTATTTATTTAAAATTTAAATTGAAAAAATTGAAAAAAAAATCATTTTTTATTAAAAAAATTGCCAATTATCAATAATCAATGTAATTAAAATTCTAAATTTGAGGTATAAGTTGTTCTTAAACTTAAAATGAAGATATTTGCCAAGTTTCATACAAATTGCTTTATTATTTTTTGAGAAATGTTGCGCGCAGTCAAAGAACAATTTAAATTTTAAATCAAAATTAAATATAAAAAATATATAATAAAAATTCAATATAGAATGTTAAAAAAATTATTTTAAATAGAAGAGATATTAAGTTGTTTATATAAAAAGTTTTATACATTTAAGTTTAATAGGGACTGAGAAAAAAAAATCAAATGTATATGTTGCTAAATCGCACTACCAGGAAAAAAGTAAGACTCCTGAGACCCCTTAAACAAAGTTTCATTACTTTATTATGTCTCTTACAAAATCGCACAACTTTATGAACAATAATTTTTTCTGTACACAACTTTAATGTAGGGTTGTTTAATTACGAGCAGTCTGGTACTAATATAAGGCATTTTATTGACCTGTAGAGTGTTTCACATTGCTGCAGATAAACTTTAGCAAATAATTTGAAACATACTCTATTTTAAATAAATTTCCACAAACAAATATGAAGATGTGCGAGTCCTAATTCTCAAGCATGAAATTTAAAAATCATCGAGTTGTTTTAAATGTTTAAGTTTGACACAAAATCATGCAATTAACAATGAAACCTGACTTCTATTACAATCTGATTTTTGATTTCTGAAATGTAGTCTGCAAGCGACTGAGTAAACAAGCTCTTTGCAATTAAACTTCGAGGGTTTGGAAGTTTATTTAGACTGAAACATTAAACCTCAACAATCGTTGTTTCATTATATTTAAATTAGGATTAGTTTCGAGAAAGTATTTTGAGTATTTCAGCATTATCTTGAACAACGCTCGTCACTAGTTTGAAGGAATGTTATTAAAAGAATAATAAATGTTTAGCTGGTTAAAGTACAATTATAAATTAAGCTAAATTTGAAGTTGAATTTCAATTATAAGTGTTAGTGTAATTAGTTTCATTTTCAGATGTTAAGTACGCATGTACATATTTATAGAAAGTCTCGAGATTTGCGTTAACAAATAATGTTTGAGAAATTTATTGTATAAAGTACTATATTTGCTAATTGAAATATTTAACGCAAATTACATTTACAGTATTTTATCCAATTTTTTACCATTTTAGTTAATTTCAATTATTTCAGATTTTAATAACAGAGCTTGAAGATTAATGAGATGGACCTTTCCACTTAAGTGCCATCAATTGAATTAGAATTAACCAAAAATAAATATATACATACATAAATAAATAAAAGTGCAATGTGTACTTTTAAAAATATCGTGAAAAATTACCTCTGTTTTTAAAGTATATTTATTTCCCGTTCAATTGGAATGTTCTACAGACGTTTATGTATAATTCTCATTTGTCAAGATATTTTTAACAATGTAGAAAAGTGTGCATAATTTTGTCTGCTAAATATCCATAAATATTTTAAAACTACTTAAATATTCTAAAAAATAGTATAAAGAACCTTTTATGACACTCCCGTTCATCGATTTTTCTTGATATTTCCAGAATTAAGTATGATAAAAATTCCATGTTTCGTAAATAGTATTTTTTCTCGAAACTATAACTTTTTTAAAAATAATTTTTTATTTCTTTATATTATGTACCTTATATGAATATGTGTATAATTTAAGCTTATATTAAAATAATAGGGTTATTTATAGTGTTAACCACAAGCTCATGAATTTTGTCATTTTGGCAGTAGTTTACAGTTTCGTCAACATCAGGAAAAATAGGAAAATCCTAGAATACATATAATGGACATTTGTGTCAAATACAGATAATCGAAAATATATGTGAGTATTATGTGAGCATTCATGTGAGTAAGCATACTAATTCAAATGTGAATTACATAACATTCAAGATGCGAAATGTTGGTTAATGTTTATGTAAGTATCGTCTGCAGCGAGCTATAAGAATCAGCACTCTTAGTTAATAATTTAAAATGTAACAACAGTTAATATTTATATTTTATTTTTGTTGAGAAGATCTAATATATCCTTAGTTCAATTTTTCCTTTTGTATTTATTTTAAGTATAAATATATACGTGAATGTCATAGGAACAAGAATAATAAAGTTTTACGAATGAATGTTGCTGGTGGATTGAATTCGGACGATTTGCTTCACAAAAGATTTCACAAAATCAAGATATCTACTAGTTTTCAAGAGTTTCTTTCCGGTTAAACAACGAAACAAGCAGACACATTGATGAAAAAAAAAATATACGTAGAAAAATATAATTTTCAGCCATGATTATCTAAATTATTTGAAATCCAATAGCGTTTTTCGTTTTTTGATAAATGTTTTAGAACTATTTTCAAACTGTACACTGTTAAAAATTTTGTTCTAGTTTGAACCAAATTTTGGTTCTTAGTAGCTGTCACCATAAGATGATGAAATCGCGTGCCGAAATTTTGAGCTTCCTATTTCAACCTCTTTCCAACTATTGGAACTATCCTTCGACCGAAGCTCCAAATATTGGTTCAAGATTTCATCATCTTAGAGTGGCAGCAAATAAGAACCAAAATGTGGTTCAAACTAGGACAAGATTTTAAAAAGTATATGACAACATTCTCAGATTATCTCATCTCGAAAATTGGATTTAAATGCTACATCTAAAAACATTGTATGTTCCATGTGATTTATGGAAACATGCGGTATACACTCTTTTCGATTAAAAATTTTGACAAACGATTCGATTCAATTCGATTCAATTTCGATTAAAAGATGATAAACTTGGGAACTTAGTTTACACTTTAGAGTTTTAGTGCTATCTGGAGTGCGGATATATAGAGCGCATGCAAATTTCGTTCTTGTAAAAATAAAAAGTCGAAAGTTGTACGCCAAACGTAGATAATTAGGTGCGTTCATAATATAACTAATTTTATAAATATTCAAATCTTGGTAGAACAGCTGTTATCCTGATCAGAGCACTGATGAGAGGAGCATACAATAATAATAATATAAAAAATACCTACACAGTAATTTTAAAGTGAAAAAAAAACTATAATTTAATCAAACAGGAAAAGAAACTGTTATTTTCTATTTAAAAGAAAATAGTCATAAAAAGTTTGATTTTGAGATTTTGTCTTAATTTCTCAATAGCATTTTTTTTTTCTGAAAAAAAGAATATTTTATGCTTTGCAAATGAAAGTTAGAAACATTTACTCGTTTTAATAAAATATTTCGATTTATGGCATCATTTATTCTTATTTAAATTTTCTTTCATTATATGCTTTCTTTTAATTTACCATCATGTTTGTGGGTGGAAATTATCGTCACTAATTTATTGCCCTGTACTCATGACTTGTATTATTCTATTTAAACACCTGGATTGTCAGAATAATTCCTCATGCATTTTTCTAGATATTTATCAAAACATCTAAAATCGCAAGTGGCCAGTTACCTTTGGCCACAATGTGTATTTAAAATTTGAAACCATTCGGTTGTGTAGTTTTTGAGCTTTTGTGTACAAACAGCCGAACAGAAAGACTGACAGATGAACGGATGAATCAGATATCGACTATATATGCAACGTATTTTGTATAATTACTAAAGGATCTCCTGTCTACTTTGTGAATGCATTAAAAGGTAGCCTGTTTATATTTAACAATAGCCATAAGCACTTGCTAGCGTTGCCAGTTTTTAGGATTACCTACAAATATTGAAGAGCTCGCGTATTAAGACAAAATTGATTTATAGAAGGAGTTTATTAATTTTTTATTTAGTTTTTTACTGCCTTGTACAAAATTTGACTATATTTGAAGTAATGTAGGATTATTGTTACGTCTTAAATGAAAATTGTTGATATATACGACAGCAATCTTTACAAAATCTTATAGATTGCTGCAGATTCCTGTAACAAATGTGTCCATAGCATTTAGGACTCAAAAATACTTAACAAGTCATTTTTTGGAAGCAGTAATTATTTAAAGGGGCCCAAGACAGAAAAATCTTAAAGATTTCTAAATTAATTTCATAGTACTAAAAATTTCTCGCTTTTTTTAATAAATGATGTTGTTAATCATAATTCTATTATAATTGAATCAGGAATTTAATTTCTCCATTATGGTTTGCTTTCAAAATCTAGCTTTCAATCAATTGTTATCATGATAAAGACTTCATGAAAAAATGCGTTTTTCTTCATGGTGTTTTTTTCTCATTTCTCGCATTTAAATTGTTATAACTCAGGAACTGCTAAAGGTGCAAACTTGGAACATACCTTTTTCAATTATTTTACTTTAATTTTGATTCAGAAAATTTGAAAAAAAAAACAACATATATTTATCTTTTTAAAATTTGATATTTTGAAAAGTTACGTTATTTTTTAAAATATTTTTATGATTTTTATTTTAAATATTTTTATTTTTATTTAAATTAATATTTTAAAAATTTTGAATCAAATTTAAAACTTATGCATTTTTGTTTATTTAAATGAAAACAAACTGACATTCCACAAATAATATTTCGAGTTATAACAACTTTAAATTACCGTACTTTTTTAATGGATTTTCAATTCTAAATAAATTTACAAAAAAAAAATATCCGAGAAGTTTTATCATGTGATTTTGTTTCTAATAGATTTATCTAACCATCACAAAACTAGTTGGATGTGCCAATCCCAAAACTTTCTTCTATCTCATACGTACATTTTACTATTTAAAAAAAATAGTTACTCATTTTAATGCTTTAATAATTTTAATTCAATACCATACCAACTTTGATTTTTATCTTAAATTTATGCCTCAGTCAAATAATCGGAGTAAAAACGAATTTCCGTCTCTGCACGACCCGATGGACAATAGAATGATAGGCAGATTTTTTTCAAATTCAGGGAGGACCTACTTGTCTTACCAAAAAATAATCATATACAAAAAATTTAGTTCAGTTCTAGAACTAACTTCGTACACTTTTATGCGGTGCAATATTGAAAATGGCATAAAATTCGCTACTGCAGCGCCCCCTTCCGACGGATTTTTTTCAAATTCAGGGAGGAGCAACTAGCCATAGCCATACACTTACACAAAAAATTTCGTTCAATTCGATGCATAATTTCATATACTTTTGGTCGGTACAATATTGAAAATGGCGCAAAAATCGCGATAGCAGCGCCCCCTTCTGTCGGATTTTTTTCAAATTCAGGGGGGACCAACTACCCATAGTCATACACTTACACAAAAAATTTGGTTCAATTCGATGCATAACTTCATATACTTTTGGTCGGTACAATATTGAAAATGGCACAAAAATCGCAATTGCAGCGCCCCCTTCCGGCGGAATATTTCAAAACTGAAGAAGGACCTGCTTGCTAAAGCCGAAAAAAACATTCACAAAAAATTTGGCTCAATTCTATGCATAATTTCATACACTTTTTGATGGTAGTATAGCGACATACACACAGACAGACATACAGACACACGGACAGACAGACATTTTGTAAAAACATGTTTTTTGGAATCTCTGACCCCTAAAACGTGTAAATCCGTCGAAAACCGGAAGTCGAAAAAAATTTCGATTACAATACTTTCTTCTATTGAAGATAGAAGAAAGTTTTGTTTGTTTGTTTGTTTATTGAACAACATGCATCTGACTTGTGTGCTCGACATGAAGCCTGCTTATAAGCCATCGTCAATTTACAGGGACAAGATAGCACACAAGGAAATATTACAACACAAGAGAAGTACAACCAGGAGCTCCACACAAAGTGTGCGTGCAATGGAGCCAGTGGGATTCGAACCCACAACCTCACGATTAGCGGCGTGATGTCTTAACCACTCAGCCACGGAGGACCTAGAAGAAAGTAAAAATTTAAATATATATTAATAAACAAAAATTATTTTAAAATGTGTTGGGATCCGGAGCCCCTTAAAATATTGTTTATGAAAGTATTATGTAAAATTAAGGTGATGTTATCGACAATTTGTTCTTTAATTAGGATGAGCGAAGCGAATCCTCTACTAGTCCACTCAAATTACAATTTGTCGTACGCTTTACAAAAAAACTATTCAATATTTTAACTTCAAATTAAACACAAAAATAAATTATGATCTGTAGATTTGCAGAATATAATTTTTTTTTACAGTAAAACGTTAAAAAAATTATTATTTTAATTAATTTATTTTACATGCATTTCCAATACGGAAGCATTTTAGCAAATAAATAAAAAATGAAACGCGTATATTTTCAGAAAAAAAGTTTAAATCATGGAGTAAATAATTATAGATAGAATCATGATTAATTTATTAAATAAAACATGTTTTCATTATCCCGCAAAATCGTTTGCACAGATGACACTTAAACATTTTAAAAAAATTGTATTATGGATTTTTTTTTTTTTTTTTTTTTTTTTTTTTTTTGTAAACTGGCAACAAAATAATTGTAAACAAATAAAATTAATTCTTAAATTTGTTATATAAATGAAAAATTAAAAGATCTGCGTGAAGTTGTTGGTTCAGGCTCTTTATAAATATTTTTGCGAAGGTCGTATTGTGGCTAAATAATATCGACTCATTAATCAGAAGGATTTTATAGAAAAATAAGACTTTAATAAGTTCGCAAACACAACAATAATTATTCGTGAAAACGTCACTGCGAGAATGAGAGAGCGCTTCGTTAAAAGGTAATTCCATTAATTGAGTTGCCATTCGCAGAAAGTAAACAGTTCTCCCACGCGGAGAGAATTACAGCAATTCTCATACGCTAACATGTATAAAAATGAAGAAATTAAAATAAAATGTTTTACAGTTGAAAATTCATAGTATCAACGAAAGCAGTATTCAAATGTTTTTTCCAGAAAATAGGATTTTGAAGAAGTAACTTTCTTCAAGCTTTCTTCAAATATATTATTCTAAAATAGCTATCAAAGATTATCGGATGTTGATTACAAAGATTGGAAACATGCATATTTCAAACAATTAAAAAACACCAGTGGCTACTTGAAATTGTAAAAACATCTTTAAAAGAGCTTTTAGTTGAAAATTAAAAAAAAAATTGTAAAAGTTTGCTTCGAAAATATCTTATGCCAGCTTTACATCATAAGTAAAAAATTAAAATGCGCCAAAACATAAAATAACGTTTTTGTTTAATAAAGATGCAATAATAATAATAATAAAAAAATATTGTTACTTTCAAATATCTGTTTTATAAAATAATGCTTCGCGAATCCAAACAAAGCATGGCTTTTGCTAGTTGTATTTGTCATTGTCAGAGTATTAATACGGAATATAATGACATATTAGATACAGATGTAATAAATGATGAACTTTATGAAAATAAAATATCGGAAAATTTGTTTAGGTTTCATTGACCAGAGATATGAATTTTTTATGCGAAAAACATTAGACTGAGAAAAAGATGATCATTAAATTATAAATAACTATAAATACTGTAAGACTTAAATAAATGACTTTAAAAAATAAAATCAATATTGAGTTCCACTTCAGATCTTACTTTTTTAAAATAAATTCCTTTGCAAACAGTTAAATCCTTATTTTAATAACAATTTTAATTTTTCTTAAGAAAGGTGTTATAGTAAAAATAAAATACATTGACATGTTTCGGAACCGTCAAATAATTCGGACGTCAACCGTCTCATTGTCGCGAGTCATTTGTATTGTCCGAGAAATATTTTGAAATTTTGTTTTATTTATATTATGACTATGGAACTTATTTGACGGTTCCGAAACATGTCAATGTATTTTATTTTTACTATAACACCTTTCTTAAGAAAAATTAAAATTGTTATTAAAATGTTTATATAAAAGGTGAATATTTTGAAATCTGATGATTAAAAAATCAATTGGATTTAATTAACTTTTTATCATAGTTAAATCCTTAGTTTTCAGATGTGACAACAACCACAAGGTGCCAGCTATTTGTACAAACATCATGTCAAATATAGATGCAATATAAGGATCACATTCATGTACCATTAAATTTTTATAAATAGATATTAATATTTATTGAAAACAGTACGACCTTTATCTTGAAAATATAAATAAACTTAATTTTTAGAAACTTCTGTTAAATATCTTGTTTTTTTTTTTAAACATAACATTAAAATAGTCCCATAAAGAACACTCTTTTATAAATGAGTTTTAATTTAATAAAATCAACGAACTATCAATTTAATTTTAAATGGTTTAAGTGATCCTTTAAAAAACACATAAAAAGATTATAGTTTGACATGTTTCATTGCTCTTACGCAACTTTTTCAAAAACAAATAAATGATAAAAAGAAATTTCTCGAAATAAACAGAAAAACATAAATCACGTGAACATGAGCATATAAAAATAAAACTGGAAATAAAAACGAATAAAAATAATTGTGAACGTGAAATATTACAAATTATTGTCTTAAAAACTTTTGAAGCATTTTCTTCCAAATTTTAAGTAGCTCCATGGAGGCAAATTCATTGCAAACATTGTCTCTACGTAAGAAGATTTCTATTGATTCTCTTAAGATTGATGGAAAATATGATCTAGAAGGGTATATTATTCTGCTATTTTTAAAATCTATTTGTAATGATTCTTTGTTATATAATCTTGAGAATGCTGTAGTTTTCCTATTGTATTTGATGTCTGCTATATGTTCTTTAATCCTAGTTTTGAGTTTTCTACTTGTTTCACCAATGTAATATTGTTTTGTTCCATTTTGTTTTGTGAATGGTATTTCATATACGCCAGATATTTGATGTGGTTCTATTGGGTCAATTTTTCTACATTTTGAGTTTTTTAATTTAGCAGACGGTTTTGCAACTATGGATATATTATATTTATTGAGTTTATATTTTAAACGTTCGAAAAATCACATCAAATATCTGGCGTATATGAAATACCATTCACAAAACAAGATGGAACAAAACAATGTTACATTGGTGAAACAAGTAGAAAACTCTAAACTAGGATTAAAGAACATATAGCAGACATCAAATGCAATAGGAAAACTACAGCTCTCTCAAGATTATATAGCAAAGAACCATTACAAATATATTTTAAAAATGGCAGAATAATATACCCTTCTAGATCATATTTTCCATCAATCATAAGAGAATCAATAGAAATCTTCATACGCTGAGACAATGTTTGCAATGAATTTGCCTCCATGGAGCTACCTAAAATTTGGGAGGAAATGCTTCAAAAGTTTTTAAGACAATAATTTGTAATATTTCACGTTCACAATTATTTTTATTCATTTTTATCTCCAGTTTTATTTTTATATGCTCATGTTCACGTGATTTATGTTTTTCTGTTTATTTCGAGAAATTTCTTTTTATCATTTATTTGTTTTTCAAAAAGTTACCGTAAGAGCAATGAAACATGTCAAACTATAATCTTTTTATGTTATTTTTAATTGATCACTTAAAGCATTTAAAATTAAATTGATATTTTAAAGTGATCTTTTTTATTATATCAACGAACTAGTTAAAAAAATTACGTGGTTAATAGTAAAAAAAAATTAAAGACTGTGTTGAGATTTTTTTTTGACGATGGACCACTTAATTTATTTAACGTGAGCGTTGATCTTAATAATTTGAAGCTCACGTTAAAGGGCTGCACGGACCGAAATTTCCATGCCGAAAGTTAAAATTTCGGCCCGAACTCGGCCCGGTCCGGAAAAAAGTTAAAAATTTGGCCCGAACCCGGCCCGGTTCGAGTTAATTTCTACAGAACAGTGATCTTTACTCTTACGGAAAAGTTCAGATAAAAAAAAACTTACCATAGTCTTTTTACTTTCTTGTTTATATTTATGCTAATATTATATAAGATAATAATACACTTATATAATTATATTATTACCTTATTACTTTTAATCTCCATTTATGCAGAAGTGCTTTAGGCTGCGAAATTTACGCTTTTAATGAACCTTTGTTTGTATGTTAATGTATCTGTTATCATTAGTATTATTTATCTATTTTCCATATAATGGAGACATAACAATCTAAAAAAATGGTATATGGTAAAATTAAAATCTTTTAACACGGAATCGCCCTGGAAAGGAAAAAAATACGTTCCCTTCTTAGCAGGTGTGAATTTTTAATATTTTTTTTCTCGCTTATTTTTGTATTCACTTTGCATGGATGAACAGTTTAAAATAAATTTGCAGTTTTCAGTTTAAAAGAAAATTCCGTCATAATATTTTTTTTTCATGTGTTTAATTCTATTTTAAAACGCTTAGTAATCTACGATTTTTTAAAAAGAATAAATTCTAATATTTAATTGTAGAATAATGACGACTTAAAAGTATATGCCTTTTTTGCAAAAAATTCTTAGAGAAAGCCAAATTTTACTGACTTAAGAACAGACTTCACGTCGAGAAAAGGATTTTAATACGAGATGATTCAACAGGAACTGATTATTTTGGTCCATGAAGACTAGGAAGAATGGAATCAGTCTCGGCTTCGTACGGAAAAACATGTTAAGCCCGGCTCGATACTCCAGGAAAAAATTAGAGGCCCAAGCCCGGACCGGCCCGGACAGAACGGATTAGTGACTAGGCCCAGCCCGAGTCTTCAGAAGTATCCTAAGTATCATCCGGCGCGGTTCTTCCTCACTCAAAGGCCCTTAATGGAAATCGGCCGGAACCCAACACGCAGGCAGGGCTCGGGCTTCGGGCCGAGGCACGGCCCGTGCAGATCTCTAGCTCATGTTACCTTACTTCTAAAACTTTATTTTTAATTAAAATCACAATTTCTTAATAAATAAATTAACAATACCAATAGGATTTGATGGTGAAAATGATGGACAGAAGATATAGTAAATTAAACAATAAAAATAATGTACTCATTTTTATTTAGCATTCTCCTTATCGAAAGCTGATCTGGTCTAGAGAACAAGCTTCTTATTAACTATGCATAAAACGAAATTAAGTACATGAATAATAATTTTTTTAATATTAATTTAATAACAGTTGAATGAAAAAGAATTTTTAATCAATGACGTGATCTCTGAACACTTCAAAAATTTTATTTCATATTTATGTTTTATGCGGTATATTTTTTGCAAAATATATATATATATAAACAAAATGCTTAGTCACGCATATGTTCATGACAGTGCCTAAACAAATGGGGTGCATAAGCTCCCCATCAAGAATTATTCTATTTTTATGATTATTTAATTTCTGACAATTTCTACAAACTAATATGCAGACGCCTAAGTTATCCTCTCGAAGCGCAGAACGTACTTATGGAAGGTTAGTTCATTATTTTAATTGTTTACATTTGACTCGTATACAATTAGGAATGAAAAATGATTTTTCTCACAATTTAATTCCGTAAATTCAGCATGCAAATAAATATCCTTGTTGCTTGTTTATTCACTATACATCATTTAACTTTCGGGTTCTACTCATTTATTCAGTATGAATAATTAAAGTTGAACAACCGTTGTTGCATGCTTTTCAAATTGTCGTTAGCTTCGAAAGTATTTTGAGTAGTTCAGGATTATTTTCAACATTGCTATTTAAGAATTTGAAGGAGAATTTTCTTAATAAGCAGTAAATGTTTAAGTATTAAGAGTTCTATAAAAGTTCTTTTTTTAACATAGTACTGAAAATATTCCCTTAAAGAGTACTCTTTTATAAATGAGTTCCAAATTTATTAAAATCAACGTACACTTAAAAAAATTACGTTGCAAATATTAAACAAAATTAAAGAGTATTTTGAGAATTTTTACTGCGGACCACTTCATTTATTTAACGTGACCGTCGTTCTTAATAATTTAAAGCTCACATTACCTTATTTTAAGAACGTTAATTTTAATTGCGATCACGATTATTGATTTTTTAAACTAAATTATCTATAACTGTATGATTGATGGTGGCGTTTAATAAATGATGGACAGAATATACAATAAACTAGCATATAAAGCCTTTGTGAAAAAATGTTTAAAGATAGAGAACCAACGATTATAAATGCTCAAATAAAGTGTGAAAAGGTAGCAAACAGCTGTTTTGAATCTACTATCGAGATTCTTTATCAATGCAAAATTCAACGAGCTAGAAAAGACAAAATTGAGCAAAGAGACAGAGAAATTCAGGTTTATTACAGCCGGCTTATACGGGTATATAAGCCTGCGCTTCTCTGTCTCTTTGCTCAGTTTTGCTTTTTCTAGCTCACTGAGTTTTGCACTGATGAAGAATATCAAAAATAGATTCAAAACAGCTGTTTGCTACCATTTCATACATTATTTGTGCATTTATAATCGTTGGTTTCCTATCTTTAAAGAATATACAATAAATAAAAATAAGAAAATATATGTCCTGATACATATTAATATAGGTCCAGCATCCTCTTTATCAAAAGTTGATCTGACGCAGAGTACAAGATATTTGTCACTATCACAGGTGTCTACTAAATTTACTACTTATAAACTATACATAAAACGAACGTAAATACAAGAATAATAGTTATTTTTAATATTTATTTAATAACAGTTGAATGAAAAAGGATTTTTAACCAATGACCTGATCTCTGAACATTCCAAAAAATTAATTTCATATTTATAATTGTAATATTTTATATAAAAATACATATAAAAGGAAAATGCTCAATTACGCAAATGTTTATGACAGTTCTTAAACAGATAAAGTGCGTAAGCTCTCCATCTTGAATTATTCTACTTTTATGCTTATTTAGTTTTTCACAGTCTCTACGAGCTAATATGAAGAGGTCTTGAAGCGCAGAACATACTTATGCAAAATCAATTCATTATTTCAATTGTGTACATTTAACTCGCATACAATTAGGAATGAAAAATGATTTTTCTCACAATTTTAATTCCTGAAATTCAGCATGTAAACAAACATACATTTTGCTAGTTCATTCAATGAACATCATTTAACTTTGGGGTTCTATTCATTTGTTCACTATGAAGGATTAAAGTTGAACAACCGTTGTTTTAGTATGCTTTTCAAATATTCGTTTGTTTCAGGAAAATATTTTGAATATTTCTGCACTATCTTTAACTTTGCTAATTAAGAGTTTGAAGGAAAATTTTCTTATTAAGTATTAAATGTTTAAGTATTAAAAGTTCCTTTTAAAGTCTTAAAAAAACATAGCTTTGACCTAGTTCCTTAAGGAACACTCTTTTATAAATGAGTTTCAAATTTAATAAAATCGACGCACAATCAGAAAAAATAACTTTGTGATTAATAAAAAAAATTAAAGACTACGTTGAGATTTTTTTTATGGACCACTTAATTTATAAAAATTTAATGTTGATCTTTAAAATTTGAAACTCATGTTACTTTATTTCTAGAACGTTAATTTTAATTAAGATGACGATTATTGATTTTCCAAGATTAAATTATTTGTAATAGTATGTATAATTTGACGGTGGCATTTGATAAATGATGGACAGATGATACATTAAATTAAACAATAAAAATTATGGCTAATTTGTCCAGCATCCACCTTTTCAAAAGTTAATCTGGCGCACAGAACAAGATGTTTGTCTCACAGGTGTCTACTAAAGTTGCTTCTTATAAACTATGCATAAAACGAACGTAAATGAATGAATAATAAATATATTTTTTAGTATTTATTTAAAAATAATTGAACGAAAATGATTTTACATGAGTTACCTGACCTTTGTACATTCCAAAAATTTAATTTCACGTTTATATTACATGTGTTACATTTCATATTAAAGAAATATATATCTAAACAAAACGCTAAATTGCACAAATGCACATGATACTTCGTAAACAAATGGAGTGCGTAAGCTTCCCACCATGAATTCATCTACTGTTATGTTTATTTAATTTCTCACAATCTCTACAAACTAACATGAAACGCCTAAGTTATCATCTTGAAGCGCAGAATGTATTTACCGAAGATAATTTTATTATTATAATTGTTCATATTTGACTCCTATACAATTAGGAAGGAAAAAGGATTTTTCTCACAATTTAATTCTCGAAATCCAACATGCAAATAAAAATACTTTTTGATAGTTTATCTAATGCACATCATTTAACTTTGGGGTTCTACTCATTTATTCACTTTAAATGATTCAACAACCGTTGTTGCATGCTTTTAAAATTATTGTTAGTTTCTGTAAAGTATTTTGAGAATTTGAACATTATCTTCAAAATTGCTATTTAAGAGTTTGAAGGAGAATTTTTTTAGTAAGTAGTAAATGTTTAATTACTAAGAATTCTATTATAAATCTTAAAAAAATATTTCCTTGAAAAACACTCTTTTATGAATGCGTTTAAAAATTAATTAAATCAACGCACTCTTAAAAAAAATTACATGGTCAATAGTAAATAAAATTTTAGACTACATTGAGATTTTTTTTTACAATGAATCACTTATTTTTTTAACGTGAGTGTTGATTTTAATAATTTGTAGCTGATGTTATCTTATTTCTGGAACGTTAATTTTTATTACGATCACGATTATTGATTTTATTAAAGTAAATTAATTGTACTAGTAAGATTTGATGGTAGCGTTTGATAAATGATGGATAAGAGATACAATAAATCAAAATTTAAAAATAAGGCACGCATATCTTCCTTGCATTCACCTTATGAAAAGTTTATCTGGTGGAGAGAGCAAGATGTTTGTCTCATAGGTGTCTACTAATGCAGCATCTTATAAACTATTATCTGTAAAACGAGCGTAAATACGTGAATAATAATTATTTTTAATATTTATTTAATAACAGTTGAATGAAAAAGGATTTTTCATCATGAGCTGATCTTTGTACATTCCAAAAAAATTAATTTCATATTTATGTTATGTGTGGTATATTTTATATAAAAAAATTTATGAATAGAAAATACTAAATTGCGCAAATATTCATGACAGTTTATAAATAGATGGAGTGCATAAACTCTCCATCATGAATTCTTCTACTTTTATACTTATTTCGTTTCTCGCAATCTTTACGAACTAATATTAAGACGTCTAAGTTATCCACTTCAGGAACGTACTTACGGAAGATAAGTTCATTATTTTAGTTGTTTACATTTGACTCACATACAATTAGGAATGAAAAATGATTTTACTTACAATTTAATTCTAGGAATTCAGCATGCTAATAAACATACTTTTTGCTTGTTTATTTGCACATCATTTAACTTTAGGGTTCTACTCATTTATTCAGTTTGAATAATTAAAGTGTAACAAACTTTATTGCATGATTTTTAAATTATGGTTACTTTCAGAAAAGTATTTTGATTATTTAAGCATTATCTTCAACATTGCTATTTAATAGTTTGTAGAAGAATTTTCTTAATAAGGAGTAGATGTTCAAGTATTAAGAGTTAAAAATTCTTCAAAATCTTATTTCGACTTGAAATTCAAATTATTCGTACAGTTTTTACATTTTATGAAACAAAATGAGATTTCGAGCACTAAATACGCTTACATATAAATTAAATTATCATATTTGCATTAGCAAGATTAGCAAGACATGCAATAGAAAATTTAGTATGCAATGCATTATATTAGATCTTTAAACAATGCTCATGTAAGGCATTTTTAGCGTAAATGTTAAGATTTTGAAAAATTTGAAGAATAAAATATTTGCACGCTCTAATGTAAAAAAAAATCTAAGTTTATTGTGAAAAAAATGTTTTAGTTCTACTAATTGTAGTATGGCGTGTTCAGTTATTATTTCACTTTGAAATTAAAATTTCACAAGCAAAATCATTCTATGGGAGACTAGATTCACTAAAAGAAAATGTTTAGTGTAAGTCTTAAAACATTATTTATCAGTGCTTAATTTTATCAGGATTAAATTAATTAAACTGTAAGAATTATTTTGTCAAAATACAAGTATTCATTAATTTATATAATTGAAAATTTATGTACAGAATTGCACTAATTTGAGAATTTATGTAAATTTATCCGGAAAGTATTCAATTATAGTTTTTATTTCATCATTTTGCAAAACATGTTTCGAAAACAATTTGAAATTTATTCATCTGTGTATTAATACATAAACCACCTTCAAATATGATGATGTCTGTTTTTCTTTTAATGTTAAAACTTATCTGTTAACGTTAAGCGTATCTACCAAAGATCAGTAAATGTTTCGATACTTTAATTGTTTACATACATCCAAAGCCATACTAATACAGAGCTGCCACTGCAAACTATTTTTAATTTTATCTTGCGCCAATTTCTTAAAACAAAAAGAAGAAATTCAATGCGAAAATGTTGACATAAACATAATTTTTGCTGTTTTTTTTAAATGCTCATGCGTTATGTCTCAAAACAAAAATTTATTTGAAAATTTATATTATTTCGTGTACATTATTAGTGCGTTTGTGATTGTATAAATACGGTGCACTTATAGTCGTTGTCTGGACCGTACATCTGCACGCACATAACAGAGGAAAACATATCAGATTGAATGGAGTGACATTTAATCTATACAATCGTTGCACAATTCCTTTAAATCATTTCCATAAAAACAAACAAATAAATAAATAAATAAATAAACAAAAGTTATCTTCATTCTATTAAATCCTACAACATGTACTTAATTCATGATATTCCATGATATGTAATGATTTTAGTTTGTAATGGTAAATGCGTCCTAATCAGAAGTATAATCATATTATTTCCCTATACAGTCGGCTCTCGTTAACTCGAACTCGCCGGGACCACAAGAAATGTTCGAATTATCCGAAGTTCGAATTGTGGAAAGTATGAAATGAAAACATGCTTAATATGGTACTATTACAAAGGAATTAATGTTATACTGTTTTATAACTTTGTTTCGTATGTTATCATTTGAATATGGCTTAATTTAGAATGTATAAATATATAAACTAATTAAAAGATTAGAAACAAGCTCAATGGAAGAAAAATTTGAAGCGTCACTGAAGGACAGACGGGGCACTAAGAAAGTGGATATCAAATGCATGAAATTATATATATATCCGTTCGGAACAATTTTCACAAAAATCAAAGAATGAAAGTTATTCAAATGATCTCAAATCAGAGAGAAAGAAAAGAAAAATGAAAAATCGGAATTCTCGTTAGTTCGAATTAAACGAAGTAAAGAGAAAATGAATTCGAATTAATGAAAAATTTCAATGTTATTCTTCCATTGAAAATTTCGGGACTTCACGTTTAGTTCGAATTAAGCGAAGATTCGAATTATCCGATTTCGAATTAACGAGAGTCGACTGTACCTGAATTTAATAGATAGAAATGTAATAAATTCTGTATTCATGCATTTTTTGCATAAAAGTGCAATAACTAATGCACCAAGATCTAAATATTTATAAAACTATAGTTATAGTACGATCATACTTCATTTCTCACGTTTGACACATAATTTTCGATTTACTGGGTCATTCCATGAAAACTTACGTTACATTTAGAACAATTTGTTGTGAGATGTATGCAACATGTGTAATCCCTGAAAAAAATGTTTAAAGAAAGCTCAAAGAAACTATTAACAACTTTTGTGTCATTATCTGTAACCCAGAACTCGTATCACTTAAATAATGAAAAGTACATTTACATTTCACGCTGATCAGATGATTTGCGGTTTTCTCTACAACCCATCATTACATTTACATCTGTGAACTTCCGCGTTGCTCATTGTTTTTTAACTTTAACACATTATATATTATTCTAGTTGTCTGTTTTATAACGTTCGAGAAGAACCTTTTTCGGTTCTCTCGATGCATTTTACTTTTATTTTACACTTTATTCAAGAATAATAAGTAAATAAATAATTTGCCATAAAGGATACAATTTTTTCTCCTTTTACAATGCACAATATAGTATTAATTGAATTGTTAATATTAATCTCACATGTTTTTCATTAGTCCCCTAATAGCATGCATGGTCACAGTGACGTCACTGTGAGTCACTTTAGTCACATCACATCTGTGACCAATATGCCACCACTCAGTGACGTCACATTGTGACTGAGATGTGACTTTTTTAAAAATCTTTAGAAACTTATAAATATCCTTCAAACCATGTTATTTACTTTAAAAAAGCATGTTTCTGGCAATTTAAATATCGTCGCTTTTGTCACAGTTTCGTCACAATGTTAATGTTAAATTAGTCACTAATGACACATTTTTCACAAATCTGTCACATTGTGACCACTTTGTGAAACGTCACAAAAGAGCTCTAAAACGGCCATAACGACTTCACATTTTAGTCACTGTGACTTCACATCGACGTCACGTGACGTCACACCGACAATCGATGGTCACAAAGTCACAATGTGACTTCACAACGACGTTGCAGTGACGTCACCATGCTTTACGGGTCATAGAACGTTAGTACGACTCCAGTTAAATGAGTGGTTCTTCATAAAGGTTGCGAATATGGATTTATACGGATGGGATTACGGGTGACAGCACTACTGAGTAAGGTAAGAAAGTTTATTCTTTTTCTCCTTGCCTGTCATTTTGAAAGATAAGAAATGAAATATAAATCGCACGCTAAAAAGGTTGAATAATTTATAAAAGATATACATATTTCGCAAAACACTTTACTGCAGTAATTTTAGTAATATGACACTAAAAAACAGTGAAATGTAAAATTAACATGATTTGTTAATGAAACCTATCTATGGTTCAATTTGGAAAAATTGCCTAAAAATAATAATGAAAATTACACTTTATATGATAACTTACATTTCTCTTTGAGTAATGGTAGGTACCATAGTAAATAAAACTACCAAAATTTAAGAAATAACATTAAAATTAGATTATTTTTCTTTTGAATTGGACTTTGAATAAGTTTAATTAGTAAACCATGTCAAATTTATATTTTGAATAATTTTTTGTTAGTTTTATATTACTAAAATTACTGAAAATAGTTCAAAATGTAACATAAGTTACCATGGAATGACCCTACTATAGATTCATTTTAAAAACCGATCCACAATTTTGATACGATGACTTCTAGAGTCTACTAATTTTTTTCAGTCTGAAATACTAAATCTGAACATCCGTTGTTCTAAGTCTTTTATATTATACAGCAATACCTAAGCTTTTATAGATTTAACATTCGCGAAAAAAAAATGAAGAACGTTTCAACGGTTGCGAATACTTAACTTAGGTATTCACGAATTTTGTTCTATAAAGAATGCATTTTACAAAAAAAAAAAAAAAAAAAAAAAAAAAAAAAAAAAAAAAAAAACTTGCTTCGTTGGACTAATCCCGTTGAGTATTTGACATTGGAAAGCTGCATTATATTGTATAGTCTAAGTTTCGATAATTGCAGCCATTATTTAAAAGAAAATTATATATCTGTAATTCCGAGAAACCAGAGACGTAACTTAATGCTAAAAATATAAAGAAAATACTAAATTTTCCAATATTTAAAACTTTTATTGCAAGAGTAAAATTTTCGTCAAAAAAATTCATGGAAAATTTAAAAGCTTCAGTAACAACGTCTTGAGAAAGCATAGAAAGTGATACTCTCACTAGTAAATAATAGAATTTATAAAGTAGTGGTTTAATAGAGAAATCGAGACCGAAACTTAAACAACGAAATGTTTGTAAATTGAATTAAAAAATGAATGTAAATTATATAGAAAATATAAGGAAATTATATGGAAATTCATTAACAAAAGATTTCTTCTTCCAGACTGTGGTATATCAATAACTTTTTTCATCTATTAACTGACAACGAACGGAATATGTTTATAATTATTCACATTTTTTACAGTATGTATTATTTAATGCGCAATAAATACCGGGTGTATCAAAAATGACTGATAGATTTTAAAATTCAATAACTTGCAAACGGTGACAGCTATTTAAAAAAATTTACAGGAGGGTTATGTATAATGTCAGGGTTTTTTTAATGTAATTTTTGATTTTAGTCCGAAATTCAAACAATAGATGGCTCTGACGGCGATTGAAGGCCAGGTGATCAATGTTACGTGAGGTCAGTTTCGGCAATGATCTGGCCTTCAATTGCCGTCAATACCATATTTTTTTTGAAATTCGAACTAAAATGAAAAATTGCGGTAAAAAAACTCCTGACATTATACATAACCCTCCAGCAAAAATTTTTTAAATAGCTGTCCCCGTTTGCAAGATATTGAATTTTAAAATCCATCAGTCATTTTTGGGACACCCGGTATATTTTAAATTTCCATTTGCGTTTTTTTATTAATTTAAAAGAATCATAAAACCTAACTATTATTTAACAACTGGAAAATTTGCTCAAAAAACTTAATCCTCGTGAATGTTAAGGGATTACTGTAGTTTGTTTCAAGAAAATGTTTTTAGTGCTTCAGAATTTTTTTCAACATCTCTGTTTAAGAATTTGAACAAGTTTATATTCATTGTTAATTGTCGTGTCTTGCCTTTTTGTGTGTTTTGTTTTCTTTGAAAGCATGCAAAATACTCGATTTTGATCTGCAGTGAGTAAGTAAAATTTATTCCTTATCATAGTTCTTAAAATTCACGTGCATTTAATATTATAGAATTTTATGAAAAAAAAAAAATGTTTTTTTCAAATAAATCGTAGTGTTGCCAAAATTCAACAAACAGTTTTTTAGGCGTAAATCATACTTAAAAACAAAAATGAATCATTTAGAGTATTTTCTCTATAGTTTATTTAAAAAATGAAAGTTGAAAATTTTTTTAAATTTATTTTTGAAAAATCAGGCATTTAAGGATTAAAAGTTGTAAATGTTCAGCTGCTGAAAACGGTAAATTTTTTTAAATTTGAGTGTACATTTAAAAGAAATGTTGTATGTTTTCTTTTTATGAAGCAAACCAGGTTTCCATTATGAAATATGCATATTGATTTAGAATCACTTGAAAATTGCCTGTAAATGAGTATGCTTATTTCATATACATTTTATTAATGTATATCAATAATCTATAATATTATTAATCCATATTTAATTCAAACATGGATTAGTATGTGATACAACAAAGAATTTGTAAACCATTGTATTAAATGTCCGTTTTTATCAATAAAATTTATGCTTTTTATTATTTAAAGATTTTATAATATTAAAAAATATATGACTTCCATTTCTCTACCTCACATTGATAATATGCCTGGCTCAAATCTTAATTTTTTTTTGTAATAAATTGTCTTTTTAAATTCTTAAATATTTATTTTCAAAAGAGTTTTGAACTATACATTTTCTTATAATTTGTGTAATCTTTAGAATATTTAATGATGATATTTTGATTTTAAAAAATAAGTTATACAAGGAATAAAACTTTATAGCAAGTACACTAAATTCAGTATAAAAATACTCAGTACGTCTCTGAAAACATTGAATTTTTAAAATCAATAGTTTTTGTATTAGGGTTAAATTATTATAATGTAATATTTATTTTGCGCAAAAAAATAACTGCTATATCATTTTTATTGGTGAATGCTAAAGTTAATTTATGCACACTGTTGTAATAGTTTGAGAATTTTTGTAAATTTTATTTGAAAATATTCTGTTTTAGGTATTTTATCTATTGATTATACAAACAACTCTCCCAATTAATTTGAAAACGAACTTATATATTATTTGATAAAATCTCCAAACGACAAATATGAAGATGTTTCTGTTATTTTCTTATAAAATGTATTTATCGAAAACCAGTAAACATTTTGTGTTTTAATTTCTGACATTTGACACAAGAACGTAACAATTCAGAAGGAAACGCGATTTCTATCATAATTGAATTCTGGGAAAGCAGTATGTCGTGTCTTGAAGTACACTTACTACTATTTGTTTCCCTACATACGCATCAATTAAGCTT
The DNA here is from genome assembly GCA_964019185.1 of Maratus speculifer. Taxonomy (NCBI): domain Eukaryota; kingdom Metazoa; phylum Arthropoda; class Arachnida; order Araneae; family Salticidae; genus Maratus; species Maratus speculifer. Next base: position 420,844,199 of record OZ025292.1, read on the forward strand.
TGAGTGTCTGCTCGTTTATTTTCTCAGAAACATTACATCGGAAAGCTTGTTCTAGCATCTCTTTAAACTGTGGTTAGTTTCGATTTCGAGAAAGTATTTTGAGCACAACAGCACCATATTGAACAACACTTGACTTGACAATAACTTGAATGAATGTCATTGAAAGAGCAATAATTTTTTAGGTGATTAGAATGCAATTATAAATTACGCTAAATATAAATTTTAAGTGAAATTAAAAGATGTTAGTGTAATTACTTTTCTTTTAAAGAAAACGTCCTTCCTAATTTAAGTACACATATATTTAAATACAGTTTCAAAATGTGTAACAGTAAATAATGATTTAAAAATGTATTATCAATTGAACATTACTTTAGAAACCAATATATATTTCGTTGATTTAATTTCTGACGTTTGACACAAGAGCGTACAATTCGTGAATAAACGCGATTTATTTTATAATTAAATTCTGGGAAAGCAGTATGAAGTGTCTTGGAGTACACATACTGTTATTTGTTTCCCTAAATACACGTCAATTGAGCTTCGAGTGTCAGCTCGTTTATTTACTCTGAAATATTAAATCGCAAAGATTGTTCTAACATCTCTTTAAATTGTGGTTAGTTTCGATTTCGAGAAAGTATATTGAGCTCAACAGCGCCATATTGAACAACACATAACAATAGTTTGAAAGAATGTCATTGAAAGTGCAGTAACCGTATCGATGATTAGAGTGCATCAATAAATTACGCTAAATTTAAAATGTGACAGAAATTGAAAGATGTTAGTGTAATTATTTCATTTTTCAAGAAAACGTTCTTCACAAATTAAGAACACATATGTTTAAAGATAGTCTCAAAATGTGTAATATTAAAAATGATTTAGAAATGCATTATAAATTGAGAATTAACGCAGAGTATTTAATCAAAAAAGGTTGTTGTATGTTGTATGTATGTCGGCCAATTATCCACAATATGGGATATAGGCCCTAAGGGGTGGGATGCCCTCCGTGGGGGTCTTTCTAAGGGAACCTAATCCGTATTTACGCAAGGTTCGAAGAAAACCACGGAAATTAATCAAAAAAGGAAAAGCATTTCTGTTATTTTCCCATAAAATGTATTTGTCCAAAACTAGTGAACATTTCGTTGTTTTATTTCTGACATTTAAGTCACACAAGAGCGTATAATTCGAGAGAAAAGATGGTTTCTTTCATAATTAAATTCTGGGAAAGCAGTTTGCGATGTCCTGGAGTACACATACTACTATTTGTTTACCTAAATACGCATAAAAAAACAGCTTCGAGTGTTTGCTCATTCATTTACTCTGAAACATTAAATCAGAAAGATTGTTATAAGATCTCTTTAAACTGTGGATATTTTCGATTTCGAGAAAGTATTTTGAGTACAACAGCACTACACTGATAATGTCACTAAAAGAGCAGTAATTATTTAGATGATTAGAGTGCTATTATAAATTACACAAATTTAAAATGTAACTAATATTGAAATATGTTAGCATAATTAATTAATTTGTTATAGAAAAAATTATTTCCTAACTTATGTATACATGTATTTAATGCATTAAATACAGTTTCAAAATGTGTAGTAGTAAATACTGATTTAGAAATAAAATATAAATTGAACATTAACATAGAAACCAATAAACATTTCGTTGTTTTAATTTCTGATATTTGACACAGGAGCGTATAATTTGAGCGGGAAGCTGGTTTTTTGACATGATTAAATTCTGGAAAAGTAGTATAGTTTTTTACACGTGATTTTTCTATTTCATTAAATTTGCATCAATGAAGTTGCTAGTTTATTTACCTTTAAACATTAAATCAGAACGATTATTTTAGCATTTTTAAAAATTGTGATTGGTTTCAATTTCGAGAAAATATTTAAAGCACAACAGCACTACACTGAACAGCGCTTGATAATAGTTTGAAACTAGTTGGATGTGCCAATCCCAAAACTTTTTTCTATCTCATACATGCATTTTAATATTTAAAAAAAAGTTACTCACTTTTAATGCTTTAATAATTTTAATTCAATACCCTACCAACTTTGACTTTCATCTTAAATTTCTGCTTCAATCAATTAATCGGAGTAAAAACGAATTTCCGTCTCTGCACGAGCCGATGGACAATAGAATGATAGACAGATTTTTTTTTTTTAATTCAGGCAGGACCTACTTGCCTTACCAAAAAATAATCATATACAAAATGCTTAGTTCAGTTCTAGAACTAACTTCATACACTTTTATGTGGTGCAATATTGAAAATGGCATAAAATTCGGTATTGCAGCGCCCCCTTCCGGCGGATTTTTTTCAGATTCAGTGCGATCCAACTAGCTATAGCCATACACTTACACAAAAAATTTCTTTCAATTCGATGCATAACTTTATGTACTTTTGGTCGATGCAATATTGAAAATGGCACAAAAATCGCGATTTCAGCGCCCCTTCCGACGGATTTTTTTCAAATTCAGGGAGGACCAACTAGCCATAGTCATACAGATACACAAAAAATTTGGTTCAATTCGATACATAACTTCATATACTTTTGGTCGGTACAATATTGAAAATGGCACATAAATCGCGATTGCAGCGCCCCTTTCCGGTGGATTATTTTCAAATTCAGGGAGGACCAACTAGCCATAGTCATACACATACACAATAAATATGGGTCAATTCGATGCATAACTTCATATACTTTTGGTCGGTACAATATTGAAAATGGCACAAAAATCACGATTGCAGCACCCCCTTTCGGCGGAATATTTCAAAACTGAAGGAGGACCTGCTTGCCACAGCCAAAAAGACTCACAAAAAATTTGGTTCAATTCTATGCATAACTTCATACACTTTTTGATGGTAGAATGGCGACATACAGACACACAGACACACACACTGACACACGGACAGACAGACATTTTGTAAAAACATGTTTTTTGGAATTTCTGACCCCTAAAACGTGTAAATCCGTCGAAAACCGGAAGTCGAAAAAAATTTCGATTACAATATTTTTTTCTATTGAAGATAGAAGAAAGTAAAAATGTCATTGAAAGTGCAATATTTTTTTTTTTTGATGATTAGACTTTAGTTATAAATTACACTAAATTTAAAATTTAACTGAAATTGAAAGATGTAACTGTAATTACTTTTTTAAGAAAATGTCTTTCCTAATTTAAGCACACATATATTTAAATACAGTTTCAAAATTTGTAGCGGTAAGAAACCAATAGAAACCAATAAAAATTTCCATTTTCTTATTCCTGACTTTTGAAGCAAGAGCCTACAATTTAAGAAGAAATATGATTTTTTAAATAAATAAATTCTGGGAAAGGTGTATGAGAGTCTTGAAGTAAACATACTATTTTCTGTTTCCCTAAATGCATATCAATTAAACTTCGAGAGTTTGCTCGTTGATTTACTCTGAAACATCAAACCGGAACGATTGTTCTAGATCTTTTGAAACTGTGGTTAGTTTCGATTTTGTGAAAGTATTTTGAGCACAAGAGCATTACATTGGGCAGCACTTGTTAATAGTTTGAATGTATGTCAGTGAAAGAGCAGTAATTGTTTAAATGATTCAAGTGCAATTATACTTTACATTAAACTTAAAATTTCATTGAAATCGAAAGATGATAGTATATTTACTTTATTTTTTTTAAAGAAAACGCCCTTATTAATTGAAGTATACATATATAGTATACATTTCAAAACATGTAGTAGTAAAAAATGATTTAGAAATGCATTACCAATTGAGCATTAACATGGAGTAAGTTAACCAATCAAGGAAAAACTTTTTATATTTTTTGCTGAATACTATTGAAGAAGATTTACGGATATTGGGTTAACAATGTTATTACTCACATCATGATAAGATCTGGTAGTTAATTGCTCTTGGAACTGTAATTGTGTAAAAATAGACCCTGCTTGAAAAATATAACAAATATGTGTATTTAAACCTATTAACCTTTTTTGCCTATTTTCTGCATTAGGCTTTAGCCAAAAAAAAAAAAAAAAAATGTTTTGGAAACAAAAATGGACTTATTTATATTAAAACTTATGAAGGTACAAACTAAGCAATAACAATTACATTAACTGTTAATGTGTTTTTTGCGGAATAAACCTAAGAATATTTATAAACTTTAAAAATAAAAATGACAAAATGACATGCACACATGAAATTAGTGTTGATACCTGAACTTTTCTTTTTATTGGACCTGCTGTAAAAGTTTTTAATATGAACAATTTTAACATATTATAGGTTCATTTTATGGTCAATGGTAAAATAAAGTTTCAAGTCAATACGGTATAATGGCTGAGTCATTAGAAACAACGTATATTTGAAAATTCTTGTTTCCATGAAATCACGCTTAACCAGGGAGAATTCTCTAATGAGAATGTCTCTCATAGTGATCAATTTGCTTTTCTTTTACTTTATATTCGTTTAATATCACGTTTTTGGGGCCTTAGTTCTTTTATACACAAAAACAGGTAAAATAATTGAAATAACACTTGGAAATTTTAATTAAAAGGAAAAGGGGTTTAAATAAGAGTCTTAAAAAAGGTACGATGGAGACAGAAAATCTCACGTAGCGAGTTCTCCCGGGTTAAAAGTTTTGTGAACCCCTTTTTCACTCGTCAATTTAATGCTAAGATTATTAATATCATTAATTTTATTATTTGGGTGGAAAAGGGGTCGGCAAACACAAATTCAAGAATATGAGGTCAGATTTTCGTTATTTTAAAAGGGTAAAGCGTTAAAAAACAATTTTTAAATATGTTAATTTACAAGTAGATAAGCCATTCGTTCTCCATGCGAGCCCTTCCTAGAATTTTGTTAGAAGTCTTTGGTTTATTTGCGACTTGTTGTTTTCTTCTAGCATCTGAACCACTTCTCACAGCGGTGGGCACATGACATTTTGCATTCAGTTCACGGAATTCCCCTGCATTGGCTCCAGACCTTACTTCCATTTTGATTTTCAGACAAAAAGAAATTTCTACAGCGTTTCATCTTTCTCAATAAAGTAAAATTTCCTCCAATAAATAAATTTTGCAGTTATAAACAATTTCACAGTTTTATACTGTGTTCGTTGTTTTCTAACTGGAATGCCAGTACACTCCACAGAATTGAGTAACGTAACATTAATAAATGAATTCAAGAACACTTTCAGAGCTTAACTCTACGCACTTTCTGCTTTGGAAAAACAATTAAAAATTATGCGTAAACGTGATCTTGATGTTTAAAATGCCATTATCGTGGTCGCTTTTAAATTATGTTTTTACTTTCGAGGTACTATCTTTTTATTTATTTTTTTAAAGTGATTTTTTATGAAAAATACACATATTTTTATTTAAAACAGGAAATAAAAATATGGAATTCATAAAATTTTTTAAATGGAATTTTAATTAACTTTTGTAAATTCATATTTAGTCAAATTTTAGTAATGAATTGCTTTTATACCAAATCTTCTGTAACGAAAATTATTCAATATATTTCACTCTTTTTTTCAACAGCACGTTAGTAAACCACTCACCCGTGTTATGAAACAAAAGATCTGCAATAATGCTTAAATTTACTAATTTAGGCATTTTTTTTTATTTAAAACGTTATTTTTTAAAAAAATGTCTATTTTCTTAAGTTAACTTACAAAGTATATTTTACGTCATAACATAGTAATAGATGAGTGGAACATTATTACAAAATTTTATTTCGGTATCTTAAAAAAATTGCAATAGATGATGCTTCTCGTAAACATACGCAATGAAAACTAGTCGTTGGGGGCCACCGTAATACTTACCCATCATGGATATGTATATGAAAATAAAACATGTGGAAACTATTTATACAATGCATTGCAATTCAGAAACAAAATTTAAATATTGTTAATATACATAGTAATGCTATATTAAAGAACTGCTGATTTCGACAAATGATATAAAACGCCAAACTACTCAAGTAGTACCGAACTGCGTAAAAGAAACATCCTTTTAACTCCAAACATAATAATTCTATTAACTAACAATTAACTGCGTCGGATTAAGCGTCTCATTTCCAATTAAAATATACTTCTGAATTGAAATTTGAATGAAGTACAGGGTCATGAAAATTCGAAGAATGTGGAAAACAAGATAACAAATATGTCGGCAACTAATAATCCGATCGACTTCGTTCTATATGCAAAATGTGTGTTATGTTATTGCCTTTTACGTCCATTCCTTAGAACAAAAAAATTCGAAAATTTTTATGTACCTTTCAACAAAACGAATTTTTCGAGATTCCGAAAAAAATAGTTCCGGATAATGGAGGTTACTGATATTAAATAGGGTTCGTCCCACTCTTACATACTAACTACATACAAAATTTCAAGTCTCTATCCCAATTTGTTCGGGAGATAGAGCGTTTACAGACAGACAGACAGACAGACTGACAGACAGACCGACGGCAAATTTTTTTTTTCTAAAAATATGTTTTTCGGAATCTCCACTATCTAAAACGTGTAAATCCGACAAAAATTTTTTTTCGATTTTCAAAACGATTGCAAGACTTACCCTATACTACATATGATGGGAAAGTAAAATGCAATTTCCCAGAAAACTGCAAATAAAGGTTTCGATATAGTACAAAGAATTATATACAAAGTTAAAAACTTTAAAGTTCAGCATTTGAAAGTTGGCTTTACATATTTGAGTACATATTATGTGTGTATTAAAATGTATTGTTTTCCTTTTCATGGCTCTTTAAACGGTCACTTCCGATTTCAGAAAGGTCTCTTTCGTTTTATATTTTGGCTATAACTTTGCTTCTATTTATCGCTGAATCAAAAATAAGGCATTTTTGGAATACTAAATGCTTACACTATAAAATAAAAAGAATAAAATCGAAATTTTTTGAAATTAAAGTGCTTTGTGATTCTGACTTTCTTTTAGGACTTTCTGTCACATAAGAATGAACATTTTTAGACATTTTTAAATATTCTTTACCTTTTTCTATCAAACAAAACCATTACTTTTTTATTTACAGTAATTTGAGCTAATCAGAGATAGAAATTTTTCATTTTCTTTCCATTTGAATCTACTATGTAACATTTTATATTAAAGCAATTTCTAAATCCCATTAAGGATTTCTGTCAGATTTTAATATTTTAAATAAATGAGATGAATTCCCTAAAAAGTCGGAATGATTTCCCTGGATAGAAAGATTACATAAAAATAAATAGAATTTTCTCTGTGTATTTTTGATTTATTTCGAGAATTGAATGTATTAAAAGTTCTTAAAGTGGTATCACCCTACATTTATTATTTGTAATTCAAAGAAATCAGAATGTTGATTGATGTGTGTAAATTGTCGATGCATGTTTCAAGGGGCAGGATTAAACAAGCTTTTGACAAAAATGATTAAATCCAGAATTTCTGATTGAATCGAACTAATTTAATCCTCTGAGTGTAATTGGGTGAGAATTTGTATTTTATTTTTTGATTACAGTATGTTAAAATTTCCAGTGTTTATTTTTGTTAACTTAAAAATTATAAATTTCAAATCTTTCAATATTTTATTAGCTCACTTGCTTTTCAACTAATAAAAGAACTTTTTAAAATTCTATTTAAATGCAATTTAAGTTACAATATCATAATAAATTTAAAAAAAATGTTTTGAGTGTCTTATTTTACTTTGGGATATCGTGAAATTAAAAAATGCATGCTCATAAAAATTTACAAATTATAAAACATTTTTCGTATTTTTCTTAAAGCCTTTATAATTTCCATATAGGTAAAATAAAAATGAAAATGGTGCACGTTTCGAAAGAAAAAAACATAAATAGTAACAAGCATTTAAACAAATGTTATACTGCTTTTGAAGGAGATATTTACTGCTTACGCACTTGCTAATAACTGTCATAGATAAAGTTTATTACAAGTACTTTATTACAAGTATGTATTAAGTGATTAAGTATTAGAATATATTAATGTATATCAAATGAAAATAGTCATGCTCAAGTTAATGTCAAACATCGGGCTTTTAATTTCCTCTTTACCCTAGTTACTTCTACTACCTATGTGCTTATCGATTTAATGTTAATCGATATATTAGTTGTGATAGTGTCCAATTGTGTTAAATAGTTTTCATTGGATTTATATTGTTTCGTGGTTTATTATGCATGAAAATATTTCATAATTCATATTTCAAATATTATTTATGAGTCATTATTTTGAAATTCAGATAAAAAAAGGATGTTTTGAATATTGTCTTTTTTAAATTGGTTTGATATATTTTTATGTTGAAGTAATCATATTAATTATTAATGTGCAATTTTGAACTCCTGAAAACGTTTTATCTTCCCTATAGAAAATGGCAAAGTTCAAGACTGTGAATTGCCATTTTTCCTGAAAAATGAAATGCCGATATGTTTGTATGATGCCGATATCTCTGGTAAGCAACAGCATTCCAAAATTCTTTTGGCAGAAACTATTAGGATAACAGTACCTGCTTACTAAAGTTTAGTTGTTTCTATGGGGCATTGTTAGTTTACATTATGTTGTCACAAAGCATAATCAAAGCGACGATTTTATCCATTTTTCTCCACTTAATATCTTGTTTAAGTAATTGTACCCAAACTGTGTCTTAAAGAACATGGAAGTATATTACTAGGACAAGCTAAATAATATAATACTGCATAAAGATATTGTTGCTGTTAGCAGACATAATCTGTTAAATATTCAAAATTTTCCAAATCTGCAACATTTAAATTAGTGTTATCTGAAAAAGACATCACGACTGAGTAAAATAAAATATAGCATACAGTAACCGACCATTTGTACAAAAACATGGAAAAGAAAAAGAAGTGGGGTCTCGTCATATTTTTAGGGAAAAAAAAGTTGTAAAAAAAGCGATGTCAATGATCACATTTTCTCCTACTGGAAAATGAAATATCCCATTTCTCTATCGGAAGGGTAAAGAAAAAAGGGATATTCCATTTTCTGATAGAGGAAAAAAAAACATTGAAAGAGGAATGAAAAGTAGGATTTTTCATTTTCTGATAGGGAAGAATTGTGATCATCAACGTTGGCTGTTTGAAAATTTTTTCATTTTTTTTAAATATGACGAGTTCCAACTTTTTAATGTTTTTGTACATATGGTCAACTATTGCATGCTATATTTTGTTTTATTCAACCGTGACCCTTTTTTTAGATGATACTAATGTAATTGTTGCGGATTTTGAAAATTTTGAATACGTAACAGATTATGTCTGCTAACAGCAACCATATCTCGATGCAGTAATATATTATTTAGCTTGACCTAATGGTACAATTTCATATTCTATAAGAAAATGTTTGAGGTACTTTTGCTTAAATAAGATATTTAAGCGGAAAATGGACAAAAACATCATTTTGATTGTACTTTGTGGCAACATAACAATATAAAGTAGCAATACCCCATGAAAACAAATAAATTTTAATAAGTAGGTAAGGCTATACTAACAGTTTATGCCAAAAGAATTTTGGAATATTTTTGCTTGCCAGAGATATCGCACCACAAACATGCTAGTATAATACACTTTTAATGAAAAAATGACATTTGCAGCCTTAAACTTTGACATTTTCTACAGGAAAGAAAATAATTTTTTTCAGGGTTCCAAAGTTGCACATTATTCATTAAATATGATTTACTTTAGCATAAAAAAATCAAGCTAATCAAAAAATACAACTATCGCACTTTATCGGATTTTTAAAATATCCATCCATCCATCTTATTAATATGTAGCACCTTGACCATAACTAACTCTTGCAACCTTTTTATAATTTTTATCACCGTTACTCAGGAACCTCTCCACTCCACTCAAGCTTCACGAGAATTCCTGGAACAAGATTTTTATCTAAGTGTACTAACTTCTCATCTCAGTAAAAACTACATTTAATGTAAAATCTCAGCGATGTATTATATTATTTGTAATAATTGTTTTAGTAAAACAATGTGTGTGTTTATGAGTAGACTAGTGTTTCAGTGGTGACCCGGAAATTTAAAAACTTTAGAAGCTGATTTAATTCAACCGCAGGAAAATTTAGCCTAGCAGAAAAAAATTTCACGAAGAAATAAATAATAGCACATCAAAGGGTTTACTTTTGATTGATGAGAGATGGATATCAGGTCAGTTCTGTTTCCTGTAAATTCGAGAGAGATTTTTTTAAAAACATTATCATGCTTAATTCATATTATTATTAAGGTTATTGCACATAAAACGCATTCAAATTATAATTGAGAATAGATAGCATAAATTTATAGGTAGCTGGATATGCAAGGCAATGAAATTAATAGAATTGCACTTCGCGTGCCGCCGTTTTGGAAACAAAATATTCAATTATGGTTTTCACAAGTAGAAGCCGCGTTTCAGTTATCTGGATTTACAAACGATGACACCAAATATGCTAGTCTAATTTCATCAATCGACTCTGAAAATGTAAATTATGTTAGTGACCTTATATACTGTCCCCCACAGCAGGATAAATATGACACATTAAAGCGCAGGCTTATTGCAGAGTTCGCAGACTCTGATGGAAAACGCTTAAAAAAACTTCTGAGTGAATTGCAGTTGGGAGACAGTAAACCGTCTACATTACTCCGCCAAATGCGCGATTTGGCTGCAGGCCAACTCAACGATAACTTTTTGCAGAGCTTATGGTTACAGAGATTACCACCAAATATTCAAGCCATCTTATGGGTATCGAACGAAAATTTACCTGAACTTGCGGTTTTAGCCGACAAGATATACGAAACTACAGCAGATAACACGCAGGTATATTCTGTTGCAAAATCGGAACCAATTGCGGCAATAGACCAACCATCTATTTTAGGCATGCAAAAACAAATTGAGAAGTTGACATTGCTTGTCAAGAAACTTTCCGAAGAAAAAAGTCAATATAATTCAAGGGGCCGAAGATTCACATTCCGAGGCCAATCAAGGAATGTAAGCCGAAATCGGCTTACGAAAACAATCAAAATTATTGCTATTACCATAATCGGTTTGGTCGTTTTGCTAGGCAGTGTAGGCAGTCTTGCTCGTTCACCCAGTCGGGGAAAGAGTGGACGCTACCACTCAAACAAGTGCCGTGGGTGGTAGCGATGTTTCGGTAGCTAAAACTAATAATCGCCTTTGCGTCTATGACAATGCTACAAATCTGAAATATTTAATTGATACCGGTAGCGATGTTTCGTGCATACCAATAAAAAGAAACCAACACGGTTACCAACACATTCCTGACTCCTTTGAATTGTACGCCGCAAATCAGTCAAAAATAAAAAACTTCGGTACAAAATTATTACAATTGAATTTAGGTTTACGCCGGGTTTTTAAATGGAATTTTATAGTTGCTGAGTTCCCGACACCCATTATCGGAGCAGACTTTTTGAGACATTTTAATCTACTTGTTGATATTAGGAATAAAAGACTTATCGATGGAATGACAAAAATAGGCACCTCAGGCAGTTTGGATAATGTTCAACAAGGGGCAGTTAAAGTCATTATAGAAAATTCCCGTTGTCACACCTTGTTAAGATCTTATCCAGATATTATAACCCCAGATCACAAATTTGGGAAGGCCAAACTTTCCACTGTGCATCATATTGAGACAGTTGGGCCGCCAGTCCATAGTCGCTCTAGAAGATTATATCCAAAAACCCTCGATGCCGTTAAAAAGGAATTTGAATTTATGATTGAGAAGGGTATTTGTCGCCCATCCAAGAGCCCCTGGTCTTCGCTCCTTCATGTTGTGACTAAATCAACAGGTGGTATACGCCCTGTTGGCGATTATAGGCGCTTAAACGCAAAAACAATTCCAGATCGTTATCCCATTCCTCACTTACAAGATTTCTCCTCTGCTCTCCATGGCAAAACTATTTTTTCAAAATTATATATTTTTAGGGCTTACCATGCGATTCCGGTAAATGAAGAGGATATCCCGAAAACTGCAATAATAACACCCTTTGGCCTGTTCGAATTCCCCTTTTTAAATTTTGGTCTCTGCAACGCTGCCCAAACTTTTCAGCGATTTATCAATGAAGTATTAAGGGATTCAGCATTTTGCTTTGAATATTTGGATGACACTCTAGTTTTCTCTGATAATGAAGAGCAGCATGCAGAGCATTTACAGCAATTATTTCAAAGACTCAGCGACTACGGGATACAACTAAATACATCTAAATGTGTGTTCGGGGTCTTTGAACTTTCATTTTTAGGACATTTGGTTTAAAAAGGTGGGACTAAACCCTTTCCAGAAAAGGTTCAAGCGGTATTAGATTTTAAGGAACCGGAAACTGTAAGGGATTTACGCATGTTTTTAGGCTTAATCAATTTTTACCGTCGATTCTTGCCACATGCTGCGGACAAACAGGCCATCTTAAATGAGTATCTTAAAGGAAACAAAAAAGATAACAACCATATAGAGTTGACTGTGGAAGCTAAACAAGCTTTCGATGACTGTAAACAACAACTTGCAAATGCAGCTTTACTTGCTCACCCTTCAGAAACGTCGAATTTGGTTTTGTGTACTGATGCTTCAGATTTTACAATCGGGGCTGCACTCAATCAAATTACAAATAACCAATTTCAACCTTTGGGTTTTTCTCCCGGAAACTGTCTCCCACTGAAAAACGTTATAGCGCGTACGATAGAGAATTATTAGCAGCCTATTCGACTATTCGACACTTTCAATACATGCTTGAAGGTAGAACATTTTGCATCTATACCGATCACAAACCTTTAACTTTCGGTTTTCATCAGAAATCAGATAAAGCATCCCCACGACAAAACAGACAACTAGATTATATATCACAATTCACAACAGATTTGCGTTATGTAAAAGGTTCAGATAATATCATAGCAGACACTCTCTCTCGAATTGCAGCCATAGAAATGCCTTCGCCAATTGATTATACAAATCTGGCCAATGCACAGGCAAATGATCCTGAATTACAAGACTTATTAAATGAAAGCACTTCTTTGAGACTGCGTAAAGTTGTTCTACCAGACGGAGAGATTTATTGAGACTATTCAACAACTACCATCAGGCCTTACGTTCCAAAAAGCCTATGTTTTGAAGTATTCAAATCTCTTCATAATCTGTCCCATCCTGGAATAAAGGCTACAACAAGACTCACTACCAGTAGATTTGTGTGGCCGGAAGTGAACAAAGGTTGTAGAAACTGGTCCCGTGCTTGTATTCCATGCCAAAGATCTAAAGTACAACGTCATATCTCCAGTCCTCTGGGATCCTTTAAGACCCCAAATGGAAGATTTGAACATGTCCACATGGACATAATTGGACCTTTGCCACCATCTCAAGGATACTACTACGCCTTGACGATGATAGACCGATTCACGCGCTGGACGAAGTCATTTCCATAGCTGATATCACAGCAGAAACGGTTTCACGGACATTTCTTTCTGCCGGGATTTCTCGTTTCGGAGTGTTTACATACATAACAACCGATCAAGGTCGTCAGTTTGAATCAGAACTATTAAAAGCTCTGGCTCGAAATTTCGGAATAACGAAGCTTCGAACGACTTCATTTACCCCAAGGCTAACGGAATTGTAGAACGTTTGCATAGGCCATTGAAAACTGCCATCAAATGCCACATGACAGAACGATGGGTTGATACATTGCCACTTGTGCTTCTCGGCCTTCGTTCCTCTCTGAAAGAAGACATTGGTGCAACAGTTTCAGAATTGGTATATGGAACTACCTTGAGACTTCCAGGTGAATTCTTAGGGCTGCGACCAATTTCGGACCCTGATCCTAAGCCTTTCGTGGATAACCTGAGAGAGGCAATGAGAAAATTGCAACCAGTACCTCCAGCAAACCATGGACGTCATACACCATTCATCCATCAAGAGTTGAAAAATTGTTCCCACGTCTTTATGAGACATGACGCAGTCAGAAAACCACTCCAACCACTCCAACTTACGACGGACCATTTAAAGTCCTTTCCCGTACAGACAAATGGTTTACACTTGACATCAAAGGTAAAAAGACAACAGTTTGTCTCGACCGACTAAAACCAGCATTTTTGCTCAGTGTGCCTGAAGATATTCCGCCAAAGAAAACCGTCAATAGCCAAAGGAAACCTTCAACAGCCAAACACAGTAGAACAACAAAAGAATGAACCAGATAAAATAACCAATTCCGGTAGAAAAGTCCATTTGCCAATCAGATTCCGTGTCTGAAGACACTGGGGGGGGGGGTATTGTAGCACCTTGACCATAACTAACTTTTGCAACCGTTTTATAATTTTTATCACCGTTACTCAGGAACCTCTCCACTCCACTCAAGCTTCACGAGAATTCCTGGAACAAGATTTTTATCTAAGTGTGCTAACTTCTCATCTCACATGGGCACCACCAAACATGGTGCGCACAGATTTTGATGATTTCAAAGTATGTTGTAGAGGTCAAACTACTAATTATTCAGCTGAAAGGATTCTTTCAAATGGGCCTTGGTTTTTGAGAAATTGGGGGTCAAAGTTCAGCGTATATTTCAAATACTTATTAGTACGAACGCCGTATGTGAATCAGTGGCGTTGTGGTAACGCACAAGCCTGCAAGTCGAAAGGTTGCGGGTTCGAATCGGTCATCAGCGTTTATTTATTTATTTTTGTATTTTTACACGTTACAAATTTTAAGTATTTTTATTACAAAATTGCTACAGCTTTTGATATTTTCTTAATAAATTACATTTACATTTTTAAATTTTTTCATGAAAATTTATTTTTTTTCTGCAATTTTTAAACGAATATTTCTATTGACAAAACTACAAAACTAGTTTACGCCTTGAACTTTTTTTTATTAATTATTATTCGCGTTTTTTATTTTAAGCAAAATCCTGAAATAATGATTTTTTTCCCTCTCGCTTTTTTATTTTATAGCATTCTAAATGAAAACTTGCCTTTTTTTGTATATGTATAAATAATACAAAATAATTTTCGGGTGCAATTTTTTAAACGTCTTTAGGATTAGATTATTCGAGTAATGCGTATCTTCGAAAAAGTAATAAAATATTAATGCAGTAATGTTAAAATGCAAGTTGTTACCAATTATTCAAGTTTTCAATTTTCCAATTTTCTGTAAATACATTTATCTCCAAAGTTCAACATGAACATAAGTTATCGTTTGCACAAATAAGAAATGACAGATTACATCTATTTTTTTATCAAATCAAAACACTCGTTCCGTAATTCAACTGAAATACGAAATAGACGATGGGACGAAGCCTCAAAATATGCTTAAAAATAAGATTCCGTTTGCCATCTCATAGGACTACGTAAATTTGTTGTTAAAATATTTTAACATCCATATTTTATCGAAAATAGCAATGTTCCCACATTGAAACTTGCACATTACTATAAAATACAGAAATATACTCGAAACTATATCTTTTAACCACTTTGCAGCCATTTTTAGAATCGGCACTAGATGGCGCCACCAAAATCCATTAAAAAGAAACAAAAATACAACAAAACAACTTATAAATCACAATACATGCCTTTTTATTTTATATTGTGTCTAAAAAGATATTAATTCTGAGCTAAATAAGCATATTTTATTTACATTCATATGGGTTTAAATCCTTTGTAGATTTTGAAACGAGAAATTATAAAAAATAATATAATTGCTTAGAAACAGATAGGATGTCAAACGTGTGTCTGTGTTATGAAAAATGTATAAATATTAGATTTTCCCAGAATATTCAAATTTCCATATCAAAAATTTTTTTCCTAGCAGAAGCGTGTAATTTTTTATATTCTGTTTAATGAGATAAAATTTATAATACATATAAAAATACTTTTTTTAATCTTCTGCTTTCCTCCGTAATTATCAGAATAAATGAAGATTTCTTTTTATTGGTCTTATTTTTTCACTTTTACAAATGATGATTAAACCTTTTTTTTTTATTTTTTTTTTTTTACTTTTAATATATTTTTAAACATATTTATCACGAATTGAGTATTTTAGTAATATAAATTATATTAAATGCAGTATTAAATTATCTAAAAATCGAAGCACAATATTGTGTAATACACATTTGAAAAGAAAAAAAAAGTGGCTGATTAATCTAAAAATATTAATATTTAAAGTAGTGGAGATTTTTAAATATTGAAATTTTCTTATACTTTTTCAAAATTTTAATTAAATACAAATTTTTATTTATTTGTTGCAAAATGTACTTTTAGTTGAACCCTGAAGTGCAGTCAGTTCACCATATTTTGAAAAAATAATAATAAAAAAATGTTGACAAAGTAAACTGTCCTCTTCAGAAAATATCAAAAGGTTCGAAGCTGTAGAATTTTCAATTCTGCTTATAATTTGCGAAGTGTAAAAAAACATAAAAATAAATAAAAGGCCAAGGACTGATTCGAACCCGCAACCTTTCAACTTGCAGGCTCGTGCGTTACCACGACGCCACTGATTCACATGCGGCCTTTGTACTAATAAGTATTTGAAATATACGCTGAACTTTGACCCCCCAATTTCTCAAAAACCAAGGCCCATTTGAAAAAATCCTTTCAGCTGAATAATTAGTAGTATGACCTCTACAACATACTTTGAAATCATCAAAATCTGTGTGCACCATGTTTGGTGGTGCCCTTGTCAGTAAAAACTACATTTAATGTTAAAATCTCAGCGATGTATTATATTATTTGTAATAATTGTTTTAGTAAAACAATGTGTGTGTTTATGAGTAGACTAGTGTTTCAAATACTTTATCCTTTGTTTGCATTTTTAATTTTTTTATTAATTTTATTTTCTTGCTTATATGCGTATATATTTTATATATGTTACAGGCCAAACTCGATTTTAGGCCAAACTAGATTGGCCTAGGCCAAACCGGTCTATCCTAACGCCCATCGGATAAACTAGTTTTTCCTAGGCCAAACTAGTTTGGCCTAACTCTTATAGGATAAATTAGTTCAGCCTGCTGTTTATTGGTCTGAACTAGTTTATCCTAGGCCAATTCAATTTGGCGTTATTTTATTGAATTCAATGACCGCCTCAGCGCCAACATTCTAGTTTGTCCTAGGCTGATCTAGTTTATCCTAGACCAATGTAATTTTACGTGTTTTTAGCTCACATGCGTCAAAGCCTGAGATATAATGGGGTCGCTGGTTCTGTATTTATGTATATACGCATGTTTGTACGTATGTACGTGCATATGTACGTAACGCGATGACTCTTGTAAAAAATATCTTATTTGCTTCAAATTTTGGGTGAAGTTTCATTCTGATAAGGTACTTTTCTGATTAGTTTTGGGAACTCATTGGATAAGATTAAAAGGGGCCGAACGGGAGGCTAATCCTCCACCGTTAATTTAGAGAAATGGATTTTTCATGCAGAATTATAAGTTTTCATTTAAAATTTTAGATATAGGATCATTCTGACAAGGTACCTCCGTGATTAGTTGTGGATGTTTATTGTTTAAGTGTAAAAGAAAGGGCAATGTAGGTAACCCCCAATAATTTAGATAAATGGTTTTGACGCAGAATTTGCCGATTTGCGTCAAAATTTGGTTATAGGTTCTTTCTGTTAAAGCGATTCCCTGGATAGTTTTGGGGGTTTAATGATTAAGTATAAAGGAAAAAATAAAGGATTACCATCTTACCTAGGAAAAACTAGTTTAAACTATTGGCATTTAGATAAACAAGTTTGCCGTCGGAAAACTAGTTTATCCAATTGGCGTTAGAATAAAATAGTTTGGCCTTGGCTAATGTAATTAGGCTCAAAATCGGGTTTGACCGGTAAAAAACATGTGTTTCACTAGAATAAGTATAAATGTGTGTCAGGTGTCATTGCTTGTAACATCAATACAAAAATTTAACATGTTTACCGCGGAGACATGATGCATTGGACATGATGTTTGCTTATTTTTTTCTGCAGGTTCGGGCCGTGCTGAGATCAGACTTGCATTTATTATTTTTTTTTCACATTCGAGCCAGATCGGAGCTGAACATAATTTGGAATTGAACAGCGTTTTTCATTTTTGAGAAATTAATTACCTGTCGACATATAAGCTATTCGTGTCAGGGCGTCAAGTTTTTTCTTTTGCGTGAAATCCCATCGGAAATTCGATTAAAAACATAGCTTTAATAGTATTTTCTCAAAGATACATCGCTTTTATTAAAAAATGGTTAACGTCATTCGATTACTTATTTTCTGAGTGAGAATGCCTGTTAATTTTATGCATTTCCGAAAAGGAATTAATTCTATAAATGTGTTAGGATGTAGCTCTTTTTGGATTTGAGAAAAGCCTTAAGAAATGACAGAGAAATATATTCAAAATCTACATTTTACTAAACATATTCAAAAGTTAAGCTGTTTATAACTCTCCTTTTTTTCTTTTATTCTAAACTATATTAACTATTTAATGAATCCCTATTTGAATATTGAAGAACTAAGAATCTAAATAATCAATAATACACTGCGTATTTTCTACTATGCGAACACATCGTAATTTAAAAATACATTGTAAATTTATCCAATAAATATGTATGCAGTATTTTTTAAAGGAATCTTAAATGTACATGAAGTAAAATCTGAATTTTTTGCAGAAATTGAGTAGGGCCAGATCGAGCCGGACTGAGTCTCTTTTCACTGATTTTGTACAGGCAGGGCTCGAGCTGAACTTTTAATTTTTATATCAGGTCCAGGCAAAATAACTTTCCTTCGGGAAGGGCGGGGCCCGGGCCTCGAAATTCCGGCCCTGCAAACTTCTAACAGTAACCTACTACCCTTCGAATAAAATAAATTACATAGAATTGATGGCAAAACCACTTTGCACAAGGTTAGCTATGGAGCAGTATTCGGGATTAGGTTAGCTATGGAGCAGTATTCGGGATTAATATTAAAAAGAATGTCGTACAGTTAAATTGATGGATTTGCATTCACAGGCTGTTTACACAAATTGTGTATTATAGCCTTATTTTTTTAAAAGAATAACACCCTCGAAAAATAAATTAAGAGAGATTAATTTTTCCCATTTCCCTCAATTTTACTTAACCATTGAACCCCAAACTAATCACAGATACGCTTTATAAAATTGAACAATTATCGAAAATTTGAAGCAAATAAGATAATTTTGCTCAAACAACCATTCATCTGATTTACGGAGGGTAATCCTCCATTCCTCCTTTTATACTTAATCATTAAACCCTCAAACTATTCAAGGATTCGCCTTATTAGAAAAATAACTATGTTCAAAATTTACGGCAAATCGGATAAATCTGCATAAAAACCCATTTAACTAATTTAAGGAAGGCAATAAATCGTCCACTACCCCATTATACTTAACCAAAAAAAAATTAATTAAAGAAGCGCCTGATCAAAATGAATTCATGTCTAAAATTTTAAGCAAATTGGAAATTCTGTATTATAACGAATTTATCTAATTTAAGAAAAGAAATAAATTGTACGCTTCCCCTTTATACTTCACCAAAGAACCACTAAAATTAATCAGTAAAGCGCTTCATCAGAATGAACAAATCCTAAATTTCAGCAAATCGGTTAATTCTGCATGAAAAACCCATTTGGCAAAATTAGGCTGGAGCCCCCGTTCTTCCCTTTGTTCTTAACCAATTAACCCCCAAAACCAATTAGGGATGCATCTTACCAGAATGAATCTATTTCAAAAATTTAAGCAAATGAGGAAATTCTGCCTGAAAAAAGCATTTACATAAATTATGGGGCGTTACTCTTATCCCTCTCTCCTTTTATACTTAAACAATGAACAACCACAACTAATCATGGTGACGCCTCATTAGAATGCTCTTATATCGAACTTTTTTTTATAAAAAGATGTTAACAATGGATGGAAACCTATTTATTTGAATTAAGGTAAAGGGCGAATCAGCCGCTCGATCTTCCTCCCCATTATTCTTCTCCAATGATATCTCAAAATTAATCAGCAAAGCTTCTCAAAAGAATAAACCTATATTGAAAGTTTTATAATCGGGTATTTCTATCAAGAAT
Organism: Maratus speculifer; assembly: GCA_964019185.1. NCBI lineage: Eukaryota > Metazoa > Arthropoda > Arachnida > Araneae > Salticidae > Maratus > Maratus speculifer. Next base: position 420,864,216 of record OZ025292.1, read on the forward strand.
TATTGCGTTGAGTACTTACGTACATACATAGATACAGTACCCAAGGGCACATTAGTAATAACACGTGAGATAATAACACGTCAAATTACATTATTTCTATCAAGAGTTATCGTTCACATCAAGAGTTATCGTACGCTTAACGTATGTGTACGTACATACGTACGTACATGCATGCGTACATACCTGCGTACATACAGAACCAGCGAGCCCATTACTTTTCAGGCTTTGACGCCTGTGAGCTAAAAACAACTTAAAATTACAATGTCCTAGGATAAACTAGATCAGCCTCGGAAAAAGTAGAATGTTGGCGCTGAGGCGGTCATTGAATTCAATAAAATCACGCCAAATTGAATTGGCCTAGGATAAACTAGTTCACACCAATAATCAGCAGGCTGAACTAATTTATCCTATAAGAGTTAGGGCAAACTAGTTTGGCCTAGGAAAAACTAGTTCGTCCTATGGGCCTTAGGATAGACTAGTTTGGCCTAGGAAAAACTAGTTTATCCGATGGGCGTTAGGATAAACCGGTTCGGCCAAGGAAAAACTAGTTTATCCGATTGGCATGATAAAATCACGAGTAGAACAATTCTGAAACAAAAAAGAAAACAGTAGTACACTGTTAAAAATAAAGGTGACAAAGCAGTGCCATTTGGCACCCAGCGGCTGAAAAGGTGGTACCATTTTTCCCACCCGTGGGCTTGAAAATGTGTTTGAGGTTCCGTGTGATCCCTCACTGTGTGATTCTTGATAATTAGGGTGCCGTGGAATGCATACCGTTGGGAAATTTTCACACTTTTGGGTGACTAGTCATTTGCGCATTCTCTGTGACGTGTGTCCTTCCCCTTCAACTCGGCGTCGGCTTGGACGCGAAATAATACAAGAAGAAGAAGACAAGAAGACATCCCACCGGAACCCCCAACCGTTAGGTTTATGGGTTTTTACGTCCCGAGGGAAAAGTCCCTACCGCCATCCAACGAAAACAAAGGCAATATGCAACGCACAAACTGACAAGAAAATAGTAACAATAATAAAAATTACAACTAAAACAGTAATCTGTTTTGGAAAAATTACAGATGCTGTAAACAGGCAACATCACCAACTGCCAACCCGACAAATTAATACATAATAAATAACTAAAATTAAACAGGTAACAAGGCATACAAACATTCTCAATACGCTACAATAAAAAATAAAAAAGAAAGACAAATTAAAAGTTCAAATAAATAAAGAATTACAACAAGAATAATGATATTTACAGATGAGAAAAACTGAATCCACTGAGTCTAAATTACAGATAAAAAAAGCCGACTATAAATTCATAGCATTGACATTAATACTAGGTTGACACATCAATACATATAATGAATAATTGAATAGAGTCCATTCAAGATATTATAATTGTCCTTAAGTTTATGGTAATTTAAACAGTTCATAAGAGTCATTTTCATATTCTGCCTATATGATAAATTTCTATCAAATTTAAAACGATGGATCATGAGTTTGCATTTACCGAAAATATAGTAATTCACGTTTCCAATAGAGCCACAATCACAGCGATCCGAAGGTCTTTTACCTATATTAAATAAGTAGGATGGAAAGCTTCCGTGACCTGTAAGGTAAAATTGTACCACTTCTTTTGTGCAAAGAAAATCTAAGTCAACTTTATTAAAAATAGCATACGTATCTCTTCCAACTGTAGCTGTCTGCCATTGATTTTGCCAGTCTGCAATGGATTTTTGTTTTAAATGTCGTTTCAAAAAAGAAATAGGGTACGGAACAGAGGCATGTACGTTCGCTGACCCTTTTAAGATAACATTTTTGGCTATCTTGTCTGCACGTTCATTGCCCTCCAGACCTGCGTGTGCCTTTATCCAGCCGATGAAAATCTGTTTATGTCGATTAGAATTTAATATATTAAATATGTCTTTGATAATGATATTTGACGGAAAAAGTCTCTGCAGATCACATACTGAAGACAGACTGTCGGAGTATAAAATTTCATAGTTGAAGTCAGAATTTATAAACCAGTCTATCGCAAATTTGATTGCTGAAAGTTCTGCTTGATATATATTATTATAGCTCTTTAAACTGATACCATAATCCATAATGAAACTGCCGTTATAAAATACAGTGTATGCTGCTGACGTACCTTCTGACATATGAGAACCATCTGTATATATGATTGGATAGAGCGATTTTGGAACACTGTCCGTCACATCTTTTATAAAATGAAGATTCTGCAGATGGTTAAAATCTGGAAAATCAAATGTTTTTAATTTATTCATAAAATCCTTGCCCTTAATAACTACGTTATCAAGTTTAATATTATCATGATTATGTAACACAGCATACTTCTTAGCCAAACACCTCAAAGTGATTAAAATTGGCATAATTCCTATTATTACTCGTAAAGCTTCAGTGGAAACATTTCGATATGTTTTGATGATAGACATGAGTCCAATTCTCTCACATGAATTCAATCTTTGGACACCATTAGAGTTCAAATCATTCACCCAGACTTCTGCACCGTAAGCAATCTGTTTTTCAATTACCAAACGATATCATTGCTTTTTATAATAAGTGGCAAGTCCCTTATCCCGATGACCAGTCTTTCTAATGCCAAATGTAAAATTTCGAACATTCTCTCGAACAATATCCAGATGGTGATACCAGTTGAAACGGCTATCTAAATTAAAACCCAGATATACAATGTGTTCTTTAATTGGAATTGAATTGCCTCTCAGCTTAAAAATTGGGCGTCTGTTCTCCAACGTGAATCTTCCCATCATCATAGCTAAACATTTATCAACACTTAAATTAAGTTCAAGACTGTTACAAATTCTATCAAAAGTGTTAACAGAGTCATTAACTGACAACTCAAGAGCTCGTCTTGTATCCGCACCTTTAATAACTATAAAGTCATCTGCATACGATATAATGTGAGAATGTCTTTTCTTATATTCCTTAATAATTTTGTCTGCAAAAATAATCCAGATTAACGGACCAAGGCATGAACCTTGAGGACAACCACGAAAGGCGGTGAACCACTTAATGGCATCCGAATAACGGAAACCAATTTTTCTGTTAGACATATAATTCTTCAGTGTTGATTTCAAATAAATTGGTATAGGCAAATCATCAGTGAGCTCTGCGAAAATGTTCCAACATACCGTGTCAAATGCGCCTTCAATATCCAAGGACACAATCATGCAATACTGTTTTCTGGTGAGAACATCCTTAACAATTTGCTTAAGTGTAGTTAGTGCAGTCACCATTGAGCGACCCTCTCTGAATCCGAATTGCATATCTGAGAAAAAAAATTTTAGATTCCAGAATGGTCATCGCACGGATTTTAATGATCCGTTCCAAGACTTTTCAAAAAATGGAGAGTAAAGTGATAGGACGGTATCCTCTGGGTGATTTAGCTGATTTGTTTCGCTTTCTGAAAAATATGACGACTCCTGCTTTCCAGCATTCCGGAAAATGTCCCAAGGCAATACACTTATTAAAGATAGCACAAACTAAGTCTGGAAATTTATTGAAGATATTCTTGACAATTATAGCGTCCAAATTATCAAAGCCAGGTACTTTACCATTTGCCTGTTGGGATAAAGCAAATTTGATTTCCCTTATGTGAATATTAAAAAAGTCATCGTCATTTACATAATTTCTAGAAGAAATAAATTCATATATTGTATTTGGAACATCGTTTGTCTTAAAATGCTCAGCCATCAACATATCTGCGACTTCATCATAAGTAGTAAAAGGAAACGAACCGTCCAAGGAAGTAAATATCAGGTATGAGAACTTTAAAGATTTTCCTGAAAGGAATTTATACAAATTACCAAAAGAATTTTGTGTCCGTTCACAATAATTGCACCATGATTTTCTCTTCGCATCACGAACTAATTTCTTATACGCGTTTCTTTGATTTATATAAGCTTTTTTATAAGATGGATTGTCTAAATGCTTTCTATGACGTTTGTATAAAGCAGAGACATGGTTTCTAGCTTGAACCATTTAATTGTCGGTTTATTTGTATATGAGCCTTTCTTAAAACATTTCTCAAGAATTTGATGTAAAACTTCATTAAAATCTGTAAGCCAACTTTCCAACTGGACTGTGTTATCGATCATCATAATTGAGCGCAACCAGTCTACTCTATAGGCTCCAAACATGGCATTAAATTTAGCAAAACTTTTGTTCTTGGTTTTGTATCTATTGGTAATACATTTCACAGGTTGAAATAGTTTAATATAAATGTTATAAATCGGCGGTCACTAAACTAGAAATGTAAATCATCAACTTCCCAGTTGTCAATAAAATACAGATTTCATATCCACCTAAAGTGAGGACAGGCCTTCCTGTAAGGTTCCCTTGGACAAATGAAGCAGGAGCATCCACATCATTGATAATGCAAAGATTGTTTATAGAAATATGCTCTAACAGTATGTCTGTTCTTTCTGAGTCACGAGAATAGCCCAAAGTTCGTAACGGGACATTGAAATCTCCACCAATCACGATGTTGTCAAAATTTGGAAACATTCCAGACCATTCTGCAAGTTCAACATCTAAAACACCAGAGGGAGGTGAATAATGAGATCCTATAAAAACTACACCATTTCTGGTGTTTAAGGATACAAAGACACAGTTATCCGATATCAAAGATTCTAAAGCAATGTAATCTGGGTTAGTAAATATTATAGCACAAGATAGCTTATTTGAGAGAAAAAAGGGCCAATTAGAAGGAAGACCAGAAATAGCACCATTAAAAATATACGGATCTTGTATAAGAGCAATATTAATGTCAAAGTCAATGGCATATTTAATAAAGGCATCGTTTGCATCTCGGCAATGATGAAGGTTTATTTGAAGGAAACGAAGAGCCTCAAAGATCATATTTTCATACTGGTCGCCCTTAGCTGCGTTGAGGTAACAACTTTAATTTATACTTTTGATATACTGGGCATTCTGTGCTATCAGCACGATGAGAATACTCGCCATTTTTGTCCTCAAAATAACAATTATAGCAACAAATGTTTTCTGATTTACAATTTTTAACCTCGTGGTCCTCTGCGCATTTGGTACAATGCATTTCTCCTTTACACTGACTAGCATAGTGTCCGAAAGCCTGACACTTGAAACATCGAGTGATTGAGAAAAATTCAACGACGCGATATCTTTCAAAATCTATGCAAATTCTTTTGTAACTCAACAGAACATCCCGACCATTCCGATCTATATCAATTAACCAATTGATTCTCCCATTTTTGGTTTTAATCTGACGAACAATATTAAAATCCAATGCCGTATCTGCATAAAGTTCTTGTAAGGCATCACGTGCAGTTTTATCCGAAGTAGAACTCTGCATTTTTCTAGATATCTCCTTAACCACATTCGAAATAGAGGTCGATTCCTCAAATATTCTTTTGATTGAATTCCGTACTAGGCCTTCGTCAACGCCAGGATCCACGCTCAGTATTAATAATCTTTCACGTTTTCTACGTGGAATATTCACCTTGATCGATTTCTTCAACGCATCATCTTCCATAATCTTTTCTTTAATAATCCCAGAATCTACTCTGTTAGACATTTTAAATATAACCTTGTTTGTCTTGGTCATTAAAACATCTCTAGAATTGGAATATCTGTACCGGTCTTACATAATTCTTTAATTTTATTCTTAATAACGTCCGGATCCTGTGTCGGCGATGTCATTGAAAAAATTACTGAATAATCTTCTCGTCGTACACCCATCTGTTCACCTATATCATCAGAAACTTCAGCCTGCGCATCTACCGAAGATCTCGAAATTCTTTGGGCTATTTCTTCTAATGCTTTATTATGCTTTTCCATTTCTGACAATTACGTTTTCAGAATCGCATTTTCTTCAGAAATCTCCGAAGCCCTCAACGCTATATAATCCATAATTTTACGTGCCACGCCACAAACCAGATTCGTAACCTTATGTCCCTTTGAACGCTTAATATCAAAATAATATTCGCTGAATATCGAAATAATACAACTAGAATAGTAATGAGTGCCACTCGTTTATAGCGTTTTTGCACAATTCGCCATGTAAGATCTTAGTTTTATTAATACTAAATATCGCCATTAATGGCGAATAAATAAAGGAAGTTAAAAAAAAAATAAAGATATTCATTTTAAACAAAGATATGCGATAAGTTTCAGTGATTTTGTATATTATAATTTATTATTGTTATATATATATGTTAAATTTCAAAAATGACTCCATACATTATTTTCAAGTGAAGACATTTTAAATCATTAGGATGTTGATGTCGAAACTGGGGATTTCTATCTTGTGAAAATGAATGATGTCGAGTCATCTGTTTGCTTGTTTTTTTTAAATTATTTATCTAGATTTATTTATAAGAATTTCATTTTATTCATATTTTTATATAATGAACTTTTTCGCATCAGCTTGCGCAATTTTTTGTTGCTTATTTCAAAGAAATAGACTTAATGATGCACTATAATAATTAAAAAAATTAAATATAATTTGTTTAAAAAAAGGAATTCAAATTTTTATTTGTCTGTTTGTGTCTATGACGGCCAATTATCTACACGAGGAATATAGGCAATAAAGGGTGGGATGCCCTCCATGGAGGGTCTTTCTAAAGGAACCTAACACGGATTTACGCAAGTAACTCCAAGGTTCGATGAAAACCATGGAAAACTCCGAACGGTTAGGTCGATGGCCGCGATTGGGTTCGCACCCAGCACATGCCGTCTACCAGTTTCGGAGGCAGAACCTCTCGGCCACTGGTGGGGATAATTTTTTATTTTTCTGAAATCTAAACGAAATATTTGTAAGCAATAGAAGAATTTACAAATTTTACCGAGAATTGATTTTTACTAACTTGTAACGTCAGGTGCCAATGTTGGTTTGTTTTCTTAGAGCTCATTTTGTGAAAAGTAAAGGCTTTTTTTAATAAAATTTATTATATTTTTGTGAAAAAAGAAAAAAAAATAACGAAAGTCAAAATCGAATAACTCAAATTTGAACCAAGTATTTATCAACAAAAACTTTTTTTAATCCTTTTGCTGAATTTTTCCTTTTTGCTGAGCTTGTTTATTTACAATTATACATTTTAAAAGTCACAAAATAATTCATAATTAATAAATATTAAGTTTTCATGGAATAGAATTTTGTGAAAGGTCCTATTTTATTAAAGGAATTTAGTGATGAGGTCTGGTTTATTATAAATAATTTTGTGAAGGGATTCAATTTATGAAAGTGATATTTGTGAAGGGGTCCATTTTATTACAGTGATTGTCGTGAAGGGTACTGTTTTATTAAATAATTTTTTTTGCATGAGCCCTAAATAAGCCCCAAATTTGTGTGGATAGACCTTTGAACGTATTGATTTGTTGAATATTTGGCACTTTTAAATTTGTTGATTTGATAATATGTATACATAAGAAATAGAAAAAATCATTAAATATTTGATTTCTGCAGATATTTTTATTCTTCAAATACTTTCTATTATCGAAATTTTTCTTTTTAAAAATATCTTATTACAAATTATGTATTAATAACAAAATAAATAAATAGTAATTCCTGAATTGATATTTTGATAATTATAAATGTGTCTTATTTTGAAAAATCTTTCGAGAGTTTCCTGACATATTATTAATAAAAAATCACTGAAACATTTCACGGAGAGGCTGAATGAGTGTATGTAGGAATGCCAGATTATTGAGCTACATCAAGATATTTAACTCTCATATCTTAAATAATTTTTTTCCTCTAAAAAATAAGGATAAATCAATTTCTCTGCACTCTACATCTTACTCAAAACAATAGTAAAAATGATAATAAGTATATTAACCAGTGCGAAGGTAACAAAAATCTGTCAAAAATCAACATTGTTTTCAAGTTGAACATATCTATTTACGATTTAAACTGGAAGTTAAAAGTTAAATTGTTTATTAACAAATTTAGTTATAACTAAAAGGACTTTTAAATCTTAAACAAAACTCAACATCTTAATTAGCATTTCTTTAACTAGTGTCTATCGGCTCTCTAATGTCTATATAAATATGATATTCCATCAACCATAAAAAAAGATTTAAACGTAATTAAATGCTTTAAATTTGATCATTTTCCATGTTGAGTTCAAATGAAAATGAATTAACCCCTTGTATTCCATGATTCAAATTTCATTCATAAAATACAATAAAAAACAATTGCTAGACAATGGGAGGAGAGGTGCAATTGTGAACGCTGTATTGAGAATACTTTCCCTTGTAGAAGGAGGAGGGCTGCTTGGCTTTTTGAAGTAGGGGAGGTTCTCCCTTGGGGTGCCATCCTTTCACCCTTTGGGGCACTCTGCCATGTGTTATCTGTAGTTTTAACTGTGTGTTGCATTAAATATTGCTTACCATCCAATGTTGAACCATTCATGGTTTAAAACATGAAACTACCGAATATCAAAACAATATTGGTAAGATTATTTTTCTATTTCATTGAAAATATTTCCAATAAGAATATAATATTTAAGCAGCATTATTTTTTTGAATAGATAATAATTTTAATGTAAAGTCAATTTTTAAATAACATTCGAATCTTATTAGAAATATATAAATTGAATGATATAATGGTGCAACATTGGACTTCAATATGAAAAATACAATCAGTTCTAATACCAAACAAAAATAAAATAAACATTAATAATGTTATAAATAATAATAAAAAATACGTCTATTTCTAATAATAATAAAAATATTTTACATTTTACATTTACCGAATATGAGATATACAATTTGTTCAAAACTTTTACGGAAGGAAAGAAAACTTTTTTTCCTATCAAAAGTGAAGGAAAAAAAACTTCGGTTTCGTACTTCAGAACTCGTTTTGTAAACTATTTTCGGCCGCAGTAAACTTTTATGACTCAGTAGAAAATTTCCAAAAGTGCATCGTATAATGGAATTGAAATACATAATTGAAAGACCACAAAATTACATTCGAAGAAATATTATGCTCTTTTGTATTATAAAAGACATATTAAAGTACTTTTAGTTATTAAATTTTTTATTCCTATGTGTTATCTAAATTTTAAAGTAGGATGTAATTGATTATATTTCATATTTTTGTATGCTAATATTGTGGATCCCAATACTTAAAAATGCAAGAAAAACTACAATAAATTTATATACGATTCAGATATTAAATTTAGTTTTTTTTAAACATTTCAATAGCTTTATAAATTAATGTTTTGAAATACGTAAAAGTTTAATTTAAAGCTTATAAAAATTACCAAGATTTTCCTTCTCTCTTACTAGGGAATTGCAAGAAGTGTAAGTCATCGATTTTGACGAAAGTGGTATCGTTGGAAAGATCTTATCGAGAGCAGTAAAAAACTTAACGGAAATACCCGTCGCAAATTAGCCGTTTTTGAGATATCTGACAATTTATGTCACGTAACTAGTGTATACTTTATGGAGAACTGCAAAAAATTTTAGTCTCGATTTTAACGAAAGTAGTATCGTTAAAAAGATATCATCGTGAGGGAGAAAAAACTCAATAGAACTGCCCGTCGGTAATGAGCCGTTTTCGAAATATCCTATAACTTATGTCACGTAGCTAATGCATATTGTTCTAGTGCACACTTAATGGGGGGACCGCAAAAAATTATCTTCTCGCTTTTGATGAAAATGGTGTCGTTGCAAAGATATCATTGTGAGCAGTAAAAAACTAAGTGGAACTACCCATCTCAAATGAGCCGTTTTCGAGATATCCGACAATTTATGTCACTTAATGCAGTTTCCCAGCAGTGTGCATTAGCAATGTGACACAAATTGTCGGATATCTCGAAAACTTCTCATTTCCGACGTGTGATTCCATTGAGTTTTTTAATCCTCGCGATGATATCTTTTCAACGATACCACTTTCGTTAAAATCGAAACTAAATTTTTTTGCTGTCCCCCAATACGTGTGCAGTAGCTACGTGGCATAAAATGTCGGATATCTCGAAAACGGCTAATTTGCGACGGGTAGTTCCATAAAGTTTTTTACAGCTCACGATGAGATATTTCCAAGGGTACTACTTTTGTCAAAATCAGTGACTTACACTTCTTGCAGCTCCCTAGTTAGTGTATTTTATATGAAGAAACTGAAAACTAAAAATTTAAAATTGTGTTACTTTACAAAATCGGTTATTCAAGATTGTTAGAATATTAAAATTACATCCGTTAATTGGAAAAATACAAAATTACAAATGGAAAAAATAAGTAGTAAATATGCAGCCTAAAACTGCAATAAGTCATTTAAATTTCAACTGTTGAATAAATTACTTACCAATCATACGTAATATAGATTAAGTCTTTAATAGGTTAAGCAATAGTTTTGAAAATCGGAAATTTTTTTGACAGATTTACACATTTCAGAAACTAGAGATTCTGAAAAACATATTTAAAAAAATGTCATCTGTCCGTCTGTCTGTGTGTCTGTAAATGCTCTATCTTTAGTGAGCAAATTGAAATAGAGACTTGAAATTTGGTATCTAATTAGTATGTAATAATAGAAAGAAGTCTCTTGAATATCAGTAACGTCGAATATCGAAAACTATTTTTTTGGACTAACGAAGTAATCCTTATGATGAAAGATAAATAAATTTTTCGATTTTTTTATTTTAAGGAATGCATGTAAAAGACAATAAAAAACATAAATAGAATGAAGTTGATCGAATAATTTGTTGCCGGGTTATTTGTAATCATATTTTCCACACTCTTCGATTTTTCATGACCCTGTATTTCATTTAAATTTCAATTCAAATATATAATTTAATTAGATCTGACACGCTTAATCCGAGGAGTAAACTGTTAGCTAATATGATTATAATTTTTGGAGTTACAAAGAAGCTTCGTTTACGCAGTTTGGAACTGCTTGATTATCCTGTCGATCAAACAACATTTGCCGATTTATAAGATTAAACACCAGTAAAAGATTATCGTAAATGTCACATTCACGTAACATTAAACACGTTACATGTGTTTATTATGTCACCAAGTAATTTTTCATTTGACGTTTAATTTGTATATTTTTATTAATAGTTTAGTAGTTTATTTGTTCTTTCTCTAAAAAAAATCCAATTTGTATAATTTTGCGAGTATTTTGGTGATTTATATAATTTGTCGAAATGGGTCGCCACGAATAACCAAAGTAGTACGCACAATTCCGTAATAGAGCATTTACTGTAGGAAAAATATTTAAATGTACGTTTAAATTTCATTTTGGTTTGGTTTGGTTTGGTTTGGTTTATTTTTGTCGTCCGATTATCTACGCTAGGGATATAAAATTTCATTTTGGAATTGAAATGTATTTTACAAATAATTTACGCATGCCTTATTTTCATATTTTATATTATTCATATTCATGATAGGTAATTATTACGGTGGTTCCTAACAACTTGTTTTATTGTAAAGCAAATATTTGTATGAATAAATTTTATGAAACCACGCATAATTTACAAAAATTTCCTCCTTGCCAAAACAACGAATATTTATAAAATCAGGTCAGACTCAAGAATATTCAAAATAAATATTTTCAAAAGCGCTTTACTAACAATTGTCTCATGAGTGACTTTTTCGATGCCTCAATTTTCACTGCACGATTAAAAAAAAAAATATATGGAAAAAAAGCCAAAAAAAAAAATGTTTGAAATTTGTATATTGGTCTAATAATTTAAAAAATAGTGCAAAAAACAAAATTAAATTTCAAATTTTCGGCTAAAAGTTTATATTTTAGCGTGTGTTTCCTATATATACAATTACAGTTTTTAAAGATTGTATTAGCTATATTTTGCAATTAAATAGGCTTAAATTAATTAATTTTATGTGCTTAATACTCTGCACAGTAAAAATTGAAGACCCAAATTGGCTTGAAAGATTTCTGGGTATAGTAATTTTCCTGAAATGGTACAGTAAGGATTCCAAAATGGTAGAGTATTGTTCCCAAAATGGTTCAAAACAGAGCAGATCTTAGTTAACATTAAATTAATCAAAATTTCTGAGGTATAATGTATATACTATCTAAGATATTTTAATTGTTTTAATGTCATTAAAAATCAGACTTATTTGAAACGATTTTGTGCTACAAACTGAACTTTCCAAATTGGAACAATTCTGTACCCAGAAATCTTTCAACCCAATTTGGGTCTTCATTTTTTACTATGTGCAAGTTTCTTTATATTAATATTTAGTATTCAGTAAAAATAATAAAAGTGAACTTCCCCTTAATAAATTGATTATTATTTAATTGTCTACAAAGAACAAATTCTATTTTTTTTTCCCAAAATTAGTCATTTGACATGAAAAAGATAAGTGTTAAAATAGCAAATAAAGCCTTTGTGCACAAATGTTTAAGGATAGAGAGCCAACGAATATAAATGCACAAATAAATTATGAGAAGGTAGCAAATAGCTATTTCGAATCTACTAACGAGATTCTTCATCAGTGCAAAACTCAGCGAGCTAAAAGTAGCAAAACTGAGCGAAGAGACAGAGAGACGCAGGCTTATATACCCGCTATGGGAACAATCCCGCCTAAAGGAAAGCAAACAATGAGAAGAAAGCAGCCAAAACCAACTGAGTGGACAAGTAGCGACATCTATCGGAGAACAAGCAAAACAAAAACTAAAAAGCGAGTGAAAAAAAAGTATTAAATTAACGATTTCCAAATACTTGGAAAATAAGGAGTATTAGTACTTTCATAATTTATTTGTGCATTTATATTCGTTGGCTCTCTTCCTTAAAGATAAGTGTTATTCGCTCGTGTAAGAAGAGATTGTTTTCTTCGTTACTAAAATCTTTTAAAAATTACACAATTTTAACTACATTTTTTGCTGCATTTGGCAGACATATTTCGATTATAAAAGGCAGATATTTTAATATAAAAAGTTGTTTTAGTGCTTATTTTTAATTATAACACTATTAACCCTTTCCGGCGAAGTGTTGCCGGGTCGGCAACACCTAAAGTTCCCCCTGTTTAGAGACATAAAAACTCCGTGAATATTTCAAAAACTACCCTAATGGCTATTTTAAATCTTTCATATGAGTTCTAGATCGCAGCAACACAGATATCAAATTACACACATATTAAATAATAGGTCACAGATTTTAAATAATAGGTAAAATATTTTTCTCTACTACGCGCTTCACTGCAATGCTCTTCTCACTGCGCTCATCAATGGTGTACTTATGGGGAGTTACCACTTCGGCAACAGCTGTATAATTAAAATGGTTTGTACAATCTTTACAAAATCCTCTAGGCCTAAAAAGATTGCCTAATTTTTTTTTCTTTAAATTCCAACTTTAAAGAGTAGTGCGTCGGAAAGGGTTAAAGGATTATACAATAGAAAAGTTTATGTTCAAAATTTATAGTATGAATCCAGAATTTCCGTATGAAGAAAAGGGCCAAACTGAGAACCTTGGTCGCATCATGGAAACTATTGGTTTAGCCTCTTATCTAGCAGATCTTTTACTTCTCCACAGGCTTAAAAACAATAATTTGTAAACCATAGAGTACCGAGGGGGTTCCGCCTCAGAAATTCTTCCAAAGAAGGCTTCCGCGAGCCCAAAAATTTGAGAACCACTGGTGTAGAGATATACAGTCGAATCCCGTTACAACGAATTCGCTTTATAACGAACGAAAAAATTTGGTCCCGTCGTTTTAATATTGTATTTAATGCTATTTTGTCCTTTTATAGCGAACCCCGGAATCTTAAGAATCGGTTATAACGAACTTTTTTTTAGTTGACCATGATTTTTTTTTCTCTTTTTACTCTTCTGATGATGTGAAAAAGGGTTTTCGGCTTTAATTTTATAAGAAAATGCATGCTGGCTAGTAAAACATGGTGCAAATTAACGATAAGTCTTTTTACTAAAAAGTAGTAAGACCTGCATTCTTTCTCTTTTATGGTAGCCATTCTGCAGGTGTGATCACGCCCACCCGTCAGTTATTTTCCATTACTCCTGTCATAACAATTCAATAACGCATTTGAGCTAACTTATTTAACTAATGATTTAAGAATAATTCGAGATATGACAGCATTGAAAAGAACGTCTTCTTTGAAGCAAGCAATAATCAAATGCTTTTTTCTTTAAATTATACTCTCTGGAGTTCACAAGATGATGAAAAAAAGGAAAATTTAAATGATAAAAACGTAAAAAAACAAAACAAAAATAAAACGATTTTAACGCGCCAATAATTAGTATTAGTCATCCAAAGCCTGGATAAAGTGGAAACATTATTTAGTATAGTCAGGATCATTCCTTAAATTGTTTGCTCATTTATCCTAACATTTATCCAAATTAGGGTTGGTCTCGAATGTTTAGATAATTGGCGCTTTACTGCATTTCTTCATTTTTAGTTAATTTTTTTAGTATTCTGTCAGTTTAATGTAATCAATTTTAGTCAATTTAATTCATTAATCATCATATCTAATAGAATTTAGATTTTTTTTCTTAATAGATCATTATTGAACATACAGGTATCAGGTAACTATTTACAAATTTTGTACACTCTAGCATTTTTTAACGGTTCGGATGTAGCGAACCACCGGATATAGCGAACTAAAACTTTGGCCCCTTAAAGTTCGTTATAACAGGGTTCCACTGTATTTACAATTGAAGGTGCATGGAAAAGAAATGTAGATGGGTAACTGGGTAACTGCAAATATGTAGATGTGCTTGTATTTGAACGCGTAGTAATTTCTTTCCGTGTATTTATTTTTAAAGTAGAAATATATGTGTAGTGCATTTATCTGTAAATAGTTGCGTAATAGCGCTGTCTTTTAATCATTTTTTTAAAACATGTTTGCTTTTAAATTTCCAGGCATCATTTAGAAAAATGAAATTATTTTTTAAATTACGAAAACGGATGAAATTTTTTTTTTTTTTTTAATTCCATAAAAGGCATAGTTTTTTTTTATACGCCTTTCAGTTCAATGAATAAACAAAATTGTTTTCGTTTCCATTTAATCATAAAAAATAAAAGAAATCCATAATAGAATATCTGAATTTTTTCTTCTACTTCTAGAATCAACTCTTTTTTTTTCTCTGATAAACGCAAAATTCGTGTTTTGAACTTAATAGAAAAAAGTAATTGCGAAATTTCTCGTGAAATATTTTTCAGATTATTTTTTGAAAGAATTATTTAAATATTTGTTTTATTAAATTTTTGAATGAGATGTAAACTTACATAGTCCGTTTTCTAATTACAGCTTTTCATAGGTCCGTGTGCAATTTTATGATTAAGTATCACGAGTGGTCTCATTTTGTTCCTTATGTATTGTAGACTAAGAAAAGCGATGGTGGACATCTGGGACCCGCGACTGGGGAGGGGGAGGGGGAGGGGAAGGGTTGAAATGTGCAAGGGAAAAAAATTCCATTTCATAAAAAATAAAGAAAATTATCGATGATTATTAATGTTTAAAACATTTATAAATTAGGAAAAACATTTGTGGGCATCCGGGATCCGCGACTGGGGAGGGAGAGGGGAAGGGGAGGGGTTGAAAAGTGCAAGGCAAAAAAAATTCCATTTCATAAAAATTAAGAAAATTATGCAAACATATTAATGTTTAAAACATTTATAGATTAGGAAAAACATTTGTGGACATCCAGGAGCCGCGACAAGGGAGGGGGATGGGAGGGGGAGGGGAAGAGTTGCAAAGTGCAAATGAAAAAATTCTATTTCATAAAAAAAAGAAAATTATGTATAAATATTAATGTTTGAAACAATTATAGATTAGGAAAAACATTTGTGGACATCCGGAACAAGCGACTGGAGAGGGGGAGGGGGAGGGGAAGGGTTGAAAAGTGCAGGGGAACAAAATTCCATTTCATAAAAAATAAAGAAAATTATGCATAAATATTAATATTTAAAACATTTATAGATTAGGAAAAACATTTGTGGATATCCAGGACCCGCGACGGGGGAGGGGAAGGGTTGAAAATTGTAAATGACAAAAATTCCATTTCATAAAAAATAGAGGAAATTATGTATAAATATGAATGTTTAAAACATTTATAAATTAGAAAAAAACATTTGTGGACATCCGGGACTCGCGACTGGGGAGGAGGAAAGAAGGAGGAGAGGAATTTGAAAGGGGCAATAAAAAAAAAATTCTGTTTAAAAAAAATTATGCATAAATATTAAAGTTTAAAACGTTTATAGAATGAGAGTGGCATTGAAGGATACTCGGGACTTGTGATTAGGAAGACGGAGGTAAGGGAAGAGGAGGGGAGGGGAGGGGAGTGGAAAACGTTGAAAGAGGCAAGAAAAAAATGCCACTTAATTATATATATATATATATATATATATATATATATATATATTAGTATTTAAATCTTTTATAGAATAAGAAAAGCAATAGTGGGCATCCGGGATCCGCAACTAGGCTAGGGGGAGGGGGAGGGGGAGGGAAGGGGAAAGGTTGAAAAGGGCAAGAAAAAAGATCTGAAGCTTTAGTGGGACTGCATTCTCTTTCTGGATCTGACACCACTGGTTCATTCAGTGGTAAATAAAAACCAGTTTTTGGAAGAGCTTCATAAATGCTGTCGACAGAATTCTGAAAGCACTTGCCGCATAAGGTCAAACAGATATCCTTGAGAGTGAAACATATATTGCACTTGAAGAATACATATGTTCAGTGTACATGCCAAAATTAAACATTAAAACATTCAGTGAGCTAAGATGGTGGTTATTTACAAAAAAGCAAGTTGAAGGAACAAATATGCCTCCAACTCAAGCCGCCCTTTACCCAGCCATAAGAGTTCATTACCAAGCAATAATATGGCAAAGAGTACACATTTTAAAAACTAATATTCCACCCCCAACTGATTTTGGTTGGATAATAAAGGAAAAATAATACCTACCTGTCATGTGTAACATGCCATGTGCTCCTCAAGAGCTGGTTTAATCGGTGCGTTGTTCGTGTGTCAAGTGAAGATGTGTAGCATCCTGTAAATGTTCACAAAATGGATTACCTTGTAAATGAAATGTGTTCATGCTCGGGTGAGGCTGATAAATGTGATAATGTTGGAGGCCTTGATGATGTAAATTATGATGACAGTAGTACCGATGATCCTACTTTGTTCTGAAGTTAAACTTTTACTTGCAGTTTAAAATTTGAAAGTTTTTACTATTTAGGTATATGATGTATAATATAGAATAACAATACAAAGATAACAAATAATATTTAGCGCTACAAAATTTGTATCATTTAGTATTTATCATCACTCAGTTCCTTTTCAATTACCTTTATTACTTATTTTTTTCCTTGCATTTTTCAACCCTTCCCCTCCCTCTCCCACTCTCCAGTCGCGGGTCCCGGATGTCCACAAATGTTTTTCCTAATCTATACATGTTTTAAACATTAATATTTATACATAATTTTCTTTATTTTTTATGAAATGGAATTTTTTTCCCATGCACTTTGCAACTCTTCCCCTCCCCAGTCGCGGCTCCTGGATGTCCACAAATGTTTTTCCTAATCTATAAATGTTTTAAACATTAATATGTATTCATAATTTTCTTTATTTTTTATGAAATTGAATTTTTCTCTCTTGCAATTTACAACCATTCCCCTTCCCCTCCCCAGTCGAGTGTCCTGGATGTCCACAAATGTTTTTCCTAATCTATAAATGTTTTAAGCATTAATATTTATGCATAATTTTCTTTATTTTTTATGAAATGGATTTTTTTTCCTTGCACTTTTCAACCCTTCCCCTCCCCCTTCCCAGTTGCGGGTCCCGCATGTCCACAAATGTTTTTCCTAATCTATAAATGTTTTAAATATTAATATTTATACATAATTTTCTTTATTTTTTATGAAATGGAATTTTTTCCTTGCACTTTGCAACTCTTTCCCTCCCCTACCCCTCCTCCACCCCTCCCCCTCCCCCTCCCCCTCCCCTCCCCCTCCCCCTCCCCAGTCGCGGCTCCTGGATGTCCACAAATGTTTTTCCTAATCTTTAAATGTTTTAAACATTAATATTTATACATAATTGTCTTTATATTTTAAGAAATGGAATTTTTTTCCCTTGCACTTTTCAACCCTTCCCCTCCCCCTCTCCCTCCCCAATCGCGGGTCCTGGATGTCCACAAATATTTTTCCTAATCTATAAATGTTTTAAACATTAATATTTATTGATAAATTTCTTTATTATTTATGAAATGGAATTTTTTCACCTTCCAATTTTTTACCCTTTCCCTCCCCCTCCCCCTCCCCAGTCGCGGGTCCCGGATGTCCACCATCGCTTTTCTTAGTCTATAAGACATAAGGAACAAAATGAGACCACTCACTATACTTAATCATAAAATTGCACACGGGATGTAATTAGAAAACGGACTAACATTTGAAAATTAACAAAACATTTTTTCTCCTTCGTTTATTTCATGTAAAATATTATTAATTGTGATTTCTTATCAATGTAATTTAAAAGATTGTGAAATTGTACTTTAACGTTTTTAGGTGCGTTCGTAATTATATAATACGTAGCACCTATAGTGGTCGTTCTATAGTGGTCGTCCGTCTGTCCGTCCGTCTGTCTGTCCGATCGTCTGTCCGCATATAACAATGCAAAAACTACCCAACCGAATCGTTTGAAATTTAAAATATACAATTATTACATAATTTTGTCGAGTCATTTCAAATTTTATGAAACTCGGATGCATAGATCAATTACAGGGGCAATCAAAAGTATTCCATTACATTACGGTCAATGGGGAAAAAAGTTTCAAATGCATTTTAATCGTTTGAAATTTAAAATACGCAATTATTACATAATTCTGTGGAGTTATTTCAAATTTTTTGATAATCGTGTGCATAGATCAATTACAGGGGCAATCAAATGTATTCAATTACATTATGGTCAATGGGGAAAAAGTTTCAAATATATTCTATGCGTTTGAAATTTAAAATACACAATTATTACATAATTTTGTCGAGTTATTTCAAATTTTATGAAAATCGGATGCATAGATCAATTACAGGGACAATCAAAAGTATTCCGTTACATTACGGTCAATGGGAAAAAATGTTTCAAATGCATTTTAAGCATGTTACACTCATGCGAACTTAATAAAATTCAAATGCATCTATAAAGTACATATTATAATATACATCTTACATAATTTGTGGTGCAAAGAACATTTGTTATTGATTTACAAAGCCACACAAAAGTATTCCATTACATAATGGTACGGGGAGAGCATTGTTTGATGAGCGTTTTAATTGTAATTCACTATTTACAATTTTATGAGATTGATATATGAAAGTAATATTTTTAAAACTTCGTTATCGTAAGAACGCACCTCATTTGCTACGCTTCACGTGCAATTTCCAACTTGTTTAAATATACAGTAGATCTTAACTATCCGGCAGCGATGGGATCAGTGATATGTGATAAAATCGAAAACGTCTCTTAACTGAAATGAATTAATCGGGTGCCTTTTCTAATAATTCACAAATAAAGTTATTACAAATAAAATGATTAACAACTGTCATAAATAAAATACTTAATTTTTTAACAAAAATCTAGAATGTAACTAAAAATAAAGAAGTGTGAAGACAATTATAGTATACCGTGTCTTTTTTTAAATCATAATTAAAAAAAAAATCTTAGAATGATAATTCTTTTTTATTTCGTCTAAATTCCGATATGAATGGGTCAAAATTTTAGATTCGAATGCAGTTCATATATAACAGCACTTGCTTCATATCAGCTATTTTTATTTTCTTCTATCTTTACAAGAATAAATTACTGGATTCGAGAAAATTTTCAACCTCCGGTTTTCGACAGATTTCATCGTTTTAGAAGATCTTAAATACAATTTGATGGTTTTTAGATAATGTCTGTCTGTGAGTCTGTCTCTTGACGTCTGTTTCGATGTCAGTCCAACGCACTCTGTGCGTTTGTATGTGACAAAAAGTTTGTGGGAGTTCTATTTCAAGAGCTAATGTACGGAATTTCACAAAACTTTAGCTCCAGTTAGACGTCGATTTCATGATTTCAACTATATAAACTGCTACATATATTTATAAGTTTTTGGTGCTTATCGCTCAACAAGTGATGCTGCCATGCCGCATTATTCACAATTTCCACAATATCTGTTGAGATTTTTTGAAAAACTAATGCATGTATTTTCTTAATATTCTAGATTCTTAATATTCAGTTTCACATTGATATAATTTGGTGCTGATTACATTTTGGTGTAAATCATTCAACAGGTGGCGATGATACGATGTCATAATGATACGAATGATTTTTGCAATAGTTGTATCTGAAGAATGTATACTCGAATTTTCATCAAATTTCAGACTCAGTTCGTCCCTGATATAGTTTAGTGTTATTTAATTTTTGGCAAATTAATCTGCAGGTGGCTCTGCTACACTGCATTTTTAACAGTTTTGCAATAGCTGTATCGCAAGAATTAATCAATCGATTTTCATCAAATTTCAGATTAAGTTTAAAATTTGTTCCTGATTAGTTTTTGGTTTACATTATCCAACATGTAGTTCTCTTATGCAGACATTTGAAAGATTTCACAACAGTTCTATCTCTGAAACTAACACGCGAATTTTCGTCAAACTTCAGATTTAGTTAGAAGTTGATATAAATTGTTGCTGACTAAATTTTAGTGTAAACCATCTAGCCAGTGGTCTCAGTGCTGCATTTTTCAAGAAGTATTAACATGTACGAGATAACAGAATTTTGGGATTGTCACATCTGACTAGTTTAAACTTTAAGTCATGGAATTTTCCTAGTAATACTAGAAATATAGAAAACTGCTGTAGATGACTTCCTGTATCCTCGAACTGACAATCAAGGCAAAAGTCAAGAGACAATAACAAGAAATAAATGACGCTGAATTTTTTTTTTTTAAGTCGTCTCTAAAATTATCAATTGGCTTCTGTCTTTCATATATTTATAAAATCCTCATTCCTAAAGGGCACATTTCATTCCACGTGGCAAAACAAAATTAGATTTTTGCTTTAATGTTTGGAGTATTTTTTTCTATGTTCTCTCAGAAAAATTTGAAATATAATCTCACTAAAACTTTTAAATACTTTTTTTCCGTTGCAGTTCGCTTTTTCAACACTTTCCAACATAGTTGAAATGTTTATCTTTCGGTTTGCCTCTTCTTGTGTAAATAGATTTGGATTGCCATTAATTGATATTTGTCATTAATACGTAACCTGGCACGTTTAGTTTTGAAATGAAGGATATATCATTTGTAGTCGGATGATGGAACGATGCAAATGAAGGATATAGAATTTACACGATCACTCAAAAGAACGCCGTCGCTTTATGGTCATTATGGAAGAAAACAGTACATTACTGTATTATGTAGTAAAATATCATAGAACCATAACAAGAAGGGGTTCTCATAAAGAATGTGTCCATATCTGATTTGAATGCATTTGCGGTATGGATTTTCAGTGCTGTCAATTAAGTGTCGGACACCGAAATGGGAAGCGAAAACCGGAGATGGAGTAATCCTTGTTACAACTGTTTAACGATCTTGGTATGTAAAGCTGCAAGTAGTCTGTTTAAATAGTCTCAAAGATGCTCCATTGGTCACAGGTCTGAAGAGTGAGCTAGCCATCCCATTCACCCCAAACCACGATCGTCGAGATAGCTCGTTGAGGTCGAGTATTATCATCCTTCATGCGGAAATCCTTTCCTGTAGCACCGGCATAAGGACAGACGTATGAATCAATTATCACATCCCGATATTGTCGCACCAAGTTAGAGTTCCTCCATGGAACTCATGCAGATTACTGTGACCACCGAGTAAGATCCTTGACCAAACGATGATTTCTCCACCTCTTTACCTTTGTGTTTCAAAAGTGTAGTATTGATGGTATATGGTACACTATTCTCTTCTGATCAGCAGGTCTTCCTGAATCGCTCTGCTGTGAGAATCTGGACAGTGTGATTCTGGGATCAATGAAGAGTACAGAAGTCTATTTCTGTCTAGTCCAGAAAACGTGTTCTTTTGTCCAACATGAGCGGGAATTTCTCTGTCGTCCGTTGAGAAATACATACAAATAATCACCTTGCACAAAGATTTGTATTGTGAAGGCACCCTCGCACCTAAGAAACAGATATTCTTCTTCCCGATGCTACAAATTTGTCTGCAACGTGCTGCGCACAGTACTGTGTCTTATCCTTCAGCCCGAAAGAGTTAAAAAACTGTTTTCTGCAAGTGATACAATTCTTGGTAAGTCTGGAACATGTTTTTTGGACACAGAATCTTTGGATTGATATTGTTCCCAGAGTCCCTGGTCCACTCTGCGAGACACACTGAGATATTTAGCCGCATCAGTCTGTAACAACCCCATTTCCGTCTATCCAATCGCCCGTTATTTACAGAATCTAGCAAATTACTTCTCCTAAAAAGAGCTAAACTCTACTGGCTCTTGTCAATCTACAAACCGAACCTGTAAACAACAGTTGAAAATAAACAAATCTTACATACAAAATTGCGAGTTCTTGATACCTGCATAATTTCCTCTCATTTTATACCTGATTTTTTTTTTCTATAAAATAAAAGTGGTAGATAGAGTTTTTGAATAAGTTAAAAAAAAATCTCTTTATTACCATTCTTAGAAAAGAGGAATTTTATTTTTACCTCCCTTTTTTTATAGTGAGCATTGAAAAAACTTGTTGTACTTTATACTGTATCTGAATAGAGAAAAATCAACGATAACACTGGCGATAATATATAACTAAAACAATACACTTGTAAAAATCCTCATAAAACAAAAACAAAGCAGGGCGCGTTTCGAGCTAAAATAATAACAGTTCTTCATCAGCTGAATCAACACGTGTCCATAAGGCGTCAGAGTGAGAGGTGAACTATCAGTTTATCTCTGACTTTGTCCCTGAATATGAAATTTTAGATAGGTCGTTGACTGTTATGTGTTTATTCCAGCAATAAGTTCTACAAATGTAAGAAGTTAGCTCTTAGCGGTTGTTTGGGATTCACATGTTTGAGAGCCTTTTAGCACAGAACCCGTAGAGCCATTTAAAAAAAATTCTCCAAAACTGCGCGCAATATTAGCATTTTGCGCTATTACCCACCTGGTCGTTATTATTTTAAGGCACATTATTAAATAAATTTTCCGGACTTTCTTTATTTTATGCAAGTGTAAAGAAAAAAAAATATTTTAAATGTTTTATTTATTTAATTTCGTGATGTGGTTTAACTTCTTTCAGAAAGAGTATATTTCTTCGAGTTCTATAAATGAATCTAAAAATAAATGGTCTGAATTTCTTTTGCTACAAAATATTTACAACTTTTTACCAAATCATTTGTCTCAAGTGTAATTCAGACTGTATTCTTTTCCCTGCTATCATTTAACATATTTAGAAATTAAGTTTGAATGTTTTTTGATGCAAAATAAAAGGATTCATTAATTAGATAGTAATTCAGACTGTATTCTTTTCCCTGCTATCATTTAACATATTTAGAAATTAAGTTTGAATGTTTTTTGATGCAAAATAAATTCGATGCAAAATAAAAGGATTCATTAATTAGATAGTAATTCAGACTGTATTCTTTTCCCTGCTATCATTTAACATATTTAGAAATTAAGTTTGAATGTTTTTTGATGCAAAATAAATTCGATGCAAAATAAAAGGATTCATTAATTAGATAGTAATTCAGACTGTATTCTTTTCCCTGCTATCATTTAACATATTTAGAAATTAAGTTTGAATGTTTTTGATGCAAAATAAATTCGATGCAAAATAAAAGGATTCATTAATTAGATAGTAATTCTGACTGTATTCATTTCCCTGCTATCATTTAACATATTTAGAAATTAAGTTTGAATTTTTTTTGATGCAAAATAAATTCGATGCAAAATAAAAGGATTCATTAATTAAAGGATAAGTTGTTTTGAAATAAATATTAAACGAAATCTATCAATTTTTTAATAAATTTTTTTTATCCAAATTTAATTAACGAATTTACTTTATTAGATTCATTCTGATTAGAGGTGGAGGTTCATTGATTAAGAAAGGGGTAAATGGGAGATCTATTTAACGAAATCAGTTTTTCATGAAGAATTATTACATTTGCTTCAATTTGGTATGCATGTTTATTTTGATAAGGCCTCATCTGTTTAGATTTAGAAATTCATTAGTGAAGTATAAAGGGCGTAAACGGGGAATGGGTAATCCCCTTTTTTGTGGTCTTTATTCTGTGAAATAAGTATATAATCTGCAGTTAGTGTGAATAGCGTGTGAGCTCAATGCTATACGTTTAACTAACTTTATATTTGTATGTATTTTATGAAAACAATTTAAAGAAACTTGTACTGAAGGCGATACAAAACATGTCTAAAATTAAAGCCGTTTAATTCTTATTTTCTTATTTTCTTATAACAGAACGCAAACTAAAAATTCTGTCTTTAAAAGTATGTAATTTTTGTTATTTCATAAACAGTATTAAAATATTATTATTACTTATATATAAAATCTAGATGGTATTTTCGTGCTTGCACGTGCACTGTTAAAAATAAAGGTGACAAACCGGTTGCATTTGGCGCCCAGGGGTGAAAAGGTATTACTATTTGACACCAGTGAGACAAGCCTTTCACCCTTAAAGGGTGCAATGTGTCACCATTAGTTTTAACAGTGTGCTATGCTTTGAGAATTATTTCTTTAATATAACATGCGTAATTTTAACTAATATTTCAATTAATTTTCAGCTGTGAAATAACAACCGAAATCTTTCCTATGTTATTTAGGAGTTTAGACTTACCGATATATGTGAGTGAGAGATGACCAGACTGCGTATAATCATCCTACACTGTTAAAACTACAGGTGACACATTGCACCTTTTAGGGGTGAAAGGCTTGTCTCACTGGTGACACCCTTAAACGATCCAGAATGACACCCTTAATTAGGGTGAAAAGATGACTCCCTTAATCCAGAGTGCCAAGTAATAAAAAGAAATTATAAAGCGACTTTTGGCCTGCGAAGGATTCGACCACTCAACGTCTGGGTACAAGCTGAACGCTCTAACTGTTCGGCCATCGAGTTCATCTTCAAAGTCTCCGTGGAATGTTCAAATGTCCTGAAACTCAAAGGTTGCTTTATATAAAAAGCTCGCCAAAAGTTAGCCATCCAAATTTCTAAACGAAATTGGGATAGCGCATGCGCGGTGATAATCTTTGTCGGGAGAAATTGCTGTTTTAATTCACCAGAGACGGCGAGTTGAAGAGGAAGGACACACGTCACAGAGCATAAGCAAATGACTAAGGATTGAAAATCTTCCAACGGCAAGTTTTGTGCGGCACCCTAATTAGTGTTTATCAAGCAGTGACGGAAAACAACGGCACCCCAAACATATTTTCAAACTCGCGGGTGTCAAATGGTAACACCTTTTCACCCCTGGGCGCCAAATGCAACTAGTCTGTCACCTTTATTTTTAACAGTGTAGCTCAAACGATAGCATATTGGTTTGTTATTTCAAGGATCAACTTTCGGTTTCTGGGTTTGGACATTTTTGTTTTCTCTAAGTTGGTTTAGTTCTAGTTAGCAATGTGATAAATAACATATTTAACATCCTGTGTATTAACTGTTTTCCTTAATTTTTCTCATTTAAATGTTCTAAATATTTAACTGAAATTCGAGAAATATAAGCATAAAGTTTAAGAATAAATTTGAAAATTACATTTTAAAATTAGAATTGTAAAAATACATGTGCATTCTTGTTTTATACTTTTGTCATAAAAAGATTAAAGTTTAAAGAATTTTTTTCTTTTGAATCTCAGATTCGTTTTTAAAAACTATTTCTTAAACATGTTTTTTTACACCAAACACAAGAAGTAAAAAGAAAATGTAAAAAGAAACTTACTTGTCAAAAAAATTTCTAAGGAAAACATTAATCTTTATTTTCCAAATTATCGTTTTTATGGTCTTTATAAATGCTTAGATTTTTTCATAAAAACTAATTTCATTTATTAATTTTTTTACATAAAGCTAATTTGATTTTCAAAAAAAGAAAAAAAAACTTTTTACTAGAATATAATTTAACATGATTTTTAAAAATTTTTCACAATCTGTTTTGATTTAACAAAATCCAATTATAATAATCTTTTTACGTATTAAATATTTGTATTTATATAAATATATTACAGAAATTAATAAATTAATAGATTTTAAGAATTTAAAATTATTTTTAGATTTAAAAAAAAACTGAATTTCTCATTTTTTTGCGCTATATTTGGCTAATTTTCTTCTAGAATTTTCAATACAAATCTCAAATGTTTGCTAAATTTTGAAGAGAAATATCAATGATTAACGAGTCATAAAAAATAAAATGGTAGAATACGCTTCACATAGTAACATGACATGCGTACTTTGCATTTAGATAAAATATATTTGCCTTAGAGCAATAAAAATGCTTTACACTTTCTCTTTATAAAAGAAATAAAGATAGTACAGCAAAAAAATCAGCATTTTTTTAAATTCAAACGTAACAGTTTATTTTTCCAGCATTTTATTAAAGCCCTTTCTAAAATAGTTCAAAGGCTGTCTAACAGTCTAAAATGCTTGAATATAGTCAGACTGTCCTAATATTGATAAATGTCATTGATTATTTCAGAAGAAAAATCCCTGTCGGCTGGGCCTATAGGCGAAGGTAGATTTCGAATAGAGCTCATTTCAACAAAAAAAATATATATATATATATATATAATTAGAGATTAACCCAGTTTAATAACTTCATTTGGCCGTTTATGAAAAATTTTTAATTTCATTTTTTTGCAAAAACTGGTTTTATCAGAATCATCTTAAGAAAAATTCAGCTCAAATGCCCATTATGACAACATATTTTGGAAATAGATTCTAAATATTTTAAAAAATCGACCAAAACAGTATATTATACAGTTCCTAAATAACAAAAAACTGTCAGTTGAAAGCATTTGAGAAAAAAATTGAATTTAAAAATGAGTCATAAAATAACCGATTTGTTGTTTGAATACATCCTTAATTCTTTAATCATGATTGCTTCGGAAAATTTTGTGCGAAATACTCACTTTGATAGCATTTTTAAAAATATATTATATCTTTATCAAAAAACTGGCCAATACGCCACAGTATATAGTTCCTAAATAAGAGGATCTGTAAATTGGATGCATTTGAGAGCGAAAATGGATATTAAAACGAGTCATAAAAAACGCAATTTGTTATGTGAAAACTTTAAATTTTCAAATCTCGAAGACTTCGGGAAATTCTGTTCAAAATACCCTTTTTGGTATCCTTTTTCAAAATATAGTCTGTCTTTATCAAAAAAACCGATCAATGCATCACATTATATAGTTCCTAAATAAGAGGATCTGTAAATTGGATGCATTTGAGAGCAAAAATGGATTTAAAAACGAGTCAGAAAAAAAAACGCAATTTCTTATTTGAACACTTCCTTAAATTTTCAGTCACGATAATTTCTGAAAATTCTGTTCAAAATACCCTTTTTGGTAGCCTTTTTTGAAATATATTCCGTCTTTATCAAAACACTGACCAATGCATCACATTATATAGTTCCTAAATAAGAGGATCTGTAAATTGGATGCGTTTGAGAACAAAAATGGATTTAAAAACGAGTCAGAAAAAAACGCAATTTCTTATTTAAATACTTCCTTCAATTTTCAGTCCCGATGACTTTCGGAAATTCTGTCACAAAATACCCTTTTTGGTAGACTTTTTTGAAATATATTCGGCCTTTATCAGAAAATTGACCAATGCGTCACTTTATACAGTTTCTAAATAAGAGGATCTACACTTTGGATGCGTTTAAAATCAAAAATGAATTTAAAAATGAGTCAGAATATAAGCCGTTTGGATTTGAGGTTTTTTCTCCAACTCCTATTTTTGTTTAATTTCTTTTTGCGATACGAATTGGTCCTATGAAAAACTTGTCAATATAAAAGTTGTAGATATTTTTAAGAAGATGTAAAATAAATTTAATCAGATTTGATATCTTAAAAATTGACGGAGTTATCGATTTTTCTCTTTTTTCAGCGGCCTTTTTCTTTCCGTTTTTAATTTTTTTCATCGGTAAAAGTTGGTCATATCAAAAACTTGTAAATACAAAAGTTTTAGATAATTTTAAGAACATTTATAAAAAATTTAGTTGGACTTGATATCTTGAAATTTGACGAAGTATGAATTTTTTTCTCTGAAAATCCCTGTTTTTTTCGCCCCTTGAGCCCACTTGTAAATTTATCAAAAATCTGTCATGTATATACTTTTGGCCCATTTTTAAGAAGTAATATAAACTTTAAACCGATTCGATATCTACTTTAATTAAGAAGTTATGGCGTTTTTTCGGTTTTTACAAAAACGCCCCCTATTCCGACCCTCTTGGTCCGATTTTGCCCATTAACGAACTCTGCCAAGATTTTATCCCCATTGATTTTATGTACCAGTTTGGTGGAGATTGGTAAAGAATTATAGAAGTTATCGTGTCCATAATAAAGTGAGATATATATATATATATATATATATATATATATATATATATATATATATATATATACATAGATAGATAGATAGATAAACTGGGGCGATTGCAATAGGTAGTATTTCTTACGAAATCTGCCTAAAACAAGATTTAATTTTTTTTTTAAAGGCACAAATGCCAACCTAGTGAAAAATATTATATAACAGGACGAGCCCGGGCCATCAGTATAGCGCACTGACGCTCTACCGACTAAATAACATGGACTAACGACACCCAGCCTGGAATTTCTCACTGTTACATATTGGCAAAGTAAAAACGCAGCACAAGATGGAATATTATCCGTGAGTCACAGACATGGGGCAACATAAAACTCAAATAAATCCAGCATCGATTGAATATATTAATTCCTGGAAATTTTTCCAGAGAGAAAATTTTCTTTGCATACAATATTTCAAATAAAGAACAAGTTCAAACTTTTACTGTTTAAGAGGTGCAAATGCTAACCTAGTAAAAAAAGATTCCATGCCACACTGTAAAAAAAAATTCAAGAGGTTACTAAAAATTTTTTAGTAAATTTTTATTCCACAGAATTTTTTAGTAACCATTACAAACATTTTTTTGCAAATGAAACAAACACTTCTTTTGTAAACTGAACAAAAGAATTTTTTGTATAACTAACTTAAAACTTTTTAGTATAAGTCACCAAGCAAATTTTAGTAATAGCTCCAAAATTATTTTTAGTAACCATGACGTGTGCCCGCAGGACAGGAGCTTCCTTCGAGCTGCATCCAGTGGGTAAAAAGACAGACTTCTGAAACGGAAGACTTTCGGAAAAGCCGCAATAGATGGCAGCATCAAACATTGCTACCTGTTCTATTTCGACATGTTTCTAAAGGGGAGGGAAAATCAGAGATCATTACCCATAGTAACTGCTACGACAGGATTTTCATAATCCCTTTATTTAACAAGTACTTAAATTCGATGCATATTTGGGGGCGGACAGCATCGAACCCGGGTACTTTCAGCCTGGAGTTCGGTGCTATGACCACTAAGCTATCACGGCCACACCAAGTGAGTTTTAGTTATAGCTATTAAAAATGTAAAACTATTAACTCTATTCGTTGCTAGCTTTTTTCTAGCAATTCTTACAGATTCCTTGTAACCGAGTAAGATTACTAAAAAATTTTTAGTAATTACAAAGATAACTAAAATTTTTTTAGTAGATCGACCCTTTTTTACAGTCCAGGACTCTAATCCGGGCCATCAGTATAATGCACTGACATTCTACCGATAAAACCACATGGATTTTCCAATTATTAATAGACACAATCAATGCTGGATATATTTGAGTTTCATGTTTGCCCCATGTCGGTGGTTCACGGATAATATTACATGTGTGCTGCGTTATCTGTGCTGCGTTTGTAGCCGTGCCAGCATATAACAGTAAGATCTTCCAAACTGGGTGACGTTCAATATGGTTTAGTAGGTAGAGTACCACTGCACTATACAGCTGGCCCGGGATCGACTAACGGCATGGAATTCTTTTCATTAATGTTAGTATTTTTACTTCTTATGCAGTAAAAATTTGAAACTTGTTTTCCTTTTGAAATATAGCATGGAAGGCGAATTTTCTCTCTCTGGAAAAATTGCCAAGTATTCATATGTCATTAATGTTCAGCGTGGTATGTTTGGTATTTGAAATGAACCGTGAAGCATTATTAGTTCATTTACAAAGACACTCAAAATAAATAATCTCACAGCTTTCACGCACTGTTTTTTTCATTGTCATTATTTATATTTTCTTGCACGTTTGAAATGTTTTAGCGCATTGCTCATTCACAATCTGAATTTTTTTTTCACATATTAAGTTGTAAGTGCAGCTTTGGCTAACGTGTGGCATCATGCAGCACAAGCGAGATGACAAACATACTTCATGGAATTTTATTTGTATTGAGTATTGAGTAACTGCAAACATGAGTTTGTTTTTCTTAGGCTATACTATGTTGATGAATTACAAATTGCCGTTTTCGACCGCAGAAAATGGTTGCATTAACTTTGTCTTCTAAACAGCTATTAATGCTTTATGTGATGATTGCTCGTTTTTTTCTATTTATAAATCGTTCCAAAATTTTAAGAATGTTTTTATTAACACAAATCACATTTAAACCATTTCTTTACTTCATATAAAACATTAATTAGAACTGTACGGCTTAGGAATTACCCATTGGCTACCGTTGACAGCGGATTCCCTGTATATATATATATATATATATATATATACATACATACATATATATATATATAGAGAGAGAGAGATAAGTACCATGAAACACATGGGATGATTAATTTTTCCTTGAGTTCTGAAATTTATTTAACTTAGGTATCTAAAGAAAACATCACAATCCACTTTAAATAACAGTTTTCTATGTAAGACACTTCAAAACTGTAAAGGCTATGCACACTCTTTAGTGCTAATTAAATATTTATGAGTTTTTAATAATCACCTTATGATTAGTATTTTACAATTTCCATACTAAAGTATTTAAATAGATACTACAACTTCAGATTAATGAATGCATGATTGTTTTAACAGTGCAGTTTTCATCATATATTTCCCTTTTTATATGTCCAGGGCTTAAGTATTAAATTTTAAGTCATTTTAAAATATTTAATGATATATATCATCAATAAAGGAAGTTTTTAAATTTTATTAAATTTTTAGGTAAATTCAACATTTTGTTTATTAATTTACAGCTTAATATTCATTGAGATAAACTGCTGATATAACAGTTTTTAAAATTTCATTAAAACTTTCATTCCATTGGATTTTTGTTTTATTCATCTTTTGCTTACATTTGTGGTTCACTGTAAAAAAAAATTCCGTTAAATTTACGGTAAAAACTGCTGGCATGAATGTTGCTAGCTGTTTTAGACGTAAAAATCGCAGTAAAATTGGATGCAATAAAAGATGTGCATCTAATTTTACTGCAATTTTTACTGCGAAAACTGCTAGCAACATAGGCTTATTAGCGTTACTGCTAGCAACTGCTAGCAATGCCAGCAGTTTTTACTGTAAACTTAACATATTTTTTACACTGTTTATTTATGGATCTTTTAGGTCTTTATAATGTATTAAGTATTGCGTAATCTTTCGCTTCAATAAGTTGCGCAATTACACTCATTGCCATAAAAATTTGAGCGCCAAGAAAAAGACGTTGAAATGAAACGAAATTTTATTCGCGTAAGTACTACTGTCAGATAAGTAAGTGATTAGAAAACAAAAGAAAAAGGATCATTTATATCAGAAAAAAATACAAAAAAAAAACGGAAATTTAAGAACTCTGTTGAACCTCCTTTAGCGCGAATGAACGATGCGATACTACCGGGCTCTGAGGCATACAAGTTCCGTATGATGCCCTGAGACATCTCGTTCCACAGTTACTGTAAACGCGCCTCAAATTCAACCAAACTCGTAGAGTGTCCAACTTTCATTCCCAAATGATCCCATATATGCTCGATTGGTGACAAATCTGGGGAATGAGCAGGCCAGAGAAGGGTGGTAATCTGGCGGACACAGGCTTGTGACATCCTTGCTGTGTGTGCCAGAGCATCGTCTTGCTGAAAAATGGCTCCTGGGAGACCTGCCACGAGTGGCAACACATGTAGCTGAAAAATGTCCTAGGCGTACCGCTGGACTGTCATATTGCCATCGTAAGCAATGGCGCAACATACCAGCACAACAGCTGTGGGATCGGTGTGTCACTGTAAAGCGAAGGGAAGATTGAGGCGTTCACCACAGGTTCCCCCCACACGAACACGATTGTCATCGCTGTTCTAGATCTGCATAGAATTGAGATAGAATTGAATCTAGACTCGTCGCTGAAAACGACTTGGTTCCATTCCGTTGCAGTCCGTTGCCATCGTGTTCGACATCACTCCAAACGGAGGTATCGGTGGGTGGGTGTCATTGGCAGCACACGTAATGGGTGCCGCGACACCAGATGTCCTTCAGCCAGTCGCCTTGCGATGGTTCGGGAAGACACAGGGGTCCGTAGTGGAGGTGCTTCCTGTCTCTAGATAGCGGCAAATGAGGCAATTGGCTAAACG
The DNA here is from genome assembly GCA_964019185.1 of Maratus speculifer. Taxonomy (NCBI): domain Eukaryota; kingdom Metazoa; phylum Arthropoda; class Arachnida; order Araneae; family Salticidae; genus Maratus; species Maratus speculifer. The sequence continues at coordinate 420,896,833 of OZ025292.1, forward strand.
TGTGCGTATCGTATAATGTGAGTGTCTTCTTGACGGCTGGTGTGCCTAGGGCGTCCCGAGCCTGGTCACCGTGTAAATGACGTCTATTCAGTCCACTGGTCCCAACACCTCCTTACAGTAAAATCAGAACGGCCTACTTGACGTGCTACTTGCCGAGCTGACAACCCATCTTCCATCATCCCGATTATTCTTCCCCTCTCCAGCTATGATAGCTGCTGATATTGTCTTCAATGGCTGCGTAACGGTCTGCTAACGGTATGTCTACCTCAGCGTTTCCTTTACAAAAGAAAAGGTAAACGCAGGCAAGTTCTGCTTACCAGTTATATATTCCAAGGAGGACGAAGTTCAACGCCCTCTAAAGGCATTACGCAATGCGCAATTACACTACATTTTTTATCATTTGCATATCTGCCTAATATGTGCCTTCATGCCAAGTTTCGTTACGATCCCACGATTATTTCTTGGTGCGCAAATTTTTGTGGCAATGAATGTACTTATTCACTGTCATTTTCGTCTCAGTTAGAATGTGTGTGGTAAATTATCGCGAAACATCAGCTGGATTGTCATTCGTCTTAAATATTTCAGGTTTAGTTTATAAAATCATTGCTCCATTTTTTACAGCATAAAACTAACCCACTCCCCAGTTCAAATGGGAAAACTATTCTTCGGCCAACTTTCATTTGAATCAAGTTTTCTGCATATTTATCTGCATCTCTTTTATGTAATCTTTCATTGTTGATCTTGGGACACTCTACTGTATACTATCAATTTTACTGCCCATGTCCTTATTGAGTACAGCTTCAGAAACAAATTTCACATGGACTTTATCCCACTTGTTCCATGGCCCCATCTGCAAGACCAAGAGAAACAGTATTATTATTATTTTTTTTTTATACAGCATTTATTTATTTATTTATTTTTAGTTTTAGAAAAATGAAAGGTTTATTTTCATTTTTAATTACATTTTTATTTGTTGTTATTGTATTTTATTTTAATATATTTATTTTTTAATTTGATATTAAACTTTATTTTCATTTTTAAAGAATAATAGTCATGAAAAAGCGTTCCTAATTGTATTCCCGGGACAATACAAGCGGGAAACAAAAGTTTACTCAAGATATTTTTCCCAGTATGGCGCAGCTTCAATTTATGAACTAAAACTCACGGTATGCCATTGTTAGTATCTAACCTAGGTAGAATGCATGCAATAAATAGGAATTATCTAAATACTCACACTACAGTAATTCCTGTCTACAAATGACGCATCAGAACTCAGATTTTCTAACAATAGAAAATCATGCGCTAATGAAATGTATAAGCCTCTCAGTGTACAAAACTTCCCTATTGACGCCATTTTACTCCCCGTTCCCTGTGCCTTGCGTGATAAGTGGCACCACATTCGGAGAAATAGAGAAGTAAAGAGGGGCGAAACTACGAAAAGGCATAAAATTAGTTCGCTTTATTTCACAGTTAAAGGTAAAAAGTATAAAATTCAATGAAAGAGAATTTTTCAGCTTAAGGAGAAGATTTCCAAGCACAAATATTTTTAAATGCTTACCACCTACACTGTAAAAAAGAAAGTATTATTGCACTTAATTTCGGTTTATAAAATGCCTAAAAAGTTTAAATTTGCTCTTTTTCTCGTGTCAACACATGCTTAAGTGGTTTAAAATAATTCAAATGGTGTTTTTCACCTGTTTAAGCGGGCTCCGGGGTTGAAAACTTTTCAAAAAATCGATATTTTTTATGATCTAGTTTGATTATTCAATTAATTCTTAACTCAATGCAAAAAACCGCATAAAAATATTAACATTTTTAACGGAGTTATAAGCATTTATGTATCAATACTTAAGTAGCCGCATCCATATAATTTCAACTTTAAGTCGTGTTTTCTCAAAACTTGATTTTTGACGACTAACACCCAGATTTAAAAAAAGAAAACTATTTGATGGAATGGCTTAATTTTTTTTGCATGCATATAACATCATTATCTAGATTATGAAATAAGGATATAACTATCACTTAATAAAAATATTATTAAAAGATCTCTCAAAGTTGAAAATTTAAAAACCCCCTAAAAATACAACTTTTTTTCTATTAAAAATACTCAAAATATTAAACTATCTAAAATATATTAATTTATAATCTAGATAATGATGTTATATGCATGAAAAAAAATTAAGCCATTCTATCAAATAGTTTTTTTTAAATCTTGGTGTTAATCATCAAAAATCAAGTTTTGAGAAAACGCGACTTAAAGTTGAAATTATACGGATGCAGCTATGAAAGTGTTGATACATAAATGCTTATAACTCATGCATATAAAAATGCAAATATTTTTATGCGGTTTTTTGCATTGAGTTAAGAATTAAATGAATAATCAAACTAGATCATAATAAAAAATCGATTTTTTGAAAAGTTTTCAACCCCTGAGCCCCCTTAAACTAAATTTTACAAGTTGTACACCAGATGAAGTGAAATCAACCACCATGTGTAAAAGAAACAGGGCGCCATTTTGAAATGGCGCTATGGTTGAAATGTTCTGTGTTCCAGGGGAAAATGTTGTTTAATTTTGGATTATATTTCGCAGTAATCATAATTGATTAAAAAAAAACTGTTGAATAACTTCATATTCCGCACTTTTATAGATTTACAGCTGCAATTAATTTGATTTGCTTGGCCAATTTACGAAATCAGAGATAAAAATCTGTTCTATGATGGCCGTAAGATATAAACAACTTCAACGCAGTGTTTTGTTTACAATAAGAAAAAAAAGCGAATACGCATGACATTAAGTGCAATATGTAATAAACAAATGATTTATCTGCATTCTGTTGGATTTTTTAAAAGCTAAACAAAGTTCGGGATGTTTTTCAAATAAATGAGTGATGTTCATTTACTTTTCATTTTGTACAATCACTCTGAATTGTTTGTAAACGCTTGTTTTTCGGATATATTTTTTTACGTATATATATATAAATTGATACATAATATTTGAAGTCTAGCTATTTCGATTTTCTAAAAATAAAAATTACTTAATAATATAAAAGGCGTAAAATTGTCACTTTTGTACAGAGCTTTGAAATATTTAGTTTTGATTTTATAGTGTTTTAAATTCCGCATAACTTGAACTAACAGGAGTATTAAATAAACATGGTGTTGTATCTTGATTTAAACATGCATTTTTTCAATTTATATTTGCATTTAAATGTTTTTTTGATAATTGTAAGCAATTAACACCGTGTAAAATTTTCATAATTTTTATTTCGTTTTTTAGCTGTTGATACTGGAAGAGTTATAAAGATTGTCATACCTTTTTTGTGTTTATTGAATGTGTTAAAACATAATTAAAATGATCATTGGTGGCCGTTTAAATACATTTAATGGAAAATCTTAGAACTTCCATGAGGGGGCGAATATGTTCAGCAAGTAATTTTTGTCAGTTTCACGAAATAAAGCTTAATTTAATGTTAAACATGTATAAGAAATGAGACTATACCAAAATTTACAGGATTCTGCCCCCTCCTTACACACGCACACTCTATGGGACCTATGATAAAGATATTTTTAAGCATGTAAATATAGGAAATTTCATTGTTTACTTACTGCGTATTATGTTTAAAATGTACATTATAATAAATTGCTTTAATTAAAAGGAAATTTAGCAGCCTCTTTGAGTTTATTTTAAAATATAGCTGTGTTAAATTTAAAATGTAATCTTTAAATTATTTTTTATTTTGCTGTTAAAGTCATGTAAACATTGGGAAATTTCCTTTATTACAAACTACTTATTTAGTGTACTTTAATAAATGGTAGCAAAATAAAAAATAATTTAAGGATTACATTTTAAATTTAATATAGCTATAATTTAAAATAAATAGCTTCACGCAAGTAAGTTACTAAAATTCCTTTTAACTGACACAATTTATTATAACGTACATTTTAAAGATATTACTTACTTTACACCAAAAATGGTGGCAACTAAGTTGTCACCAAAGGTGGTGCTTGTTTACGTCAGTCGATGTTTGGTGGTTTATTACACCAACTTATTAGTGGTGTTTTCTTTCTCTAATTTTGGTGGCACATTTTTGGTGTAAAGTTACAGGAATATTTTTTACAGTGTAGTTGAAAAATTTATATGAAATCAGTTGTATAGCTATCGTGAGTTTGAATAAGTTCTAACTCTCATAAATATGCCGGGAATTCAATGTATATGCTATATAAGATTCAGGTTTGGTATACAATGTTCGGTACTCAAAATGCTTAGCATTTATATTTTTGTGAACTGAAACACACAAAATAACACTGTTACATTACAGGCTAAGAGGAAGTATAGTTTGCAGTTGATTTTTTTATGTTATGATACTTAAAAAAATGAGCTTTAAATAAAACATTTAGATGACTACGACATGCTCTGTCAGGAAAATATATATAGCATGTAAATTCTTTTACGATACAAAAAAACGTTTTCCAAAAATTTTAATGATGTTGTGGTATTCCAAACCTTTGATTTACATAAAATACGGTTAAAAGACTGAGAAAGATTTGGTAGTGTTGCTGGATCTAGCAACATCTGTGGTATCTAGTTGCTGGAAGTGTGTTTTCATATGGGAATATATTTTTAAACTGATCAGAATTTGAGTGCATTAGCTTGTGTACATAAATTCTATAGATCACATAAATGAATATAAATACACGAAATGTTACACACACGTCACGAGTATTGACAAAAATTGCTGAAAATGAATAGTTATTGAGTTTTGTGATTTTTGAAGTTGCTTATATAGATATCTCATTTAATTGTAGAAAAAAATTATTATCGTTGGAGAGTATTTCATAATTTATGCTGGATTTTTCGTTATTATTCTCATTATCCCGAAAAATATATTACATAATTTTAGTATAAAAAGTTAGAAATATTATTAGTAAAACAAACGAAAAACAATTTGTAAATAAAATAAAATGAAATAAAATGTAAAAGTATGTGTTGATATTATTCTTAATTTAATACACACAACCATAATTTAAAAAATTACATTTTTATATATAAATTACATATTTAGGATGTATTTCTCTCGTTATTATTATCCCACCATTACCCATTTAAATTTTCTTAGCTTTTCTTTTTTTATTCAAAATGTCCTGATGTAATTTTAACGTCTCAAATGATGTGAAAGTATTTCAAACCATTATTTTAACTGCACATAAAGCACAGTTCGAGGCATTTGTATGTTTTTGCTAATTTAAAATGTCTATTGATTATTTTCGTTTAAAAGATCGCAGCAATTGTCCACGTTTCACAGTAACTTATCTTAAGTTCCACTGAAACTTTATCAAATAAAGCTATTAAAATAATCGATGAAGAAAAAAAGGGAATGTCACGAACTGATTTTAAAGAACATTTTGTTTTTTGAAATAGGTCATTTGTTTTCGCTTTTATTGCACTCTTTAAAAAAGAAATTTATTAACGTGGAAGTACATCCATACATATGCTTTGTAAAAACAAAACAAAAAAAATATATATATATATATTTTTTCATCATGGTAAGTTAGATTTGTAGAAACATTTTTACGGCAATTTTCTAATTTTCTAAAAGGTAGATCTCCGATAAGTGTAGTGCAAGGTCTTTGATTTTCTGACTGGTAGTATAGGCTTGTTAAAAACATTTTAAAATTAAAATCTATATTTTACATTGATTGTGTTTTTAAATACTGTTCTGCACCCTAAGAGTTACGCTGATAAATCCCTATATCGTCATCACTAACTTAAAAATATGATAATTTAATCAGATTTTATAAGATTGCGAAATATTGAATTACATTTTTAATTTAAAATAACGATCTCACTATAAGCAGGTTTCTGTTCATTTCCCTATGATTATAAGAATTTTAAGGTCGAATCAGCTGCTATTAAACATCTTCTGGCTATTTACATTTTTGATTAAATAAGATATATTATGCTATAAAATATACAGAATTTTCGACTCTTGGTATTTTTTGAACCGAACTTTAAGAAAAAAAATGTCAAGTAAGACATTTTAAATGTATTATTTAAGTCTGATGTAATTTTCACTTATTTTTTTTTTCTTTTTAATATTCAAGAAAAAATACATTTGTTGTTTAAAGGCAACATTAAATTAGTATTAATTGTTTTGAATACTATTTGTGCCGTTTTAAAATTCACAACAAATTTTAAAAGACCATATCAAAACCAAATTTTAAAAAACCAACAAATTTTAAAAGACCATATGAAGCAAATCTGTCGTCTAAAATTACTTTTAAATTGAAATTGTTTTGTATTATTATTTGGTATTTTTAAATATCATTTAATTTATTTAACTTGCTGCTCTTAGCTCACATCGATCAATTTATTATTTTAAAGATTTCTTTCTATTTTTAATATTCACGTGAAAATACTTTTGTTGCTAGAAGGGAACATTTTATTTGTGCTGGCTGAGCAATAGCTTAAAAGATCATTTAGAAGTGTGAAATATTTCACATAAATGTATTTTTAAATTTAATATGTTTGCAAAATTATTGCTTAGCTACATTAAATATGGCGTATTTTTTCCCATTATTTTAATATTTTCTTTTTCTTTTAATATTCCCTAGTAAATATAAGTTTTATAACAATATTTTCCTCTAAGTTTCAATATTTTGCCTCTTTTAACTCGTAATAATTTAATTCTCATTTGACATTTCTCAAGGAAATATTATTTTTTGATCCTTTGGCTACAATTACCTTTTTTAAAATATGAAAAAAAATGCTTTTCAAAATGCTCAAAATTTAAGGTTAAAATTAAAACAAACACACAAAAAATTAATCAAATTAATTAAATAAATACAGTTTGCACATGGGAAGCCTCTATTCCACATTTTCCGAAAAAAAAAAATTGATTAAATTCCTATGCATAGTTTTTGCTCCTATAAGACTATTTTTAGTAGTAGAGTTTTAGCAAAATTTAGCATTAAATATTCATTATTCTTGATAATTACAACATGCATCAATGTGTGTATCACAAAATTCTTTATCACAGTAACATTTTTATACTACTTTTTTTTTATAATAAAGAGATACTTTCAGCATGTTTACCAATGTATTTTATGTATACGTATTGCATAAACTTTCCACATAATTAATTATTGCTTTGGTTTAGCAACAATTCCTTCGACACCCTGAAACTACATTGAAACTGGTTCATTATTGTAATTCTTTTGAATTTTTAAATAATTATATATATTGATTTTTTTTACGGTAAAACTATTAACGATTCACATTATAAAAATTAATTGGCATCAAACAAAACAAAGTGTTGTCTTAGATTTGTAAATCATTTTTAAGAAAATTGTTTTTGTGTTTACAAATCAATGTTTGAACAAGTTTTTGAAAAAAAGATTTGTGTTAAAAATTCTATCGACATTCATGTTTTCTAACTTATGATGTTTTGTAAGAGATTTTCGAATCAAAACACCGCAAATAAGTACATAAGTTATGTATTTTTTCATTTCTTCATAGAAGTTTAATGAGCCGAGAAATTAGAGCGCTGATGTTACATCCATGCGACAAATTTTGTTTTATATCGTCCTAAAAATTTTATCCTACTAAAATGTTCACTTTAAAAAAATATATATATATATACATTGTAGAGACCCTAAAATAATCTATATCAAATATTGTTAAATTATGGCATTTATAAATGCATGTTAAAATATAACAGTTATGAAAAACGCTAATTTCTAACGTGATGGATCGACTGTGCAATTTATTTACACTAACTTTTTTTGAGATATGGAGAAGTTCTAAGAAGCTATCGTCTGTGGTTGTATTCGTTCAGAAAAAGAATATAACACTAACCAGAATAATTGTTAGAATATTTTAAAATTAGTTTATCATATTTTTAATTTTTAAGAGCAATCGTAATTATGTAAATACGTAGCATCTATAGTCGTCGTTCAGTCCCATCCGCCGTCCGTCTGTCCTCATATAAGAAAGTCAAAACTACCCAACAAAATTGTTTGAAATTTAAAATATATAATTTCTGTATAATTTTATAGAGTCATTTAAAATTTAATGAAAATCCGATGCACAGTTAAATTACAGGGGCAATTAAAAATATTCCGTTTCATTACGGTCAATGGGATAGTTTCAAGTGCACTTTAATAACATCGGACTCTTTCGAACATAATAAAATTGATATGAATTTATGAAGTATGTACAATGGTATACATTCTGTGAAGCAAAGAATATTTCTTATTAATATACAGAGCCATACACACACTAAAAAATGCATAGTAGTATAGGAGGGGAGGGACATTATTTGAAGTGCATTTTAATTGCATTAAATTGTTTCACTTTTTATGATTTAGATACACGTTGTTAAGATTTACTACAAGTTACTTATAATAGATATATAGTAGTATTTACAGGGACATCGAAAAAATTTATGCTACTATACTGTATCTGAATTACTGTTTACCATTACATTAAGATCTGAGTATTTCTAAAACTTCGTTATAGTACGAACGCACCTCATTTGCTACGGTTAAAGTGCGATTTCCGACTTGTTACTCCAGCACTTTTTTTTAAATAAACTAAAATTCTTTAACATAATTTAAATTTCCTAAAGAGTTCGATATTTTAGTTATGATTTTTTTTCAATGCATAACCTAAAAGTAAGATTATCTTTAAACTAGACGTCAAGCTCTGGTCAATTGTGAAGCCCTTCAAAGCTACTTATGCTGTTCAATAATACTGGTGGGCCAAAAAAAAAACCCTTTTTCGATTTTCGATGATGGCGGATGTAAAAAAGTGGCCAATAATAGCACTCAGTTCACACAAAAAATGGAGATTTTTTGACAATTCCTTACCCTGTCGCAAATAGCTTGAAATTTTGCAAAAATGGTGATTTTTGAGCTTTTTAGCAAAAAATTTAAAAATAATAAATTAAATTTATTTTGGTTGTATTTAGTTGAAAAGATATATTCAACGTGCCAAATGTTTTAATAACCTCTAATTATGCATTATTTTACTGCTATGTTTTTAAAAAAAATGCACAGCTTTTAGCTTGTTTTGCGTTACGTACCTGCGAAACGTTTTGCGTAACGCGAAACATCCCAGAACTCATCACGAGGAGGTAATTGCACGCCGGGTTTTACCCGCCCTCCTCCCACAGAATGTTTTATTCAAAATGTATATCTTTATACGCTACAAAGTCGTTCTTAGAAATGAATTTTAGTATCGGTTTCCTTGCATGCAATTTTGCATGTCTTCATTAACTACCGCACACCTATTGATGCAGCTTCTGCCTCAATTTTAACGACTCTTTTCATAGACTGGGAGTGACTTGGAAAGCAGACTAATAATTCATCCAACATGGATCCTGAAATTACATTTACTCCAATTACTTCTAGTAAAAAGATTTTTGTTATAAAAGGTTCGCTGATTTCGTAGGTGACCCAGTCGATACCCTCATAGTGTTCAGTTGCTTTAAAGTTCAGCCTGGAACTTGAAACTCTCTTACTATGTTGGTTTTTATCTTTTTTTAAATTGCGGCATATTTTTATTCTTTCCCATGTCATTCTTCTAATATATTGTTTATCGTAGATTTCCATTGTTTTCAGTAAGTTCTCGGAATGACCATAGTATCCATTTCTTTGGAAGAGTGAATGCACTGCCTCTTTTAGGTCATCTGGAAAAAACGTTGAAAGTTTAACTATCTGTCACATATGTCTAGGTCCGACCTCGCAAACCTGATGTTTTGCTTTCAGAAAACCAAGAGGCCGCATAAACTGGTACAACCTACTAAGCGACATAAATTTTAACGGTTTATCAGGATTTGAACAACTAACGTACAAGCGTAAAATTCTGCAAGCAGTTGTGATCCATCTCGATTTCACAATTGGTCCTGGTTTTCTATTTTCTAGTTCTCAAAAACATACTCTGGTTGAAACTGCTGCATAAATATCAAATAAGTACTTTTGATCGGTATTTGGATCCTTTAGTATTTTTCATTTCTGATGGCCATAAAAGAGCAGTAGGGTCGAACAAAGTGACTTGTAGATTTTCACACCCCTTTAGTCTAGCACCGATCGGTCCGGCGCGGCAAAGGTCTTATATCCCGTTGTTTCACTATCAAGTTTATAGGGTAGATATCGAAGTGGGAATTCGTTCGTATGAAAAATACTTATCAAATTGTGCCGTTCTCTTCCTGGATTTTTTTTCATGACATGCAATGACACCATTGCGTTGTGCTGTATTAACAGTAGTGCCATCACACCCGAGTACTATCAGTTCTAACTTGTACTGATATAATGATTTTGCTAATTATTTTCCATGACCGGAACGAGGTGTCAAGCGACCAGGTTTAGAAGCACAGTGATGTGTTCTTCACCTTTCTCTCGACCGTGCCGCTTGTACATTTTTTAAAAATAAAAGTAGTTTTTATCCTTTCTACCATAAAAAAATGCTTTTAATCTTCTTTTCTTCAAGAACATCTGTATATTCTTTCCAAGTTTCTGTTTTTCTCTTCTGACTTTTTTTTTATGGATGACGAGATTCTTATCTTCTGCTGTCACAACTTCTGTATGTTGAAGCAACCAGTAGTAGCGACGCATATCAGGATAAAAGTTGGCAATTTCAATTCTTTCAATATGCATGGTGTCCCCAATATGGCTACTTTTCACATTATCGCGTGTAAAGGGACATTGTCATGGCCCTTTCATACTTGCCATTTCTAAGCTCGTCGTAATAAAATGCACAAAGCACTGTAACTGCATGTTAAACGATCCAAAAAGCACTGTGTCTCATTAGGAAAAGGTTTCACGTTTACACTGAACAAATGTGGCAGAGAAACGGAGCCTAGAAAAATAATAAGAATTCCTCTTCTATTTCGTCCTTCACTCCCTCAACATCACGATGAGTCATTGCGCTCGCTTAGAGTCTTGCTTCACCCATTCTCACTTTTCAGATTTGTTTTTAAAATATACTGCTGTCCGTTGCCCATAAATATGATATTTGACGCATAGAAAAAAATTAAGAAGCCAAAGGGATATAAATAAAAGAAAAACTAATGAAGGATTAAAAAAAATACAACGTTTGCTTGTTATACACGAAAAAGCTATCAAAATCGGCTAATTTAAAATACACATAGCAATTAAATAATGCATTATCAGAACTTATTTACATATTTGGTACATTAAATATGCCTTTTCAAGTAAATGGAACCAAAAAAAATAATTTAATATTTTAAATTTTTACAAAGAAAGTTCAAAAATCAGCTTTTTTGCAAAATATCAAGCCATTTGCGGCAGGATAAGGAAATGTCCAAAATGTCTCATTTTTTGTGTGAATTGAGTGCCATCAGTGGCCACTTTCATCGAACCACTTTCAACACTCGGCCATCATCGAAAATCGGAAAAAAAGTTTTTTTGTTCCACCCTGCTGTTCAATGATCAGCACATTTAAATTTACAATAAATTTTCTGTAGAAAATTTTATAAATAGAATACGATACAATAGAATTTTCTGGTTATTAGATTCTCTCAATATCATGGCTTAATTTTACTTTTTAAACTTTATTGGTGCAATCCTCAAATATTTTCTTGAATAACTATATTTATATTTCTGAAAAAAGTACAACCGCTAAATACAGTTCTTGACTGATTTGATCCATGAAACTCAGACATAGTGTCAAATGTAGGTGTTATCACCGGAAAAACGAAAGTTGGTACATTTTTTAGCATGTAGATGATCTCAAATTGACGATTTCAAACGTGCAGACGATTTCAAAAATTGCTCTCACATTCAGAATTTTTTTTTTCAAAGTCTAGTGACATTTTTGTTGTTGTTTTGTTGGCAACAGATAGCAAATAAAAGTGAGGGTGTTTCTTTTTAAGTATATAGTGCATTGTAAAAAAAAAGTCATATGTATACGGATGATTTTGCATTAAACTGCTATCTTTAATTAAACACTTTTTGTTTGTGAATGATAATTGAATATTTTTCGGAATAAGCAGAAAATTTACCGTTTTAATCTTAATGGTTTAATATTAAAAGCTAGAATATTGTATACAAGACAAACAAAAAGAAAAGTTTTCATTATTTTGAGAAAAAAATAATTACTAATTTTGGAAAATATCCAGTTAAATTTTTGTAATCGATGTTTCGACATATAGCTACGGTGTGGTGTAAGGTACAAAGCATTTATCTTCTGCTGACGAGTACGGAAGCTCGAAACGGGTGTGATAATAAACAACACGATTACATGCCTCGCATAAATATAAATAAATATGCATAGTTATGATGAAGATTATTTTTATTGGTTCTATTGCTCATATTTGTTTTTTATAAACAGAAATTTTTCGTTTTTATTAACGGAAAATTATTGATTTGAAAACGGTGAAATACAAAATCAGAGCAAAATTAGACTTATATTACAATACCAGAAGACTATTAATTTTTTAAATATAATTCCACGATCTCCATTTTGTCACATATAGGACATTTAAGTATTGTATGAATATTATTAAGAATTTATTAATTGTTAAGACTATATTTGTCATCATATTAAAAAAAAATCATCATCATATCAAAAGTTCAAATTAGCAAATACAAGTATAAAATATTTACTAATTGGTTTCAATAAAATATTATTTCTGTGTACTCAGTATGCCAATGAAATTGCCAATTGCATGCGTTTGAAAGCAAAAATGAATTTAAAAATGAGTCAGAAAATAAGCCATTTAGTTATTTGAATACATCCACGATTCTTTAATCACAATTACTTCTGAAAATTTCATTTAAACGCCCGCTTTGGCAGCATTTTTTGAAATATATTTTGCCATTTATTATATATATATATACACTGGTGTGCAAAATTTAAGGACGGAGTCCCAAAATGCCAATTTTCAAGCGATAACTTTCACGTGAATATTCAAAAGGAAGTAATATAATTTTAATAACTACTATCCCTGCATAACAGTTAGTCCATATAACCTCTCAATCAGGTCACACATGGTCACAAGAGTCACAGTCACTACGGTGAAACAAAAAAATAGGAAATTTCATACGTCTCTTTTATGAATCTCAAATGACTACTATATGTGACTCCACTGCCAGGTCACTGCGACTGCTGCTTTGTGACGAGTCACCATGTGACTTTACAGTGTCGTTTTATTGAGCCTCTCGTTTGACTGTCATTGTGAATGTTGCATTAAGATAAATCACCAAACAATGTTCCATTAAAGTCACATGCTGAGTTTTCACCACTTTTCACAATGATTACTTCACAGTAGGGTCTCTGATACCATTTGACAATGTCTTGTGACAGAAAGTCACAATGTGACTTTAATGTGTCATTATTTGGTTATTTATATTGATGCAACATTCACAATGACTTTGAAATTGAGCCTCCAAATGACAGTCACATAAGAGTCTCAATAAAACGACACTGTAAAGTCACCTAGTGACTCGTCACAAAGCAGCAGTCGCAGTGAACTGACAGTGGATTCACATATAGTAGTCGTTTGAGACTCATAAAAGAGACGCACGGAATTACCTATTTTTTGTTTCGCTGTAGTGACTATGACTCTTGTGACCATGTGTGTATATATACATATATACATAGTGAGAGAGAGAGAGATTTATTTATACATAAAGTTTTTTGCTGATAGTAGTTTTGGGATCAAGGGTTAATAATTGGTGTAGATCTGCAAAAACATTTCAAAATTTTTAACATATGGGAGACCGCAATGAGTAGGATTTCATACGAAATCTGCCTAATATAGCTTAATCTCAAATGTTAATACTGATGAACCACGTTTGATAGAAACCTGGACAGAACTGCGCATGGGCGAAAAGTTCGAGTCCGTATCGAAAATGGGAAAGTTCGTACTATCTTGAGATGAGATTGTTTATAAAATATCCTAGATGTGTCGAATTTTTTTGGAGAATAACTTTTTGTTTCTGAATTATCTGTTTTTAAATATTACATTGTAATTCTGTTACACTAAAATAAATTATAAAAACAGAAATATAATAAAAAAGATTATTTAAAGGTATGAATTTTAACTTAATTTAATAACTGTTTCCCTTGAATTATAGCGTAACTTAATTTTTTTAGAACTAACGGCTGCATGGCGTGATTTTAAAAATTGCCAGATTAACAATTTGTTAAAATTATTTTTGCATTATTGTGTACTTTATTTATTTATATTATTTGCATGCATTGGATATGAATATGGTGCAGATATCATATATGTATAAGGTTTGGTACATTTTTTTTCCAACGTCAATTTGGCGAAAACCTCATTTTCGAATACTGCTAAAATACACATGTTTAAATTATTTTATATTATTTAGAAAAATAACAACAAGTAAAACAATTTTTAAATACATTAAATTTTAAAAACTAATAACTATAGAACAAAAAATATTTTATATAATAAAAAAAAATAAAAATTAAGGTAAATAAACAGTTTATCAAAAAATAAACAACAATATCAGGGTTACCATATTAGGCAAAATAACGCCATTTTGGCGCCAAGTAAATCCCAGTGAGTATATGACGTACTATACTCGCCCTTGAATATTTAGGTTGTTCGAATTGGCGAATTTCTCGTATAGCCGCCAAGTCAGATGCCAAGCAATTGTTAAAAATGCATTTTAGCCATAAATATAAATGTAAAAAAAAAACATGCTTTTATTAAAATTTACAAAAATGCAGGAGAAAATATATAGTTCGAAAAGGTTATTCGGAGAACTGATAGAAGATGCACAATCATTTAATTTAAAATAAAATTTTACTCAGAACAAAAAATAACATTATTTAATACCATTTCCATGAATACGTAGGAGCAATCACGGCCTCATAGGCTGTACTCCCAAAAGTATGAATGGAATCGGCTTGGCATTCTGCCAAGAGAGGATCTTACAAGAGTGGTACATCAGTAATAAGATATTAATTTTATTTTGATATATTTAAATAACTCATTGTGTAAATGGGAAAAATTTAATACGACGTAAATTTTTTATTACATGAAGAACATTTACTTATACTTTGCTAATCAAAATTATCAGAAGCTATTTAAACAGATGTAAATATATTTAAATCTTACAATTTGTTTTTATCATACTAGCATCTAAATATATGTACAAATTATTTCGCTTAGAGGTAAATAGAATTCCAGGAACAGCTGTTAAAATGTATATCTTAATCTAACTGCGTATTAAATCAAGCATTACAGGTGCCATTTCCCAGTTAATTACTTGTTTCAATTTTCTTATCGTTTGAATAAACAGAGAGAACTGAAGTGGCATATCAGTGAGATTTAGACTCGAAGATATAGTTGACTGATTCGAAATATTTAAATTTCAAAGCACAAATAGGACGTATATCGTACGAATAAATTGACAGATTTACTAGCCACAGAATCGATAATGAAGCTAAACTAAAGTAAAAACATATAAAGGCATAGTACAATTATTTCTGTTCTCCTTACTGCCTTTAGAGCGTGGAGGAATATTTATTTAGAGCACAATAAACGATGTTTTTTCATTTAAAATTGAAATATTCTGTCTTTTTTATCACAATGATGGTCTTTGATAATTTTAAGAGCGTTAAAATTGCATTAAGAGAGTTAAAATTTATTTGCATCCGAATTTATAAAATGTCTTTAAGACAGTGCAGCCAAGGAAGTGAAATATCTTTATAGGTTTAAATTAAATCCTTTATGATAAATAAATGAGGATTTAAATATTAATTAATTGCTTTAAGCCTTTAACTTTGTGTTAGAGATAATTAATTTAGGTAATTAAATTGATAATTATAAATTAGATAATTGCACCATAAATTATACTTAAACATGTATTAAAATTAAAGGTACTACTAGGTTATCCCGTCGACCAAAAATTATTGCCAAATTATAAGATTAAATGCCAATAATGGATGATCGTGAATGTCACATTCAATGACATTAAATACGATATACCTGCTTAAAACGTCAATAAGTGATTTTTATTTCGACTTTTTATTTTTATTTTTTTCAATATTCTACTAATTATTTGTTTTTTCGCTATTTAAAATAAAAATTATGTCAATATGTATAATTTGGCTATTAGTTTGGCGATTTGTATAATTTGGCGAGATTGGTCGACGGGATAACCGAGTAGTACCAAAATAAATACAAAATGCTAAATAATACACACACTACAGAGAAATACATTTAAAATATCTACGTTTCGCTTCTCAGACCGTCATCAGGATAAAAAATGAGTGATCCCGTCGACCAAAAAATTATTGCCAAACTATAAGATTAAAGGCCAATAATGGATGATCGTGAATGTCACATTCAATGACATTAAATACCATATACCTACTTAAAACGTCATTAAGTGATTTTTATTTCGACTTTTTATTTGTATTTTTTTCAATATTCTACTGATTATTTGTTTTTTCGCTATTTAAAATAAAAATTATGTCAATATGTATAATTTGGCTATTAGTTTGGCGATTTGTATAATTTGGCGAAATTGGTCGACGGTATAACCGAGTAGTACCAAAATAAATACAAAATGCTAAATAATACACACACTACAGGGCAATACATTTAAAATATCTACGTTTCGCTTCTGAGACCGTCATCAGGATAAAAAATGAGTAATGTTACATAACAATCTAAAGTTTCAAAAACATGTACACAAACGTTCAAGAGAACAGGAACATACTTAACTAGAGAATGCGCAAAAACCTTCTCAAGTTTGTGGACTCTCAAGTCCAGGCGTGTTCAAGTCTCATTTGAGTACTCTCCCAATAAGTATACTTAGGAACTCTGGGATGTTTGTGCCCCATATTTTTGAAACTTTAGACTTGTATGTAGCATCAATCATTTTATTTTTTATGCTGATGACGTTCGCAGATGCGATACGAAACGTAGATATTTTAAATGTATTGTTTTGTAGTGTGTGTACCATTTAGCATTTTGCATTTAATTTGAATACTTATTTTTAAGAAAAATTAAATTGATACTATAAAGGTATTGGTGATTTCAGATCCCTGTTTGTGATTTTAAATTTACAAGTTTCCTAAAGTATCAATGATCAACAAGTTTTTTTTCCATCATCTAGAATGTTATTGAGAAAAATATTGAATGAGTGTGTCGGACGTTCCTCTCAGTCCACACAACTTTGAAGAATGTCCGTGGTAGATATAGCTGCCACCACCGATATTACTAGGCGATATCGGTCACCCACTGTGAGGTTTGTGTAAATGAAGACTTACGCTTTCAAGTAACTGAATTATCAGTTTATTAAGAATATATGTACACACTAAATACGCTATTTACAAATATATACAATTACAACTCGGATATAGGTGATCCGGTTCAGCATTAAATTAGATACAGTAAAGATTGGTTGTGTACTATTCCAATTACACTTTCCACCTCACACTCAATACACGTTAAATTCACTTTATCGGAGCTCAACCTTGAGTCTCCCAACACAAGTATACTGGGCCTGCACTTCTTAGCCCAGAGCACTAAACACCAGAACGTCTGTGTCCTTTGCGCACCAGAAAACGCACACTTTACGCTCTTCCGCACAGAGCAACCTCTAGGTCCGAAACCTAGGTACCAAATGACTGATCTGAGGCAAACTTGCCCTCTCCAAATCACTGCTTTCCCCAACATAAACCCCTTTGGAGCTTCCTCATTGGACACATACTCCATTCTTTTCTTGCTTAGTGACATGCTGCTAATCTGCTCATCATCCGCATACTTCACTGACAGATGGACATGCCTCTCAGCTATCTCCTTTCTCTAACACACCACCTGCAAAGTATTATCTGGCAATTCCCCTTTCCACAAAGAAGGAATGTCACCTTGGAAATTCTGTACACAACCATACACCACAAAATATTTAAATAGAGAAAGAGTAGACATTACATTCTTTAGCACAGGTGCTATCAGATCCTGACACCCCCCACCTTAGCGGAAAATATGCCTTTTAGGAGCTAATTTTCCTCAAACATATAGTAATATCGCAGAAGAGTTCAATAGTCTCTTTACAGATTTCTTCATTATGCTTATTACATAGGTATTTCCAGGTGTCTGAACACTATCTACTGACACCTCTACTGAACCTTTACTAATATTATTATTACATAAACAATACACATGTTAATACAATATTACAAACAAAAAAAATCAAAAAATATTTACACACACACACAGAAAAAAAAATTAAACGTGTGACGACATCCCTTTAAGGTTGTCGTCACACGTTTAATTTTTTTTTCGTTGACGCTGATGGGCTAATAACTGGTTGTTCTTCCCAGCTGTTTCTATGTAGCCTGGAAATTGCGTCAGCATTCAAATGTTGAGCTCCTGGACGATGAGAAATACTCAAATTCCAGCGTTGTAAGGCAAGAGCCCATCTAGTGAGTTTGGGTGATCTTGGAGTTGTTTCGGTGAGAAATTTTAATGGATTATGATCCGTAATGATCTCAATCTGAGATCCATAGGTCCATTTTTCAAACTTTCTCAATCCAAAGAGAACACTCCAAGCCTCTTTCTCTATACTCGGCCAAGCACGCTGAGCCCCTGACAATTTCTGACTGGCAAAAGCTATTGGTTTAAACTGACCCTTTTCATCTTTTTGAGTAAGGCAAAATCCTACTGCCAGGTCGGAAGCATCTGCGTGGAGCTGATATTCCCGGCCTACGATAGGTGTAGCCAAACTCGTCACTTTACATAACTCATCTTTAAGAGTATTAAATGCTTTTTCTGCCCTTTCATCCCATGGTACAGTATTTTTAACCTTCCCTTTAGTCAATTCGGTTAAAGGTATAGCAATTTCGGCATAATTTGGAATATAAGATCGGTAAAATCCCATTAATCCCAAAACAGACCTAACTTCCTTTTTAGTTTTTGGTCTCTTAAGATCCCTTATTACTCCTATTTTTTCCTCATCAGGTGCATGCGTTCCACCCCCAATTACATGACCTAAAAACTTAGTTAATTTCTCTCCAAATTTACATTTGTCTAGCCTAATCGTAAAATTTCTATTTTTAAGTTCTTCAATGACAGCCCTAACATGCTCACAATGTTCTTCCCAGGTGTCGGAGAAAATGATGACATCATCAATATATGCTTCCGCATACCTCCGATGACCTTGAAGAACCTTATTCATATCTTTCTGAAACGTGGCAGCCGCCCCTGATAATCCAAAAGGCATGGTACGCCACTGATAAGTTCCATTATGCGTTGTAAAAGCTGTCAAATGTTTACACTCCTCAGCCATTTTAATCTGCCAATAACCCCTCAGTAAATCAATCGACGATAAATACTTAGCCGCCCCTGCGGTATACATGATTTCTTGAGAATCTTTCATCGGAAAGGTTGGAACCTGAGTTACCGAATTTAAGGCTCTATAGTCTATATAAAGTCTAACAGTTGCGTCTTTTTTCGCCACACAAACAATTGGATGACTAATTTCAGCGTTTGACACTTCGATTAGATTTAATTCTAATAACTCCTGAATCTGTCTATCTACTTCCTCTCTGTAAGCTACCGGTACACCATATAACTTTGGCTTTTTCCTTTCCACCCCCGGTTTAAGATCAATACGATGTTCCCCTACATCGGCTGGTCGTACAGGACGCATAAACACCTCTTTATTCTCCCTCAAAATACACTTTATATCTTTAACTTGATTGTTAGATAACCCTTTTATTTCGAACATCTCTATATCTCGCTCTACTTCCTCATCCCGGTTCAAAATAGGAATTTCCCCAACTTCTCCGAATTCCTCATCACCCTCAAAAACAATATTAACAATATTACATTTAGCAATAAATTCTCGTATTTTATTTTGGTGCACATGCTTCCTACTCCCGTCAGCTAACTCAACTATAAACGAATGCTGATTACGTTTTTCAACTATGGTTGCCGGCCCTTGCCACCTAGAATATAGTTTATTAGTTGAATCGGGGATTAACAGTATTACCTTATCACCTACTTCAAAAGTTTTTTCCTTTGACCTTAAATTATAATGATACACCATCCTATTTTGTTGCACCTCGGACGATAATTTTGCCTCATTTGCGGCTCTTTCTAAACGTCCCCTAAGTTTATTCAAATACTCATGAATCGGCGTAGTATCTAACTGCGCCCCCTTATTTTCCCCAGGATGACTTGAGAATCGATAAAGGACCTTCCGGCGCTCTACCATATAACAATTGGAAAGGTGCGATTCCCGTCGTAGAATTTGGGACTTCCCTATACGCCCATAATACAAATGGTATTTGTTCATGCCACTTTTTTCCTTCTTCTCTAATAGTATGATGTAACATACGTTTAAGGGTCTGATTAAATCGTTCCACAAGCCCGTTAGACTGTGGGTACTGTGGGGTCGAAAATCTTGGACTAGCACCTAACCTTTTCTCAAATTCTTTCGTTAAGTCGGCGGTGAAATTGGTTCCGTTATCACACGCAATTATATTTGGAATTCCTGTCCTCATAAATATTTGAAGTAACGCATCACACGCGGTTTTAGCAGTTAAACTTTTTAAAGGGATCGCATCCGCCCACCTGGTATGTTGATCAATTAAGGTTAGTATATACTGATGCCCTTGGGAACTTTTAGGATCAATAGGCCCAATTAAATCAACATTAACTACCTGAAATGGATGTTCCGGACGTGACACTGGGGAAATAGGAGCTCTATCATTTACTTTAACCACTCTAGTCAATTGCACTCTAAACATGACTCACAAAATTGTTTAGTTTCTTTCGCCATCCCCTCCCAATAAAATGAATACCTGATTCTCTGTAAAGTTTTCTTAGCTGCATGATGCCCTCCAAATACCGAACTATGCGCTAATTGTAGGATTTCTTCCCTTCTGACTTTGGGTATTACTAATTGCGCTATAATTTCGTCTAACAATTTCTCTTTATGATATAATAAACCATTTACAATATAATAATCCCCCTTATCCATTTTAGCTAATTCCCAAGCTTTCTCTAACTCTTTACATTCTAATTGGGATTCCTTAAACATATCAGAATTGCTAACAATAGCTTTATTATCTTTCTCCACTTCCGTTTTTTCTGGATTCTGACTTTGTACATTTTGAGAACTCGCTTCTATTGCGTAAACATTACAACTGTCGTTATTCATATCTTCCCTTTCACTCCAATTACCAATAATAATTTCTGAACTTTCTAATTTTTGGGCCTCTAGCAATGGCTCCTCACGGTTGACATCTGACAACTCATTAATCACTTCGGGATGTAAAATTACTTGCTCATTAACATTATCAGTCACTGCGCAAAGTACCGTAATTTCGGGTGTATAAGCCGCAGCTCAAACAATTCTTTCTCGACCCAGAATTTTTTTAAAAACAAATATAACTAGTCAGATCGCCGTAAATATTTGTCTTCAATCACTAAATAAAATTTCTGGGTCCAAAAAGAATTGTTTGATCTGCGGCTTATACACCCGAAATTACGGTACTTCCTTATGAATTATATTAGTTTGTCCGAATTGCGGAATAGCTAACGGTAATTTAACCAACGGCGATTGAACTGCTTCACCGAATAACCCTTGTAAATAAATACTACCCGCTCCTTTTAATTTCTCTTCCGGTACCAAATCTTTATGAACAACACTAATTTCACATCCAGAATCAACCAATCCCTTTGCTTTTTGCCCATTTACACTAACTTCAATTTTCTCGAGTTTATTTAATTTCTCACCAATAACGTTAGTTCTCTGTTCGGCCTTTGCCGATATTCTCGCCACAATAGCACCATTAGGTAACTCTTTGCTTTCTTTTACCACAACCTTATGTACACCCGCTTTCGGATCTCGTCTTTATTACCATTATTTCCCTCATTACCCACTTTATTACAAAAACGTTGGTAATGACCTCTCAAACCACATTTAAAGCATTTAGGCGCTGAAGCATCACTAGGTTTCTTAAAATCTATTTTCCTATCTGAAGAAGAATGAGTCTCATTACTCCCGTTTTGCCTCCAATTACCACTAACTTTGCTATCCTCTCTCGGTCTCATTTTTTCATTGTTTACATACTTATCTTTGCCTTTAAAACTTTTATACGTAACGGCGTAAGACTTATGTTTAGCGTCAAAATAATTGTCACATTCTTTAGCAATTTTAGAAGTTTCTAACCATTTACCTTGATGAGTTAATCCAATATATGACGCGATATCCTCATCTAACGTACTTACTAATTTATCCGTAACTATTAACTGGTTGACCTTTTCATAAGAGTCAGCACCTCTAATCTTACAATTATTTTCCCATGTCGCTATTAAACGCGATACAAATAATACATGAGTTTCGTTCTGGTTTCTCCTAGCCTTCTTAAAATTTTCCAAACATGCTTTTGGTGTCGGCTCATGTTCCCTTAGAACTCCTTTAATTCCTCATAATTCTCCATTTGTTCCGTAGTCGTATAAATTAACAAATTATCCGCCTTATCTCCTAACATATTTAGTAGAATTTCGGCCTGCTGGTTTTCCGGTACATTTTTAGTTTTGAATGCCCTTTCTAAGCTGTTAAAAAATAAATTTCATCCTTCAGTCCCTTCCGGTACTTTGATAGATAGAGTTTTAACACTTTTGATCAATTTTTCTATATTACTTTCATTATTAGGTTCCCTAGAGACATTCTAATTATTTGCCGATCCTTGAACCCTTAATCTCTCCATTTCTAATTCATGTTCCATCCTTAATTTTTCAACCCTTTCTTCTCTTTCTAATTTTTCGCGTTTTTCTTCGCGCTCCAATTTTGCCTGTTTTTCTTCGCGCTCTAATCTTTCCTGTTTTTCTAACTTTTCGCGCTCTAATTTTTCCTGTTCTAATCGTTCTGCAACAATAGCGTCAGATAATTACTTAATAACCCCCTCGTCATACTCATCACTGTCCATTATCTTTTTCTTAAGCTGGATTCTGGTATCATCTTCCGCGAATTCAACGTCCAATTCTTCAGCTATCACCTGAAGATCAACCTTTTTTAGTTTCAATAAGAAAGCCATACCTTCACCGATTGTTATTACTACCCTACAATAATATTTAAACCTACCAAATTAATATTTCCTAAATTTTTAACTTAGTACAGTTATATCCCACATATTATACTAAATAATACCCTTCAGATAATCAATACATTTCATTTCTAATTAACCTACTGAATACTCTTATTTTCCTCAACCATTGCTATCACACAATACACTTCCAATAAAACAAAAGGTAAAACAGTAATTCAATTTGATTACTATGCAATACAGATTTCAATTTATACACTTATATAACAACATACAATTTACATAAAAATACTGATACGTTGAAATTGAATAGAAGTATTGGTGTCAATCAAGAAAATCCACATAAAGAAAAATTATAAAACATGCATATATAAATTTCTACAACTATCTTCACTAAAATATTTCCGAACTCGATACTGGTTCTTACTCTTAAAACAAATATACCGAAAATCTTTACTTTTATTTTTCCTCACTATGGCTCTCTTTTGAGCCTTTTTTTTCTATGGCTCTCTTTTGAGCCTTTTTTTTCTATGGCTCTCTTTTGGGCCTTTTTTTTTCACTATGGCTCTGTTTTGAGCCTTTTTTTTTCTACTACTGGCCAATTAAAATCCTAAGCAAATGTTATTATACACTCTTCAAACTTAAAAAAATGTTGCTTCATTTAAATATTACTTTAACAATAATTTAACTGTAAGTAAATTTAATTATTCCTTCCAATTACTATTAACACAATTAGTAAAAAGAAATTATAGACAATCAATACTAGCTCAAGTTATATGACCTTTCCTTAAAACAATAGCCAATATGGTTATTAACATTTTATAGGTAGGGAGTATTGATAAAACACATAAATGATATAGACAATTTACTTAAATTACTATTAATTATACAACAACAAATTTTGGTTCGAGATGTCAGCAGAAATATATGATCAAAACACCTTACCTTATACTTTCTTTGCTGGATTACTTTTCTAATCACAGGTAGTTCCACGATGTAGCGGTAATATGGCACAACAGTTCAGTTTAGTTCCTTCTAATAAAGATACGCACAACACTTTAGTCCACACTAGACGATATGGCACGACACTTTATCATACACTCGACGATCCGGCACGATACTTTAGCACACATTCGACGATATGGCACGACACTTTAGCATACAGTCGACGACCCGGTACGATACTTTAGCACCCACTCGACAATATGGCACGACCACACAAGAATTCCACTGGATACTCCGGCATTAACAGACTGCAACACGTCTCGCTGGTCAGTGGTTTCAGGCGATTCTATCCCGACGCTGCCAACAATTTGTCGGACGTTCCTCTCAGTCCCCACAACTTTGAAGAATGTCCGTGGTAGATATAGCTGCCACCACCGATATTACTTGGTGATATCGGTCACCCACTGTGAGGTTTGTGTAAATGAAGACTTACGCTTTCAAGTAACTGAATTATCAGTTTATTAAGAATATATGTACACACTAAATACGCTATTTACAAATATATACAATTACAACTCGGATATAGGTGATCCGGTTCAGCATTAAATTAGATACAGTAAAGATTGGTTGTGTACTATTCCAATTACACTTTCCACCTCACACTCAATACAGGTTAAATTCACTTTATCGGAGCTCAACCTTGAGTCTCCCAACACAAGTATACTGGGCCTGCACTTCTTAGCCCAGAGCACTAAACACCAGGACGTCTGTGTCCTTTGCGCACCAGAAAACGCACACTTTACGCTCTTCCGCACAGAGCAACCTCTAGGTCCGAAACCTAGGTACCGAATGACTGATCTGAGTCAAACTTGCCCTCTCCAAATCACTGCTTTCCCCAACATAAACCCCTTTGGAGCTTCCTCATTGGACACATACTCCATTCTTTTCTTGCTTAGTGACATGCTGCTAATCTGCTCATCATCCGCATACTTCACTGATAGATGGACATGCCTCTCAGCTATCTCCTTTTTCTAACACACCACCTGCAAAGGATTATCTGGCAATTCCCCTTTCCACAAAGAAGGAATGTCACCTTGAAAATTCTGTACACAACCATATACTATAAAATATTTAAATAGAGAAAGAGTAGACATTACATTCTTTAGCACAGGTGATATCAGATCCTGACAGAGTGTTTGTAATATTATGTTAGTTTCGGTAGCAAAGAGGTTATATAAGGTTATATTATATATTATATAAATTATTTTTTTTAAGTTTAAGTATTTTAAATATAAATATTTATTCTGTCTTAAAAGGTGAAGCAAACTATTAAATAAGCATTTTTTGCAAATACACGGTGAAGAATTACATGTTTTGTGTACATGTTTCCTTACTCTACCACGACATCGTCGAAGATATCTTCTGTCTACTCTACAAGAAAAAAATGCTTTATTGTTTTAAAGACAAAAGAAGACATCAGGAAAGACACAAATCAAAAATTATAAATTTAAACGAAGATAATAATACTAATATATTCCACCCCCACCCCGAAAAAAAAGGAAGATCATGTGTCAACTATAGATTATGTAAAACTTTCCACTTTCTAGCTTATTCAAAATATTTAACTTATTAAAACGTCAACATTTAATCGTGTTTTACTGTTTCGGCGAAAAGTAAATCAAAAAGGTACCGCTAAATCGTCCCTATCAATCAATCAAGCACTTTCATTGGGAAAAGACCTGACGTTGTCTCTGATTTACTTTAGGATAAAAAAAATGAAACTGACCATTTTCTTTCTCCTTCAAACTTAAGAATTTCAAATATACCCTGAATGGAGAAATCAATTAATGAATGCCATTAATGAGTAAATGTACTATATAATGGTTCAAACCACCAAAACACGAATCGATTTTTTTTCCACGTAAATTTTCTCGCTTACTTTTATTTTGTCAAAAAGGTTTAGCAAGAATTTTTTTATTTAACTATTTGTATAACGAATAAATAAAAGCAGAATTTTTTTTTACTATTATTGTTTTTTAAATAAAACACAGTTCAGATTTTTAATAATTTTTTACCCTCTACAAACGCGTTTGATTCACGCAATCAATAGCGTGAAAGATGATGTCTAAGTAAATAAATTGGAAAATGAATAACATTTTTTAAGAACCGATTTTGTAAATGTCACCCACGGTCGTAAACATATTCCAATTTTTTGTAATTCTCCAGCTGTGAATAAGATCTACAGATTTGTATATACATGAAGTACAAAACCGTTTATTCAAAAAAATTGGGTTAAGATGTATTATAGATAACTGATTGGCGATAATTGGAAAATGAATAACATTTTTAAGAACCGATTTTATAAATGTCACCAACGGTCGTAAACATGTTCCAATTTTCTATAATTCTCCAGCTATGAATAAGATCTACAGTTTTGTATATACATGAAGTACAAAACCGTTTATTAAAAAAATGGGTTAAGATGTATTACAGATAACTGATTGGCATTAAAACAGCATTTATTTAAACATATTTCAAGAATATATGTGACTACGAAAGAGTTTTGATCTAAAATTAAATATTAGACTACTCGAAAAGAATCAAACAAAAACAAAGTGAGACATTATCAAAGTGTATTTACATAAGCATTTGTCGTGTAAGTCACATATTACGATTCTAAATACCATTATTTTAGATCGGGAAAATGGGACTTATTTATCGAACATTAATTGAATAAGTCTAAGCAAATCCTTCGAAAGTAACGGTGACCAACAATTAGTAATATGACTTACACGAGATCTGCTCATGGAAATACCCGAAGGTTTAAAAGAAAGTAAGTCATAGAGTATGCACTGGAAACAAAATCTCCCTTGTTTCTCCTGCATTAAAAAAAAGAAAACAACAACAACAAAAAAGCACCAAATACATGACTAAATACACTTCCATTTTAAAACTTAGTTGTTGGAATCAAATTATATCATGCATGATGTAATATTTAAAGCGATATTCATATCAAATTTGAACTGCCTGGCTCATTTTTATGAAATAATTCAATTTGGAAAATAATTCTGGTTAACTGGTTTCGTGATAAATGCTCCCATACTGCACTACATAATATGTAAAAATGTGGCTTCAGTTAGGAAACATTGGTTACTTGTAAAATGTTTCTTAGAAATTTCTTTGAATAAGCGGAATGTACTCAAATTCTTCTGTAAAACACCGTTTATGATCTGTAGAATTTATATATATCAAGTAATATCCAGAATCTTAGTTACATGTCTAAACGTGCACCACAATTTAAACAATTATTGCTGTTAAATACTACTGTAACAGAATTCTTTTGTGTGCTCCTGTAAATAATCAATAAATTCTATACCGCAACCTATTTTATTGTGATCATCTTGTAATACAAATAAATGATGTATATTAATTTCAATGTGTCTGAAATATTGTAACACCACTAGATTAAACTACAAATGATTTTTATAAATAGACAATAAAGTATTGATGAGAGAGTTGATTGGCACAGGTGGTATTTGAACGATGATTCTCATGTTCAGTAGGCGTGAACGTTAGAGTTAATGTTAACTACACACTCCATCCCCAGTGAGAAAGACGTATTGCTGACATCTGACGAATGATATACACACATGAATGATAGTGACGTACACATATGTGGCGCGTGGGATAACAGGCTTTCTGCTGTGAGCGTTTCATAGGCTTTGGAACTATAGAATGATTGCCATCTCTTGGTTTTTATTAGATGTTTGCTATTGAATGTTGTTGAATTTGCGTGTTTGTGTGGGTCACCAATGAGGAGAGAGAGGATTTAAACCTTGGATCTCATGATCATACGGTGAGAAAGTTAATGTCGAGCAAAAAATCAATCTAGTTACTCTAAGTTAGTAACTCGCTTTATATTGATCAAATGAGATGAGATCTCTACAGTCTCATAATAATTTTGCGTGCTTCTGTAAACGAACGATAAATGCTACACTTTAAATTTTTAATATCAAACATGTCATTGTAAACCTCAATCACTAAAATCAATAAATTAGAAAGCCCAGTGTATTTATGACAGTTTCGTATTATGACAGTACATTATGACCGATAGGCAGACAAACAGACGAAATGTATTAACATATTTTTTCAATGTTAAAAAAAGTTGAAAACCTAGTTCTTATATGCGCCATTATTTTAGTTTCTTAGATTTAAAGAGTCAACAAATAAAGGAATTTTGTATGAAACTAATAAAATAGTAATAAATAATAAATGAAATAATATTTTTATGCCATATCTGCTGGTTCACATTTCATAAGGTGGAATTGCAAAATTCTCACAATGGAATCACATGTTCTTAGTGATTATTAATATGTTATAAGTAATTAACATGTCAAATTTTATGTTTCTAGGGCCTTCAGTAACACAGACATCACATTTTTAGAGCATTTTTTGCTCCTTCATCATCTTTGGGTTAATTGCATCGACAAAAGATGTAGCCTATCTTGGAGCAAGGTCTGTCACCATCATTTTGATATAATAAATTTTAAGATCAGTTTATTATTTGCTGAGATTGTTTAAGGATCGCAATTTAGAACGTTTTTTGAAAGCTTTTCGTGCATTTTCACTTCTTTTAAACTCCATATTTTTTAGCAAATGCCCTTAAAGATCATTTATAACTTACAAATGATTAACATGCCAAATTTTATATTTTTAGGTTTTTCAGTAACACAAAAATCGCATTTTTAGAATGTTTTTTGCACCTGCATCCCCTTTTGGGGTTAGTGGAATTGGCATAAGATATAGAGCCTATGTACGAGCAAGGACTGCCACCATTATTTTGATATCATTATTTTTGCACCATTTTTACTGGTTCACATTTCACAGGATGGAATAGCGAAATTCTTACAAGAAAAATCCTTCGGGAATAAACTGGTTTAGTATGTGAAAAAAATTATAAATTGATGAATAAAAATCACTTCTAATTAATAAAATAATATTCATATGTGCAATAATTCTATTTAACAAATAAAAGTCGCAAAAATAGATATCACATGTGTTTCTAATTTTGTACACTTATTTTCCACAGATTGAAAAAAATGTTTTTAAACTATATTTTATTAGTCATTAAAAAAATTAATATTTTTAATATTTTTCAACTATTAAAACAGTTGAGTATAGCTAGAACTAAATGCTGTATAAAAAAATTTTTAATTACAAAAATTGAAAAGAAAAAATAATTACCTCTGCTAGAGTTTTTATAACTTGTCATTAATATAAATTAAGAAGAAATTGAATAAGACTTACAATGATATACCATCCCCATTATCATTTCCAGATGTTACGAAATATATCTCAAAACTTAATGCCGGATATATTAAATATTTTAACATAACACCTAAAAGTTTAAAAGGAATTTTCCAGTTCATCTGTTTGGTTACATTTTTATTCATTTTGTATATTGCACCTCCTTTTCAATGCTTAAAATGTTAAGTTAAATTGAAGATCAAGTTATTACATTGAAGTTCAAGTTATATATTTGTACTGATTTATTTCAACTTTCCTTTTAATTAATATTAAATGAATATTTTAGTGACATTTCTGTTGGTTCACATTTCACAGGGTGGTATTACAAAATACTTTCAATAAAAATCCATCAGAAATAAATGTACTTTGTATGCCAATATAGATATAAATAGATGCATAAAAAGCGCTTCTAATTAATACAATAATACTCACATGTTTTTTAATTCTTGTTTTTTTTTTAATTTTTTAAAAGTCGTAAGAATAGATGCCACTTCCAATAGATGCCTTTCCATTGCCACTTTTGTACTTAATTTCGTATACTTACATTTCACAGGTTGAGAAAATTGTTTTTAAACTATATTTCATTTTGTAAACTAATTAGTTTTAATATTTTTAATTATTAAAGCAATGAAGTATGTTTAAAACTAAAAGCCAAATAAAATAATTTTAAAATTATAAAATTTTAAAATAGAAATAATTAGCTTTTTTCTAGTTTGTACAACTTGTCATTTAAATAAATTAAAATGGTATTGAAAAATTCTTACACTGATTAACCATCACGATTGTCACATCCAGATGTTACATAAAATATCTCAACACGTGCAAAAAGTATCAAGTATTTTAAAATGATACATATAACTTTGAAAGGAATTTTACAATTCAATTGATTCGTTACAGTTTTATTTCTTTTGGAAACTGCACCTGCTTTTCAATGCTTGAAATGTGAAATTCAATAGAAGATCAAATCAAATTATTTTGGTGCTGATTTATTCTAATGTTCATTTTAATTAGTATTAAAGATAAAATTTTTGTGATGTTTCTCCTGGTTCACATTTCACGGATGAAATAAAAAAATTCTTGCAATAAAAAAACTTCAGAAATGAACTGGTTTAGTATTTGAATCAATAATAAATTGATGCATAAAAATCACTTCCAATTAATAAAATAATATTACTTACCCATCATACGTAGTATAGGGTAAGTCTTGCAATCGTTTTGAAAATCGAAAAAAATTTTTGACGGATTTACACGTTTCAGATACTGGAGATTCCGAAAAACATATTTTTAGAAAAAAAAAATTTGCCGTCCGTCCGTCTGTGTACTTTAATTCTTGTAAATTTCAGTCTGTCTGTCTGTCTGTAACTGACAAATTGTCAAATTGTCAACTCAAATTGTCTCCCGAACAATTTGAGATAGAGACTTGAAATTTTGTATGTACTTAGTATGTAAGAATGGAACGAAGCCTATTTAATATCAGTAACCTCGATTATCCGAAACTATTTTTTTCGGACTCTCGAAAAATTCCTTCTGATGAAACGTATATAAAAATTTTCGAATTTTTTTAATTTAAGGAGTGGTTATAAAAGGCAACAAAATAACAAAAAAATTGCATAAAGAACGAAGTCGATTGGATTTTTAGTTGCTGAGATACGTGTAATCCTGTTTTTCACATTCTTTGATTTTTCCTGACCCTGTATTTCATTTAAATTTGAATTCAAAGATATATTTTAATTGGAAATGAGATGCTTCATCCGACGCAGTAAATTGCTAGTTAATATGATTATTATTTTTGGAGTTATAAGGATGTTTATTTTACGCAATCCGGTTTTTCCTTGAGTATTTTGGCGTTTTATATAATTTGTCGAAATTGGCTCACCACAAATTCATTAATAAATCATTACTATGTATATTAAAACTATTTAAATATGCGTTAAAATTTTATTTTGGAATTGCAATGCATTTTATAAATAAGTTTCATATGTTTTATTTTCGCATTTTATATTATGCATATGTATGATGGGTAAGTGTTACGGTGACCTCCAACGACTAGTTCATATGTGCATTAATTATTGATCTGTTTAACAAGTAAAAAGCTCAAAAATTGATGTCATATTTGTACCCAATTTTGTACTCTTATTTTCGACAGATTGAGAAATTCGATTTTAAATTATATTTTATTATTTTTTAAAAAAACTAAAAAAG
This sequence comes from Maratus speculifer, assembly GCA_964019185.1. Taxonomy (NCBI): domain Eukaryota; kingdom Metazoa; phylum Arthropoda; class Arachnida; order Araneae; family Salticidae; genus Maratus; species Maratus speculifer. The sequence goes on from OZ025292.1 coordinate 420,928,352, forward strand.
ATTTAATATTCTTCAACAGTTGAGTATACCTAAAACTAAATGCTACCTAAAAATGTTAAAATTATGAAAACTGGAAAGAAATTAGCTGTGCTCTAGTTTGTATAATTTATCATTGAAATAAATTAAGATGAAATTGAAAAATTCTTTCAATGATTTACCATCACCATTGTCACATCCACATAATACGTGAAATATCTCAATACTTAATGCCGGAAATATCAAGTATTTTAGCATGACACGTAAAACTTTGAAAGTAATTTTACAGTTCAGATGCTTGGTTACAGCTTTATTCATTTTGTAACTGCACCTCCTTTTCATTGCTTGAAATGTGAAATAAAATTGAATATCAAATCAAAATATATTTGTGCTGCTTTCTTTCAATGTTCATTTTAAATTAATTCTAAATGAAATAATATTTTTGTGATATTTCTGCTGGTTTACATTTTATAGGGAGAAATTGTAAAATTCTTGCAATAAAAACCATCAGAAATAAATAGATTTTGTATGCCAAAATATGTAAAATCGGATGCATGAAAATTACTTGTAATTAATAAAATTATATTCATATGTTCATGAATTGTTGATGTTTATTCGCAAGAATAGATGTGAACTATATATCCAATTTTGTTCAGTTATGTTTCACAGGTTGAGAAATCTGTTTTAAAACTATATTTCATTAACAATACTATTTAGTTGCGTCATTTTTTAAGTACACTGGTGTCCAAAAATTTAAGCATAATTGGCAATTAAGTAATTATTTTTAAGTAATGAAAGAAATGTGAATTGGAATGTGCTGAAACTCCAGGTGTGTAAACAAAATAGTACGCGTCACATACTTTCGCGAAGAGTTTTCCCCGAAATCGAACAGGGGACCGTCAACAAATTGAAAAAGAACGAAGATCTTTTGGATAACCCTGTCAAAACTAATGTAGCAAAAGCATTCAAACTGCACATTATGATTAATTGGCTTATTGTAATGTATTGTGTTAATTTTTACAAGGATAGAATGTATACTCGTAGAGAAATTAAGGTTTTTATAAAAACAGTCCTAAATTTTTCCAAGTTTTTTACTTATAATGAAGCAAAAAGATGAGGGGCTGTATCCATATTCCATTGTTTAGTGCCTACACAATATTGCACGTACAACTATATTTAGGTAAAACCCCTGATTTTTTTGCTTCCTTTAGGAATAACGGATTTTGAGTTGATTCTATAGGCTCCCATTTTCAGAATTTTCAAGCTATGTTTTTGAAACTTTTACAGAAGTTCCTCTATACATTTAGCTAACACAATATGCAAATGACATTTTGATATCGTTGACGCATGCGCAATGAAAAATTATTTACTAAACATACTCATTTTTCATACAGTTTTTATTATTTTTAAATTCTGATGACAGGGTATTGTGTACAATGATGTTTATCATATTTTCAGAAAAGAACATTATTTTATAATAAGAACTCTGCAAATTATAAGCAAAAAAAAACTTGGAAAAATTTAGGACTGTTTTTATAAAAACCTTAATTTCTCTACGAGTATACATGCTATCCTTGTAAAAATTAACACAGTACATTACAATAAGCCAATTAATCATAATGTGCAGTTCGAACGCTTTTGCTACATTAGTTTTGACAGGGTTATCCAAAAGATCTTCGTTCTTTTTCAATTTGTTGACGGTCCCCTGTTCGATTTCGGGGAAAACTCTTCGCGAAAATATGTGACGCGCACTATTTTGTTTACACACCTGGAGTTTCAGCACATTCCGATTCATATTTCTTTCATTACTTAAAAATAATTACTTAATTACCAATTATGCTTAACTTTTGGACACCAGTGTATTAAAACAATTGATTATAGATAAGTAAGTGCTAAAAATAATTTTAAGATTATAAAAACTGAAAAGAAAAATAATTAACTTTCCGCTCATTTGTACAACTTGGTATTGAAATAAATTAAGATGGAATTGCAAAATTCCTGCAATGATATACCTTCACCATTGTCACATCCAGATTTTACATAAAATATCTATACACCTCATTCCGGAACTATAAATTATTTCATCATGACATTCAAAACTTTGAAACTTTTACAATACATCTGCTTGGTTACAGGTTTATCCATTTTGGATACTGCACCACCTTTTCAGTGCTGAAAATGCGAAATTAAACTGAAGATAAAGTTAAAATATATTTGTGCTGGTTTATTTCAACTTTCATATTAATGAATATTAAATCAATTCTATTTTTGTGACATTTCTGCTGGTTCACATATAAAGAGTGGAATTCCAAAATACTTACAACAAAAATCCGACACAAAATATCAGACTTTGTATGTCAAAATATTTATAAATAGATGCATAAAAATCACTTCTAATTAATACATCTATTTCCATGTGTACAATAATTCTTGATGTTTTTAATGAATAAAAGTTGCGATGTTAGCTGTCACCTTTGTATCAAATTCCGTATGCTTACATTTAACAATTTGAAAAATTTGTTTTAAAAATATATTTCATTTTTATGCTAATTAGATATATTGTTTTTTAGCTATTAAAAAATTAAATATATCTATAACTAAATGCCGAATAAAACAATTTTCATATTATAAAATCTGAAAAAAAATTACCTTTCCTCTGGCTTGTACAACTTGTCATAGATATTAATTAAGATGAAATTGAAAATTTTTTACAATGATGTAACATCACAATTGTCACATCCAGATTTTACCTGAAATATCTCAACATTTAATGCCGTAAATATAAAGCATTTTAGCATGACACATAAAACTTGAAAGGAATTTTACAATTGAACTGCTTGGCTACTAAATATTAAATATAATAATATTATTTTAACCTTACTGCTGGTTCATATTACACATTGTGAAATTGTAAAATTCTTACAATAAAAACCCATCAGAAATTAAAAGATTTTAGCCAAAATATTTATAAAAAAATTATCTGAAAATCACTTCTACTTAATAAAATAATATTAATGTGTATATTAATTGTTGATCTTTTTAAATAAGTAAATGTAGCAAGAATCGATTAATCTTTGTATCCAGTTTCGTACAGTTATATTTAAGAGATTGAGAAATTTGTTTTTAAACTTTGTTTCATTAATATTTCAACACTTAATGCCAGAAATATCAAGTATTTTTGCATGACACGTGCAAAATTCTTACAACAAAAACCTAGCATAAATGAACAGATCTTATGTATCAAAATATTTATAAATAAATGTATAAATAGCACTTCCACTTAATAAAATAATGTTCGTTTACATTAATTGTTGGTCTTTTAAAATAAGTAAAAGCAGAAAGACTTGAAGTCATCTTTGTATCCAATTTCATACACTTATATTTATAAGACTAAAAAAAAAATTTAAACTATATTTCATAAAAAAAACTAATTAGTTATAATATTTTCTTAATTATTAAAACAACTGAGCATAGCTAAAACTAAATGCTGAATAAAATAATTTTAAAATTATGAAAACTGAAAAGAGAAATAATTAGTTTTGCTCTAGTTTGTACAATTTGTCATTGAAATAATTTAAGATAGAATTGAAAAATTCTTACTATGATATACCATCATCATTGTCACATCCAGGTGTTACGTGTAATATCTCAATATTTAATGACGGAAATATCAAGTATTTTATCATGACACGTAAAACTTTGAAAAGAATTTTACAACTCAACTGCTTGATTACAGTTTTGTTCATTTTTTAAATTTGCACCTCTTTTTCTGTGCTTGAAATGTGAAATTAAATGGCATAACAATGCAAATTATATCTGTGCTGATTTATTTCAATGTTTATTTTAATGAATACTAAATAAAGTAATAGTTTTGTGACATTTCTGGAAGTTCACATTTCACAGGGAAGAATTGCAAAATATTTGTTTTAAAATTCCACCAGAAATGAACAGATTTTGTATTTCAATATATTTATAAATAGATGCACAAAAATCACTTCCAATTAATATAATGATATTCATATGTACAATAAGTCTTGATATTTTTAATAAGTTGCAAGATTAGATGTCACCTTTGTGTCAGATTCCGTATATTTATATTTCACAGGTTGAGAAATTCGTTTTAAAACAATATTTCATATTCCTATACTAATTAGATATATTATTTTTTAACTATTAAAAAATTAAATATAGCTATAACTAAATGCCATATAAAATAATTTTTAAATTATAAAATCGGAAAAGAAAAATAATTAGTTTTCCTCTGGCTTGTACAACTTGCCATAGATATTAATTAAGATGAAATTGAAATATCTTTACAATGATGTAACATCACAATTGTCACATCCAGACTTTACATGAAATATCTGAACACGTAATGCTGGAAGTATCAAGTATTTTAATATTACACATAAAATTTTGAAAGGAATTTTACAATTGAACTGCTTGGTTACAGTTTTGCAAACTGAACCTCCTATCCAATGCTTGAAAACTGAAATTAAATGAAAGATCAAGTCAAAATATTTTTGTGCTCATTTATTTCAATATTTATTTTAAAGAATACTAAACAAAATAATATTTTTGTAACATTTCTGCTGGTTCATATTTCACATTGTAAAACTGGAAAATTCTTACCCCCATCAGAAAAGAACAGATTTTAGTCAGAATATTTATAAATAAATGTATGAAAATCACTTCTACTTAATAAAATAATATTCATGTGTATATTAATTATTGATCTTTTTGAATAAGTAAAAGTAGCAACAATTGAAGACATCTTTGTATCCAGTTTCGTACACTTATATTTAAGAGATTGAGAAATTAGTTTTTAAGCTATATTTCATTAAAAAAACTAATTGCTTGTAATATTTTTTAATTATTAAAACAATAGAGCATAGCGAAAACTAAATGCTAAATAAAATAATTATAAAAATTTAAAAATTAAAAAGAAAAATAATTAGATTTCCTTTAGTTTGTACAACTTGTCATTGAAATAAATTAAGATGGAATTGAATAAGTCTTACAATGATATACTATCCCCATTGTCATATCCAGATATTACTTGAAATATTTCAAAACTTAATGCCAGAAATAGCAAGTATTTTTACATGACACGTAAAACTTTGAAAAGAATTTTACAATTGAATTACTGGGTTACAGTTTTATTCATTTTGGAAACTGCACCTCCTTTTCAATGCTTGAAATGCAAATTTAAACGAAACATCTAGTCATAATATTTTTGTGCTGATTAACTTCAATGTTCATTTTAATGTTTAAATGTTGTATAAAAGATACAGTTACAAAAACATATAAATAAATAAATAACATAAACTAATATAAAGGAAATGAAGGAAGAAAGAAAATAATATGCGAAAATAAATTGACGCATATATTTTTTTCTTTTTTGTTGAAATTTAATTTCAGATTTCAAAATTATTTTAAATTAATGTACTAAAATATTTGTTATACAGTCAAACCTCGTTATAGCGAACCCGGTTTATAACGAACTCCCGGATATAACGAACTAAAATTTTGGTCCCACCGTTTTCCTATTGTATTTAATGCTATTTTATCCTTTTATAGCGAACCTCTGGAATCTTATAATCGGTTATAACGAACTTTTTCTAGTCGACCATGATTTTTTTTTCACTTTTTGTTTTCCCGCTGATGTGTAAAAAGGTTTTCGATCCTAATTTTATAAGAAATTGCATGCCGACTAGTAAAATAAGGCGCAAATTAACGATAAGTCTTTTTACTAAAGAGTAGTAAGACCTGCATTCTTTCTCTTTTATAGTAGCCATTCTACAGATGTGATTACGCCCACCCGTCAATTATTTTCCATTCCTCCTGTCTTAGCAATTCAGTAGCGTATTTAAGCTAACTTATTTAACTAATATATTTAAGAATAATTCGAGATATGGCAGCGTTGAAAAAAAGCGTCTTCTTTGGAGCAAGCAATATTCAAAAGTTTTTTTTTCCTTAAACTATACGTCCTGAAGTTCACAAGATGATGAGAAAAAGGAAAATTTAAATGATAAAAAGTAAACAAACAAAATAAAAAGATTTTTAACGCGACACTAATTTGTACCTAAGCCATCATCATAAAAGGTAAAGATTTTAGAATAGTCAGGATCGTTCCTTAAATTGTTTGCTCATTTATCCTAACATTTATCCGAACTAGGGTTGGTCTCGAATGTTTAGGTAATTGGCGGTTTACTGTATTTTTCTATCTGTCTTCTTTTTTAGTTTATTTATTTAGTATTTTGCTAGTTTAATGTAATCAATTTTACTCAATATAATTCATTAATGATCATATCGTTTTTTTATCGTTTTTTTGATTTACGTTTTTTTTTAAATACATCATTATAGAACATATAGGTATCAGGTAATTATATACATATTTTGTAAACTGTAACATTTTTAACGGTTCGGATATAGCGAACCACCGGATAAAGCGAACAAAAACTTCGGTACCTTGAAGTTCGTTATAACGGGGTTCGACTGTACATAGATTATTATATGATTCAAATAAAATAATGTGACTAACACATGTAATTCCGGAAAGAGCAGTTCAAGTTATTTTTTTAAATTTTTATACACACTTTAAAAAAAATTCGTTATATTTACAGCTAAAACTATCGGCAGCAATATTGCAAGCATTTTTTGCGGTAAAAATTCCTGTAAAATTAGATGGAAGTTTAATCATTGCATCAAATTTTACTGCAATTTTTACGGCAGAAACTGCTGGCAACATTACTGCCAGCAGTTTTTGCGTAAATTTGACTTTTTTTTTCTTTGAATTTACGGTATGTTTTTGTAACTTTTGAATGAATTTTTTTTAAACAAACGAAGTTACGTGCTACTGATGCAAATGGTCTATTATTATTCAAAATTTTTTATAATTACACTGTTAAAAAAATCCGTTTAATTTACGGCAAAAACTACTGGCAGCAATGTTCCCAGTAGTTTTTGCCGTAAAAATTGCAGTAAAACTACATGTAATTTTTTTTAATTGCATCTAATTTTACTGCAATTTTTACGGAAAAAACTGCTGGCAGTAAGTTTACTTACTGCCAGCAGTTTTTCCCTAAATTTAACGGATTTATTTTATTTTACTTTTTTATTTTTTATTTTTTATTTTTTTACAGTGTAGGAAAGGAAAAAAGTTTTAATTTTGAAAGCATATAAAAATTGGTACTGTTACAAATTTCAAGTAAATGAGCAACTAATTTTTATTCTGATACCTATATATTGGGTATTAAGAGTGCAGATTCTTAATACTTGTCTAATTACTACCTTTGACAATAAAGTTCGGTGAATAGTCCTGTAACATTAATGTAGATGAAATATTAACGAAAGTTATTGTACCATCTTTCGAAATAGTCATCTCCCATAACTATGCACCGTTGAGGTCTGCTATACATGTCCTGGGGAATTCGCAAGAAGTCTTCTTTAGGGATGAAGTTCAAAATCTTCTTCACGTTTCGTTGGATGTCAGCAATATGGTCAAATCTCTTTTAAAGAGAGTTTGAGTCGTGAAAATAGGAAGAAGTCTGGAGGATTGATATCTGGAGAGTACGGTGGATGTTGAATTTGCACCACCCCTCGAGAATTTCTTTCGGTGTCTTGCAAAGATTAAAAACATGATCTTCTGTTCATTCATTTTCCTATTCTCAGTTAAGAACCAACACACTGAACAAGCACTTATAAAAGCAAGTCTTACACAGAATATAAACAACGCTCAACTAAACAACGGTGGGGGAAGATGGTCAACAGTTACCTCTATCCAGGTGCAGCATATGTTTTCTTTAAAATTTAAATTCTAAAAAATTTAAAAAGAATAATTTTTCGTTTCTTATTTTTTTAACAAAAAAAAGTAATATAAAAATATGCAACGCAATTTTATTTCAGTGTCTATTTATAGAATATTATTTATCGTATTTACCATTAACATTTATATTCTAAATATTTACTAATGAAATGGAATGCAAATTAAATAAAATACATTCCACAATCATTTAATTACTTTAAAAGTTGAAAAATGAAACAATATATAGTTTTTATTTTTTTTTCTTTTAAAATACTGATAAAAAATGTATGTAAAAATTGTCAAAACTATTTTATTTCACCGATTATTAATCGAATATTTCTTATCATATTTTTTGTTAAAATTTATTTCTTAACATTTACAAAAGCAATGGAATATTTAATGCTTGTCATAAGCATATAAAATATAATACAGCAGATGAATTTAATTTTTAACTTAAAACTTATTAATATGAAAATTTTTGTGCACCAGAAGCAATTTTTAAAATTTTTTATGGACAGACTTTTTAAAATATGAATAAAATGGAAAAGTCAGATGTGAAAAGAATGGAAAAAAGTAAATAAGTTTTCTTTAGATACGAAACAAAATATTTTTTTTTTAAATTTTATCTTGCATTTTTTGATACAATGGTTTTATCTAAAATAATTTTGATAAAAAAATTTATACATTTCATTTCTGAAGTATTTCTAAATATTTTAACTCTGAATCCACTTTAAAGGCAATATTTTTATCCCTTTTTTCCGCATTTTTATGAGCTGGCAGGAGAAGAATTGCATAATTGAAATGTAATAAGATTCATGATTGCTCTCGTAAGATATTTTCCCGATTCACTTCTTATCTTTTCTAATTTTCACAAAGTTTTTCTCAATTTTTCTCTTGGCCAACTATTTTCAAGATTGCATATTATTATAATTTAGTTCATGCTTTCAGAATTCTGCCTTTTAATTTTGAATTTGACATTTTTTTTAAAATTTTAACTTAACTTACTCTTTGTATGTAAAGATATAATTTTATAATCGACATTTTTACTTACACCTCAAGCTCATGAAACACTTTAGTAGCCCTAACTGAATATAATTATTAACATTTCTAACTAAAATCGTTTTTGAATGTGTTGCATATCTGTTGTGCCAGGTGAAAAACGTTGTTGTACAAAAAATAAATAAATAAATAAATAAATAACAAATAAAATAAATAAGTAAATAAATAAATAAATAACATGAAAATACGCAAATTAGTTTCATTTCAGTGTCTATTTATAGAATTTTGTTTATCGTACTTAACATTTATTTTTTAACGATTTACTAACGAAACTGAATAAAAACTAAATAAAACATATTCTAAAATCAATATATTAATTAAAAAACTAAAAATTTGAAACTAGAATACATAAATATATTTTTTTCTTTTAAAATACAAATAAAAAATACGTATATAGAAATTCTCAAAAATGTTTTATTTCAGCGATTATTAATCGAATATTTCTTATCATACAATTTGTTAAAAATTCCTTGTTTATTATTTACTAAAGAAATGGAATATTTAATGTTTGTCATAAACATATAAAATATAATACAGGAGAATAACTTTTAACTTAAAGCTTCTTACTCAATATGAAAATTTTTGTGCATGCGAAACAATTTTTAAAAACTTTTGTAGAGAAACTTTTCAAAATGTACTTCAGATATAAATAAAATAGAAAAAGCAGATAAATTTTCATTAGATACAAAGGAAAATAATTTAAGTCTTATCTTGCATTCTGTGGTACAGTGGTTTCATCTAAAATAATTTTGAATATATATATATATACAGTGGTGGAAATTGAATTATGAAAACATGGTTTTTCAATCAAAACATTTATAATAGTAACCAAAAATGAATGAAATTTCATACATTATACATGCTATGTACAACAAATAATTTAGAAAAATAAAATTTTATACAAATTAATAAACTAACACATAACATAAAAAATTAGATTTTTGTAACATAAAAACATGGAAATTGACTTATGAAAGGTCACATTTAATTGAAATTAATATTTAGTAAAGCCGCTTACATTCATTATAGTTCATTTTATTCTAGATGGCATTGATAAAACAAGATTTTAGATGTATTTCTGACCAATTAGTTTCCAATTTTGACAGATTGAAGATTTCAAATCGAAAAGTGATGTGTACTGCTTCTCACTTGAATAAACCATTCGAACAAGTTGTCCCCAAACGTGTTTGATGGTGTTCAGATCAGGACTAATAAGTGGATGATCTAAAAGAACAATATTCTGTTCGTCAAACCAATCTTTCATTGTATTTGAAATGTGAATACTTGCATTATCTTGTATGAAGCTATAATCTAAATCATAATATTGCCATGCAAATGAAGAAGTGAATTTTCTAAAACTAAACTATAACCAAAAGACTTCTGGCGACCGTTTGTAAATACAATTTCACTTTATCATCATAAGCAATCACTGCCCAAGTCATCAAACTTCCGCCACCAAAATTTCTATTGAACTTAGATTTCGGCTCTTCTCGGATATCTCTCCACTAATACCTCAAACCATCTCGGCTATTCAAATTAAAACTATTTTCGTCAGAGAAAATGATTTTCTTCCAATTGTCATCTGTTGTCAAGTACTTCTCGCAATACTGCAAATGCAATTGCTTGTGACGGAAAAGTAACTTTGGACACGGCTTCATTTTCGACCATCTCAAGCTCCGTGAAGAATGTAAAATTTGCCTAACTCTTCTAGAATTAACTGACATCTATAGATCTGCACAAATCTGCTTTGAACTGTGATTAGATTTCGATACAAATTGAAGAATCCCCCTTTTCTGCCTCTTCCTTAAACGTGGATTACCTTTTTTGTTAAAATTTTTGCCATAATTTCCTAGATCTTTTCTATAGTTATATATCACACCAACAGACATTTTAATCAGTTTACTAATTTACTGCACATATTTTCCACATTCTATATATGTATCGATTTTACCACTTTCTTCCTCAGACAAAATCTTTCATTCACCCATCGCGAAAATTGTAACTGAAAAGTATCGCTTTCACTGTACATGTACAACGCTTTTTTATATCTACTTTGCAGGACACGTTGCCTTGTTTTATGCACATTTTTGTCACATTGCCTCGGAATAACCAATGAAATGTGATATTCCATAAATCAATTTCCATGTTCGCATATTAAGAAAATTTAATTTATGACTTTTTGTTTATGTTTAATATTATTGGTGAAAATTTATTTTTGTAACAGTTTTGTAATACTTACTACGAATATCCATGAAATTTCATTCATTTTTAATGAATATTATAGAAGTTTTTGTCACAAAACCGTGTTTTCATAAATCTATTTGCACCAGTGTATATATATATATATATATATATGTATATATATACTCCATCTCCGAAGCATTTTTAAATATTTACTCTGAATCCACTTCAAAGATAATATTTTTTGCCTTTTGTCTTTGTCGATTTTTTTGCATTCTTATCAGCAGGCATGAGAAGAATTGTATTATTGAAATTTAATAGGATTCATCATTGCGCGCTCAAAATATTTTTCCGTTCTGGCGCTTCCTTTCTTTCTAAGCTTTTCAAAGTTTTTCTCGATTTTTCTCTCGGCCAACTTCTTTCAAAATTGCGTATTATTCCGCTTTGCTGCATGCTTTCAGAGTTGTGCTTTTTAATTTTGAATTTGACACTATTTTTTATTTTTAACTGAACTTGCTTTTAGTATGTAAAGTTACAATTTTGTATTCGACTTTCTAGGTGCGTTCGTAAATATGTAAATATGTAGCATCTATAATCCTTGTTCAGTCCACCCGTCTGTCTGTCCGTATAAGACAGCGGAAAAACTATCATACGAAATAGTTTGAAATTTGAAATATATAATCGTTGCATAATTTTTTCGAGTCGTTTCAAGTTTCCTGAAAAGCGAATGTGTATTTTTTATTACAGAATAGTTACAAAAGTATTCCTTTACATTACAATTTTCATGATCATGACATTTTCATGGTCAATGAAAGAAATTAAAAAGCAGATAAATTTTCATTAGATACGGAAAAAATACAAAATTTTTTATCTTGAATTTTTGGTACAACGGTTTTATGCAAAGTAATTTTGATAACATGCATATTGTGTATATATATTGCGTCTTAAAAGCATTTCTAAGTATTTTAACTTCGAATCCATTTTAAAGAAAATATTTTTTATCTTTTGTCTTTTTTTTGGCATTTTTATCAGCAGTCATGAGGAGAATTTTATTATTGAAATTTAATAGGATTCATCATTGCGCTCTTAAAATATTTTTCCGTTCTGGTGCTTCCTTTCTTTCCAAGATTTACAAAGATTTTCTCGATTTTTCTCTGTGCCAACTTCTTTTAAAATTGCGTATTATTCCGCTTTGCTTCATGCTTTCAGAGTTGTGCCTTTTAATCTTGAATTTGACACTTTTTTTTATTTCTAACTTTAGAGCCCATTCTACTCACCCAGAAAGATAATGTTAAGTCTAAGGAGGCGTTATTTTCAAGTATCTCGCTCAAATTTAAATATTTTTAAACAATTTTTTTTTGCCTAGGATAGCCGAGGACAGCTAGTTTAAAATTTTTGATTTTGGTTATATTTGTTTAATATTAGTATAGTTTCATTTTAAGAACCGGATCAAACAGGTTCCAAAAGTTAAAGTAATTTTAAAAAAATTGGAAACCAAAATAGAAATGAATTTAAAATTATGTCAGAAAGAAAGCAGTTTTGATTTGAGTGCACAAGAATATTTCCTTCAACTCCTATATATTTCTTACTTGTTTTTGCTGAAAAACTTGATAACAGAAAAGTTGTAAAAATAATATTAAGAAGATATAAGGTATTTGTACCCTTATAGACAGGGCTGTCAATATGGACACCCCTAATATTTTTAAAGGTAATAATTTTAATCGAGAGATGGCTGAACATTTTCGCGAAGAAAAGCAGTTGAAAAGATAACTAAGGCTGGAAAGTGTAAAAAAATGAGTTGTTCGCCATTTAGAAGGAAACCTGTTGTTTCGATATGTGCTGATCTTAATTACTTGTAAGCTTAAATTCTTATTAGATATGGTAAAGTTACATTAATTGTTGAAAAGTGGAGTATTTTAGAAAGCTAATAAAACATATTTTCGATTGCTATTGCATATTTTGCTTAAAAATATTTTCCTTATTCATTTGTTACTAGATTTAGTAAAACTACGCCCAGTTCCCAATATGGACAGCTTATGTCCCCATCGACTACAACTGTAAGAAAGAAGAAAATTCAACGTTGCCAAGCAATAAATTGAAAAGGCATCAAAGTGGTAAAATTTTTGTTCACCAAGATGCTACTTGAACAATCCCCCCAAAATCTTCCTCCAAAAAACCCTTGCAGAAAAATAAAAAAAATCCCCCTCCCGCCAGTTCGATATCTGTTGGCGAAATCATAGGCACCAATGGTATGACTTCCTCAACAAAGGAGAGCTGGTACTGCTTCTTTTGCAGCATTGATCCTTTTTCAAACATGCGTTCATGCATCATATGTGGCAGATATGTTCATGAGGATTATGTGGGACTTTCTGCCCATGGTGAAAAAGTTTCTGTTTGTCCATGCTGTGAGGACTGAGTAATAACAGGTGTAAATTCGCAGACAGATGCTATAAAGCTAAGCAAAACCAACAATATTATTTCATAATATTAGTAACTAAGGGGCTTTGCATGGGTCTTCGAAAGGTGAAAACCGAGAATGATCCCTCCCCTTTCGAAAAGGCATGTTCTGAATATATTTACTGTCACTTCTCCTCCTCCGAATGCTTTAAGATACATTTTTTTTATTCCCTCTCCTCTAAAATCCCTTGGAAAAGTGGCTCTTCCACACCCACTGCGTAGAAAGTCAATAAGGAAACACCTGTCCATAATAGGGACAGGTAGTTCCTTATATGGACACTTGTATATATTTTTTTGTTTTTATCATATAAATTAAACCAAAATAATTACAAGGTCGCTAATTCTAATAATGATAGTCAATCGTCCAAAGATAGTGGACACACATTTTTGGAGTCCTCTGACTTGTACATGGGGATAAAAAAAATACATTTTCCTTAAGGTGTCCATATAGGGTACAGGTACTATATACTAAATTTAAAATTTATATTTATAATAAATATTTCCAATTTATAAAATCAGAATTTATACTTCCAATTTATTTCCAATTTATAATAAATGTAAATTGAAAAAGTTATGAAGTATTTTCATTTTCACCCCCTTCTACTTTTTTTTTTGTTTTTAAATGTTATTTTCTTTTCAGTAAGAGTTAGCACAATCAAAAATTTATCCATTTTAAAATTGCAGATAATATTATGAAGATTTATAAGAAGTCTAATTTGATTTTCCATTGCGAGAAATGATAAAGTTATGAATTTCTACTCCCTATTTTTTTTCGATCATTTTTATTTTTAACAAAAGTGTCCCATACATAAATCTTTGGATTTTTTTTCTAAGAGTAGTAATAACTTTAAACAGATTTTATTTTTATTATAATTAAAAATTTATTGATTTTTTTTTCTTGGTTTTCTAGAAATCCCTTCCTATTTCAAGCCTTTTTGTACAATTTTGCCCATTAAAAAAGTTTTCAGCCAATTGATTTTATGCATCAGTTTAGAAGAGATTTGTGCAGAATCATGAAAGGTATGGCGTCTATAAAAAGTGATGTATTTATATATATAAATATATAGATAGATAGAGAGATTACAAAGTTTTTATCTGGAAAGGTTTTTTTTTTGGTTTAAGGGTTATGATTTGCAAAAATGTTTCAGAAATTCCAACATATGGACGAATGTAATAGATAATAACCCTTATGAATTTTACCTAAAATATTTATATACATGTGAAACCCATTTCTAAAAAACTATTAGCAGATTCCAAAATTTTAAACACATTACTTTATTTAAAATGCTTCTGGTATATTTCGATAGAAATCAACATATTATATACAGTGTGTTTCAAAACAATATGTCAGAAAAATAAAAGTAGGTAAAGGGGATCTAAATATGTAGATTTTATACAAGAATGCGGAAATGTGGTTTTGAAGCAGCAGAGAACACTGTTAAGTTGTATGGGTGATTGAATTGTCATTCTCTCAAGAATTTCGAGCAGCATGTAGTTACACAAAAGTAGTGATCGCCGACACCTATTTCATGAATGTCTTAAGCAATGAAATGTCTCACACCTAACGCCCTTCCAACAGCATTTCAAATGATCGAATGACTATCCTCTATTGGTTATGTATATGTTCATAGATTTATCCTAATTATTTATATTGTACATATAATTTTGTATTTATCACTATGAAGAACTCTTTAATTATGTTTACTTTTTGACCACGCCCTGAATAGATAGGGCTAACCGTTGTCATTGTGTTTACATTACATTCTTTAATTTGTTATCTAATATATTTTTAACAGCGGTCTGGGGACCATTGAGTTTATTGCCTTTAGTGTCTCCTGGAGTTGGCACTGTAACATGTACTCCATTCTCCTTTCCCTTTGGCAGTCCTGTCTTGGTCCATACTTGGGGCTTTTAGCATATTTGTGATACTAGAGTGGAGCTTGAAAGCCATGATTTTTTTAATTATTTTTTTTTACAAGTCTCACCCTTTTATTTTGTTCCTTTTTATACAAAAACATTATATAAAAAATTTGAGCAATAAATTTTATTATTTAAAGGTAGTTCAAGTGACTCAAAGTTTATGAAAATCGGAAAAAATAAGAATTTTAACTATATATATTACAAATATGTATTTACATTTTTTAATGCTTTAATTGCAATAATATATTTAATTTACTATATAGGTTATTATATATTTACTTTACATTAAAATGTTATTTGCCTTTTGTATAGGTTGGTGCAGTCTTCTTCTTGCTATATGGGTACATTTTACGATGATCTTCAACATCATGTAATAGAAATTGAAGTTGCGTTTCATTGTGAGTTCTCAATCCACTTTATTCCTGAATAAGTGCCAAAAGCATGTTCGTCATGGTCATTTATTAACTGTAGGAGTTATATAATAGTTTTAGCCTGTTAACAACCCTTATCTCCTACAAGACAAAATGAATTGCAAGATATCCAATTGGAAATTCCATAAGTTGGAACAATATCATTGACTTGTCTGTCACAAAATATTCCAACTTTTTAACCTTGAATGAATAAAGAGCAACATTTACTTGCTTGGAGTAATTTTGAACCTGTTTTTCATAAATAGCTCATTTCTGTAAAGCAATAACCATACATCTTTTGGTCAGTAAACATACACAGCTTTTAATGGAGCTAAGTCAACAATTCCTTCTGACAAATACTACAAATTATTGGTAAATTTAGGGGATTATGACTTGTAAAAAGCTTAATGTATTGATGAGTGTTTAAGAAGGAATTTTTACAACAGGTCATTATAGAAGGCACATGAAGTTGCGGGTACAGAGATCAGATCCAAGCTTTCAAGTATACATGGATTGTGAAAACATATACATCACATACACTTTCTTCCTCTTTTAAAGTTAATTTAAATTAAGCATTAAACATCCAGATCTCGAGACACTATATCATTATGGACAACTAGCATTCAATCTAGTATTCAACCTAGCATTTAACCAAGCATTCAACCAGCATGTCACCAGATGCATTGCACCTGGTGACATAAATGTGATTATTTTCTCTGGGACAGCAACAAGAAAAATAATCATAATTTCTAAAAATTCTTTACACTAACCTCTTAGTTTTGCTTGTGTTCTTCTAAGTTTTTCTTTACATTGTTGAAAGTCTCTAGAAATATACGTTCTACGAGATTTCCGACACCATCAAAAGAAATTCCTAGCTCGTACTTGTCACTATCAATTACTCCAACATTATTTTAAGCATTAATCATCTATTTCATAACATGATGCCTGCAAGCATGTGACAAAAGCTCTTTTTTTTAACTTTTGCTCTATACAAACGTATGCAGCAGAATTATAATCTGCGTATGATCTGGTAATGTTGAAGCAGACTTCTTGGATGTTATCTGCCGTTCCTAGGCATGAATGGTTTCAAAGATAGCTTCTGTCTGAGCTTCCCCTGTTACTGATGTTTAACAATCAGTAGTATAGAAACACCTTTACCCAAAATTAATACTGGTAATCGATACATATTTTCTTTTCCAGTCAAATCATTCATTAAATTTTCCATCCCAATGAATAACAAAATTAGTATTGTGTTGAAATTTTCTTTTTCTTTTTTCTGACTTTTTAATTTTCTCAAACATTATTTTTCGACCAATTGATACTTTGTTAAATATATTTTATTCTTTAAATATATTTTTACAGATTGATTTTTTCTCTTTGACATAGAATTAAAGTACTTATCAATTTATCATTGCCCATACATGAGAAACTTTACCCTCATTGAGGTACCTCTAAATGTTCTTCAAATGTATTAATATTTTACCTGATTTATTTTTTCATAAAACAAATTTAGAGGGTGAGAAGACTACATTTTCAAACTTAAAAAATAAGCTCCACCCTATTGTTACACCCTGCTAGGTGGGGCTTGTTGTGCTTAAGCGATTTGGTAGGCCTCCTTACTAGTGCTGTAAAATGAACGACAAAATGAGTACTCATATGATATCGTAAATTTCGAATTCTTTACCCGTTAAAAGTATTCGTTTCGTTACTAGTTACTGTTCAAAAATCGGGTATTTACTGTCATCGAAAGTACTATAAAATAACCTATATCTTATAGAGGAAGCTTTGGAAGAATTCGTATGAGTTATGTGCTGCCATCTATCCGTATGACCTACATTTAATAAAGTTTTCAAGTTTAATTTTAAAAATACTTAACAAAATTACAAAATATTAAAATTAGACTGTAGCGAAAGTGAATAATTAAGGGGGGGAGAGGTAAAAAATGTAGGGGAGGAGGTCATATATTTTTCCTCTCTCTGTGACGCAGAAAAATAAATTAATGCATATTGCATATTTACATTGTAGTCAGTGGGGTAGCTAGGATGGGTGACACCCGAGGCGGATGCAAATGATGTCATGCCCCCCCCTTTCGATCCGTTATGTTTTTTCAATCACAATTCTATTTTATAAGAAATCACAAACAATTTCTAATTTACATTTTGTCCTCCTACATAAAAAAAAAGAAAAAAACACAGTAGTGAGTCACCACTCAATCCATATTCCGCATAAGACAATGTGGTGTCTATAATGTAGAAGAAAATTCTTTGTTTTAAAATTTGCTTTTGCTACCCACTTGTTGGATAAATAGGTTATTGTTCCCATGTGCATGTCTTATTTAGATACACCATTCTCTATAAAATTTCACATTCTCAAAGGAAAGGAAATTTACCTTATTGCTTCGTGTGCTAAAATTTTCATTTTATTTCAGAATTCCTTTCCATAGTCTTATAAGATTATATTTTTTATTTGCAAATAAAGATTGGGTGTCACTTCTTAAAGGGGGCACCCCCCAGCTAAAAATGAACTCTAGTGAAACTGCAAAGAAAATGCAGTTGCGAAACTGTGGTGATTTGGCACAAATCACTGCAGTTTTTTCGAAGTCAACAACTACAAAATCACTACAGTAAATGTGTAGTTCATAACTACACATTTTCTGCAGTGAATTTGAAGTTAAATGTCCCTCCCACCCAAAAAAATTGGCTCTGCTGGCGCCACCTATTGACCATACTGGTAACCTTCCTTTTTAACATTTCAAATGCAGATTTTGACTGTGGAAACAGTTGTACTCGAACTGACGATCCCAGGTACAGGAGAGACACGCTTTGACCACTTGCCCGTTGGGACTTGTGTGGTTAGTGTTGTGCGAGGTATGAAGGGAGGCATTTCAATTAAAGGTTATTTGTTGCAAGAGCTGAATGGCAGGCAGAAAATATGGATGTTTTAAAGTGCTTTTATTTTATTATTTATTTATTTATTGTAATTCGTTTATATGGACGTGTATTTTAAAAACAATTTAATATTAAATGAATTAAACAAATACTTTAGCGAATTAGATAAAGCAAATGAATTGTTTTTTCCTCTGAATTTAAAAATCAGTAAATATTTAATAAAATAATTTTATTTTTAGGCTAATTGCGAAAATAATAATTTTTTTATTATGAATTATAATGTAATTACATGCGTTGTGTTAATTTTATAAAATATATATTTTAGACATGGAAATACTTACTTTAATAAATTATGGGTCGCTAATTAATATTTTATTATATATATATATATATATATATATATATATATTTTAGTGAGTTTATTATTTTAGTGAGTTTTTTAAATAAGGAATATTTCTGAATCTTTCTTGCAAATAAACAAAAATAAACGAATTTTAGAGGTTGTTCTGACAATATAATTTTTTTAGGAATTATAATGTAATTAAATGTGTTAATTTAAAAAACATATATTTGTAAAAAGGAAAAATTAATTTTATAAAATAAGAATATAATATTGTGTTAGAATAATAATTTGTTATTTATAAACTTTTTTGAATTTAAAAATTAAATAAAAATAATATATATATATTTTTTTGTAGTGAGTTTTTTAAATGAGGAATATTTCTGAATCTTTCTTGCAAATTAAAAAAAAATAAACGAATTTTAGAGGTTTTTCTGATGATATAATTTTTTTAGGAATTATAATGTAATTAAATGTGTTAATTTAAGAAATATATATTTGTAAAAAGGAAAAATTAATTTTATAAAATAAGAAGTTCATAATTAATAACTTTGAATTAGAATAAGGACTCATTTTACGTCATTTTTATTTTTTAATGTAGCATATGTTTTTAATGATTATGTAGATATATTTGATTGTTAACTTATCTACATTTTTATATTAAAATAAAATAGAAACATTAATTTAATTTTCTTCTTCTTTTTTCTTTGGTAAATAATTTTTTACAAAGGGACATTTCTGATTTTTTTTAATTTTAATATAAAAAATGACTAGATTTTTAAATATATTTATGACTTGTAAAATAATTTTAAACTCTTTTAATAATTTAATATTTGCATGAAATAAGAAACTTTGATGTGCTTTAAAATGAATACATAATTAGAAAATACACTTCAATTAACTGATGAAGTATTTTTTTTTTCTTTCTGCGATTCATTAAGTTTACATCGAATAATAATTTTAAAGAGCGATTTAAAAAATTATTTGATGATTCAAATATTTGTATGTCGATTTCAAAATGAAGTAATAGTAAATTAATTGCAAGTAATTTTCAGTTATGAAGATGGAGATGTATGGGGGCAGAAAGCAGAGGAGCTCGTTGGATTTTAAAATTTAATTAAATAAAATTTCCTCTTTTTTTTTTTTTTTTTTTTTTTTTTTTCAAAAACCTAATGTAAATTTTTTGAGTAACTTAGAAAGAAAGAAAAAGAAATTTTCAATTAAGGAGGGGGTTGTAGACTCATTGCCCCTCCCTGGATTTTGAAATTTAATTAGCAATTTTTCCTCCAATTTACAAAAGCATAATAAAATTTATTCTTTTAGTGTGATTTAAATAAAGAAAAGAAGAATTTTCCATGAGAGGTGGGGGAATAGATGAGCCATTTTCCCTCACTCGATTTTGAAATTTAACTAATTTTTTTCTCCGATTTTTGAAAAAAATACTAAAATTCAATCTTTTTCTTTAGCTTAAAATATAAGAACTAAGAATTTTCTGTTAGGGGGAGGAAGGTAGAGGAAAGTATTTGCCCCTTCCTAAATTAAAATATATATATATATATATATATACATTAACAAAATTTTTCATTTCTGATATTTTCGAAAGCATAGTAAAATGTATAATTTTCAAGAAATTTACAATAAAAAGTAAGAAGAAATTTCGCATTAAGGGACTGGTGAGTGAAAGGCCCATTGTCCCTCATAACTTTTGAAACTTAATATATTTTTTCTCTGATTTTGATAAACCTCGCAAAATTTATTCCTTTAGAGTAACTTAAAATAAGGGAACTAAGAAATTTCCGTTGTATGCAGGGGGCACAGGTAGTCACTACCCCTCACTGGATTTCGAAATGTAATTTAGTGAAATTAATTTTTTTTCTCTTAGCCTAAAATAATAAAGGAACTAAGAATTTTAAGTAAGGGGAAGGAAGCATAGATAGGGACGCCCATGTCTGAATTAAAAAAAAAAGAAATGGATTTTAATGCATTAAAACTTGTAATTTCCAAGTAACAAAACAAAGTAGGTACTAATAAATTTTTTACTAGGGAAGTGGTTCGATGGGATGAGAAATCCCTAGTTCGATTTTGAAGCATATTTGAAATTATTTTTCTCCGATTAAATTCGGTGAATTTATCGGACAATAACTACAGTTATACGAGAGATGCATCGGAAATGTACTTCTAAATTAATGGTTGGATAATAACATCAAATTCACTGCAGTGATTCTACGGTTATAAAGTCTTATATATTTTTTAATTTTAGATTATAAAATGATTTTATAAAAACTACAGTGTTTTCAAAGTTAATAGCGCTCAGAATGTTTAAAATAAATTACTGCAAAATCACCTTTAATTAACTACAAAATAACTGAAGTGATTTTATAGTTGAGATTGCACTACAGAAAGACTAGAGAAATTTTAGAAAAACCTCAAAAACACTTCACTTCTACAAAAAAACTGCAGTTCATTTTTAGCTGGGCCGGGGCAGACTGCGCCCTCCGTCCCCCGCTAGCTATGCCATAGCATAACTCTTCCTCCCCCTTGAACCAGGGGCGTGCGAAGAGAAAACTGCGTTTCAATTTGGCGAACCCTCCACCAACTCTTTCTTCTGACAGGCCAAAAAAGACTTTCGTAGTATAAATTTGTGCCCTCTAAATTTGTGCCCCTTCATCCCCCCCCCCCCTTTCTCACGATGATGACCTGAACTGCAGAAATAATATATTTCTGAATTCTTTGATTTATATTAACAAAATATTTTTTTCCATTCTTTTTGGTTTTAATGAATGGTTGCCTCAGGGCCGAAATAACATTTTTTGGACCCTGGTCCAACATGAATTTTGGCGTCTTCCCCCGCCTCACCTCCGTGAAGTATATTTACAAAGAGGATTTTATTAATTTTCTAATAACCTACTTATTTTTAAAATTTAAACTATGCATTCATAAAATATATAACACTGAACTATGTAATTTGGTTTGTCATATATTGATTTATTAAAACCTTGAATACGGAATAAAAAAAGATTCCATTTTATACAGGCTTATTTTATGGCATATCATTCTTAGATTCTTCTATGATTTGGTATACCCCGGACAGGATGATTTTAAATATACCACGCTAAATATAGACGTGAAAAAAATCGACAAAAAATGGTCATTTGGCACCCTGGCTTTCTGGTGCCTGGAGTTCATGCGCTCGCCCTGCCCAGGGGCGGTCGAAGAGAAAATTGCACCTGTGGTAAATTTTCCTCACCCAATTTTTTCTAGCAACAGGCCAAAAATGACGTTGGTAGTATAAATTGGGCGACCCTATAGTTCCGCGTCCGGGGCGACATCCCCCTTTCTCACAGCGCTAGCCGTGCCCACCTCCTTTTTTCGGCCCTGTGAGGGCAGAGGATCTTTCAGATAATAAATAACCTGATTTTGAAAAAAATCTTTCAGATGGTACTAATATGCACCACTGATAAATACATTTTACTAAATACGCAAGCTCTGATATGCATTACCAATAAATGTTTATTCCCCCAATTTG
The DNA here is from genome assembly GCA_964019185.1 of Maratus speculifer. Taxonomy (NCBI): domain Eukaryota; kingdom Metazoa; phylum Arthropoda; class Arachnida; order Araneae; family Salticidae; genus Maratus; species Maratus speculifer. The sequence goes on from OZ025292.1 coordinate 420,950,916, forward strand.
TTGTTGAACTCCCTATAACTGAATACTTCACATGGCATAAATATGAATCATATTTTGCTTTATCACTCGATGCTTTAGAAAAGTATATCCACTTTTTATTTCTTTTTCTTTTCATAAAAATAAATAAATAAATGTATCAGAAATTTCGTGCGAAATCCAAATCACTTGAGATTTTAAAATAACTGATACAAAGAGAATGATACGCATACACTGGATACGGAAATACTGAAACTAGCAGCTAATGTCAGAGTCTGAACACAATTTTGCATCTTTTCCGGATTCGAGTGTCTGGCCGCATTCAAACAATCACAAGTGCTAAGGAACGTTATTAGCATTTAAAGTTAGATTCACTTTCTTCGGTTGCGTATTGAATTGACACGGGTAACGACCAACGCCACCGTGCGAAAGGGAGGATCGCGTAACTAGCATTTGAAGTTAGTTTCAGTTTGTTCGGTTGCGTACTATCACGGTAAGCATATTTCAGATGTGTATATTGCTGGGACGATTACTGTTTCTAAACCAATAGGAGACCGTCATTATCACGGTCAAGTACACGCCCACACAGTTTGATTGACAGGAACTCGTGGACAATTGATCGTGTGTGTTTATTATTTATTTGTACTCGGATTGTTTGAATTTGTACTCGGTAATTAAAAATTAAAGGTACGAAAAAATTTTTTTTTTTCAAAATGACTGAATTTTATTTACTTCAATTAGAAATTATACTTCCTCTGATCCTGAAATAAATAAATAAATAAATAAATAAAAATTAAAGTAAGAATTTTGCTTATACGGATATTTTCGCAGAATACTTTTTCCCATTTGTTTAATATATATATAAATCATTTTGGAACGATATTTAGAATATTAAAAGGGTTTGAAATATTTTTTTTTAAATGTCTTATTTATTAATAAAAGACTGCCTCCAATAATGAAAAAAAAAAAAAATCACCTACGGACTCTCGGCCCGCGATGGACTCGAACCCATATCCTCCGGTTTCAAGCTCGACGCTCTAACCATTCAGCCAGTCAGCTCACTTTCATCCGCAACAGATTATCGTTATAATTAGCACCGTCAATTGTCCACGAGTTCCTGTCAATCAAACTGTGTGGGCGTGTACTTGACCGTGATAATGACGCTCTCCCATTGGTTTAGAAACAGTAATCATCCCAGTAATATACACATCTGAAATATGCTCACGGTAACGACCAACGGAAGCGAAATGGAGGATGATGGTAAGGGCAGTGTGCGAAAAAGGGAGGATCGAAGGGGGCAATTGCCCCGGGTGCAGAAATTTAGGGGGCAATAAATTTATGCAAGTAACGTCATTTGGGAGGTTTAGCGTCAAGTTGGGGGCGGAGAGAGCGCCAAATTTAAGTTTTGCCCTGGGCACTGTTTTCTCTTCGCACGCCTTGGTAACGACTAACGAGTCGTATTTCTAAGTAACAATTCAGTACTTTGTTCCTTAGAAACACCCGTTTCTTAGTAACGAATATGTGCGGTTTGCAACAGCTCCACTCCTTACCTAGCTGAAATTGAAACTGAAACTGTGTTATACTGCTTCTTCCAGTGCAAGGGTTCTACGATATTTTAGAGTGCCTATATCCCATCTGGAAGCATATAATGATACACTCACGCACAATCTTCGAAGAAGATGGTATCCAGTTTTTTTTTTAAATTTGAAATTATTCCATGCTTCGCATTTGGTGCAAAAATCTATGTTACTTGAAATCCGTGAGGGTAATAATGACTCAAACCAATGAAGTTCTTTCATCTGACGCGCATAACAGCGCCTCTACTGCTTTAATGCTCGCCCACATATATATATACTAAATATGTTTATTTAGATCCCTTCAACTGGCCATTACATTTCTGACGTATATCTTGGAAACACCCTATATGCTTCTTGACTATAGGATGTACGACACATAATAAAGTTCACTACTTACATAATATGATATTTACAAAAGCAATTAATAGCAAAAGAAATCCTGCTGAAGTAACAATTATTTCGAAGGTAATATTATTAGCTTCGAAATAATTTCAATTTTAGCTGTATGCTAAACATTTCATTCAAAACCCAGGTGTTTTCTGATACCCAAAAATATGGGAAAAATATAGGACAAAAGTGAGTTACTGTTTATGGGTGTTGCCATCTATGCAAATAAAGTTTAAATCTGTATCCCCGTTACACAAAAGGATATTTCTGACGATACTGCAGTGTTTTACTGTTTTTTGAACGGACTGATAACATAACTTAAAGACATTTTTCTATCAATGGAATTTAATAAGATATCACCAAATACCTTTTTATGGTTATAACCGTATACAAATAACCAATCAACAATGAATTAATTACGCATTAAACCATTTTTGCCAAAGTATGCCAAATGGCTATAAAATTGCAAACAGGAAATATTGTAGCACTGCAAGTGGAAAATATAAATAATAAATAAAGAGTGTAGGAATTATTTTTTAAAAAATATTTTAATGAATTAATTATTCATATTAATTATATTCTATGATACGAAGCGAAAACGAGACGTATGTGCCAAACCTAAAACTTTTTTCGATATCATGCATGTTATTACATCAAAATTCACTAGCACAGTGCAAAAATTAAATGGCGATCTATATCCATCAAAAATATATTAAATATATTAAATTCGGTGCTTTAGTTCTTGAAATATGACTTTTGCTAAAATCAAGTACCTGCAAAGAACAGTAAAGGAGCGCCACCTGTTGAGTGATTTAAACCAAAAACTAATCAGCAACGACTTATGCCAACGTCAAACTGAATCTGAATGTTTCATAAAAATTGGTGCTTTATTTCTTGAGATAAAGCGATGGTGGAAGCTTGATGTAAGAAGAATACTAGCACCACCTGTTGAGCAATTTAGACCAAAACATAATCAGCACCAAAATTTATCAAAGTATACCTGAATCTTAAGTTTGGTGAAAATCCATATATTTGTTTTTGAGATAAAGTTATTGCGGAAGGCGTGAAAAATCAGCATAACAGCGCCACCTGTTGGACTATATATACCAATACGTAATCTGTATCAACTCATGTCAATTAGCAGCTGAATCTCATTTTTTAATGAAAATCCGTGTATTTGTTCTTGAGATACAGCTATTGCGAAAATCGTCAAAAATTCAACATAGCAGCTCCACCTGTATGGAAATATACACAAAAACTAATCAGCATTAGTTTATATCAAGGTTTAACTGACTCTAAAGTTTTGTAGAATTCCGTGCATTAGTTTTTAAAAATAAAGCTCCCACAATTTGACTTTGATTGGTTTTGCTTTAAGGCCTATAGCAGCTATGACTTTCACCTCGAATGATCCAGTACACAAACACAACCACAATACAGAACTATTTTATTACCCATTACATATTTAATACACTACAAATTGACAAACACACCATCCATGTCCTGCCCTGGATTCGAACCCGGGCCCCTCGGTGTGGTAGTAGCTGCCGCTCCTAATCAGAAAACTGGAGCGACATCTCCCCCAATTTTTTTCTAACAAAGAGACAGATTTAAACCAGACTCACAGATAGACAAAATTCAGATTGATAGATTGATTTTCTAAATATAATCAAATCGCGTTTAGAACTTTCTGTAACATATAAATCTATTGCAGACCGGAAGCCATTTTTTCTCTCAAACCTACCATTTTCTTCTCATAAAGATATAATAAAGTAAAAATTTGGATTTCTTGAACACATAATTTAATAGTGACATATATAGTGATGATATTTTCTTAATCTTCTAACTGTTCATAACAGACCCCATTCAAATAGTGTAACAGATTTTTTTCGACCAAAATAAAGTGAAGTCTTATGACTGTGTATTAGTCTGTGACTTATAAGATAAACATTAAATGCATATAATTAAATGTAAAATCAAAACACTTATTTTTGCTTTTATAGTTTTGTAGATTTTTAAGCATTTTGTTCTCTTTCTAAGATTTTTATATCTTGTTTCAAATTAAAATTTATTAATTTTTTGGGAATTTCCTAATTGCTAACTAAATCAAAGATATATTTCAAACTATGCTAATCGATGTGGAAGATTTAGGAAATAAATCAAATAGAAAAATTTGCCAATGTACAAAGTATTATTATACATAAATTCTGATTTTCGCATAAAAAATAAACAATTAAAAAGGCATAAACACTATTATTGTTGCAGTTACAAATTAAAAGGGCTTCCATCGATAATAACAATTTAAAGAATTTAATAAAATTCATTTTTAGGTATTTAAAATTCATATTTATTTACATTAGACAAAAGTATTATAATTGTAATGAAATTCGTTTACTTCAAAGAAAACGAACGAACAAATCAACAAGTTATAAATATTTAATTTCCAGGCCAAATAGAAACATTATTAATAGACTTTGATAATTATACTTCATTAAAGTATTAAATATATAATTTTCTACATTTTTCATTTAAATTTCTGCATTATGGATTTTTTTTTATATCCTTTTACTTGACAATATTAACTCCTCTCCTTCAGTATTTTTATGCGTCACATAGTTTCTGTGAAGCGAAAAAAGTAGATAAAGTGAATTTTCATTCAGCGGACTGGTTCAAGAAGTAAGATATTTTATCAAAGAAGTGTCAAAATTTTCTCTTTTTTCTGTAAATAAAAAAAAAAAAAGTTTAAACTTTTTTAGAGTTAACTTTAGAATTTTTCAAATTTAATTTTTCGTTTAAGAATGGTTATTTTAAAATTCTTTAATTACATTTTTTTCTGGCCTTTATTATTTTCTTAACTGAGCATACACTTGTAAATAAGCATTAAATTAATTTTAACTTTCTTATTCTTTAATAGTTTTTTTTCTGTAGAACATAAATAATAATGTTTTTTTTTATACTAACGTAATTTATATATATGAATATTTCGCAGCTTATTTTTTCATGAATTGAATATTTTCTGCTATTTAATTGTTTCAATTCGGTTTTATTGGGTATAAACAGAGCACTTATTTTGAAATATTTTCTAATTTAGGAAAAAGAAATATTTTATTTATTTGTTTAGATAATTTTTATAATATTTAATGAAGTTTTAGACGACATGGTTTATAAATAAATGAAATAAAGTATATAGAAATTATTATTATTATTAATATTTTAATTCTCAAACGGTCCGGGACATGAAAATCTGATAATATTCTAAAGACATTTTATGGCATATTAATGTTTAGAATGGCATTTAAATCATGGTTCTATCTTAATAAAAAAAAGTATTCATTTATTCGTTTTGATTTAGTCCAGCTTTGTTTCAGTTTGATCAAAAAATATCAAAAAATATTTTTCGAAATAAAAAATAAGGAACTTATTTACTTTAATATGAGAAAAAATTACAAGTCTGTTGGCAAACAAATAATTTTTGTGGCATAGAATTTATTTAAATTGATTTAAATATCAAATACTTGTCCAAAACAAAAGGGAGAAAAAGGCTTTTACTAAAATAAACATCTTTTTCTATCGTTTATGTTAAATTATGTGTATGAAAAGATAAAAAAAATACTATAAGGGAAACTGTATTGAAATATATTGGATTGTATGTGTTTTGATCTACGAAAACATAAAAAAGATTTATGCAATCATTAAAAAGTAAAAAAATATAATACTAAAATTTTCTGCGGCTACTTTTCTAAAATAAAAGCATTAATGTTGCTTAAGGGATGTATAAACATTGGGATTAAGCTATTCATTTGAGTTTTTACAGTCTACTATTCACCTGGGAAAAACAAGCATCATTCTCACTGCTTGAAAAAGGCTATAATTTTCATTTAAAGAGAGAAATATATATTTAACATCATAAGTTAGTTATTTTTTAAACTTTAATTTAATGTACAGGTAAATATAAAATACAAAACTTTATGATTATTCTAGTCTATGGAATGTAATATATTTCGCCTTCCTAAAATAATATATTAATCATATTTATGTTACTAATAAATGATAATTTTTTTTTGCAATTATTCAATTTGAATTATTTTTACTGGTTATTTTATATGAAGTATACATGTCTAAATTAAAATACTGACTGTAAAAAAAATTACTTATTAAAAATCTCGAACAACATACTGTTCACCTACTTAAGAAAATGTGAGTTGTCATTTTATTTGATTCTTCTTCTGCGCGATTATAATTTTATTTATTTTGCATACCTGTATTAAATGGTGGACTCACAGACATATTTATATTTCTCCGTTCATGTTGAAAGTAAAAATATATCTGAAAATACTGAATCATTACAAATAATGAAACTTTCGAGACACATTTAAAGATTCAAAAGAGATGTAATGGCTATTATCTCTTAACCCAGTTGTTTAAAGATACAATTTTGAGTACTTTTAATTTTGATAGAATTGTATCTGTATTTTACTTTAGTTGTTTTTAAATTTCTTTTTAAGCTTGCCCACAATGTCACTGATTATTTACATTCTGTACTGTGAATTAATGGAACAAGTAATTTGTATTTTGTAAATAGTGTAGACTCAGGCCTGTCCAACCTTTCACTAACTAGGGGCGCACCTTGGCTCTTGGCACTCAATGAAGGGCGCCATTATTTACATGTCTGAAAACATGTGGCAATATTATCGCATAGTATTAGTATACACAACGTCTTAACATAATGCAAATTAATCGTACAGTGGTACTCGTATTAAATTTCAAGCTATACTTTTTTTAATAAGAAGTCTATATGAAAAATGTATCTGGATTAAGGCACCAGAAACTTTATTCACATCTATAATAACAACAATAACAAATAAATGAACATAAAAATCAGAGATATTGCTAGACTTCTTTTAGGATGTGAAAATATGGTTTGATTTATTTTGAAGGCGTGAATTAGTTTTATGAAATTTATAAAAATAAGACAAACATGATAGTGGTTTCAGAAGGACAGTCTGGAAGTGCTTTCATAGATGGAAATAATTTTGCGCTTTTTATAATATTTTCTAAACAAAATTAAAAAAAAATAAAACCCTCTAAAATTTAAAAAGTCAAGAAACAACAATTAAGCCCCTTTATTTTTCATATAAAACTGTCAATGGGCGTGTGACAACAGTAAAAAGAAAAAGGCTGAGCTTTCATGCACATGTATCTTCAATAGTGATGGGGGCAGAAGAAAACTTTTTTCCCTAACGTTTTAAGTATTAAAAAGAGCTATTTCCATCTACTAAGAAATTTAACTACCATAATTACACTACATAAAAATTGGAAATAAAAAATGTATGATTAATTTTTCAAAGTATGTTTCTGGTTGTTAATGTACAACGGCAAGCCAACAGCAGGTCTAATATAGGTTTTAAAAATATCTCTGATTAAAAGAAAGCATTCTTTATAATTTAATTTTACTTCTAAAATGTATAATAGTAAGAAATCTTCAAAAGGGCGCCAAGAAAACGGTCAAAGGGCGCCATGGCGCCCGCGGGCGCCGCGTTGGACAGCCCTGGTGTAGACCTTCTTCTTTTACTTTGATTATATACGTTTACATGAGGAAATTGGACCATGATTTTACAATGTCACTCTGGAGATTTTATCGGTTCAGTTTTCAAAATCCAAAGTTGAATAGTCAAGAAGCACTTGAATTAATGTACAAACCTTTGTATGTGTTCAGTTGGGTTGATTCTTACAGACATGTATCTTCAAAATTATATATAAATGTTAAAAAATAAAATATATGTATATTTTATCTTTCTTTTGTCATTAGCCAGTTGTCCTGATTTTAAGAGGCATGTGGACTAGGCAAATCTATTTTCTATGCATTTTTTTATGTATGGGTTATCAAGCCCTGTTTAAAAAAATATAAATAACTTTTAAAAATTTAAACCTGGCAGATCATGCAAATTATGTATTAACTAAAGAGCATTGTAAGAGGAACCTTTAATATGAAGAAGTCTCAAAAAACACCAAACGTAAAATAATTAGATTTATTTAGACAAAAAACATAAGAATTAAGCAAGTACATTTGCGTTTGAGTATAGTTAATAACTATGAAATATACATGCGCATTTTAGGCAGAAATGAGCAAGATAAATCTATGGCCAAATGAGGACGTATGTATATATATATATATGTCATTCCCCATTTTGTTTATTTCCATGAAAATTCTGTAACTCCAATAAATCCGTGGAGAATATAAGCATGTTTTATAGCTAAAAAACTATTTCTTTATTGGGTTCGATAGTTATCTAATAATTTCACTTTGTCTTATGTATCCCCTCTTCATTTCCTTCCCCTCTTTATAGAAAAAGTTCGAGGTTAAGATAAATTTTCGAGGTTCCCTTAAAAAATTTGGTTTAATACTCGTTGACATGATATTTTAAAAAATACATACGTTTCTTAAATATTATATTTTATAATTTACTTTACAGCAAGCAAAGAATGAAGAAATTAATTTCCTGTAATAAGAGAAACTCCAAAAATATACTTATAACTGTAGGGGTAAATAAAACCTTCATGGTTCAGTGTACTTAAAATGCGCATGAAATTTTGTCTAATTTAAGGCGAGATTTTCTATAAGAAAATGCTAGTACTGAAAAATATCCTGGTCTTGAAATTCCAGTACCCGTATGAATTTTCTGATGATGAAATGATAAAATAGGCAGATGGATAAGATTTTTAATGTCCCGGCAGCGCACATAAAGTAGATGAATCACTAAATCAAACTTTCCAACGTTACATAGAGAAGATGAATTCCCAGAGGAAAATAACTATAAAACATATGTAAGAAGATAAAGGAAATATGCTGATGAGTCAGACTCTTAAATGTTTTTAGCATTTCAAAGAGATTATGGGTTGTTGAAGAAAATAATTATAAAACACATGTAAGAAGTTTGGTAAATAAAGGAAATATGCAGATGAGTCAGATCTTTAATTTTTTGCCACATTTCACAGAGATTATGGGTTGCTGATGAAAATAAATATAAAATATACTTTATGAGATTTATATTAAATAATACTTTGTAAATGCAATCTTTTATAATTTAATTTAGAAAAATATTTCCTCATCAAGAATCTTTGATATCTACGTTTATTAATTACAATGCCTACATTCACAATTTTCTTTATTAACATACCAATTTTAGGCATTATCTTTAGATCTTTAAAAAAGTAAAAATATAATTTTATTTATCATTAAATGCATAGTCATTATCATAATAAAAAAGATACAGTAATAAAAAATGCATACATTATAAATGACATTTAAAAATTAACCTAAGAACGTTTTCATTCACTCTTGAACAACATCAATTATCATACTGAAAGGTATTAATTCTCGAGCTTTTATTTAATTTGAAGATTAAGTAAATCCCCCACTTTTCCCTTTTTTTCTCATATTTTCCCCTTCAAAGGGGAAAATAATTTTTTTCTTATTTAATACAAATTTTATTCTGTAAAATATTACATATATATATTATATAAAAGAAATTTACATTAGAAAAGGACATAACATATCCATTGCCTGCGATTTTTAAATTCACTCTTACCGAAATAAGTTAAAAATGTAGCAATTACACTATACTATTTAAATTATTGAAAATTGTTTTTTTTCTTCACAATAAGGTGCATTAAAAACCTAGTACTTTCAAGCATATGATCACCCGCTCATGATTACCTTTCGTAATTTAACCCCTTAACGCGCAGTGTTGCCGGGTCGGCAACACCTAAAGTTCCCCCTGTTTAGAGACACAAAAACTCCGTGAATATTTCAAAAGCTACTCTAATGGCTACTTTAAATCTTTCTTATGAGTTCTAGATGACAGCACCATAGAGATCAAACTCTACTGTTTTTAAATAATAGGTAAAATGTTTTACTGTAATACGCACTTCACAGCAATGCTCTTCTCACTGCGCTTATCAATGCTTTACTTATGGGAAGTGACCACTTCGGCAACAGCTGTATAATTAAAATGGTTAGTGCAATCTTTACAAAACAATACCTGTGTACTCCTCTAGGCCTAAATAGATTGCCTATTTTTTTTTCTTTAAATTCCAACTTTAAAGAGTAGTGCGCCGGTAAGGGTTAAACAGTATTTTGTATGTAGAATTTTTTTAAACTTATTACTGAAAGGTGAATTTGAGGATTTTAAGAAATTGATATGTTATATCATTTTTTAATGCAATATTGGAAGTGTATATTGGATACTTCGTGGAAGATGTTGAGCATGATTTTTTAAAAAGTATTAGACTTCACCCTTTATTTGCGAAAATAATTATCAAGATATTGCTTCATATCAATACTTATCTTTTTTAATATCTGGAGATAACTAAAATTAAGATTATCTGCAGAAATCGCCACTTTCTACAGAAATTCTACAGAAATCTGAAGAAAATTTGCAGACTTAGCTTTATCTTTAAAAACATCTGCAGAATTTTTAAAGATATTCTTAAAAACATCTGCAAAGTGGGCCAAATATTTTCGGATTTCCCACAGATTTTGGGTCAAAAAGCTGTAGATTTTCTGCAGATTTTTTTTAGTGCGATATACAGAGATTTTTTAAAAATAATAATGTGAAATATAAATGTATTTTATTGTAACGGAGTAAATAAATTGATAATTATGGCCTTTTTAGGAATATATTTACAAAAAATAATAAAATTAATTAGACAAAAATACTTTTATAGAAATAGCACATTTCTCATAAAAACAATGCATTTAAATGTATTATGATCCTTTCTGTGAATAGTGTGGTATATTTCGCAACTCCTTTTTATCGGGTATCTTTCCAGCAGGCAATATGTACCAAGGTCATACAATTATAGATTTATTATTATTATTATTATTATTATTATTATTATTATTATTATTATTATTATTATTATTATTTTATTTATAAAAAGGATTTTGCTGTTAAAAACCATTCATGTAACTTTATTTAAAAAAAGAAAAGTAAATAACCTATGTAAATGCTTAAGAAAATCACCACCTTTTGAAAATATTTAAATTCGACAGTTTCTCGACGTTTTCTAAATTTTATCGAGCACAGTGTTTTATGTAGAAATAAAAATAAATTTTTATTAATAGACTGAATAAACAAATTTTATATTACATTTTCTTCAAAGGTACTTAAAAGTGCCGTCAATGCATAAAAAGGTAAAATGTACCATACTATAAATGAAAAAACACATTTCAGTAATTTAAATAGTATTTTGTATTTACAAAACCTTATGTTTTACGTATAAAGAAACGGCTTTAAAGGATTTGTTTAACAGCACCCCAAGAATAACTTTATTTTCTTGTGAAGCTTTCATTTTGCTTGAATTAAAAAAATCTTAACTAATAATAACACATTGCTCAGTGGTGCACAAAACAGGAATTTTAATATACATTAGTACATATTAAAATAAAATAAAATTTTCAACGTTTCGCGCCGTCTTCTGCGGGCGTCTTCAGGAAAATATGAAATGGAAGGACTACGTTTGCATTTTGTTCGAGAGATATTTCTACTAAATTAAAAATTAAATGAATTAAAATTTAAAAATGTTGCCAATTACACGTGAGTAAAAATTAAAATATTGCAAGGAAATAAAAATTTTAAGGTTTTAAAATAAAATTAAAATTTTTATCTCCTTGCAATATTTTAATTTTTACTCACGTGTAATTGGCAACATTTTTAAATTTTAATTCATTTAATTTTTAATTTAGTAGAAATATCTCTCGAACAAGATGCAAACGTAGTCCATCCATTTCATATTTTCCTGAAGACGCCCGCAGAAGACGGCACGAAACGTCGAAAGTTTTATTTTATTTTAATATGTACTAATGTATATTAAAATTCCTGTTTTGTGCACCACTGAGCAATGTGTTATTATTAGTTAAAGTTTATGGTGCAACTGTCCTATATATATTTATAAAAAAAATCTTACAAAATAGTGGATTTTCGGTTTTATACGAACGCAGTTTTCAACGGAGTGACAGAAAAGACACGTGAAAAGACAACGAAAATAAATGTTTCTTAAGAAAAAAAATTTAATTTTTTTTGTTTTAAATAAAGGATTTTTTATTTTCAGAATTCTCACTTCATTTCTAATGATAATATGCTGTTATTTTTCTCTTTTTTTGGAATTTGCATAGCAACGCGACTGTTTTAAAGAATTTTTACTGAAAACTTTAAAAATACTTTCTATTTTTTTTGTCAATAAGCTTTTATTTTAGTTGAAGAAAAACTGTTACAGAGAAGTGGAATTTGTGGTTATACGGGAATGTAGATTTCAATATAGAAAGAAATGTGAAAATTCGATGGATATAAAAGTTTCGTAAAAATAAAAACTGATGGTTTTTTGTTTCAAAAGAAAGCCATTCCATTTACACACTTTTCACTTTATTCTTTAGGCTAAGATATCAAACTCCAGACTTTCTTAGAGTTAAAACAAATGTGCAGAAACTTTGGATATGTTATTTTAAATTATTTTTTAAGTGTTCATGCACACACACACACACACAAAATAACAAAAAATAAGTTTATTATTTAAAATAAGGTACCCTGGGGTAATAACGCCAGGCGGGGTAATAACGCCAAGTGCTTATATTTTGCATAATTATGAAATAATCTGGTAAATGACACCCATGTGCTCTGCGCAGAAGGGTTTTAAGTCATATAAATCGCAAAAAACAGTTTCAAGTTAATTTGTTTCGTTTTTAGGTCTTATTGTTTTTACAAGCAACTAAAATTAACGCTTGATCTAAAATTTGCAAGATACGTTTTGTGATGTGAAGACTGTTTTTTTTATCCGGAAATACTTTGTTAATTACATACATTTGTAGTACATTTCATGGACTTTCAAAATGTTGTTGAAGATTTTGGATGTCTTCTCGAGATAATTTGTAATTTAAAATGTACAGCGCAATAACTATAACGGGGTAATAACGCCAATCCTTGGCATTAATATCCCGGTTGATTCCCTACAGTGGCCGAGCTACATCCTAAATACTGATTCAAATAAACACAGTGTTTGTGCAATGTTTCTAATAATTATATTTAAGCGGTCCTTTTTAAGCAAAAAGAAGCTCACGGTCTGGTATTCTTTTGCCTCACCCCCCCCCCACACACCACAACTTTATTTTTCTTACACTTTCACAAAAAATTGAACATTTTCAATATCTTAGAATGCAATTTGTCAATTTCTAAGTTTGTAGAGTGTGTATTTTTAGAATTGGGCAATCTACATGCAATTATTCCATCTTATTTCATAGTTATGTTTACATGGCGTTATTACCCATATAGGTGGCTAATAACGCCGAATAACATTGGTCAAGAAATCACGCCATTACATTTTATGAATACATATCTGTTAAATTATTTTTTTTTATATAGATAGTCAATGAGTTGCTGTATCAAATCATGTATTTTTTTGAAAAATACAAACTAAAACTGAGCCGTGAAAATTGGTAGAACCTTAACGTGGCGTTATTACCCCAGGGTACCTTATTATGATTTTGACTATAATATAAACTGCATTTTATTGTTACCATGCATAAACAAATTTACTCAGTCTTTCGTAATGTTTTTTTAAGAAAGGAAGTTCATACTAATTTATTCATTTTATATATGAATACTACATGTTAATTAATTCATACTATTACTTAATTGCATTACCATACATTCTTCATATTGTTTCTTTGAAGAGATTGGGTCAAAGACTTCTTTGTGATGCTGGGTGCACTTACAAAACTACAAATCATCTTTCCGGCGATGTATCTAGCATTGAAACATCTGTCTAAATTGAAACATCTATTTTAAATATTTATTTATGAAACAGACAATCGTGGCTTATTCCCGAACTTTAAGTACACAGTATTACAATAACTGTAATAGAAATATTCCCAATATACCGAGTGTTCCAAAAATGACTGATGGATTTTAAAATTCAATAACTTGCAAACGGGGGCAGCTATTTAAAAAAATTTTTGCAGGAGAGTTATGTATAATGTCAGGAGTTTTTTTACCGTAATGTTTTATTTTAGTTCGCATCTCAAACAACAGGCGGTGATGACGGAGATTGAAGGCCAGGTCGATGCTTCACTCAGCACTGATCACCTGGCCTTCAATCACCGTCAGCGCCACCTATTGTTTGAGATGCGAACTAAATAAAAATTACGGTAAAAAAAACTCCTGACATTATACATAACGCTACTGCAAAGTTTTTTTAAATAGCTGTCACCGTTTGCAAGTTATTGAATTTTAAAATCCATCAGACATTTTTGGGACACCCGGTATAATTAATTTTGTTATTCCACCAATGTTCGCTGCAAAAAAATTCATAAAATGACGTCATTGTGATGTGACTGCCGAGTTCTGTGATACGCCAAGAAGAGGTCTGCATGGGCCGGAATTTCCTAGCTCCGCACAAATAAAAAGTAAATTGATCCTGCCCGTTATATTTTCGCAGTTTATGGCACGGGCCGTTCAAAAATCAGTGACAACAGCCCTGGTTCCTGCAAAAAATCAATTAAATGTGACCCGATATAGTATGACTTATGAAAAGTATATTGACCCGACCTGTTTGCATTTTCAGAAAGAATCACGTTTTGAGCACCTTATCGCCAGAACAACGATTGGCGCTGAGATGAAGTCAATGCTACGCACTCTTTCTTGTTTGTGATTTCAAACGCCTAGCGAATAGCAACCCTTCCTTCAGCAAAGAGATCGCGTTTATTGTTCATTTGTTTATTCCGTAAATGTTATCAAGTAAAGATTATAATATGAGGAAATGTTATTCACCGTTGTTTACGATTAAAACATAGCTTAAAACAAAGAATTTTTTGAGATTAAAATGTTTTAAATTTCACAGAACATCTAAACATAGGGTTTTTTTTCCTCAATTCAAAAATACTATTTCCTTAACTCGCTATGTTCGAAGAAATTGAGAAGTCAATTAAAACCAGTAGTAAAGATTCTCTTGTAATAAATATAATTCTATTAATCATATGTTTTATGACACATTTGAACCTAGTTTATTTTGCATTTGGCGATGCAGCTAGCTGAACGTTCTCGCTTTCGCCAACTCGCCAAGGCTGGTGCTCAAAAAGTGATTACTTCTAAAAATGCGATTCGTTTATATTTTTGCAATTTATGGCCTGGGCCGTTAAGAAACCTGTGACAACAGCCTTGGTGCCAACAAAAATGAATTAAATGTGACCCGATATAGTACGACTTAATTTTTGGAAAAAAATCGGATTTTCCTTTACAGTTAAGAAGTTTTTTCTAGAGACATTTAGAAAAACGGCGCAAAACTCTTCACTTGTTGGTTATTGAGCATTTCCGACTATCTTTATCACATCCTCACCGAAGACATAATGAAAACCTTCGATAGTTAGATTTCGCGGATTTCTGGTGTTCAAATTATTTTTAAAATAGCAACAACTCAAAAGTTGCTAATGATGTGATCCCTGCACTTAGATTAGTCAACAGCGTTTTGCATCGAATGGATGAAGCCATGTTGCCGTGAACCTATTTTTATTGCCATTGTCATATTATTTCTAATGCGATTTTAAGGACTGAGCGAAGCAGACTTTAGTTACAGATTTATGCGGATATTTTTTTGCGTCAACGAGGATGAACCTTGAATTAATTAGTTTTCAGAAGACGAAAAATAGCATAGTAGTTCGTGCAATGTTGTGTAACATATACAGTGGCAGTAAAAAAAAAGATACTTAAGCCACAATCTCAATGTTCGAATGTTTTATTTTAGTATTTTCTGATTTAAATAGAAGAGTCGGGATAGAATTTCTATCATATGTTGGTTGCGTGAAGTGGTCATCCTTGCAGCTTAACATAGTTTAGATCCCCCCCTATTTTTAATTCTTTTAGAGATTTGAAAGAGGGAGTTTTTAAATTATTTTATCCACAAAATAGTTTAAAAAACTCTGGTGCACATAATCAACGTAAAAGCGTACAAATGTTGAACAACATCGTGCTTTGACTTCATTAGAACAAAATGTCCTTTCAAGTCGTAAAACCGTAGATTTTCAAGCATCAAGGCAAATTATCTATGGCCTAAGAAAATGAAAGTGGATTTAACACATGGTGGTATTCTAAAACGAAGAAATGGTTCGAAAAGACCGAAAAAGACTTCAGCCAGCTCTGATAATTTTTTGAAACGTGACCTATTGTTAATACAAAAAAGCACAACTGCAGAAGTGAAAAAGAAACATTCCTAATGAATATATCAGTGTTTTCCAATTTATGACCATTTTTCACAAACATTACACTTTTCAATGAGCGTCATTTTTTCCCCTTAAAACTGTACTATGTTTGGAAACAGCTCCTCATGTTTTTTCTTCCTATTGAGAACAACGGATTTGGAGCTTATTTTATAGATGAACACTTTCAGAATTTGCAAACTATGCCTTTGAGACTTTTATAAAACTTGCTCTTTACATTTAGCTAATACATTATGAACATTATTTATTTTTATTGCATTCGCGCTTGCGCAGTGAATCATTATTCAATGAACCTGTACATTTTTCAACCATTTTTTATTGTTTTTTAATTTTGATCTCAAGGTAATATGTACAATGTCGTTTGTCGTTTGTCACAAACATTTCACTTTTCAATGAGTGCCATTTTTTTTTTTGTTAAAACTGTACTATGTTTGGAAACAGCTCCTCATCTTTTTCCTTCCTTTTGAGGACAACGGATTCGGAGCTTATTTTATAGATGAACATTTTCAGAATTTTCAAACTATGCCTTTGAGATTTTTATAAAACTTGCTCTTTACATTTAGCTAATACATTATGAACATTATTTATTTTTATTGCATTCGCGCTTGCACAGTGAATCATTATTCAATGAACCTGTACATTTTTCAACCATTTTTCATTGTTGACCTCAAGGTAATATGTACAATGTTGTTTGTCAGGATTCCGGATGAAGACACTCTTTTGTACTGAGAATTCTGCAAATTATAAGCAAAACAATCGGTGAAATTAAGGATCGTTTTTAAGAAAAACTTAATTTTTACACTAATATAAGTGCTATCCTTATGAAAATAAACAAGGTTTATTACTGTAAGTCCCCTAATCATGTCATTTTTAGGGAATTAGTTTTTCAAATGATTCAAGAGGCTAATTCAAAAAATTAATTCCCTTTTCATAACGTTAATTCAAAAAGTTTTTTCCCGATCCCTTATGAGGTTTTAAGTGGAAAAACTTTTTCAGAAATATATTATGTCTCTTATGCTGTTTGCACATTTGAAGTTTCAGAATAGACAAGCTTGTGTTTTCGAGATATTTAAAAGAATGTTTAAAATAGAATGTGAGCGGTCATGATTGGTCATATAGTGTATATTAATAATGTAAGGTACCCTGGAGTAATAACGCCACGTTAAGGTTCTACCAATTTTCGCGGCTCAGTTTTAGTTTGTAGTTTTCAAACAAATATATGATTTGATACAGCAACTCATTGACTATCTATATATAAAAAATAATTTAACAGATATGTATTCATAAAATTTAACGGCGTTCTTTCTTGACCAATGCTATTTGGCGTTATTGCCCACCTATATGGGTAATCACGCCGTGCAAACAAAACTATGAAATAAGATGGAATAATTGCATGTAGATTGCCCAATTCTAAAAATACAAACTGTACAAACTTAGAAATTGACAAATTGCATTCTAAGCTATTGAAAATATTCAATTTTTTGTGAAAATGTAAGAAAAATAAAGGTGTGGTGTGTGTGTGGAAGGGGGGAGGGGATGAGGCAAAAAAATTTCAGACCGTGGGCTTCTTTTTTGCTTAAAAAGGACCGCTTAAATAGAATTATTAGAAACATTTCACAGTTTTAACTGTGTTTATTTGAATCAGTATTTAGGATGTAGCTCGGCCACTGTAGGGAATCAACCGGGGTATTAATGCCAAGGCTTGGCGTTATTACCCCGTTATAGTTATTGCGCTGTACATTTTAAATTACAAATTATCTCGAGAAGATATCCAAAATCTTCAACAACATTTTGAAAGTCCATAAAATGTACTACAAATTTATGTAATTAACAAAGTATTTCCGGATTTAAAAATAGTCTTAACATCACAAAACGTATCTCGCAAATTTTAGATCAATCGTTAATTTTAGTTGCTTGTAAAAACAATAAGATCTAAAAATGAAACAAATTAACTTGAAGCTGTTTTTTTTGCGATTTATATGACTCTAAACCCTTCTGCGCAGAGCACATGGGTGTCATTTACCAGATTATTTCATAATTACGCAAAATATTAGCAATTGGCGTTATTACCCTGCCTGGCGTTATTACACCAGACCACCTTAATTAATTTCATTCAAAAATCTACAGACATCTTTATCAAATATCGGCGATGCACATTTCATGTTTCAAGAATTCAAGATATAAATTTATCTATATATTACTTATGGAAAAGAAACTAAAGATCCAAAACTATAGTCATTCATATGGCTCAGTGTATCACATCGAATCGAGGAGAACATGAACTATACTATTTTATTTTTTTACATTTTTAATTTATTTGTGTTTAGCTGAATGTTTTTAGCTTTAGATCACGACCAATAAACGACATCCCTGATGATTATTTTCTCATAAAATATGTGTTATTATCATTTAACCCTTTCAGCGGTCTGCAAAATATTCCATTCATTTTTAACAATTCATAAAATAGTGTTTATAAAAGATATTGGTATAAAAATTTTTATTTGAAAACTTACATATTTATTTATCTTATTCACTTCAAAAAATTAAATTTTATACTGATTTTGTGTTAAAGCAGCCATTCATTCTAAAAGTTACATGACGGAAAAACCCGGTTAGGCCGCTTAAAGGGTTAAATTTGTAAAATATGTTCCAGGCAGTGTGTCTAAGAAAGCAATAAATTTTCATAATTAATTACCTTAAACACAGTATAATTTAAAAAAGATTTATGTATTATTCAATTATTTAAATACCTTCGATTTGTTACTGCGTAATTTCCATTACCTATTATTGTTATTTTAAGGGTATTAGTAATTTTAGATCGGTATTTTTCAACCAAAATTACAGCCTCCTAAAGTATCAATTTCAGAAAAGGGGGCTTCTTCTGTTGTTTTATACAGAATTTAAAACAAGCAACAAATCATATACCTCACATTTTACACTGTTCAGTAAAAAATTTACAAACAGTATATCTGCTTAGAGAATACAAGTCTCACTTTTTGAGTTCCACAAACAGAGTAAATAAAATTTCATTTAAAGTTTCATTTAATCCTGCTAAGAGAAAAAAGGCCGGGCAGTTCAGTTTTCACTTTAGCGAATCTGAATGTGCATTCGCAATTTTACTTTACTTTCGGGTCTGAAGAAATTATATATATATATGTATATATTAAGGACGATTTAGTAACCTAGAAAGTTAACATCTTTCTTTTAAAGTAAAGAACATATCGTGAACTTTGAAAATGGTTCACTGTGATTAAAAAAAAAAAATGCATTGGATTTTTTTTAAAGCGAGAATCACTTTATGAATTGTTAATTAACAAAAGATAAGCACATTATTTCCACACTTTGAATGCATCGAACAATTGTGCATACTTTAAATGTTACACTGAAAAATGAAATCCATCACTAATATAACACTTATGAGATTGATTTTGCTTAGAACAAAGGTCATATTAAAATAGCAAATAACGCCTTTGTGCAAAAATGTTTAAAAATAGAAATCTAACGATTAGAAATGCAAAAACAATGCAGAAAATGTAGCAAACAGCTGTTTCGAATCTACTATCGACATTCTTTATCAGTGCAAGACTCACCGAGCTAGAAAAAGCAAAGCTGAGCAAAGAGAAAGAGAAACGTAGGCCCGTTTTAATTCCCGTTACGGGATCGGTCCCACCAGAATAAAAGCTGTGACGGTTGGGTGCTCGTGCTGGGTGTTGAATGGAGACATAACTCAGAACGTAAGATAAAAACAGTTTATTTAAAACGGTTAGGGCTCAAGGGGACGTGGAACAGTTCTGTAATTTTAACAACTGATAACAATACTAAGAGAATAAACTCATACTCACAGCTCCGGCATTAACTCAATCGGGGCACTTCATATTACTTCTCCTTTAACGTCAGCTAAGCTGCTAGATAAAAGTTTATTAGTCAGCCCGTGGCTGTAGATATATTCTTTCTTAACTTTGAAATAGTCAACGTAATTACTATTAACTTCTTACATCCGGCCAACTTCTCGAGTCGAATTCCAAAACTCCTTGTCAACTCACTGGAGGCTCGCTAATCCTTGATATCGCTCGCTCTAGATTCACTACTAGCTGGCCAATGCCGCTAGACACACCACACACACTTAAACTCCAAGCTTTTATATGCTGCAAACTGAGATACTACAAATTTACATATTACTTCTACCGCGACATAACTGTAGAATCCGAGAAAAACACACCCGCTCTAGAAAGTGAAAGTAAAAGAGAGGACAGACGTCGCTTTCACGCTTACACATGTTAAATCATTGACGTCACGATCTCAAAAATGCTAGAGTGCCTTTATTACAAAGATCACTCCCTCACAAAGCAACCAATGAGAAGAAAGAAGCATGAACAACTGGGAAGGCCAAACGAAACAAAAATTTAAAAGGGAGGAAAATGAATGAAATGAAATGAAAGAAAATAGAAAGAAGGAAAGAAAAATAGAAAGAAGGATGATCCTCTTAACCAAAAAATTGCGGCTTTTAAAACTTTTGTTTTCCGGGCTTCCAATATTTGTTTAACTCCTCAGTTACTCAATGATGAACTTAATTATCTCAAACATATTGCTGTTGCTCGTGGTTATTCTCCTAAGATTCCTTTCACAGAAAATTGATGAATTTTACCCATCTTGAACATAATTTTAAATTTAACTCTAATACTTTGGTTGTTTTACCATTTTTTCCTAAAATCAGTCTGCAAGTTGCTAAAATTTTAAGAAGGTTCTATTTCAATGTTATGTTTTCTCCTGTTAATAAATTGTTCCTTCAAATCTTAAGCACCCCATTGATCACTCAAATAATTGGAGTATTTACCAAATTTTTTGCCAATGTGGTCTTTTTAGGTGCGTTCGTAATTATATAATACGTAGCACCTATAGTGGTCGTTCAGTCCGTCCGTCTGTCCGTCCGTCTGTCCGTCCGCATATAACAACGCAGAAACTACCCAACCGAATCGTTTGAAATTTAAAATACATAATTATTACATAATTTTGTCGAGTCATTTCAAATTTTATGAAACTCGGATGCATAGATCATTTACAGGGGCAATCAAAAGTATTCCATTACATTACGGTCAATGGGGAAAAAAGTTTCAAATGCATTTTAATCGTTTGAAATTTAAAATACGCAATTATTACATAATTCTGTCGAGTTATTTCAAATATTTTGATAATCGTGTGCATAGATCAATTACAGGGGCAATCAAAAGTATTCAATTACATTATGGTCAATTAGGAAAAAGTTTCAAATATATTCTATATGTTTGAAATTTAAAATACATAATTATTACATAATTTTGTCGAGTTATTTCAAATTTTATGAAACTCGGATGCATAGATCAATTACAGGGACAATCAAAAGTATTCCGTTACATTACGGTCAATGGGGAAAAAAGTTTCAAATGCATTTTAATCATTTGAAATTTAAAATACGCAATTATTACATAATTCTGTCGAGTCATTTCAAATATTTTGATAATCGTGTGCATAGATCAATTACAGGGGCAATCAAAAGTATTCAATTACATTATGGTCAATGGGGAAAAAGTTTCAAATAAATTCTATACGTTTGAAATTTAAAATACATAATTATTACATAATTTTGTCGAGTTATTTCAAATTTTATGAAAATCGGATGCATAGATCAATTACAGGGACAATCAAAAGTATTCCGTTACATTACGGTCAATGGGAAAAAATGTTTCAAATACATTTTAATCGTGTTACACTCATGCGGACTTAATAAAATTTATATGCAATTATAAAGTACATATTATAATATACATCATACATAATTTGTGGTGCAAAGAACATTTGTTATTGATTTACAAGGCCACACAAAAGTATTCCATTACATAATGGTATAAGGAGAACATTGTTTGATGAGCGTTTTAATTGTAATTCACTATTTACAATTTTATGAGATTGATATATGAAAGTAATATTTTTAAAACTTCGCTATCGTACGAACGCACCTAATTTGCTACGCTTCACGTGCAATTTCCAACTTGTTAATATTGATCAGACTAAAAGTGCTCTCATATTTCATTTAAAGAAGCATAAGAGGTATGTCAAAAATCAAGAGCTTAACTATTGCCTGTCTATTGAGCTCGTCCATTGCTCAACATTGTTGGTCTTCACAACATATGGTTCCACTTTTCTTCAGCCAGTATTATCCGTAAGTGTCCTTCTATTGTTGATCTTAATTTTTGAGGAGCTTACCATATCATTAAAAATTGTCACCCCTTAGTCAATAACTTATCAAGTAATCCTTTATTTCCAATCTTTTGGAAATTTTAAATTTAATGCTTTTTTTCTCCTCGCTTTTTAATTTTAATTTTATTTGTTCTCCGATATATGTCTCTAGTTGTCCACCCAGTTGTTCATGCTGTTTTCTTTTCATTGGTTGCTTTTCTTTTCGCGGGATCGTTCCCGTAACGGGTATATAAGCCTGCATTTCTCTAGCTTTGCTTTTCCCAGCTCGCCGAGACTTGCACTGATGAAGAATCTCGATAGTAGATTCAAAACCACTGTTTGCTACCTTTTCATGCATTATATGTGGATTTCTAATCGTTGGTTTTCTATCTTTAAACAAAGATTTTATTTTAATACAATATTACAGAACATGCATTTAAAACTCTAATTCTTTTACAATTATGCTTTATACATAAATCAGAAATTGAAAATGTAACTCTGTTATTTCTTAAATTTTTGATACATACAGTATTATTAGCGTATTTTGTTTTCTTATTTTGTAATTAAAATTTTCCACCTAGAAGTAACAAGTAATAGTGTTTAAATAATTATTTTATTGTCAGATAAAATGTATGAAATTGAAATTGTATCTCTTTAAGACATTCATGTTGTCATTTTTATTTAATTTAATACACATGTCTGCTGATTTTACATCAGACAACATAGATGATCTATTTACTTATTAAAATATGTCCTTTTTCCTTTTATTTTTTAAATATTTCATACTTACCCTATAATTTATTGCCATAGCATGAGGAAAATTTTTTTATTTCGATTGATTTGATTCTCAAAGAGTGAAAGCAGTTGCTTATCGATTACTAAAAATGTATATTTATACAAGCTTTATTTATTTGAACATAAAATACATTGTTAAATAACGCCCATGTGGACGCGATGGTAAATTAACTTTTATTTCATAAGCTTGGTGCATATTTACAATAGTTTCCAGTTACCTTTAAAAATGAAAATGGCAACTTTGTTTTTATTTTTAAAAATTTAACATTAAGTTTAAAAAACATTTATTTCTTTCCGTTATAATTATGAATTATTTTTTAGTTTCATCGAGGGATTAGATTGCCTGATTGCTTAGTATATTACTAAAGTTTTGGCATCTGTTGAAATCTTAAAAATAAAAATAATTAAAAATAATCTTCTTAAAAATAATTATGAATTAATAATATTAATTAATTATGAATTATAATTAATCATCTTAAAAATAATTATGAGTTATTTTTTAGTTTCATCGAGGGATTAGATTGCCTGACTGCTTAGTATATTACTAAAGTTTTGGCATCTGTTGAAATAGATTCTAAAAACTAAAAAATATCTAGTAGAACATTAAATTTAAGAGATTTACAGTTTCGCTACCTTCAAGAAATTTTAAAATTGCGTGGTGTGTTCTCCTCTAGTTAAAATTACAAAAAAAGAGGGAAATAAAATATGTTTTGGTAGTATTAAATATAAATATCAATATACGTATTAAAGTGTTTGTATAGTATATGCGTTTAGAAACAAATCGATGAAATATATAATCCACGCTTTACGAATTAACAGAAAAAACCCAAGTTTTAATGTTTGTCCATGCAGAAGTTTTAAACGGATATGTGGATATTGAAGATTCTTATTCTGATGAATGGGATCTCCAGCCTGATCTGTAAAAAAACTGAAAGGGACGTAAAAATAAGAATGAAAAAAATAGAAGAAATTGACAGTTTGTGGATTAATTTCTCCTGCTGGGAATGTAAAAAAACACTGAAACATATGTAAAAATATGAATGAAAAAATTGTCAGTTTGTGGATCAGTTTCTCCTGCTGGGACTGTAAAAAAACTGAAAGAAATATAAAAATAAGAATGAAAAAATTGAAGAAATTGATAGTTTGTGGATTAATTTCTCCTGCTGGGAATTTAAAAAAAACTGAAACATCTGTAAAAATATGAATGAAAAATTGTCAAGTTGTGAATTAATTTCTCCTGTTGGGACTGTAAAAAAACTGAAAGAGATGTAAAAATAAGAATGAAAATATAGAAGAAATTGATAGTTTATGGATTAATTTCTCCTGCTGGGAATGTAAAAAAAACTGAAGCATATTGTAAAAATATGAATGAAAAAATTGTCAGTTTGTGGATTAATTTCTTCTGCTGGGACTGTAAAAGAACTGAAAGGTATATAAAAATAAGAATGAAAAAAAGAAGAATGTATTGACAGTTTGTGGATTAATTTCTCCAGCTGGGACTGTAAAAAACTGAAAGAGATGTAAAAATAAGAATGAAAAAATAGAAGAAATTAACAGTTTGTGGATTAGTTTCTCCTACTGAGACTGTAAAAAAACTGAAAGATATGCAAATATAAGAATGAAAAAAAAAGAAAAATTGACAGTTTGTGGATTAATTTTTCCTGTTGGTTCCGTAAGAAAAACGAAAAGATATTAAAAATTGAGAATGAAACAAAAAAAGAAATTGTCAGTTCGTGGATTAATTTCTCCTGCTGGTTCTGTAAGAAAAACTAAAATATATGTAAAAATGAGAATGAAAAAAAAATAAGAAAAACTGTCAGTTTGTGGACTAATTTCTCCTACTGGATGTGTAATGACAAATGACAGATATGTAAAAATGAAAGAAAAAAATCCAAATTTTATGAATTAATTTCTTCTGCTGGGACAGTAAAAAAAATAAAAGATATGTAAAAATAAGAATGAAAAAAAAGAAGAAGAAATTGACAGTTTGTGGAATAATTTCTCCTCCTGGGACTATAAAAAAATTAAAAAGATATAAAAATAAGAATGAAAAAAAAGTGAAAAAAATTGTCAATACATGGAATAACTTCTCCTGCTGGTTCTGTAAGAAAAACTAAAATATATGTAAAAATTTGAATGAAAAAAAATGAAAAAAATGACAGTTTAAAGGATTTACAATTTGGGGAATAATTTCGCCTGCTGGGTCTGTAATAACAAATCAAAGATATGTAAAAATAAGAAAAAAAGATCGACAGTTTGTGGATTAATTTCTTCTGATGGGACTGTAAAAAAACGGAAAGATCTGCAAAAATATGAATGAAAAAGTAGAAGAAATTGACAGTTTGTGGATTAATTTATTCTGCTGGAACTGTAACAACAAATGACAGATATCTAAAAATAAGAATTAAAAAAAAAGGAAAACTCGAAATTTTGTGGTATTCTTTCTCCTGTTGGGACTGTAAAAAAACTGAAACATATGTAAAAATAAAAATGAAAAAAAGGAAGAAAAAATTGATAGTTTGTAGATTAATTTCCCCTGCTGGGACGTAAAAAAAATTACAGATGTGTAAAAAAAAAAAAAAATGAAAAAATAGAAAAATTGACAGTTTGTGGATTAATGTCTCCTGCTGAGACTGTAAAAAACTGAAAGATATGTAAAAATAAGAATGAAAAAAAAGAAAAAATTGTCAGTTTGTGCATTAATTTCTCTTGCTGGTTCTATAAGAAAAACTAAAAGATATATAAAAATGAGAATGAAAAAAAATAAGGAAAAAATGTCAGTTTGTGGATAAATTTCTCCTGGTGGTAGAACTATTGCATGAAGCATTTCGTTTTATTCAATCGTGGTGCTTTTTTCTGATAAGACTAATTTAAATGTTTCAGATATGGAACTTTTGAATATTGAGCAGATTATATCTGCTAACAGCAACAATGTCTCGGTACAGTTTTATATTATTTATCGTGTATTAGTAATACATTTTTATATTCTATAACAAAAATTTGGAGTACTATTGCCTAAATAAAATAATAAATGCGGAAAATGGACAAAAACGTCATTTAGATTGTATTTTGTGGCAACATAACAATGTAAAGTAGCAATGCCCCATGGAAACATATAAATTTTAATAAGCAAGTAGTATTATATGAACAGTTTATGCCAAAAGAATTTTAAGATGTTGTAGCTTTTCAGAGACATAGCACATCAAGCATACTGGCATTTCACTCTTCATGAAAAATGGCATTCACACCTTGATTTTTGACGTCTTTTATAGGGAATAGGAAATTTTTCCAGGGCTTCAAAATTGCACATTATTTATTAAATATCTTCAACTTCAACATAAAAGAATATCAAGCCAACTATCAAAATAGTCAATTATCATTTTTTTTGTCAGATTTTCAAAATAATGGCTCTTAAGGTATGAATTTCAAAAAGGTTTCTGGGCTTCAAAATTGCACATTATTTATTAAATATCTTCAACTTCAACATAAAAGAATATCAAGCCAACTATCAAAATAGTCAATTATCATTTTTTTGTCAGATTTTCAAAATATTGGCTCTTAAGGTATGAATTTCAAAAATATTCCATATGTTTTCTTTAAAAACTATTAACAAAAAAAAAAAAAAAAAAAAAAAAAAAAAAAAAAAAACCGCAATCAATTTTTTTTATTCCATAAAAGAAAAACTTTCCTTAATTTATTCAAAATGAAACTTTTCTTTTGAATTCTAAAGGTACATGTGTTTCTTCTATTTACTTTCTTCCAAAATAATAGAAAAAACAATATGGTATTAAAATATCCAAAATTGAACTATCTTACATTTAGCGAACTTTTTCTTTACATTAAGAGAAAAATGTTGAAAGATATGCTTGGCACAAATTAACATGCGATACCGAAATAAATGTGAAAAAGGAAAACGTTAAAATTATACTTCAAAAAAATTATTAGAAGAAAATTTTAAAATGTAATAAAATATTAGATTCGTGAATGACAAAGAATGTTTAAAAAGTAATGAAACATTACATTTATTAAGTAGAAATAAGTAACAAAATTATAATAGAATATAAATGCTTCAAAAGTTTAAGGGAAAATATCGTACATGCTAGTTATGTGCAAAATTGGAATACTTCCATTACAAATTATATGGCAGATTGCAGAATGTAAATCAATATGCCGACTGCGTAAATCTCCATTATCTAACTGGAACGGTTAAATGGATTTAATTTCCCAAATTGTTCTATTGGTAAACATATTTCAAAATTTAGAGAGAACTAGTTGTGTAATGAAGTGAACTCCTTTATATTTACGGTTTTCAGTAATTAAAGGACGCCTGTTCTCAGAATTTAATGGAGAATGAAATTAAGTGGTATCTTACATATGAAAGTTTAACCTATATTAATTGATTATTTTTATGAATAATAGAAAATTGAATACATTTTTCTTAATAACATGTAATTTATATAGGTCAGCATCCGACCTTGGACCTTGGCTGTACTGCAGAATGTTATACCACTGAGCTACACAGACTTGCAAAATATAAAAACATGTTACTGAAATACACTGTTATGCACTGAAATACTGATCATTGACATATTTAAGCATGATTGCTCTATGGATATAATTTAAACATACACTGCTGGCCATTAAAATTGCAGCACTATGAAAGAAAGAAAGAAAGAAAGAAAGAAAGAAAATATACATAAATTGTTTGGCATGGAAGCAAAATAATTAAATTTGTAAGCAGTTTGGCAATTTACAAAGGTTTAAAATTAATAGAAACAGTTCTCTTCCCTGGCAGCTGAAACGGCCCTTACTCGGTTAGGCATGGAGTAAAATTGAGATTAGATATAGAAATGGGTAATTCTTTCCTTACTGCTTCAAATCTATGCCACACTACAACAACCGAATTAGCTGGAGAGATGTGTTAGGCCAATCTGTCATTAATCCATAACAAAAAATTTTCAATGGGTGACAGATCTGGAGAATGTGCAGGAGAAGACAGATGACTAAAATCGCATGTTGTTTTTACCTCATCCCATGACCAAAATCGTCGTCCCTGTAAATGTTTTTTATTGATAGGAACAGGTAAAAAATAAGTCCAGTTTATTGGGGGTGGGATGTGATAGCACATTAGTGCGAGTTTTGGTGAGGAATTGTTTTACCAGTTGGTATCGATATAATGATGCGTTGTCAATCAGAAGGTACCAGTGTGAAGCCTCTGCGAAGGTTGTTGAAAAATTTATCGTCTTTGATGGATTTTCAGCCCTTTTTAATGTGACAATGCCATTCATAAACCTTGAATTTCACCATGGTTGATTCATAGTACATCTATCTTAGCATTTTCAAAGTTTTCATTGGTGTTTTAACTAAACAATGACAGAATTTAATGCTTCAGCAATGCTCAAGAAAAGGCATCTTTTTCAAATCGCGGGGCAAATGTAACTAACTTTTGAAGATATTAGCTGTGTGTGCAGTTCATTCACAAGAGATGGGCTAAACCAACATGAGTAAGTAGGGGAGGGTTCGGAGTGAACATTTTAAACGGTTTTACTTTAGGCACTTGCTTTCGTTGTCAAGAATGGTCACATTTCCCGAACTTTTGAATCGTACTACATATGTAATTTTCTACACACTAAGTAATAGAAAAAAATATGCACCAGTATTCTCGCTGACTTTTGATCAACGTTAGTAATTTGGCTAATTAAAAATAAAAAACATTCGCCAAATGAAAAAAATATTAGCAAAATAGATTCGCCGTGTAGCACAAATATATATACACTGGTGTCCAAAAGTTAAGCATAATTGATAATTAAGTAATTATTTTTAAGTAATGAAAGTAATATAAATCGAAATGTGGTGAAACTCCAGGTGTGTAAACAAAATAGTACGCGTCATATATTTTCACGAAGAGTTTTCCCCAAAATCAAACAGGGGACTGTCAACAAATTGAAAAAGAACGAAGATCTTTTGGATAACCCTGTCAAAACTATATAGCAAAAGTGTTCAAACTGCACATTATGACTAATTGGCTTATTGTAATGTACTGTGTTTATTTTTATAAGGATAGCATGTACACTAGGGTGGTCACAAGAAATCAATTTTCGAATTTTTTGGGGGGGACCCCTCAAAAAGTTGCCAATTGGTTAGAAAATGAGATTGGAAAAGTTTCAGCTCATTTGCATAATATTAACCCGTGCCGCATTCGGGTCAAAGTTCAGAAAAAACGTGATTTTTCTCAAAAAAATGCAGTTGTTCCTTCATAAAATGAGTAAAAACAGACATAGAAACATAATCCTAGTTTTATTTGATAAA
Organism: Maratus speculifer; assembly: GCA_964019185.1. Taxonomy (NCBI): domain Eukaryota; kingdom Metazoa; phylum Arthropoda; class Arachnida; order Araneae; family Salticidae; genus Maratus; species Maratus speculifer. Next base: position 420,980,436 of record OZ025292.1, read on the forward strand.
GTATTCTTTTGTCTTGAAGGATCACTTACCATCATTTAAAAAAAATACATATATAGATATATAATATATGCATTTTTCAGGATCAGGCGTAATCGGATCCTCAAAATAGACTTCTTATGATAATGCGAAAAATAAATGCAAAATTTTCTTTTATCTTTTTCTAACCTTTTTATTTTTTTATTTTTTTCATTTTGCACTTAAAAAATGTTATAATTATAAGAAAAAAATCAAAGTAATTGAAAAAAAAATGAAATTTAAAGTGAATGAATGAGAAAAAAAAAAGAGAAAATAAAGTATAAAATGAGAACAAATTATGTTTAAATGCAAAAGTTTTATTATTAAAAAGGAGCTTAATAAAGAAACAACATTATCACTTAATACTGTCACGTTAAGATGATAATGGCTTAGAAAAAGTGGCTTTGGAAGAATCCGGAAAAGTTTTTCTACATTCAGACACAACTTGTAACAGAAATTGTTTTTGTTAAATATGAATTGAAATCTTGTATTAACTTTATTCCTCTTTCAGCTGTGTCATTGAAAACCTTAAAACCATTCACTATTTTTTTTCCTTTCAAATAATCCTTGTTTTCATACTATAAATCGGGATCAGCGTTTAAAAATCGCACGTTAATATCAAACCTTTTAAAAAAAATTTACAGTTTGAGATGAAACAAAAAAATCGACTTCTTTGTCCAATAAATTATCCACTTCGTTGAAACCTATTAATGCTCTTACATTCCTATTATCAACCTCATCCTCATCATATTCTTTTTCAATTGACATTATTTTAGCGGCCATGCTTATTTTGATTTTTTTTCTCCAAAGTATCATCAAAAAATGAAAAGGCAATTAACTCGGGGCTGAGGTACCAAATAAAAGGTGTAAAAGGGGATAGAAGGTGTTTTATCATTTTAAACAGTGCTTTGTCCGCAATCTCTTTATCTATATTTCGATATTCAACAAGTGATTTTATTTGTTTTAGATCTTGATTGGGGGCCAGAGTGGGAATGGGAGCGTTAAACCATGCTTTTACATAAACGTTGACTATAAATAGACAAATGTGTCTAAAAGCATCTTTTTCTAAGTCTGTTAATAAAAACAAATCCCTGAAAAGATAAATTTTCAGAGAATATATTGCTTTTGTATCCATCTGGCATGATGAATAGCACCAGGAGCTCTGAAGAAAATGTCTTTTACAGGATAACGTCCTATAAAAATTAAACAAAGCTGAGCAAATTCTTTATAATCATACCTTGGTTCTTGAGATTTTAAATGTTCGATGAGGAAACTTGAAATTTCGTCCAAATTGGGTATTTTATGTTTAGCATCTTCATCTTCAATAGCTGTTTTGTATTTGGTCTTGTCTAACTTACATTAACCAGCCTGAAATTTCTTTAAAATATCTGGCTGAGGACCAGTGGTTTTGCCTATTTTGGTATCAAAAACAGCTTTTAGAATAATTTCTAAAATATGGTGGCGACATGCTAAATGCAGAAGATTATTGCCTAATAACTGTTGTACACTGTAAAAAAAATCTGTAAAGGTACTAAACATTTTCTAGGAAACTGGGGTTCCAAAAACTTTTCATGTAACGATAACTAAAACTTCAGTTTTTGTTGTTACCGTTACACGAAAAGTTCTTGGAATCGCAGTTTCCTAGATAAAGTATAATACCTTTACAGAATTTTTTTACAGTGTAGCAAAACGCAGGTTCCTCTCAGATGACCAGTGTTTACAGAAGTTGTATCAAAACACATTGCCTGTATTTTGTCAACTGCTCCCTACTCTTCAACTGCAGAAAATACAGCTTTTGCCTGAGTTATTCCTATGCTATTTTCAAGCTGGGGAACACCTATCAACTGCTCTTCATTCCCACAGCTAATTAAAACCGCTATTCTCTCTACATTTTCTTTATTGAAAATATGTGGAAGCAGTTTTCCATCCCAGTGAACAACAGCTCCCTCTAAATCGGAATTTTCAAATCTTTTTTTAATGAGTTCAGTTCTCTGTTTTCGAAATAACTGTCTGCGGAGTCATATTACACTTCTGCTTAAAATTAATGTTTGTGGATTGTGACCCAATGCTTCTGCAGTAGCTGTTATTATTCGAAATGCATCTCTATCATAAATGCTACACCTATCTAATAACAAAGACAATTTTTCGGTCATAATTTCCTCCGTTCCTCCAGAGTACTTCCTTTTTTTAATTTTTGCCTCGCATTCATCTGCATCCGAAAAATTCTCCGCCGTATCATCTTGAAAAGGCTCCTCTTCCTCCGACTGACTGGTACTGCTTGTTCTTAGTAAAGGCTCCAATTCTGCACCTTTATCTTCTAAAAATAAAAAGAAACATCATAAAAAAGAGCCCTTGGAGAAAATTGTATTTTGTTTAATAATCTTAACAGAAAATATAATAAAGAAATTTAATTAATTTCTTAATAAATATTAAAATGTGTGCAATTAAAACTATTAAATTTGAATAACATTAAAAAATAGACAAAACTCACCAGCAGTTTTTCTTGATTTTTCCAGTCGTGCCATTTCAGCTGCTCGTCTTTTTTCTCTTCGCTCTTCTACTTTTACAAATTTCATATCAACGCCTCCCATGCAGCCAGGGCGCAGTTTCTTTCTCTGGAGTAACAAAAGCTGTTTGTCTTCCTCAGTACTGTTTTTAAGGGCATCCTGATGAGCAATATCAAAAAGGTCATCAAGAGTTGACTTAAATGTGTCTATTTTTTTATTTTGTGCTTTTGAATTGGATCTGCTAGCACTTTTTTGTAGATTTCTCCACTCTTCATAAAGCTTTTCAATTTTTGCAACACAATCTTAAAAATGCCTAGTTGGTATCTTGGCTTTCTCCCAGAAAAGTATAACTTCTTGAGCTGTTAGTCTAGCAACTTCTCTGGTCATCAGTTTTACTTGGTGAATATTATAAAATAAACTGCGTAAAACTTGACAGTTACTGGGTAACTTACTGCCAGTTATTTGATGTGACATGTGGCCAATTAAAAAAATTCGATCTTGCTGCCTCAAACTCCTATTCATTGTTAATTTAGAATACGAAGGTTCTAAATCCATTGTATCTCGAACTTCACAAAGGAAAAATCACTAAATGGACTTAACCGCTTGAAATCTAAACAGTAACTGAAGCGCTCTTTTCTGTTTTTACGAATAAGCGGGGGAGGTAATGTGAAACCTCCTGTCAGTCATTTCGAAAAGAGGGGTGCAGTTTGAGTATAGTTGCGTGCCGGAATGTTTCGGATTCTAAAAATAGATTATGGTAGCATGTAACAGAAATGTTTCTTGCTGAAAAAAAGGAAAAGAAAAAAAAGAGATAATTAAAAGATTTGTTTTTAATGCATTTTAATTGCAATATAAATTAGATAGCTCTTTCTTTAGAGATGCAGGCCTAAATACCCGTGAATTAATTATAATTCGGGAAAATACTTTTTTAATTACAAAAATTGTTATTTTTCTTGTCTTTCAATACAAATAATAATAATAATAATAATAATAATAATAATAATGAAGATCCGAGGTAATTAGAATTATTCCTTTCTCATTTTCCCCTTTTCTCAAAAGCAAAGTTTGAGAGTATCGTTCCCTACTATGCCTGAAAAATGCTAAATGTCATTAAGTATAAGATTTAAAGTGGGTAAATGTCAAAGTCAATAAAGTTTTCTTTGAAATAAGATAAGAAATAGGTTTCTAGTATAAATAGTTTTTATTTAATAAAGGAAAAACCACAATTTTTTGCAAAAAATTGCATTTTTTCAATAATTCAACCTCGATGCGGCACGGGTTAATATTATTCAATTGATCTGAAACTTTGCCAATATCCTTTTCTAACTAATTGGCAACTTTTACAGGGGTCCCCCGAAAGATGCGATTAAAAAAAAATTTCCCCATGTATCTTGTGACCACCCTAATGTACACTCGTAGAGAAATTAAGGTTTTTATAAAAACAGTCATAAATTTTTCCAAGTTTTTTGCTTATAATTTGCAGAGTTCTTATTATAAAATAATGTTCTTTTCTGAAAATATGACAAACATCATTGTACACAATACCCTGTCATCAGAATTTAAAAATAATAAAAATTGTATGAAAAATGAGTATGTTTAGTAAATAATTTTTCATTGCGCATGCGTCAACGATATCAAAATGCATAATGTGTTAGCTAAATGTATAGAGCAACTTCTGTAAAAGTTTCAAAAACATAGCTTGAAAATGCTGAAAATGGTCGCCTGTAGAATCAACTCAAAATCCGCTATTCCTAAAGGAAGCAAAAAAAAAAAAAAATCAGGGGTTTTACCTAAATATAGTTGTACGTGCAATATTGTGTAGGCACTAAACAATGGAATATGGATAAAGCCCCTCTTTTTTTTTTGCTTCATTTAGGGAATAAAGGATTTTGATCTCATTCTATCAACGATAATTTTCAGAATTTTTAAGCTATGTTTTTGAGACTTTCACAAAAGTTGCTCCATACATTAAACTAACATAATATGCAAATGAAATTTTAATAGCGTTCACGCATGCGCAGTAAAAAATTATTTAGTAAACCTGCTCATTTGTCATACAATTTTTATTATTTTTTAATTCTGATGACAGGGTATTGTGTACAATGATGTTTGTCATTTATTCAAAAAAGAAAATTATTTTATATTAAGAACTCTGCAAATTATAAGCAAAAAACTTAGGACTGTTTTTATAAAAACCTTAATTTCTCTACGAGTATACATGCTATCCTTGTAAAAATTAACACAGTACATTACAATAAGCCAATTAATCATAATGTGCAGTTTGAACGCTTTTGCTACATCAGTTTTGACAGGGTTATCCAAAAGATCTTCATTCTTTTTCAATTAGTTGATGGTCCCCTGTTCGATTTCGGGGAAAACTCTTCGCGGAAATATGTGACGCGTACTATTTTGTTTACACACCTGGAGTTTCAGCACATTCCGATTCATATTTCTTTCATTACTTAAAAATAATTACTTAATTACCAATTAAGCTTAACTTTTGGACACCAGTGTATATATCTTTAATTTAATGTACCCCCCCCCTTTTTTTCACTTTGGTTTTTATAACTGTGACAGCGATTGTTATTAATCTAATTTCAACTATTCGCTACAAATATAAAAAATATGTGTATATTAAATATATGTATATATGCATATATATAAAAAACGAAAAAAAAGCAAAAATTGAGCTCTAGCAATTTGGCGAATCTAATCGCCTGTTCACTCGCCAAATGAAGAATTTAGTAACAATTTGGCGCATTGGTGAGCGACAGCGAGAACACTTCACACTATATTCACAGACCACTATATTCACTCATAAATATGCACAGTAAGCATCTTGCGGTACACATCTTTGACATATATCAATTTCAGTAGGTTTAAAATAGTGCTTTATCAATAAAATGCATTGTAAACGTTTTTTTTTTTTTTTATTGACTGAAACATGACGGAATGCGTGTGTTCTGTTCGTCCCTTTAAATAAAACGTCAATGTTACGCAATTCATTTTCAATCATGAACGTGTCATTGCTTTACTAAAAAAATCTATGAATTTCATGACACTTGCACAATATTTACTATGATTAGAGCACAAACACACAAATAGATAAACTGAATTGTTAAAAAAAAATATAAAAGATGGCTCTAATTTGCTTAATGTGAGACAATACATTTTCCTGCCAATTGTTGTATACAGGGTGTATCCAAACTACTGGGCAAAACTTTAAGCGGTGATAGTACACATCAAGACAAATAATATTAAATGATTAACTAAGGGTCCCAAACGTCTTACGAAGGAGATAGGCGACATCAAAGTTTAGGGTACAAAATTTGAAATGCTTATAAAAAACGGAAAAATTGGTCGATTTTTTTTTTAATTTAGATCGTTATTATTATTATTAATATTTTTATTGTTGTTGTTAATTTTCTTATATGTAATTTGTAATTGCATATTTACTGTAATAACCCTTTAATAATTTTAATAATTCATGTAAATTTTATTCGATAAATTTAATAAAAATATGTATCTAACTAATTTATATTACAATAATTTTATTATAATTTAACCTTCGCATTTTTTATTCACGTTGCCCAGTGCTTTTAAGAATAGTAATTTTCACTACATTACTTTCTCATGCAATTATATATATATTTCGCTTTCTTATTGCTATTTAACTGCTTTTTAACATTACCATTACAATGAACAATATTCTTCAAATGCTGTCTTAAAAATTTATAATGCTGCTTCAAGCATAAATACACTCTGCATATAACCGTATCAATAACAACGTTACCGCCGTTAAGTACACCCACTATTATGTAAGAATTTATAAATAATTCTAATTTATATATATGAATTTCAATATATACTGCTAATATCTTCGTTTATTGTTTGGCTAACTTTATAAATATAATAAAATATTAAATGAATGGCATTTGATTTTCCAGAACATTTCACACATGAAATTGAGTGTAAACTTAATGGAATTTATTTCGAACTCTCTAACTCAAAATAGTTTCTTGTAATCGTATGAGTAGGTTTGAATTTTAAGTACTCTTATGTTATTCAAAGTACGATTTAATGATCTGGAAAATGTTCTTTGCGATTTAATATGGGAGCATTATGGAAACAAGAAATAAAATAAAAATATATCTCTTCTGTCGAATTTTTCGAAGAATCTGAAATATTACTTACGATTACAAGAGTATGAAAGTTAATATATTTTAAGGTTTATTTAAGATCTACTTACTGCTTACTATAAAAAAATTTCTAAACTTACTACTACTTATTTCAAAATAATTAAACCTAAATTGTTTTAAATATATACTTAAAAGTTGACATATTTACTGATCACGTAAAAGTATGGTTTACGATACTTATTTCCTCTGAATAAATGTAGGTATTTCTATTTCTGATATGTTTTATAACAAGAAAGTAGTATTTATGTAAACGCTAATATGAAACACTGGAATCAATAAATACAGATATGTATTCATTTTTATTAAAATTATGAATACCGAAAACATATTTCTCTAATGATGCAGAATGCAACATTAAAAATCCCATGATATTAACCCTTTCCAGTCCTATTTTCTACAATTTGTTGAAAAAATTACTTTCAAGTTACAAACATTAATACTAGTTATCCAATTAGATTAATTAGTATTTAACGAATATTTCATTTTCTGAAAGAAAACGAATGTTGTTGCTTTGTGTACCATTTAATACATAATCATGTGACAATAGGATTGGGAAATTTTTTTTGAGATGTTTAGAAAATATTGTATTACAATAATATTTAATTTATATTACAACTTTCTAATATTTTTCCGCTATATTACATATGATTCTTTCAGGAAAGTAACTTTTATTTTAAATTTAAAGAGTGAAATATATGTTTAAAATAAAGAAATTGCAAAAGGCATAAAGAGAATTTAGCAACTAATAATGATTATTAGTACACTGAAAAAGAAATCTGTGAAGATACTAAACATTTTCTAGGAAACTGGGATTCCAAGAACTTTTCATGTAACGATAGTAGGAAAAATTCATGTAATCGATTCTGAAACTTGAATTTTTGCTGTTACCGTTGCAGGAAAAGTTCTTGGAATCCCAGTTTCCTAGAAAAGGTTTAGTACCTTTGCAGATTTTTTTTTACAGTGTACTACTCAATGCTTAAACATAAATGAAGTCGTATAAAAAATGAACAGACATATACTAACATTACTACATATAATTAGTAGCTAAAGCATGTCTTAAAACAATGTTCCTTTAAAAGACATGCACTATTAATAGTACATCAGACCAGAAAAGGTTAAAATAACGGAATAAATTGAGATAAATTTTCAGGAGAATACATGCAAATATGGTCAAAATAAAACATTTTTGGGAAATACTTTTTTAATCAAATTGTTCAAATTATATTTTTCATAAAATAAAATTTGAAACATATTTCAGATGTTTTTGCTGACACCATTCTATGTATAGGATAAATTAATGATTATTTCTGTGGCTTCCGGTACTAACCAGGTAAGGCATGTTTTTGAAAAATTTGAGATAATTTAGAAAAATGTAGCTTTAAATGAGTACTTTCATCTGCCATAGTACTGAAAAATAAAATCGATTATTTAGAGCGATTTTATTTCATATTTATAGCATATATATAGATATATCATAGGGCGATTATAAAGTTTCATTTAAAAATAAAAAAACAGTAATAATCGGGTAAGTGCATAAATTAACGGTTATAAGCAGATAAGATTTCTATTTATTTCGCCGTTTCGTCGTTTGTTTAATCATCTATAATTCTAAAAATAACATAAAAATATAATAACATAAAAAAGTAAAAAAAAAATGACAATATATTAAATAAATAATAATTATATGTTGTGAAACTAATTTTTAAAATGTAAATACATATTTAATTTTATTTACATTTATTAAAATTAAATGTAAAACGGTAATAACCAGGTATGAATTACATTTTTAATTGATTCTGAACTAATAAAAATCATTTTTATATAACTATTTTGGCAAAAAAAGAGATTCTTATATCCTAATTGAATGTAGTAAAAATTATTAAGTTCAAATCTATTTTATAAAAGTAATGATAAAAAGATATTTTTGAAACCTGTAAATGTTAATTACTCAAAATATTAAAAATGTGGCTTATCTGGTTATTACCGGAAGCTACAAATTTTATGTATTACTTGAAACAAAGCAAAAATAGCTTAATAAATATAATGAAATATTAAATGAATGGTATTTGATTTTCCAAAACATTTCACACGTGAAATTGAATATAAATTTAATGGAATTTATTCCGAACTCTGTGACTGAAAATAGATTCTTGCAATCATGTAAGTAGGTTTGAAGTTTAAGTACGGTTATATTTTTCAAAATACGATTTAATGATCTGGAAAATGTTCTTTACGATTAAATATGAAGGCATCATGGAAACAAGAAATAAAATAAAAATATATATCTTTTGTCGAACTTTTCGATGAATTTAAAATTTTCTGAAAGCTCACAAAAGCGTGAAAGTTAATATATTTTAACGTTTATTTAAAATTTATTTACTGCTTACTTTAAGAGAAATTCTAAATTTACTACTACTTATTTCAATGTAATTAAACCGAAATGGTTTAAAATATATGTTTAAATGTTGACATACTTATTCTTCATGTAAAATTATGTATTTTGGATATTTATTTCCTCTTAATGAATGTTAGTTATTTCTATAATATTTTCTGACATAATTTATGTTAACGAAGTTCTATTTATGTAAACACTAATACTATATATTGGAATCAATAAATATATAAATGCATCCATTTTTAATAAAATTATCAATAGAGAAATCAAATTTGTCCAATAGTACAGAATTCAAAGGTAATAACTTCAATGATGTTAAACTAGCGAAATAAATAGTGATAAAATATTGAGAAGAAAACATGTAATTTGGTCAAAAGTAAGAATTTTTGGGAAATATATTTTAATCAATTTTATCAATTTATATTTTTCATAATGTAACATTTGAAAAATATTTCAGATGTTTATACTAGAACAATTCTATATTGTATTAACTAATTAGTATTACTTGAAATAAAATAAAAATATATAGAATTAATAGGAGACTCTGTTTCTTTTGCCCACATTTGACGCGTTTTTTAAAGAATTTTTTTCCGGTTAGAACGGAAAAAGATACCACCTTTGTAATTTTTACACTTAACTTTTTCAAAAATTGACTTGTATATTTATATTTTGTGTGTAGAAAACTGAATAATACACTTTTTGCGAGGTGGGCTACCTGTGCGGGAATGTGCGCAACGGTCATTACAAACTGTGTCACCAACTTATAAAAGATATTAAATTGTTTGGTGCATGTATCATAATGTCCTTTATTGGTCATTTAAGCGAAAAAAAAAAACGCGATTTTTGTAAAATTTTGTTGGCTTGGAAAAAAATCAACAAAGAATTGTACACATTTTGGTAGAACAAGCTGCTATAAAAAACGATCATATTTCTTTTTAATTAAACAAGTAATGACAAATCATGTGTCAGACATAGATTAGGAAACACTTTCTTCCACATTTAGAATAAAGTAAAAAAAAAAATATTTTCTTAATAAGTTAAAACAGTCCAATTAATTATACATAGTCTAAAACATTAAATGAATTATTTATACTTAACTCAACGATATGGAAATGCATCTTCTATTACACAGGAAATAAGATGTAGTAAACTTAAGCATTCTATATAAATGTTATTATATGTGTTTAACTTAATTAATATATACAGCATGTAATGTCTTACCCCCTACCCCTATAGCATTATGTAACCGAAATGTTTTGTGATGACCTGTAAATGCATAACAAATGTTTTTTGTCCAGTATATATTCTAGAATTTTTTTGTGCCTTTCATAAATGCATACCAATTTCATTTTGTTTCGACTGGTGTAACACCATTAAAAATCACTTGAAACTGTTTTGTCCCAACGGCCCTAGTAATGGAATGTAATGGAATCTCTTTGATGGTTTGGTTAATGTCTGTAATGGAATGATTTTGATTGCCCCTGTATTTGAAAATTATGTCCAATTTTACTAAAATTTGAAATGATTCATCGAAATTCTGAAACAAATGTACATTTAAAATTCCAAATGATTCAGTTGAGTATTTTTTGAGCTGTTATATGCGGATAGGCGAAAAGACGGACAGATCAGACTATAGGTTTTAAGTACACTGTAAAAATTGAAGACCCAAATTGGGTTGAAAGATTTCTGGGTATAGTAATTTTCCTGAAATGGTACAGTAAGGATTCCAAAATGGTAGAGTATTGTTCCCAAAATAGATAACCCAAAATGGTTCAAAACAGAGCAGATCTTTATTAACATTAAATTAATCAAAATTTCTGAGGTATAATGTATATACTATCTGAGATATTTTAATTGTTTTAATGTCATTAAAAATCAGACTTATTTAAAACGATTTTATGCTACAAACTGAACTTTCCAAATTGGAACAATGCTGTACCCAAAAATCTTTAAACCCAATTTGGGTATTTTGATTTTACAGTGTATTTATGTAATCATGAACGCATCCAAAGAACAGGAAAATGTAAAACCGCATGCTGAAATTAAAATTGCATATACAGCATTTTATACTAAGAAAAGAGTAATTTCTTTTGTGTGTCTCTGTAAATGGATTAAAAATGCCATGAATGATCTATGATAATATTGAAACTCAATCATTTATATAAGTCTCAATAGTGTAACGTCCTTTGCAATAGACTAACATCATTAAGATACCGTCATAATTGTTTTTTCTATGGACTACAATATAATGAAACTTTTTTGTGTCTTTGTAAAAGAACTGCTAATCCACATACTTACTATACAATATCAAACATTACTGTTGAACACTAAAAAATGTTTACAAATTGAAAATTGGGAGTTAGAGCGTTGACAGATGGACAGACAAACCGAATGCATAAACACTTTTCAACTTCTTTTCTTGTACGAAAGTGTTAAAAATGAAAGAAAATCTCTTAAACTCTTAAACAGGGTTTTTACGGGTCCACGAATTTCAAGAGCAGAACATTCTTCGGTGCCAATATTTTCTGATAAAAAATCTTCTCTTAAACGAACCGAAATTTTGAGCGTATGGACTAGACTGATTTTTATATAAAATAAAATTCCTGTCTGCTCGTCTTACAGGCGCAGATAGATTTGAAAGTTAAGCGCTAATTTTAATAACAAAAAAAAATATATAACTAGAGATAAAACCAGTTTAACAACTTTCTTTTGCCGCCTTTGAAGAATTTTTATTTTCACTTTTTTGTAAAAGCTGGCTTCTTCAGAACCATCTTAAGGTAACATTAAAAAAAATATTTTCTGCGCTCAACCACTCAAAATTTTCTAACAGTGTTTCAGATCCATTTTTAAAAGTAAAATATAAAAGGTTCTGACGTCACTTTTGAAGGTATTTGTAAGCAAACTGGTATTTTTAATTTTATCCTATTATTAGAACTTGATTCACAAATAGTTATTTTCTCGATCACATTTTTTCATTTCCAGTGCAATGGGTTTGGGAAACTCGATTCAAAACGTTCCCTTTGGTAGCATTTTTTAAAGCTATATTCTACCTTTATCAAAAAAGGTACAGCACACTACAATACGTCACATTACCATTGAACCTCGTTAACATGAACTTCAAGGGGTATCAAAATTTTGTTCATGTTAACAGTAATTCATGTTATGAGTATCAAATCCTTGTATTTTTCTTTATAGGGGATTGTAAAAACGATTCATGTTAAAAGTAATTCACGTTAAGTTTGTTCATATTAACGAGGTTTGACTATATATAGTTCATAAATAAGAAAACTTGCCATTTGAATGCGTTTGAGTACAAAAAAATAATTTAAAAAAGTGTCAGAAAATAAGCTGATTGAATATGTATATATGCTTATTTCTTCCTGTACTATCACTTCGGGAAATTCGATTCAAAATGCCTACTTTGACAACATTTTTTTAAAAATATTCTGCTTTTAGCGAATTATACGATACATTATATAGTTTCTAAATAAGGCAACGTTCCAATTAAATGCATTTGAGAGCAAAAAATAATCTAAAAGTGAGTAAAAAAATAGGCAATTTGGATTTGAGTACACTTTTCATTTTTTTCAGCACTAACGGTTTGAGACATTCGGTTAAAAATGTTCACTTTAGCACTTTTATAAATAAATTTTTCCCTTTATCAAAACACTGACCAATATGGAACATTATATGCTTTCGAAATAAGAGAAAATGCCAATTGCTTGCGTTTAAGAGCAAAAATGAATTAAAAAATGAATCAGAAAATAAGTCAATTGTTGTTTTAATACACCCCCAATTCTTCATTCACAATCGCCTCGTGAAATGAAGTTCAAAATGCACATTTTGACTGAATTTTTTGAAATATATACTCCTTTTTCAAAAATTGACCAATGCGGCATATTACATAGTTCCTAAATTACAGTATCTGCCAAATGAATGCTTTTAAAAGAAAAAATGAATTTATAAATGAGTCAGAGTGTAAGCAGTTTAGATTTGAGTATATACGATTTTTCTTCAAGTCCTATTATTTTTGTTTAATTTATTTTTCCTATAACAATTGGCCTTATAAAAAACTTGTGAACTGAAAAGTTGTAAATAAGTTTGAGAAGATGTAAGATAAATTTAATCAGGTTTGATATCTTAAGAATTGACGAAGCTATGGATTTTTTTCTTTTTATAACCTCCCTTTTTTGTTTCGTTTTTATTTTTTTTGTTTTCATTTTTATTTATATTTTTTGCTGTAAGAGTTGGTCCTTGTAAAAACTTGTAAATACAAAAGTTTTAGATATTAATAAGAACATTTATAAAAAAAATTAATTTGATTTGATATTTTGAGAATTAATTTTTTTCGCCCAAAATCAATACTTTTTTCTTCCTTAGAGCCCATTTTTAAGTTTATCAAAAATCTGTCATGCATAATTTTTCGGCCTATTGTTTAGATGTAATGAAAACTTTAAATTGATTCGATATCTATTTTAATTAAGAAGTTATGATTATTTTAATTTTCACAGAAACCCTCCCTATTTCTACCCACTTGGCTCAATTTTGTCCATTTACAAATTTGTCTAAGATTTTATGTCCTTTGATTTTATATGTAAGTTTGGAAGATGTTTGAGCAGAATTACGGAAATTATTGTGTCCATAAAAAAGTGATATATATAAAGACACATAGATAGACACATACACATATATATGTATAAAACCATTGATTGTAAAACAATATATAAACCATATAATTTAATACGAAATTATCACATTGAAACATGGAAAAAATTAAATCAAAATGAATACAATCGAAACTATTACACCACTAAAGTATCGATATCATGTTATTTTGGAGTCTTGGGGTCATAATCAGTGTAGATATGCAAAAATCTTTCAGAAGGGGGAGAACGCAATGGGTTATATTTCATATGAAATCGACCTAATAATGGTATTTTATTTGAAGAATAACGGTACATTTACAAACTATATAAAATGCATGATTTTTTTAGAAAGCAATTTAAAATGTTTTTCGTCTTTCATTTCTTAAATAAACCATTAAAAATTTTAATAAAAAACAACAGCATGTATTCTTGTAAGTATAATTTGCTGCTATAAAACAGGTTGTTACCAATCTACAACACGAAAATGGATTCATTTTTACAAATCTAAAATTAGTAATTTCCAACGCCTGTTAATCCATTTAATGAAAATGTAGTTAACATCTAGCTCTGAGTTTTGCGAATTGTATAACGTGTAAAACTGAAAATGATTCATTAAATTAACTCTGTTCATTTAGAATTTGCAGAAATGTTTAAATGAGAAATATAGAATACTGTTTAGTAAACAGTTAGTAAACATTTGTTTTCATTGAAATTTGCGATTTTAGACGTTTTGTTAAATATCTAGAAATATAAATGGAGAATGACTCTGAAACTCCACATGTATAAACAAAATAGTTTCATAGGTCATACATTTTTGGAAAGATTTTTTTCCAAAATCCAATAGGGGACCATCAGCAAACTTAAAATAACGAATATCTTTTGAATAACTCTGTCTAAGCTAATCTATCAAAAGTGTATCAACTGCAGATTATGATTAAGTAGTATCAAAATTATTTTATTGTGTGTTATCCTATAGAAAATGAACGCATCGAAATGAAACGTTTGTAAACATGCTGAATTATTTAGAATCATATTTCTTCCTTCCTAGTGACTAAGAAAAGACGTTCCTTCACTAATCCTTTCTGGACCTAGACCTTAAATTATACAGGGCATGTCAGATGCTTCCTCAAAAAATTTATCCTTTTTTGTGAAGAAAAATGTTGTTGTGGTAGATTTTATCTCAGCACATTTGCTGACGCATTGATGTTAAGTTTTATATTATTTTAGGTACTCTTATTATTCGTGGAATTTCACTGAAAACACTACATTACGTGTCATTTAAGAACACATTTGCAATAGCGATTATTTTTAATTAAAATCAAAGAGAATATTATAATGTATGATATACTTTGGAAAATACAGGGTGTTTATAAAGTACCGGACACATTTTGATGTTTAATGAATAATAAAGATAGATTAAAATTAATAACATAAATGGTTAGATAGACTCAAAAAGTTTCATGACCCTTGTCTGTGAACTTCCACGTGTGCCCACTTCGTCGTACGGAAAACACCAAATCGATAGTCTGTAGATGCCGACATGCTTGCCACTACCTGGTGTGAAATTGACTATTGATTTAATATTTTCCGTGCGACGATGGAAGCGCACATGGAAGTTCATTATTGACAAGGGTCATGAGACTTTTTGAGTCCATCTAACCATTTATGTTATTAATTTTAATCTATCTTTATTATTTTATCAGTTATTAAACATCAAAGTGGGTTCGGGACTTAATAAACACCCTGTAGATAAAAGCTGCCATAATAGTTACAGGGAATAAACCACAGAATTGTAATTTCGCAGAATGGGGGAATATTTGTACACTCGTATTCTTCCTGAATAAATACACTCTTTAAAGTAGAATCCCTAACTGAAAGAAATTTCAACCATTTCTTTACATTACTGAAAAATTATTTAAATAAATCGTTATTTTAAAATATGGAAATCACGCGTCAAGCATAGATTACAAAACACATTCAAATATATTTGGAATAGTGTTAAAAATATTATAGATTAATAAAGTCTTTTAAAAAGGGTATCACATATGCTAATACAATTCTAGTAATTACCATTAAGAATTATAAAAATATACGAATTTGTTTTGTGCAGCACTGAGTAGAATATCTAGATTTGTACATATATTTAATGGTTTACAAATTTCATGGATTAAATCATGCATTCGATGTCTTTTAAAGAAATATCATTCTGTTTTCCCTATTTAATTTCACTCCTTCTGAAAGAGAAAAAGAATAAATAAACTTATACTGTTCGATTTGAGAGTATTGTTCCCATGCATTTAATTATTTTTATTACGAGGGTTTTCGAACGGAACCCTCCAAGTCAAAATAAACATTGACAATTGGGACTGTTCCCTAATAAGTCTCTCTGTTTTCGTTATTTTCCTTTAATTTCTATTAGTTTTAATATTTCTGCTAATTAAATGAAAGGAAATTTGAAGAATTTTTTTAAATAGCATCTGATCCATACAACACTACATGTGAAGACACATCTACAGGGAGATTCGCAACAGCGAGTATAAACTTTGACAAGGGCTGCATCTAACTAAAACATACATATTTTAAGCATACAAATTCTAAGTTGTAATCCACTTATTCAATTCTATATACAGGGTGTCTCCTTACATGTCAAAATAGAGTTTTCGTTCCCAAGTTTAACAGTAATGAAGATGATTTACTGATGTATTCATTCTCATTTTATTTTCAGTGAAATGTGTTAGACATTGGAGAAATTATATTATAATTAAGTCAGTGATCTATAGGGTGTCCGAAAAGTCCTGGATACATTTTAAAATTCAATATAGAATTAACTAACTGTTGTATAAGAGTGCGGGTTGGTTTAAAATGCTTCTAATAAAGAAATGTTTTCTTCAATCGCAGGAAGATAATTAATTCGAAATTCCGATCATAATATCCACTTATCTATATGCTTAATTTCAAACACGTGTTTTTTCCTGATTTTCAGATAATTTTGACGCTGTAAGGCAGAAAAACTTACAGCAGACTTACAGATCATAATAACAAGATTACATCTATAGAGTTATTGATTGAATGTTTCGTTTCAATTAGCTTAGTAATGGAAAAACAAATAGTAATTTATAGTCCTTATCGATGGTATATTAACTATGTGATAATCTTATATTAAATATGGGGAAACACTACAGTAAATTTCGTTGTTTAGTGTACAATAGATAATTACATTAAATTGTTTGACTTCGCGACGCCCAAAACAACAAAATTAGTTACTTATGTAAGCTAGCATACAGTCACAAGGTAGCTCGACTACAGAGTTATGAACTGAACGTTTGAATTCAATTAGATTAATAATAGAAAAATATATAGTCGAAAATGATTCGCCGATTGTATCAGGGTTGCCATTCTGCCTTCATTTTTTGACAAATTCAGTGTTCATACTAGAAATAAAGAATAGTATTTATAGTGACATAAATACCAAATTGTTTCATATTATTCTTTCCAAATTTCCGGCATGAATTTGAAATTTTGACTTAAAATAACAAAACCAGGTACTAAACTAGCATATAGTCTAAATAATATACTACCTGCAAAGAGTACTGTATGCAGTTACACCAACATCTGAATATTTTAAAAAATTTGTTATAGTACGAACAGTAGAGTACGAACCTAATTTGCTCGTTTGGCGTGTAATTTCCAACTTGTTAAAATTACTTACTGAGATATTTCCTTTTTGCTGTATGAAAATCAAATTTCTTAATAGTACTCAGCTAGCACTGGAAAGTATTTCATAAACAATGCCCTTCATACCGGATTTTTCTTTCTTGCTTCTATTATAAACTGACATTTATTATTTTAATTCTTAAATGGGACCATGATAAGTTAGTGATTAATACGCTATTTACTAACAATTGCTTCTGAAATACCAACATGGAAGCGGTAATGTGGATTTATTTCGAAACATATTTGAAGTACTAGATTCCAGATCTAATTATGCTACGTCTGTTAATTTATTGCATAAACGATTTCCTCTTGATAATTCATCTTATACTGCATTCTAGATAATGTGCAAAGTACAGACTATTTTTTGAATTAGTTTCAATATCACTGGTTTCATAGTCATTGCACAAGTTCTATTGTTTAATCCTCTAAAAGATGCAGCTATCAAGAGAAAAAATAAACGAAATATAAATTTGGCAAATATTACAATAGGATGGTGTTTCTTTAATTATAAACTGAAATTGTATTACTGTTGAAATTCGGTACTACACAATACGTACAAATTCTATAGATCAGATATGTGGAGAGAAAATTTGCATAAAATGACGAATAAGGAGAGAATTGGTGAAAATAGCTATTTACTCAGTTTTAAGTTTTTAAAATTTCTTATTGAGATATTTCCTTCAGTTGTATGGCAAGCAATTTTCTTAATAATATGCAGATAGCGCTGAAAAGTTTTTCATAATCAATACCCTTCATATACAACTTTTCTTCTTGATTCTATTATCAATTAATGATTTTTTTGCTGTTTTAATCCTTAAATGAGCATATGGTAAGTTATTGATTAAATCGCTATTCATCAATAATTGCTTCTGAAACACAGACATGAAAGCTATAATGTGGATTTATTCCTAAACATGTTTGAAGTACTAGATTCCAGGTCTAATTATTCTACATCTGTTAATTTAATGCGTAAACCATTTCCTCTCAATAATTCATAACATACAACACTCTAGTTTATGAGTAATGCTTAGTATAGACTATTCTCTGAATTAGCTTCAGTATTACTAGTTACATAGTAGTTGCGTAAGCTCTATAAATTAATCTTCTAAAAGAAGAAGCCATTAAGAGAAAAAATAAAGGAGATATAAGTTTGGTAAACCTTACGGGTTGGTGTTTCTTTAATTTATAGACTGAAATCTTATTACCGTTCAAAATCTATTTAATAGTATTACGCCAAAAAGATTTGTCATATAGAAATTACGTTAAAATAAAATTAAAGAAAATAATGAATTTTATAATAAAAAAAAATAGCTTATTCTGTTATATTTAATTTTTGAAGTTTACAACGCTAGTAATCTATCATTTGGTTACTAATTTGAACAAAAAAGATTTAAAATTGTCGGACGAAATCCACTTTGAGTTAAATAGCTAAAATAGAAGTAAAAAGCCAAAATAATGTACTAAAATTACTTACATATAAAAATTTTTAAAGTATATTAAAGTATTTTAAAATATTCAATATTTTTCCGCGCATTTCACGATCGTCATCAGTAAAGATTCAAATGAAGAGCAGTTATTAAAATTTTCTGTTTACTCAGTTATACGTTTAGAAAATAGTCTATCGAGATATTTCTTTTTATTGTATAAAAGGCAAATTTCTTAATAATAATCAGCTAACGCTGGTAGGTGTTTATTAATCAATGCCCTTCATACATGATTTTTATTTCTTGTTTCTATTATAACCTCATAATTATTTTAATGTTAAATGTTTTAATCCTGAAATGGGCATATGATTAGCTATTGATTAATATGCTATTCACTAATATTTGCTTCTGCAACACAGGCATGGAAGCCGTAATGTGGGTTTATTCCGAAACATGTTTGAAGTACTAGATTCAAGATCTAATTATGCTACGCCTGTTAATTTATTGCATAAACCATTTCCTCCCGATAATTCACCATATACTGCACCCTAGGTAATGCGTAATGCTTAGTACAGACTACTCTCTGAATTAGTTTCAATATTACCAGTTACATAGTAGTTGTGCAAGTTCAATAATTTAATCTTCTAAAACGTGAAGCCGTTGAGAGAAAAAAAAATATTCGTTGGGAGTTACCGTAATACTTACCCATCATGGATATCGATTCTATAAAATATTTATAAAATGCATCGCAATTACAAAATAAAATTTAAACATGTATTTAAATACTTTGAATGCATAGTAATGCTCCATTACGAAATTGAGGGTACTACTTAATTATCCCGTCGGCCAATTTCGACAAATAATATAAATTTCCGAACTATTTGTACATTATTCTAATTGGCATAATTTTTATTTTAAATAACGAACTAACATGTAAATTAGTAAAAGAATAATAATACTACAAATAAAACGTTGAATTAAAAGTCACTGATGATGCAACAAACACATATAACGTGTTTAATGTCGAGTGAATATGACATTTGCTATAAGCCGCTATTGACATTTAATCTTACAGTTTGGTGATAATAAAACTTCATTTTTTGCGCAAACTTTATGTTTTTTTTTTTTTTAAACTATTTGGATATTAGTTGTTTTTCTCGATTTAGAATTGGGAAATCTGAAGTGTGTCTAAATCTTTTTATTAGTTCAATTCCGCAACTTATTTTATTTTCAGGAATAAGTTGAAAACTGGTGTTATGCAATTGAAGACAAAAAAAAATTTCTTTAAAACACCATAAAATAAATTAAATTGCACAAGGTCTTTCGAAAGAACTTAGTCTTTCTTCATCAGGCGCAAAAAGACGTGCATCTACTATGTATGTAGTGGCACGACTAAAGTGAAAGGGCGGGAAAGGGAACAAGAAAGGGAACAGTCAATGGGAAAGTAGCAAGCAACAGTCAAACACGGAAGAGCATAAATGAACAATGGATACAATGAAGGAAGGGTAGGAAAAGGGAAAATGGTAACAAAGGGAAAAGATTATAAGTAAGTAAAATGTAGTAAGTAAGAAGGCAGATTATATTAAAAAAATACACACACAGATAAGATAGTAATAATAATAAAATAATAATAATAATTAGTATTAAAAAGTGTTTATAGTAATAAGCATACATATCTAAAAATTATATGCATGATTTAAAAAATGTTTATAGTTATAATCATACATATATGTAATAAAAAAAAATTGCGCCATTTTGTTCTCTCTTAACTTCAATTCTAAAATTTGTGGAACATATTTCAATCTTAGTTTCGTAATGTATTAACTTGTAACAGCTAAAATTCTTTTTCTTATTTTATTTATTAATAAATTATTGCTTGCTTCTCAAAAAGGCGGGAAGTATTTCGTAACCTTTTTACTTTCTGGAATATTCCCGGGATTTTAATTTTATTTTTTATTTAACATCGCGTGACCGGTGTTAATGCGCGTTGTTAAAGGGCTTGTTATTTGAGAGGAAAAATATAGATCCTGCCCGAGGACACGCCTCCTTAGACCAATCAGAGCTGATCATCTTTTGACGTTTAGACTCGAGTTAATCCTATATGGATTTTTAAATTGATTGACGCGGAGTAGGAGGCAGCTAGTTTGGCGTGAAAATGTCCCTTTTTCATTTGGCTTTTTAGGAGCGGAGAATGCATCTGTCTTTAAAACTATTAAGACGTTCGTTTGGTTTGTCCGATAAATTGGAATATTTAATGATGTCGATTATTTCACGAAGTTTGGAGTACTCGATGTGTGCAACGCTTAATGCTGGAATGACTTTGTTTGCCTTATGACTTATAATAAATATGAATTGCAAAGACTTAGTGTCTTGATTTTTTACGGGGAAATTCCCAATAAAACTCCTTCGTTGCTTGAAAATTTGCACTACGGCTACAGAACCTTGCTGCTGATTATTAGATATTAATAAATGTGCTGTATCAACCCTGGTGATGGAAGGGAGCTTGTACGGAATTGTGGAATCTCGACGTCGTCGCCGTCTTCGTTACATATGTATCTAAAAAATTATATGCGTGATTAATAAAAATTAATGTATTAACAAAGAAAATAAAATAAAATAAAAATAAGTAAATAATTATAAGGATGTGCTGTAAAAGTTTTTCCAAGCTATGGAGAGCGTTTTAGAATCAGATTTATCATCAACAATAACTTCACGATTAAGATAAATAGCTGAATTTTCAAGAAAATCTAACTCAGAGGTACTATTGGCATTAAAGATAATTTTAGCAGTTTGAAAATCGAAAATATGGCCGGAATCCCAAAAGTGCTTAGCAACTAAAGATTTAAAAATGTCTTGATTATTGACATACCGAGAGTGTTCTTTAAGGCGTTTTTTGAGATTTCTTTTAGTTTGACCAATATAAGATAAATCACAGCCATTACAAGGAACATTATAAATTCTCCATTTTTGGAGGTCAGGGACAGGGGATTTCATGGAAGGAAATTTGAATTTATTGACAGGTTTAAAAATAATGTTAAAATTGAACCGTCTTAAAACTTTACCTAATTTAAAACATAAAGGTAGATAAAAAGATAGGACAACCAAATTATCAGGTTTACTTTTAACGGAATTAGAAAGAGTGGATTTATTAGACGGTCTATTCAATTTGTTCACAGCAGTATTGATGATAGAAGGATTGAAACCTCTTTTGGCCGCAACGGATTTTAACTAATTCTGTTCATTCTTAAGGAGTGCAAAATCGGAAAAATTTTTAGAGCACATATGTGTAAAAAACACCGATCTTTTGTTTGACAGGATGATTTGAGTTAGCATGGGGTGGATTAGAGACAGAAAAAAGTTTTCTATAAACACAAGTTTTGAAAGAGGAATTACATTTAGTAACTAAAACATCAAAGAAAGGGAGTTTATTACAATTTTCTAACTCAAAAGTAAACTGAATATGTGGGTGATTAGAATTGACAATTTGACGAATGGTAGAAATATCAAAAGAATTATCTATTAAGACAAAAATATCGTCAACGTAACGTATCCAACATTTAAAATTAACAAGATTTAATAATTTTTTCTTCAAAAAATAATGCATTATAAATATCACAAAGAATGGGAGATAAAGGGTTACCCATACTTAAGCCGTCAGACTGTTTGAAAAATTTATTACCAAATTGAAAAGTAGTTAGGGTTAAGTAAATATTAGTTAAATTAACAAAATCTTTTACTTCAATATCAGAGAAATGAAATTCACGTAATCTTTTTTCCAAGCAAGGAAGAGCGCCCTCAAACGGGACATTAGGAAAAAAAAGATTTGATATCACCCGTTTAGCCGTTGTATGATATAAGCTAAATGTAAGGTGTGACGCCATTAAGCATCTGCTTGCTCTCTTAGTTTAAATAAATGTGTTTTGATTTCAAATCTAAGTTATGAAGTGTTTGAGTTGTAGCTTTGATGGGTCCCTTAGAATTTTTTTAAACAAAACCTAGCAACTTCTGGTGGGTCTACATGCCGAAGGTGTTATTTGCTTTATATTTTACACAGACTTATTTCTTTTCCGAATACTCTTATTGAGGCTACTTCACTTACATATAACAGTCTGTTTATTTTGCAAAATTTTTCAAAAATTAGCACTGAATAAGGTGATTTTTTACACTGTCCTGATGGTCAGAGTTTTAGTTCAGGATTTACAAAACTGATGAGAATTTGTTTGGGTAGAGTTGTCGAGCCCTCTGGCGATTGAATTCATTCATTTAACTCCGATGAGCATTATGTTATCTAGATATCGTTTTTTGTTGAACTTTTCAAGGGAAATATCTATTTATTCTGGATGAATTCATGTTTACATACTACTAGCTGTTACCCATGACTTCAATCACATAACATGTAAAGAAGAATTAATTGATCAAACAAGTAAAAGAATTTTTGATTAAAAGCATGTTTAATTAACTTTTATCGCGATTTATAGTAAAAAAATTCCGATGATCCCTATTTGCCGATTTTTTTTTGCTGGTTGAAATTTTCCTTTCAGCGATTTACACTAATAGATAGAAACATTCTTGAATACTTTTGTTCAGCACTGTAGTTTGCCTGGTACCTTTAATACATGAAAGTATTTTTCTAAAATTTAGTTTAAACAAAAATATTTCTTATTACTACCTAAATTACATTTTCAGAAATTATCAACCGAAGATAACCATGTATCCAGTTCTTTGCGCGACCCTGTATATAATTTTATCTATATACTATAAACATTTCTTAGTTTACTGAATGCATTTCAAAATAAAAATGGATATTTTATTTAAAAACCGCCTTTAAGTAAATTACACTCATATTCAGTAACCTTTCCGAGATCTTTTGTGTAACCCTGTATATGTAAATTGTGTAACTATTAGCATTTATACAGACCATTTAATATGCATAAATTTAGTGAAACTTAAAAGCACAAATCATAATTCAAAATGCATTTCATCCATCATATAAAGTACTTCGGATAGAAATATACCATTTGAAATCTTTTGTGTGTTCCTGTAAATGCTATGCACTTCATATTATGCAGGAAATAACTCACATTAAGCCTCAGCAACGTATATCAATTTGATTATACTTTAAATCGTTTACCATAATTAAAATATGTCGCAAATTAATCCTCCCTTTATTCTTATGCAATAGAATTCTTCTGTGTGATCCAGTAAATGAATAATAAGTGACCTTTCCACTGCATACTTTACAAAACGCATATTTTAGTGCACTTTGTAGATGCATATAAATTTGAATGTGTTTCACAGGGTGTAACATCGTTAAAATTCAGTTGAAACGTTTTTTCCCCATAATGCAGTAATGTAAGGAAAATTTTTGACTATTCCTGTAAATAAACTCATCATGGTAGAAACTTCATTTTCAATAGGTATTCGTGCTAAGGCAAACGTTAATAACTTCCAAAAATCTCATGGCAATCCGAGTATATTTACGAAAGTTAGAAAGCGGACAGACGGACAAACAAACTGAAAGCATAATAACTTTTCAACTTTGTTGGAAAGTGTTAAAAAATAGAGTCAAAAATATATTAATCAGTGGTCAGCCCCACAAAAATATCTTCAATGGATAATTATGAGTTTTGAATAAAAAATTTCATTTGTATGCAACTTATAACTTATTAATCAGTATAAGTAAAAAATATTTCACATTCAATTTAAATATGATGTCATTATTTATCTAGCTCCATTATCTACTGATATTCATGTCTCTTGTATTTTTAGCGACTGCTATAAAGTACTTGTTTTATATCAACTATGACGTCACATTTTTCCAAGTGAAATATTTTATTGAAAATATTATTCTTTTTCATTCATTTTTTACTTCTAATTATGTCACCATTTTTGACAGACAAATTCTTGCTAATGAAACAAATATACATATTTAATATAATAACAGAAAATACTCTCTTTATTCCTATTTCAAATATGCCGTCAGATTTATTTTCTTTAATTTTTTTTTCTTTTCATTCTTTTCTCGGAAATTGCTTAATTTAAAATTTATTGCCGCTGAGAAATTATCATTCCAGATTTCTATTTTATTGGCAACACGAAAGGAAAATGGTTAAATTTTATCTAAAAAATGCTTATTGATTCTATATGAAAAATAATGAAATTTTGAATTATTAAGGAAAATATTTGAATAAAATAAATAAAACATAGCCTATGTTCATTTCCCGTCTATAATCTATCCATAAGCAAAGATCCAAAGACATCAATCCATCCTTTTTTGAAGCCAATTTTATTGCAATTTTTCGGACACACTTTCACATTTATAATATATATAAGATTACACATTGCCATATGTACTGTATAACTCTTCAAAGTTAAAAAACGTTCATTATTGAAGATATTTCTCGTACATCTAACTACTATTGAAAACTTTTAGTCTTATCTCCGTATCTCTCTCTAAAATTTTACCAAACTTTTAAATTAAAATAAATTTTTGTATTTATTCATATTGTTGCCATGTTTACTTATTTATAGGAATGAAAATTTATCAAGAAGTTTGAAACAGCTTTTTTTGACTAGAAATAAATACTTTAAAAGATATAGAATATATTTTTGATAAAAACAAGACTTTTAGAAAAAAATTAAATTGCGTTATTTTAGATAGCGACTTTTGGTATTTTTTTTTTTTTATCGTTTTAAAAAATAAACAATATTACACAAATGATTCAAACTATTTTGAGTATATAATTTTACTCAAAAACCTTTCAATAATATGGCTAAGTATTATTTCAAAATTGAATGCGTATGATTAAGGAAATCATGGAAAACGAAACGGTTTAAGCCTCATATGAATGTGAACTTAATAGCTGAATGAAAACTAAAAAGATGTAGAACGGTAACACATGTAAATAAGTTACACATTTATTGGATTAAAAAAAAAAAAAAAAAAAAAAAAAAAAAACTTGGGGGTTTCAAGTAATACGGCAGTAATAATTTCAGCCATTGCTGGCAAAAATAATTGTTTCAAAATGAAACAGGAATTAATACTTTTTCGTTTAATGTTTCATTTTGATAGTGAAGTATCAGTTTTCGTTGAGATGTAGCACTTTATAGATGTGTTTCCTGTTAAAGACATGTTTTCCACATTATTTTAGATAATATGCTTTATAATTTTCATATTATTTGATCATGATAACAAAATTAGATTTTTTAAATGATTTAGCTGATGAAAATAAATATTTCAGGCTTAAAGCAAAATAAAATTAATGCGCGTTAATTAAAATTAAACGATTTCCTTAATCAAATATATTGCTTATTACAGTACAATATGTTAAATAAAAAAATATTCTTTTTCGCAACAAAATGTGAATTTAAAATGATTCGAAACAATTATAAATACACAGTAAAAAAATGAAGACCCAAATTGGGTTGAAAGATTTCTGGGTATAGTAATTTTCCTGAAATGGTACAGTAAGGATTCCAAAATGGTAGAGTATTGTTATCAAAATAGATAATCCAAAATGGTTCAAAACAGAGCAGATCTTTATTAACATTAAATTAATCAAAATTTTTGAGGTATAATGTATATAATATCTAAGATATTTTAATTGTTTTAATGTCATTAAAAATCAGACTTATTTAAAACGATTTTGTGCTACAAACTGAACTTTCCAAATTGGAACAATTCTGTACCCAGAAATCTTTCAACCCAATTTGGGTCTTCATTTTTTACTGTGTAAATGCACTTAATGCAGTTATTGCTCACACATGACTCAGCATGTGAAATCAATTGTGCAAACGTGGTGATGCATCTTCTATAGCATGAATACTGTAAGCAACCGAAATGTTATAGGTAAATTCGGTTCCTGTTCTCTATTACCTGATTTAGAGCATTACATTAAACGTTACAAAATGGTTTCAAAAGATTTACTGCTTTTAAATTAGTCCCCGAAATGATCAATTGAAGAGAAGGGTTACAGAAGAATAATCTGTAATGCAATTTTTCCAACATCGCACATTTTCAATTCTTACACCATTGTATATAGAGAAAAAATTACTTTTAAATGATATTTGTTTGAAAACTGCATCTCAGTTTTTTTTTGTGCTATTATTATAATTTTTTTAAGTTAGTAATTGAAGTACTCCATGTTTATAGAAAATAACGTAAAAATATTTGGAAAGTAGTAGATTATTATATCTTTTGTTTATATCTTTTCTTAACATTTGGAAAAGTTGTAATTCGTGCTATTTTCAAAAATTATAAATGATTGGTATCAGATAAAACATGAAGCGAATACAAAATATATTTAATTTTAAATATCTATATTAAAGTTGCAAACAAATAAAAGCATAAAAAAGTAAATTTTTTTATTTTTTATTTTTTCATTATTATTTGTGCTGCACGTATTTGAGTATTATTTTGCGATAATGATGTTACATATACACACTTTTCTATGGATCTGTTTAAAGAAATTTTTTAGCGGAAGCAACTGACATCATTTTATATGTTATAAAAGTGTCTGCTTTAAGTCTAAAATGTGAAATATGTTTTATACTATCCGTATTTACAGGGCTCCCAAATGGTCCGCCAACTGAACATCAGAATTTTCTTAGAGAAATTTTCTTTTTAGATTTTTCTTGGAAATTGTCAAGAAACCGCTTTTGGAAGTTGATTCTAGCGCAAACGTATTATGAAATTTTCTGTTAAAAAATAGTGATGTTCAGTTCGCGGACCATTTGGGCGCCCTGTATTTATATAAATTTTTTTTTTCATCGGGGATGACACTGAAACCTCAAAAAGCACAAGATTCCTATTTTATATATATTTTTTATATTTTTGCAGGTTGATGAGGAAATTAATTCATACTCAATTCTAAATTCCCTTGTTTATTATTGCTGAACAATACTTCATAAATTTGAAAAAAAGAAGAACTTATTTTTCTTACGAACTAGAAATATTAAATTATACTTTTTTATATTTAATTTATTTAATTATTTAATTTATTTAATTGTATTCACTTGTGTATAGAATAAAATTATATTTCAATTGATAAAAAAATATACTTGCATATCATTATTACATGAAGTACCTCATATTTCTTTATTTCCCTTTATCCTGAAATATGCATCAATATTCTATAAACAAGCAGAAATATCATCTTTGATATCTTGTATTTCTCCTGGGTCTGATGTATTACATGAAAAAGAAAAATACCCAGTGCAACAAACATAAGTTAGTAAAAAAGTGTCTTGTAATTCTATAAGATATCAGACGATCACTTGAATAGAATGTTGAAAATTATTTTATATCTAGAATATATTTTGATTCATATATAAATTCTTATGTGAGACACATGAAGGACTTTAAGAAAAACCTTGTTGTTCTATACATATTTGTTTTTTAATAAATTATATTTAATAAAATAAAATTATTTTCTCTAGTACAAATAGAAGATATATGTTTCTGCTATAGTTTTAATAATATATTCCATAAGAGGAAAAATACTTTTTTAAAAATAAATGCATACATAGATTTGGAATTTACTTGCAGTGTAAACTTGTCTAGTATTAAGAAAATTAAAATGTATTTTATTTTATAATATATTTAGCTTTCAGTGTATAACAGTATCTACTAAAAAACTCTTTTCAAAAGTAAAAAAAGCCAAGCAAAAAAATAAATAAATAAATAAATAAATAAATAAATAAATAAATAAAATAAATAAAATAAAAATAAAATAAATAAATAAATACAAAAATAAAAAAAAGCTTTTTTTAGAAAATTATTAACCGACTTCAAAAAACGCGCTAAAAAGAATTAAATAATTATTTAAAATCCTCTAATAACAATATTTTATTGAAAAATCAGACATCGAATATCGGCATAAAAACGGTCAAATTTAATTTATATAATTTATTATCCACCAAACATGGACTTTAGAGAAAATATTTTTAAAAGAGATGAATTTGCATATTTATGATTTAATTTATGAATATATACATACAAAATAAATGAATTACTTTTTGAAGTCGGTGCCAAACAATCACAATCGACAATGATCATCAACATTTTAGTTATGGTACTAGGGGCAATATATTCACAATTCTTAATATATTTAAGATAGTTTGGCACCAAGTTCAAAAAGTAATTCATTTATTTTATATGTGTATATTCCAGGGCCGTAGCGACCGCCCCCATACCCCCCATTTGGGGGGGGGGGGCGACGAAGCCAGGGGCCCCTAATCGATTCTATCGACCTTTTTACCTAAGTTTATTTGTAGTGAAAATTTAAAAAAATACTTCTTTTAAATTATGTTTTTACTTTTTCAAATCCACATTTTCTTATCTAGGGGCATGCGGGGCAGTTCCCCCACATTTCCTCTTTTTAAGGGGGCCCCCAATAATTAGGATTTTCATTAAAGGGTGCCAAATGCTTAAAATGTGCCAAAAGGGGTCAAAATTCATAAGTTTTCAAATATTTAGAAAGGGAGTGTGGTTAACCTTTTCCTCTCTGTTTTCAGTATTCCCTCCACATACGCAGAAAACGAACTATATCATTAGAAAACAAATGATTTAAATTGTATTACAACCAGGGCCCTGTGAGGGGCCCTGGGGTAAACGTGATTCGGGGAGGCCCCCTTTCTACCTTTTGGATTCTTTTCTTGAATTAAAAGAAGCGTCTAAAACTAAACTTCATACTAATTGCCTATATATGTAAATTTCGTACCAAGTATACTATTCGCATTTGTATACAGAATAGCACAAAAGAGATAACTTTAAGAAACTATTGAATACATTTTTTCTTCGGTTATGGAAATATAAGAATAAATGTGAACCATTAAAATGTAAATACACTTGTGATGTAACTGTTACATTGAGGGGAGAAGGAAGGGCATGAGATTCGAAAGCAGAGGAGATATGAGAAAAGAGCCCCATAAATATTAAAATAAACAGATAAATAGAGAATTTTGGCCTTTTTTATTAATTAGCCATAACAAAAATATTCTTTTTGCCCTTGGGGAAGGCGGCCCTCAATCGGGAGACCCAACATCGGATGCAGTTGCCCTGCATGGGCCTTACTTAATCAGGCCCTAATTATAACAACGTAGTATCGTATAGCTTTTTAAAGAAATTTTTTATTAATCTTTCCTCCTAACGTGGTAAGTTAAAATCATCAATTATGATCAATTTTTAGCCTTCTTTTTTAGACATCTTGTAATGTATGTAGGTAAGCAAAGTAAAAATTTGGAAAGAAATATTTGTGTCAACCAATTTATAATTTTTTCTATAATTATCAAATTAATATTCTTAATTAAAGTTGTGACCAAATTTTTGGTATCTCTAATATATAGATGTGAGCCGTATCGAGTACCAAAATTTATGCCTGCATAGAATATATTATTATTATTATTATTATTATTATTATTATTATTATTATTATTATTATTATTATTATTATTATTATTATTATTATTATTATTATTATTATTATTTTGTACTTGCCACTTCTGCATTATTCATAAAAAAATCTACAGATAGCTAGAAGAGGGGGAGGGGAGGGCTACAGAATGATGTTTACTCCGGGCCCCTCATATCCTTAACTGGGCCCTGTTTTTATCAAAAACCTTGTTTAGATTTCAAAAATGAAGAAACTGGAAATCCTTACTTTCTTACTCGATTCCCCCCCCCCCCTTCTCTTTTTGGCCATGAGTTTTTGTGTATAGAGTTGCTAGAGACAAAAGTGTGTTTTCTTTTGAAACATCTGAATATTATGTTAGGACATCATTCTTCACATTAACTACACATTACTAATCTGTCCAAAAAGTTATAAAAAAAAGGAGCGTGAACCGGAAAATGAGAAAGTATTTTAAATGGCGCACGTATAGACAACTAAGAAGGTTACTTTATTCGCAACAAAATTGTCAGTATTTTTGTTTGAATCCTGTTTTATATTATTTACTTTTTATTTGGGAGTGAGATATGGTCAAAGTGAATCCATTTATGTAAATATTATAAGTAGTTATTAAATAAAAGTTTCTATTTTAAGTTCATACTTCTGATGCAATTTTTTACACATCTAGTTGTCCAATTTAAATTTTAACATATTTTCACTTAAAAGATTAGTTATTCAAACATGGCAAATTAATGTTTTAATTTGTCACTCAGCTGCGAAAAAAAGTTGTTGAAAACATTATTATTGGAACAAATTTTCTGCGATTCTTTGACGAGATTTGCATTTTTTCTGCAATCGTTTGACGGAATTTGCATTTTTCCGCGATCTTTTGACGAAAATCACGTTTTAATTGCAATCCTTTTGATGAAAATTCTCATTTTTTTCGCGATCTTTTTGAGGAAAATCGCGTTTTTGCGATCTTTTTTGAGGAAAATTGCGTTCTTTTCGCGATCTTTTAATGAAAATCGTGTTTTTATTGCTATCTTTTGACGAAAATCGCAGTTTTTCTCACGGTCTTATGCGGAAAATCGCGGTTTTCTCGAGATCTTTTGACAAAATTTCGTTTTTCTTCCAATCTTTTGACGAAAATCGTATTTTTATTGCAATTTTTTGACAAAAGTAGTGTTTTCCTTGCGGTCTTATGATGAAAACCGCGTTTCTCTTGCGGTATTTTGATTAAAAAAAGCATTTTTTTCGCGAACTTTTGACGAAAATCGTATATTTATTGCGATCTTTTGACAAAAGTAGTTTTTTCCTCGCGGTCTTATGATGAAAATCGCGTTTTTCTCGAGATTTTTTTAATGATATTTGCGTTTTTCTGGCGTTATTTTGACGAAAACCGCGTATCTCTCGCTGTTTTCGTATTTATTTCGTATTTCGTAAAATAGCATTTATTTCGAGACCTTTTGACGAAAATATTGTTTTTTTTTGCGATCTTTTGACGAAAATTGCATTTATTTCGGAATCTTTCGAAGAAATTCGTTTTTTAATCCGCGATTTTTTTATTTATGAAGATAGCATTTTTTTCTTGATCTTTTGGCGAAAACCGAGTTTTTCTCGCGATCTTTTGACGAAAAATGCGTGTTCCTCGGCAATTTTTAGCGGAAATCTCTTTTTTTTTGCTATTTTTTGGCAAATTTTTTTTATTGCGATCTTTTGACGAAAATCTTGTTTTTTCTTACGATCTTATGCCGAAAATCGTGTCTTTTCAAGATTTTTTGCACGAAAATCGCGTTTTTCTAGCGTTAATTTGACAAAAATCCCGTTTTTTTTCGCTGTATTTGGACAAAAATAGCATTTTTTCGCTACTTTTTGACGATAATAACGTTTTCTTTGCTATATTTTGACAAAATTAGCGTTTTGGGGAGATTTTTTGACGAAAATCGTTTTTTATTCCGGGATTATTTTTATGAAGATCACGCTTTTTTCGCGATCTTTTGACGAATGTCGTGTTTTTTCTCCAATCCTTTGAAGATATGAAAAATAAGAAAATCGGAAAATGACAAAAAATGCAGGAAAATCGCAAATCCGTGGAAGAATCCCATGCCTACATAGTATTCTATTCCATTCTTTCATGCATTAGCGAATGGGTCTTTTGGCGTAACTGAAATAGCCCTTTAACCCCCTAACTGCCCAGCCAAAGGGTAATATTGTAATGTTGTTTTCTCTGTAATTTATTAAAAATATAAAAAAAAGATGTTTTTTCCAACCTGATGCAAAATACGTTATTAGTATCGGTGTATAATCTTTGATAGCATCAATCCTAACTTAATTTTTCAGAACTGGGTTTTATTTGTGGAATTATACTAATTTAAATATTGCTTATGTTGCAGTGAAACCTGCAGCTTAGTGTGTGAAAAAATCAGCCGGCGGCAGTCAGGAGGTTAAATAGCAAATTGCAGGAATTATGTGTTTATACAACCTATTTAATTCCTATACTTTGTAATAAAATCTCAGCATCATGTGCTAATTTGTAAAATTGTTTTAGACAAATTTTATTTTAACGTTTTTAATTGATCTGTAAGCAATGCATATGTATTTTGTATTTAAGTTATGAAAATTATAATAATTTTAATAATGATTTAAAATACTTATACTAACTATTAAATTTTTTTTATTACATTATTATAATTTGAAACTCATATAGAAACTTCAATATATAACTTTAAATATTTCTCAAAAAACTCAGTTTAAAGTGGGGGGGAGGGCAAAGTTTTTTTCTTGGGGGGGGGGGGGGGCTCAAAACACCTTGCTACGGCCCTGGTATATTCATAAATTAAATAATAAATATGCAAATTCATCTCTTGTAAAAAATATTCTCTCTAAAATCCATGTTTTGTGGATATTAATACAGTATTCATACAGTATTCGTAGTTATTCATACAGTAATACTCAATTATGTGTATTGATATGTGATGTCTCTTTACAATGCATTGGCTAATTGATGTACTTTGCTGGGCTTTGAAGTATTAAATTTACTGGTCAATTTGCTATTTCATTTTCAGCTATTCGAAATCAACTTACAATGTCGGTTAGTATAGTTGTGGATGTTTAGGTTTTTCGGATGTGGTATCTTATTTAGATAAGATCTCACTCTTCGGAAAGTCGCATTCATCAAACTTTAACGTCCACCTCGATTCTTAAAGACCTGACAAATGGGTATCGACAGACGCGGTTTTCCAAACTACAAAAATGTAGGAATTCCAAACTTCCAAATCTTGACGATTTTCGCTTAATGAGTACGATTATACGAGTGCAAGGACAATTTACATACATTTGACTTGTGTGCTTGACATGAAAGCCTGCTTATAAGTCATCGTCAATATACACTCTTAAAAATTTGAAACATTTGCTGCATCGTCACTCCACTGTCTTTACAGAAAACGATTACTTCAAACTTTTATGGAGCATTCTCATTTGTCAAAATAGAGATATTCTATTAAAGCGGTGCAGTGACGATACAACAAAAGTTTCAAAATTTTAAAAGTATACAGGGACGAAATAGCGCAAGGAAATTTTTATAATTCGGAGGAAGTACAGCCAGGAGCTCCACGCAAAAAGCGTCTGCAATGGAACCAGCAGGATTCGAGCCCCCAACCTCCTACGTTTGCAAAGTGCGCGCAAAGCAGCGTGGCGTCTTGACCACTCAGCGGTGGGAATCCTGAGTGCAAAAAGTTAACTAGCTTCGTATTAATGGCAAATCCATCAAAATGCTTTCCCACTTTCTTTTGTCTAGATTCGTCTCAACCTATCAAATATCCCCGTATATTACCCCTTTGATATCGAGGAATTCTGTCAGAAGAAAATCTGAAAGCATCTCGATATTTAACTCGATAACTGAATCTGAATCTCAAGACAATATCGATACACATAGCAATGTACTTTAATTTCTTTGTGCATGCAGCATAAAAAAGCCTCCTGATACACAGGCACTTGTGCTCTGACGTATAAAGGTATTTTAAAGGTGGATTTTTAGTTTTTTGACACCTATTTCCGATGTCGACAAGCATTGATGCAGATCTATCATTTTGGCGTATACAAGTCTAGTTAAGATTTCGCACTTTTCAAAGGACTCGCATCTCTGTAACAGTGGCTACGATCTATACGTATATTTTTTCTCACTATTTAGATTTACTAATCAGAAACCTGCATTTTTCCTAACTTTTCACTGTTCAAGCAAATAACGAAAAAGTTCGCACAAATGCAAACTTCTAATTGGCCATTCTGATTTTGCTAATAGCGAAAGAGAATTTGGCTGCGATCAGGAGCGTGCGAAGAGAAAACTGCGCCCGGGGAAAAGTGTCAATTTGACGCCCCCTCCCTCTCTTGTAACAAATCAAGAACTAAATTAATTAAATGTATTTCCCTTAAAACAATAATCATTTTATAGAGTGTATGGTAATTTTTCAATTAACTATTCTTATAAAGTTTGGATTATTATTCAGATGAATGTCATTTCTTAAATCATAATTTGAAGGATATTGATTAAACATTAATAAAATAATAACATCCATAATTAGACTAATGCTACGTAATTAAACTGGCTCTGAAAAAATCCTATAGGTTGATGGATTTTTAATTAGATTAATAAATATTCCTGGATGCTGTTAGAAATTTTTCATGCTAACAATATAAACACGAATAGTTATCATACAATTACCATTAAGAAGTACTTAGCTATGTAAATATTTGTTCACTTTGTAAGAAGTACCTTACTTTTAATTTTCTAAATTTGGGAAACATTCATTAGATGTTTATGTATGGCAATTCGTTTGTTGTTGTCGATGTTTCTTACTACAAAGTACTTTACTACATTCTAAATATCTATGTTTGTAAATTATGAATAAGTATTTCTAAATTAAAAACTAATATTAGTTTTAATTTTTTTAAAGTGATTATTAAAATTAGATGATTAATATGCGCTTAGAATTTTATTTTATAATAAAAAATTGTAATAAACGAATTTTAATATGATAATAAAAAGGGAATTTTTGAATATTTTTTAAACAATTAGGAAGTTTTTTTTATGTTTTAATATTTATTTGTTTGTTTTTAATTCGACATGATAACTCTAATTATATTTTAAAAGCTATTATTCTATTTAAAATGTGCTTTTTCATTTAAGTTATAAAACCTTAGTCATTTCTCAGGCTATAATGAATCATATAGCTAATGAAAGATACTCTTAATTTATTTTATTTTCTTTATAAAGGTCATGGTATATGTAAATCATTATATGATAATTGCCAGCCTCCCGCTTTTTTAAAACAAAAATAAATAAATACATCGAACCAGAAAATTTATTAAAATAAATGTTTCTGGTTTCTTCGTGGTAATTAATTAAAACATATATGATTTCATCAATTAAATAAAATTTCTGGCTTAAAGAATGTTTTGTTAATTTAAAAAAAGCAGGAGGTACTCCAGTATGTTATATATGTAATAAAATAAAAAAAATGGCGCAAATTTTTTTTTTTATTTTATGTAATAAAATAAAAAAAAATGCATTCTAATTCAGCGGAGCAATAAAACGCGCGTCTTGATAGTTTAAAGAAAAGGTGCATTCTACTCTCCTGAAAAGCCAAATGAAAAAATCATTTTCACGACAAAACTAGCGCCCTCCTACTCCGCGTCAATCATTTTAAAAATCCAATCAGGATGGACTCGAGCCTCTAACGGACAAAATGATCAATTCTAATTGGCCGTAATAGGCGGTCTATTGGCAAGAACTATATTTTTTCCTCGGAACACTAAGCCCTTTAGCAACGCGTAGTAACACTTGTCACGCGATGTTAAAAAATAAAAAATAAAATTAAAATCGCAGGAATATGCCAGAAAGTAAAAAGCTTACGAAATACTTCCCGCCTTTTTGAGAAGCAAGAAATAATTTATTAATAACTAAAGTAAGAAAAAGAATTTTAGCTGTTACAAGTTACGAAACTAAGATTGAAATATGTTCCACAAATTTAGAATTGAAGCTAAGAGAGAATAAAAAAAAAATGGCGCAATTTTTTTTTTATTTTATTACATATATGTACTGCAGTTACTATGTATAAGCTTATCTTATCTGTTTGTTTATAGGGATAAGAAACATGAAAATTGTAAAAGTGCATGTAATCATTAAAATACAGTTACAATCATTAAAACACAGTTATGTATACAGTTATATGTACTGTTATAAATATAGTTAAATTTTTGGAATTTCAAAAATTTATCTCAAAAACCCTTAAAATAAGGCACTAAACGCCACTCGATCTAAAGCAACGTAAGCAATCTAAATATAACAATCTAAAACAAAAAATAAGCCAAATCAATCATTCTTTGTATTCAGACCACAATCTTTCCGAAATATTCGCTGTTCTAAACTTCTGTAAAACATTTTTACAGCTTACCTAATAAAGAAACTGTTTACCGCAAAATTCTATCCAACTTTATTTTTTGAGAAATTTAATTTTGAAATCGGGGTCTTATTCGGTGGACACCCTGTACATAGATGAAATTAGATATAGAGTATTCAGAATATGTTGGAAAACACATCATCTATGTTGCACTCAGGATTTCTCTTTCTTGTTTGTTATGTTTTGGTGCGAGTATGCGCTGGTAAAACTACTGCAGATGGATTAAAGTGATAGGTTTATAATATTCAAATCTATACTTCATTAATTAGCTTTTCTTGCTGTTATGTTTATGTTGCGTATATAGAGTTCTTTTGATCTTATGGTTAGACGACTTCAAACTCTTGTCTCTTAGAAAAGTAGAAAATAATTTATTTACAGATCTTCAGAACAACAGAGTCTTCGAAACTCACAAATATTAATAGATATTCAAAAATAACTGTTCAAATCTATCGTACAAGTACATATATAGGTCCCAGAGACTCTTTATACAATGTCTCAACGCTAAATTACATTCAAAACAATGTAGAGAAAACTCAAGCAAACTTGCTTACAATCGCAGCTCACTCAATGACTGACTGATGAATAATAACCACGACAGCTCGTAATGGTCTCCTTATATAGGCTCGCAGCATGCACGGGAAATTTCCACAGGCCTCTCGAATATTCCAGAAAACCATGAAAAAACATTTAATGTATCAGTATATCTAAAGGGGGTTACCATAGAGAGAGAAGGGTTACCATCGCCAACAATCGCCAAGTTTGTCACCAACTTGGCGATATATCGCCAAATTTGGCGACCAAAATTAGTCGGCAAATGTGACGCCAACTTGGCGATATCTCTAATATTTCGCCAAGTTGCCATACACATTCACTGCAAAATAACAGACAAGTTTGCTTGAGTAAAATAATGTAAATAATCTTATTAAGCTCCATTCCTTTACTAATATTAGTTTTTGTTACATTGTCTCTGTTATCAAGCAAACTTGTCTATTATTTTGCAGTGCAAGCACTAACTAATTACAAAATTCGTAACATTTATGTTTCTATGCCATTATTGCTGTTTTGTTGTGTTTCGCTCTTTGGGCAAAATAGTAGAATTACAGTGCATGCATGATAATGATAGGTTTAACCCTTTGAGCTCTGATGGTAGAATTTTCTACCGAAATGTCACAACGACACCAGAAAAATCGGCCAAATTTATTTGATAAACGTTTAATGTATTTTTTCGTGTATCTCGTTAACCGTTTTTTTTTCTTTGGAAAATACTGGTTCCAAAGTGACATTTAGAATTTTGAAGAAATTTACCCACCAGAGTTCGAAGGGTTAAAGTATTCAGAATTTATTAGCCCTCCAAGCGTCTTGCAAAAGGGTAAAATTGTAATGTTGTTTTCTCAACATTTTGTTTTAAATGTTATGAAAATATGATTTTTTCAACATTATATAAAAAAAAAACTTTATCAAAAGTATGAATGTAATCCTCCAGAGTATGAATTATTCTTCGATGTATTGGAAATTCACTAAATCTATAGAATTATAGTATTTTAAATATTGCTTATATTGCAGTGAAAACTGGAGCTTAGTATACGGAATATTACGTTCCAGACGCTTAGAGGGTTAAAAAGTATATCATAATCCATAAGACTAAAATATGTGACATATTGTTTGAGTTGCAGATTTTTTTTTTTTTTTTTTTTTTTTTTTTTTTTTTTTTTTTTTTTTTTGTGTGTGTGTGTTAATCTCACTTACTCCATTAAAACTATTATTCCAGACTATAGTGATCCGAACGCAGCCGTGGTCGATCTTCAATTCCAATATCTAATTTCTTAAGGTATGTGCCTACCTTCGGGGCACTTTTTTTGAAATATGTAAAATTTTAATGAAACACACATGTTTTTAGATAAAATGGGACATAAAACTGTTAATTTAAACAAAATTTCAACAACATTTTCATTAATTTTGGAAATTTAGGTGATTTTTAGCAAAATTTTAGTGAAAATTTGCACTTACGCCAAACCTCCTTTAACAAATTCTAATGAATATTGTGCAATGATTTTCATACAGTACATGAATAACACATTTATCTGTGTTATGAACCAAAAGATTTTCAGTGCCACTAAAAGTTATTGAAATATTCCAACTTTTGTGCGAAAACTCAAAAATTTCTTTAAAACGATCACTTTTTCAAAGGAAAAAAATTAATAAAAAAATTAAATAAATACACAGAGCTTAGCTTCTGGTTCATAACACAGATAGGAATGTTTAAAACATTTTTGCAAAATTTCAAGTGAAAATCTTAAAAACATTTTGAGAAATGACAATTATCGCAAAGGAAAATCACGAAAAACAAAGTTTCTCAGAAAACGGCTTTAAAGATTTTAATGCACAGCAGAAAATTTTTTACCCTCTCTAGACTTTTAAAACTCACTGCATTTGTAGGTCAATTCATCTTTAGCTTTATTCTTAACTAATTGTTTAAAAATCTTCAAATTCATTGTTTACATTTTTACAGCTCTTTAAACGCTCACTTCCTGTCTCCGAAATTCCACTTCCGGTTTACTATTTGCGCAATAACTTCGCTTCTAATTATCGTAGAAACAAAAATAAAACAGTTTTGGAATCTTGAATGTACAGACAATAATATAAGCTAATAAAAAAAAAATTGGAAAATTTTCAGAAAAATCACGATTTTGAGGCAGGCACATACCTTAAATATTATTAAATTGAACTATGTGAGGTGGAACCCGTCGAAATTCGACAAAAAATATTTAAGAAGTAACTGTTTCATTGATTTATAATAAATCTACAAAATTAGTTACAGTAAAAAACGTATCTTAGGTCAGTCTAACTCTTAAACAAATACTATCTTAAGCTAAAATTAACAAAATACTATATTTCTGTAAAACCCAGTTGGCCAAATTATTCACATTAAACTTTAATCGCATATGTAATCAGTAAAATATAATAAAGATCAGTTCTTATGAAGAAGTTATTAATTGAGGCTCTTATGTTTGGTCTAAATGCGAATGAAAAAAACAAAATACATTCCAAATTGACCCGATCACAGATTTTAACGTGAAATCTATACTCGTCATCATATTCATCTTCTCAAAATTTACATACGTACTTCTCATATCCGTATTCACCATGTTTAAAGAATGGTATTTTAATTTGACAATTGATGAATAAAAAAGAAATAAAAAAATATTGCCCGTTAAATTGATGGCATTGAGCTCATAGGCTACGCATTCCAATTGTAAATTGCAGCCTTATATTTTCAAGGATTAATTCTGTTCGAAAAAATAAATAAAGGAGGGGAAACAGCTCCCCCTTTCCAATTTTTATACTTAATCATTAAACCCCCTAAACTAATTAGGGTTATGCTTTATCATACAAAAATTTATATCCAAAATTCAGAGCAAATCGGAAAATTCTAAATAAAAACCCATTTATATAATTTAAGAGGAGTTATCCCCCTCTTTTATACTTAACCATTGTATTTCCAAAACTATTCAGAGCTTAGAACAAAATCTGATAAATCTGCATAAAAAAACCCATTTATATAAATTAAGGGGAGGGCCCCTGTTTATACTTATCGAATGAACACCTAATATCAATGATGGAGGCGTCTCATCAGAATGAACCTACATCTAAATTTTGAACGAAATTCTGCATGAAAAACCCATTTATACCAATTGAGGGGTTGGGCATGAGCCCCCCCCGTTCCCCCTCTTGTACATATCGATTGAACTCCAAAAACTAATCAGGGAAGCGCATTATCATTATACCTATATACAAAATTTCAATTTGATCGGATATTTTTATCATGAGCTATCGCGTTACGCACGTACGCACGAACGAACGTACATATACAGAACGGGCGGGCACATAAGTCTCAGGCTATGATAGCCTGTGAGCTAATAAAACTGAAATTCCCTGGATTTTATAACAGATGATATATTTGACATGCGCATTTTAATTTCTTTTCAATTATAAAAAAAATGGAGCGTTTCTGTTGCCAAAATTACAAAATTGGTACCAAAAACTAATAAAAAATTAATATATCAAAAATAAATTGAGATGAAGCTTTCAAAGAAATTGCATTTAAAAGTACATTTATTTCTTTATAGAACGGTGTAAAAATTTAAAATGGATGAAGTTTACAAGTATATAATTTTCAGTAGCGAAAATTGCAAAACCGAAATTACCTGGGAAAGTGTTGTCATTGGAAAAATGACGTATACGTTACGCACAGATAAGTTTGGCCTTTATAATATAGATAACTTAATTAGCATTTGAAATTTATTTAAATTTCTATAGAATAAATTTTAATTTGACTCTAAACGTTTTTTTAAATTAGTAAATATATACACGCTGCAAATAGAAAAAGTATAACTATCGCAACAATTAATTTATTTACTGTCAAAAGTAGAATTCTTAGCAAACGTAATAT
This sequence comes from Maratus speculifer, assembly GCA_964019185.1. Classification (NCBI taxonomy): domain Eukaryota; kingdom Metazoa; phylum Arthropoda; class Arachnida; order Araneae; family Salticidae; genus Maratus; species Maratus speculifer. The sequence goes on from OZ025292.1 coordinate 421,021,631, forward strand.
TATCTTTTTATGCAGTTCGAAATTAGAAACATATACCACTTTTGTGATGTTTGTTATTTCTTTTTCTCCGTATGAGTTATAACAGCTTTGAAAATTTGTCTTACCTTAAAGGTACTTCGGCTTTACACGCATTCATTAATTGCATGGAAAATTTCAGAGGCATCCAAAAATGTCGAGGGAAAGCAGTTTTCCTGAAGTTACCGAAGTATAACCTGAAAACAATATCCAATTACTTTTATAAGTTTCATCAAAGAATGAAAGTTAAACTATAATTTGATAAAATAAAATATGCCTTTTAAAATGCTTTTTTTTCGATTATCATTTATTATGTTTTTGCATATAACTTATGTTACAAAAAAACATAATCCGTTTCTTTGTAGTATAATTTATATTTTGTAATTGTTATACAGAAAAAAAATTGACACAAAAAATTGTTTATCAAAATTTTAAGAATAAAAAAAAAAAAAAAAAAAAAAAAAATGGAACATAACAATAATACATTATCTTGCAGTGAAATGCAGAACCTTTATGAAAAAAAGTCTATTTCTTTTTATTTTCTAAGTTCAAGTTTCATAAAACAATGAAAGTTAAACTGTAATTTCATTAAATTAAATATGCCTTTTTAAATGTTTTTTTTTCTATTTTTATTTATTATGTTTTTGCGTATAACTTACATTGCAAAGAAACATAATCCGTGTCTTTGTAATGTAATTTATATTTTGTAAACATTATACAGAAAAAAATTAACAAAAAAAATTGTTTATCAAAATTTTAAGAATAATAAAAAGTGGAACATAACAATAGTACATTATCTTGCAGTGAAATGCAGAACCTTTATGAAAAAAAGTCTATTTCTTTTTATTTTCTAAGTTCAAGTTTCATAAAACAATTAAAGTTAAACTATAATTTCATTAAATTAAATATGCCTTTTTAAATGTTTTTTTTCTATTATTATTTATTATGTTTTTGCGTATAACTTACATTACAAAGAAACATAATCCGTGTCGTTGTAATATAATTTATATTTTGTAAACATTATACAGAAAAAAAATTGACACAAAAAATTGTTTATCAAAATTTTAGGAATAATAAAAAAATGAACAATGAAAGTTAAACTATAATTTCATTAAATTAAATATGCCTTTTTAAATGTTTTTTTTTCTATTATTATTTATTATGTTTTTGCGTATAACTTACATTACAAAGAAACATAATCCGTGTCTTTGTAATATAATTTATATTTTGTAAACATTATACAGCAAAAAAAATTAACACAAAAATTGTTTATCAAAATTTTAGGAATAATAAAAAAAATGGAACATAACAATAATACATTATCTTGCAGTGAAATGCAGGACCTTTATGAAAAAAATGTCTACTTCTTTTTATTTTCTATAGGCCTACATTAATAAGAAAAGTTTTCGGTTTTATCAGAGACTCCATTTATAACATTTTATCAGTATTTTTTATTCTTGAGAAAGATAAAACAGTTTTGGAACTTTGTTTTCTTCCCTGAAGGTACTTCAGTAGATTTTATAGACTCTTCAATAACATGGAAATTTTCAGTCATTCAAAGTGGTTGTGGGAAAACAATTCTTGTAAAGGTGTAAAAAGATAGCTTGAAAATAGGATGTAGATGTAGGTCGACATTTCTTTCTATTTAAATATATATATGCCGTATTTACTCGTGTATAGGGCGCACGCGTGTATAAGACGCCCCCCCCCCCACTTTACAAGTAAAAATGGCGATTTCTTAAAATCTCGTATATAAGGCTGTATATAAATTTGCTCGTATATAAACTTGATACGCTAATGAAGAATGACCAAAGGAATTTCAGTAAAAAAACAATCGAAACAAACATTACATCAGACCAGAAGACAAGACGATAATGCATTTTTAGACTTTGGGTTGTAAGACAATGACGGGAAATAGGAATGAGTGACGGTAAAGAGTATTGCTAATTAGCGTTTAGATAATGGTACTAGCTCTGTTGTATAAAAAACTGTAAGGAATGAAATAAATATGCAGTAATACTTCAATTAAGTAACTTTTTCCAAGTTTTAATATCTTCTTTGAATAATTTCTTGTTTCATGTGTATATCGTTCGACTGCATCAAACAGTAAAAAATTATTCCGTGTATAAGGCGCACCTAGGAGTTTTGTCCTAATTTTTTGGGAAAAAAGTGCGCCTTATATACGAGTAAATACGGTATATATATTACGAACCGATTAGCATTGTTAAAATCTTATTTCCCTTCAGATATTTTTATTAAGTGAACCTATGTAAACATCTAACAGCGTGTAAGAAATGTAAAAAATTTTCTTAGGCGTTTATTTATTAATAATTGTTATTACAAAATACTTTATGTTATAAATTGTTTTCACATATATGAATATATACATAAGTGAATAGTTTTGTATTTATTATACAGATCCAGAAATGATTAAGCATATACAAAATGTTTATTATTTACATAATAATTATTCTGAAATGTAAAGCAATACTAATTTTTTTCTTTTAAAATTGCTACTTTTATGCAATAGTGCTTATTTCTGAATTTTTCAGTAATCCTTCATTTTTATAGAAGATTCTTTCATAACGTTTCATTATTATTTTAAGCTCTAAAGTATTATAAGACAAAGTATATAGTAAAAGGCAATAGTAGAACTGAACCAAAATTTATGTGTGAACGTTTGGCTATGGTCGGCATTTGAAAAAACTGCCGGAAAGGGGCCCTGTCAAAACGATTTCCGTGCTATTTTCCTTACTGCATCATCGAAAAGTGCGTAAAATTATGTACAGAATTGAACCAAATCATTTGTGTATATTTTTGGCAATGGCCATCAGATCTGTTTTCAATTTAGAAATATTTCATGAAAAAGAAGTATTGTGAAAGAGTTTTTGTACAATTTCCCTTATTCTTCTTAGTTCTATTGTCCAATTGCGGGAACTCGCATCTTGAAAACCGGCTATTTGCAAACAGCTGGTTATCTTCTTCTTCTATCTTCTGTAATAATAAAGAGGCAAGTATGTGAGTGTGTCTGTTCTGGAGAGACCGGTGTACGTAGAGTTACAAAATGTTGGGGGAAGGTACCTCTGTACATGTAGTTTTGCACCTCGAAGCCCGATTTTTGATTTTTTAATTAGATTTTTTTCTTTAAATTTTAGACTATTTTTAACAATTTTTTATGTTTCGAGCCGATTTTTACACAATAGTGAAAGGAATAAGGTTTCATTATTTTAACCCAATAAGCAATTTTTTTTCTCTTTTCAATAAATTTTTTTCGGAATTCGTACAGCGACTTTTGAGTTTTTAACGAATTTATAATGTGGATTTTAGGTTTTTTTTTTTGTATTTTGCATTTTGCTGCTATTTTTTGACATTGATAAAAACAAAATTATTTCAAACTTTTCCTAATGCACTAAATTTTGTCTATAACGATTTTTCAATTTCAACTAATTTTAATGTGATTTCCAATGCAATGTTTAGAGATTTCTTGATTTTTTTTTGCGTTTAACATCTTTTTTTTTTTCATTCATGAATATTCCCAATTGAATTATGTTATACCCTATTAGAATAAATTTTGACCCCTGTTAATTTTTAATATTTAGTAATTTGGAATGCATTTTTCAACGCGATTTTTTTTATTCTACGGCAAATTATTTGAAATTGGAAAAGGAAATTTTGTTTCAAACTTTTCATGAACGGATTCAAATTACATTATATTCCGACTGAATATTAAATTTTTACAGCAATAACTTCAAGGCCGTAGATAGAAGTGAACGATAGGGGGGGGGGCTCAAGAGAATGTAGGGGGGGGGCTCATAATTTTTTTTCTCTCTCAAACGCAGAAAGATAAATTAGTGCATATTCACATTGTAGGTGCTGTTTCTCATTAAACTGTTGCAACAACTTCATTTTATGCTAAGAAAAATATTGAAAGATGAAAAATTTGAGTGGTGCAAATTTTAACTGGTGCAAAATAAAACATCATGTTAGCTTAATATGCATAAATAGGATGTGGGAGTGTTGAAACACTAATTTTAGATACAATTTAGTAACTCCGTAAAACTGTGAAAGGGTCTCAAAACTAAATTAGATTTTTGAACAGAATTTCATTTGAATTTTTGGAAGATTTAGTGACCTTGGAAATTTTTCCAGGGGGAGCTGAAAATATTTAAGGGGGAGCTGAGCCGCCCATAGCGCCCCCTTAGACACGGCCCTGTATAACTTTCAAACATCCTGCAGCAAAAAACTTGTGTAATCAAGCACAAGTCCTCATATTCCCTGAAAAACGCCCTGTAAAAACCATGGGCTGAAATCATACCGGAAATATTCAGCTATCTTGAATAATTTCCAACAGAGGGAGGAAGTCATTAAGAATGATCTTCATTTGCTCTTGTACTAAATTCTCTTTTCTTTAGAATGGTGAATAAAACGGGTTGATTTGTCACTTAAATTAAAAGTTATGGTCTTATATTTGCGTCACATTATTTATGTGTCAACCTGTATATTCCTTGACCTTTTATTATTTTTGTATTTTCGAATTACATTGTATTGTACGCATAGAAAACCATGAACTGAATTAAAAAAAGAAAACACATTCTTTTTAGGTGCGTTCGTAATTACGTAAATACGTACCACCTATTGTTGTTGCTCAGTCCGTCTGTCTGTCCGTCTGTCTACCCGCATATAACAACGCAAAAACTATCCAACAAAATCGTTTGAAATTAAAACGTATAATTATTACATAATTTTGTTGAGTCATTTCAAATGTTATGAAAATCGGGTGCATAGATCAGTTATAGGGACAATCAAAACTATTCCGTTACATTACGATCAATGGGAAAAAAAAGTTTCAGATACATTTTAATGGTGTTACACTCATTTGAACATAATATAATTGACATGAATCTATGAAGTATGTACTAAAATATACATTCTGTATAATCTGGGACGCAATGAATATTTATTATTAAATTACAGGGCCATACAAATGTATTCTACTAAATAATGTTATACGGGGAAACATTGTTTGAGGCGTGTTTTAATTATATTAAACTACTTCACATTTTATGAATAAGATATACGTTAATGAAGTATAATAAAAATTACTCTCTGCATATTTACAGGAACACAAAGATTTCGACCACTATACTGTATCCAAAGTACTCTCTACTATACCAGCAAGATCTGAATATTTTAAAACTTATAGTACGAACGTACCTCATTTGCTACGCTTCACGTGCAATTTCCAACTTGTTTAATTTTGAACATTGTCTTTTCTTTTATAGAAGTGTCGCATTCTTTGAAATAACTTTCTTTTTTTAAAAATAAATAAATAAATAAATATGATTTCTTTAAGAATAATGCAGAACTAAACATAAACGCATTTGTAAGTTTACTAGTAAGATACAAAATACATTATTTCATTCTTTTTTTAATCTTGAAAAATCTTTTATAAAAATAACACTTTTAAAAAAGTCAAAGCAAAATTCTGACTAAATCTTTTAAAAGAAAATCTAATCTCACTATCGAGATATTATATTTAGATAAATAACAAAGCACTAGATTTTTAGAAAGAGCGGTAGAGAAACAAGAAAATATATTCTAAAGATTAAAGATTGAAAGATTAAAAGTATTTCGTGAAGGTTTATTTTAAAATTTTTTCAGTGAGTAAAGCAAAAATGTATTTTAATATGAATCAATAACTAAAATATTCAAATATATTTTAAGAATTCTGTGAAAATGTTCTTCTAAAAGTTTCAATTCCAATCATTCCGAAAAATCAAAAGCTAATATATTTCATTACAAAATGTTTTTTTATGTGTGAAAAAAAATCCATGCCTTTTTAATTTTCATTTAAGAAGTCACAGAATGTAAAAAAAAAAAAAAAAAAAAAAAAAAAAAAAAAAAAAAAAAAAAAAAAAAAATGTTTTGACTTGACTGACACGTTTTGGTTTACGTTGTTTGTTTAGAAGATAAAAAGATACAATAAATTATGTCTAATGTGGAATCATTCTGGACCGAGAAAATATTCCATGATAAACAATATTCTTTCTTTAACAAATTTTTCTCTATTTCTTTCGTTTCACAGGGACTTGAAAATCATCAAATTTCGCAAACTAATCCAAGTACAGCTGCTTAGCAATAGTGATGAAAATTGAGGAGATAACTGATGCACAACCTGCAATAAAATTGACCTACGAAAAAAAAAATTCAATTGCAGGATTGTTTAATGAATTTCTAATTTTTAAATAAATGCTCATTAAAAATTCTACATTGAAATATTTATTATAAAATCAGTTACAGATTTCCCCGTATACGATTTATAAATCTGATTATAAAAATATCTATTTTATAGCTGCGAAGCAGAACATTCAGGAAATATTTTCCTAGGTTATCATAAACTGTCTAAATCCTTTGTTTTAAATGTAATGTTTATTTTTAGTTACTTGGCGTAAAAACCATCTCTTCCCGCGCAAGCGGGAAGCCTTCGTTGCAGCGGTAGAGGCCCTGAAGAGCCCAGAATGTGCAAGACCGGCACGGGATGGGTTGCCTTATGTGATGCCGCTGCCGGCTTGCAATCGCTCGAGGACGTGCGCTACCCAACGCACGCCAAACGCCCTGAACCCAAGAGCGTGGTGTCCGGTCGAAGGGACAGAAACTCCGTCCAGCCCGAAGAGCCGAGCGGTCCATTCTCTTGATCCCCCTTCCCCCCAAGAACCCCCGACGAGCCGTAGTACGACAATGCCTATGAAGACACCGAGGCCCACGCCCCACATCCCGAGGACTCCCGAGAGAGAGTTGATCTCCGGAGCTGCCCTCATGTCTAATACAGGAGCAGTAAGAGACTAGTAGTAACTTGGTACATTAAATAGAATACAACTTCATGTTTTATTGTACAACTAATGGTTACACACAAAACATTTAAAATTTTTCAGGGCAAATATTGATGTAAACTAATATTTATTATATTTTAAGCTGTATTACAGTTGTAGAGAATGTAGTTCTTCTTAAAACGTCGCATATAAATTTTTTATGCAATATTCTATCTAGATTTTTAGTATTGTTATTTACACATTTGTTTCTGAACAAACTGCCACTTAATATTTCGGTTGCGTTAGAGCACTTCTATTTCTTGTTGACATTCTAATTACTTCTTGGGAGAAAAAATATATTTTACAAATTCATCTGTTTTCCAAAGAAACACATTTGTAAATTTGGGAACAGCAAGTTTTGAAACAAAAATATATCAAATCAAGTATCGGCTGGTATAGGAATTAGAGTACTCTAATGCATTTATTGAGAATCACCTGTTGAATATATGTGACAGTAGACTGTATTAGTTCTGAATCAATGTCAAAGCTTTAATTATGAACATGCTCGCTAATTTTTGTATAAAAATCTTTTTTATGGTTGTTAACGAGCAGTCTATCGAAATAGTAAATCTAAAATATTTTTAAAGGTACATCTGGGTTAGATTCTTCGTCGGGTGATATATCTCAGTCACTATAATTTAACATCATATATAGGACAAAGCTAGTGATGATTTTGTACTATAAATTATTATAAAAAAAATTGAAGTGGGTGTAGGTACATTGATTTATTTCATCAAATGAAGATTATATTCATCAAAAAACGAAGTTTATCTTCTGTTGCAAGCTCTCGTATGATGGAGATAGTAACAGATGAAATAAAATGCATCAATTAGATATTATTCATGTATTATTTATTGTATGTTTTTCTAAAAAATATCGAATAATGTAGTAGTTAAAAGATTTCATCTTTATTTCATCTTACTTTTACAGCTTCTAGCTGGAGCATCTATTCCGATCAAATGGAACGTTTAATCACAGGTTCGACATAATTTGAGTAGATAGGTTAAGCCAGTACTTCACAAATCATTACTATAGAAATGAAGATAAATAGGGCGGAGGTAGGCTTAAGAGGGCAACTATACTTGGATTCCCATAGATATTTCAATAAAGAAATAGTTTACATCTTACTCTTGTACAACGTGTAATAGACCTAAGAAGTAGGTGTTTGTGCCGTTGGTAGTAATACAAACAGAATTATCTTTATGAACAAAATTTGGTATGAACAGGTATTGGCAAAAAATATGTATTAGGATAATTTTTAGATTATATACATTTTCATGAACATTAATAATAAAAGTCATTATGTTTTATACAATTAAATTTAAACAAAAATAACATTTTAAAAATGATTTTATGAATGATTATATTGTTTTTTATATAATTTTAAGAAATTAATAATATATATTTTCATCCCATTAAAATTTAATTTTTTAAGCTTCACTATTTAGATAACCCATTCATCTTTATTAATCATAGTTTTTTTTCATACAATTTATATATTTGTGTGTGAAAAGAGTTCAGAAAGTAAATAAAATGTACTAATTAATAAAAATAAAATAAAAGCTTTTTAATTCTTTTTCGGCAGTCGAAGCTCAGATAAGAAATATTATTTCGGTAATTACATAAACTTGGAATTGGCTTTCTAAATTACGTTTTAAACCGAGGATGGATGAGTAAGTATATCGATCACCGTATCAAAATATATCTTTACCCGGCTACAAATTTCCCATATTATGTGTCCCATAGTTAGATTCTAGATTTGACATCTGGTCTTTAGGCTCGTCACATCCACAAATAGATACTTAATAACCTAGTAATTATTGGAACAGCTTTATAAGCTAACTCTAAATCTGTTTGATATCGGAACAGATATTGGTTTTAAATTAAGTTGAAGAATTTCAATTTACTAGAGTAAATCTCAGAGATTTAGTATGTATAATTAATCACATAGGCTTTAGCTCTTATGTTGTTGACATTTTAACAATATAAGATAAAGTTATTTATTAATATATATAATTTGCGTGTTGAAATTTAACATTCTCGATAGTGTATCGGTTGCATTGCGTATCATAGAATAAGTTCTCTTCTCGAAATTTATAAATTGAAAATCATGGAATATAAAAAGTCTATTACAACCTGTAGCATTAAACGGTTTTGATATTTCTTAAAAGAAAAAAAGACATTTCTTGTAATTGATTCAATAACAGATGTAAGTTTCAAATTTCTGTTTCATTAAAAATATTATAGCTAATTCTTAAACGTCAATAAAATATATGTTTTATTTAGTGGATATTTTTTGTAATTATTAAAAGTATTTTTTTTAAATTTATGTACATATTTTTATTTAATTAAATATTTTTATTTAAAATCGATCATGGCTGATGATGACGTGAGCAAATAATATTTTCTTTTTAATAATTTATACAATTATTAACATTAATAGGCAAAAGGAAAGTTTTAGAATGTAAGGAAAAAGGAAAGTTTTATAATAATGAGATTAACGACTCTTATAATATGTGACTATCATAATATTACATCGTGAATGTGTATACTAATGCGTATAATAATTTCAGTGTCACTGTTTTTGTAGCAATCGATATCAAACGAAAATATTTTCAGTTGTAGTTTTGTTAGCAAAATCATTGAATTTCTTAATCTCTGTTGTTACATGATAATTCAAAACAAATCGTATAAAAATAAGTATGACTGATGTAATGAATTTATTTTAGAAATACTAAAATTGTTTGAACGGTTATCTTATTATTATTTGTTTATAATGATAACTTATTAACTCTTTGTTTGTATAATAATAAAAGAACAAATAGCTCTATCTGTCTGTGTGTGCGTCCGCGATGGATAGCAAAAACTACTGTACGTAAGAGACTCAATTTTTTGTGAGAATAAGTCAAAGTCTCCCCTGGTGTACTTACTGAGAATTGTTTTTAATTAAGCGGGATATTAGTTAAAAACTCATCAAATGGTCCAATTAAAAAAATATTTATTTCCTCATAATACACGCATTTGCATTTCATTCCTATTTACGTTTACCATAATGACAATAATAGAAAATTTAGTTGCTGCAATAGTGTTTGAAATTTCAATACATAACAGGTAAAGCGTTTACACAAACGTTTAGCTTTAAAATTAAATAATATGTTATTAAAGTATTACTATTATTAATTTATCATTTATAAACAAAACAATGATAAATAGTTAAATTTATGTCAAGATAATTTAATTCATTTCAATTATCTTTAAAGAAACTTAAAATTTAAATAATTAGTGTTAATAAAATAAATTTAGGTTCATTAATATAGGACCATTAATATTTATTTAAATTTTTGAGTTAATGAACTGTGAATTCTTTTCGAGTAAAGAATGCTCTAAAGATTTATTTTCGGAAAAAAATTCTTTTCTGAAATTAAACAATTAACAAAGAATTCCATCATTTCCAGCTGTTTAATTTTTTTCTGTATATATTTCGAAACTACTGAGACGAAATAACTGCAAATACTTTAATTTATCAGTGAAAGGTTGAAATTTTATTATCGTTTCATTTTCCATGTTAAAATGAATTTTATGATTAATTACTTCTAACTTCATTGTTATAAAAACAATAAAAACTAATAAAATGTCTTTTTTAGCCTCATACTAAAAATTCGACCAGTTTTATATACACTAAAAAATAGATAAATGTTTTTCAATGTAGGAAAATATATTATAACGGTGAATTATATATCGCACACCATTCCGTAAGGCATATGTGTATTTTTAGAAACCTCAAAAACCACTGATTTAAGCAACCATACATAAATCAAAGATTTTTTTTAAAGGATCACATAAAATAATTCCGTCACATAATGATATCAGTAAAAACATAGTTTGCAGCGTATTTTAATAATGGTAAACTATTACATGTATAATGAAATTGATATATATTCCTGGAGTTCACTACAAGTTACTTCATATATAATAGAAAGTGAATAGTATTTTCAGGGATATACAAAAGATTTCGCCCTGGTATACGATGCAAATGGTTTGATTGTGTTTTAGATATTTACCGTCCTATGTGTATACTCAAGTTTTAAACTGAAAATATGGCCATTTACAAATTAAATGGCAGCGTAATTTATGTATTTTGCATTTAATATATAGTCGTTGCCAGAATCAAAAATTAGGGGTTTCGGTTTCATCTTTAGAGAATCATATATACCTTTTTGTAATCACAATGTGCCAAGGAGTTAATTTTGTGATGATACTATGAAATTTGTGGTAGCTTGTTGACGCCATATTGAAAAGATGAGTGCCATCTATCGCACATAATAACAAATGACTTTTTTCATTATTACATAATTAAGTTTTCATTAAAAATGACAAGAACAAATATTGTTAAATATATAACGTTATGGTAATTATATATTTGTTAAGATTTTATTTTAATATGGTTATTAACATTTTCAATTGGATAAACAATTCAAAAGCCATTTGCGATGGAAGAAACCCGAAATATTGTTTTGCATTTTGACGCATATTATTTTCTTTTCGATAGACACAGCAGTTCAAGAAAAAAGAGGTACTTGGGAAACTTTCGTACTTAGTCTGTTAAGAATTAACCCCATTCGGGATCACGGGTTCACCTATGCACCTTTAAAATGTGCTTCCATCGCTTTTTTGATAACAGTAAAGAAAGAAAAATAATATTTCCCTTATTTAAATTAGATATCATCATACAACAGTTCTAAATTCTGCATATGTTTGTACATCCGAGGTTAAAAGACTCGCACATGATAGTGTGACACATGTTTTTGAATAAGTGCATGGCACAAATTCAAAAGAAACTTCAGGAGCAAGAAGACTGCCATTCCACTTGGACTTCTAGATATTTTTTTTCCTTCAGCATCTATTCTAAAAATTAAACCATATTTATCTTGGAATGGAAGATCAGGATCACCCTGTAGGCACTTCTTCCAAACAAGACCGTGGTAATTAGCTCTCATTACCTATAGGTAGAGTGTACTAATACATGACAAAATGCAGTGCGACTTTATATACTCATTTTTTTACAGAAAAAATATACAGAATAAAGTCAATTTCTTCATATATTATAATGCTCAGATATAAATACTCAGTATAAATATATATGCTCAGTATAAATACTCAGATGCATTCTTCATGCATCTGAGTATTTGTGCTTTCCATAATAGAGATGAACAACTTACGACTAAAGTTGTTTCTTTGTTTCGTCATATATATCTGAATCACTATCAAGTGCTTTTAGTGTATCTCTAAATTTTGTGTTGTGTTCCATCATTTTCCCTTTCCCTTGATTGCAAAAGAACTTACTGTATCGCACATGTCAATGAATGCATTTCAAGTAATGTATTAAATGCCATTTTACCTACCTGTCCATGCATCTCACTCAAGATTTAAACTTTACCCTGTCATTGGATCAAATTTTCACAAATACTAATATTTTATAGTTTTTAGAATTGTTTTCTAAAAAAACTGTGTCATAACTACCACATGAGCATCTTTAGAGAAAATAATCGTATTTCTAAATTAGGAAGATAACGCATGGCATGTTCGAAATAAAAGTCGCATGTCAACTTTTATTGGAAGCAGGTCAATTTTTTAAATTCTTCAGCTAGTCATTTCGTGAATTGGTAACATTTTTCTCCGTGGATAACGTACTTCATTCATATATTCAACTATTTCAGATAATATTTATTGATGCCATTCTTGAGAAATCAAATGTATAAGATTTTTGTAGTTCTCCTCTTCAGATAAAAAATGCTTCCAATTTCATACTGTTTGTCTAGGAGTATACAGTTTTTAAAACATCAAAAACAGTTTATATTTTTCATTTATTTATTTATATTGACACCTGTAGGTATCAAATACAATATATATTCTTTGAGAGGACGTATAATCTTGTATTATTTTAGAATACAAATTCTTTGCTAGTTCAAATTATTCTGGGGTAGCTTTGAATAAACCACATTTTATCATTTATATCTATAACATCATCATTTGAATTCTTTCAGCGAATGCGATTTTGTCATAACATCCATCAGTTTGATTTTTCAGTTTTTTGCATTGAACCATCATGTGTTGCTAAAGATCATTTAAGAAGCCCTAGATAGCAGAAAAAGACAATTCTTATATTGCAATTTCTTTGCCCTGCAATGATCGTCAACTGAGCAAATAAATTTCTCTTTGTCTAGGCACTTAACTCGGATTTATTAAACTTTACACTTTCTTCTTCAAGTCAGAAAATGCCTTTAGCTTCTTTATCTTTAGAGGTTTGTAAAACCCTTTTGTGTTTGAGTCTTAAGAAATATATTCTCTCTTAAAATTTTAGTAGGCTTTTTAAGCCATCTTATGAGCTCTGACTAATTTATAGATGTGCATTGCTCAAATTGATTCCATTAAGTCTAGATTTATCTATTCATTGATAATCACATTCTTTAAATATGAGATATCACATTGGTCTTTCCGAATCTCGCTTAAAGGTAGACCTGGATGCAGAACAGATTTTCTAAAGAACTGATTTTGGTTCTTTAACGAAACATGTTAAGAAATGCTGCTTTGATATCAAAAATACCAATTAACCGCGACAGGCGTTTGACTAAACTTCGTTGTAGCTTTTGATCCCTGCATGTCTTTGCTTATTGTCTCTTTAATCGCCCTTTTAACCTTTCCGCTGCCGCGAACTGATATATCCGTTCGCTAGGCTGCAGGTATCACTACAATTGAAGCTTTATTTAAATTAATATAATTCCGCAAATATAATCCACTTTTAAGAAATTAAGTTATGAATGATAATTTGAAGGCTTATAAACATATACATAACAAAAAAATTATACATTTTTAGATTTTTTTAATTAATATTTTTCAAAAATTACAGAGAAAACAACGATTACAATTTTGCCCTTTTGCTTGGCGGGCAGGGGGTTAATTTAATTGCATGCAAAATCAAGAAAATCTTTCACATCACCGCGTTTCTTGGCGGGCATTTTTCAATATGGCGTCCATTAGTTATTCTGTTTTTGAAAATATCATGGATAAATGATGTTGCATGCATTTTGATGTAGTGGTGAATCCAAAAACGTACGGTTTAACAAGTCCGAAGACATAAAACCAATGAGTCTCTGGCTCAACGATGATGGCTGTTTGTCAGTATGGCACCCATAAGCTTACACAGTTTTGAAAATATGGATAAATATTACTCTGATGTTGTGGTGAATCAAAAAAAATATATGTTTATGGTTTAACAAGTCCCTGACATGATGCCCCTGACTAAATGGCGACGGCCATTTTCCAATATGGCATCCATTAGTTAATCAATTTTTGAAAATATCATGGATAAATATCATTCTAATTTTGTGGTTAATCCAAAAATTGTACGGTTTAATAAGTCCGCTGACATGAAACCACAAGTGTCCCTTCCTCAATGAGGGCAGACATTTTCCAATATAGCGTCCATAAACTAAGCTGATTTTGAAAATATAATAAATAAATAACATGCTGATGTTGTGATGAATCCAAAAATATATGGTTTACCATGTCGACTGCCATGGAACCACATGGCCCCCTAACTCAACGACGGCGGCCCTTTTCCAATATGGCGCCCATAAGCTACCCTCGGTCTGAAAGTATCACGGATAAATCAGATACTGCTACTGTGGTGAATCCAAAAATATATAGTTTACCAAGTCCCCTGGCATGAAATCACACGAGCCCCTGGCTCAACGACTAATGCATTTTAAATACATTTTTACAAGCTTTACTTAAATTCAGTAATTTAATATATCTATATAACATCTTTTTCTGATGTAAAACTTTACAACTATATGCATTGTTCCACTAATAATTCCGATAAACGGTGCAAATATTTAACAAAATTAGTTTATTTTAAAAATGTTTTTAATGTCTTTAGTATAAGGAAACAAGAACTTTAAAAAATATTTACAAAAGACTTCTGCAAAAGTTTTAAAACCAAAATAATGCACTTCCTTTTAATAAAAAAAGGAATTATACTTGATTTTTTTTCAATTTGGATAAATATAAGTTTAAGATAAAAGTCTGTGATATTTTCTTTAAATTTCCTTAAACATATTTATGTAGACTAAAGCAAATGTAAAATGCATTTTTTAACTTTATATCTTCATAACTGAATGATTTATTATTTACGGAATCCTATTAATTCACATAAAACATATCTTATTATTAGTATTATTATTTTCATGATCATAGATATTTTTAAAGACTTTTTAAAAAACAATTAAATTTCTTTTATCAGCAATATTTCTAATAATATTGTTTGTAAAAACATATGTTAAATATTCTAAATGATATGCTAAGTTATTAAGAATATAATTTTGCATTTTTGTCCCTTTTAATTGCTTGATAATTACATCATGAGAATTTTTATTTCCTTGAAAATGATATAGGAGAGATGTGCAAGCAACGGACTCCTTTCAGTGTTTTTGATTTGTGAAAATGTAACCTATAAAAATTTAGCTTTTTAAATTTTGTTTATAACTTCCCCTTGCATATTTTATAATCTTGCTTTACCGTTTACACTCTTAATCAAACCAATTAGGACCCAGAAAATAATATGTCGAAGTTTTACTGTTTTTCTCAGTGAAAATTCCAGTGAACATGCTAAAAGCAGGCTTTATTTGACATTTTTATATATTCTTGCAAAAATTGAAGGATTTTCTTTTGGTAGTAGTACAAAACGAATTGACACTAAAAGTCATTCATAAAATTTCAGTTATTTTCGAGAGGACTGTTTATTAATGAGTTTTCCATCAATGGATATCCCTTGTAGAAAATGCTAAAAATGCAATTTCAGTAATTTTTATTGTGTATACATTATTTTTACTTATATGAAAATCTAAATAATCATAATTAATTTTTTAATTACACGTACCAAATTATATTAACTCCCTATTTTGT
This sequence comes from Maratus speculifer, assembly GCA_964019185.1. Taxonomy (NCBI): domain Eukaryota; kingdom Metazoa; phylum Arthropoda; class Arachnida; order Araneae; family Salticidae; genus Maratus; species Maratus speculifer. The sequence goes on from OZ025292.1 coordinate 421,037,479, forward strand.
TTAAATGGGTGCATCTAAGTTATTTTAAATGGTGAATAAATTTTTACAATTTCTTCATCTTTGATATATGTATATATATATATATATAATACTGGTTTCATTGGTTTATTTAATGGTATTGTTTGAATAACTTTGAATGTATTTATAAAAGTATATGTATATATATATACAGGGTTGGCAAGTTTCTTCCGCAGTGGAAAAAACCGCGGAAAAAACCCTGGAAAAAACCGGCCGGAAGAAATAGGTTTCTTCCAAGTGGAAGAAATGGAAGAAACTGTTTTTCTTTAAGAATTTATCATATATTTTCAATTTTGTTGGATATAATAAATATCTTTTTCCTATAATCTTATATAAATTAATTTCACTGGACCACAACAAATTTAATTAAGTATATATGCTAAATTAATAATTACATCAGCTTTTTAGCCAAGATCATACACAACACTTATCTAAAGATCTTGAACTATTGGCTAAATGAAAAGAAATTTTATCCAAAATACACAAAATCGATTAAATGTTACCCATTTCAATTTAACCAACATATTTTTTTTATTAATTAAATTTCTGAAACTAGTAATAAATAGTAGATATTCTTTACTAATGGTAGAATGAAACCCGTTTAAATAAAAGATTTTAAATTACATCAGTTTTATTAATGTAAGTAATGTATAATAATTACTGTATTAAATAGAGATCAACGAAAAATACGGTTTTGTTTTCGGCACAAAATCAGAGTTTTGCCAAAAATATGGGCTAAAATTCGGCCAGACTGAAACACTCAGTATTCCAAAAATCTTGTTTCTTCCTTCGGAAATTTTCAACCTTAGTCACTGATTTGAACTGTATCAGCTCAAATGAATGTATTGCAATGAACTTCATTGTTTATAATTATCAGTCATGAATTATCAATCATCTCATAGAAAATTTTTATTTTAAACTGCATTAGATTTCAAATATTCTTTGAGAAAGTTCTAGAATAACAAATGATTATTTACAAAAATCATTATAGATAAAAAATCAAGGTGTGCATACCTAAAACTAAAATATTTTTTTAATTAAATGAAATTTGTATAATTAGAAAATCTTTTTGTGTCATGGATGAATTAATTAAATTTTACTGCATATGAAAATAAAAGTTTTTGGATTATAAATAGTTGTACATAATTATTAAATATTATACATATAATTAATTTACAATTATGTATATTTATGTATGTATTAATTACTTTAAAACATACAATAATTACTTAAAAAATTTTTTGGATGTTATCGTTTTCAGCCAAAAAGTAGGAAGGTCACCTAAATTCGGTTTTGGCTTTTAAGAACCTATTTCGGTCTATCCTTAGTATTAAAAAAAGTTTTTTAGCAGTAGGATGCTACAATTAATTTCTAAACTTAAATTGGATGAAAGCAAAAAAATGAAGATTTTTTTTAATTCCTACATTTTAGGATAGTTTAAAAGCATTTTAACATACCCATAGATATTTTTAGAACACTAATCTTTTAAAATCATTATTGAGATATTCATGCTAGATGAAAAATATAAAAATTACAAATTTATTTACTGTGTTGCACAGTTTAAAATAATGCACTTTTATATGACAATGATATATTTTTATATGAAAAATAAACAATTTGTATGTAGTTTCTTTTTCTTTTTTTATAAATGGAACAATTAATTAAAAAACCCCATTTCTTTGCTCTACCTCTAGAGTAGTAAAAATCCGTCACCTGTAAACGTCTTCTGAACTTGAAGTTTGTTATTAAAAAATTAACTTATCTTTTCAAAAATAATATTTTTAATAATAATTAAATTTTACAATTTACATTTCATGTAATTATACTTTAATTCTTTTACATAGTTAATATATTTTAGCTTTGAGCATTTGTTTTAGATTCTGGTGGTTTCTTCCATTTCTTCCAGTTTCTTCCGGGTTTTTTCCAGTTTCTTCCACTGTCCTGGAAGAAATAGGTTTCTTCCGGAAGAAACTGTATATACCCCATATGTATATACCACATATGTATATTAACTCTGCCTTGAAATATTCTATAATTTGGCAGTAAAAACAGTCACGAAGCAGAAAATATTTTTAAGTATACGGTCAAAGAGGGGCTCATAGGGATTAATACCTTCTCATTTAAATAAAAATAATTAAATTACAGGAGTTGTTAAAAATTTATTTTCTGTCTTAAATGCTTCATAATTCATCCACACTTTATGAATATTTTTTATTAAAATGCTTTTAACTTCATTAAATAGATTTTATAAGATATTTATTGAATAAACTGAGTGTAATATGATAAATTAAGGACACCAAAAACATTGTTTCATATTGAAACGACTGGCTGCAGCACAGGCAATCACCTCATGGAGTTCACTGATGACATTCCAGAATTAGTTAAAATTCGATTCGCGTTTTAAAATGGAATCGATTTGCCAAGTCATATCTTGATTGAAAAGCCGATATGCTTTTCAGCACACAGAGCTATGAGAACATGGACTGGTGGCATAAAAACAAAATAATAAGCCTTTAAACCAACCACTAAAATACAGATACAGACAAGCACAGACAGATGACAGGTACTTCCCCACTAAAAAAATCTGAAAAAAATCTAAAGCTTTTTGGCCCAAAATCTGTGGGAAATCCGAAGGTATTTGGCGCATTATGCAGATATTTTTAAGAATATCTTAAAGCATTCTGCAGATTTTTTAAAGATAAAACTCAATCTGGAAATTTCCTTCAAATTTCTGTAGAATATCTGTAGAAAGTGGCAATTTCTTTAGATATTCTTAAGATTATTCTTAAGAGTGGGGTTTCTACTAAGATATGACATAGCAGACCAATTGCGTTTTCATATACGCTTAGAGTTTTACCTAATTCTGGAAATTTAACCGTGAACTCGATGAGTTAATTAAAATGGGCTGTCGCCTTCCTGTATGAGCAATATTTAATAAATTTATAATGATAAGATTTCTGAATGGTAGTTTTATAATTAAGGAGAAAAAGAAAGGGGGGGCTTGGAAATTTGTTCCTCCAATAGCTGAGAGGTTCTGCTCTCGAAACTGGTCGGTGCTGAGTTTGAACGCAATCGTGGCCGTCGGCCTAATCGTTTGGAATTTTCCGTTTTTATAACCTTGGATTTTCTTGTGTGAATACGGGTAAGGTTCCCTTAGAAAGACCCCTACGGAGAGCACCCCCTTCCTCTAGGGTCTACATCTCTCGTGCTGGCCATTACAAATACATCCCTAGAAAATTTTAATTCAAACAGCCTTCCTCTTTATAATTCTGGTTTAAAAGTATTTTTTTATTACTATCATTGGAATAATTATTTTAACAATAAACGTTATGTAGATGTATATTCTTAAGCTTCTGTATTATACGAGATGTCATGATATACGAAAGTCTTTAACGAAATACATTCTTGAATATATAGACATGGATAATTAAAAGAGGTTATGAATATTTTCTCTATATGTTATGGAAAATCATATAATTAAATGTATAAATTTCATTAGTAAGTTGGTACTGAAAAAAGCATTATATACTTTATGAGAGCATCTTTGTAATTTTCGGATTATGTTTAAATTTTTTTTCGTATTTTTAAACCAAGCATTTATGTAAATGTGCAGTCGGCGTTTAGAAGTTATTTTATTTTTATTTTATCAGATATCATCTTATATTTAATTAGATATTCATTCTTTTTAATTTAATGCTTGTAATCAAAGAAATTTAAATAAAATTTAAAATTTAGATAGAAAATTATGAAAAAACAAATTTTGTGTAAATAATCATAACTTTCGTATAAATTATTTCCGGCAAAAAAATTCTAATTCTCTTGAAAAGGAAACCTAGTCGTTTGGGAGCCACCGTAACATTTATTCGTCATGAATATGCAAAATATGCAAACCATTAGAACAAAATATGAAAATAAAATATGTATAAACAATTTATAAAATTCATGCAATTTCAGAATAAAATTTCAACATATTTTTAGGTAGATTTCGTATGAAATACTACCTATTGCATTGTCTCCCATGTTGGAATTTCTGAAAAATTTTTGCGGATCTACACGAATCATGACTCCTAGACCCCAAAACTACCATCAGTAAAAAAGTTTATATATCTATCTATCTATCTATCTATCTATCTATCTATCTATCTATCTATCGGTGTATATCACTTTCTTCTAGACACGATAACATCCATAATTATGCTCAGATCTTTATCAAACTTTTACCTAAAATCAAGGGGCATAAAATCTCGGTTAAGTTCGTTAATGGGCAAAATCGGACCAAGGGGGTGGAAGTTAGGAGGGTTTTTGTGAAAACAGAAAAAACGCGATAACTTTTTAATTAAAATAGATATCGAACCAGTTTAAAGTTTATATTACTTCTAAAAAATGGGCAAAAAGTTTATGCATGACAGATTTTTGATAAAGTTAAAAATGGACTCAAGGGGCGAAAAAAACATGGTTTTGGGGAGAAAAAAAATTCATAACTTCGTCAATTCTCAAGATATCAAATCCAACTAAATTTTATATAAATGTACTTAATATTATCTAAAACTTTTGCATTTACAAGTTTTTGATAGGACCACTTTTTACCGATGAAAAAAATTAAAAACGAAAAGAAAAAGGGGGGAGGAAAAAGAAAAAACCCATAACTTACTCAATTCTTAAGCAATTAAATCTAATTAAATTTATTTTACATCTTCACAATAATATCTACAACTTTTATATCGACAAGTTTTTCATAGAACCAATTCTTATAGCAAAAATAAATTAAACAAAAATAGGAGTTGGAGAAAAAACCTCAAATCCAAACTGCTTATATTCTGACTCATTTTAAAATTCATTTTTGATTTTAAACGCGTCCAAATGACAGATCCTCTTATTTAGCAACTATATAATGCGACGTATTGGCCAATTTTTTGATAAAGGCAGAATATATTTTTAAAAAGGCTGCCAAAAAAGGTATTTTGAACAGATTTCCCGAAGTTTTCATCATTAAAAAATTCATTAAGTATAACAAATTGCGTTTTTTATGAGTCATTTTTAAATTCATTTTTGTTCTCAAACCCATCCAATTTACAGGTCCTATTATTTAGGAACTATATAACTTGACGTATTGGCCAGTTTTTTAATAAAGGCAGAATATATTTTTTAAAAGGCTGCCAAAAAGGGTATTTTGAACAGAATTTCACGAAGTTATGGTGATTAAAATTTGAGGAAATTTAAGAAATTGCGTTTTTACCGAGTCATTTTTAAATCTTTTTTTGTTCTCAAACGCATCCAATTTACAGGTTCTCTTATTTAGGAACTATATAATGTGACGGAGTGGCCAGTTTTTTGATAAAGGCAGAATATATTTAAAAAAAGGCTGCCAAATTGGGCACTTCGCACAAAATTTCCCAAAGCGAGATGATTAATGAACTGTCTGTATTCAAATAACAAATTGGTTATTTTATGACTCATTTTTAAATCCAATTTTGCTCTGACACGCATTCAATTGACAGTTTTTTGTTACTTAGGAACTATATAATGTGCGTATTCGTCGATTTTTTGATAAAGGGTGAATATATATATTTTAAAAGCTGTCAAAGTAAGCACTTCGCAAAAAAATTTCCCAAAGCGATCATGATAAAAGAAATGAGGTTGTATTCAAATAACAAATTGTTTATTTTATGACTCATTTTTAAATTCAATTTTGCTCTCAAACGCATTCAATTGACAGTTATTTGTTATTTAGGAACTGTGTAATGTGCCGTATTGGTCAGATTTTTGATAAAGGCTAAATATATATTTAAAAAAAATCTGTCAAAGTGGGTACTTCGCACAAAATTTCTCAAAGCGATCTTGATTAAAGAATTGTGGATGTATTAAAATAATAAATTGGTTATTTTATGACTCATTTTTAAATTCAATTTTGCTGTCAAACGAATTTAATTAACAGTTTTTTGTTATTTAGGAACTATATAATGAGCATATTGGTCAATTTTTTAAATAAAGTAAGAATATAATTCAAAATATATTGCCAAAATGGGCATTTGAGTAAAGATAGGCATTTTTTTTTTTTTTTTTTTTTTTTTTTTTTTTTTTTTTTTTTTTTTTTTTTTGAGATGAAAACTTTTCGAAATCTACCTCCGCCTATAGGCCATGCCGAAAGGGATTTTTTTGTTACAGTAACGTATGTTACATTTATTTTTAAAAATAAATGTTATTTTAAAATAGTAAATTTTTATATTCGTTACATTAGAAAGAAAATTGCGATAGGCCTAAAAAGTAGTTCCTAAAAACTAAAGTTATTAAGGTTATTAAATTTAATAAGCTTTTTTGCACTATTACATTCTGCGTACATGTCAAATTTCAAGCTTCCAACTTTATTTGTTCGGTAGATAGTGTTTAAAATCGTGGCTTGATGACGCCTTAAACTTTGAATGTTATATTTTCTAACTGAGTAAAAAACAATTTTAATTCCAAATATGATTATAACATTAACTAACAATTTACTGCCTCCTAATAAGTATCTTACTTTCAATGAAAATACATCTTTGAATTTAAATTTAACTGAAATACAGTATTATTTAAAATCGAAAAGTTAAGAAAACATCATTGCAAAATTTTGGGCAACTATTGATTCTATCGACTTCATTCTTTATGAAACATTTATAAATTTTATTGTTTTTGTTATATTCACTAATTAAAAAAAATAGTTTCCAAAATTTTCATATACTGTTTATCAGAACAAATATTTCGAGAGTCTGAAAAAAAAATAGTTCCAGATAATCAAAATTACTCATACTACTGCTTTTTTGTATTATTGCATACTTAGTTCATTCAAGTCTGTATTTCAGTTTGTTTCGGAGAAAAACAGTGTTTACAGACACTTGGACGGACAAATGGCAATTTGTTTTTAAAAAAAATATGTTATTCGCATTTGTGAATATTTTACACGTGTAAATCCGTCAGTCTTTTTTTTCAATTTTTAAAACGATTTCAAGAATTAACATATACTACGCGTGATGGATTAGAAAAAACCTTAGAAATAAATATTAGGTTAAACGAACTAGTAATGAGAGTTTCTAATTCAATAAAAGCAATTAAAAAAAAATCTAATAAATTTTTATCGATAAAAGCTCTTTATACGATGCAGTAAGCAGGTTGAAAATTTCTTAAAAATTTCTTACAATAAAGCATCTCACTATATCGCCCTTATCTTTTTAATTTATGCTTATAATTTTTATATGAGATGCCCTAAATAACAGACTATCAAATTATGAAATAAAAATTTTGAAATCATTCACACATGAGCAGTTAATAATTATTTTATACAAATGACCATATGTTATCAAATATTTCATATATTCTTGTTTAAATAGAAGTATATCTTGTTTCACTGTACTTCACTATTCTTTCAATGTATATTGTAACAAAAAAAAAAAAAAAAAAAAAAAAAAAAAAGAATTATTCCTAGAAAAGTTAACACCTTAACGAATGTGCATATTATGTTTACACAAAAGGAAACGACTGTTAAACAGGATAAAAGTACACATTTTGTAATAGCAACAAGCCATTTTGAGTATTCTGCATTGCATGAAAAATTTCAAAAAATATTTATTATTAATTTACTTTTTACACTCCCCTTAATTCGGAAAACCGTGTACTATTGAAAAATCCCTGTCGCTTTACCTTAACTTTTGGAGGTCAGTGTACATTAAAGTTACATAAAGGCAAAATCTGTATTCTGATAGAATTACTTTAGATAAGAAATCTACTACATAAGTACGAAAGCTATCACAGCTTGTTGCATGCCTCTGTTCACCCTAAAAATTATTACCGATATTCAGACGGCTTCCTTTCTTGATTTATATTTTACTATTGGTTTTAAATATTTGATATAGAGCTACCAGTATCTTATGCTTTTATATTTAGAAGTCCAATATCGAACCCGATTACGTAAATATAGTCACACTTTAATTTTACACTTCCTTTTCTGTTTGTTTCCCCCTATTATAGGTGTGCTATTGATGTTATTCTTATTACTTTTATTTGTTAAAAAGTTTATTTAAAAAAAATCGGGCTGAATTGTTTTCTGAACAGTGTTAGCTGTTGTTATAATGAATGTCTGACTGCAAAGAAGAGTGCAGTGTTATTTAATACTACAGAAGTGAAAATTTGTATTCATGAAAGACAAAATTTTTAACTCTTTAATACTAAATTAGACGGTCTTTAAATAATATATTAATCTATATCCTTTTATAGGAAGCAGTAACCTGTAATTGGAATAATTAATTACTAACTTTTAACGTGAAAGATTTTTGAAAAAAATTAAAGAAATTGTGACACCTTTATGGAGAATTTCTTATAAAACAACAGTAAACTGTTATAAATCAATATTAAATCTGTTATTAATTAATAGTGAATGTGTCAATAAATAACGCTAATGAAAATATGCCATATTTAGTATAAATACTTAGTAGTTAACCCATTTCCATTTTGAAAATAAGTAATTTTTTTTCACTGTATTGGTGGCTAAAATATCTGTAACTACAGGTTAGAATAAAATGCTAAATCTGTATATCTTCGTATTTTCAATTGTATAACAATAATTTAAAAAGAGCAAAATCAAACGTTGATACAAGAATTTGGCAGATATTGCCCAAACCATTTACAATCGAAAGTAACTTGCAAATATTTCTTAACATTTAGAGGCCAGGGTACATTAATTTTCCTTACTCTTTTAATTGTATTTTCTTTTTTACAATGAAGGAGTAACACGAAAGAAAATAAAAAAAGCAATGTCTAGAAGACATTGGTTTCTAAGTGCAAGAGATAAAACGTTTTTATTTAACATTTCAAATAAATCATTGAAGTAGCTTCATTCTCTGCTCAATAAAGAGTTTTTTTCTGAAGCATTCATCAACTAATTTTTACACGTAAAATTATTTAATATTTTGGTTTAATTATTGTAGTAAATTGGAATAGAATAGCGTTTTTGTTTTTGCAGTGGAAATTTCCATAGGCTTTTCATTTAGCATGGGATTTTTTCTTTTACTTCATTAGGAATTTTAAACATAGAAAACGAAACGAGCACTATGATAAACAATACTTCCAAGAGTTCAATTTTTTTCTTTCACTGCATGAAACAATTAAAATATGTCAAATTCGGGCTATTTTAAATCTGTGTGCCATCGAAATAACTAAACATTCTTTAGCATCTGATATACAAAATAAAAATAGTCACACAGTAAAAAATGGAGACCCAAATTGGGTTGAAAGATTTATGGGTATAGAAATTTTTCCTGAAAAAGTACAGTAAGGATTCCAAAGTGGTAGAGTATTGTTCCCAAAATAGATAATCCAAAATGGTTCAAAACAGAGCAGATCTTTATTAACATTAAAATAATCAAAATTTCTGAGGTATAATGTATATACTATCTAAGATATTTTAATTGTTTTAATGTCATTAAAAATCAGACTTATTTAAAACGATTTTGTGCTACAAACTGAATTTTCCAAATTGGAACAATTCTGTGCCCAGAAATCTTTCAACCCAATTTAGGTTTCATTTTTTACTGTGCAGATGTGGCAATCCTGAAACATTCTGTTCTTTCATTCATTTTAATACTTCCGGAAAAATGCAGCATAGCAACTCCACCAGTGAGGTGATTTACACCCAAATCTAGTCAGCAACATTATATGTGAACTTATTACTGAACCTGAAGTTTGCTGAAAATCCGTGCATTAGTTTCTAAGATACAGCTATTGCGGTAATTAAAAAAAAATCTGCAAAACCGTGCGACCTGCTAGGTGATGAATTCAAAAACTAATCAGGATCAGTTTTTATCTGGTACTAATTGGATACGAAGGTTGATGAAAAATCATGCATTATTTTTCGGGATACAATTATAGGGAAATTGTTAAAAATGCAACATACCGTAGGGGTTTTTCACCAAAAAACAAACAACAATATTCTATGTCAATTATAAATTAATCTGAAGTCTGATGAAAATTTTTACAGTAACTCTTAAGATAGAGGAATTGCGATATTGATGATTAATGCAGCATAGCATTGTCAACTGTTGCACGATATACACGAAAAAGTTATCAGCACTTAAATAGATAAAAATTTAATTGAACTTAAAGCTTTATGAAAATCCGTGCATTAGTTCTTGAGATACAACTATTGTGAAACTTGTACATAAAGCAGTATAGCAGCACTACATTTTGAGCAATATACAGAAACTAATAAGCTCCAGTTTCTATAAAGATCTAGCCGAATCTAAAATTTCGTGAAATTTCGTGCATTAGTTCTTGAAACAGAATGCACACAAAAGTTTTGTCACATAATTACAGAGTGACAGACTCACAGATAAACTTGACCGCCTAAAAGTTAGCCCCCCCTTGACGGAAAATGAAAAAGTGAGATATGCATTTCGTTTGATCATCGTTTGATCAGATTTGATCAACAATTTTCATCGTTTGATCAACATTATTTTACGAGTTATGATTAAAAATAACCAAGGGGGGGGGGGCTAACTTTTAGGATTTTTCAAAATGCTCAAAATTAAAAAAAAATTAGCGATTCTTATCAGAAATCGATCGTAGAGATTTGATCAACTATTTTTAGCGTTTGATCAAACCCGGAAGTGCCCCCAAAATCGATATTTTTAATTCCAGACACCTAAAAGTTAGCCCCCCCATGACGGAATTTCGAAACAAAAATGGTGTCATCTAACGTAAAATTACCTCTAGAGATTTGATCAACCATTTTTAGCGTTTGATCAAACCCGGAAGTGCCCCAAAAATCTATATTTTTAACTCCAGACCCCTAAAAGTTAGCCCCCCCCCCATGACGGAATTTCGAGACAAAAACGGTGTTATCTAACATAAAATTACCTCTAGAGATTTGATCAACCATTTTTAGCATTTGATCAAACCCGGAAATGCCACCAAATACGATATTTTTAGTAATAGACCCCTAAGGGGTTTAGCTCCCCCACCACCTCCATGATGGAATTTCGAGACAAAAATGGTGCCATCTAACGTAAAATCATCTGTAGAGATTTGATCAACCATTTTTAGCGTTTGATTAAACCCGAAAGTGCCCCCCAAATCGATATTTTTAGTAATAAACCCTTAAAATTTAGCCCCCCCACCTCCATGATGGAATTTCGAAACAAAAATGGTGTCATCTAACGTACTATTACCTCCAGAGATTTGATCAACCATTTTTAGCATTTGATCAAATCCGGAAGTGCCCTCAAAATCGATAATTTTAACTCTAGACCCCTAAAAGTTAGCCCCCCCCCATGACGGAATTTCGAGACAAAAACGGTGTCATCTTACGTAAAATTACCTCTAGAGATTTGATCAACCATTTTTAGCATTTGATCAAACCCGGAAATGCCCCCAAAATCGATATTTTTAGTAAAAGACCCCTAAGGGGTTTTGCCCCCCGTCCACCTCCATGACGGAATTTCGAGACAAAAATGGTACCATCTAACGTGAAATCATTTGTAGATATTTGATCAACCATTTTTAGCGTTTGATCAAGACCGGAAGTGATCCCAAAATAGATATTTTTAACTACAGACCCCTAAAAGTTAGCCCCCCCGCTCCCATGACTGAATTTTGAGACAAAAATGGTGACATCTAACGTAAAATGACCTCTAGAGATTTGATCAACCATTTTTAGCATTTGATCAAACCCGGAAATACCCCCAAAATTGATATTTCTAGTAATAGATCCCTAAAGGGTTTAGCTTCCCCCCCCCCACCTCCAGAACGGAATTTCGAGACAAAAATAGTGCCATCTAACGTAAAATTACCTCCAGAGATTTGATCAACCATTTTTAGCGTTTGACAAACCCGGAAGTGCCCCCAAAATCGATATTTTTAACCCCAGACCCCTAAAAGTTAGGCCCCCATGACGGAATTTCGAGACAAAAACGGTGTCATCTAACGTAAAATTACTTCTAGAGATTTGATCAATTATTTTTAGCATTTGATCAAACCCGGAAATGCCCCCAAAATCGGCATTTTTAGTAATAGACCCCTAAGGGGTTTAGCTCCCCCCTCACCTCCATGACGGAATTTCAAGACAAAAATAGTGTCATCTAACGTGAAGGGAGCACCCTCTATCTCACAGCCCTAATGAGTCCCATGTGAGGGAGGGATGTTACAAGTTTTCAAAATGACAATTCATATTTAATTCTTAGAACTATGGGTAAATAATTGCAAATATAGTGTGACATTTACATTAAAAGGGTTTAATGTAAATCACAAAGTTTATTTTATAGTAAACAGTTTTGGAAAATCGAAATCCAATGAAAAATATGCTTGGGCCCGACTGGTGCTGCCAATTAAATTTTGCTGAATGCATTTTGCACTTATATTTTGTTCATTGATCATGGAATAGTCAATTTCTTGCGAAGATGTTTTTTTTTTCATTTTTCAGCACAAATAGTGTATTGCTGTATAAAAATAAAAGGTTGCAGCTTGAGTTTAATAATTATTATATATTTCATATAGTATATTTCAAAACGGTAATTTGTGCAGTAATTTGTATTTTTTTAAATGTGGTTGATTTTTCAATTAACATCAGATGCATGCAGTTTCATCTACTTATCATAGGATGAGCCCAGTACCACTTGTGTATGTACATATTTTTTTTCTAATTTCACGAATAACTGATACAAAATTACAGAATATTTTATTTTTCCGCAAAAGATTCATCTTGTTTAAATGAAAAACATGAGATTGAAAGTTTTCTAATATGGCTAGTGTCAATAGATCGTCTGCTTATTTTGACGGAAGTGTGAAGTTCCCTGAATGTATATGTTATAGCAGAGCAGATGTTTATTTTTTCACTGGAAAACCAAAGCATCGAAAAATCGTCTGTGTGACGAAAGATAAATAATAATATCCGAATTAGGGCAAACAAATTGCAGGTGTGGGTTCCGGCAAAATCCAGCGTTTAAAAAGCCTATGTATTTATTTTGGAAACAAATGATATCCACAAAAACAGAAAAATATTATGTTAATGATTGAGTACCTACGATGCGATGCGGTGTTCTTTATTAACCATTTGAAAAATGGTTGTTGTTTTCGGGAGAATGGACCCGATGATGTTACCACTTTTGAATGATGTTACCACTTTTGAATGATGTGGTCACTTTTGAATTTAAATTAATTTCTTTACTTTTAGAAGAGTTTTTTTTGAATTTAAATTAAATTCTTTACTTTTAGAAGAATTTTTATTTGAATAGTAAATTAAAATGGTTAAAATCATTGTAATAAAGGAGAAAACTAACAAATTTAAAAATGGGTAGTCGGAAATTAACAGATACGGAAAAAGCCGAAGCCAAAGAAATGAATGAACGTGAATATCGCATTCAATGATATTAAACACAGTCAACATGTATAAGTTGCTTATTAGTTTGGCGATTCGTATCATTTGGCGAAATTGGTCGACGGGATAACTGAGTAATACTGTATTTGGTTTGGCGCAAAAACGTCTTTCAATGCAGAAAATGATAAAATCAAAAGATTATTGAGCCGCTGAAAACCAATTACGTGTTGAAAGGCGATCACGAAAAAGGAAGCAATTTAATGCCGAACCGATTAATTGTAAAACATCATGTCGCCAGGGCGACCAATCCACTAGCCATGGCGTTTTACTATCGGTCGGTTCTAACCAGGAAAATTTGAGTGCCAATAGTGATTCTAACAAGCCGGAAAATGTTATAGCTATTACTCTTGATTTTCCACCACCTAAAAAGAAAACTAAAAAGCAATCGGCTTGGGAAAAACTGGGAAAAAACTTTTTTGATTCGATGTCTGATGGACCCATTCACAGATGCATGTGCTGCGATCGATTTTGGTTTAAAACCTCCATCACCAAAATTCTGCTCTGTAAAATCAAACAATATATGCCAAAGTCTTACAAGTATAACAGTATATGCCAAAGCTGTATTTTAATAATGATTACTTTTGCACCAACAATGTTAAATAGTTTGAAATGTTTCTTTCGTCACCAACTTTTATGCTTGGCGACAATAGAGTGATATAACTTAAACGAACCGTACCTTCAAATTGCAGCATGTATAAAGTCATTTATAGCAGTGGCACGGATAATACACAATAAAACAACTGGTATTTAGCTTAAAATGATAGATGAATGTATCGAGTGAAACATTTTTCAAATGGTTGGGGTAATTTCTTAAATTACAATTTTTTATTTTTTCTGTATTTGAATTTATTTCAGATGATCTCGTAAAGGCAACTATAGATTTGAAGTTGTGCTAATAAAAAGACAAAGAATTTTGGACTCCCTTCCCTTTCATTCCATATCATATGTTTTTTTTAAACCGTAAAACCACAACTTCCTTAATAATACAGTTACCCATGTCTATTTTTTTCAATTGTTTCTTTAGTTTGCAGTGACATGCAGATATGGTTATACATTGATTATTTGCACGATTATTTTATTCAAATGAAGAGGAGTGAATAAAATATTACTATTTTAAATGAAATAAGTTTGTATCAAATAACACTTACAAGAAATAACTGCTACATACAAATAATTGATAATTAGCTTCTTGTTACATAATACATTCAATAATAATGTATCATCGTCCACTTGCCGAGCCCGGTGAGGGAGGGGGGAGGAGAAGAGAGAGCATTGCCAGAATTTCTTCTAAAAAAAACTGGTGGACAACGTTATTTCACTTTTCTTTGACGGTAAACGCAAATATAATTTCAAACATACAGTCGACTCTCGTTAATTCGAAATCGGAAAATTCGAATCTTCGCTTAGTTCGAACTAAACATGAAGTCCCGAAATTTTCAAAGGCAGAATAACGTTAAACATTTTCATTAATTCGGTTTCATTTTCTCTCGACTTCGTTTAATTCGAACTAACGAGAATTCTGATTTTTCATTTTTCTTTTCTTTTTCACGAATTTTAGATCATTTGAATAACTTTCTTTCTTTGATTTTTGTGAAAATTGTTCCGAACGAGTATACATATAATACAATGCCTTTGATATCCACTTACTTAGAGCCCCGTCTGTCCATCAGTGACGCTATAAATTTTTCTTCCTTCGTGCTTGTTTCTAATTTTTTAATTAGTTTATGTATTTATACATTCTAATTTAATATTAAGTCATATTCTAATGATAACAGACGAAATAAGTTGAGAAAAGACTATAACATTAATTCCTTTGTAATAGTACCATATTAAGCATGTTTTCCATAATTCGAACTTCGGATAATTCGAACATTTGTGGTCCTGACGAGTTCGAATTAACGAGAGTCGACTGTACTTCGGAAAAAGCTTTCGGAACAGCGGATAATGTATGGATATACATTACGACAAAATAGAAATGCCACATATTGGAGTATTCCATATTTATGAATTAAATAATTTTATAATCATTTACAGTCATTTAATGTTATAATAAAATAAGATAAATAATTTTTAGATTAGCATCCTTTTGTAAGGTACCAAATTTATAACAATGTAGCGTTTTGAGATATTAAATTTACACATCACAGTTTACGTTGGGACATTTATTCAGAATATGTAAATGAAAAAAGTAGATTCAGAACTTTGTTTTATAAAATGATCGATTTTTGAAAAGAAAAAAACAAATGCTTTTCTGAACACATAATGAACGCAAATTTGTTAACATTTGGAAAACTAACTAATTGAATAATTTGAAAAAACATATTTTCTCACTGTTTCGCTTTTTTTGGATGGATTATACACATGACTATAAAAATGAAACGCAGAATAGCATGTACTTTAATATCATTTTCGCGATTTTTACATTCAAAACTATAAATTCAGACAAAACGGAGTTAAACATATAAAGTCATACGAGATTAAAGTTCATTTAAGGGTCACTCATCCCGGGCAAGGGCAGAGGGTACTCTAGTGTATGTCTCTCTCTCTCTCTCTACATATATATACATATCGATAATTTCGTGTTAGTTTCATGTTAATTTTTTGTCTCAAATATCATGGAGGAGAAAATTTATAGGTCTAATGCTAAAAATATTGATTCTGAGGGAACTTCCGGATTTGATCAAATGCTAAAAAAGGTTAAACAAATCTCTACAGATGATTATACGTTAGATGGCATCATTTTTGTCTCGAAATTCCGTCATGCAGGTGGGGGGGGGGGCAAAACCCCTCAGGGGTCTATTACTAAAAATATCGATTTTGGAGGCATTTCCAGGTTTGATCAAATGCTAAAAATGGTTGATCAAATCTCCAGAGGTAATTTTACGTTAGATGACACCGTTTTTGTCTCGAAATTCCGTCATGGGGAGGCTAGCTTTTAGGGGTCTGGAGTTAAAAATATCGATTTTGGGGGCACTTCCGGGTTTGATCAAACGCTAAAAATGTTTGATCAAATCTCTAGAGGTAATTTTACGTTAGATGGCACTATTTTTGTCTCGAAATTCCGTCATGGAGGTGGGGGGGAAGCTAAACCCCTTAGGGGTCTATTACTAGAAATATCGATTTTGGGGGCATTTCCGGGTTTGATTAAACGATAAAAATAGTTGATCAAATATCGTCAGATGATTTTACGTTAGATGGTACCGTTTTTGTCTCGAAATTCCATCATGTAGGTGGTGGGGGAGCTAAACCCCTTAGGGGTCTATTACTAAAAATATCGATTTTGGGGGTATTTCCGGGTTTGATCAAATGCTAAAAATGTTTGATCAAATCTCTAGAGGTAATTTTACGTTAGATGACACCATTTTTGTCTCGAAATTCCGTCATGGGGGGGGCTAACTTTTAGGGGTCTGGAGTTAAAAATATCGATTTTGGGGGCACTTCCGGGTTTGATCAAACGCTAAAAATGGTTGATCAAATCTCTAGAGGTAATTTTACGTTAGATGACACCATTTTTGTTTCGAAATTCCGTCATGGGGGGCTAACTTTTAGGTGTCTGGAATTAAAAATATCGATTTTGGGGGCACTTCCGGGTTTGATCAAACGCTAAAAATAGTTGATCAAATCTCTTCGATCGATTTGTGATAAGAATCGCTAGTTTTTTTTAATTTTGAGCATTTTGAAAAATCCTAAAAGTTAGCCCCCCCCTGGTTATTTTTAATCATAACTCGTAAAATAATGTTGATCAAACGATGAAAATTGTTGATCAAATCTGATCAAACGATGATCAAACGAAATGCATATCTCACTTTTTCATTTTCCGTCAAGGGGGGGCTAACTTTTAGGCGGTACAAACTTGTTGTAAAAATCACTAAATCGTGTTCAGGATCTTCTTAAACATCCATCGAAAACTGGAACTCGAAATTTTTCACGAATCGAATACTTTTTTCCTTGTAAAGATAGAAGAAAATAAAAAAAATAGTACAATTCATCAGACTTACAAATAAAAAAAAATAGTACAATTCATCAGACTTACAAATAAAAAATTATATAATAAAGGTACAATTACTGATGCAAATGCTTCGGGCTGAGTTTTAGGTGGTCACCAGTGTAACAACATTCAAATGACCAGATATTGTCATATAATGATTATAGTTAATAATTATTAACAGTTAAAATCAAAGAAGAATATAAAAAACAATATAAAGCAATACTTTTTATTTAGGTATATAGACCTGTTGGCATTGTTTAATCGCGAACATTGCTAAAAAAAGAAGCTCAAAAAGTTTTCCTCTCAATTTCTACATATGTATGTGACATTTTTAAGTTAAGAACTAAAAGCATCATCACGGGGTTCCCCTTTTTTAAGCACAGAGTCATAGCTAGCGAGGAAAAAAATAAATGAAATAAATGTGGACGCTTCATTGAACAAAACATTGGCCGTTCTAAAAACGTTTATTAAAAAGCAGGAATATAGAGCAGAAATGCTCTCTTCGAATAAAAACATTCCATCATAAAAATATTGTTCCGCAATTCGTCTTAACAGAATTATCGGGAAAAAAGGAAAGAATATCTCTCATCACCTCTCAGCTTCGTTCTTAAATCTAAAAAAACCTTCTAGAATATTCTGTATTCTCTAACCATCATTTTCCCATGTAAACAGAATTCATGCCCAGAGTCGAGATTAAACATTTCATTCGATGTTCATCAGACGATAATTTTTATTAAAAAAAAATATTATTTAACTAATTTATAATCGAACTCAGAATTCGACGATCCTGCAGACGATATTTTAAAACAAAAAGGAAAAGAAATAAATTTATTGATACGCAGCAAATATCAAACTTTGAAGGGAAAAATAAATAAAAAGAATGATATTTTTTGAAAGGTATGGTTTTGGAATAAATTTAATAAGACTTTCTTAAAATGGGTTGATAGAAACAGGGAAAAATGAGTTTTATTTGGAATATGAAGAAATAAAGTTTAATTAAGAATATTTTTAATTTAGAACCATTTATATCGTTTCTATAAAAATTAATAGATTAGATCTAGTAACAGGATTTTAATTTAATAAATTGAACTAAGTACGGAATGTTGTTAAAAGGAAATTAATATAGTATAAGTTTAATTTTGGCGAAGAAAGAAAAAAATTAATTTGCAATATATATATATTTATTGAAATGCATACTTCTTCATAATCTATTTGCAATACGTATGCATACATACCAAACAATATTGTAAGATTTATGATAAATGCAACATTTTAAACACATTCTATTGATAAATTACATTGTAAAATAAATAATTTGAATTCTTTTGGGTTTAAATCTCCCTCTTTTTCTTTAAATGTAAAAATCATATTTTTTTGTTCTCAATTGTTTTAGATTTATGTAAATGGATTTAATATATTTTACATAATTATTTAAATTTTGTAATTTTCCTAAATAGAATGTGATTTTCTTAAAAAATGGATCTCCTGATAGTTCTAAAAATGTATGATTACGTTTCTAATACTGCAATTTATTGGACAAATTTCGATTAGTATGTAAATTAAGTTATTTCATTCACTTTCGTAATCCTACAGTTGATGAGATTATTTAAGGTATATTTCGATATTCTGGCATAAGTTATCATATGAACGAAATTTACATTTTAAATAATTTTTACGCTTAATGTTATCATAATATATTTGTTTCAAAAATATATTACGATATCTTTTTTCATATCTTACTATTATTTTTGATTTTCTTATTAAATATATATTTGTAAAACAGATTAGTGGAGTAGAAATACATTTTTTATGAGCTTCACTTTTTTCAAATAATAAATAAATAATACGAAAATCATGCATTACGTACTCATTATGAAATACATCTAAAGACAATGAACGTATTGCGGAATTACGTTCGTTAAAACCATATTTATTAAAAAGTGTGAAAAGTAAAGGAAGGCGAAATATTAAACTCAATAAAATTCTCATGCATATCTTTTACATAAAATAACATAAAACAGGCAATTGGGCAGATAAATAACTGATACTGTTTTGTACAACCAAGATTGGCTTCTATAATAGAGAGCTGTCAGGAGGTTACTCTTTCATCCAGAAACGTAAAAATAAATTCTGAGTGTTAAACGGGCGAGATATTTCTGTATAAAACAAAACATTTCTATTATTAGATTAATGTCCCAAAAAACCTCTGAAAACGGGAGCTTTTTCTGTTAAAATTATTTAAATAGTTTTAATGACTTTATATTTTATATAAGTCCTAAAATTTAAGACCCTTCGTTTTCAAGATATTCACAGGGGCAAAAATAAAGTATATACATGTAATCAGAAAGACTTTGAACGAAATTTTATGTAAAAATTGAAAAAAAATTACTCCACGTGTGTCCACCGAGTGGATAATGTACATAATTTATAAAGTGTCTCTCAAACTTCATCCATGGTACTATAAATACAATGAAAAAAAAAGCAATATGATTATTAAGGGTTTTTTCAGAAAATGGGGATGCCTAGAACTTTTTTGTGTAATTGCAGCAAAATAAATTCATGCAACAATTTCATGGTGACGCTTTATTACCGAAATCTAAGTTCTTCTTGGTTTAAATAAAGAATCTTCTCGGTAAAAAAAGGAAAGAAGAGAAACAAGTAATTATCCCAGGTTACAATTAAAATTCTACTAAGCATATTGATTTTTGTAGTTTTACAAAAATTTGTTTTGTAAACCTATATATATATATATATATATATATTTATTTTTGCAGTTTGTTAAAAATGTGTGATTACAGTGACGGTCCTCTGTCCGATTATATCTCGTTATGCCACTCAGGATTTAACATTTCACCAATAACAAATTTATCCATGGAAACACTATCTCTAACTCTCACGCCATAAATCTGGCTCCTTAGAAGAATTCTGATGTATATCTTGATTACTGACTTATTTTGTTCCATTCTTCTTTTGAACTTCATTTCCAAATTTACTATCTCTAACACAATCATACAAAATTTGCATGACATTCCTTTACCATTAATTTTTGTGTCAGCTCTCAAAGCCAATTATTAAAAATAGTAGTTATTAAACAAGTTTGTAAAAATCTGTATAAAAATTTACTGTATAAAACGAACAAGGTGTTATAACTTGACATTTACTTCATATTATTATCATCTCTCATTCCTGTGCAGATTAAATGTATCATATTAATTTGACATCTATCTCATAAGCATTGAAATTCTGTTTTATTTTAAAAGAAATTTACTGGATATTTATCAAAAAAAAAAAAAAAAAAAAAAAAAAAAAAAAAAAAAAAAACCGCTAAATATTGAATTAATTTGCATTCTCAAAATTTTCAGCAATATCGACTTTATATAAAATTAGGAAGCTCTGCATTTTTTTTGTAAAATTGCTTTATTCAGTAAGGTGTCCTAGAACAACAGTGCCATTTTAAGATTCTTCAAATTTTACATTTTAAAGCAAATATATTATTTGATATAGCAACTTATTGGCTATACATATCTGTATACAAAGAAGAATGTATCGAAGATATACATTCATAAAACGCTGTAAAGTAATTTCTAGACCAATGCTATTTGTCAATACCATAATAGCATGCATGGTCACAGTGACGTCACTGTGAGTCATTTTGGTCACATCACATCTGTGACCAAAATTCAACCACTCAGTGACGTCACATTGTGACTGAGAAGTGACTTTCTTAAAAATCTTTAGAAATTTATAAATATCCTTCAAAACATGTTATTTACTTTAAAAAACATGTTTCTAGCAATTTAAATATCGTTACTTTTGTCACAGTTTCGTCACAATGTTAACGTCAAATTAGTCACAAATGACAAATTTTTCACAAATTTGTCACATTGTGACCATTTTGTGAAAGGTCACAAACGGGCTGTAAATCGGCCATAACGACTTCACATTTTAGTCACCGTGACTTCGCATCGACGTCACGTGACGTCACATCGACAATCGATGGTCACAAAGTCACAACGTGACTTCACAACGACGTTCAGTGACGTCGCAATGCTTTACGGGTAATACCCATCTATGTGGGTAATAACGCCATGCGAAAAAAAATATATAAAATAAGATGGAATAATGGAGTGTACATTGTCTAATTCTTTCAGATACAATCTCTATAGCTTTATAAATTGACAAATTTCTCTTAATTACAATTAGATACAAAATTAGGATGCTGTAATAATCATTTGTTATTTTAATCTTCTAACTTAAAAAAATTAGCAGCACTTAGTTCATAAAAATTTCTCTATCGACTTTTTTCTTTTCTACAATGACAAAAATGCTTTTTCGTTCATAAAATAAACAATGAACCCACTTGTTCCAACAGTGAAAGAATCAACCGTAGTTAAAATGCCAGTAGATAGTGTTATTATCCCAGATACTAATTGCACAGTATATTTTAAATTACAAACTTCATCGCAAACACATCCAAAATATTTCACAACATTTTGAAAATGCATTAAATACACAAATGTATGTAATAAAGAAAGTATTTCTCAATTAATATATAGACTTCGATCACAGAACTTACCCCCAACCCGCAGAAAAAAAATAAATGTGGCGTTGTATCTTACGTGCTTCTGAAGTTTTACAAATGGAATAAATTTACTTTTAGAAATTGTGATTATGAAGAGTCATGGCCTTTCTGCGTAGAACCCGTCAGTGCTATTTCTCAGATTCCTTCAAAATTACACGTAATACTAACACTTAGTGGTATTGCAATCCTGGCATTATTACTCCAGAACACCTTACATTAAAAAATACCCTTTTTATATATACTATTACACTTAAGTGATATTATAATTATTTTTAAAAAAATGCTTTTGTCAACATCATTTTTTAAATAATTTCGTAATTTATTTCCTGTAATCGTAGGAAATTTGTATTAAAATTACTTTTTTTTGTATTGTAGATTACACCGCAACAAGAATGTCTCAAAAATTTCTAAAATAAATAAATAAATAAATAAATAAATAAAAATAAAATAAAAAATAAATGAGATACATGCAAGTGATAAGACATTTTTATACTATACATATCGAGGGAATTTTTATACTCATTATTTCTTTAAAATTCATTTTAAAAACCGCGCAACCTTCTTACTTGCAATAATCTTAAATTCCGTTTCAGTATTTTCCATTTAAAAATAAAAAGATTGTCGATTCATGAATACGTGATTTTTAGAGTTATGTTAGAAATATTCTTGCACATATTTTTAAAAATGAATACCTGATGTGATTTGTAGAAATGCCCACTCACTGTATTTAAATTGTCAGATTATGAAAATTTTTGTATGTTCTGAAAAAATGCATTTACATTGAAATAGGTTACTTAAAGACTCTTCAACACGAATGTAGATAAACTGGGTAACGCTGAACAATTTCTGTTTAGAGTAAAATATCGTATTAAATTTAATAAAATTACATCAAACGAAATTATTTATTCTGATTTTATACAGATACACAAAATAAAAAAAATATGTGTTTAAATAAATACATAATACATAATACATAAATAATACATAACATATATTATAAAATTGAAGTTTAATAAAACGCATGCAGCTAAATAATAAAAAAAAGTATAAATAAAATTCCACATTACATCTCTTGTGTAAAAATGTGATACCTCCAACAATGAAATAATAATATAATACATAAAACGAATATTTTTAATATATATCATAAATATAAAAATTAAAACAGTCTTTGTTGATAGATTCTCCATAATACTGGTGATATCATATTTGTAATATGAAAACTTTTTTTAATAACTGCAAACAAAAAAGAAAATGTACATTTCTTTTTTTGGATTAAACAGAAAGTTAGATAATTTTCTGAATAGACTGCGCCGAATATACCGCCATAAGATAATAAAAGGGTGCTTATGTACAAAAATTTTTATGTATCATAAACAAAGAAAATTGAAGCAGTTTTTTTGACAGATTGTATGCAATATTGATCATATTGGCAGCATTACATGTATCATACCTATAATGAAAAACATTTTTTTTTAATTGCAAAAAGAAAAGAAAATGTACATTTCTTTTTTCTGATTAAAAAAAAAGTTAGATAATTTTCTGAATAAACTGGGTCGAAAAATTTATTAAATATATTAAGTATTTCAGACACTTTTTTAAAATATTAATAAAATATAAACAGTTTTATTGAACGAAATATGATTTACATAAACATCATGTTCTGTACATTTGAGAATTGAAATAAGTTTTTGAAACAACAAAGCATGCAACGAATATAATTTAACAATTGAAGCAATAAAGCCTATTTCTTTTCTCAAAATTACTAGAATATAATTAAAATTTTATAATAATCATTCAAACACAATAAAAATACGATTCGTATTTATAAAAAATAATTTGCGTTGCATTTATCTTATTACAATATATAGTAAGAAAAAATACAATGTTTTTAATAACGTATTTAAAGCTTTAAAAATAAAATAGAAATTTAATATTAGAAATACTAGAAATACTAGAATACTAAAATACTAAAATACTAGAAATACTTAAACTAGAAATACTAGAAATACTTAAAACTAGAAATACTAGATACTTAATACTAGAAATACTTAATACTAGAAATACTTAAATACTAGAAATACTTAATACTAGAAATTTAATATTAATCATAAAAGATGTTTTCGATAACATTAGATTTAATGAGGTATTCAGTCTTTTCTAAATTAATTTTTTAATGTAATTGTCTGTTTTAATCTGAATTCAATTTTGAATTTACTCCATTATTTGCAAACATTTTATAAATTTCTCTATTCAATCGGAAATAATTTAAGCGATGGAATTCCGAATTACTTAAAATTTATAATTTCCGAGATACATATGTATGTGATGTTTCGATTGCTTTTTAATATACTATTTTAAAATTACATTAATATTAAGGATAGAGTAGAGAATTTTTCTTTTGTGAAAACTGAATAAATAAAAGAAAACCAATTATAAATTTTAACCAAAATAATATCATTTTATATAACCTATAATTTTCCATTTTCTTTTTTTAAACATAATTTGAAACTTCTTTCAGCGATAAAATTTACTTAATAAAACTCGTGCTATTTCTAGAAGGTACTTATTGGATTTCATTTTTTCATTTTCATTTCCGTTTCCAATTAATTTTATTTGTTTAAGTAAAATTTGTTAGCTTTGCATTAGATATATAATAAAACTATTTTTTATTAATCTTACTTACTTTAAAATAATTATTTTATGAATCTTTTTGTGGATAGTTCGGGCATGTTATCTAAAAAAATAACTATAAAACAGAAATTAAAAATAGAGGAAAAAAAATCTTAACTGAATGCCAAAGACCATTGGTACGGAATCAATCACTTACGTTAATAGCAATAAAATTATTAGCTCAGGATTGCTAAATTCTAACACTAAGGAATGCTAACCCAAACAAATTATCTAAATTTAAAGATAATTCCAAACCAAAAGGTAATTGTACAGGACGGTCATAATTAAAACCCTTCTAAATTCATCTTGCGATATGTTGAACTACTCAATGTATGACTTTCAAAAACAAAGATCAATAGAATTATGCAGTAAACGGTTTGTTTATCAGGTAAGCTGTAAAAATCTTTTACAAAAGTTTCGAATGGTAAATATTTTGAAAAGATTGTTTTCTGATTGCAAAGAATGCTTTGATTTGACATTTTTGTTGCTTTAGATTTCAGCCAGAGAATGTGTTTTTTGGTTTAAAAAATCCCTGTCGGCTGGGCCTATAAGCGGAGGTAGATTTCGAAGAGTGTTTATTTCAACAAAAAAAATATATATGATTAGAGATAAACCCAGTTTAATAACTTCATTTGGCCGTTTATGAAAAATTTTTAATATCATTTTTCTGCAAAAACTGGTTTTATCAGAATCATCTTAAGAAAAATTCAGCACAAATGCCCATTTTGATAACATATTTTGAAATAGATTCTGAATTTATAAAAAATCGAACAAACAGTACATTATACAGTTCCTAAATAACAAAAAACTGTCAGTTGAATGCATTTGAGAAAAAAATTGAATTTAAAAATGAGTCATAAAATAACCCATTTGTTGTTTGAATACATCCTTAATTCTTTAATCATGATTGCTTCGGAAAATTTTGTGCGAAATACTCACTTTGACAGCATTTTAAAAAATATATTCTATCTTTATCAAAAAACTGGCCAATGCGTCACAGTATATAGTTCCTAAATAACTGTAAATTGGATGCGTTTGAGAGCGAAAATGGATTTTTAAACGAGTCATAAAAAACACAATTTGCTATGTGAAAACTTCCATAAATTTTCAAATTACGAAGACTTCGGGAAATTCTGTTCAAAATACCCTTCTTTGGTAGCCTTTTTCAAAATATATTCTGTCTTTATATCACATTATATAGTTCCATTTGTATCACATTATATAGTTCCTAAATTAGAGGATCTGTAAATTGGATGCATTTGAGAGCAAAAATGGACTTAAAAACGAGTCAGAAAAAAACGTAATTTCTTATTTGAACACTTCCTTAAATTTTCAGTCACGATGATTTCGGAAAATTCTGTTCAAAATACCCTTTTTGGTAGCCTTTTTTGAAATATATTCTGTCTTTATCAGAAAACTGACCAATGCGTCACTTTATACAGTTTCTAAATAAGAGGATCTACCATTTGGATGCGTTTAAAATCAAAAATGAATTTAAAAATGAGTCAGAATATAAGCAGTTTGGATTTTAGGTTTTTTCTCCAACTCCTATTATTGTTTAATTTCTTTTTGCTATACGAATTGGTCCTATGAAAAACTTGTCAATATAAAAGTTGTAGATATTTTTGAGAAGATGTAAAATAAATTTAATCAGATTTGATACGTTAAAAATTGACGGAGTTATGGATTTTTCTCTTTTTTCAGCGCCCTTTTAGGTAGATATCGTATGAAATACTACCTATTGCAATCGCACCAGTTTACCTATCTATATATATATCTCACTTTTTTATGGACACGATAACTTCTATAATTCTTCACCATTCTCCACCAAACTGGTACATAAAATCAAAGGGGATAAAATCTCGACTAAGTTCGTTAATGGGCAAAATCGGACCAAGTGGGTCTGAATAAGGGGCGTTTTTGTGAAAACCGAAAAAACGCCATAACTTCTTTATTAGAGTAGATATGAATCGGTTTAAAGTTTATATTACTTCTTAAATATGGGCCAAAAATTTATGCATGACAGAATTTTGATAAATTTAGAAATGGGCTCAAGGGGCGAAAAAAACAGGGGTTTTGAGAGAAAAAATTCATAACTTCGTCAATTTTCAAGCTATCAAGTCCACTAATTTTTTTGTAAATGTTCTTAAAATTATCTAAAATTTTTGTATGTATAAGTTTTTGATAGGATTAATTTTTAGTGGTGAAAAAAATTAAAAACGAAAACAAAAAGGACGGGGAAAAAAGAGAAAAATCCATAACTCCGTCAATTTTTAAGATATCAAATCTGATTAAATTTATTTTACATCTTCTCTAAAATATCTACAACTTTTATACTGACAAATTTTTCATAGGACCAATTCGTATAGCAAAAAGAATTTAAACAAAAATAGGAGTTGGAGAAAAAAACTCAAATCCAAACTGCTTATATTCTGACTCATTTTTGATTTTAAACGCATCCAAATGGTAGATCCTCTTATTTAGAAACTGTATAAAGTGACGCACTGGTCAATTTTATGATAAAGACAGAATATATTTCAAAAAAGGCTACCAAAAAGAGTATTTTGAACCGAATTTCCCAAAGTCATCAGGACTGAAAATTGAAGGAAGTATTCAAATAAGAAATTGCGTTTTTTTCTGACTCGTTTTTAAATCTGTGGTATTTTATACTTTTACTTTTCAGGTAACACGGTAGATGGCGCCCCTTGTCTATTCCATGGAATTATGTAAGGAACATAATGTATCTGAGTTCCAGAGTAATTGTTCTGTGTTTACAATATGTGTATGTCGTGTGCAGTGAATTCTGTGTATTAAATATGTTATGTGAAAAAGTGCGTCCACCTCGATTATTTACTGAGTACTGTTTTATGTCTTAAACTAAGATGTTTAAAGATAGTATAATGGCGACGAGATGTTAAAATTTTCTACCGTAAAAATTTTAAAGGAATAACGGCGCGCCAAATAGAAATGGCTCCTTCTTTCGTTTTTGAGTTCGACGACTATTCAAGGTAACAGCAGCTTTCCAGAATATATCAGCATCTATAAAACAAGGGGGTGGTAAGTACATTGAATTTTAAAGTACTTTTTTTTTCCTGTCTTGTTGCATAAAAAATACGATGTTCTCATTTAAAGAATTTGATGATAAAGTCGAAACATTTCAGGCTTATATTAAACGCCTGGAGCAGAATTTTATTCTGAATGAATTAAAAGAGGAAAAAAAAGTTGCGGCCCTTTTATCTTGCATGGGCCCTAAGCTTTATAATTTACTGAGTAATTTATGTTTCCCGAAACAATGTGAAACATTAAAATATTCTGAAATTGTTGACATATTGATAAAGCATCTAAGCCCCGCCCCCAACAAATTTATTGAAAGAATAAAATTTCGTAAGTGTTACCAAAATGAGTCGGAATCAGTTCAAGATTTTGCTGCTAGATTAAAGAAAAATACAACTTTTTGTTGTTTTACGGGTGATACATTAAATGAAAATTTATTGGAACAATTTTTACGCGGTTTGAAAAGCGAAAGTATTCAAAATAAATTGATTACGCAAGTAGAGGATTTAACTTTTGAGAAAGCAGTTGAAAAAGCGTTATCCTTACACAATGTAGATATTGAAATTTCTGAAATTAAAAATAAAAATTTCAGTATTAATAAAATTTCAAATTCAAAGATTGTACACCCAAAGAAATTTTCTAACGATTGTCAGAAGTCAAATGTCAACAATCATGTAAATAATACAATTCCTGAAGCAAATAAAAGTAAATTAAAATGTTATAGATGCGGAAATACTTCCCATCTAGCCAATTCATGTAGATTTATTAATGCTACTTGTAAAATATGTAAGAAAAAAGGCCATATTGGAAAGGTTTGTAGAAGTAAAACTTTCCAAAAACACGTAAATTCGGTAGATACAGTAAATGTATTAACTATAAAAAATACAGGTGCAAATCCTATTAAATTATCTGTGTTAATTGAAAATAAAGCACGAGCTGACATGGAGTTGGACACAGGTTCGGGAATTTCTGCTGTTCCTTTAAAAAGATTTCGCAGAATTTTTCCTGATTATAAAATATTTCCTCCAGATGTTCAGTTAAAAACTGCAACTGGTGAAATTTTTAAACCTGTGGGTTATGTTGAAGTAAATGTTACTTATGAAAATAAAACAGAAAAGTTAAAATTATATTTGATAAAAGAAGATACTTTTCCATTATTATTTGGCCGCGATTGGGCCTCTGCATTCGATATTTTTCCAAATAATTTAAGATCTGTTTATGTTAATGAGACTGTAAATTATTCTGATAAATTACAAGAATTGTTAAATGATTTTTCTGATTTGTTTTCTGATAAAGTAGGGGAAATTAAAGGGTTAAAGGCAGAGCTTTACCTTGAAAAGGATGCTACACACATATTTTGTAAGGCTAGGACTGTTACTTATGCACTACGTGCTGCAGTCAATGAGGAATTACAAAGATTACAAGAAGCAGATATAATTAAACCAGTTACAAATAGCAAGTGGGCAACCCCGATTGTTCCAGTAGTAAAATCTAATGGTAAAATACGCTTATGCGGAGACTTTAAAGTCACATTAAATAAATATCTGAAAGTAGAAAAATATCCCTTGCCTAAAATAGAAGATATGTTAGCTACTTTAAGTGGTGGTGTTCATTTTACAAAAATTGATTTGAATCAAGCATACCTCCAATTGCCCGTTGATGAGGAATCCCAGGAATTATTAACCATTAATACACCTAAAGGATTATTTCAGTTTCTTAAATTACCAATGGGTCTTAGTAGTTCTCCTGCTATATGGCAAAGAAAAATCGAACAAATTTTAAGTGGAATTGAGGGAATTACAATTTTTATTGATGATATAGGAATAACTGGGGAAACGGACGAAATTCATTTACAAAGGTTAAAGCAAGTATTAGAAAGGTTGAGAAATTATAATATTCGGATAAATAAGGAAAAATTAATCTTCATGGCAAATGAAATTACTTATTGTGGGTATAAAGTGGATAAACATGGTATTCATAAAACACCAGATAAAATAGAAGCAATTGTAAATGCCCCTAAGCCAGAAAATGTTTCCCAGGTAAAAGCATTTCTTGGTCTTGTAACTTATTATGCAAAATTTGTACCGAATTTATCGACAATTGCACATCCTTTGAATAATTTGCTTAAAAAGAATGTGAAGTTCAACTGGTCTTACAAATGTGATCAAGCGTTTAAAAAAATATAAAAAGAAATTACTTCGGACAGAGTGCTGACGCATTTAAATCCGAAATTACCTTTAATCTTAGCTACGGATGCTTCTCCATATGGTATCTCTGCAGTTCTTTCGCATGTGATGCCAGACAAGACTGAAAAGCCTATTGGATTTGTATCCAGAACCTTGAATAATGCCGAAAAACGGTATAGTCAAGTAGATAAGGAGGCATTAGCAATAATATTTGGTGTTAAGAAATTTTTTCAATATTTGTACGGTAACAGATTCACTTTGTTTACTGATAGTAAACCACTAGTTTCAATTTTTTCACCTTCTAAAAGTATTCCTGTTTTATCCGCTGCTAGAATGCAAAGATATGCCATATATTTACAAACGTTCCAGTATGACATTCGTTATAAGAAAACTTCTGAACACGGTAATGTCGATGCACTCTCACGTCTTCCATTACGTAGTGAAGATTTACCCCACGAATATAATTCAAATGAGAGACTTGATGAATCTGAAATCCTTCAAATAAATCAACTTTCTGTTTTACCTTTAAATGCTAAATCTATTGCTTCAGCTACAAAAACTGATCCTCTTTTACGTCAAATTTTTCATCATCTCATTTCTGGTTCAGAAATTCCTAAGAATTTACTTTTTGGTGGTAAACAAGAAGAATTTACTCTTCAGCATGGTTGTATTTTAAAAGGTTGTAGGGTAGTTATTCCAGAAATTCATCGACAACAAATATTAAAGGAATTACATTTTGGTCATTTTGGTATAGTGAAAATGAAATCTTTAGCCCGTAGTTTTGTATGGTGGCCAGGAATAGACCATGATATTGAAGATATTGCAAGAAATTGCTCTATTTGTGTAAATTTGAAAAATAACCCTCCCAAAGTTGATATACATCATTGGGAATGGCCTACAGCTCCATGGCAGAGGATTCATATTGATTATTTTGGTCCTGTTAATGGAAAAATGCTTTTGTTAGTGGTTGATGCTTATAGTAAATGGCCAGAAGTATTTATAGTTCCTAGTACAACTTCAGAAAATACAATTATTTGTCTTTCTTCTCTCTTTGCACGATACGGTTTTCCTATTTCTTTGGTATCAGATAATGCTAGGCAGTTTACATCTGAAGAATTTGAAATATTCTTAAAAAGTCATGGTGTAAAACATAAGTTTAGTGCACCGTACCATCCCTCTACAAATGGACAGGCTGAGAGATATGTGCAAACGGTCAAACGTGGATTAAAAGCCTTAGCGTCTGAACCAGGTACTTTACAAATGAAGCTGAATAACTTTCTTATGCAGTACAGGAAGATGCCACATGTTACAACGGGGGAAAGTCCTGCATCTTTATTTCTAAAGCGTCACATAAGAACAAACATAGATTTGATCGTGCCGAATGTTGCAAATTTTGTTCATGAAAAGCAAACTGCAAGGAAATCTAAAGTTAAAGTAAAAGAATTTGAAATCAACCAGAAAGTAGCTGTAAGAAATTATACTCCAGAAGCCAAATGGAAAATTGGTCGAATCGTAGCAAGAGAAGGAAAATTACATTACAGAGTTCAAGTTGGTTCAAATATTTGGAAAAGGCATGTGGATCAAATAGCTAATGTAGGGGAAGATATTTCTTTAACTACTGATCCAAATTCGGAAGAAAATGTTGCAGAAAGTTTTAGAAGTGAAAATGCAAAGGTGAAGCAAGATGATTTTCCACCCTTACAGTCAAGTTTCACAGATCCGCCACCAGTTGACTCTCATGTTCCAGTTGCTCCAGATCCTACTCCAACTGACTTTCGTGATCCTGATTCCTCGAGTTCTAATTCAACTAGTTCGGATAACATTCTCCCAAAACCGTTGGTTCCTACTAGTGCTACAGTTGATGCTCCTGAACATGTAAAAACTAATTCTTCTTCTTCTCCACAGGTACTTAGAAGGTCCAGAAGACATCGAAGAGCTCCTGACCGACTTCATTACTAAGTGGGGAAGAGCTGTGGTATTTTATACTTTTACTTTTCAGGTAACACGGTAGATGGCGCCCCTTGTCTATTCCATGGAATTATGTAAGGAACATAATGTATCTGAGTTCCAGAGTAATTGTTCTGTGTTTACAATATGTGTATGTCGTGTGCAGTGAATTCTGTG
Organism: Maratus speculifer; assembly: GCA_964019185.1. Taxonomy (NCBI): domain Eukaryota; kingdom Metazoa; phylum Arthropoda; class Arachnida; order Araneae; family Salticidae; genus Maratus; species Maratus speculifer. Next base: position 421,069,500 of record OZ025292.1, read on the forward strand.
TATTAAATATGTTATGTGAAAAAGTGCGTCCACCTCGATTATTTACTGAGTACTGTTTTATGTCTTAAACTAAGATGTTTAAAGATAGTATAAAATCCATTTTTGTTTTTAAACGCATCTAATTTACAAATCCTCTTATTTAGTAACTATATAACGTGATGCGTTGGTCAGTTTTTTGATAAAGACGGAATATATTTAAAAAAAGGCTACCAAAAAGGATATTTTGAACAGAAATTTCCGAAATAATCGTGATTGAAAATTTAAGCAAATATTCAAATAAGAACTTGCGTTTTTTTCTGACTCCATTTAATATCCATTTTTGCTCTCCAACGCATCCAATTTAAAGATCCTCTTATTTAGGAACTATATAATGTGATGCATTGATCGGTTTTTTGATAAAGACAGAATATATTTCGAAAAAGGCTGTCAAAAAGCGTATTTTGAACAGAATTTCCCGAAGTCTTCATGATTTGAAAATTTAAGGAAGTTTTCACGTAGCAAATTGCATTTTTTATGACTCGTTTTAAAATCCATTTTCGCTCTCAAACGCATCTAATTTACAGATCCTCTTATTTAGGAACTATATACTGTGACGCATTGGCCAGTTTTTTGATAAAGATAGAATATATTTTTAAAAATGCTGCCAAAGTGAGTATTTCGCACAAAATTTTCCGAAGCAATCATGATTAATGAATTAAGGATGTATTCAAATAACAAATCGGTTATTTTATGACTTATTTTTAAATTCAATTTTTTTCTCAAATGCATTCAACTGACAGTTTTTTTTTATTTAGGAACTGTATAGTGTACTGTTTTGGTCGATTTTTTAATAAAATCAGAATTTATTTCAAAATATGTTGTCAAAATGGCCATTTGAGCTGAATTTTTCTCAAGATGATTCTGATAAAACCAGTTTTTGCAGAAAAATGAAATTAAAAATTTTTCATAAAGGGCCAAATGAAGTTATTAAACTGGGTTTATCTCTAATCATATATATATATTTTTGTTGTTGAAATGAGCACTCTTCGAAATCTACCTCCGCCTATAGGCCCAGCTGACAGGGATTTTTTTTCTTTTCGTTTTTAATTTTTTTCATCGGTAAAAGTTGGTCCTATCAAAAACTGGTAAATACAAAAGTTTTAGATAATTTTAAGTACATTTACAAAAAATTTTGTTGGACTTGATATCTAGAAAATTGACGAAGTTGTTGAAATCTAAATATGATAAAGAAAAAAATGTATATCTTCAGTGCTGCTAATTCTCAGAACAATTAATATCAAATGATTATTAATGCATTATGAAATCACAATTAATATAAGTATTAACGTTTAGTCCATTTCTAGACCTCTAAGTTTTATATCATTAGAATTAGACAATTTAAAAGTCATTTTTCTTTTTTTACTTTACAGTTTTGTTTTCACAGTATGTAGATGTTCACCCACATATGTAGATAATAATGTCAGATAACGTTGGTCAAGAAATAAATCCAACACGTTTTATAAATTCATATTTGCTAAAATATTCTTTCTTGTATACATAGTCATTAAGCTGCTCTATTAAATCCTACATTTATTTGAAACAAAATCTAAAATTAAGTCGTGGAAAATTGATGAATCTTAAAGCGGAGTTATTTCCCCAGGAGACCATATAATAGAAAGTTCCAATATATGTAAGCATTTTTTGAGTGAAACCTTATGCAATTAAGAAATAGTTTTTAAGAAAATATATGTAATGTCAAATGCATATAAAAAATGATGAGTCTAGTTCATTGATGTTTAGTTCCGGGTGGTGGCCACTTTTCATGCTATCGTTTAATTGCATATAAAATAAGGAAAAACTGTTTAAAATTTTACTAAAATTAATAATTTTAGTACCTTTATTTATTTATTTCTATAAACAAATTTTAAGGTTTAAATGATGCACAATACTTTTGACTGGGAAAGGGGCTTATATACAACAAACGTTGCAGTAAAAATGCTTTGATCTTTCTTCCTTTGAAATTTATATATGCCTTTTGCTATTGCCTGTATCTGTACAAAACTATTATAAATCCATTCCGATGGATAAATAAAATACTATTTTTACATCTTCATCATTATTTTCTAATGTGTATAACTTTTACGTATGTAAATGCATAAGCGGATGCGATATTAAATATAAATTTGGCATTCTGTATTTCTATTTTACATGGAAAGAACTTTTCTTAGCGGCCGTAACGGATTAAAGTTCTTTTCGTGAGTAGAGGATTAGTAAAGCAGAAATACATCAATATCCGATTAGTGTTCGTGACACTAACTGAGGAAGCATTAAGAATCTAAGAATAAATGGCTTATTTCCTTGCTATGAAGGTCTTAGAAGTAGACTTTAGGGATATCCGTATTTTGGTCTTCTTTGTAAAAATGCAAAAAAAAAAAAAAAAAAAAAAAAAAAAAAAAAAAAAAAAAAAATTTGAGAGGCACAGTATAATTAGACATTATTAAATTATTGCGTAAATGTTTAGATTTTCATTTTTTTAATCATTATAGCGTAGTTAGAAATACAAAGAAATATGATTCTGTCATTTTATTGTATTTTTTAATTACTGATATTTTAGCCGTGCAATATAGCCGATAAGATAACTCGATTTAAAAATGATAACCAATAAGCTTTTATATTGCATGTGACAAATTTTTATTTGAGTTATTAATAACACATTTTCCATTGATTAATATCAGGATTTTAAAAAAGGCAGTTACATTTGTCGCATAGCTTTGGTCAAACGGAATCTGGTGACGTCATAACTGCACATTCCCTTGTAGGCTCATTCAATTAAGAATTATTTCGCGAATTACACTCATCTACATCAGTTTTCTAAGAAGTGCAATATTTGTAAGAACATATCATTTTCAAAAAAGATTTTGAGGCTTATTTTCAAAGACCTAGCTTCTTATTTGTAAACAAAGCAGTAGAAAATATCAGGAGAGTATGCACCACGTTCAAAAGAACTTCGGTTGATGAACGGACCACTTAAAAGGAGTTTAGCCGGTTTCCGTTAGTAGACGAGAGCCTGGAAGAAAAGTTCCGTATTGGTCGCCCCCCCTCCCACAGGACATATTTAAGATTAAGACAAAAAGTAGCTGTAGAAGTAAATCAAACAAATTCTTCATCTAACTTTCCGACAGCTATCATACAGGATTGCGACATATGACGGAATCATCCAATTGCATCTCCATAATCTTGCAGTGACGTTGGGGCTCAACAAGTGAATTCCACATGATCTGTACAGCGGAAACATATTCAGATTGTTAGACATCTGCTATCATTGCTATGACGCCACAACAAGCTTCATTCCTGGACCAATTATTGTCATTTAATCGCATCTGCATAACCTTGGGTTGACGTGGAAGCTCAACTATCATTTACCATGATTTGCCTGATGGAGACAAGCTCTGACCGTTGAACATCTGCTGTCATCGTTGTCACACCATAACAAAGTCTTGTTCCTGGAACAATGTTGAAATAAGAAGAAAATTGGATCATATATAAGTCCCGGAAACTATTATTGATATCACGACATAACAAAATTTCATTCCAGGACCAATTAATGTAATTCAATCGCATCTGCATAACCTTGGGTTGACATGGAAATTCAACAAGTGAACTCCTCATAATTTACCTGACGGAAACAAGCTCTGACCATTGAACATTTGCTGTCATCACTGTCACACCACAACAAATTCTTGTTTCTTGAACAATATTCAATGTGACTAAAATTGGATCATATATGACGACCCCAGAAGCCAAGGGGTACAAGTGACAAAATGTCGATTTGGAGTAAATTGAGTTTAAAGATAATTGATGTTAAATTGGAACATCAATAACAATTGACTAAATTGAAATAGGAAATATCTGCTTGTTGCATTCTAATCTTTGAACTCTCATTTCAATAACTGTTAAAAAATAGAGTACAATTTTCTTTAAATGTATAATTAATCAATATTGTTTGTTTTTCGAAAAAAGTGGTTTATCTCTATAACTCAGCAAATAATAAGAAAATGACCTATATTTCTTTACCTGAAATGAAAAAAGCATATTTCCAGATACCCTGTGCACTTAACTCATTTTTTTCAATTTTGTCACTTATACCCCTTGGCTTCTGGTCTCCTCATATAATATCCTGAAGGAAAAAAACGGCTTTTGGTTTCGTTTCATTTACTGTCAAACCGGACATTCATCAAAAATGCTCATCCTGGTGTGTTTCGTGTACCAGAACTGGTGTAAGTCACAATAAATTCTCAGAAAGTGAAAAAAAATCACGGCCGTCGTCTATTCGTTACACTTGCAAGTGTTTCCTGCTGTTATGCTGCAAAAGCCTTGGTTTACAGGATAAGGAGATATCTTCCTGCATGATAATGTCAGCCGACATACAGCGATCGCAACCAGGGACGGGATCAAAACACTGGTGTGTTAAGTTTTGTCTCATCTATTCCTGGCTCTCGTTCCACCATATTAATATCTCTTTTTGGCCATAGGTAACTAACTGATGGAACAGAAATTCCAAAAGCAAGAAGCATTCACAAAGGCCGTTACACTATTTTTCGGCTTTAAATAAAAATACTTTTCCAAAAAAAGAGCATTTATAAGCTTTTGTATCATTGGGAAAACATAAATGTAGCTAATGGCGGTTATATCAAATGATAATATAAGTATTTAAGACTGATTTGGGGCGTTTTTCTACGTCTGATAAAAACCGCATGAACTTTCTTGATTACTTGATAATATAGTCACTACTGATTAAAAAAAAGTTCAATATTGATTTTAAACATAATCACTGTATCAGTATCACTATTTCTTTCAATTCTTTAATTAGTTTGTACGCTAAAAAGTAGTAATTATTCACTCCCACTATAAGCTAATTTTATTTATAAATTGAAAGAGTATTATTTAAATCAGGGAGTTCTATAAGATAGTCTACTTTATGATTGAAGAGTTACTCTCTTAAAACGAAAAAGCTGAAATAACTCAAGTTGAGCTGAAATCCACTCTTTTCCCATGTTGAAAGGAATCTTCTCAAGAAGAGCTGAAACAACGCAAGTGAATGAGTTGTTTTTAATCAACTCATGATTGAGTGATCTCCATTTTACTCATACTTGAGTGAAATGAAATCAATAAAGGTTAAATCCAGTAGTACTTGAGTGATTTGTAATCAAGTCATACTTGAGTGAAATGAAGTCATTTAAGGCTGAATCTCGTAGCACTTGAGCGATTTGTAACCAAATCATACTTGAGTGAAATGAAGTCTTTAGGATTAAATCGAGTAGCACTTGAGTTAGCTGCGGCCAACTCGTATTTGAGTGAAGTGAACTAATTTAAGAAAATCCAGTAGCACTTTAGAGATTTGTTATCACTTCAAGTTGGAGTGAAATGTTGTCATTTTTGATTTAATCCAGTAGCACTTAGGCGATTTGTAACAAATTCATACATGAATGAAATCAACTCATTTAAGAGTTAAACCAAAACTCCTTGAATTTGTAGAATTGAATAAATTCACTCTTAAGAAAAGCAAAATTGCTTAAAATTACAAAAATCTTCAAGTGATTTCTAAATCGTTTAAATAAAATCACATCATTTAAAACTAAATTCAGTAATCCTCAATTATATTTTAACAATGAAACTCAATATAACATGGAATTATTGCCACATTTTCAAGTGTTGCAATTAAATTCTCATTTCGGATTTAAATTTCTGTTTATTGACATTACAAGGGTATATATATATATATATATATATATATATATATATATATATATAGAGAGAGAGAGAGAGAGAGAGATTGGAAAACTGTAACATGGATTCTCCAATATTTCTTCAAAGTCTTTAATTAAGAAGACTTAAAACATTCTAATTTACATGACTGAAAGTTCTCTAATGAATCATAAAAACATTTTTTTTCTTTCTAATTCAATGAAACTGTTTCCTATGTCAATTTAGGGGAAAAGGCAATTGAATCGTTATACAAAATTAAATAGAGCTTACATGATTTTTTTATTATTCTGTCAAATCAGAAATTTTTAGCATCAGTATTTTCTTTTGTTAAATTTAAAAGTACATATATTCATTAAATTAAAAATACTTGTGATCTCAAAATTGTAAATTTGAAAACACTTATTCATGCAAACTGCCTAAATTTGCATAACTGTACAACAGCACCCGAATAACATTAAACAGAATATCAGCTTCTGATGCTGTGGTGCTAATGGGATTTTTCCTTTCCTTTCTTGGGTAATTTCAAGTTTACATATTTTCCAATGATACTTATAGCTTCAGATATGCTTATATACAATTTTAATTTTTTCATTAGCTTCTGATTTAATTGTAAATAACTATTTTTTTATTAAAAATTTATGATTTCAATCAAATAAACCAATCTTAGGCATCTTACTAAAAAAATATTGAAAAAATAAACTTGATATCAGCCCAACGACTCAACTTCAGCATCACAATGTCAGAAGCTGATTGTTCCCCTTAAGAGTTTAGATAATCCTATGCAGAAGTTATTTTCAAATATCTTGTTTGGATTTTAAAATGTTTACCTTTTTTTTGGGGGGGGGGGGCATAGAATATTTGAGCATGATCTGTAAGTGGGAAAGTTTTTACTTTTGCAATTTTGGTTTTTTCTTTTTTTTATATATTAATACGAGTTTCAGAACCAGTTTTAAAAAAGAAAGTATTAAAAAACATAAAACCTAAATTTAAAAAAGTATTCCTCCCCCCCCCCACACACATGGCCAGCGCAGGGTTTAAATAAATGAAATTGAAAATATTTTAAATGGATAAACATCAACCCATGATACCTTGTAATTATTCCTAGATTTAAATCTCAATCAAAATCTTATATTTTTTAAACTGACTAAATTTAAAAAAAATATTTTAATTGTTTAGTTTGAAATCTGAAATGGCTTTGAAATCTTAGATAAAATAATTGTTACCCATAGCATTTATATATATAGGATGGACGAGTCCTTACTGTAAATAAAAACTATTCTCTGACAGTCACATACATTTATTATCAGACGAACAGGACAAAAAACAAACAAACAAAAAATAAAACATCAAATCGCTCTTTGTGGTTATTCATAACATTCTTATCAAACGTCAATTCGTCGTAAATATTTTAGCGTTCTTAAAAGATTCGTCTTAAATCTTGCTTTTAAATCGTCGGAATCATAGCGTCGTTAGCCGTCGTCGGAAAACATTCTATTTACATTTTCTTCCTCTCAATCCTGACCACACAGCTTCGATGTTTCCCGTTTCTACTTTAATCTCGAAGCAGAGTTCGGAGAGTGGTGGAGGGAAATACAGTCCGATTCAGGTGTAACACAGAGTGTAGCCCAGATGCGAGAGTATATCCCACATATAAGCACATTGCAATTGGGAAATGTGGAGGAATGCCATTAAAAAAATTGTATAGCTAAAATTTTGATTATGGACAATTATTTTATTGTATGAAAAACCTTCCACTAAATATTGTAGTACAAAAGTTTAATGCAGAAATAACTGAGAAATGGATTTATTGACCATGTGCAATTATTCTTTATATCATTTAAAACATTTGTTAAAACTTGAATTTATATTCAAGAATAACTTATTTCTTCTTAATTAATCTTTTAATTTTTGATTTTATTCAATGTTTCTTAAATCAACTAACTTTTAAATAAATATAAAAGCATAAGACTGCAGCATTTTGTGTCAAAAGTTAGAGCCAAATGTGCAATTTAGAATGTTGCAAGAAAGAAAAAAAACTAATGTTATTTAACAACAAAAACATTTTATTTAGCAAGAACAAAATAAACCTAACATTAATTGATAATAATTCTTTCCAACATCAGATAAACAAATTTCAATAACATCTTTAACAGGACCTTTATAAATATAACAGTCCATTTGCATTAAACATTAAATACATAAAGAGCATATTGTAATCTGTCCACTGGTTTGTCCAACTTTTAAAATCTTAGGCAAAATAGACACTTTGTTGAGGATCTTTGAGATTAAATAAGATTGTTGAATTTGACTCCTCACAGTAGAATTTTACTCCTCCATGAAATCATTATCTTCCTGTGTTAAAAGAAAATATTGAAATTAAGTTAAATAGCAATAAATTTAATTTTAAGGAATGATTATATTTTTGTCAGTTTCCTGGTTCTAAATAGTCAATTCCTACTAATTTTGGGTTGAAAAAAACGAATATGTAAATGAAAATTTTTTATTGGCTCTTGTTTTTAAGATACAATACAGCCCACTTAAGAAAATTACATAACATGCCATACATTGATTTAAAAGCAAATTGAATAAGAAAAAAAATTCCTATGTAATAAATACAATACAAAAGGCATGTTTCACTAAACAATGTTCAATTTTCAGAAAGCAGTTGTTGTTTTAGCCTATTCTTGCAAACGTTTCCTTTTGAATTGCATCTTGTATGTCGACGCCGGAGCATCTCTTGTAACAGTTCAATAGTAGTCGGCCAGCATTGATTCATCCCAACGACCCTGATATAAGCGTTCTATTACAGAGATATCTTTGTGAAACCTTTTACTGTGCTCATAGCTTACAGCTCCACAGTTTTTAGGGAGAAAATCAAGATGGGAGTGGAGGAAATGACATTTCAGAGACATTTCGTATCCAAGGTCACGGCATTTTAGTAGGAGTTCTTTCACCAACAGTTGCTACTTCTAGGCTTTTCTGTTGCCTAAAAATCCTCATACCACATTTTTGAAGGCTTCCAGGCTGCTTTCTCTTTCCCTTCCAAAACTTTATCAAAAGCAGGGTCCTTCATTATTGTGCAAATTTGAGGGCCCACAAAGATTCCCTCTTTAACCCTTGATTCACTCATTCTTGGAAATTTTGCTCTAAGGTACTGGAAAGCCTCTCCATCCTTGTTCATGACTTTCACGAAGTTCATTAATCCCAACTTAATGTACAGTGGTGGAAGCATAATGTTTTTGGATTAACTAGAGGCTCTTTTTGGACATTTCTCTCATCGGGATTTAGATTTCTTGAAGGCCATTTGTCTTTTATGTAGTGAAAGTTTCTATCTAGACTGTTCCACAAACGCAGAAAACAGCAGTACTTGGTATACCCTAATTGCATTCCCAGGAGTAAGGAAATTATTTTCAATTCACCACAAACCTGTCATTTATGATCCTCATATTTGATTGACTCGAGAAGTAATTTCACATTCACGTAAGTTTCCTCCGTGCGAACGGAATGTCCAATGGGAATGGAAGGATTAATTTTGGCGCCGTGTACTAAGACTGCTTTCAAACTAAGTTTAGAAGCGTCTATAAATAACCTCCTTTTCCGTGCATCATGAGTTATGTTCATTGAATTCATCAAACCATTTACATCAGTGCAAGCAACAGCACGCTTTTTCTTCTCAAAGAAATGAAGACGTTTCTTGTGATGAACCATATATTTTGTGATCTTGATTTCTGGTTGGATTCTACACAGAGAATTCAGTTGAGGGGAATTACAGCTATTAGGAGTACCAATTTCCGAACATTCGATTTCCTATAAAACAGCCATAGTGAGATTTCTCAAGTTGGTTCCTACCTCGAAAACAAGAGTTAATCTCAACTTTTTATGTTGATTTTCGTGTTTAGCGAGACAAAATACTTCGGAAATAACTATTTTTGAGCCCGAAACATTTTTGATGTTGGGTAGTGTAGTCTAAACAAAAAATGAACCATACACTAAAAATTTTAGCTTTATAAATATTACACTACTGAAAATTCAGCCAATCATGAATAAAATGGAAATAGAATAAATAAATCCTGTGCGATTACACTTATCCGCTTGTTTAAATCATTGTGTTACTTCTGATACAATCTTAAAATAAATCACCATTTTAAAAACAAATTTAAAATGAAAGTTCTTAAAGCAACATTATAAAATATTGTTGAAAATTCACCGTTGTTGCTACTTTCAATATGTATCAGCGCTGGCAAATACCCAACCAATACAGGTTTTTGTGGATTTTTAGTTGTTTTTCTATATATTTGCAGATTTATATAATACAAGATAGAACCTACAACAATTAGACCAGGGTTGACACGGTTTAAACCAATTAGTTTTACCTATGGTTTAAACAACTGTTTACTCCTTTTGGTTTAAACAACGGTTTAGTTTAAACCAACTGGTTTTTTTTCAAAAAACAATTGTTTTTTTTTTTTTTTTTTTTTTTTTTTTTAGAAGAAGAAATCTAATGACATTTTCTCTTTTTCTTAATAATTTATGTATGTCAGATTATTGAATATAAGTAACTTCTATTTTTAACACTTTATCTCAGCAATGAGCATTGGATGTAGCAGGTTCAGATCATTTTTTGGCTATAGGATTAAAATCAGTCTGCAATGGTGAATATATTTATTTCTCTTTAGAAAAATCTTCGAACATGTGAATTGATCTAATATAAAATAGATTAAAAATATTCAATATTTAATAGAAAATATCTTTATTTTTTGAAAACTGCAGATTATTTAACGCAATAACATAATACAATTTATAAGATTTCAAGGTGTAAAAGAAATCCCCAATCTTGATTGGAGAGGTTATCTTAAGCATTAAAATCAAAATATGAAGTCGAATAAGAGAGTTTTCAAAGATTGGATGCTACTTATAGCATTTTAATAATAGTGATTCCTCCCCTCCCCCTGTTAGTTATCTGCTGAATCTATGACCAAAAATGCTGACTTAAAATTGTCATTCAAGAAACAAAATGTCAAGAAATATTTGAAATTTATTATTTGGATAGCTAGGGAGAAGAATATTTTATTTATCAGACTATTTTCAAATGTTTATTATTAGTAATTAAAAGATTAGTTATAAAGATTTTCAGAATATCAATGCTTCACTGTATACAGCACTTTATTCTTAGAACATAAGACAGTTTGCTAATACTGTTTAAATTAAATTTTAATTTCTTTTATTTTTTACATAAATTCATTGTAAATATTTAATTTATATCATTTTAAAATGAAGTTACAGTTTATAATCCAATGTCTATTTTTATCAATATATATGCATGTATATGTAATAAGAAAGGATGTTTAACCAAAAAAAAAAAAAAGAAAAAAAGAAAAAACTTTTTTAGTTTTTTATGAAAAAAAAAAGTTTTTTTCTCCAACTCTGCAATTAGACTAAAAAAAGAAGTTTTAAAATGTCTTTATTAATATTCTTTCTTTCAAATTCCTTTTTTCTGAAACACATCTATTGTTAAGCTAATTTTTATGTAAAATGGAGAAAATGTTTTTCAATATTATGGCAGTTTGCAGATGAAACCAGATTTTAATACTTTCAACTTAATTTATTTGCATGAGTTCCTCACTCCCTTTCTATAATTTAATAGCTACCCTATTTCCATAAAAGGGGATATTATTCTTGTTATAAAATACATACTACTCAATAGATTCATAATGCAATATTCCTATCATAATCTAAATCAAAATATATTTCAATCAATTTAATACGATATTAAATTAATGTTCTGTAAATTGAATTTCACTAAACAGCAACTTAATTTTCAAATAAATTCAATACAAAGATTACTCTACATGAATACAACAAAGCGTGTTGCACCATAGATTTTTTTAAAATCTTATAGATATTAGTTAAACGTTCAAATTTGAAATTAAAAATTTTTGCAATATTCAAGGATCAGAGTAAGAAAAATGCAAAAAAGAGGAAAAAACTAATGAACAACAACAACAACAACAACAAAAAAAAAACAAAAAAACAAAACAAAAAAAAATTGCAAAAGAAAAAAGAAAAAAAAACAAAAAGTTCTTAATGACACACAAGATAAAAATTGAGTAAAAAGTTAAATAATTCATAAAGCAAAAATGAGCAATATGCAAGTACACACATGTTCAAACGTTAAGAATGCAAGAGTATTAGAAATGTGTTTATATACACACTATTTTTTTTCCTTATATGCAGCAACATGTAGATCAAAATACAAGAGGACTTTGTTTTTCGTATTTATATAGGGTTTTCCATCGCTTAACAATAATAGCAAAATTGAGAAATAGGAGTACACTAAAAAATAAGCACTTCTAACCAGCCTGAACATCTAAATAAATTTCTATAAATACAGATGTAATAATTGCATAACTTAATTCTTCAAAACTTTTATACTACAAGACTGTTAAATGAACTAAGTATTTACATTATAAGACAATTTTTACTTCGCTTGATACACCATTTTATTTCAAGGTTGTTATGTACGGTATGTATGAGTATTAACATTAATTGTTTATTAAAAAACGAGAAAAGAAATCTATTAAAAGGATAGTATAATGTAAATAAAATACTTTCACAGTACTTACTTCGTAAAATATCGGCTTCTTTAGCAAATAATCTTGAGGAAACCACGAACTTTTAAGATGCATCGAAAATCAGCGTGAAGTGCATTCGGAAATCCTCCATCTTGTATTTTGCAAGGTCAGGTCGACAGCAGCCCCAGCGGTGGATGAAAATAACGCGGGAATGATCTGTTTTCTTCTCGAGTTCACTTGCTTAGTTTCCGATCTCAATGAGTGCATTAGAAATAGAAGAAAGCAAGTCAAGAAGAGTGGACCACTTAAAAATCAGCTCATTCACGATCCAGTAAATTAGAACTCTTTCTTGAGCAGCCAAATCCCCTCTTTCGTTTTAAGAGAGTAGAAAATACAACTTTCCACTTCCATAGTATTATGCAATGTTGCAGCATTATTTGAAGACAGAAATCAATTAAAACAACATGTACAGTGTTGCTTGTCAGACTGTTAAGGACAGCCATGAAGTATAGGTATTTTGTAAAAATATACCATATAATGTAATTTGAAAAAAAAACTGTTTTTTTAAATTTAAAAAGCTTTATTGTTATAATTTAAGTATTTACGAATATAATATGTATATATATATGTTACAGTCTAAACCTGATTTTAGGCCAAACTAGATTGGCCTAGGCGAAATTAGTTTATCCTAACGCCCATCGGATAAACTAGTTGTTCGTAGGCCAAACCGGTCTATCCTAACGCCCATCGGATAAACTAGTTTTTCCTAGGCCAAACCGGTTTATCCTAACCCCCATCGGACAAATTAGTCTTCCCTAGGCCAAACTAGTTTAGCCTAACACTTTTAGAACAAATAGTTTAGCCTGCTTTTTATTCGTCTGAACTAGTTTGTTCTAGGCCGATCTAGTTTATCTTAGGCCAATTCAATTTGCCGTGATTTTATTGAATTCAATGATCGTCTGAGTGCCAACATTCTATTTTCTCTTAGGCTGATCTAGTTTATCCAAGGCCAATGTAATTTCACGCACTTTTAGCTCACAGGCGTCAAAGCCTGAGGAATAATGGGCTCGCAGTGGCTGTATGTATGTATGTACGTATATATGTACATATGTACGTAACGCGGTAACTTTTAAGGAATATCCGATTTGCTTTAAATTTTGGACATAGGTTCATTCTGATAAGTTACTTTTCTGATTAGTTTTGGAAATTCATTGGATAAGAATATAGAGGAACGAACAAGAGGCTAATCCCTCACCGTTAATTTAGAGAAGTGGATTTTTCATGCAGATTTATCAGTTTTCATTTAAAATTTTAGATATAGGATGAGTCTGACAAGGCGCCTCCGTAATTAGATGTATTTATTATTTAAATGTAAAAGAAAGGTCAATGTAGGTAACCCTTCATAATTTAGATAAATGGTTTTTGACGCAGAATTTACAGATTTGCTTCAAATTTTGGATATAGGTTCTTTCTTATAAAGCGATTCCCTGAATAAGTTTGGGGTTTAATGGTTAAGTATGAAGGAAAAATGAAGAATTACTCTCTTACCTAAGAAAAACTAGTTTATCCTAAGGGCATTTAGATAAACAAGTTTGGCGTAGGAAAAACTAGTTTATACAATATGCATTAGGATAAAATAATTTGGCCTAGGCTAAACTAATTTGGCTCGAAATTGGGTTTGGCCGGTAAAAAACACATCTTTCACTAGAATAAGTATAAATGTGTGTCAAGAGTCATTGCTTATAACATCAATATAGAAATTTAACATATCCACCGTAGAGACATGATGCATTGGACATGGTGTTTGCTTGTTTTATTTATTTATTTATTTATTTATTATTTTTTTATTTGAAGACTCGTGCCAACTGAGATCAGACTTGCATTTATTATTTTTATTATTATTATTATATTTTTTTTCTTATTCGAGCCACATCGGAGCTGAACCTAATTTGGAATCGAACAACGTTTTCCGTTTTTGAAAAAAATAATTACCTGTTGACAATATAAACTGTCATGGTTTCAAGTTTTTCTTTTCCGTGAAGTCGTAATTGGAAATTTGATTCAAAAGGTAGCTTTAACAGTATTTTCTCAAAGATACTTCGATTTTATGAAAAAATGGTTAACACCATTCGATTACATATTTTCTGAGTGAGAATGCCTGTTAACCTTATGCATTTCCGAAAAGGAATTAGTTCATACATGTGTTAGTATGTAGCTCTTTTGGATTTGAGAAAAGCCTGTAGAAATGACAGAGAAATATATTAAGAAATCTACTTTTTACTAAATAGATTCAAAAGTTATGATACTTATAACTTTCCGTTTTTTTCTTTTCTTCTAAACTAATTATTTAATGAATCCCTATTTAAATATTGAAATGTCCAAGAATCTAAATATTCAATAATACATTGTGTATTTACCATTCTGCAAACACATCATAATTTAAAAATACATTGTAAATTTATCCAATAAATATGTATGCAGTATTTTTAAAGGAATCTTAATTGTATGTGAAGTAAAATTGGAATTTTTTGCAGAAGTTGAGTAAGGTTAGATCGAGCCGAACTGAGTCTCTTTTGACTGATTTTTGACAGGCAAGGCTCGGGCTGAACATTTAATTTTAACACTGGGTCCAGGCAAAATAACTTTCCTTCGGGAAGGGCGGGGCCCGTGTCTCTAAATTCCGGTCCCGGATCTCTAAAATATAGAGTTAGAAATGACGTTGCCTGTATATTAGTATTTTCCTTTTTAAGACCGGGGCGAGAGGCGTGCAATAAATTTTGAAAACTGTCGTACTTTTTCGATGTATTTCTTATCTAAAGTAATTATAATTGAAGCCTATTCTAAATTTATTTCAGTTTAAGATCACTGGACTCATAAAGCTAAGGAAAAAAGGTCGTATGCCTTCAACTCTACACGATTTATCGAATAACTACCAAAAATCTTGATGAATATGTCTTGAAATTTAAGATGTAAAGAACATGTTTAACATCATATGTTTCAGTGAAGATTTAGTCTCGGGAAAATATAAAGGGAGGTGGTTGTCAACAATCAATTTAATAAAAAAATAATGTGTGCAATCACTCGTGCAACAGAAAACTAGTCGTTGGGGGCCACCGTAATACTTACCCATCATGGATATATGTATGAAAATAAAACATGTGAAACTATTTATACAATGCATTGCAATTCATAAACAAAATTTAAATATTGTTAATATACATAGTAATGCTATATTAAAGAACTGCTGATGTACCAATTTCGACAAATTATATAAAACGCCAAACTACTCAAGTAGTACCGAACTGCGTAAAAGAAACATCCTTATAACTCCAAACATAATAACTCTATTAACTAAAAATTAACTGCGTCGGATTAAGCGTCTCATTCCCAATTAAAATATACTTCTGAATTGAAATTTGAATGAAATACAGGGTCATGAAAAATCGAAGAATGTGGAAAACAAGATTACAAATATCTCGGCAACTAATAATCCGATCGACTTCGTTCTATATGCAAAATGTGTGTTATTTTATTGCCTTTTACGTCCATTCCTTAGAACAAAAAAATTCGAAAATTTTTATATACCTTTCATCAGAACGAATTTTTCGAGAGTCCGAAAAAAATAGTTCCGGATAATCGAGGTTGCTGATATTAAATAGGGTTCGTTCCATTCTTACATACTAACTACATACAAAATTTCAAATCTCTATCTCAATTTGTTCGGGAGATAGAGCGTTTACAGACAGACAGACAGACAGACAGACAGACAGACAGACGGACGGACGGCAAAAATTTTTTTTCTAAAAATATGTTTTTCGGAATCTCCACTGTCTAAAACGTGTAAATCCGTCAAAAAAATTTTTCGATTTTCAAAACGATTGCAAGACTTACCCTATACTACGTATGATGGGTAAGTAATGATCAAAATGGTTTGTAACTGTAGTAAATGATTATTTGTGAAAGGACAGATCGTACATTCGTGACGATGATAAAGTTTTTAGAAAAAAATTGATTTTTTCATGTAGAACACCATTTTTTAAAAACTTGAAAATTAATAGCAGAAACAATAGACTGCGACTAAAATTAGAATATATATTGCTTGAGAACGTACGATATGCAAGATACGAAAGCAATCCCTAAAAAAAAATTATCAAACTCAGAGCGCATGTTACGTCAGAATCATTTTAAAAAATCGAATATTTAACAACTTAATAATATTTCATAATCCAGTTCACATGATTGTAGAATTTTCTTGCTTAATTCTTTATCTAACAGTTCAATCATTTAACAGAAGTTAATTTATAAACAGTCAACACTATCATTGACATTTTGCATATTTAACCGATGGGCATTGAGGATCACACACTGAAAGCAAAAAACTCTTTTATGAAGTGATATTTGTAATTTTCAAATCCGAGAGCTCCTCATATGCGTTATTGAAAAGAGGTTGAACATTCGAAAATTGTTTTTTTTTCTTATGTGCCTAATAAATTGCACATTTATAATTTATGTATAGAAGTTTTATTTTTGAAAAATAGTTTTTCTAGTAACACATATTATTAAATCCGTTAAAAAAAGAGACTGCGGAAAGTTATGAAGTTTTTAAAAACAGTTACAATGAAGAAAGATAATAGAAACATAGAAAACATCGATAGTAAACATAAAAAAAAAGATTTTATTGGTTGACTTATAGGTTTATCACTAAGTTTTCGTAGTGTTTTCTCTAAATAAATAATTGCATATTATGAAAACATTTGTTTCCGATGTTTAATATTTTTGTGTTTATTAAACGTGGAAATATCAACCTGCTGACCCATGTCTAAATATATTGGTATACATTTTTTACAGTAATTATAGCATGTTTTAGTGCTATGAAAATAGATGAAATTTTTTTTAATTAAACTACTTAAAATAATTTTGAAATGAGTGAAAATGATTCTAAAATATATGAGATATATTGGTATAGTACTAAAGAGTATATATTTTTTATTTTCTTTCTATGCTATAAAAAATAATTACTACACGTAATGTGTTAAAAACAACAAATCAGTTTTATTCGCAATTCTTTTTATGTATTAAATAAAATGCAGATTTATTTTAATACATGTCAATGGCATTTGATTTTGCCAAAATGTGTATTTAAATGTTTAAGCATTTATACATATTTAGTTCCAGTAAGAAAACTTTTCTTTCATTTTACTTACCCATCATACGTAGTATAGGGTAAGTCTTGCAATCGTTTTGAAAATCGAAAAAAATTTTTTGGCGGATTTACACGTTTTAGATAGTGGAGATTTCGAAAAACATATTTTTAGAAAATTTTTTTTGCCGTCCGTCTGTCTGTCTGTCTGTAAACGCTCTATCTCCCGAACAAATTGAGATAGAGACTTGAAATTTTGTATGTAGTTAGTATGTAAGAATGGGACGAACCCTATTTAATATCAGCAACCTCGATTATCCGGAACTATTTTTTTCGGACTCTCGAAAAATTCGTTCTGATGAAAGGTATATAAAAATTTTCGAATTTTTTTGTTCTAAGGAATGGACGTAAAAGGCAATAAAATAACACACATTTTGCATATAGAACGAAGTCGATCGGATTATTAGTTGCCGAGATATTTGTAATCCTGTTTTCCACATTCTTCGATTTTTCATGACCCTGTATTTCATTCAAATTTCAATTCAGAGGTATATTTTAATTGGACATAAGACGCTTAATCCGAAGCAGTTAATTGTTAGTTAATAGAGTTATTATTTTTGGAGTTATTAGGATGTTTCTTTTACGCAGTTCGGTACTACTTGAGTAGTTTGGCGTTTCATATAATTTGTCGAAATTGGTACATCAGCAGTTCTTTAATGTAGCATTACTATGTATATTAACAATATTTAAATTTTGTTTATGAATTGCATTGCATTGTATAAATAGTCTCACATGTTTTATTTTCATATACATATCCATGATGGGTAAGTATTACGGTGGCCCCCAACGACCAGTTTACATACTAATTGAATATATTTTTATGCCCTCTGGCTTCATGCATTGCAATATGAAGCAATATAAAATTCATCAAAATAAAAAAAATCAAATCCATATAAATCATTATCATAATGACTCTCTTTCACGCTTTTAAAAACTCTACGAAAAGTTTTCCATGAATTTCTTATTTAAATAAGTGATAAAATATGTTTTCCATCAGAATGTAGATTTTGCTTGAAATTTCTCTCAAAGAGCATTCATTGTTAAAATTTATTTAAATTATTATCCAAATAATATATATGAATCTTCATGTTTTAAGAAAGCTTTTTACGATAAACCCACAAGCAAATTTTAAGCATCATTCATTTTATTATGTTATTATTATTTGTATAAAAATGATAACAAACCTTTTAATGAACAAACCTTTGACAAAACCAACCTTGAACATTGACAAACCTTTTAATAAAATGAAAAACATTTAAATTTGTTTTACTGAATTTTACTTTTATATATAGAAAAGATTTTGTACGTATTTAAGCTACATACGTACAAATGCTAAATACGTAACATGTTTCATAGCTTTGAATTTTTAATAGATATTTATGAAACAGCATAGTTTTAATAAAATTGCTATGTTTATTATAGCATATTTTTTTATAAATATCCTGAATTTTCTATTACAAATCTGTTATTGAATAATTCTTTTTCTTCTTACATACGTAGAAAATCGAATTTTGGAGATAGTCGGAGATGAATTTTTATTTGAGATGAAATTTAAGAATTTTTAAGTAACAGTTACAAGGAATTAAGTACAGTTTTCTCCATTTTAATAATTATATATTATGGGAGCTATATTTTTTGCGTATCAAAAAAGGAAATATTGTCCTACTGATCCATGTGTAAATATTTTGGTATCCCTTATTTTTTTCTATAATAATAACATTTCTAATAAGCTATTTAAATATATAGAAATATTTTAATTAATGGAATTTTGAGTGACAACAAAATTTCTAAAATATCTGTGATATTTTGGTATTGTATTAAAAAATACATAGATTTTTTTTCTCTACTAAAAGAAAATAAATTTTACTAGACATAGCGTATTGAAATTAACAAACCAGAATTATTCGCAATTGTTTTTATATTTTAAAAAATATATATATAAAATGCAGATTTTTTTATACCTGCCAACGACAGTTGATTGTACTATAATTGTATTTAAATGCTTAGTCTCGCCTTCATGCATATATGTTTATATTTATACAAGCACTGTTAAAAAAAAATTGTAGTTAGAACCAAATTTTGGTGTTCAGTAGCTGCTTCCATAAGATGGCGTCTTCTCGTGTCAACATTTGGAGCTTCATATTCAATATCCTTCCATTTGATAGAACTATACATCAACAAGAGCTCCAAATGTTAGTTCAAAGATTTCACCATCTTAAAGTAGCAGCTATTAAGCACCAAAATTTCGTTCAAACTAGGACAAGATTTTCAACAGTAAATTTTGTTCCATTATAAAAGCTTTACTTTCATTTTTACATAATAATGGAATATATTTTTATGCAATCTGAATTTATACGCTGCACTATGAAATAATCCTAAGGCCATTAATATAACCAAATCAAATGCATATAAATCACTATTATAATGCTTCTCTTTCACGCTATCGGAAATGGTATGAAAGTTTTCCAGAAATTTTTAATTTAAATAAGTGATAAAATATGTTTTCCATCAAAATGTACATCTTGTTTGAAACTGCTTTCTCAAAGCATTCATCGTTAAAATTTACTTAAAAAATATTCAAATAATTTATATGATTCTTCACATTCTTCATAAACTCACACGCGTATTTTGAGAATTATTTACTTTGTTATGTTATTATTATTTACATATAAATAATATATGCAGATCTTTTAATAAAATGAAAAACATTCAAAAATTGTTTTACTGAAATTTATTTTTATCTTCCAAAAAGATTTTATGTTAAAGGTATTTATGCTATTTATGTTTCACTGTATCGAATTTTTAATAAATATTAATGAAACATCGCAGTGTCATAAAGTTACTGTGTTTAATATAGCACATTTACTTCTTGAATTTCCAATTATAAACTCTTATTTGAATGACTTTTTTTGTTATATAGGTTTTAACTAGGAATAAACAATATTAATAATTTTTTAATATTTAGGTTATTTGATTATGTACGTTTTGGCACTTCTGACAACATTGACTGCTTTCTTATATATATACATAAATTTTAAATTAAACATTTTAACATTATTAAAAAGCTTGGGTAGTTTAAAATCATTAACGTAAAGTGCTGTATTATCGTCCCCCAGTTACTTTAAGATCCCTGGAAGGTTTAATTTTCGGTGAAAACCTACGAAATTTGGATTTTGTATAGACTAATTATTCACACATATGGAAACGTGGGCAAATGTTGTACAAAAAATCTTTAACAATGCAAACAATTGTTTTTTCTAAAAGTATCTCAATATGAAAAAAATTTTAAAAAATGTCCCAATTTTGTCCCCTTGAAAAAAATCCCAAAAAGCCAAGGATTAACTTATAACTAAATCAAAATTTATTTCAAAATAAACAATTAATTTACTTTAACTTAAGGTACAAAGAAATATACTATTAACTCTAATAGTAAATAATAGCATCAATAATACCATAAAAAAACTATCCATTTAAGCATAAGGAACGTATAAATTGTGTATTTTTGGCTCCTGAGCATGTTTCGTGTTGTTACATGTCGAGCATGTTACGTGCAGCACTGAAGGTACTGAACCCAATCTTCCCCATGTTTATCATGAGAAAACACTTCAAGCAAGAAGGGAACTCTACATCATTGCCGTCATCATTGCTTATAGTATCATCAGGACGAATTTCAACAGAATAATCACTTTTGTCATCAATGACGTTAGATAGGTCATGTCTGACCATCTTACACGGTGGATTTTCCCCTTTCCCCTTAAGAATGAAAATTGTCAAAAGCTTTTTTTTTCTTTTTTTTTTCAGTAGAGCGTTTTTTTCGCTTGGGAAATTTTCACTTTGGTTTTATGCGGAGTTCCAATGATCAATGTTACTGAATCTCCTCGGGCAAAAGTTGCTGTTGTGATGAGTGGCACTTCCCTGATCTCTTATTATAATGGACTTATTTACAAAATTTGAAGCAAATCCTCAGGATTAAGTCTATACATACTTACATACAAAATTGCAGGCATATCAATATTTGACAGCGCTGAAAAGTGTTCCTAATTTCGTCCCCTGTACTAAAATAAGAACTGAAAGAGGACGAAATATAAACAATTCTACTTACCAAAATGGCGATGCCCCAGTTCTTGTAAAATAAACTGAACATTGTAAAACTCATTATAGGGTAATGTGAACATCTTACCTACGTAGAATATATGCAATAAATTAGAAATAAATGCTTACAGTAAAGTAAATACCAGTCTACAAATGACGTGGCAAGAACTTAGAGCATCTAAAAACAGGAAATCCGACATTAATAATACACGGATTCGTCTTGGCGAGTGAAAATTTCCCTTTTGAATCCTTTTATCTTCCGTTCGTTTTTGTGTTGCGTGATCAATGGCTCCACTTTCAAAGAAGCTGAGAAATGAATGGGGACAAAATATGGTCACTTTACTTTATAACTCAAGTTATTATCTGTAGAATGTCCTTTTTTTTAGATATAAATAAACAGAAATATATAAATGTTAATTTGGATTCAGCATTGGCAAAATATTATTTTTGGAAAAAAAATAATAAAAGTATAATAAGTAAAAATTTGGAAAAAAATGATGTAATTTTTATTAAAAAAGTCTTATTTCCGAAAATATTTTTTTTTCAAATTTGCTGAACTAAAATTAAAGTAAAATAATAAAAAACGACATGTTCTACGTTTGAAACATTTATCTTAAAAAGTTTCTTGAGTTATAATAATTTAAATTCGAAAAGTTGTGAAAAAACGCATTTTCGCAAGTAGTCATTTCACTACAACCACTGCCTGAAAGCTAGATTTTGAAAAGAACCTGCTTCCCCTCCCCCAATTTTTTTGTTATTCTAATTAACTATTTAAGCGCCCTGCAAGATTTTCCATTCATGTTTAACGATTTATAAAATGGTAGCTGTGAAACAAATTGGTATAAAAAAAACTATTTGATAACCTTACATATTTATGTATCACTTTCACTTAAAAAAATTAGCTTTAATATCAATTTTGTGTTAAATGAGCCTTTGATTCCGAAAGTTACAAAACCCCGTTAGGACGCTTAAAGGCTTAAGATAGAAACATGATTTAAACGTCATTTTAAGGGTAAACTAGTTGGATGTGCCAATCCCAAAACTTTCTTCTATCTCAAACATACATTTTAATATTAAAAAAGATAGTTATTGATTTTAATGCTTTAATAATTTTAATTCAATACTTTACCAACTTTGATTTTCATTTTAAATTTCTGCTTCAATCAATTAATCAGAGTAAAAACGAATTTCCATCTCTGCACGAACCGATGGACAATAGAATGATAAGTAGATTTTTTTTTCATGTTCAGAGAGGACCTACTTGCCTTACCAAAAAATAATCATATACAAAATGTTTAGTTCAGTTCTAGAACTAACTTCATACACTTTTATGTCGTGCAATATTGAAAATGGCATAAAATTCGGTATTGCAGCGTACCCTTCCGGCGGATTTTTTTCAGATTCAGGGCGATCCAACAAGCCATAGCCATGCACTTACACAAAGATTTCGTTTAATTCGATGCATAACTTGATGTACTTTTGGTCGGTACAATATTGAAAATGGCACAAAAATTGCGATTGCAGCGCCCCCTTCCGACGGATTTTTTTGAAATTCAGGTAGGACCAACTAGCCATAGTCATACAGATACAAAAAAAAATTTGGTTCAATTCGATGCATAACTTCATATACTTTTGGTCGGTACAATATTAAAAATGGCACAAAAATTGCGATTGCAGCGCCCCCTTCCGGCGGAATATTTCAAAACTGAAGGAGTACCTGATTGCCACAGCCAAAAACATTCACAAAAAATTTGGTTCAATTCTATGCATAACCTTATACACTTTTTGATGGCAGAATGGCGACATACAGACACACAGACAGACGGACAGACAGACATTTTGTAAAAACATGTTTTTTGGAATCTCTGACCCTAAAACGTGTAAATCCGTCGAAAACCGGAAGTCGAAAAAAATTTCGATTGCAATACTTTCTTCTATTGAAGATAGAAGAAAGTAAAAAGCAGAGAAATTTGTAATTCAATACCATATTTTTAAAAAGTTTAAAGATTTTTGTGTTCCGGACCGCCTGAAAAGAGCATATATATGGTAATATTTTAATTACATGGAAATATTGTATGGAAATATTTTAATTACATTATTTAAAAATTTTTTGAAATGACAGCAAAAATGTTTTAAATATTCTCGATAATTTGGTTTAACGTTAAAGTACATATAAATTTCATTTTCTTTATCTACTAGAAAAAAAAAGATTTTTTACGAGACATAAACCATTAAAATTAACAAACAAGAATTACTTGCAATTGTTTTTACATTTTAAATAAAAAAATAATTTAAAATGCAGATTTTTCCAAATACCTGTCAACGGCAGTTGATTTTACAGTAATGTATATTTAAATGCCTAGTATATCATTCATGCATTTATATATATTTTTTTTCCATTAAGAAATCTTTTCTTTCATATTTACGTAGTAATTGAATATATTTTTATGCAATCTGAATTTATGCGCTGCGCTATGAAGTAATCGAAAGTCCATTAATGCAACGAAATCAAATCTATATAAATTACTATTACAAAATTTCTCTTTCATGCTATTGGAAATGTTATGAAAAGCTTTCCATGAATTTCTTATTTAAATAAGTGATAAAATACGTTTTCAATCAAAAGTAGATTTTGCTTGAAACATCTTTCTCAAAGCATTCATCGTTAAAATTTATTTAAATTATTATCCAAATAATTTATATTAATATCCATATTTTTAAAAGGTTTTTTTTACGGTAACATCGTACACGAATTTTTAGCATCATTTATTTTATTATGTTATAATTATTTGCATAAAAATGATGTGTGCAGACCTTTAAATAAAATGAAAAAAAAATGTTTTACTGAATTTTATTTTTATCTATAGAATAGATTTTGTGCTTAATGTATTTATGTTAAATAATTTTCACTCTATCGAATCTTTAATAAATATTTATGAAACAGCATAGTGTTCATAAAATTGCTGTGTTTAATGTAACACATTTTCTTGTAAATGTCATGCATTTTCAATTATAAACTTTTATTGTAAGATTTTATCGTATATATATATATATATATATATATATATATATATACACATATATACTGGTGTGCAAAATTTAAGGACGAGTCCCAAAATGCCAATTTTTAAGGGATTTTCAAGCGATAAATTTCACGCTAATATTCAAAAGGAAGTAATATAATTCGAATAATTACTATCCCTGCATAACAGCTAGTCCATATAACATCTCATTCAGGTCATACATAGTCACAAGAGTCACAGTTACTACGGCGAAACAAAAAATAGGAAACTCCATACGTCTGTTTTATGAGTCTCAAATGACTTCGATGCCTGACTCCACTCACAGGTCATTGTGACTGTTGTTTTGAGACGAGTCACCAGGTGACTTTACAATGTCGCTTCATTGAGACACTCATGTGATCTCTCATCTAGAGACTCAATTTCCAAGTCATTGTGAACGTTTCATTATGATAAATTTCCAAATAATGTCCATTAAAATCACATGGTGACTTTCCACCACTTTTCACAGTGGTTACTTCACAGTAGGGTCTCTGCCAGTATTTGATAAAGTCTTGTGACATAAAGTAACCATGCGACTTTAATGTGACATTATTTGGTGATTTATCATATTGCAACATTCACAATGACTTCGAATCTCCTAAAGACAGTCAGATGAGAGTCTCAATAAAAGGACATTGTAAAGTCACCTGGTGACTCGACACGAAACACCAGTCTCAATGACCTGTCATTGGAGTCACATATAGTAACTCATTCGAGACTGATAAAAGAGACGTATTGAATTTCCTAATTTTTGTTTAGCCGTAGTGACTGTGACTCTTGTGACTATGTGTGACCTGAATGAGATTTTATATGGAATAACTGTTACGCAGGGATAGTAATTATTCGAATTATATTACTTCCTTTTGAATATTGAGCATTATGGCAATTTTGAATATGGGCATTTCGGGACTTGTCCTTAAATTTTCCACACCAGTGTATATTACATCAGTTTTAACTAGAAATAAAAATTTATTTTTATTTTTTTATATTTAGATTATTATATTAGGCAAGTTTTGCTACTTAAAATTGTTACATTAGCTGCTGAAAATCTTTTAACTTTTGTTTTGTTCTCTTTAAGGTGCGTTCGAAATTATGTAAATAACTTGCATCTATAGTCGTACTTAATCTGTCGTTTTTTCTTCCTTGTGTAGAAGTTTTATTTTTGAAAAATAGTATTTTTAGGAACACGTACTATTAAATCCATGAAAAATCGAAGAGTGCAGAAAGTTATGAAGTTACAATGCAGTTACAATGAAGTAAGTATAGTTTTGTCTATTTTAATAACTTTATATTATGGGACCTATATTTTGTGTGTGTGTTAAACGAGAAAATAATGGCCACCTGATCCATGTCTAAATATTTTCGTGTACTTTATTTTTTCTTTCTGTAAATATAGCATTTTTATTAAGGTATTTAAATACATGAAAGTGTTTTAATTAAAGTATTTAAGATAATTTTGAAATGTTTCTAAAATATTTATAATATTTCGGTAAAGTATTAAAGAATATAAAATTTTATTTTATTTCTATGATTGAAAAAAAAAGAACTTTTTCAAGACACATTGTTTTTTGAATAACAATCCAGTCTTATTCGCAATTGTTTTTAGATATTAAATTAAAAAAATATATATATAATTCAGATCTATATTAATGCCTGTCAACGACAGTTGATTTTACTATAATATGTGTATTTAAATGCTTAGCCTAGCTTGTATGCATTTATGCATATTTTGTTTCATTTTTACATAGTAATTTAACATATTTTTATGCAATCTAAATTTATACATTGTGCTAAGAAGTAATTTAAAGTCCATCCATATAACCAAATCAAATACGTATAAATCAGTATTATAATGACCCCGTTTCACGCTATCGGAAATGCTATGAAAAGCTTTCCATGGATTCCTTATTTAAATAAGTGCTAAAATATGTTTTTCATCAAAATGTAGATTTTGTTTGAAACTGCTTTTGAAGAACATTTATCGTTAAAATTTATTTAAATTATTATCCAAATAATTTATATGAATCTCCACATTTTTTAAAGGTTTTTTTATTATAAACACACACGCACATTTTAAGAATATTTATTTTAATATGTTATTTTTATTAGCATAAAAATGATGTATGCAGACTTTTTGATAAAATGAAAAACATTAAAAAAATTGCTTTATTGAATTTATTTTTATCTTTCAAACGATTTTGCGCTAAATGTATTTATGCTAAATATTTTTCACTGCACCGAATTTTTAATAAATATTTATGAAACAGCATAGCGTTAATAGAATTGCTATGTTTAGTATAACATATTCTCTTGTAAATGTCATGAATTTTCAATTTTAAACCTGTTATTGATTATTTCTTTCGGTTTTAATTAGAAAGGAAACTTTATTTCTTAATACAGTCGAACCTCTATATAACGAAACTCCATACATCGAATTTCTCCATATAACGAATTTTTAGTAGGAACGGTCCCCTTTTCGCATGATTACATTAAAAACAGACTCTATATAGCAAAATATCTATCTCCATATAACGAATTTTTTCATAAATTGATCTTAATATATTCAGTTTTAAAAAAGCTTCGAAATCATATGGAATCAATTTTCCATCAGTTATTTTTGATTTATCGTTCAGTGGTGAGGTTTTTTTTTTATAAATATTACTTCTCTCCTTATTCTTTAAATCTAACAAGTTCATCCCACCTCCCACACACCTTTCAACATCCTTCTCAAAACACAGTCAATTGAATTGTTACACATATAAGAGAGGAATCAATGAGAGCACATAAGAGAGACCTTCAAATGGAGGAAAATATCAACTACAATTTTTCATTCCTAGCTAAAATTTGAGAATTTTTTTTGAGAGTGTAACAATTGTAATTTTAAAATCAAAACAACAAAAAATTACAGATTTCTTCCTCTGAAATTTATGTAAGTCTTCCTCATTTGATTTTCATTAAGCTTTCAAATAAATGTCTTTTCTCTTTTTTGAAACTGCTTAAATAAGTAAGAAATAAAATGTTAGGTTAATATATACTTTTAAACATTTCAAATTCTTAATTAAAAAGATAAAAAATAATATTTGTTCAAAATTTACACATTAAATAATATTTTTAACATCATACTCTATACATCGAATTTCTCTATATAACGAATTTTTTACTGGAACGATGGATTTCGTTATATAGAGGCTCGGCTGTATTGAGAAAATTAGATTAGGTAAGCTTTGGCATGTAATGAAATTTTTTACATTAACTGCTGAAATTATTTAACGAATATTTTGTTCTTTTTTAGGTGCTTCCTTAATTATAAAATGCATAGCACCTATAGTCATCGTTCAGTTTGTTCGTCCGCATTTAACAGAGCAAAAATTACTTAACCGAATCATTTGAAATTTAAAATATAGAATTGTTGCATAACTTTGTCGCGTCATTTCAAATTTTATAGAAATCTGGGTATAGTTCACTTACAGGTGCAATCAAAAGTATTCTGTTATATTAAGGTGAATAGGAAAAAATAGTTTCTGGTGCATTTTAATATGTTACACACTTACGAATATAATAAAATTGGTATGAATCGATGAAGGATATACTAAAATATACATTCTGTACAATCTCTTGGGGAAAGAATATTTTTTACTAATTTACAGGGTTACAGAAAGGTATTCTAATACATAATTGTTTAGAGTGGAAATTGTTTGGGGCGCGTTTTAATTATATTAAAATGTACGAATATAACTTACGAATATAATAAAATTGGTATGAATCGATGAAGGATATACTAAAATATACATTCTGTACAATCTCTTGGGGAAAGAATATTTTTTACTAATTTACAGGGTTACACAAAAGTATTCTAATACATAATTGTATAGAGTGGAAATTGTTTGGGGCGCGTTTTAATTATATTAAAATGTTTCACATTTTATGAAATTGATATATGTTTCTGAGGCTTACTCCGAGTTACTTCTTGTATAATATAAATCTAATAGTACTTTCAACGACACACAAATATTTTCGTATTCCATACTTTATCCGAAATTCTTTATGCTATTACACAAAAAATATAATATTTTTTTAACTTCATTACAGTACGAACGTACCTCATCTGTATTCATCATTTGACGTGCAGTTTCCGACTTGATTGAGTGAGCAAAATCAAACTTTATTCAAGAAGTTGGAAATTTCACGTGGAACGTAGCAAATGAGGTGCGTTCGTACGATAATGAAGCTTTAAAAATATCACTCTCATATATCAATCTCATAAAATCGTAAATAATTAATTACAATTAAAATGCGCACCAACAATGTTCTCTCTATACACATTATGTTATGGAATACTTTTGTGTGGCCTTGTAAATCAATAACAAATGTTCTTTGCACAACAGATTATGCAAAATCTATATTATAATATGTACTTTATGATGCATATCAATATTATTATGTTCGAATGAGTGTAATATTATTAAAATGCATTTGAAACTTTTTTTTCCATTGACTGTAATGTAACGGAGTACTTTTGATTGTCCCTGTATTTGATCTATGCATCCTGTTTTCAGAAAATTTGAAATAACCTGAAAAAATTATGTAATAAGTATGTTATTTAAATTTCAAACGATTAAAATGCATTTGAAACATTTTTCCTTATTGACCGTAATGTAACGGAATACTTTTGATCGTCCCTGTAATTGATATATCCACCTTATTCTCATAAAATTTGAAATAACTCGACAAAATTGTGTAATAGTTATATATTTTAAATTTCAAAAGATTCGGTTGGGTAGTTTTTGCATTGTTATATGCGGACAGGCAGACAGACGGGCAGACAGACGGACGGACTGAACGACAACTATAGGTGCTACGTATTTACATAATTACGTACGCACCTAAAAAAGAAAAGAAAAAATCTAGAGTTTTTGATTGATTTATCATTATCTATTATATCCTGAATCTTGAATTTAAAAAAATGCTCCCCTTAAATAAGTATATAAGTTATATATAACATATCTAGAACAACATATGTGAAAATAATTAGATTTTTAGATATTTCTTTTACTAAAACTGATTTGATAAGTAGTTGGCTAGAGGTATTTTTTGCAAACTACACTGCCTGGCCATTGATGAACGTCCACATGCAATTTTAGACATTTTACTAAAAATCTAGAAAAATACATGAGGAATCATCCCGAAACTCTTAGTGTATAAAGATAATAGTATAAGTCATACATTTCCGTGAAGATTTTTTACCGAATCTACATAGGGGACCGTTAACAAATTAAAAAATAATGAATATCTTTTGAATAACCCTGTGAAAACTAATGTAGCAAAAGTGCTCAAACTCTAGATTATGATTAAGTGCCTTATTGTAATAAACGGTGTTCATTTTTATGCAAATAGCATGCATACTCGCAGAGAAATTAAGGTTTTCATAAAAATAGTCCCAAATGTTTCTAAGTTTTTAGCTTATAATTTTCAGAGTTCTTAATATAAAATAATATTTTTTTTCTGAAAATATGACAAACAGCATTGCACACAATAGCCTGTAAACAAATTTGAAAAATAAGAAAAATTGTATGAAAAATGAATAGGTTTATAAATAATTTTTCACTGCTCATGCGTCAACGATATCAACATTTCATTTGCATATTATGTTAGCTAAATGTATAGAGCAACTTTTGTGAAAGTCTCAAAATTATAGCTTAAAAATACTGAAAGTAATCATCTATAGAAAAAGGACAAAATCCGTTCTTCCCAAAATGAAGCAAAAAAATGAGGGATTTTATCCAAATGTAGTTGTACGTCCCATATTGTGTTTGTGTAGACTATATTGACACTAATCAATGAAAATATGGATACAATCCCTCTTGTTTTTGCTTCATATTGGGAATAACGTATTTTCAACTTATTCAATTGACGATTATTTTCAGAGTTTTCAAGTTATGATTTTGCAACTTTCACAAAAGTTGCTCTAATATACAGGGTGATTCATAAAAGATGGGCAGAACTTTAAGGGGTTATAGTACACTTAAAGACAAATAATATTAAATAGGAGACTAAGGGTCCCAGATGTATTCCCAAGGAGATAGGGGGCATTAAAGTTTAGGGTCCGAAATTTCAAATGATTATAAAAAATGGAAAAATTGGTCGATTCGTTTGCGGTTTTTGCAAAAAATTTTCTTTATGCCAGTATTTTCTTGAAATAAAATTTTAAAGTTCAATTTCAAAATATGCCGATAGGGGGCGCTTTAGACTTTGGAGTAACAAACAACTATTTTTTAACGTTATTTTTTGTATTTCTTTAAATGATTTCGAAAGCTTAGACTTAAACTTAAATTTTGATCTAAAAATCTGAGTCCTAACGAGTAGTTAAGTAGCGTAAACTGAAATTTGAAATTTGAAACCCTTCTCCCCCCAGAACAAAAATCAGTTATTCCCGATCTTTGTGTCGTAGATTAGGCTCAAACTACTGCCGCGTTTTGCTAAAATTATTCTTTATGTCAGTATTTTCTTGAAAATAAATTTTAAAGAAAAGTTTCAAAAAATTCCGATAGAGGGCGCTTTAGACTTTGGAGTAACGAACAACTATTTTATACCGTTATTTTTTGTGTCTCATTAAATGCTTTCTAAAGCTTAGACTTAAACTTAAATTTTCAGCTCAAAATCTGAATCGCTGAGCGTGGTTCAGGAGCGAGGGGAGGGGGTTCAAATTTCAACTTCTGAACATAGTTCAGTTTGCACTACTTAACCATGCCCAACGATTGTGTGCTGTGATACGAGGCAAAAATACAACTTTCGCCAAGGACTGCATAGTCGGAATTCACTCATAAAGTCACTGGCACAGTTGGAAACGTCGCTCATGCAAACGTTAAAGCTCCATTCCTGACGCTAGTCACCGGGTGAAGAAGGAGACAGAAAGCATGCAAATGTCAAATGGGGAAGAAGAAGAACACGTATGCAAAATTTCGACACGATTCAGGCAAAAAAACCACTGAACGGTGAGTCAAGTGTAAGTCGCTGTAGTAATGAATCGGAAGATGGTGCCCTTCACGAATAAGGAAAAGGCTGAGATGCATTTAATTTACGGAGCGGCAGATGGAAATGGTGCAGAGGCACAACGAATGTACGGAGAGCGATTTCCCAACAGGCGGTTGCCTAATCGCAAAACTTTCGAGCGCTTGCACAGACAGTTGTGTGAGACGGGATCATTTCTCGCTTCCCGGTCGAATGCAGGTCGTGCAAAAAAGGACGAATCAGTAGTTGTTGCAGAAGCCATTCTGGATGTAGTAGCGGCGCAGCCAAGTACAAGTACACGAACAGTGGCTAGGCAGGTGGATACCTCACAGTCCATGACTTGGAGAGTACTGAAGGATGAACATTTGCTCCCGTTTCATGTGCAACGAGTCCAGAAACTGTCTCCAGGGGATTATCCAAATCGTATTGAATTCGCCCGCTGGTTTCTGCAGCAGAACGCGCTAAATCCACATTTTGGACGAACTGTGCTTTTCACCGATGAATGTACCTTCACACGTGAAGGTACATTTAACACACACAATGCACATGTATGGGCGGATGTCAATCCACATGCTACGTATCCACATGCTCATCAGAGACGCTTTTCCATCAATGTTTGGGCAGGAATCCTCGGAGACCACCTAATCGGACCGTACATTCTTCCTGAACGCCTCAACGATAAAACATACCTCACATTTCTGCAACATGTGCTGCCAGACCTGTTAAACGTTGTTCCTACACGCATCCGGCGGGTCATGTGGTTCCAGCACGATGGAGCGCCAGCCCATTACGTACGAGACGTCCGCAACTATCTTGACATCACATTTCCGAACAGATGGATTGGTCGAGGTGGTCCTGTTGCTTGGCCTGCTCGCTCGCCAGATCTTTCACCCCTCGATTTCTTTTTTTGGGGACAATTGAAGGCTCTTATGTATGAGACACCCATTGAATCCCCCGAGGAACTGGTCGCCAGACTTTTCGCCGCTGTAGGGGAAGTGCTCGAAAAGCCTGATGTTTTCGCGAATGTTCGCCGTTCCATTCTTCGCCGTTTTTCTGCGTGCATAACCTCTGGTGGTCACAATTTTGAACATTTATTGTAATTACATGTTAATAAATATGCTTTGGTAACATAATCCTAATTTGTGTCTTTTTACCTCGTATCACAGCACACAATGTGTGGACATGGTAAACTGAACTGTGCTCAGGAGTAGAAATTTCAAACCCCTCTCCCCAGAAACTTAACCACGTCTAACGATTCAGATTTTGGGCTGAAAATTTAAGTCTAAGCTTTAGAAAGCATTTAATGAGACACAAAAAATAACGGTATAAAATAGTTGTTCGTTACTTCAAAGTCTAAAGCGCCCTCTATCGAAATTTTTTGAAACTTTTCTTTAAAATTTATTTTCAAGAAAATACTGACATAAAGAATAATTTTAGCAAAACGCGGCAGTAGTTAGAGCCTAATCTACGACACAAAGATCGGGAATAACTGATTTTTGTTCTGGGGGGAGAAGGGTTTCAAATTTCAAATTTCAGTTTACGCTACTTAACTACTCGTTAGGACTCAGATTTTTAGATCAAAATTTAAGTTTAAGTCTAAGCTTTCGAAATCATTTAAAGAAATACAAAAAATAACGTTAAAAAATAGTTGTTTGTTACTCCAAAGTCTAAAATGCCCCCTATCGGCATTTTTTGAAATTGAACTTTAAAATTTTATTTCAAGAAAATACTGGCGTAAAGAAAATTTTTTGCAAAAACCGCAAACGAATCGACCCATTTTTCCATTTTTTATAATCATTTGAAATTTCGGACCCTAAACTTTAATGCCCCCTATCTCCTTGGGAATACGTCTGGGACCCTTAGTCTCCTATTTAATATTATTTGTCTTTAAGTGTACTATAACCCCTTAAAGTTCTGCCCATCTTTTATGAATCACCCTGTATATAGCTAACATAATATGCAAATGAAACTTTTAATATCGTTGACTCATCCGCGACACAGTTCATTACAATAAGGCAATTAATCATAATCTAGAATTTAAGAGCTTTTGCTACATTAGTTTTGACAGGGTGGTTCAAAAGATATTCATTATTTTTAGTTTGTTGGCTGCCTCCTATGGAGTTTCAAGCAAAATCTTTTACGGAAATGTATGACTTATACTATTATATTTATACACTAAGAGTTTCGGGAAGATTCCTCATGTATTTTTTAGATATTTAACAAAATGTCTAAAATTGCAAGTGGACTTCATCAATGGCCAGGTAGTGTATTTGCACGAATATTTGGTTTAATTAACAAATATTGCTGTCATGGAAATATCCTAATTCTTATAAGAATGGTGTGAAGAAATGTATTTTGGGGATAAACATTTGTCGTTCAAATGCATGTAAAATATTTGTATGGTGATGATTGAGGTGTAACATCAAGGTTTAATGTCTGAGTTGCCTTTATGCTCAATGTAAGAACCGAAGCTGCTTTATTAAAAAAAAAAAAATTTGAAGGAAAAATAAAGATTTAAAAACCTATTTTTTGAGAGCTTTTTTAAAAGAGGTATGTGGGATAAAAGATTTGGGGCTTGTGGAGACAGATTTGTGGCAGTAGAGGACACGTGGCTACATCTTTAAGATCTCAAGTCCAAAATACAGTAGCCATTTCTCATGGCTATTTCCATGAGTACTTGTAGTGTAAGTCACAGGCTAGGATTTTTGGCTACCAGTATTATAGAACAAAAAAAATGTGATTAATTTTATGGGCACATTCTCATTAATTGAATAAGGCCAAGCAGAATTTTCCAAAATAACGGTGGCTAACAAGAATAGCAATTAATAAGTTATGTGACTTACACTACAGAACCCATGGAATTAGCCTCATGCATTGTCATAAATTGAGTCCTGTAAGCTCGAAACCATCTTTATTAAAACTGACATTCTTCCCTCTCTTTCTCTCATCCGTCTAAAAATATGTTAATGCAGTATCTATGGTTCTGAAACTAATCTAAGACAATCGTTTTCGATATTCGACATCAATCATTGCAGTAAAAATATTTTATATACTCTAAGGTCAGTAACTATTCATTGACCTTTCAATCGCATTATGATCCTAAATGTAACAACGAAGTGTTTTATAGTTATAAATTCTTTGCATAAGATTTTTAATAGTAAGAATGCTACACCCACGTAAATGGTGTAAATATTAATCACATTAAAAATATTATGCTTCAAAATGTTTCATTGTTCTTTCTAAATACCATTCGGCAAATGATTTTGTATGAAAAGTGCGTACATTTTTACTCGTAAGCGAATTAAGTAAATTTTACACTGATTATTTTAATGCTACATAATCGTAGCTTGAGGAAAAAGAGATCTAAATATCTTGCCGTAAATATTCTTATGTATTTAATTTATTTTATAATTTAAATAAATAGCGTAGTTCATTAATTTTAAAAAATGATTTATTTTTTTGACAACCAAATTATCAGTTTTATCTTAAGAAAGCATATGACGTTCGAAACATTTGCCTTTCATTAATCAGCATTAGGAAACATCCATAACAATAGAAAATGTTTTAAAAACAAACATTTTTTGAAAAAAATATTTTTTCACTTTTTTTAATGATATTTTAAATATTTAAACTAAATGTTTGCTAAAATTCATTAAGGAAAAAAATATCACGAAAGTAACATCATAAGACATCGTAACACATTTTGCAAAATTATTGCAAGTAATGCATGTGCTATCAGAGGAGTTTAATCATTAATACTTTTTAAAAAGATATAATTATTTTGCTATATAATGTGCAATTTTAACAGCAATTGCAACAGTTTTATTGTGGTCAAGAGATTAAAACATTTTCATTTATTATCAACAAAAGACAGATGATTGCTGTCAAAAATTGCATATGGTTTATGAGAGTAGAAAAAAGGTATATTTAAGTGATTATATAAAATTTATCCTAATATTTTGTAATAAAATAATAATAAATTTATGTAGTAGTTTGATCTCATGGTCAGAAGAAAAACCATGGACATTGCCATAATCAGTTATGATCCCTTGAGTTAAATGCACAATAATTATTTCACTGATACTTTCGTATATAATATGGAACAGAAAGATGATATTAACTGTTGATATATTGATTGATAAAAAATTTAAATATTACAAAGAAGTAGTTTAGTATATATATTTTTAATTATATAATGTAAAATTATCATCATTTCATGATAAACGATGTTAATGTTTGAAGTTTTATTTCCAGTGGGTAGCTATATAGCCGCCAGAATTATAATAAATACATTGTACACATAGTACTTCAATGAATTCCAGATTTAATCAATCATAATAAGATATTTCAGCATTAAATTTGAATTTTTTTTCATTAAAAAACAGCAGAAGGAACATCAACTAACGTTTTGTAATTTTTATTTAACTGATGTGTGATCGCATGAATATGCATGCATAACAACTAATTGAAAAGTGTTGAGAAGAAATTCAAAACGGAGGGACTGTCAACACTGTTATATAGATGTTATAGGATTTTGTTATATAGAGGCTCGACTGTATTAAGAAAATTAGATTAGGTAAGCTTTGGCATGTAATGAAATTTTTAACATTAACTGCTGAAATCATTTAACGAATATTTTGTTCTTTTTTAGGTGCTTCCATAATTATAAAATGCATAGCACCTATAGTCATCGTTCAGTTTGTTCGTCCGCATTTAACAGTGCAAAAATTACTTAACCGAGTCATTTGAAATTTAAAATATAGAATTGTTGCATAACTTTGTCTCGTCATTTAAAATTTTATAGAAATCTGGTGTACAGATCAATTACAGGTACAATCAAAAGTATTCTGTTATATTAAGGTGAATAGGAAAAAATAGTTTCTGGTGCATTTTAATATGTTACACACTTACGAATATAATAAAATTTTTATGAATCGATGAAGGATATACTAAAATATACATTCTGTACAATCTCTTGGGGAAAGAATATTTTTTACTAATTTACAGGGTTACACAAAGGTATTCTAATACATAATTGTATAGAGTGGAAATTGTTTGGGGCGCCTTTTAATTATATTAAAATGTTTCACATTTTATGATATTGATATATGTTGCTGAGGCTTACTACGAGTTACTTCTTGATTAATATAAATCAGATAGTACAGGGTGGTCATAAAAAAACTTTGCCGATATACGGAGCTTTAGCGGCCAGTCCGTTCAACCGACCGAAATGAAATTTCAGATACAGCTATTCAGAGGTATGAGCTCGAGATTCTGTGAACGACAACAAAATAGCGCTCTCGGTTACGGTTATAGTTACAGAAACTCGAAAATTTCCAATGGCAACACCCGTTTTTTTTCATCGCAAAATGCTCAGCGCATGCGAAAACCATAAAGAGCGTTGGAACCGTACGTGTATCGCAAGAAACGGACATGTTATGCACGCACAAAAAACCGTTCTGCGAATCCTCCCCCCCATAAAAAAAACTCAATTGGGGTGCAAGGAGGAAATTTGTATATGACACAGAGTCAGTACACTAATCTCTGATTACAATACAGATCGAAGAAACAAAAACTTTTATTTTGATTATACATTTTCCACATGGGTGTCATCACAGGCAATTAATGGTGATGGCACTCATGTGGAAAATGTGTAATCAAAATAAAAGTTTTAATTTCTACGATCTGTATTGTAATCAGAGATTAGTGTACTGACTGTGTGTCATATGCAAATTTCCTCCATCCGCCCCAATCGAATTTTTTCTATGGGGGGGGAGGATTCGCAGAACAGTTTTTTGTGCGTGCATAACATGTCCGTTTCTTCGATACACGTACGATTTCAACGCTCTTTGGGGTTTTCGCATGCGCTGAGCATTTTGCGATGAAAAAAAATGGGTGTTGCCATTGGAAATTTTCGAGTTTCAGTAACTATAACCGTAACCGTGAGCGCCATTCTGTTGTCGTTCACAGAATCTTGAGCTCATACCTCTGAATAGCTATATCTGAAATTCCACCTCGATCGGTTGAACGGACTGGCCGCTAGAGCTCCATATATCGGCAAAGTTTTTTTATGACCACCCTGTACATTCAACGACACACAAATATTTTTGGATTCCAAACTTTATCCGAAATTCTGAATACTATTACACAAAGATCAAAATATTTTTTTAACTTCATTATAGAACGAATAACGTACTCATGTGCATTCATCATTTGACTTGCAGTTTCCGACTTGATTAGGTGAGCAAAAGAAAACTTTAATCAAAAGAGAAAAGAAAAAATCTAGATTTTTGATTGATTTGTCATGTTTAACTATTATATCCTGAATCTTGAATAAAAAAAATGCTCCCCTTAAATAAGCATATAAGTTATATATAAGATATCTAGAACAGCATGTGTGAGAATAATTAGATTTCTTGATATTTCTTTTACTAAAACTGATTTGATAAATAGTTGGCTAGAGGTATTTTTGCAAAATACACTAACTGGCCATTGATGAACGTCCACTTGCAATTTTAGACATTTTGTTAAATATCTAGAAAAATACATAAGGAATCACCCCGAAACTCTAGTGTATAAATATAATAGTATAAGCCATACATTTCCGTGAAGATTTTTTCCCGAAACTCCATAAGGGACCGTCAACGAATTAAAAAATAATAAATATCTTTTGAATAACCCTGTCAAAGCTAATGTAGCAAAAGCGCTCAAACTCTAGATTATGATTAAGTGCCTTATTGTAATAAACTGTGTTCATTTTTATGCAAATAGCATGCATACTCGCAGTGAAATTAAGGTTTTGATAAAAATGGTCCCAAATGTTTCTAAGTTTTTAGCTTATAATTTTCAGAGTTCTTAATATAAAATATTATTTTTTTCTGAAAATATGACAAACAACATTGCACACAATACCCCGTAAACAGATTTTAAAAATAAGAAACATTGTATGAAAAATTAGTAGGTTTATTAAATAATTTTTCACTACGCATGCGTCAATGATATCAAAATTTCTTTTACATATTATGTTAGATAAATGTATAGAGCAACTTTTGTGAAAGTCTCAAAATCATAGCTTAAAAATACTGAAAGTAATCGTCTATGGAAAAAGGACAAAATCCGTTGTTCCTAAAGTGCAGCAAAAAAAATGAGGGATTTTATCCAAATGTAGTAGTACGCCCCATATTGTGTTTGTGTAGTCTATATTGTCACTTATCAATGAATATATGGATACAACCCCTCTTGTTTTTGCTTCATTTTGGGAATAGCGTATTTTCAACTGATTCAGTTGACGATTATTTTCAGAATTTTGAAGTTATGATTTTGCAACTTTCACAAAAGTTGCTCTAATACATATAGCTAACATAATATGTAAATGAAATTTCGATATCGTTGACGCATGCGCGACACAGTTTATTACAATAAGGCACTTAATCATAATCTAGAGTTTAAGAGCTTTTGCTACATTAGTTTTGATAGGGTGGTTCAAAAGATAGTCATTATTTTTAATTTGTTGGCGGCTCCCTATGGAGTTTCGAGAAAAATCCTTCACGGAAATGTATGACTTATACTATTATATTTATACACTAAGAGTTTCGGGATGATTCCTCATGTAATTTTCTAGATATTTAACAAAATGTCTAAAATTGCAAGTGGACGTTCATCAATGGCCAGGTAGTGTATTTCTACGAATATTTGGTTTAATTAACAAATATTGCTGTCATGGGAATCTCCTAATTCTTATAAGAATAGTGTGAAGAAATGTATTTGGGGGATAAACATTTGTTGTTCCTAATGCAAGTAAAATATTTGTATGGTGATGATTGAGGTGTAACATCACGGTTTAATGTCTGAGTTGCCTTTATGCTCGATGTCAGAACCGCAGATGCTTTATTAAAAGAAATTTTTGAGGGAGGAATAAAGATTTAAAGACCTATTTTTTGAGAGATTTTTTAAAAAGGGGTGTGAGAGATAATCTGATTTGGAGCTTATGGGGCAGATTTGTGGCAGTAGAGGACACGTGGCTACATCTTTAAGATCTCGAGTCCAAAAGACAGTAGCCATGTCTCATTCATTGTCATAAATTTAGCACTATAAGCTCGAAACCATCTTTATTAAAACTGATATTCTTCCCTCTCTTTCCCCACATCCGTCTAAAAGTATGTTAATGTAGTAGTAGTATGAATCTGAAACTGATCATATAGACATCTAAGACATTCGTTTTCGATATTCGACATCAACCATTGCAGTAAAAATATTTTATATACTCGAATGTCAGTAACTATTCAATCACCTTTGAATCGCATTATGATCCTAAATCTAACAAAGAAGTGTTTTATAGTTATAAATTTTTCGCATAAGATTTTTAATAGTATGAATGCAACACCCACGTAAATGGTGCAAATAATAATCACATTAAAAATATTATGCTTCAAATGTTTCACTGTCCTTTCTAAATACCATTCGGCAAATGATTTTGTATGAAAAGTGCTTACATTTTTACTAGTAGGCGAATTAGGAAAATTTTACACTGATTATTTTAATGCTACATAATAGAAGCTTGTGGAAAAAGAGAGCTAAATATCTTGCCGTAAGTATTCTTATGTATTTAAGTTCTTTTATAATTTAAAGAAACAACGTAGTTCATTAATTTTCAAAAATGATTTTTTTTTACAACCAATTTATCAGTTTTATCGTCAGAAAGCATATGACATTCGAAATATTTGCGTTTGATTAATCAGCATTAGGAAACATCCATAACAATAGAAAATGTTTTAAAAACAAACATTTTTTGACAAAAATATTTTTTAACCTTTTTTAATGATATTTTAAATATTTAAACTGAATGTTTGCTAAAATTCATTAAGGAAAAATTATCACGAAAGGAACATCATAAGACATCGTAGCACATTTTGCAAAAAATTCATGTAATTGCAAGTAATTCATGTGCTATCAGATGAGTTTAATCCTTTTTAAAAAGATATAATTATTTTGCTATATTATATGCAATTTTTCAAACAGCTCTGTTGTGGTCAAAAGAGTAAAACATTTTCATTTATTATCAAGAAAAGACTGATGTTTGCTGTCAAAAATTGCATATGGTTTATGAGAGTAGAAAAAATGTATATTTAAGTGATTACATAAAATTTATCCTAAACATATATTATAATAAAATAATTATAAATTTACATAATAGTTTGGCCTGATGGTCAGAAGAAAAACAATGGACATTTCCATAATCAGTTATGGTCCCTTGAGTTAAATGCACAATAATTATTTCACTGATACTTTCGTATATAATATGGAACAAAAATATGGTATTGACAGTTGATATAATAATAGATAATAAAAAATATTAAATACTACAAAGCAGTAGTTTAATATATGTATTTTTATTTATATAATGTAAAATTATCATCATTTCATGATAAACGATGTTAATGTTTGAAATTTTATTTCCAGTGGGTAGCTATATGGCCACCAGAATTATAATAAATACATTGTACACATAGTACTTCAATGAATTCCAGATTTAATCAATCATAATAAGATATTTCAGCATTAAATTTAAATTTTTTCATTAAAAAACAGCAGAAGGAACATCAACTAACGTTTTGTAATTTTTATTTATCTGATGTGTGATCTCATGAATATGCATGCATAACAACTAATTGAAAAGTGTTGAGAAGAAATTCAAGACGGAGGGACTGCCAACACTGTTTAAATTAAATCAGCTTTTAAATATTATTTCATATTAACAAACACATAATTTGCAGACCAAATTAAAAAATATATATTTCGTTTACTATTTAAGCATGAGTAGGGACCGATATTAAGATAATTCATTAAGTTAGCTTTACAATTAATGTTAAATTTTCGTTATAAATAAATTAAACTAACTGATTACTAAGAAATAAAAATAAAATACAAAGAATGTGTAGACCTAAAATCCTAATTTCGGATAAAATGAAATTAAGATAAATCTCAGACCTTTTTAAAAGTTTATATTTTAGATGTGCCTTATCGTTTTGTTAACAAAAGGATCGCACAACAGATGTTTAGTTGCAGTATTGTTGGAAATAAACAAACGTGTTTTGAGCGAAGAGTTTTTACAAGGAAGGTCTCCATAGGACCACATTCCGAAAAATCTGAGAAAATTACAGAATGTTCTTCTCATGAGGATAGATGTATATATACGTTTATAAAAAAGAACGAAAATATTGTTATTTGACGATTTTTCAGCGGTTGGCGATGAATATACTTTAAAAAATTACTTTAACTTTTGAAATTACTTTCAAAAATTACTTTTTCTTTTGAAATTACTTTAAAAAAATAATTTTTCTTACTCAGCTTGTTTAAATAAATATTATTTAAATAAATCTAATTTTGTCAGTTTTAGTTTGTTTCAGTTCTCATTTTGTCATATCGATATTTATATGCATTTATATTAAATTTTAACCATAAAAATTACGATTTAAAACAAAATTCAAAATTTAAATAAATTTTAATTTTTTCAAGATCAAAATTAAGTCCAGTTGAGTATTATCCATTCAACTCTTTACTATGAAAATCACTTTTGGTTTTATTTTTGAACACGCATAAAAGTGTACTTTAAAAAATTTCTGCATGAAATCCTTTTTATGCAAGAAAATATTCTTTCAGGGATAACTGCCGAAACAAGCAGTATATATATATATATATATATGTAATACAATGTATAAATACATTAAAATCTCTCATTTTAAGGTTAAATTTATAAAACATTAATTTCATGCATTCTAAAAATCCATTAAAAAACAATTTTCAGTAACATTAAAATCGTCTGCTTTTGGAGAGAAGTGCTGTTCGCCAAATTGCGTGACGCTTTCGTCTTTTCATGCCAAATATTCAAAAATATTTTTTCTGCAGACTTTTTACTGTTATTCCGCCGCTAAACTTGTTTGATCCTTTATTACCTACATGAGAAGTTTAACTAGTATTTTTTTTTTCAAAATATTGTGAATGTGCCTAGTATGGAGACCTACCTTGGTATTTATAAGATTATTTAATAAACAAAATTTACCAGTAGCTGACATTCTGCGTTTTTTTATATTATGAAGAATTAGTAATAAGTTATTAAATAATTCGAAGACGGGTGTGATAATTCATCATCATCACATATTTTTACGGCTTAGAGTTTTCTTTTAATTTTTTTCTTTTTTCAGTTGACAAATATTTCAAATGGATGATGCAGCAAGATACTCAAAAACATAAGAAAATGCTCTTCGATATGATGTAGCACATTATGAAATCTGATTAATGTGAATATTTCAGCAAATTTGGTGATTGTGTAGAAACATAGCTCAAGATGTTGTGCAATAAATTATTTTGATTAATTATTTTTTGTATTCTTTAATTTGCAAATAAAACATATTTTTTGAAAGTTTCACATAATACACAAAATTAGACAAATTTACTTCTATTATAAAATTAAATAAATATATTTAGACTATACACTTGAAAAAAGCTGCAGCAGAGAATCCAGACAATGTCCGTAAAAAACGGACTTTATACCTATATCAACGGATTTTGCCATTACATTAACGATCTTCGCACGTAACACACAAAAAATTACGGAAGTTGACCGTTTTTGTGAAAAAAGTGACATATTCCACAAATTTACTGGATAATTCACGGTAAAGTACCGTAAATTTACAATTTTTTGCATAGTATACCATATTTTTGTTTGAAAAAGTAAAGGATAAATATTATACATGAAAAGTGAAATTCAAATCCTTATAAAAAATTTATTTTTATATATTATATTGGACAAGATTATGGTACAGTATTTCATTTCTACTATTGAGTAAGAATTTAAATTTTAATCCAAAATATACCTCATAAAAAAAACCTTCAGTACGAAAACCATAAGTGATTGATTTCTCTATATCATTTGACACACACATACATACAAAGAAAAAAAAACTAGTTTTGTGAATGCATTTTGAATACATGTATATATACATGTATATATATTAACAAAATGAATATTGAAGTAAAATTGTTGTCTATTGACGAAATGAATAATTTATTTACAGTTTTTGTAACTCAAAATTTACTTGGACATGAGAAAAATTCATTCATAAAAATATACATATTCATAAATTAGTGAAGCATTTTATCCTACCTATTTTTCATCCCAGGCAAAATTTAATAAATTTCTAAAAATGTATATACTTAAAATTAAAAAAAAAAAAATCTATTTCAGTAAAACATGATTATGAAACAAAATGCTATTTCAGTAAAACTTGAATTATGAAACAAAATGCTATTTAAATATTTTGTAAAACTTTTATTTAATAATGTAAAAGAAAAGTTTGATATTTATACGGTAAATAATGGATGTATCTTTTCGAATAAAAGTTGCATAAATTAGAAGTAACAATTTTCGAAAATAAATTTTATATATATATATATATATATATATATATATATATATAACTTTAAAATTTTACAAAATGTTAGTTGTTTTACTTTGGAATGTAAATAACATTCTAAACGTAATTCAAACAAATTTTAAAGTAGCATAAAAATTGCATTTTTAACTCTATAATTCGAAAATATACTTTGTTCTACGTAACCAAGACATTTAGATTTTAGTCAGCTTTAGTATATTCCGATAAATCTAATATATAAAATTCTCGTGTCACAGTGTTAGTTGCCATACTCCTCCGAAACGGCTTAACCGAATTTGATCAAATTTTATATGTATATTCAGTAGGTCTGAGAATAGGTTGTTATCTATGTTTAATACCCCTAAGTGTTAAGGGTGGCCCACCCCATAAAAATTTCTCCGAAACGGCTTAACCGATTTTGATGAAGTTTTCATACTATGGCGTCATAAGCATTAGTGTCCATGTCCATTCATTGTTGAAATGCTTTGCGAATTATTATCTTTGTGGTTTAATATTTTTTACCGTTCATGCTAATGAAACTTCTGCGTTTGTTTTCTTTATGAAGTCGGATAGTAAGTTGTGAACTTAATTTCAATTGAAGTTACCGTAGAAAATATGTTTATTAGAATGTAAATTA
The DNA here is from genome assembly GCA_964019185.1 of Maratus speculifer. Classification (NCBI taxonomy): domain Eukaryota; kingdom Metazoa; phylum Arthropoda; class Arachnida; order Araneae; family Salticidae; genus Maratus; species Maratus speculifer. The sequence goes on from OZ025292.1 coordinate 421,114,247, forward strand.
GAAATAACAACGTTTGATGTTTAAAAAAATATTTGGCACAAACGTCATATCGGCTTTGGCGCGATGTTTTTTCCAACTATTTGGTGATAACTTAATTTTTGAATATCAGTTACACACATATTTTAAAATTATTTACTATTATTTGAAAGAGGAAATAATAAATAAGTAATATTTTATACAATAACTATGTAGAACAAAACCATTTATGTCATTTTAAAAAATAAAAAATAAAATTTCTCATTAAATAAACAACAATAGCCAGGTCACCCTGTCAGGCAAAATAATGAAAATTAAGTATCTCGGTGCATATATTATGCTTGGGACACGTAATTATACATGTAAAATAAATTGCCACAAAATTCTATAATTTTTTTTTCTTTCCAAGGATCTATACTGTAAAAATATTTTTATTTATTTATCGTATTTTAAATGAGCTGAATTAAAGATGTATGTATATTTTAATTTTATGTGTTTTAAATTAAAGTGACGCATTTTAAATTAAATGAGTGAAAAGTTTATATTTTAAATGATATGGTGGCGTTGAAAGAATGTTTGGCAATTTATCAGCTGCACTCAAAGTAACATAAAAGAACCGAAATAACCGTTTGTCACATAAAAAATGAAGCGGGTAGACCGGAACTGTTGATGACAGTCACATGATTTAGGCTTTTATTTTATAGATTTTTGATGATTATTTCATGATTAATTGTTAATTACATAAGTTTTGTTCTCACGTTTACTTAAATAAGTGCTTTCATATAACCTCCTAAGTACTCAACGCGTGTGACGAGCTTCCGCCAACAACGACTATTGTGTTACACGGATAAATTATTCTTATAAATTTATTAGTTTTTATTTATTATTAACTGTTTGGAAAATAGTTACTATCCACGGCAGAGAAATGGGAAATCTAAAGTACACCGGAATTTTTTTATTCGTTAAATTCCGCAACTTATTTTATTTCATTCATTTATTTTATTCATCCATGTTTAATGTCCAAAATTGGAATATTTCTGTTGCCACGATGAGAAAAAAGTATTAAAAAGCTACAAAAATTTTAACAACTTAAAAAAAATAAAATATAGCTTTCAAACAAATTACATTTAAAAGTACATTTTTTCCTCTATACGACGATGTCAAAATTGAAAATGTTTAAAGTTTAGAAGTTTAAAAATTTGCAGAACCGAAAATTGTAAAACCGAAATTTCACTTAAAATTTGTATATTATTGATACAGGAATAAAAATTTTTAATACATGGCGTACGTAATATAAGACTCTGTTATTACGAAAACCAAGTTTTGATCATCAGAAAAATGATGTTTCTTCTTATTACTTTTTTAAAATATAGATTTTTTTTAGGTACTACTCTGTTATTCCGTCGACCGATTTCGCTAAATTATACAAATTGCTAAACTATTAGCCAAATTATACATATTGACGTAATTTTTATTTTAAATAATAATAATAATAATAATAACAAATAATTAGTAGAATATTAATAAAAATACAAATAAAAAGTCGAAATAAAAATCACTTAATGACTATTTAAACACGTTTATCGTATTTAATATCATTGAATTGACATTCACGATCATCCATTATTGGCATTTAATCTTATAATTTGGCGATAGTATTTTGGTCGACGGGATAACAGAGTAGTACCCTTTTTTATAAGTCTAAAATTTTAGTCTTTGAAAATATAATTTTCCAAATAATCGTTGTAATTTGATAAATCACATTTTTTTTTTGTTTATTAATTTGTTTATTATTAAACGATACTATAATAAAAATATTAAAGTCAGTGGGTGCAAAATGTAGTGAGAATCATTCTAGAGAAATATTGTGAAAGGTAAATAAATTAAGAAAATAAAATATACTAAATAATATTAATTATTGTATGCATGTATATGTATGTGTATGTATGTACAATCAAAGAATATATATATTATTATTATACTGTTTTTCATCATTAAGTAATTCAATTTGTTCTGGCTTTGAGGCAACTTTATTGAATGAAAGTAGAACAGCTCATCAGAATTTAAGCTGCCACTAAATATTGCGGCGGCACTCTATTACTTATCCTTTCAGGTGATTTTAGACAAACATTTCCAGTCATTCTACGTTCAACGTATGTTGATGAAATCAACGTCTGATTAAAATCATCGCCATTCTAGCGTAATGTTTAAAAATTGCAACTAAAAGTAAATATGCGCGTTCAAATGCTTCAAGATCCATCCGCTGAAACATTCTCAAAACAACTGTTAGATATCGGCGATGGAAAAATTACTGTACGTGAAACTGGATGCATAAAATTACCGACCGTTTTTTGAACAATCATTCATTCGCAAGATGCTCTCATTGACCAGATATTTCTCGATGTACACACACAATACATTAATCATGAGTGGCTGGCTGAAAGAGCAATTTTAATAGCAGTAAAAGTGGTCATCAACGAATTGAATCTGAAGATACATAAGTTGTTGCCAGGGAACTTAGTGACATACAAATAAATTGATTGAGTTTGCGATGCTACCGAAGCTTTCCATCACAGTTTTTAAATTCATTAGATTTACCAGGCATGCCACCGCATAGTTGACGATTGAAGGTTGGATCACCGATTATTTTGCTTCGTAATTTAAACCCACCACGTCTGTGCAACTGCACGCGAGTTATTAAAAAATTAATAAATAATATTGTCGAAGCCACCATTTTCAATGGCAAATTCCGAGGTAAAAATATATTGCTACCACGAATGTCTGTTATACCCGCAGATGTGCCAATTCAATTCAAACGTCTTCGAGTTCCAATTAGATTGGCATTTGTAATGACTATCATTAAATCTCAAACCAAACGATGTCTGTTTGTGGATTAGATTTGAGTATACCATGTTTTTCACACGGGCAATTATACGTGGCATGCTCTCGATTGGGCAAACCATCCCGTTTGTTTGTGTTAGTTAATGATGGAATGGCAAAAAATATTGTACACTCTACGTGAAGAGATTGATACAGTTTTTGAGTAAAATAAATTTTAATGAATTAAAAATGTAAATGTTTGGTGTTTTGTTGTTTTTATATTCCGTCATCGTTCACAGCGCTCCATGCCTCTTCCACTCATTTACCACATCCTCACACACTTACAATAAATTAAACATATTTTTTTCTAATATAATAATCCCTAGAAATAATTTATATGGCAAAACAACGTTTGCCGGGCCTTCTAGTTTTTTATAAAAATCCGACAATTAAAAATGTTTAAAGTAGGTCATTTATTGAATTTATTTCTTTGTAAAGTAATCGGAGTTGCGATCTTTAAATTCCTATTTCAGATATTTTATTTTTTCAGTACATTACCAGGATCAGATTGATAATAATTTAACAAGCGCTTTTAATTGTTTTGCTGATATTTTTTGAATGATTTTTAAGTTGCTTTTCATAAAAAAATGAAACTTTCAATAATAAAAAAGTATATTTTTAAAAAATGAAAGTACATTGAAAATCCTCATTTTGAAAGAGCTTTTAGATAAGAAATTAAATTTTATGCATGGTAAATTAGGTGAAGATGCCGTAGATATTGAATTAATTTTTTTAACATTGTTTTTGTTTTTTATAAATATTCATTCATTTCTTGTTCAAGTTTTTAGCACTATGTATTACTGCGAAACAGTTTCATTTAACATATATTATAGAAAGCCACGGAAATTTAGTTCCATGAAACAAATGCGTTTTGGCATATTAACCCCAAGGTATGGGTAATATGGCCTACTACCTGGGGTACTTTCCCTAGATGGTCTTCTGGAGTTTCAACGTAAACGATTTTTTTTAGAAACAGTATAAAACATAATAGTACGAAGAAAAGTAACTATAATATTTAAGACATACTGAAGTTGTAAATTTATTAAAGATTAAAAAAATTGCAAAAACAAGAATGTAATAACGTTCATAATTTAATAAAAGAATAAACTAATATTAAAAAAGAGGTTATATTCTACTAAACATTTAAAAGAATTTAAAAGAATGAAGACTGTCAAGTATGCATATTTTTAAAGAATTTAATAAGCTTAAAAATCTATAAATCCACTGTCATAAAGTGCTTTAGAGTCGATCTCTTTGCTGATGTCTTTCATTAGTCTCCTTTTCTTTTCAGTAATATCTCAGATCTGGACAAAGTGCACATTTGTTTAAGACCTTTGAACAACTTTTATACTACCTCCGAAAATAAAGTTCGGTGAATAGTCTTGTAACATTAATGTAGATGAAATATTAACGAAAGTTATCATGCTATCCTTCGAATTAGTCACCTTTCATAACTATGCACGGCTGAGATCTGCAATACATGTCCTGAAAAATTCGCAAGAAGTGTTCTTTTGGGATGAAGGTCTAAAACTTCGTCATGTTTCGTTGAATGTCAGCAATAAGGTCAAATCTCTTTCAAAGAGAGTTTGAGTTGTGGAAATAAGAAGAAGTCTGGAGGATTGAGATCTGGCGAGTATGGTGGATGTTCAGTGTGCACCACGCCTCATGAATTTCTTTCAGTATGTTGCAAATATTAAAACCAAACTTTAAACTGTTCTTCTCTTATTTCATTTTCCTGTTCTCAGTGAATAACTAACACGCTGAACAAGCACTTTGTAAAACACGTCTTACGCAGAACATAAATGACGCTCAACTGAACAACGGCGGGGGGGGGGGAGACAAAACTTGCCTCTATGCAGGTGAAACGTTTTGTTTCCCCAGTGTTTCTAGACCGGCCGTTCTGAATTCATTCACCGAACTTTATTGTCAGAGGTAGTATTATCAACAGTTTCACTGAATGCATTCGATCCAATTACAAATTATTCTTTTTAGCGTCTTAATAAAATTGATTGCTTAGTAATTTTATATTGCTAAAATTGAATTGCTGGATTCATCTTATTTAATCAATTAAAAATAACTTTCATCTATCTTGACGGCAACTGATTCGGTCTTAAAACTCCATCACCAAATGGAAATGAATGGAAACTTAATTACAAGAAATTTCTTATTACTAATAAGAATGTATTTATTAAAATACAACACATTGCTCAGTGGTGTACAAAACAAGAATTTTAATATACATTTGTACAATTAAAATAAAATAAAACTATCAACGTGTCGCGCCGTCTTCTGCGGGCGTCTTCAGGAAAATATGATAACGGAAGAACTAAGTTTGCATCTTGATCGAGAGATAATATTTCTAATAAATTAAAATCTAAATAAATTCAGATTAATTAATCAAATTCAATATCAAATTCATTTAGATTTTAATTTATTAGAAATATTATCTCTCGATCAAGATGCAAACTTAGTCCTTTCGTTATCATATTTTCATAAAGACGCCCGCAGAAGCCGGCGCGATACGTTGATAGTTTTATTTTATTTTAATTGTACAAATGTATATTAAAATTCTTGTCTTGTGCACCACTGAGCAATGTGTTGTATTTTGATAAATACATTCTTATTAGTTATTTTTTATGGTGCAACTGTCCTCTATATATTTCTTATTGCTAGTCATTTAACTGCGATTCAATTTTTTCAAAGCAGAATAAATTAGGTCTTTTTTAAATTTGGCGGTATCCGGTTAGACATTGGCGAGCCTAGCACTTAGGGAGCAGAAACCCCTATTTATCTAAACTTAGGGGAAAGTTGGATAAAACCGGGAAATGTGATTTATGGCTTTATTTTTGACGGTATCTTGCAGAAGCTTCTAGAATTACTTTTAGGCGAGCGGCATGCCAGCTCCCAGTAAGCAGAAGTTGTGTAATTGAACTTATTTCGCAGTAATGATTTTTTAAAGATTTCACGTGACAGAGTTAGAAATTCGACGTTTGCAATATTACATTACCAATCGTAAATATCTAAAGATTTGGTTTAGATAAGTATAACGTATGATAGTCTATTATTTACTTGTTAGTTTAACGTTTTTTATTGATGTCTACGAGTTATCTGAACAACGCTAAAGTAATATTTCCTCAAAATGGCGTGGTCGGATAAAACTGGGATGCAGATGGTCAGACCATAACCGGAAGTTTCGAGTTGTTCTACGTTGTCTCAAGATCTAGGCAGTTATATCAAGCGTTCTTTTGCAGTCTCACCACACGATATAAAGCCTATTAAAGTACTAACGGATCCTAGGGCAATACGGAAATCTGACAAACGACGAGGGAAAACAGCTCTCCTTATTTCAATCCCCTACAAATTAGGACTCGAACAAGAAGATAATGAAAGGATGGGAAAACAATACGAGAAGAACTTAATCCTGAAGCGAAAACTTTCCATTATGACAGAAAATAAAAGTGAAAAAATTGATGTGGAATTAGAAGAGTCCGAAGAAAAAACTTACTTGACATTAAACGAGGAGGGAGATGAAAGTGAAGCATGGAAGCATGCATCTTTTGCAACGGCAATTATATGAACAGTCTAAACCTAAGGAGAGTTGGATACAGTGCCTTAACTGCAGAGGGTAGGCTTATGAAGAATGCAGCAATGCAAATGAACAAGATCGAACTTTTTTTTTGTGATTTTTGTGCCTAACAATTTCAGTTCTTCAAGTATAACTAAAATTATTGTTATTTTAAGTAGATTTGATATAGATTCACATTTTCTAAGTATAAAAGGTCAATTTTCCTTCAATACACTATATTAGTCCAAAGTTACAATGTACTTTTAATTAATTCTTCTAGTTCCCGATTTTGTCCGACCAGGTCGGACAAGTTCGTTGTTTTGTTCACATAGTGCGCAAAAATAAAAGAAAATCATTAGGGTCCCGGTTTTATCCAACTTTCCCCTATATTCTAAATATTACCGATATTTACATTTATTAAAATTATTTATAACTGCATTTAACATAATTTTTTTTAAGAATGATTAAAATGAATAATTATTAAACAATTATTTATAAGGACAATAAAGTATCTATATTATAAAGGCCAAACGTATCTGTGCGTAACGCATACGTCATTTTGCGCATGGTAACACTTTCAAATTTTAATAAAATTTTGGTATTTCAATTTTTGTTACTAAAAAGTTTTAAACTTCTAAATATGATACATTTTAAATTTTTACACCATCGTGTAGGGAAAAAAATAAAATTTACTTTTAAATGAAATTTGTTTGAAATCTGCACCTTAATTTGTTTATGAAATATTAATTTTTTGTAGCTTTTAATTCCGCTATTCTAATCGTGGCAACAGTAATGCTCCATTTCTATTAAAAGCACAGGAAAAAAGGGGAAAATATTGCTCTATCTTTATGTTGCCATTTTCTCTTTAAAAGGGAAAAGTATGAAATTTAAATATCTTCTGTTATAAAACCCGGTGAATTTTGATTTTATTTACAAAATTTGATTTACACGTAAAAAAATATCAACAGTTTTATATCTATTTCAGCTAATGGCATTGACACTTCAAGTTTTGGATGAAAATGATCAAAATGAAATGCCAATTTTTTTTGAAAAGGTGAATATAGTTGCGAAATGTGCATTTGTAAATTTTGATTTGGTGAAAATGATGCCGGTACAGATTTCACGGGAAAAAAATCTATGATTGAGTCAAAGTTGAATAAATGTTGCTTTACTAGCATACAATACTAGCATAAGAACCTTAATTGAAAACTTTATCATAAAAACATATCTTTATTATTTTTTACTGTTTACATATACGATTAAAGTTTATTTTTAACAATTTCTTCAACTGTCTTTTATAGAAATAGTATTTTGTTAATTTGACGATAAATATCGGTTGTTTAAGAGTTAGACGTACCAATATAAAATGCATTTTTTACTATAACCAATTTTGTAAGTTTATTATAAGTCAATGAAACAGTTCCTTCTTAAACATTTTCTTTCGTCAAAATTTGACGGGTTCTACCTAGTATTTATAAAGCAAAATGCATATAGAAACCTATACAATTATATTAACCGTAGATTTTAATTTTTCTTTACGTTATTTTAAACATTTTATTTTACATATTTAGATAAAATATTATTTTAATCACTGAATTTTTGAAATTAATTGATAAAAATCTTGATTTTATCACTGATTTATAATAACTGATATAAATCGTTGACAAGTTAGTTAATAGTCAAACCAAATTTAAAAAGTGAAGAAACAACTTAGCATTTGACCGCAACGGAAAATAATCGGCATCTTGCATCCCCCTCCCCCAAATTTCTAGCGACTCACCCTAAAGTATTGGGCAAGACACCAGTCCCACGTTGGTCTGAAGAAGAGGGAAATGGAGGCCACTTATGCTTTCCAGATAGGCATGTACAAATAGTACTCTCTAAAAACAACAGATTTACTTCTCTGCTGTTTATATAGACAAATAAAGAAGTCATGTAAAATATTTTCTATAATTACCAGAAATGTTAAGATGAAGAAAACTATAAAATGTACCACTTAATTAAAATATATATACAAACGGAAATTAAAGTATTTCAGGAAGCCCTTTTGCTTATATCGTGCTTACAAGTGATCTATTTGCTTACAAGTAATCGGCGTTTCTCTACAACTTCTGCTAGTCGGAGAAATACGTGATAAGGCATCTTGTACAACATGGCATGTCACCTCAAGCATAGCCTACAATAATACTACCAGCCGAGCCATTTCGCGAAAAACCGCCGAAAAAGTGAAGCTGGCAACAGCTTCAAACCCTGAACCATTTCATTGAACCACGTGTAAGTCCACGTGGCGCAAACCCTGCCCAAATTAGCATTGAATAAGCTGCTTTCTGTTCTGTGCACATGTTTGCACACGTGTCATTGTTTTGGTTCAGGGTTTACATGATTGGTCTGATTAACTTGGGCAAGGTATCAGCGTCCTCTGGCGGGAGACTTCATACATTAATCTCAAATAAACAGGCTTTTACTAGTATTATAGTAAGCTATGCCTCAAGTTACCCTACAATGTGCTTATAATGTCTAAATCATTTTAATGCTTAATAATTCATAGAATAATAACGATATAAACAAATGTATGGAACTTATGCATAGAACGACTCATATAATTTTTTTTACCAGAGTTCTCGGAGAATGGCGTTTCAGACATTCATCGGAGATCTGAAAAATATTACACATGGTTCAATGTGGCACAAACTGATGGTGAAGTATAGTAATAAAAATGATCTTACTTATTTTTTAAATTAATGTTTTTATGGTACTACTAGGTTATCCCGTTGACCAAAAAATTATCGCCAAACTATAAGATTAAATGCCAATAATAGATTATCGTGAATGTCACATTCAATGACATTCAATACGATTCACGTGTTTAAAATGTCATTAAGTGATTTTTTATTTCGATTTTTTATTAATATTTTATTAATAGCCTACTAATTCTTTGTTTTTTCGTTATTTAAAATAAAAATTGTGTCAATATGTATAATTTGGCTATTAGTTTGGCGATTTGTATATTTTGGCGAAATTGGTCGACGGGATAACAGTTTTTATATGATATCCCAATGTTTTCCATTTTTGTTCATTGTACTTTAATGCTTTTATCCTTTATCAATAAATTCGGTGTTATGTCAAAAAATATTAAAGAAAAAAAAGTTCAGATAATACCGTGACACCATCAAACTGCCACTATGTTTTCACATTATATATTTTATCATGTTTAACAGATATTCCGTCAATAATTTATTACACATTTCTTTAATATATAGCCTATCAATAATATTATTTAAAAATGTGGCGTTAGAGATAAAATAAAATGGGAGTATAAAACGCAATTAATTGTTTTTCACTCTTCTTGTCCTCCATTAAAAAAAAATTATAAAGTCTTTTGGATTTTCCTTTTTAATTTGAAGAACTTAATAAAACTACTCTTTTATTGAGAAACTTTTCGTGTTCAAACAATGTTGTGTCAAAGAAAGTAGAAAGTGAACTTTATCATTTGACTTCTTTTATTTTTATTCTCAAAGTGCCTGAAGCGTGTTTTTGATCGAGATTACAGAGCTTCAGCTATAATAATTTTAAAGATTTTTTATTTTTTCACAAAAAAAAATAAAATATATAATTTTTATTGTTTACTAAGCTTATTTTCAATGTCTTGAGAAAATAACAAATCGAAGCAAACAAATAAACAGAAATACGAAAGTATTTTGAGATTGGAAATTAAATCGTGCAAAGTAAAATAAAATAAAATAAAATAAAATAAAAGTAAAAAGTGTTTTAGGTTTCTAATATAGCTGTAAGATTAAAAATATTTGTAATGATCTGTGTTTTTTAATAAAAATAGTGATTTACATTCTGGTTACTTTTTACTTAATTTTTATCTATTGAAAAATAATGTGGTGCTATTTCTCAGAACTTTAAGTGTAACTAAATCTACATTCAGCTATAAAACTGAATTATCTAAACATTAAATTTCAAGAATTTTCAATATATATAATACATCTATTTAACTTTAATCTTAACACATAAAATCTAAAACACGTGAGAAGATATGCTAAAAGACATAATGAATGCAAATAAACTATGCAGCACTCAGACTGCTGTCTGCATTCCACAATGCTTCACAAATTTGAGTAGACATAAATAAATTATTTCGATATTGACGGAAATTTCCTTAAAATATTTTTTAGTTAATGTTATTTTAAATAATTAGTGACATTCTCTCAAAAAACAACTAATATACATGCTCATAATACATACGTACGTGCCCTAACCGTAAATAATGTATCGCTTTAATATCATTTAAGGAACATTTTACAATCAATATTGTACTATAGATAGTATATATTCTGCGATGCTTGGAATTTGTTGTTATAAACTGTCAAATGTACTTACGCATTTTGTCTTAAAATAAATGATGTATTTCTTTTATGAAAAGGAAAAAAGGTATCAAACCTAGAATAGGTGAAATGATAGGAATATTTATGCATCGGGGATACATTAGTTGCATTCTTTTACATTTTGTATGTAAAGGAAGAAAGAAAAATTCATGTGTGAAGCATAGATTATGAAGCATCTTCCAATATATCCAGAATAATGTAACAAAACTGAGCCGTTTAAATAAAGTCTATAAGTTAATATATTGTGTCTAATTTAACCATATGGAAAAGAATGATACATACGAAAATACAATTTGAATTTATTCATCTTTAATCGAAAAATTATCCGAATGCTTTTAATAGTCTTATGTATAATACATAGATCTGAATTCATTAATAGCATAAATGCCAAAAATTAGTCCAGTTAAGAAATAAATTTACTTTTATAGAAAATTCCCCTGAGACAATTTCTGTTAATAAGGAGATTGGTATGTGAATCCTTGTAACCCTAAATATGCGATAAAGAATTTAATTTCATTGAATGAAAAGCCAAAAATAATTTACATTTTAAAGCTCATACCGCATTCTATAAAACACTTCCAGCAATTTTTACTCAGAGATAGTACTCTAACCTAATTCTTTTGAGTGTTTTGAGTGTCCCTGTATATGAATGACAAATGCTTATGAATATCCATTTATATCGCAATCATCTTATAGTAAAGTTTAGCAATTTATATTTCTAATAATATATTTGAAATAACTTAAATTAATCAAAATATTCTTCAATTGATGTTTCGAAGTGTACCGCAATTCCATGGAATTTTTATGGCTGTCCCTGTAAATGAACTATTAATTCCAGATACTATATACGGTAGTAAGCATGTTTTGGTGACTCTAAATAACATTATTTTTCAATTGCATGAAAATGCGTGTATATTGTGGGAGTTAGAGCATATACAGACGGACAGACAAACCGAATGCAAACATGATTAAACTTTTTTGGAAATTCTTAAAAACACAGTAACGCATTCTTGTATATATATATATATAAAATTATTTGTAAAATTGACAAAATATTTGAGTGAATTTTTTTTTTTACATACCACTGTTAGATTAGAAAATATTTGGTGGATGTAACACACTGTGCAATATAGTATAACTTTATTTAAATAAATATTTACTGAAATATTTTGTCACACATGTCTATACATTTTATTCATGGATGCACATTGTTTTAGACATTTAAAACAGCAGAAATTTCTCCTGAATAGTTAAAAAAAATATTCGGGAAATGTCATGGCAAAAATTCTTTTTGACACGCAGGCATGCGAATTTAAGAATTTATATTTAATCCCCTTGCCAATACCTCAGCCAGAGCTACAATAAAAAATCGTTTACATCCACACATTGCTGATTTTTCCGATCATTTAGTCAATCAAATCACTTTTTATACATTTTACGTATGGCTTAATGCGGGAGTTTTTCTTCTGTCACTGTTAAATCCACCATCTCATTTTTTAAGCGTAATTTGTTTCGGGAAATTTGTGATGTGACATAATAAATTAACTCAATGTACATATTGTGTGTAAAATGAAATATTCTGGTGGTGTGATATATGATTTAAATCTGTTTTCATTTTGAAATTATGTAATTTTTCACCGTCTAAGCGACATGTCATTATTAAATGGGAGTATGTCTATATTTGTAATCTTGTTTTAAAATATTTAATAACTTTTAAGAGTTTCGTCATCGAAATTGTGATGTCTGATTATATGACTTTAAATATAATAATAAAAAATTCAACGTGTCTTCAATTTTTAATCAGCTAGCAATGACTTCTTACACTGCGTTAATTACCTTGTTTGCACATTTTTACCAAGGTGTAACTCGATCCATTAGTTTGGTAAGTTAAATGATGCTTTATCATTACATTACTAATTTTTATGTGCTACAATCTCTATGATTTTTATTATAATGAATGATTAGTATAGATTATAAAGAAAATTTTTCCTTAATTCATTGAAAATTATTCGGGTGTTATTTTTTATATAATCTTGCTGTTGTTGTACTCTTGAAGCTGTTTTAAATCAGGTATATCATTAGTCTACTTAAGATAGAAGCATTACTAGCAACACTGTAAAAAAATGTGTAAAGGTACTACACTTTATCTAGGAAACTGGGATTCCAAGAACTTTTCCTGTAACGGTAACAACAAAAACTCAAGTTTTAGAATCGGTTACATGGATTTTTCCTGTTATCGTTACATGAAAATTTCTTGGAATCCCAGTTTCCTAGAAAATGTTTAGTACCTTTACAGATTTTTTTTTCAGTGAAGTTAAGTGCATTAAAAAGGAAGACATAACTGATATAAAGCGTAATACACCGTAAAAAATAAATAAATAAAAAAATAAAATGAAAAATAAAATACAATAAAATAAAATGCATATTGTTTTTTAGGGAACTGTCATCCCTAGGATTTTTTTTATGTAACAGCAACATGAATGAATAATGTAACAGATACACATGTACTCAGTAAATCAAAAAATATCAAAGGTTACTAAGAATTTTTTTGGAAACTGGGATGCCTAGAACTTTAGTGTAACTGCAATCCGGATTATTGATAAGATTTTACTAAGATTATTGTAATTTTAGTAGATTCGTTTATAAAACAACAGACTTCCGTAACTTTACAAAAACTATTTTTTTCTAGATTTATATCTTGTTTTGTACAATGTACAGATAAAATTCACCTAGCCTTTCCTCTGTAAAAATGCAGATTCTTTACTGTGTAGGAAACCGCTGCCCTGCAAATTTATGTCAAGAAAGAAACTACCCAAATAAATTCACTGAAATTAAAATATTTGTTTCCGTCCAACTCAGTTATTATAAGTAAACCATAGCGATTGTAACAAGTAAAAATTACGTATGATGGGAGGAAGCTCAAAGGAAGCTCCTGTCATTCGGGCGCACGTAATGGTTATTAAAAATAATTTTGGAGCTATTATTAAAATTTGCTTCGTGGCTCATACTAAAAAAAATATAGTGGCACTCCGGGAGTGCCGACAGAAGTGAAAACTTGAACAATTATGTGTGTATTTTTTTAGTCGTCTGGACATATTTTATTGTGCAGAAAATACTTTTAAATGAAGTGTTTTTTATTCATTATTATAAACTACTGCTACAAAAATTATATTACAATTTTAATTTAATGCGCTATTGTACATGAAAAATAATGCATATTATTTTACATACATAAATTGCAATCTATTGCTTAAAACATAAATTTACAAATGCATGAAATATGAAATATCGTCAGTTGGTATTCTTTGAAATAAATACCCATGAAACTTATGAATTTTCATCCCCATTTCAACAATTCTTCCACCATCATCATCATCATTATTATCATTATATTCTAGATTTGATATTAAAGGTTTATGGTAACTAAAATATATAGCAAACAATTTTGATTCAATTCTATTTAAATATCTTGTAATGACTGCATCAATTGTAATTTTTTATTTCTCTGTGCTAAGATTGCGATGGTTGGTCATTGTTAAAACAAATTTTCTATTTAAAAATTCAATTAATTGTAGATTTTCATCATCCACAAAGTTGATGTTGAAATCCCTACTCAAAATCATCGGCAAATCATCAAATCTCTTTCCAATTCTATCTTGAAGTAATGCAGAAGCCTCTTTAGAACAAATAAATAAATTTTCATACAAAAATTCTCATTTGCACTTAAAGACTTAACCGGTGAAATATAAATGGCAACCAATACAATTAGTTTTTTCATTTTCAGAGTGGCAACAACAAACACATATATCACTGATATCAAAAACATTACTACTAAACATACTGGTGTACCTCACATGCACATTCATATGAATTGTGGAAAAAAATGCCCATTACATCAAACAACCTTTTATTAAATAGCTACTCCTGCTGCTGGACGACCGTATCTTCTGAAACTTGCAACAAATTGAATAGTAATCAAACAATATAAGTTGTTAAACTTTAAATACAATTTTTTAAAAAATGGTTGAAAAGTGCAGCATAATCGATGCACAATATCATGATTTTTCTTTCTTAACTTTTTATTCCATCTGGTAACAGTATATTTTGTTAAACTTTAAATACAATTAAAATTTTTAAAAATGGTTTTGAAATGTAGCATAATTGATGTGCAATGTCATGTTTTTTCTTTCTTAACTTTTTATTCCATTTGGTATCAATTTATGTTGTTACTATTTAAATACAATCAAAAATTTAAAAAAAGAGAGAGAAAAATGATTGGAAAGTGCAATGTAATCAATGCGCGATGTCATACTTTTTCTTTCTTAACATTATATTCCCTCTAGTAACAGTATAAGTTGTTAAGGTTTAAATACAATTACAATTTTTAAAATTGGTTGGAAAGTACTGCATAATCAATGTACAATATCATGTCTTTTCTTTCTTATCATTTTATTCCATTTGATAACAATATAAGTTGTTAAACTTTAAAAACAATTGGAAATATATATCAAAAAAAAAAAAAAGGTTTAAAAGTGCAGCATAATCGATGTGCAATGTCATGTTTTTCTTTCTTAACTTTTTATACCATTTGGTATCAATTTATGTTGTTACTATTTAAATACAATCAAAAATTTAAAAAACTGAAAAAAGTGGTTGGAAAGTGCAGCATAATTGATGCACAATGTCATATTTTTTCTTTCTTAACAGTTTATTCCTTCTGGTAACAGTATATGTTGTTAAACTTTAAATACAATTATAATTTTAAAAATTGGTTGAAAAGTGTAGTATAATCGATGAGCAATGTCATGTCTTTTCTTTCTTAACTTTTTATTCAATTTGATAACAATGTAAGTTGTTAAACTTTAAATACAATTGAAAATTTAAGGAATTGAAAAAAATGGTTGGAAAGTGCAGCATAATTGATGTGCAATGTCATGTTTTTTCTTTTTTAACTTTTTATTCCATTTGGTATCAATTTATGTTGTTATTATTTAAATACAATAAAAAAAAATATGTGTGGCACTCAGGGACTGCCGCGGTAAAGCTATTGCATAGCATTTTTTATCAACTTATGCAAAAATACCGCGTCAATGTCTGCTGAAGTCTAACGAAGGATACCGCGCCGAAGTCTGCCAAACTCAAACGTCGTTAGCCGGAGTGTTAGGATTTTTTCTCGTTACGGAATTCCTAGATTCGGTCGCCGCGCTCAAAGCCCGCGATAATAGCTATGCAATAGCTTAATAAATTACCAAACAAAATTTGGTCGCGCTACGAAAATTAGATCGCGAGTTATAAGCATTTTAAATTTTTCGACCCTCACGGTGGGGGGTCTCCTGTCACCAAAAATTAACACTGTCTCATAAAAAATTACCAAACAAAATTTGGCCGCGCTACGAAAATTAGATCGCGAGTTATAAGCATTTTAAATTTTTCGACCCTCGCCGTGGGGGTCTCCTGTCACCAAAAATTAACAATATCTCATAATAAATTACCAAACAAAATGTGGCCGCGCTACGGAAATTAGATCGCGAGTTATAAGCATTTTCAATTTTTGACCCTCACCGTGGGGGGTCTCATGTCACCAAAAATTAACACTGACTCATAATAAATTACGAAACAAAATTTGGCCGCGCTACGAAAATTAGATCGCGAGTCATAAACATTTTAAGTTTTTCTACCTTCACCCTGGGGGGTCTCCTGTCACCAAAAATTAACAGTCTCATATTAAATTACCAAACAAAATTTGCCCGAGCTAGCAAAATTAGATCGTGAGTTATAAGCATTTTAAATTTTTCAACCCTCACCGTGGGGGGGGGGTCTAATGTCCCCAAAAATTAACACTGTCTCATAATAAATTACCAAACAAAATTTGGCCGCGCTACGAAAATTAGATCGCGAGTTATAAGCTTTTTAAATTATTCGACCCTCACCGTGGGGGGTCTCCTGTCACCAAAAATTAACAGTCTCATATTAAATTACCAAACAAAATTTGGCCGCGCTACGAAAATTATATCGTGAGTTAAAAGCATTTTAAATTTTTCGACCCTCACCGTGGGGGGTCTAATGTCCCTAAAAATTAACACTGTCTCATAATAAATTACCAAACAAAATTTGGCCGCGCTACGAAAATTAGATCGCGAGTTATAAGCGTTTCAAATTATTCGATCCTCACCATGCGGGGTCTCCTGTCACCAAAATTTAACTGTCTCTTATTAAATTACCAAACAAAATTTGGCCGCGCTACGAAAATTAGATCGTGAGTTATAAGCATTTTTAATTTTTCGACCCTCACCGTGGGGTTTCTCTTGTCACCAGAAATTAACACTGTCTCATAATAAATTACCAAACAAAATTTGCGCGCGCTACGAAAATTATATCGTGAGTTATAAGCATTTTAAATTTTTCGACCCTCACCGTGGGGGGTCTAATGTCCCCAAAAATTAACACTGTCTCATAATAAATTACCAAACAAAATTTGGCCGCGCTACGAAAATTATATCGTGAGTTATAAGCATTTTAAATTTTTCGACCCTCACCGTGGGGGGTCTAATGTTCCCAAAAATTAACACTGTCTCATAATAAATTACCAAACTAAATTTGGCCGCGCTACGAAAATTAGATCGCGAGTTATAAGCATTTCAAATTTTTCGACCCTCACCGTGGGGGGTCTAATGTCCCCAAAAATTAACACTGCCTCATAATAAATTACCAAACAAAATTTGGCCGCGCTACGAAAATTAGATCGCGAGTTATAAGCATTTTTAATTTTTCGACCCTCACCGTGGGGGGGGGGGGTCTCCTGTCACCCAAAATTAACACTGTCTCATAATAAATTACCAAACAAAATTTGGCCGCGCTACGAAAATTAGATCGCGAGTTATAAGCTTTTCAAATTATTCGACCCTCACCGTGGGGGGTCTCTTGTCACCCAAAATTAACACTGTCTTATAATAAATTAACAAACAATATTTTGCCAAGCTACCAAAATTAGATCGCGAGTTATAAGCATTTTTAATTTTTCGACCCTCACCGTGGGGTGTCTTCTGTCACCAACAATTAACAATGTCTCATAATAAATTACCAAACAAAATTTGGCCGCTCTACGAAAATTAGATCGCGACTTATGAGCATTTTAAATTTTTCGATTCTCACCGTGTGGGGTCTCCTGTCACCAAAAATTAACACTGTCTCATAATAAATTACCAAACAAGTTTGGCCGCGCTACGAAAATTAGATCGCGAGTTATAAGAATTTTAAATTTTTCGACCCTCCCCGTGGGGTTTCTCTTGTCACCAGAAATTAACAATGTCTCATAATAAATTACTAAACAAAGTTTGGCCGCGCTACGAAAGTTAGATCGCGAGTTATAAGCATTTTAAATTTTTCGACCCTCACGGTGGGGGGTATCCTGTCACCAAAATAAATAAAACCACCAATATAAACACTGTCTCATAATAAATTACCAAACAAAATTTGGCCGCGCTATGAAAATTAGATCATCAGAAACATAAGTTTGAGACTTGATATCCTAATATCTGAAAAATACCACGTCAGTGTCTGCCGAAGTCTACCGAAGGATACCGTCCCGAAGTTTTCCGGACGGAAACGACGTTAGCCGAGTGTTAGGTTTTTTCGTTACGGATGTGTTAGGATTTTTCGCGTTACGAAATTTTTGGATTCGGTCACCGCGCTCAAAGCCCGCGATAAAAGCTATGCAATAGCTTAAAATGAAAAAAAGTAGTTAGAAACTGCAGCATAATCAATGCACAATGTCATAGTTTTTCTTTCATAACGTTTTATTCCATCTATTAACAGTATAAGTTGTTAAACTTAAATACAATTATAACTTAAAAAAACACACACGGACATTCGCGCAAGCGCCCTGTGCCGCCTAAACGGAGCAGCACACTCAGGCACGGTAGAAAGAGTGGGAGATACTAGTAAACTAGTTCCTCTCCCTTCCCCTCGATCTTACGCTTTTTCGATCAGCATCACGTGACCCTGACGCGAGTTTGGAAGTTTTTACCCATACAAAAAGTGCTCAGCGCCGCTAAAGAAGTTTTCACTTTAAAATTTTTAAGTTACTTATACAAAAAATTCTTTTGTTCAGTTTACAAAAGAAATGCTTGTTTTCCTTGCAAAAAAAAAGCTTGTAATGGTTACTAAAAAATTCTGTGGAATACAAATTTACTAAGAAATTTTTAGTAACCTCTTGAATTTTATTTTTTTACAGTGTACATAGTCTAAAGTAAGGTATTAAACGTCTAATGTAAAATAACAATTCACATATGTAATCAAAGAAACACATGAAAATTTGAATAACTTTGTTTTATATATCATTACATCATAGTTCGTGCAGTTTTAGAATATATTTTTCATTTCTTTTGAAAATTCTTTCGATAAAGCCAAATATGTAAACAGTCCATAAAAAGTGTTTTTGCTGTTTTTTTTTTTAAGTTATCGTCTTACACCTTTTTATTAATTAAAAGGTGCGTAACAGTAAAAATTGTTATACATTCATATTTCTTTACTTCAAATAAAGTTTTTAGAAAATACAAATGATGAAAAAATCTATTTTTCAAAAAATATATACTCAATTTATATGAATTTTTTTTTATTATAGATATTTATATTATTTATATATTTTTATATTTGTTCAGAGATGTTTGTGTTTTAGAAGAAATCTATAAATAACATACTAGGCAGCATACACGAGAACGGTTCTTGATATTAAAGTGCTGTATCTGTATTATAAAAGTCCAACCTGTTTCTGGAGTCTGTGGAGGCAAACAGCAGACAAATAAATTTTCCTTTTACTTCACATTGATAAAAAATGTTTCTGGGTTGTAGAATCTACATTGTGGCTCTAATAAAAAATAAGGTACCTGTACCCAATATGGACACCCTAAGGAATTTTTTTTTTTCATCCTTGTGTACACGTGATAGGACTCCAAAAACATATGACCACTATCTCTGGACTATTGGCTATCATTATTAATATTATCGATCTTGTAATTATTCTGGTTTAATTTAAACGATAATAACAAAAAATCTTTGCAAATGTCCATATAAGGATACACCTGCTCCTATTATGGACAGGTGGCTCCTTATTGACCTAGTACGCAGGGTGTATGGAAGAGCCACGCTTTTATGGAATTTTAGAGGAGAGAGGATAAAAAATATATTAATGTACTGCGGGGTAGGGTAGGGCCCATCAGTTATTTTCAGACCATTCATTTTAATACGGGATTCATTTTCGGGTGTGGCTCTAAGAACACCGATGCAAAGCACCACAGTTACTACAAAATATTATGAAATAATACAATTGATTTTGTTTAGCTTTCTATTTTTGTGAATCTGAAGATTGACCTGCTATACTTCTAATGTGGACATAAAATGTCCATATTGGGAATCGGGAGTAGTTTTATTAAATCTTGTAATAAATAAACAAAGAAAACATTTTTAAGCAATATATGCAATAGCGATCAAAAATATGTTTTATAAGCTTTCTAAAACACTCCATATTTCAATATTTGAAGTAATTTTACAATATCTAATAAGAATTTAAACTTACCTGTAATTACAATCAGCACACCACGAAACAGCAAGTTTTTTCTTAAATGACTAAGAGAGTGCTTTTTTGCACTTTCCGATCAAAATTATCTTTTTAACTGCTTTTCTTTACGAAAATGTAGCGCGATCTCACTATGAAAAGTGTTACTTATAAAATATTAGGGATGTCCATATTGAGAGCACTGTTTATATTGGGTACAACTACTTTAATTCTATATCATCCTTTTAAATTGTAGTTCCCTTTTTTGAGAGTTCTAAAGTCTTTGACTAGAATTCCTACGTCATCCAATATTCTCGTGATCCAACGTACTTAAAAATATCTGCAAAGAGATGCGATTACAAGACATTTAATTTTAGTAATTATAATTCTATTTTATGGAACCATGAAGCGTTATATATCAAGAGTTATAATTTATGAAAAACAACCGTTAATTTATCGATACTGAAATGATTCATTATCGTTTCACCAGATAGAAAACAAGAAGCAAGAAATTCTAGATTTTCACGTCTATTCAGCCTAGATGTTTATCCTATTCATTTAGATCGGAAATCTATATTTCTAGTTCAGGTATTCAGAAAATGACTACCTACTCATTCTAGGTGAAATCGGTATATATATTTTTAATACAAAGTATTCATATAAAACTCTTTTGTAACTGTAGTTTATGGCCGTGTAAGTTTTGAAATTTTGCATGCTTTCGTGGTATCTGGAATTCTAAAATGTTTGGTAACTGTCGTGAATGAGCTACACTGTAAAAAATGTAAAATGTTTCTGAATACATAAAAATGCACTGTAATCAAAAACGAAAATATGCAGTGACCTCTTATAATTCACCTAAAGTTTCGAAAACCGTTCCTTTACCTTTAAAAAGCCCAGAAAACTATTTGTTTTCGAAATTTAAAGAAGAATTTATAAAAAAATTTTTTTTAGCTGCCTGTCCTTTTCGGAAACGTTTCTAAGTAGCTTTTACAGTACAATAATCACTCTTCTCAAATCAAAATATCACTTTTTCGGATTCTATCAATTCTCAAGTTAACATTCTCAGCTGCATAACTGATTTTGTGCATGCAATTGTAGTAAAACAATGTTAATTTTCATATAATGTTAATACTGTTAATATTGTATGTTTGTCTATTAAACATGTTCTCTGATTATCAAAATATTTTCGTATGAATTGGTAGCATCCGAAAAAGTGATATTTTGATTTGAGAAAGGTGATTATTGTACTGTAAAAGCTATTTAGAAACGTTTCCGAAAAGGACGGGCAACTAAAAAAATTATTTTTATAAATTCTTCTTTAAATTTCAAAAACAAATAATTTTTTGGGATGTTTAAAGGTAAAGGACGGTTTTAAAAACCTTTGGTGAGTTATAAGAAGTCACTGTATATTTTCGTTTTTGATTACAGTGCATTTTATGTATTCAGAATTTTTTGACATTTTTTACAGTGCATCTATACTATCATTTGTTTAAACTTTGCAAATTATGTCTTAATTTCCAGCTATCTGATTTTCATTATTGTTTTATGTAATGATGTGAAACTGGGTATCTGTGTTTGTGTATCTACAATACGCATTATGGTAAATGTTAGATTCTTTGGATTCTTTGGATTTCAGTTTAATTTGATAGCAGTCGAATTTTGAAGTTTGCACCTCCAGGCTGAGTTTTTCTAGTAGTTGTTTTGAACAGGAATCTATTTTTAAAAATTATGTTACCATGGTAAGAAATTCAGTTTCCTAATAACAAATAAAAGCTTATTGGAATTCAGTGGATTCACTTTTTAAACCTTATCAAAGTGTTTAATGTGGTATCTCTATATTTGTGTATTTAATATTTTAATATAATATTTTATAGTGAATTCAGAAATTTCACTTTGATTCCTGCAGCGCGCTTATTTTGTTTCGTTCAAAGTTATGGCATTAGTGAGTTTTTAGTAAATGCAATTATTCTAAAAGATTTTAGAGTTTTGAGCTTATTTTTCGTCATTTATAAAAATTTCCCACTACACTGCCATTTTCTCTGTTTATTTCGTTAAATAAACTATTATTATTTTGGTAAATTTTGTGAGCAAAAGCAGATGTGAATTTAACAGACAAAAATATTCCATTTATTAAACTGTTACATTCAATTTTCTATAAGAAAGAAATGGTGACTTGCTTTGCAAGTTAACTTGTCGTACAACATTAAAACTTTTGTTATTATTTTATATTAGCTATAAATATCTTTTATTTCTACAGAATATTCATAAATAAATTCAAAATGAAATAACAGTCTAAATTAATTATAGAATTGTTATTCGCCATGAAATTTTTGTCAGTTTTTATATTTTCAAACACTCTTGATGATTGGTGTTTTTAAATTTATCATTTATGTTCATTTTTTAAGAAATTAAATAAACTTAAATTCTTATACATACGTTAAATTTCTAATCTCGTGTTATTTGAGTAAAAAAAATCCTTTAATTAAAAAAAGAATATTATTTTATTGTGAATGACTTAGTTTTTAATTACAAATGACATGTTCATTCAGATTAAATATTTTAATTTAAAAAGTATATTGTTTACTATTACGTAGAACCTTATTCTCACATTCGAATATTTATGTGTGGACTCGTTTTTTTTTATTTTTTTCGTTAATAATGGACTACTAATTTACAAATATTTTTTTATATATACTCTACACAAAGGGTTTTGCGAGTGAAAGTACCAAAAAAATACAGTAATCGAACGAATAAACAAAACTGTCTTTTTTATGGGGGGAGGAGGTGATAATATCAGACAAGACAATAAACTGAATAAAAAAAATCGGGTTGAAAAACTACATTTTTGTTGACAGCATAGACTATATCGCAACAAATTGAACCTGGATTTATTTAATAACTTTAATAATAAAGAAAAAGCTTAATCCTAATTTTAAGAGGATGTTTCTATTTTTATAAAGTAGTTTGATATTGGTAAATTCTGAAATTGGCCAATACTCTCGCACAAATAGAAATGAGTGCCTGTTCCGTTAATAATAACACTGTGCTAACCATAATACCAAAAATCATTCTAGAATGAGATACAGCATAATTGAAATGTAGCTTATATTATATATGGTGTATCTAGTAAAATATCAGTACATTTCTCGTAATATTATAACTTTTTTTGAAATACCAATTTACGCAAGTGAAAATCAAGAGGAATTTTATATTCATTAATTTGAAAAATCGCGACTTAAAATTCAGCTGCTGATTGACATTGAGACACCCCCCCTGTTTTGAAATACAGAAGGTCATCTTCAACGATGGAATAACACAGTTCGGTTCATTCCAACAGAGCAAAAAATGCCCAGATCAGGACTCGAAATTGGATACCTTGTCTGGCCGTGCCATGTTCTACCTACTGAACGTTCCTGATAGTACCTGACTGTAAAATTCACACTTATTTGCAGGACATGGCTGCCAGTGGCACAGCTAATAGTTCAGAAGTCGATTGTATCTAAAATCTCGTTATAGTGGAATTGAAAAACGCTTATGTAAATCGATGATAAAATGCCATACGAACAAAATGATCTAGGCATGACAAGGTTTGACAATAAGAAATGAATTATTGTTAAAAAGCTATAATGTTTTACCGTCATCGAGGAAATTGACATTTTGGCACATTTTATGGGAGATTTTGTACTTTTTCAGACAAAAATAATGTGATAAACGTATTTTGCTGAAAAAAATCTGTTATACTCATTTTAAAGAGGCAGATACCCAAAATTTTCAGATTTCTTTTGCTTTGAATATTTTACTGGTAGTTATTTTATTTTGTGTCTAAAGGTTGGTCAAGTGCCGACTTTACGCGCATTTGGTAAATCATAACAGATTTTGAATAATAATTAATTTAATTTAATTTGTTTTCGGCTTGGTAAACTTACTCACACATACCTCATTTTGTTTTTCTGAATTTTTAGTATCGATTTACATAAAAAGATTTCATTTCGCGATAGCAGCTTCCGGACTATAAGTTTCATTTATCCGAGCTATTGGAATAAGCACAAAACTACCTCAGCATTAAAAATGTTTTATCCAGGTGAGAAATACTTTCCATGCATTCATTACGACCTAATTACATCGTGCACATGAGTTTCCGATATACCATAATGATCGGTTGAATGAAGCTAACTTTCACTTTTTCCCACAAAATAAGAATGAAATTTATCAGCCATGTACCATCCGGATAGCTCTACTAATAGAGCATCTGCGTGGCTAGACAAGATACTTCAAGTGTGTTATTACATATTTGAAAATATTCACACAGTGAATCTATATAATTTTAGAAAAAAATCTATGGAAAGTTTCCCACGCCTTGCACTTAAATTTATTTTAAATTTTAAATGATTAAAATGAATACAGTCAACAGCGTGAAAAACTGTCTATGCCAGGACTCTAACCCGGATCATTGGTATACTGCACCCACGTTCCACTAACTGAACCACTTGGAAAAGTTCCAAATCTGGCACATCTTACAATCACATGTTCGCAAAGCTGAAACCACATTATAAGGTGGAATATTAATTCACACAAGGCAGCTATCGTCCTAAGTGACTCTGTTGGTACACTGTAAAAAGAATTCGGTAAAGGTACTAAACTTTTTCTTGGAAACTGGGATTCCTAGAATTTTTCTTGTACCGGTAACAGCAAAAATTCAAGTTTTAGAATCGGTTACATGGGTTTTTCCTGTTACCGTTACATGAAAAGTTCTTGGAATCCCAGTTTCCTAAAAAATGTTTAGTACCTTTACAGAATTTTTTTTTACAGTGTAGAAGCTCGGTGGTCTATATCATTGACCTGGGTTCGAGTCCCAGTTTGGGCACTTTATCACCTATTGGCTGTACACGTTTTAAGCAACTACAACTTGAAATATTATTAAATGCAAGACATGAGGAATCTTCTATCAAAAATTTTCAAGAATAATATAGTTTTATTCAATTTTAGCAATGCTGGATTTTCATTAGTTTTGTGCTTGCCCCGAAATTTGTGGATCACGGAAAAACATTTTATCTTATGTTGAAGTTGCTGCCTTGCCAAAATATGAGGGCGAGAAGTGCCAAGTGGGTATCGTTCCAAGTGATTTAGTTGGTTGAAGGTCGGTGTACACTGTAAAAAAAATCTGTAACCTTAGTAATCTAAATTAACCGAAATCTCTTATGCTTACTAAAATTTTATGTGTATACTGTACAAGAAAATGATGTCAATCTACAAAACTTGTAAGCAAAACTAAAACCATCTGTAACTTTACAAAATAATTTACTAAAATTTTGGTAACTTTACTAACATTTTATCTTTAATGCTCGTTATCGTCACTTAAAAAGTTCTTGGAATACGATTTCCCCAAAAAATTCTTAGTAACCTTAAAATTTGTTTGATTCAAAGTGCAAATCTGTATCTGTTACATGAATTTTTATTGTTGCCGTAACGTAAAAAGTTCTTGGAATACAATTCTACTAGAAAAATTTTTGTAAGTTTCCCAAATTTTTTTTACAGTGTACTATACTGATGACCCGGGTTCGAGTTCTAACTTGGGCACTTTTTTCACTCTGTCGACTGTCGCCTTATAAGAAATTGATATGTTAATCATTTGGCTAATAGATAATATTTAATGTTCTTTAATATAAGAGCATTTCAATACTATGCTTCTATGAAATATAATTTGCCGTGACGCATATTATAACTTCTTAATATTTATTTCGTTCGTCAAGGAGGATCCTTTATAGAATGTAACACATACCATAGATTTTACTTAAAAAACATTATTACATTTTAATACTTATTTGTTTAAAAGAATGTTTAAACAAATCACAAAACTCACGTATTTTATTTATTTTCTTGAAAATCTGCCATTTTTATTGAAGAAAAAGAAATCTTACAAAGAAGTAGATTTTGTGGTTTTATAGGAATGAAGTTTTCAACGCAGTGACAGAAAAAAATGTAATATGTTCCAGGATCCAAAATTTCTTAAGAATAAAAATTCAATAGAAAGATATTCCATTTGTAGAAATTTAACTTCATTTCAAATGATTATCTCTAAAATTCCATATTTTTTAAAAGTTAAAATATATGTAATGAAACATTAAATATTATCCTTAACATATTTTAGAATGTTTCATGCATAATAAATTGTAAAATAATGTTAGTGATTGATAGGAAACAATTACGATTATGATTTTTCTTTTAATCTACATAAAATCTAACTTTCATGAAAATGATTTTGATTACTTTGATATACCTGTCTGAAAATAGATCTACTCTGTTAAGTTTAGAATCTAGAAACTCGTGTAATAAAATTCATTTCATTTCTGTGTAAGTATTTATTAAATAATAGTAATAGTGCAGGATATGGCATTATTGATATTTTATTGAAAAAAATTATATCAAATTTTACTAATTTCATTTAAAATGGTATATTTTAAACTTACATTCAATTTTTATTGAGAATCCTTTTAGAATTACGTTTGTATTTATCCTGTATCTGTTTCTTATTAATAGACTAAATAAGTTTATTTTTAAACTATATCAATTCAAAATAAAAATATTTATGTACAAAATTGTCAGGAATACTGTCACTTTATTGTAACTACTCCTATCGAATTTAATAAAATTTATAAAATAAAAATGTTTAATTTTACACAACTTTCAGACTTTTACCTCTATAAAATATTCATTCAATAATTGTACTAATTTTAATAAATATTTATGTAAATATTTAATTAAGCAAAATCACAGTCTAAATAATATTTTATATATATAAAAAAAGATTTTAAGAATTTTTAAATATTTTATATATAAAGTCAATAGCTCATATTAAATTTATGACAGTATATCATTATGTAATTCGAGAAGAGTAAAAATCTCCATTAATTTAATTCTAAAAAAAAAAAAAAAAGATACGCGGCAGCTTCATGAATTAGTAATATTACATCCTTGTAATATTTATTCAGTTAAAAATGAGAGTTATTATTCAATAACACCCAAGAGGATATTATGATAAATTGACTTTATTAAATTAATTTTTATTTTTAAGTTTGATGGGAATGATAGTATTTACCCAATTATTTTTTAAAAAGGAAGCGACAGTTTTTGTTTTAAATTCACAATATTAATTTTTAATTATTTGATTATTGCTATTGTAGTTATGAAATATCTTTTTAAATAAATTATCAGAATGGAGGTTTATCGTGTGTATTACTGGAATTTTCTTTTTACTAATTTGATACGATTTTAAATAATTAAAAAAAAAAGAAGGAAAATAAGTTTAAATATTTTAGATTAGCGTCAGCAGTAATGAATTTAAAAATGGAGAAAAACTTTCTTTTTATATTTAATTAACAAAAATAGAAAAACTTTGAGTGATTGATCATATATAATAGTAGATTTCAAGTTTCAAATATAATAATTAATTAACAAATTATTTAATTAATTAATCAATTAATTAATTAATTTAATTGATTTATTTGAATTGTGATAATTATTGATTTTTATGTAATCTTAAATTATAAAACTTCATGTACACTGTAAAAAAACTGTAAAGTTGCTAAAAGTTTTCTCGGAAACTGGGATTCGTAGACCTTTTTATGTAACGGCAAGAGCAAAAATTCGTGTAACAGATACAGATTTGCACTGAAAAAAAAAAAACCTGTAACGTTACTGAGAAATTTTTAGGAAACTGGGATTCCAAGAATTTTTCATGTAACTTCAACCCAGGTTACAGGTAAAATAGTGAGATAACAGTAATTTTACTAGACTCGCTTGTAAAGTTACAGATTTCTCTAAACTTCCAAAAAATAGTTTTCTGGATTTACATTTTTTTCTTGTACAGCGTACAGGTAAAATGTTAGTAACCATACAGATTTCGGCAACTTTACATCTGTACCCTCATAGCATGCATGGTCACAGTGACGTCACAATGACGTCACTGTGAGTCACTTTGGTCACATCACATCTGTGACGAAAATGCCACCACTCAGTGACGTCACATTGTGACTACGATGTGACTTTCTAAAAAAATTTTCACAGTTCGTTACAATGTTAATGTCAAAGTAGTCACAAATGACACACTTTTCACAAACTGGTCACATTGTGACGTCACTAAGTGGTCACAATGTGACGTCACAAAAAAGGTCTAAAACGGCCATAACGACTTCACATTTTAGTCACTGTGACTTCACATCGACAATCGATGGTCACAAAGTCACAATGTGACTTCACAACGACGTTGCAGTGACGTCACCATGTCTTACGGGTAGGATTACAGTTTTTTTTTACAGTGTACACCTGCGAAAATATAGCTGAGAAGTTAATTCATAAATTAATCCCATGTAAAAACATGAAAAAAAAATCGTGTGTCAAGCATATATTATGAAGTACTTTCCAACACATTCAGAATATTGTAACGAAACCGCCCCACTTAAAAGATTGTGCCTCATTTCACCATGTGAAATGCATGACGCATTACAAAACCAAATTTCAGCTTTTCCTTTCTATAATCGGAAAATAATCCAATTTGTTTAGCAAGCCTGTATACGATGTCGACATTTGTGTTTATTTGCAGCATGCATTCCAAAATTTAGTTCATTTCAGTGATTATTATATTTTAGTTAAAAATGCCTTTTCAGCAGTTTCCTCTACTAAGATGAATGGTATGAAAGTACTTTTGTGCAGCTCTGTATATGAGGTATAGAATATATATATATAAAGAATAATACGCAAATTAAATTTAAACGTGCATACCGAATTTTAAAATGTACTCTCCAGAAATTATTGCGTAAAGGCAGTACGGTAACAGATTTCTTTTGTGTGTCCCTATAATTTAATAAAAAAATGATATGAATGCTCTGTTTTTCACGTTATCGTAAAGAAATTCAGTGATTTATATAGTTTCAATACGTTTGAAATAAACTATACTGTAAAAAAAAAAATCTTTAAAGTTACTAAACTTTTCTAGGAAACTGGGATTCCAAAAACTTTTCATGTTACTGTAACATGAAAATTTCTTGTAACATGAAAATTTCATGTAACCGACTCTGAAATTTGAATTTTTGCTGTTACCGTTACAGGAAAAGTTCTAAGAATTCCAGTTTCTTAGAAAAGTTTAGTAATTTTACAGAATTTTTTTTACAGTGTAATGTCATTAAAATACTCTCGAAACGATTTTTTCCAATATACCAATAGAACAAATAGAATATACCTTTCCAATATACCAAAAGAATATACCGTTTGAAATGAAGTACACTGTAAAAAAAAATCTGTACTGTTACTAAACTTTTCTAGGAAACTGGGATTCCAAAAACTTTTCATGTTACTGTAACATGAAAATTTCATGTAACCGACTCTGAAATTTGAATTTTTGCTGTTACCGTTACAGGAAAAGTTCTAAGAATTTCAGTTTCTTAGAAAAAGTTTAGTAACTTTGCAGAATTTTTTTGTACAGTGTAATGTCATTAAAATACTCTCGAAACGATTTTTTCCAATATACCAATAGAACAAATAGAATATACCTTTCCAATATACCAAAAGAATATACCGTTTGAAATGAAGTACACTGTAAAAAAAAATCTGTACTGTTACTGAACTTTTCTAGGAAACTGGGATTCCAAAAACTTTTCATGTTACTGTAACATGAAAATTTCATGTAACCGACTCTGAAATTTGAATTTTTGCTGTTACCGTTACAGGAAAAGTTCTAAGAATTCCAGTTTCCTAGAAAAAGTTTAGTAACTTTGCAGAATTTTTTTTTACAGTGTAATGTCATTAAAACACTCTCGAAACGATTTTTTCCAATATACCAATAGAAGAAATAGAATATACCTTTCCAATATACCAAAAGAATATACCGTTTGAAATGAAGTACACTGTAAAAAAAAAAAATCTGTACTGTTACTAAACTTTTCTAGGAAACTGGGATTCCAAAAACTTTTCATGTTACTGTAACATGAAAATTTCATGTAACCGACTCTAAAATTTGAATTTTTGCTGTTACCGTTACAGGAAAAGTTCTAAGAATTCCTGTTTCCTAGAAAAAGTTTAGTAACTTTGCAGAATTTTTTTTACAGTGTAATGTCATTAAAACACTCTCGAAACGATTTTTTCCAATATACCAATAGAACAAATAGAATATACCTTTCCAATATACCAAAAGAATATACCGTTTGAAATGAAGTACACTGTAAAAAAAAATCTGTACTGTTACTAAACTTTTCTAGGAAACTGGGATTCCAAAATCTTTTCATATTACTGTAACATGAAAATTTCATGTAACCGACTCTGAAATTTGAATTTTTGCTGTTACCGTTACAGAAAAAGTTCTAAGAATTCCAGTTTCCTAGAAAAAGTTTAGTAACTTTAGAGAGTTTTTTTTTACAGTGTAATGTCATTAAAACACTCTCGAAACGATTTTTTTCCAATATACCACTGGTAATTGAATTTTATGGAACGTCACTGTCAATAAATCATTAATCGTACATACGTCTTACGCAATTCCAAACATGCTTTGGTAAGCCTAAATAAGCTTTATCAATTGTATGAAAATCCGAGTATATTTATGCGAGTTAGAGAGTGGACAGATGGACAGACAAATCGAATGCATAAGCACTTTTCAACATCGTTGTAAAGGGCAAACAAATATCAGGTATAAATTATAAATAACATCAAATTTCGAATATTTCCGAAATTTGTGAGCCATTTTATTTATTAAATTTATTTTTTGCCGAATGATCAATTTAGAGTTTAGCTACACTGTTGAAAATTTGAAACTTTTGATGCACCATGACACCATAGATTTCATAGAATATAGCTATTTTGACCAATGAGAATTCTCCACACTACAGTGAAGTAATATTTTTCTATAACAGCGGTGAAGTGGCGATGCAGCAAAAGGTTCAAAATTTTTAACAGTGTAGTGACGTTTCTACTTCTGTGAAAAAAGTTGTTTTTAAAACTTAAATTGTCATGAGATATTCGCGCAATGATTTTTCTCATTTGAATAAATATTTAAAATATTTATATAAATATGTCATTATGCAAAATTTGAGTCTATATATTTTATTAAAAAAGATTTTGATTTTGATACTTTTAAATAGTTTACATTTGAATCCACTATTACATTTTAAATTTTTAACATTAAATATTACATTAATCGGGACGAGAATAAATTTTCTACTTGTATTTATTTAATTCTGGAACGAAAAACGTACGCGGCAACTTCTTAAATTATTAGTATTACACCTCTGTAAAATTTATTCATTTAAAAATAAGAGGTATTATTAAATATCATCCAAGGAAATGCGATGATTATGTAATTTTATGAAGTTAATTTATACATATATTTATATTATTTAATGTTTATTACAGTTTGCTTATATATTTATATTTAAGGGGGCTCAGGGGTTGATCGATACGGGAAAACATGTAAACGGAGCTCTCGCTTCGAGTCCATGTAAAAACAGAAGTATTCAATGTAATTAACTTAAACTTTCTGATATTTTAAAGGTATGTTTGTAGTTTTATAAAATTATAAAATGAAGTACTTCAATGTAATATAATAAGAAATATAGCAAAATTTATGTAACACAATTTTCGAAAAAAAGAATTATGTGTTATATTACCAATACCAAGATATCTTAACGTTGAATTGGCATAAGAACGTAATTTCTGCTTTAAAATGATCCGCAAACATTACTCTACAGAATGAATTAAGGATATAACTGTAACTCAAAAAAAACATTATTAAAAAAACTTTCAAATTTCAAAATTGAAAAAACCACTAAACTTTTTTTTCATTAAAAATACTTAAAATATTAAACTATCTAAACGATATTAATCCATTCTGTAGATAATGATGTTATATGCATGCAAAAAAATTAAGCTATTCCATTATATAGTTTTTTTTTTAAATCTTGGTGTTAGTCGTCAAACATCAAGTTTCAAGAAAACGCCACTTAAAGTTGAAATTACATGGGTGCGGCTATGAAAATGTTGATACATAAATGCTTATAACTTCGTTAAAAATGCAAATATTTTTATGCGGCTTTTTATATTGAGTTAAGAATTAATTGAATAATTAAACTAGATCATAAAAAAAAACGATTTTTTGAAAAGTTTTTAGACCCCCTTAATGTACTTTCGTGGAAAGAAAAAAAACCTCCTGACTATGCAAGAAATTTTCGTACTAAAATGATAGATTTTAGACATTTTGTTAAATATCTAGAAAAATACATGAGGAATTTTTCTGAAACTCTAGGTATCAAAGTACAATAGTACAGACCATATATTACTGTGAAGATTTTTTTCCCGAAACTATTTAGGACACCATCAACCAATTGAAAAAGAAAGAATATATTTTGGATAATATTGTGAAAATTAATGTAACAAAAGCGTTCAAATTGTAGATATTGGTTAAGTGGCTTATTGTAATTAACTGTGTTCATTTTTGTGTGGATAACGTAGAGAAATTAAAGTTTTTAATAAAAATGTCCCAAATTGTTTTGCTTATAATTTGAAGTTTTCTTCATATTAAAAAAATGTTCTTTTCAGAAAATATGACAAACAACATTGTACATAATACCCTGTTATCAGAATTAAAAGACAATAATATGTGTATGAAATATGAGCAGATTTAATAAATAACTGTTCATTGCGCATGTGTGAACGTCATGAAAATTTCATTTGCATATTGTGTTAGATAAATGTTTAGAGCAGCTGTTGTAAAAGTTTCTAAAACATAGCTTAAAAATTCTGAAAGTGATCGTCGATTGAATAGGCTTAGAATCCGTTGTTCCCAAAATGAAGCAAAATAATGAGTGGCTGTGTCCAAATGTAGTAGTGCGCGCCATATTGTGCATTCTACATTGACACTTATCAGTGCATATATAGATATAGTCCCTCATCAAAAACAAAATTATGCAATTAATTATCAAGTTTCCAGAAAATTTTGTGCTTTATACAACAAGTTTATATACAAAATACTTTGTTTTTATTGGAAAATTTTAACATCACTAGCGTGTTAAAAAGTTAGTAGTAGTTAGTTACGACTAGATAAAAGTAAAGAAATCCAAAACTATGAAAGGTTCTAATAAAGCAAAAAACTAATTGTATCGATAAAATTAGTTTTTACAGATTCTACATTGAATACATATCTGTATTCAATTTGTTACGGACCTAATACATTTTGGATTCTAAATCTAAACAAATTTATAATTATTAATAAGTTAACTATTTGAAAAACATGGGATACATATCGGAAATTTAGGCTATACAGGGTGTTTCAGTTAAACGTTTCAGTTTCAATTTTCAATTTTCCCTACAGCTGTAGATTTCGAAGATTTAGGTACGGTTTCAGTATAAATAAATTTTTAATAAAGTCATAATATTTTGTTTACAAAATAAATTCAATGCATACAATATATTCTCTGGTTCTTTTAACAGTTTTTATATTTTTCTCTAAGTATCTATACATACAGTTATCATTCTTTTAATCAAATCTATTTTATAACTGTATTTATCTTATCGAATAATAGATGTCACATAAATCTTAATGCATTTTCCTAACATCTGAAAGTATAATAGTATTCAGTATTATAGTATTCTTTTAAGAAAATTTTTCCCGTGATACTAAAAACGATAGAAACACACTTTGAAACCAACAGAAACGTTACGATTGCCATAATATGTTGTTTTTCTTCCTAACTACTATTCTAAATTTGTTTACATTTATTTTATTAAAGAGAATGCAATAATCGTAAAATTTACTGGAAAGAAACAATAAAATTTCCTTTCACAGTACTGCGGCACTCTGGAAAACGCTTATTTACAGAATTAGGATTTTGGTTATAAATCAGTTTATAAACGGCGTGGAAACTTTATAAAATAGCAGAACATGAATATTTTGTATTCCAGTTAAACAGTTGAGACATTTTTGAACTGCATTTATTTGTCATTTATGAAAAAAAAATGCGAGTTTATATAATTTTGCACTTAAATATATATTTTAAAAGGGCCGAATAATTACATTTGAAAATCATGGAAAAGTTTATTAATTTAATAACTATGCATTATTTAAAACCTGTTTTAATATGTAAATACAGCCACTAATTAAATGTAAATATACATTATATAAATATACGTAAAATTTCAAATATCTTCTTTCGGAATCATTATTTATTCGGATTTTCAAAGTAAACGAAATGAGAGAGATCATTTGGAATAATATTATACAATTACGAAAGTGATTCAATAATTATTATCTTTAGTGTATATCAAATATTTGTACTGCGATAGTTGACGTAGACTATCGAAGCCTAAAGTTTTAGATACCTAGATTCTCCTTTTCAGAACCGTAACTGCTTTCTAAAATGTAAAAATGAAATTTTGTCTTTCTGTCTCTAATTCTATACAAATGAACACTTTAGGAGCAAGAATTTTGAAATCTTATGTACATGTGCATTCAAACATGGCCGAGGAAACTAAAAAAGTACGCAATCGAAATTCTTAATTGTTATTTTTAAAATTATAAAAAAATACACACCAATTTAACAGCAATTTCTTATCATTTTACTTGTTTTTATCGTTTTAGCAGTTGCAAAAAAATATAAAAATACAGTAAAATTCTTACTACAACCATAACTTTTCTATTGAAGAATTCCAGGTGAAAAATGAAAATAAAATAAATAATTTGACAAAAAAAAGTTATTATTGCGTCATATTTCTCTATATAAAATCCGTTCTCTGAGTGTATGTACTTTATACAGATCGTCAATTTTTGAACGAATTGAATGAGAATTGATATACATACGTTTTAAAACATCGAAAAGCTCCCTGTCAACTTAAAAAAGTTATCAGGCCACTCTTTACCTCTTTTTTTTTTGCCACCTTCTATAATTTAATGTTATGGAAAAATCTTTCTTTTAAATTTTCGAATTCAGTCATGTTTTTCGTGTTGCCACATTTTAAAAACGGCATAATAACTTTTAAAAACAATAATGATAGTAAATGTAATTTTTTTACAAGCGAGTAAAATTTCAGATTCGATCACTTTATTTTTTCATTTTCAAAATTGATATCGCTCCAAGCAAAAAATGCCCGTTTTTCATAGATAAAAAAATAACTATAAGTGTGGTAAAATAATTCAGTGCTTTAATGTAATTATCTTTAAACATAATATCTACATTAATACAATCATTTCATATTACAGAAAGTAATTTAGTAAAATAAAGAAAAAAAGAAAAAAAAAGTTACTCATGATATCAAATTTTGCCAAATATTTACAACGTGTAATCAAACTGACTTTAAATAAATAGTTTTCACATTTTATTTTCTACTTCGACTGTATACAACCATATCTTATAGCTATGCCATATGGCAAGTGTTCTATTTGTTTAGATGCAGTGATAACAAATTCTGCTGACTTATATTAAAAAGAGAGCAAATATTTCCCTTTTCAAACAAACTTTATGACTTATGTCACGCCTAAAAATATCATAGAAAATGACATCAGTTTCATCATCATTATAGATTTAATTATCATTATTGATTTAATTTCTATCAACGACAAATTTACATTTACGAATGACGTTTTATAAAGAA
Organism: Maratus speculifer; assembly: GCA_964019185.1. Lineage (NCBI taxonomy): Eukaryota > Metazoa > Arthropoda > Arachnida > Araneae > Salticidae > Maratus > Maratus speculifer. Next base: position 421,150,239 of record OZ025292.1, read on the forward strand.
TGAAAGTCCTCTTGGTGTAATTCTCGAATTGAAGCATGTTTTTATTCATTAAGGGTGTATTCGAAAAAACGCTTTTCCACCTTCAGCAGCTCGAAATTTTCCGATACAATTTCAGACACATTTTTAAAAGTAGAAACATGAAACTTGGTGAGGGGATTTTGGAAGGGATATACAGGGTGAGTCATAAATATCGAAACAACAGGCTATCTCCTCAAATATTGCCCCTAGACCCATACTTCCAATGGCAAAAATTCATAAAAAAAGGTGAAATTTCTGATAAGATAAGTTGCAACTCCATGGGGGGTCTATTTGAAAAAATACGAAAATTAAATTTTTATACGACCCCCGTAGGTCAAAATTCCCAATTAGGAAATTATTCCTTATCCATTCCTAAATTGAACAAAACAAATTTCATCTCCGTATCTAAAAATCCCACAGAGATATTAAATCCCAAAATCCTCAAAAATTCCTGACTTACACCACTTTTCCCAGCCTCTAAACTGTGATTTCTTCTCTGTGATTCAACGCTTGTTAGGGAACATTCACAAATTGCAAATTGATAAAAATCGGTTTAAGATAGCGCTTTTTCTTTGGACATAAAACAGCAGCGTATGGTTTTTACGCTAAATTGGTATACTGTATTGGTTACTGTTATTGTATTGGTATTTGTATACGCTATATTGGTCATAGGCAATTTTTTTTCACTGGTTTTATTGTATTTGATTTTTTTAGCCTTTAAATAATCTATTTAAAAAAAATAAATTTTAAAGTTTTTTTTTTTTTTTTTTTTGGTAAATTAAAATTTTAAAATCTATATGTTTTTCGTAAAAAAATTCGATTGAGCCGAATTTTATTTATTTTATGTACGTATTAAGTCAGTCAGAGACAGTGATTTTAATATGGGTTTTGTCAAGACCGGGTTTGAAAATTTCATCCAGAGTGCACCTAAGTTGAAGGAAGTAGTTCCCTCCTTTATGAAAAGTACGCTAGGCCCGGCCTGGTGGGTCTTCCGAAAAAAGTAACATCTTGGTCCTGGCCCTACCTGGGCCCAGAATACAGATTTTTTAACATCTTCTGGAGGACGATAAAAAGCCTGAAGTTGTCAGAGGTAAATTTAAAAAGAAAAAAAAGACTTAATCTGCATCTTAGAAAAAGCAATTTTTTAAAATAACTGACGGACATTTAAACAATACACTTCGTTTTTCTGCATAATGGATTTTTTTAAATTATTAAATGTTAAGAATTTTTAAAAGAAAACTTTTCAACTAGACCCCCCATGGAGTCACAATTTACCTTATCAAAGATTTCACATTTTTTTATGAACTTGAAACACGTCATTTTTGATTTTTTTACATTAGTTTTGTTTCGGCAAATTAAAAAAAAATATTTTGTTTTTGAAAAAATGTTTGTTTTTGAAAATAATAAATTTTTTTTAAAGTTATATTATTTTTTCAATAAATATTTTTAATAGTTTTAAAATTAATATAAAAAAACCTTGGAACAAAACTAAAATCAGATTTTCATCTTTAATTAAATGAAAAGAAATTGAAATCCGATAAATAATGTTACGAGTTATAAAGATTTTTGATTGTCCCATTTAAACCAGTACTAACCACATGAAACTTTTATAAATTGTATGAGAAATTTTAGAATGTGATTTTTTTAGCAAATTATAATGCTAACCATCACAAAAAAGAAAAAAAAATCAAAATTCTAACTCAAGAAATATATTTTTTACGCGTTTTCTAGAACTGTTAAAGTAACATTGCTTTTTGAACTGCGCGCATTTCAATTTGTGTCTAACCCCTTGAAACATGATGAATTTTTTAAACGGCTATAACTTTGCGAATTTTGGAGATATGAAGATGCAACTTTTTGTGTCTTATTCAGGACTGAATAAGGAAAGTTTTCCTAATTGGAATTTTTGTCCTACGGGGGCCGTATAAAAATTTAATTTTCGTAACTTTTCAACTAGACCCCCCACGGAGTCGCAATTTATCTTATCAAAAATTTCACATTTTTTTATGAATTTTTGCAATTGGAAGTATGGGTCTAAAGGCAATATTTAAGGAGATAGCCTATTGTTTCGATATTTATGACTCACCCTGTATAAGGTGCCGTGTGATGTCTTTTTACGCTCAATTCATTAGAATTTGATTTATAAGCAATTAACTTCTCAGGAAGACCCCTTTTTTCGTTCCCAGATCTCCGACTTCGGAAAAATCGGTTCAAATTGCCGTTTCGATTGCTTTTTTTTGCAATATATTGTGCATTTATCAAAGAATTGAGTGGCTTCTCGGCCTTCTCGGCCCCTTGTGCACTTTCTAAATAAGAGAATCTGCGAGTTTCATGTGCTTGAGAGCAAAAGTGATTTAAAAAATAAATCGGAAAACAAGCAGTTTGAATCGAAATACACCCTTAAGTGACGGTTTGAGTTAAGAGACGCTAAATAAAATTTCAGTAAATGTTACTTAATATGAATGTTTTTATTACATTTCTTGTACCATATTGTGAGAGAAATCGTATAATTCTGTACATGTGCAAAAGAAAACATGTATTTTAATTTTACAAGCCAAAAAAAAAAAAAAAAAAAAAAAAAAAAAAAAAATTACCACATTTGCGAAAAAAAAAATCCCATTTTTTGGATATAAATTTCTCTAGTCCTAAAATTAAGACTAAAGAAATTGGGTATGTTTCATAAATTTCAAATTAAGCCTGTTTATAAGTGTCAAGTAGAGGCTGAACTCAATTATAAAATAAGCTATTTTCTGGTAGATTTTTGAATTCATCTTTGTTCGTAAACGTATGATACTGGTCTTATTCATAAAGAATGTAAGCGAACGATGTTTTCAAGATGTTCTGTAGGTAGCGCAATCTGCATGCAAATTTCGTAACTAAATTAAGTAATCGGTCAAATGCGAGTATTACTCGCGAAATGTTTTATAATGAGCTTAAAATATTACATGCTTAATAAATTTTAAACAAACTATCACATTGTTTTAATATACATTAATCCCTTCGAGACGGGAGGATTTTACGAATTTTTTAATGTTTTGTCACCGGATTTAAAAAACAGAAATTTATGACTTTTTAAATCTAGAAAATGCTCCGGTTAAATAAGACAAAATTTGCGGTATAATTTTACTGGTGGTGATAAACAGGGATTCTTAAGCCTATTTGCGGCACATATACGTATCGTTCGTCCCCAAGGGGTTAAGGCTAGAATTTAAAGAATAGTAAAGATATATCACATGCTTAATAAATTTTAAATTAATTAACGTGCTTTGTAACAATGCGTAAGTTTGAACTACTATTGTTATGAATTGCGTACTAAAAAAAAAAAAAAAAAATCGTCACACAGACATCATAATTCTCCCTTATCTAACTGGAACGAATTAGTGGATTTAATTCCCAAAGGATTCTACTGATAAACATGCTTCCGAGAGTTACAGAGAAATAACTGTGTAATGAAGTAACCCTCCCCCCTTTTTATTTACGGTTTTCTGTACTTAAATGATGATTGTTGTCTGAATTTAATTTAGGATAAAATTAAGTCGTATTGTTTCTCAGAAGCTAGGGGTGTTACTGAAATTACTTTGTGGATTAAAACTTTAGTATGGATTCGATTTAACGTCTTTTTCAACTTAGCAATAAATTTTAAACATCTCTTTTAAACTATATGCATTTCAGTGTTAAAGGATCATTGTTTTAGCAATATTTTTTCTATTTAAATGATAGTTTTCATGAATTTAATTTTATTAATCTCATATTATAGTAACAAGTACTATCAACTTTTGTTCTATTATATGTGTGTAATTATTAATGCTTTGTCATAAGAAGATAATGAATGGGAAAAACTTTAATATTAATCATAGAGATATGAAATTTTATGAAAATATACATTTCATCATAAACATATACAACAGTTTAAAAGAAATTTCCAATTAATTGTATTAATTGTCACTATTTATAATTTATACAGAGTTGATTCCTTATAGATGCCACCCATATTACACCACTTTTTTTTCTTTATAATTAGATAAGATTTCTATTTTTCTTTCACATAAAATTCTAGAACATTATATACAATTACTACAATACGTAATACATGCATACAAAATATTTCTAACCTTTTTATTACATATGCCCATTTATGTGAGCCTTGCAGTATATTATCTACTGCATTATATATTAACATACTATAACATTTTGCATAATTTTACATTTCTTTATATTGCATGGGTTACGGTTGTATAATAATGATTATTGTACTGCATTTTCAACGCTTTGTAATCCTAATGATTCGTTGTGCTTGTTTTGTATTGTAAATAAAGAGATTTTTGGATATATTGTGCGTTTTTACATAGAGTTCATATAAACAATATGTGATTCCTCAATAACATATTTACTTTAGCGCGTTGGGGGACGGTGACACTACATACCATGGAGTTAGGAAATCAAAAAGATCTTCCGTTACATTATGTTTAAAATGCGCTGTTAACTTTCGTAGTTGAAGAAAAATAAGTATTTATACGAATAATTAAAAATATTCCTTAACTTTTAAAAAATAAAATCGTTATTACAGTCGAACCTCTATATAACGAAACTCCATACATCGAATTTCTCCATATAACGAATTTTTAGTAAGAACGGTCCCCTTTTCGCATGATTACATTAAAAACAGACTCTATATAGCGAAATATCTATCTCCATATCAAATTTTTTCATAAATTGATCTTAATTTATTCAGTTTTAAAAAAGCTTCGAAATCACATGGAATCAATTTTCCATCACTTATTTTTGATTTATCGTTCAGTGGAGAGGTTTTTTTTTTTATAAATATTACTTCTCTCCTTATTCTTTAAATCTAACAAGTTCATCCCACCTCCCACACACCTTTCAACATCCTTCTCAAAACACAGTCAATTGAATTGTTACACATATAAGAGAGGAATCAATGAGAGCATATAAGAGAGACCTTCAAATGGAGGAAAATATCAACTACAATTTTTCATTCCTTGCTAAAATTTGAGAATTTTTTTTGAGAGCGTAACAATTGTAATTTTAAAATCAAAACAACAAAAAATTACAGATTTCTTCCTCTGAAATTTATGTAAGTCTTCCCTATTTGATTTTCATTAAGCTTTCAAATAAATGTCTTTTTCTCTTTTTTGAAACTGCTTACATGAGTAAGAAATAAAATGTTAGGTTAATATATACTTTTAAACATTTCAAATTCTTAATTAAAAAGATAAAAAAAAAATATTTGTTCAAAATTTACACATTAAATACTATTTTTAACATCATAGTCTATACATCGAATTTCTCTATATAACGAATTTTTTACTGGAACGATGGATTTCGTTATATAGAGGCTCGACTGTATTTCAAATTTGTATTTTAAATTATTATTTTAAATTATCTTTTAATACCTACTTTTATTCAACAAGCGTCAAAATCTGTATTGTTAAAAATATAAAATTGATTCCCTTAGTGAAACTGCAAGTTCGAATTCTGATCAAAAATGGGAATTAACTGCTTGGAACAAATTTGTATACATTAAGCATAGAATATTAAAAATAATCATAAATATTACACGCTTAATAAATTTTAAATAAAATATCACAATGATTTAACACACATTAAGGATAGAATAATTAGAAAAAAAATTAAAAAGATATATTACATGCTTATTGTATTTCAAATTAATTAATGTGCTCTGTAGTAATGCGTAAAATTGAACTACTGTCGTTATGAATTGCTTAGCGAGTTACAGATATAAATCGTCATACAGATATCGTAATTCTCCATTATCTAAAGGAACGATTGAATGGATTTAATTTCCCAAACGATTCTACTGATACACATGTTTCGGAGAGTTAGAGAGAAGTAACTGTGTAATGAAGTAACCCCTCCCCCCTAATCCCGTTTATTTACGATATACTGTATTTAAATTACGACTGTTGTCTGAATTTAATTGAGGATAAAATTAAATCGTATTGTTTCTCAGAAGCTAAAGGTATTACTGAAATTACTTTGTGGATTAAAAATTTATTATGGATCCGTTTTAACGATTTATTCAATTTAACAATAAATGTTAAACATCCGTTTTAAATTATATGTATTTCAGTGTTAACTTATTTTTGTTTTAAAGGGATCCGGGACAAATTTTAAAATAATTTTTATTTATTAAGCTAAAATTTTGGCATTTTTTAACTGGTTAACTTCTCAAAAGTTTCAAACATTACTTTTAATTTGAAATTAAAATTTTCTTTAAAAGAAATTAAAAAGAAATAAAAAGAAAAGAATTAAAAATATAAACGTCTTTAAAACGAAATTTTGGGTGATTTAAAGTCGTTATAATTCGAAATAATTACTTGTAGAATTCAATTTCTTTATATTTAAACAAATAGAAATATATAAATTTTAATTTTAATTCAGTATTTCAAAAAATATTAAATAAAAAAAATTAAAGCAAAAATTAAAGAAAAAAAAAATAATGTAACTTTTAATAAAAAAAATAATCTTTTTCTTTTTTTAAATTTGTCAAGTCAAAATTAAAGTAAAAAAAATCAAAAATAAATTTTTAAGTTTGAAGCACTTGTCTGCAACGGTTCTTGAGTTATAACAAATTAAATCCGTGATATCGTGAAAAAAAAAATCATAAAATGGACTCCTTAAGTGAAATTGCACGTTCGAATTAGGAGCAAAGACTGATTAGAACAAATGATATACATTAAGAATAGGAAAAAAAAAGAAAAAAATATTACATGCTTAATATAATTTAAATAAAATACCACAATGATTTAACATAATAAAAATATATCACATGTTTAATAAATTTAAAATTAATTAACGTGCTTTAAAGTAATATTGAACTACTGCTGTTATAAATTGCATAGCAGGTTAAAGAAATAAATCGTCACGCAGAGATCGTAGTTTTCCATTTTCTAACTGGAACGCTTTAATGGATTTAATTTCCCAAACGATTTTACTGATAAACATGCTTCTAAGAGTTAGAGAGAAGTAACTGTGTAATGAAGTAACCCCTCCCCCTTTTATTTACGATTTTCAGCATTTAAATGACGACTGTTATCTGAATTTAATTGAAGATAAAATTAAGTCGTATTTTTTCTTAGAAGCTAGGGATATTGCTGAAATTACTTTGTGGATTAAAACTTTAGTATAGATCCTATTCAAAGATATATTCAAATTAGCAATAAATTTTAAAACTCCGTTTTAAATTATATGCATTTCAGTGTTAAATGATCGCCATTTTTACAATTGTTTTCACGAATTTAATTTTTTTTATCTCATTTTTTAGTAACAAGTACTGTCAATTTTTGTTCTAGTATATGTTCTATTATAAATTATTAATTTGAACATTCTTTTCTTATCTTCTTTTTTATTGCAAAAATACCCAAAAACCGAACTGCTAAAAATAGGAAATTGACTCCCTAAGTGAAATTGCACTCTGAAATCATGTACAAAAACAAGAATTAACAGATTGGAGCAAATTAATATACATTAAGAATGGAATATAAAAAATAATTAAAAAATATTTCATTCTTAATGAACTTTAGACAAATTATAACAATGATTTAACCTCCATTAATAAGAGAATAAAAAAAATATTTAATAAAGATATATCATACGTTTAATAATTAATTAACGTGCTTTATAGAAAAACGTAAAATTGAACTGCTGTCGTTATAAATTGCATAGCAGGTTACAGAAATAAATCGTAACACAGACATCGAAATTATCCATTACCGAACTGGAACGATTTAATGGATTAATTTCCCAAAAGTTTCAACTGATAAACATGTTTCTAAGAGTTAGAGAGATGTAACTGCGTAATGAAGCAACCTCTCCTCCTTTATTTACGATTTTCTGTATTTAAATGACGACTGTTGTCTGAATTTAATTGAGGGTAAAATTAAGGCGTATTGTTTCTCAGAAGTTAGGGGTATTACGGAATTTACTTTTTGGATTAAAACTTTAGTATAAATTCAATTTTATGATTTCTTTAATTAAATAATAAATTTTAAGCATCAGTTTTAAACCATATGCATTTCACTGATAAATAATCTTTGTTTTAACAATATTTTCCTCTGTTTAAACGGCAGTTTTCATGAATTTAATATTTTAAATCTCGCTTTATAGTAACAAGTGCTGGCAACATGTGTTTTATTATATGTGGGCATTTCCTGACATATGTGTATTCATTGTAGTGTTAAGAAGGTGATGGCTGCTACATTTTTTTTTATTTTCATCATAGAGAAGTTAAATTTTATGAAAATATACATTATGCCATAAGCATATAGAACACCTTAAAAGTAATTTCCAATTAGTTGTGTTAATTGTCTTTATTTCTAACTTATACTGACTTAGATCAATTTTAAACAAGATTATTCAATCGGTAAATTAATCGTAACAGATGTAAATTTTCTATATTTTATTTTTGGGTGAAAAAAGTCCGGGCCAGGATTGGAATCAGGGATGTATTGGCTGAAGCCGCTAAATGCTCTTCCAACTGAGCCATCCCAGACACGAACACTGGAGGACTGTTTCACCCAATTAACTTCAACGATCACTTTATCTGGTCTGATACTTTGGATCAGCTCAACAGAATAAATCGAAGGTCAATATATGGAACAGCAGAAAATCGCTGCATACGAAATTACATTAGATTAATTTTAAACACGATTATTTAATCGGTAAATTAAGTATAACAGGTGTAAATTTTCCATTTTGGGTGAAAAAAGTCCGGGCCTGGATTCGAACCAGGGATGTATTGGCTGAATAGCTGTATGGCCCATTCAGCTATACAGTATGGCTCACCCCTGTACATACTAGGGATGAGCCATAAGCAGTCCCGTATATTGATCTTCGATTTATTCTGTTAAGCTGATCCAATGTATCAGACCAGATAAAGTGATCGTTGAGGTTAACTGGGTGAAATAGTCCTCCAGTGTTCGTGTCGAGATTGCTCTGTTGGAAGAACATTTGGCGGCTTCAGCCAATACATCCCTGGTTCGAAACCTGGCCCGGTCTTATTTCATTAAAAAATGAAAAATGGAAAATTTACATCTGTTATGCTGTGTTGTCTCCTCATACATGCCACCAAACATTACTGCACATTCTTTTCTTTATAATTAGGTAAGATTTAGACTTTTTTTTCCACATAAAATTTTAGAATATTATGCACAAGTACTCCAAACCTAACACATGTGTACAAAATATGTGTAACCTCTTTATTACATATGCCCATACATGTCAATCTTGCAGTATCTGTTGTACTGGAGTATACGTTAAGGGTGTATTTCGATTCAAACTGCTTTTTTTCCGATTTATTTTTTAAGTCACTTTTGCTCTCAAACACATGAAACTCGCAGATTCTCTTATTTAGAAAGTGCACAAGGTGCCGAGAGGGTCAATTCTTTGATAAATGCACAAAATATTGCAAAAAAAGCAATCAAAAACGGTAATTTGAACCGATTTTTCCGAAGTCGGAGATCTGGGAACGAAAAAAGGGGTCTTCCCGAGAAGTTAATTGCTCATAAATCAAATTCTAATGAATTGAGCGTAAAAGACATCACACGGCACTTTATATATCCCTTCAAAAATCCCCTCACCAAGTTTCATGTTTCTACTTTTTAAAATGTGTCTGAAATTGTATCGGAAAATTTCGAGCCGCTGAAGGTGGAAAAGCGTTTTTTCAAATACACTCTTAACCAGTGTTGGGTATGAACGCGCTCACTGAACGAAAACTCACGAGTTTCGCTCACTATTTGTGAACTTTGAACTGAACTTCGCTCACTATTTTATAAACGAGTTTGAACTGAACGGAAACTCAAAAAATAGACGAGTTTGAACGAAATTTACGTTCAAATTTACGTTCAATTTTTTCATAATTTATTTAAAATTTTTCCAGACCTTAGTACATTTTTTCCCTTTTTCAAATGCCATTTAGAGGCCTACACGAGCCTCAGGACGAGTTAAGTCTGGATAAGTATCCTAGTTTTACTTCTTCTGCAGACTCGGGTCGCGCCGAACCGGACCTGGGCTGTATATAATTTCGCCTAAAATAGATATATACAGTTAACTCTCTGTACAAGGTGGACTGTGTTTTATTTCTCCATAACATGGAAGATGAATTAATGATACTAATGATAGCTGAAACATTTACATACAACTAACAAAGGTTCATTAAAAGCATAAACATCGCAGCCTACGGCACTTCTGTATAAATGGAGATTATAAACAGACTAAGGTAAGTTTTTTTGGCCAGAACTCTTCCGTAAGGGTAAATATCGACGTCCTCTAGAAATTTACTCGGGGTCGGTCCGGGTTCGGTGCGAAATTTCAACTTTTTTTTCGGGCCAGGCTAAGCTCGGGCTTTGTTTTTAATTATTAGATCGGGCCGGGTCGAGCCTTGATTTTAGCTATTATGTCGGGCAGGGTCGGGCCGCTAAATTTTCTCTACGAGCCGGGCTGGGCTCGGGCCGAATTTTTTTTTTTAATATCGGGCCGGACATTTTTTTTTCTATGGATCGGGCCTGGAAACTTCCGTCCGTGCATACCTCTATCTTACATATCGAATAATCAAATCATTAGTTCACAAAATTTTGTAAATTTGGACAATAATATCCAAACATTAAAAAAAAGTGAACTTTTTAGTGAACTTCGTTCACTTTTACAAATGAGTTTGATTTGAACGAGTTCGTTTGAAAATTTTTGAGTTTGAACGTGAACTTAAATCACTTTTCAGAAATTGAACGTGAGTTTGAGTTAGTTCGTTTATTTTGTGAACGTGCCCAACACTGCTCTTAACATACTATAACATTTTGCATAATTTTACATTTCACTTTATTGTATAGGTTACGATAATATATTATTATTGTTTGCATTTTTCAACACTTTGCTTTCTAATGCTTCGTTGATTGGTTTTGTATTGTAAATAAAGATGTTTTTGGATACACTGTACGTTTTTACATGTAGGTTCATATGAAGAATATGCGATGTTCTCAATAACATCGCATATTATTATTGTTATTTATTTAGAACGTTGGAGGTCGTTGTGACTACAGACCATGGATTTAAGAAATAAAGAACATGTCCAGCTAAATTCTCTTTAAAATACGTTGCTAATTTTAGTAGTAAAAGAAAAATAAGTATTTATACGGATACATAAAAAAATTCCTAACTTTTCAGAAATAAAGTCATTTTTATTTTGAAATTTTTAATTTAAGTTAATATTTTAAACTTTCTTTTCTTACTTAATTTCATTCAACAATCATCAAATTTTTAATGTATTTTAAACAACATATCTCAAAGATTTAACATATATTAAGAATAGACTGAAAAAATAAAATATATATTACATGCTTAATAAATTTAAAATTAATTAACGTGCTTTGAAGTAATGCCTAAAATTGAACTACTGCCGTTATAAATTGAGTAGCGGAAATAAATCGTCACGCAGACATCGTAATTTTCCATTATCTAACTGGAACGATTGAGTGGATTTAATTTCCCAAACGATTCTACTGATGAACATGTTTCGGAAGGTTAGAGAGAAGTAACTGTGTAATGAAGTGACCCCCCCCCTCTATTTACGATTTTCTAAATTTAAATGACGACTGTTGTCTGAATTTAATTGAGGATAAAATTAAGTCGTACTGTTTCTCGGAGGCTAGGGATATTACTGAAATTACTTTGTGTATTAAAGCTTTAGTATGGATCCGTTTTAAAGATTTCTTCAATTTAACAATACATTTTAAACATCCGTTTTAAATTATATGCCTTTCAGTGTTAAATGGTCTTCACTTTAATAATAGTTTTTTTATCTGGGACACATTTTAAGATAAATTTTATTTATTGAGTTAACATTTCGATTTTTTTATGGATAATGCTATAATTTATAAACAAAATCACATGACAAACCTTCTTAATTTTTTTAATTCATTTTTTTATTTAACTAAAATAAACTCAAAATATTTTTAGATTTTCAGTGTTTTTATATTTAAATAAACAGAAATGTTGAAATTTTAAATTTGTTTAAATATTTTTAAAAATATTAATTTAAAGAAAAAATTAAAAATATTTAAAGAAAATAATTTAAAATAAGTCATGTAACTTTCATAAAAAAATCATATTTTCAAAAGCGAATATGTATATATATATTTTCAAATTTGCTGTGTTGTGTTGTTTTTGTGTATTTAAATAAAACTACTTTTGAATGTATTGTATGTTTTATGTATGTTCGTTCATGTAAATAATATGTGATGCCTTCAATCACATATTTTTTAGGACACTGGGGGGTCTATTTGAGTACAGAACATGGACGAAAGAAATCAAGAAAATGTCCAGTTGAATTCTGTTTAAAATGCGGTGTTAATTTTTACTCTATAAGAAAAATAAATATTTATACGAATCCATAAAAGATTTTTTTTTAATTTTTTTTAATTAAAATTATTACTTATTTATTTATTTTTTATTATTTTAAACATTCCTTTCTTACCTTCCTTTTATGGAACAATTATAAAAAACTATAGCATTAAAAATATGAAATTGACTTCCTAAGTGAAATTGCATGCTCGAATTATAAGCAAAATTTAGAATTAAGTGTTTGGAACAAATTAATATCATTTAAGCACAGAATGTGAAAAATAATAAAAAATATTGCATGCTCTATAAATTTTAAGTAAAATATCACAATGATTTGACAAACATGAAGGATAATATGACAAAAATAAATAAATAAATAAATAATAAAGTAAATAGATAAATAAATAAATAAATAAATAAATAAATAAAGATATATCACATGCTTACTAGATTTTAAATTAATTAACGTTCTTTATAGAACGCCTAAAATTGAACTACTGACGTTGTAAATTGAGTAGCGGGTTACAGAAATAAATGGTCACACAGCCATCGTAATTCTCCATTATCTAACTGGGACAATTTAATGGATTTAATTTCCTAAAACGATTCTATTCATAAACATGTTTCGGAGAGTTAGACAGAAGTAACTGTGTAATGAAGTGAACCCCCCCCCCCTATATTTACGATTTTCTGTATTCAAATGACGAGTGTTGTCTGAATTTAATTGAGGATACAATTAAGTCGTATTATTTCTCAGAAGCTAGGGGTATTGCTGTAATTATTTTGTTGATTAAAACTTTAGTATAGATCCGATTTCAAGATTTTTTCAATTTTACAATAAATTTTAAACATCCGTTTTAAATTATATTCTTTTCAGTGTTAAATGGTCCTCGCTTTAACAATAGTTTTCTGTTATTTAAACGATATTTTTCTCGAATTTCAATTTTTTAATCTTGCTATATAGTAACAAGTACTGTCAACTTTTGTTCTGTTATATGTGTGCATTCATTGATGTGTGGTGTTATAAAGGCGGTATATCCTAAAATATTTAATTTTTGTCGTAGAGAAGTTAAATGTCATGAAAATGTGCATTGTGAAATAAGCATGTAGAACACATATATAAAATATATAATATAGAAAAGTAATTTCCAATTAATTGTGTTAATTGTAACTGTTTCTAACTTTTACTGCCTTGTCTCCTCGTAGATGCAACCAATATTACTACACTCTCTTTTCTTTATATTTGGATGAAGTTTCTATTTTTTTCCACATAAAGTTTTAGAACATTATATACAAGCGATTGAATGATAAATTAGCCTGATAAATTTACCAATCAGTTTGATTGTGTTAAAATAACAGTATATTATACAGGGTGTCCAGTAAATAACTGACCCATTTTGAACTTAAATAACAAATAAACGGTTTGAGATAATAATGCGCGATTTGGGGTATTGTTATTAGAAAATCAATAAATGTTTAAACATGTACTTTGTTAATATAGTTCAAATTTCGGAAAAAAATATCGCGCTGGCGGTAACAGGCTGTTTGAATACAGACATGACTCTAATTTTCATAAATATGAGATTTTTGGCTGAATCTGAATCTATATGTTGTCGAATCTGAATCTATATGTTGAATCGACTCTCGAATCAGTTTCAGAAATAGGGTACGTTGGTTGGAAAGTGTTTTAAAATAATATTTATGGTTGAACCATTTGTATTATATTTCCCCTCTTCGGTCTTGAGACAGAGATATTTTTTTAAATATTATTATATTACATTAACAAAGTACATATTTTAAAATTTATTTATATTCTAATAACAATACAGCAAGCCGCGCATTTTTATCTCAAACAGTTTTTTTGTTATTTACATTCAAAATGGGTCAGTCATTTACTGGACACCCGGTACAAGCTCTACAATACGCAATACATACGTACAAAATATGTGTATACCTTTTATTACGCATGCCTATATATGTTGAACTTACCGTATCTATATTACTGCAGTATAACTTAACATACTATAGCATTTTGCATAATTTGACATTTCACTGCATTACGTAGTTACGGTTGTATATTAATTATTATTGTATTGCATTTTTCAACGCGTTATTTCCTAATGTTTTAATTATCTTTGCTTTGTATTGTAAATAAATATGTTTTTGGATATATCGTACGTTTATACATGTAGATTAATATAAAAAAAAGTGATGTCCTCAAAAATATATTTATTTTAGAATGTTGAGGTGAGACTACAGACCATAGAGTTAGAAAATCAAGATGTTCAACTAAATTCTGTTTAAAATGCGTTGTTAATTTTAGTAGTAGAAGAAAAAAATAAGTCTTTCTACAAATCCATAAAAAATATCTTTAATTTTTCAAAAACAAAATCATTATTATTTCAAAATTTAAACTTAAGTTATTATTTTAATACTTTTATTCGATAAACTATAGACGATTGACTCCCTATGAGAAATTGCAAGTTCAAAATATGAATAAAAACAAGAATTAACTGTTAGGAGCAAATTAATATGCATTAAGTATAGAATATAAAAAAGAATAAAAAATATCACATGCTAAATAAATTTTAAACAAAACACCTCAGTGATTTAACATATATTATGGATAGAATAAAAAAAATAAAGATACGTTACATGCGTAATAAATTTTAAATTAAATAAAGTGATTTGCAGTAATGCATAAAATTGAACTACTGCCGTTACAAATTCATTAGCGGAAATAAATTGTCACACAAACATCGTGATACTCCATTATCCAACTGGAATGATTCAATAGATTTAATTTCTCAAACGATTCCACTGATAAACATGTTTCCAAGAGTTAGATAGAAGTAACTGTGTAATGAAGTAAACCCTCTTTAGCATTTTCTGTATTTTAATGAAGACTGTTGTCTGAATTTAATTGAGGATAAAATTACTTTGTGGATTAAAACTTTAGTATAGACCCGTTTTAACGATTTATTCAATTTAACAATAAATTTTAAACATTCCGTTTTAAACAATACGCATTTCAATGATAAATGATCGTCGTTTTAATAATTGTTTTCGCGAATTTCATTTTTTAACCCGTCAGTAGTCGCGTGTCGGTCTTTTCGCCGCCCGTATAACTTATCTTCTCCTAACTTATATCACATTACAAATACAACGGAGATCTACCATGTAGCTGACTTTGAAGCTTTCTCGACCACCTTAGTGAAGTTACAGGCCGCTTCTGTGTTTCTTTCAGGTAGATTTTTAGGAACAAAGTTGAAATTGGCGAAAACGTCTACGTAAAAATCACTCATGTGAGTTCATTTTTACTTTTTCAAATTACTCCAGATCTCATGATTAAAATGCATAATTTAAGAAAACTGGAAATTTATATCTTCGTTGTAATGTTATTTTTGTATATTACGTGAAAAATATTTCTTATTTTACATATTTGGTATGCGGGAGGCCAGCGGCGAAAAGACCGAGCGCGACTAATGACGTTGTGAAAAAGGTCGCGACTACTCGCGGGTTAATCTTTCTTTATAGTAACAAGTAATGTCAACTTTTGTTGTTGTTGTTGTTTGTCAACTACTATAAATTATTCTTTTGAACATTCTTTTCT
Source organism: Maratus speculifer (assembly GCA_964019185.1). Classification (NCBI taxonomy): domain Eukaryota; kingdom Metazoa; phylum Arthropoda; class Arachnida; order Araneae; family Salticidae; genus Maratus; species Maratus speculifer. The sequence continues at coordinate 421,166,245 of OZ025292.1, forward strand.
TATATTCATTTTTATTCTACAATCACCAAAAACTGTAATTTTAAAAATATGATATTGACTCTCGAAATGAATTTACATGATCAAATGATGCACACACACAAAAAAAGAATTAACTGATTGGGTTATATTAATGCACATTAAGAATAGAATATAAAAAATAATCAAAAAATATTACATGCTTAATAAACTCCAAATAGATTATCACAATGATTTATACTCCATTAAGAATAGAATGAAAAAAAAAATAATAATAAAGATACATCACACATTTAATAAATTTCAAATTAGTGAACCTGCTTTGTAGCAATGCTTAAAGTTCAACTACTGTCGTTATAAATTACATAACGGGTTACATAAATAAATCGTCACACAGACATCGTAATTTTCCATTATCTAACTGAAACGATTTAATGGATTTAATTTCCCAAAAGATTCAACTGATGAACATCTTTCGGAGAGTTAGAGCGATGTAACTGTGTAAGGAAGTGACTCTCCTCCTTTATTTACGGTTTTCTCTACTTAAATGACGACTGTTATCTGAATTTAATTTTGATAAAATTAAGTCGTATTGTCTCTCAGAAGCTAGGGTTGTTACTGAAATTAATTTGTGGATTAAAACTTTAGTATAGATCCGATATAGCGTCTTTTTCAATATAACAATAAATTTTAAACATTCCGTTTTAAGTTATATGCATTTCAATGCTAAATGATTCTTATTTTAATAATTGTTTTTACGAATTTCATAGTAACAAGTACTGTAATTTTTTGTTCTAATATATGTTCTATTATAAATTATAACTTTTAACATTCTTTTCTTATCTTTTTTTTATACAATTACCAAAAACTGAAATTTTAAAAATATGAAATTGACTCCCTAAGTGAATTTACACGCTCAAATGACGCAAAAACAGGAATAACTGTTTGGAACAAATTAATGTACATTATGCACAAAATGTAAAAATTAATTAAAAGCTTTAACATGCTTAATAAATTTTAAACAAAATATCACAATGATTTAATCTAGATTAAGTCTAGAATTTAAAAAAAATGTAATAAATATATATTACAAGTTTAATAAATTTTAAATTCATTAACGTGTTTTGTAATAATGCGTAAAATTGAGCTACTATCGTCGTAAATTGCATAGCAGGTTACAGATATAAATCGTCACAGAGACATCGTCACTGTCGATTATCTAACAGAACGATTTATGGATTTAATTTCCCATGTGATTCAACTGATAAACATGTTTCGGAGAGTTAGAGAGATGTAACGAAGTAATGTAGTAATGAAGTAGCCCCCCCCCCCTTTATTTACGATTTTACTGCTAAACATGTTTCCAAGTGCTGGAGGGAAGTAATTGTGTAAGGAAGTAAGATACCATTTATTTACGGTTTTCTCTACTTAAATGACGACTGTTGTCTGAATTTAATTGAGGATAAAATTAAGTCTTATTGTTTCTCAGAAGCTAAGGATATTACTGAAATTGCTTTGTGAATTAAAAGTTTAGTATAGATCCGATTTAACGATTTCTTCAATTTAACAATATAAGGTACCCTGGGGTAATAACGCCACGTTAAGGTTCTACCAATTTTCACGGCTTAGTTTTAGATTGTATTTTTCAAACAAATATAGGATCTGATACAGCAACTCATTGACTATCTATATAAAATAAAATAATTTAACAGATATGTATTCATAAAATGTAATGGCATTTTTTCTTGACCAATGCTATTTGATGTTAATACCCACCTATATGGGTAATAACGCCATGCAAACAAAACTATAAAATAAGATGGAATAATGGCATGTAGATTGCCCATTCTAAAAATACAAACTCTACAGCTCTAGAAATTGAGAAATTGGAATCCAAGCTATTGAAAATGTACAATTTTCTAGTGGCTCTGAAAAAAAAAAAAAAAAAAAAAAAAAAGGCGTGGAGGTGGCGGGGGTAGGAGGCAAAAAAATATTGGATTCTAAGCTACGTTTTGCTTAAAAATGACCATTTAAATAGGATTATTAGAAACATTGCACGGATTATTTGAATCAGTATTTATATTCCCATGTATGCATTCTATGCGATTGAAAATATTGATTTTTTTTATGAAAGTGAAAGAAAAAGGAGTGAGGGGGAGCTTCAACAGAATATAACACCCTGTATCTCTCTTTGCTTAAAAAGTCCAGCTTAAATATGATTATAAGAAACATTGCATGGTTTTAACCATTGATAATGTAATATTTTAATCATGTGAAGTTTTATAATAACTAGAGTTATATGTAATAAATATTTTTGTTAAACCTTAACTGCTGTTAGCGTCTCACATACTGCTGAGTTTTCAAGTTTCAGAGTTTAACTTTCAATTTTTAGTTTAACTATAGATACCAGGAAAATTTTGTTTCATTTGGAGTCCTATTACTATCTCTAGAGACTTTTGAATAGCTGAATTTTATTTATAATAGTCCTGTATATAAGGTTCAATACAAAAATAATATTCTAAAAGTTAATTTAACATTTTATTCATCGTTAGATTAAGCGGTCTGACAGGCCGCTCACAGTAAGTTATGCGACAATTTTTGTCACAGCAGTTAAGGGTTAATATTATTATAGTAATCTAGTAAATAGTTTTTAACCAATAACTCCACACTAATGCGGATTCTCCAAACCTACAGTTAAATTGTCGACGTTTTAAAGAACATGCTTTAATAAATGTTTAATAAATTGAATAGAATTTTTAATTAAAAAATATTATCCCAAAGAGATCTTTTATTCAATTTTACACATAATTCATATGGTTATATATCATTATCTCTATATTAGCAACAAAATTAACTTTTAACTGCTGTTAGCAATCTGACTGAACACTGTACCCTCCCTCCCCCCCCCAAAAAAAAAGCGTTTAACTTGTATTTTCCAGTTTAACTATAGTTACAACTGAAATTCTCTTTCGTTTGGAGTTCTCGTAATATTATTAGAAATATTTGAATACATTAAATTTAATTAGAATTAATTCTGTACAAAAAGTTTAGCTCAGGAACAGTATTCTATGATTTTTAATCACGGATCGCCTTTTAACCTTTAACTAATGTTACCGGTCTCGTAGACCACTATTTTTATTTTAATTTTTTAGTTTAACTTGTAATTTTAAGTTTAACTGCAAACACTACCGAAATTTTGTTTCATTTGTAATTTTAGTACTACCACCAGAGACTAAATAGGTGAATATTAAGTATAATACTCTTGTATAAAAAGTTTAGTACAAAAACACAACCCTATGAGTTATTCCCGCCTTTTATTCATCTTTCAATTTCGCGGTCTCACAAACCGCATCACATTCATACGTTACAATTTCCGTCACATCAGTTAAAGGTTAAATTTATAAAGTTTTGAAAAACCGAACGTTGAGAAAGCGGACAGTTAAAATTTCGAACTCAACTGAACAACCCAGTGTAAATTTAATAGAAACCTGATTTTGAAGATGTTCGAATTTGAATTTCGAAAACATTTTGATATAGATTTATTTACAAGAGTTAAAATTATTTTTTACATTAGTAAAAAAAAAAATAATAATATAATAAAAAATAAAATAGAGAGATTATTTTTAAGTATTGGGCACCCCCCCCCGCTTAATCTTACCATTTCAACAATGGTGATAATGCTGTCCCTTATTAATACATAAACCCCCTTCGGATATAGATCGGCCACTGTTGGGAATCAACCGGGGTGATAACGCCAATCCCTGGCGTTATTACCCCGGGATCCTTATTGCGCAGTAAATCCTAAATTACAAATTACCTCGAGAAGATATCCAAAATCTTCTACAACAATTTGAAAGTACATGAAACATACTACAAATTTATGTAATAAACAAAGTATTTCCGGATAAAAAATATAGTCTTCACATCAAAAACCTTTTCTCGCAAATTTTAGATCAAGCGTTAATTTTAGTTGCTTGTAAAAACAATAAGACCTAAAAAAGAAACAAATTAACTTGAAACTGTTTTTTGCGATTTATATGACTCAAAACCCTTCTGCGCAGAGCACATGGATGTCATTTACCTGATTATTTCATAATTATGCAAAATATAAGCACTTGGCGTTATTACCCCCCTGGCGTTATTACCCCATGGTACCTTATTCCAAACATAACTTTTAAACTATATGCATTTCAGTGTTAAATGATCTTCGTTTTTGCAACTGTTTTCACGAATTTAATTTATTTTTATCTCCCTTTATAGTAACAAGTACTTTCAACTGTTTGTTCTATAATATGTTCTGTTCTATTATAAATTATTATTTTAAACACTCTTTTTTTTTATCTCCTTTTTTATTCTATAATCATCAAAAACTGCATTGTTAAAACAAACAAATTGACTCCCTAAGTGAAATTGCATCCTCAAATGATGTACTAAAACAAGAATTAACTGATTAGCGCAAATTAATGCATATTAAGAGAAGAATATTAAAAATAATTAAAGAATATTACATGCTTAATAAATAAAAAAAATATCCCAATGATTTAATCTAGATTAAGAATATAATTAAAAAATATTTAATAAAGATATATTACACGCCTAATAAATTTTAATTTAATTAACGTGCTTTGTAATAATGCATAAAATTGAGTAAATACTACTGAAAATTGAGAAATCGATCAATATCACAAATGTATATGAGCTGCTATTGTTATAAATTGCATGGCGGGTTACAAAAATAAATCGTCACGCGGACATCGCAATTCTCCATTACCTAACTGAAACGATTTAATGGATTTAATTTCTCAAACGATTCTATTCATAAACTTGTTTCAGAGACTTAGAGAGAAGCAGGGGTGCAGAAAATGTTTCTACTCCCAAAATTTCTCCCAATCCACATGAAAATTTCCCCAAAATTGTACTTTATGCTATCGGTAATTGCTGTACTATCGAAGATAGTACTATACGATACTACGAACATTTATTTTTCAACTTAGACTTTGAATATATATGGCAGAAGTGAAATTCGAAACAGAATCACCCCAAATATACGATACATATTCTGACATAGATTTCCGGAATTTGCCATACAGATCTTTTTATTTGTAGTGAAAGTTTTCTATCTCAGGAAATTAAAGAATTCGATCTTAAAATCTAAATCAATTGTATATGTTTCTGCAGAATTTCCCCAGGTGGTTAAAATTCCCCCCCAATCCTAGATCCCCGGATCGGACATATTCTGCACCCGTGGAGAGAAGTAACTGTGCAAAGAAGTAACCCTTACCTGTAAAGGTGTTAGTTCATAGGCCCAGGTGATTTACCAAGAGAAGCACACACAAAAAAAACTCCGAAAAGCGAGTTACATTTTAGGACACATTTATTTAACTTGCGGTACGACAAAGCAAACTCCCCATAAGGGGAGGTGATTCTGAGAGAGCTCAGTGCCCTACATGTAGTCGATACGATGGCAATCAGTGGAGTGATACAACATCATAGCCCTTATCGCCAAAAGGCATAGGAAGTTTTTCATACAAAGAATTTTGGCGATATTTGATAAACCACACGTTCAGTATGAGCTAACCCTTGCGGAGCTAACTTTTGCGGTCTAGGAACCCAAGGGTCATTTACACATCTGCGAATATTTTATAGGGTTAAAGAAATATTTTAAGCTTGGGAAGTATCTGAGATAAGCAAATCATTACATACATTTGCCTTTTGCAGACAAAACTTTAAGTTATCCAGATGCGCAATTGAATAGAAAGAAAGCACAGTCAGGATAAACAGAGATAAAAGTATTTCTAGGTTTAAGCATTAATTGTGAGAATGAAAACAGGGTGTGTAAGGCAGATGTTAATAAAAATGTAACGGATAAGAGATTATGATGAACTAAGCCCAGAGCTTTCTTTATTTTGTTACTAAGTGCGGTTACTATGGGCAGATGTTTTTTTACAGACACAACAGAAAATTTGTGAGAAAGGAAGTTCTATTATTATTTTATACAGAGAGCTCCAAAAGATGAAAAGTTGAAACTTCTAATAGTGGGAGGATGAAAGTTAGCACTTAACTATTAAATGTAGAATTAATTTAACTAATGGGTTTATTAGTGAAAAGGGAAACTAAACTAAAACAAAGAATTTATTAAAGGGAAATAATTATTGCTTTTATGAAGAGGAAAAGATATGTAGTGATAATCTCCGCTACATTACCCTTTATTTACGATTTTCTGTATTTAAATGACGACTGTTGTCTGAATTTAATTGAAGATAAAATTAAGTCGTATTGTTTCTCAGAAGCTAGGGGTATTACGGAATTTACTTTGTGGATTAAAACTACTATATGGATGCGATTTAACTATTTAGTCCGAGTGCTACGCGACAAAAATAAGGTGAAAACTGCAAATGGTGATAAGAATATGCCACTTGGTGAGTATGTACTTCATGATAATACAATGAATATCAGAGGGGGAGGCATCTCGTAAAGTCGTCGGAATTCAAGATGGCGGATGTTATTCAAAATGGCGTCATTTTCTGAATTTTCTTAATATGCGTAATATAAATGTGCATTCCATGTTCAATGTTTTTCAAGCCAAGGTTTCGTTTTTAATACTTTCCAACATTATTTAAAAGAGTTTATGATTTCGATTTATCTGTCTGTTTGTCTGTCTGTCCGCCTGTCCTTTCATGCTATAGCTCACCTAAATGTACTCAGATTGCCATGCAAATTTTATATGTTTTATGAAGTTTATAATAACATGTTCGAAATAAAAAATAAATGTATAGCTTTTATAGTCCATTTACAGGCCGCTAAAAAAATTACATTACAACATTATGCATGCGGCGAAACCGTTTGCAATGTGTTTTAATGATGTTATACTCTTTAAAACACACTCAAATAATGTTAATACTGCAATGAATTACCAAATATTTATTACATAATAAGGTGTTGATAGTATTTATCGCTTACTTACAGTGACACACCAAAACAAGAAAATATGCGTTTGTAATTTTTATATAAATTTCATAAAGATCACCATACAGTTCAAGTGTTATTAGTGGAGGTGCTAGGAGGGATAAAAGTTCATTTTGTGATAAGGATATCCCGAATAGTCAGTATCTATCTTACATTAATAAAATGGATATAAGAAAGTGTGGCATCATATAAAATTATAGGAATTCAAAATGGCGACTATTATTTAAACTCTTTTGCAGTTTATTCCTCCGCATCTTACAATAATATTTCTAATGTTAATTTCCACGTTTTATTACTCTTCTCTTTTTAATACTAGAAATATGCCTAAAATGATAATAGGACAATTATTAAAGTATATTTTTCATTTACAGTAAAAAATTTAAAGGAATCAACAAATAATAAAACTACTCTTTTATTAATACATTAGTTATACAATATATTAAAAAATGAATGTTAATGTTACATATAAAGCTGTAGAATATAGAGAATTCATTTGGTATCATTATATTTCTCACATTCCTTTTTGCAATTGCACAATAATGTACAAAAAGATCCAACCTTTCTACACCCACATTTATTTTTACAGATTTTATTTTTACATTTTATTATCTCTTCGCAAGAATCTGAAATCTCTGGCAATTCCGACCATTTTATTTTACATGATAAATTATTCAACCACCATCCCCATTTGGTTGGAGAGTGTGGACGTAGTTCACGCCGATCTACTTGTTCAAAAATGTGTCCAGCTTGAAAAGCACTGCTTAAAATATGCTGTTGAAGTACATCCTATATTGGTGGAAGATGTTCGAGAGAACGATTTTTTGTCATAAACAATTTTTGTCTTTCATTATTGACGCTTATGCTATTGCTTGTTGAAAATACAAGAATACTACGAACTTTTCTAAAATATTTAAAATACTTTCAGGAATGGAAGTTTTGGGTTTTGACAGGTATGAAAATGCAGCAGTATCTTCTTTAAAGAGAATCCATGTTTTCCAATTTGACTTTTTCTTCTTTCCTGTGAAACCCAGATTGCTGTCGCATCCTGTGACAGCATGAAATCCTAGTAAAGCCATTGTCTTTTCTCTGTGTTTTTTTTCATTGCCAGTTGCTGCAGCTATGGTATGAACAGGAATAAATGTGTATTTTTTCCCTGCTCCAAATGCAATCCAAACAGTTTCTAGGCATCTATCGGAAATGATAAAGAATTATACAATCGCTAAAACTAACAAATCAGTATCTACAGAACGTATAACAATATTTTTCAGTCCTTTTTCAACCATGCCTTTGAGATGCAGAACTATTCTCGAATCAGCTTCTTCGTGACCATGGCAAGTCATTTCAATTAAGGAACTTACGGCAGTAAGATTGCCTTTAACTTCTTCTCCTAAAGTGATTATAACTTGTGCATTTTTTATGATAATTGTTGCTGGCGTTCCAAGTAGATTAAAAAGTTCTTCTTTGTTCTTGCCAATTTTTTAAGAAATCTTGCCAATTTTTAGATAATCTAACATGTGGTTGCAACCCTCTTCTGTCTAGTTTCTCCTTTAATACTTGGTGAAATATATCTATCCCTTATCAAATCTATTCTTTGACATCTAAAACTCTCAATGTTCTTACGTAAGCAAGGATAAAATGTGTTAATGTAGTAATCATTAAATGTCTTTTATGTCCGTTGAGCCTTTAAAATGTTAGTAAGAATTGGCCCTTCATACATTAAAGCATCATATGTTCCTGGAAAAACTTCACCATTTTCCGCAATAGTCTAAAATATGTGATAAGTCACTCTTATGGCTAGATCTTAATTCACTGTTACTAGAAAATGCTGGAGGAAATGGTAGATTTTCATAGTTGAAAAAAATTTGCAAGGCTAACTGATGATTCTGTGTAATTATTAAAAGCTTGAAAAACAACTGGACGTCTGTTTTTGAAACTTTAAAGGTTGCATTTTTACGGCTTATGTTTTTCGCTGGAATACTAAACAGAAGAATTTTGTTCTTTTTCAGAGGTTCAATTATTGATGAAAATTTTTTTACTAGGCAATCCTTAATGAAACTGTTGAACTGGTTAATGCCAGTTAACTCAGGGTCACTTTTGATTCACCTTATTTTGGTTGGATATTAATCATCGTAACTACAATGTATATTTATAAGCTGCATTCCAACCAAAGAAAATAATCATATGACATTATTCAAATGGTTCCTACCTGGTAAAGTTAAAAAAAAAGCGTACAATAATTTAAAAAGTACATAGACAACATTGTGGTTATAGCCAGTACTGTAAACGTATTCTTATTTGAGAGCTTGTAAATGAAGTATAAATTCTACGCTCGCCGTAATGTACAGCAAATATATTGTACTGCATTTCACTGATGAGTATTAATTTCAATATGTTTCAAACAATTTCACATCATTAAAACACACTAAAAATGATTTTTGCCAATAAGACCATAATGTAAGGGAATTATTTTGAGTGTGCTTGTAAACGAACTATAAATACTACACACTCGATGTAGAACATTTTGCAGCATATCACTTCTTCGAATTACATATAGACATAACACATACATAAATTACACGGATATCCGAGTAAATTTAAGCAAAAAAGAGCAAGGTCAGATTGACAGCTAGACACTTGATAAATATTTCGAGCACCCTGTAAATGATCTATAAAAGCTATACTTTTTATTTTTTACTCCGAGCATGTTATTATAAACTTCATACAATATGTAAAATTTACATGGCAATTTGAGTACATTTAGGCAAGCTATAGCATGAAAGGCCAGGCGGACAGACGGACAAACAGACAGATAAATCGAATTCATAAACTCTTTTAAATAATGTTGGAAAGTATTAAAAACAAAACATTGACTTGAAAAACATCGAAATCGACACGAAATTCGCATTTATATTACGCATATTAAGAAAATTCAGAGAATGACGCCATTTTGAATAACAACCGCCATCTTGAATTCCGACGACTTTACGAGATGCCTCCCCCTCTAATATGTATTGTATTATCATAAAGTACATACACACCAAGCGGTATATTCTTATCACGATTTGCAGTTTTCTGATGTGTAGCACTTGGACTAATTTCTTCAAATTAGCAATAAATTTCAAAAAAACATTTTAAATTATATGCATTTTAGTATTAAATGTTCCTCGCTTTATCAATAGGTCTCTTCGATTTAAGTGTGTCCATTATTTAATGCCCGCATTTTAAAATAATTTTTACTTATTGAGTTAAAATTTGCATTTTTTTGTGATTGTTAATTATAGCTCTTGTGAATAAAATCACTTGATAAGACTTCTCATTTTTTTAAATTCAAAATTTACTTAATTATTTAAAAAGTGGGGTCTGTTAAAACTGTCTTAACTCAAAATATTTTTTGTAGAATTTCAAAGTTTTTGAATTTAAATAAACACAAATATCAAAATTTAAATTTTGATTCAGATTTTTAAAAAATAATAAATAAAAATATTTAAAGCAAAAATTTGAAAAAAAAAATAGTATTTAACTTTATTTTAAAGATTATGTTTTCAAAAGTAAATATTTTTTTTCAAATTTATTGAATCAAAATTAAAGTAAAGCAATTTTAAAAGACATGTTTCAAATTTCAAGCATTTATCTTAAAGGGTTCTTGAGTTACAAGAATTTAAATAGCAAAAAAAGGTTAAAAAAATAATAATGATAAATAAAAATAAAAATAAAATAAAAAACCCCGACATTTTTACAATAATGCATTTTTACGACATCCATTGCTTGAAAGCTAGGTATTGAAAATAAACCAAACAAAAAATCAGTACTTCCTTTTCGAATGAGGATAGAACCATGATTTAAACGTCATTTTAAGCATAAAAATACAGAAAAATGTTTAAAGCGATATACATATATCTTTGGAGATATGATGATTTTTTTTTTGTCCCGGAACTCCTAAAAGAACAGTTTTCGTGAAATTCAATTTTAGGTAGCTTTCTTTACAAAAAGAAAAAGCTACATATTGCAGCCGTCCGGAGGAAAGCACTTCCAGAATATTTTGGTATATATTCACCGATCATAACCCCCAGACCCCAAAACCACCCTCCGTTCAAATGTTGACATATATATATGTATATATATATATATATAGATAGATAACCATATATATATATATATATATATATATGATTTTTGTCATGCGATTACAAACGTAGTTATGAACCGATTTGAATGAAACTTGGTATGTACATAGTACATACAAATATCTCAACCGAGTTCGTTCGCCAACATCATCCGCCATCTTGTTTCAAAATGGCGGCCATTTAAAGTAAAAAGAAATAAATTTTAAAATTAAATGCAAAAAAAATCAAAAGTTGAAATTGTTTTTTATTTTATGTGTTAGATCTTAAAAAAAACAATTCCAGAACACTTTTTACTTTGTCTATATCTTAAAAAATGATTGAGTTATAGCACTTTGGATTTTTCTTATGGCTGACATTTTGAAACGATCTGACTTTTGTCATGCTATATCTGACGTATGTATGAACCGACATGGATGAAACTTGGTATGTACATAGTACATGCAAATATCTCGACGGAGTTCGTTAGCCAGCATTATCCGCCATCTTGTTTCAAAATGGCGGCCATTTAAAATTTTTAAAAAAATTTTAAATTTTAAATTAAATGCGAAAAAATTAAAAGTTGAAAAATATTTTTGCTTTGTGTGTTATATCTTAAAACACCATATCCAGAACACTTTTTACTTTGTCTATATCTTAAAAAATTATTGAGTTATAGCACTTTAAATGTTTCTTATGGCTGACATTTTGAAATGATCTGATTTTTGTCATGCTATTACTAAAGTAATTATGAACTGATTTGAATAAAACTTCGTATGTACGTAGTACATAAAAATATCTCGACCGAGTTCGTTGGCTAGCATCATCCGCCATATTGTTTCAAAATGGCGGCCATTTAAAAATTGAAAATAAATTGAAAATTGAAAGTTAAATGCGAAAAACTTAAAAGTTGAAAAATATTTTTATTTTATATGTTAGATCCTAAAACACCGATTCTAGAACACTTTTTACTTTGTCTATGTCTTAAAAAACGATTGAATTCTAACACTTTGAGTTTTTCTTATGGCTGACATTTTGAAACGATCAAATTTTTCTCACTGATAACACTCGTATTTATATATCGATTAGGATGTAACTTGGTGTGTACATAGTACATAAGAAAGGCTGGGCCGAGTTCGTTAACCAGTTCCATTCGCCATCTTGTTTCAAAATGGCGGCCATTTAATTTTTTTTAATTTAAAATTTAAAATTAGGTTTAAAAAAGTAAGAAATTGAAAAAGATTGTTATTTTATGCACTTGACCTTGATACAAAGATTCCAAAGCATTTTTTGTTTCGTCTGTATCTTAAAAAATGTCTGAGTTATTGTACTTTTAATTTCTAGTGTTGCTTACATTTTTAAATGATCTTGTTTTCGTCATGTGATAACACGCGTAATTATACACCGATTCTGAGGAAACTCGGTGAGTAGACCTACCGATGCCTGGACCAAGTTCGTTGGCCAGTTCCAACCGCCGTCTTGTTTCAAAATGGCGGAATATTATTTTTTTAATTTAAATTTTAAAATTAGGTGCAAAAAAGTAAGAAATTGAAAAAGATTTTTCCTTTGTGTTTTGACTTTGATACAAAGATTCCAGAGCAGTTTTTGTTTCATTTATATCTTGAGAAATGACTGAGTTTTAGCATTTTCAATTTCCAGTGTGAGTGACATTTTAAAACGGTCTGAAATTTGCCACGCGTATACGCATATTTATAAACTGATTTCGATATAACTCCGTGTGTTCATGGTGCATACCAATGTGTTGACAGAGTTCACAGGCCAACTTTATCCGCCATCTTGTTTCAAAATGGCGGCCATTTAAATTTGTCAAAAATCTTTTAAATGTATAATGATGTAAAAACAAAAAAATAGAAATTGAAAAAAGGTTCTTTCTAAACTATTTATCTTAATAATGAATTCCGGACTATTTTTTGCTATGTCTTTACCTTGAAAAACGCCTGGGATATGGCAGTTTGAATTTCTAATGTGGGTGACATTTTTTTTAAAAAGTCAATTTTCCCGCGACAGCACTCGTATATATTAATTGATTTCGATGTGAGTGTGCATGATCACATGAATTAAGATTTCGATCAAGCTCATTGTTTTTTTTTTATCCATCATGCTGCTTTAAAATGGATATCGTAGAATTTGGCGACTCTCTAGATCGCTTGAAATAACACCAGGTTGAATAAAAGATGACTAATTTCTAAAAATTCCTATTAATATTCAGTATTGACAAAAACTAGCATTCAATCTTATATAATCGTGTTCCACTAATTTGAGCTTTGTATATTTCATTTATATAACTTAATTTAAAATAAATAAATAAGCATATGAAAGCTACCTCTTCCTCCCGGCACAGCCGGAAGGACTTTTTTAATCTCACTTCATAGCAACATGCACTGTCAACTTTTGTTCTCTTATACGTGTGTAATAATTGATTTGTGGTGTTAAGAAGGCGATCGAAATTAAATTATTTCATATTTAATTTTGACCCTAAATATATAAAATTTTGTGACATTATACATTTCACCATAACTATATAGAACATCTTAAAGGAAATTTCCAATCTTATTATAATAATAATATTTTTTAAATATTAAAATTTTAAAATAAAATTGGTAAATGTTCCATGCGACTTAATATTTCAACTATTTCACCTTTTTCAATATTAATGATTCAAAAGTCTATCAGAAAAACGTCTGTGTGTCAATTTTTTAATTCCTTGAATATTTAGAGGTTCTTGTCTGAATTCTATGTGTATTTCATTAAAAAATTGCAATTCAATGAGTTAAAAATAAAATTTAACCCTCTCGTCACTTTGAGTATCATAAGAGGCTCCTAATTGAAGTTGCAAGATTTCAAAGGGAAAAAAAGAGGGATTTTTTGTTCTGTTTAGTAATATTATTAAATCATTTATAATACATAGGAAGATTTTAAAGTTGAATTAATCGTAACTACATGTCAGCATTAGATTATTTCTAGCATTATTTAGAATTGTGGCTTTATTGTTTTAGAAGAGAAATGAACTAACTTTTTAAGTTGTTTTATTTTTTTAAGTTGTTTAATTGTTTTTTTTTTTGTTTTTTTTTTTTTGAGATGAAAAATATTTTTTTATTCTTCAACCTTCCTTTAATATGTGCATGCTTTCAAATTAATTTTAAACATAGTCGATTCCTTAAATAATGGGGATGTGTTTTGAGCTAAAACAAACAAGCAAACAAAAAACATAGAGCAACATTACAAAAAATTCTTTTTGCACATGTTTTACAGTGTGGTATTTTCGAAGTATTAAAAATTAGAAAGATTTTTTTCTTTACTTTTATAATAATTTACAGATGAGAAAGTTAATTATCTTAATGAAGTCAACTTTTAAAATTAATACACTCTTTATTTGTAACCAATATCGGAATATTTCCTATACCTTTCTTTAATTTTGGAAAATAATTAAAGCGAATGTGCCATTTCAAAATATCAAAGAAAGGTGAAATATCAGTTTTGAGGAATGAATATTTGACGAATATTAAAGATCTGAAAAAATATGCCTACAAAATTTAAAATTTAAGAAAAATAATCTCATCTAATGCTGCTTTTCACAAACAGGTGAGATCAAACTGCAGAATATTAATAGACGCAAATTTGTTTTACTCAGTTTCGATCAATTTATTTTCTGAAATAAAGATCCACCCTTTGAAGAGTTTGGTTTTAATGAACTTGAAACATTAGTATGGTACGTTGACATTTTTTGCTGGAATACTTTCTTATAAAATATCCAAATAACGACTTTATCGTTGTATTGTCTGATTTACAGGCAACAAATATGATAAAATATCGATAATTGTTTTTCTTAAAGCAAATTATTAGTAAATTATGCATGATATTCTTAAATATTTATGTAACACATTTGGAACAACTGAAAAATTAACAACTGGCGAAATATTGAAAATTGCGAATAGTGAGAGAAGGAGAATTGGCAATGTATTTTCTGGAAACCGATTAAGTGTTTCAGAGATATAACCGATGTTTTCAATATTTATGAAATTCTTTTAATAGTCAGAAGTTGTTAATCTGTTTTTTTATAGAGAAATTATACGGAAAATAGCAAATGGCATATAAACAATATAACAATGTTTAGATAAAAAAGTTTTAGATTTATTTAGTTTAAATGTACATATGTACAAGTTTTACAAGCTAATGAAATAGGATTTAAATAGTTGTTTATATTATTTGGTAATAAGTCTTATTTATAGATCACGGAATTACACATATATTACTGAAAATATGACAAATCCTCTATACTGGAAAAGTGCTGCAAAATATATGTCGTCGTCTGCATTTTAGCAAAAAATGAAAAAAAAAACAATATAAAAAGTTTTCTAAGAAACCTTAATGAACAATGCAAATTTTATCTAATGATTGAAGAGGAAAAGCTATTTTTATCAAAGAACTCTATCTCCTAATTTCAGCATCCTGAAACCATTCATATATACACACAAAAGTTGGATTTCATTATGAAAAATATGAAGTCTTAAACTATGTAGGAAAATTTAAGCAGACTACCCAAGTGCAGAAATTTTAAGCTTTGAATGCATGATGCTCTAAAAATTAAAACGTAATTGATATAGAAAAGAATGAGATAATTTTTTATCCATAGGACATTTTTTTCATCCATGTATGTTGTTAAATGTCCTAAATTACCAAGAGGTGTTCTTTTTAAGCCCAGTTAACAACTTAAGGTTTATTTTTATCAAAGAACTCTATCTCCTAATTTCAGCATCCTGAAACAATTCATATATACACACAAAAGTTGGATTTCATTATGAAAAAAATGAAGTCTTAAACTATGTAGGAAAATTTAAGCAGACTACCCAAGTGCAGAAATTGTAAGCTTTGAATGCATGATGCTCTAAAAATTAAAACGTAATTGATATAGAAAAGAATGAGATAATTTTTTATCCATAGGACATTTTTTTCATCCATGTATGTTGTTAAATGTCCTAAATTACCAAGAGGTGTTCTTTTTAAGCCCAGTTAACAACTTAAGGTTTATTTTTATCAAAGAACTCTATCTCCTAATTTCAGCATCCTGAAACAATTCATATATACACACAAAAGTTGGATTTCATTATGAAAAAAATGAAGTCTTAAACTATGTAGGAAAATTTAAGCAGACTACCCAAGTGCAGAAATTGTAAGCTTTGAATGCATGATGCTCTAAAAATTAAAACGTAATTGATATAGAAAAGAATGAGATAATTTTTTATCCATAGGACATTTTTTTCATCCATGTATGTTGTTAAATGTCCTAAATTACCAAGAGGTGTTCTTTTTAAGCACAGTTAACAACTTAAGGTTTATTTTTAAGTAACTCCTCATTTTCTGATCTTGGAATGTACAATGTTCCTCCCCTTATGCAAAATAACAGATATATTTCTTTCACAGCTTAAAAGTGCTAGACCAATATTCATTCATCATCCCACTATAAACATGTATTGCTTGAAAGCATTGACTTTATGATAATACAAAAGGTAATCTGAATTTAAAATTACAAGATCGATAAAATATGTAAACATCATCGAAGTTATTTTTTTTAATTTCTTACTGAACAATGACAATAAGCTAAATACCGATTGCAAAGATCTACAGAGCCAGCAAAATGTAATATTGACAGTCACTGAAAAATAAAAAAAAGGCCTATTTAAAAATCACTACCAGAGAAATTTCAGTTATATCAAGATGCAAAGGTCACCATTCCACCTGACCAACGGATGTTAGAAATTCTCACCTTGATCTTATGTTTAAAGAAAGAAACCTTTAAATAAATCATCTAAACATTATAGGTGCAGATTCACAGTTACCAGTTGCCACGTGGCGACAAAAACTACGGGAAATCTCATTTTTCCGTAATTCTTTGACGAGAATCTTACGTTTTTTCACAATCATCATTAGATAACCGAGTGTTTTTTTTCTCGATCATTTGACAATAATCGCGTTTTTCAGCGATTTATTGAACAGAATCACCTCTTTGATAAAAATGGCTTTTCCTCTGCAATCATTTGATAAAATTTGTGTTGTTTCTTAATTTTTCTTTGAAAATTTCTTACACTATTTTTCCATCTTTTTTTCTGAAATGCAGACGATTATATAGATTTTGCGGTACTTTTCCAGTATTGGGGTTTTGGCATGTTTTTAATAATATAAGCGCAAATCAGTGATTTTATATCCAAATAATATAAACAGCTATTTAAATCATATCTCATGAGCTTGTATGTCGCCTGATTTCTCAAGCTAATTCCTTTTGCTAATCGTGTGTATTTAAATTAATTTGAAATTTTAGTCAATATTTGCATTTCTATTTGAAATAAATTTACATGAAGTACATGCAGTTTAAATTTACTTAGAAATCTTAGATTTAGTGGCAAAATATTTTTAAATTTGGTAAAATGATTAAAGTATTTGACCAAATTTGTTTCTATTGGCTGCCAATAAGAGTAATATCGAAGAGAAATATTGTAACAAATTGGATGTAATTCTTTTGTACTTTATTCCTAACTTTATTTATCATCCCCTCAAGAAAAAGCAAATAATTCTTCTACATTTGCATATCATACAAATTAATTCCAATTTAACAGGAATATTTAACAAATATTGATATTTCATATGAAGTATTGCTGGTGAACCCAGTACTGAATATATTTTATGCTCGAAAATAATCATTAATGTCTAGATAGAAGGTCATAAAATATATTTCCACTTGTTATTGTTACAGCAGACGAATTATTCGTAATTTCTAAATATAAATTATTTTTTGACAATTTTTTGAAATTATGACTTATGCTTATATGATTCATTATTATTTTACGCGAATTTTATGAAATAATAATTACAAAGTTTTAGAATTTCTTTAAAATAAAAGTTAATGTACCTGACTATTTTTAGAAGTTTACTTCTTCAATATTTTCATTACATTATAAAATTTTTAACAGACGGAAAAATAACAGCATAAAAATATAATGTGTTAGAAAATGAGAAATCATAATATCTATATAGATGTTTTGACTTTATTTGGGTAATTTAAAAATAATTCGTATTCCTAAATACGCAATTTGATATTTTCTGCCAATGCGCTCATTTACTGTGCAAGAAGATTGAGAATTTTATCATGCTATTATCCGTTCTTTCAAAACCTCCCTATGGAATTGAGAGTATATTTAAATAAATTAGTTTTAAATTGTATTATTGTACATATATTCTTGTAATTACGTAAGCAGATTTGAATTTTATATAAGTTGGTGTTATTCAACATACCATTTAATAATCTGGAAAATGTTCCTTTCGATTAAAGATGCAAACATTATAGGAGCAAAAGGTAAAATGCAAACGTATTTTTTTTAGTGAATTTTTGATAACTCCCAATTTTACGGATTGCTCATTGTGATTTTAAATATATTTGTATATCCTAAATTTAATGTGTGAGAAAGTTTAGTATATCATTTAAAATAATTCCAAATAAGTATAACTCGTTGAAAAGGAAAAGGAGAATGAAAAATTATGCACTAGTTATACATTTTGAAATTTTTTCCAAAAATGACAGAATACATTACAGTATAACCTCGAAAACTCGGCATCATCTGACAGAAATTAATCCAGATTTTTGATACATTCGGCATAAAAATGTAATCATCCCTAATTTAATACAAAATTTTTTTGTTCAAATTTGCCATTTTGTTTATGAATAGTAGATGTTAAAAATCGTCTTAATTCCCTCAAAAAGAAAAAAAAAAAAAAAAAAAAAAAAAAAAAACACTTTGACCTTTAAAGTCATTTTGACATTTAAAAAAATATCTAATTTTCGAGAGTATGAACCATATTTAACCAAAACCAACTGATTCCGTGTTCCTCTGCAACATTTCTGTCTATTTACAGAATAATCATTTGCTTTTTATGAGGCAGTTATCACGTAATTTAACATATTTTTCTTTTCTACAATAAAATTTCAGTTGACTTTTCGGGGATAATTTTTACGACGGTTATCACGAGACATACACTCTGACACAAACATAAAAAAAAAAAAAAATCTTTTTTACAATAAACATTCACTTGACTTTTCAGAGTTGCTTTTAACGCAGTTATTTCAAGAAAATGCACAGGGGCAAGCTTACAGACACCATTTTTTGTTACTTTCTGGAGATGTTATTATGGCAGTTATATCGAGACATGCACTCAGACAAACATAAAATAAAACCTTCTACAATGAATCTTCGGGGTTGCCTTTTACGGCAGTTATGAGATGCACCAATAAAGAAAACAAAATAAAAAATATATTTTCTAAGTATGTTTCTATTCTATTTCAATGTCTATAGACATTAAAATAGAATCGAAACATATGTAGAAAATATTTTTTTTTTCGTCAGTAACTATTTACTTGTTTTTCTACCAATGACCCGTGTGTTATTTTCATTTTGCATTATTTAATTAAACCGTAAATCATCCTATTAAGCCCCGTTTATTTTATAAATTTTAATTAAATATTTTCAAAAGGAACTTTTAAATTATCTTATAATTTTTAGAGTTTTAATAATCCAGGCAAACTTTATGGAGTTTATTAAACTCACAGTGTTATTTAGCAAGAGTTCATAATCTATTTTCTTAATCATTGTTAACATATAGCACAATCGTTTGTACAATTATGTTAAACATGCATTGAAAAGCTAAACCGCATGCTAACGAATTTTGCAAAACATTAATGAATACTTATCAATAATGAGTATAACGAATATATATCTTTCGAGTTTCTATGAATTGCGTGACACCGAAAATTGAAACTTTCTCTCTAATTAAATTGCGTATATTTAGAATTTGTAGGATGATTTAAATGAGAATTTCAAAATAGCGTTTATTTAACAATCAAAGTTACTATGTGCTTTACTTAAATAGTTCACATATTTTGAATTTATTACAAATAGAAATTTAACTCTAAATAAATTATCTAAATTCATTTATTTAAGTACTTTTTTAAAAAATAACTGTTTTTGTACACTTTTTAGTTTACAAAATAAAAATAAAATAAAAAATATAGCTTTATTTGTCTGTTATTCGAATAGCAAGGTATATTTAAATATTGAAATTTGTATGTGACATTTGACAGTAATTTTGCCAAATTTACTGAGAAACGAAAAAAATGGCTGACCAGCGCTATGCGTTTCCCTAACAGCGGCATTATGTCAAGAAAAGCCCTGAAAGCTGTTGTTTCTCTTCAAATAGAAATCTTTTCATATATTTAGTAAGTGAACTGCTAAAGGGTACCTATAAATTAATGAGTTCAGATTGGCATGCACACAAAATGTGAGCCTCATAAGACCGGAAGGTGACAACACAGACAATCTTCTTAGCGAATTCACGAATGAAAATCGAAGATTAGTTAATGCTTGATCCGTATATTAAAATGTGTCGGTTTGCCAAGTTTGGTGGGCCATTTGGTTTGCCATATTTTGGTGGAATACACCAAAACACTCGATTTTAAAGGGTGACTCGTAAGTTTACCATTATGCTTCCCTTAACCGAAAAGTATGAAAACTTGAAACTATGAGAAAAACACTACATTGTAATTCGGAGTCGACCACTAAAATAGGGTTTTTAGGTGTTTTCCACTGTTCCATGTTGGCAGACGATACCGCGCCACCTATTATTAAAATTTCAGTATCCAGAAACTGAAGTGAAGTGAAGTGTTTTTCTTTTCTTTCTTTTTTTTTTTTTTTTTGTAAAGTTGTGTTAGAGAAATGTGCAGACGATAATGCGGCAGTGAGCTGCTAGTGAGTTATTCTTTTTAATAAAGCGATTTAAATATAACCGGTGCCTATAGCATAATTTTGCTGTGTCTGTATTTAATTAACATCTAACAAGATATGACTTGGCACACCGATTGCGTTTTAATATGCGAAACAAGTTTTACTTATCCTATATTTTCATCCGTGAGCTCGATGAGGTGATTGTCTAAACTGTCACCTTCAGATTTGAAATTTAAGGATTTTCAAGTTTATAATTTTCATGTATTCATTTAATCTTTAAATCGAAACTCTCGAAAACCAATTTAATAATTGAACACATCAAAACATTTTTCATATTGTGCTGCAATTGTTTATTCTACGAAATTATACAGGTTACAAAGATATTTTCAAAAATTATTAAAATACATCTTAAAATCACAAAATTAACGTAGCTTTAGAAAATTTAAATCTAGAAATAAATATATTCCGAGATAAAAGTTCTTTTGATTTAGAAATAGGATTAAAAATTATAAATATGCAAAAAATAGTGATTTATTTAAGTGCCAGAAACCTATTTGCATATTTTCTTTAAAATACGAAGTTTTAACTTTGTTTATAAAGCACTTTTTAAGCTGATTTGAAAGAGAGTTTTTTCACGGTGCAATTCGGTTTAATTTTTCTTTTAAAATGTAACTTTCGTTTTCTTGTTTCAGTTGTATGTTTACTTTTTTCATAAAATGAAGTTAATATTATTTATAACTCTGTGTTGAAATCTTTATTTTGATACTTATGTATCTGAACCAGTGACAAGTTATAATTTAAATAAATAGCATAAAAATGTATTTGGAAATTCGTTTGAGTTAAAAGTTACATTAATTGTTAGTTGTACAACCAAGAAATTGACTTATAAAAAAACTTTCATGGAAGTGTAATATCACAGGTACAAGGAAGCTTTTTTATTTAAAGAAACAACTTTGAAAAAGCAAAAAAAAATTATGGAGGTTATTCTGATAATTGTAGTTAATTTTTGTTTTAATTTACAATTTCAAGTGTCTGTTGTTTCACCAAAATAAATTACTAAAATATAAAATAAGTTTTTTTTTAGAAAAGGAAAAAAAGAAACAAATAAAGTGGACATTTTAGAAATTCAGAATTTTATTGAAATTTAATACAATTACAAAAGAAATTAAATAAACATTTAAATAAATATACTTATATAAATACAAAAGAACTTCATTAAACACCCTAATTTTTTTTTAAATGCGCTAGGTCTTTCGAAAGATCTGAGTCTTTCTTCGTCAGTCACAAAGGAGACATGCTTCTACTATGAAATCGGCAGCAAGACTGAAATAAAAGATAAGTGGAACGAAAGCAAGCTGAAGAAACAGCCAATAGGAAAGTAGAAGACAACGGCCAATCACACATGAATATAATAAAAAAAAGAACATGGATTAGAGAGGGTATAAGTAAACAAACTGGAATTTAAAACATACATCAAAATAAAATGGAAATAAGTTAAATACTAATTATAATAAAATGAAAACACACAAACATTAAAATATGTGGCCACATGAAATTAAAATAGATACCACGCTGGTAATAATTAATATAAAAAACAAGCAAAATAGTAGTACTCAAAAAGTTTTTCCAAGCTGCAGAAAGCTATTATGGAAACATATTTATCATTAACAATAACTTTGCGATCAAGATTAATCGCTAAATTTTAAAGAACTAAATTCACAGATGCTGTTGGCAATAAAGATAGTTTTAGTATTTTGAAAATTAAAACTATGGCCGTAAACCCAAAAATGTTTGATAATAAAGAAGTTTAGAAATTTTTGTGTTAATTGCGTAACGAAAGTTTCCTTCCAAGAGGATTTTGAGATTTCTGTTAGTTTGAACAATAGAAGGAAAATCGTAGTCCTGACAAGGAACCTTATAAATTCCCCATTTACAAAGATTATGAACAGGAGATTTGATGGAAGGGAATTGGAATTTATTGACAGGTTTAAAGACAACGTTAAAATAAATACTCCTTAAAACTTTGGCTAATTTGAAACATAACGTAGAATGAAAGGGGAGGGCAATCAAATTATCAAGTTTGCTTCAGACAGGTTTGGTAAAAGCAGATTTACTAGACGGCCCATTAAATTTCTTTGCAGCGTAACTGAAAGAATGAACCATCAATAGTTTTGACAGTAATATTTTTTAAGCAGTTAAGTATATCTTTAAAGGATGCAGAGTAAGAACAAATTTTCAGAGAACGGTTTACATAGTGTTAAAAAGTCCGATTTTTTTCTTTTTGACAGTATTATTTGAAAGAGCATGGCATGGTTTAGAGACAGAAAACAGTTTTCTATAAACACAAGTATTGAAAGAATAATCACATTTGGAAATTAAAACATCAAGGCAAGGGTATTTATTAAACTTAAAAGTAAACTGAAAATGAAACATATGTGGAATATTTATATTGATGTATTTCTTTTTTCGAATTTATTTCCTTATATCTTTTTTACTCTGTGTTTTTTTATTATACTCTTCTGTGACTGGCTGTTATCTTCTTCTTTCTTATCAGGTGTTCATTTTTATTTTCCTATTGGCTGATTCTTTAGCTTGTTTTATTTTCCCCTATCTTTCATTTCAGTCTTGCAACTGTTTTCAAATTAGAAGCATATCTTCTTTGTTTCTGAAGAAGAAAGACTAAGATCTTTCGAAAGACCTAGTGCATTTAAATTTTCATTGTGTTTTACAAAGTTCTTTTAGATCTTTTGCCAATAATAGTCCCTAAACTTTGTCAAAACCAACTATAGACAATAGTTAGATGTGTGTTCGGAACAGCTCCCATAAGAGCTGCTACAGTGTTATGTGGATGACTATTGGAGCCCCACTTAACCAAAACTCATGAGTAATAACTCGACAAATTAAAAGTTGGGAGACTAGGGGACTACAAGTTATATATGACATGCTCATGAAAGTTTTTGGCTATGTCTTATTCGATTGTATAATACGTTGCAGAATCTTTTTGAAAGACGTATAGCTTCCGACATGTTATCGAAGAACTATAGAACTTTTACACTCCATATAAGCACCGTCATTGACCCTGGAAACTTTAAGAAAGAAATGTGGAGACATCAAGTGATCTTCGCTCCTAATGACCTCCAGAATAATTAATAAAGCTGCATTTTTTTCTGCATAGCCATCTCAACTTTTTCGGAGATTTTAATCAGCCACTAATGTTTTTGCAGTTCACTTTTAAGACTTGGACAAAGTTTTTCCCATCTGAGGAAAACAACAGTATTTCTCGCCACCTTTCATTTTTCATCTTCTTAAGAAGACATTAGATTTTAGTCAGGCGGTTATCACTGGCTCTTTCGGATTAGAATTATTCTCTCGTAATCATGCACGACTTGGTCTTGTGAAGTGTCTCATGAAGGATATTGTTAATTGCACATCGAAAGGAGGCCTTATTAACCAGGAGCTCCTTTCCGGATTTTTGTCGAAAGAAATTACCAATTCCGGTGTCTTGATAATCTCATATCACGGAAAATGTTTTTTTCTGTATGAAATGGTTTCCACATTGAACCTGGCAGCATTCACATTGCTCAATATTTGAAAGAAAATAAAGACTCGCCACCTTTCATTTTTCATCTTCTTAAGGAGGCATTAGGCTTTCGTCAGGCGGTTATAATTGGTTCTCTCGGATTAGAATTATTCTCTCGTAATCATGCACGACTTGGTCTTGTGAAGTGTCTCATGAAGGATCTTGTTAATTGCACACCGAAAGGAGGCCTTATCAACTAAGAGCTCCTTTCCGGATTTTTATCGAAAGGAATGACCAATTCCGGTGTCTTGATAACCTCATATCACGGAAAATATTTTTTCTGTATGAAATGGTTGCCACATTGAACCTGGCAGCATTCACTTTGCTCGATATTTGAAAGAAAATAAATCCTCGCCATTTTCAAGAACATATCAGTTTCTAATTCGATATGTTTTTAAGCCAATAAGTTAATGACAAGATGTATTTTCATTTCTTCAGTTTATGTAGGTTCGAACCTGTTAAAGTCTAACTGAAAGTATTTTTAATCATGATGTGCAAGGTGGTATTTCATCTATAATTTGCGTTCTGAAATGCCTACCACATTCTGTATATATATATATATATATATATATATATATATATATATACAAAGAAAAAGAGAGAAACGAAAACCCATTTAATGATTTTCTTTAAATAAAAAGGTGGAAAGTGTATTTACAAAATACAAAAGCACATACATATAGATAATTTTAGTATGTTGTTTACCATTAAGCTTTATTTCAGTTGCACACTTATAATATTTATAAAATCAAAATATAGGCTTTCTCTTCTTTTACTAATCGAGAATAGCTCTAAAAGTCCTTAAAACAGATCGTAAAACAAGAACAAGAAATGATGTAACACATTAGTATCATATGGTACATAATGAAAAAAAATTCGAATGAATACGATCAAATGAAGATATTAATCACTCCGGAAAACGAGAATCTAGAAAAATAAGTCCCTGATATGTTATAAAATGTGTGATAGATTAATTTTATATCACAAATTTGAGATTAAAGTAAATATTTAAAAGATGAAATTTCATATTTTAGAAACTAATGATTGTTTTTAATTTTTAGTTATTAAGAACGCACATGTTCTGTTACAAATTAAATGCTTTTTGCACATAATTGCACTTGAAACGTATATATCTTAGCTGTATTATGGATTTATAATGAAATATATAGGAAATACTATTTTCCGGTTCTAAACTACGATTGTTAAATTATTGCCTAAACCATCTCCTTTCCATAATTTATCAAATACTGAATCCCAGGTAATACGCAATGTTTTACAACCACGTATTTTTTAAATTGGCGGTATTATATCTTAAATTATTTTATCTAAATTAGATTTTCATATAAGATATTGATGGGTTTATTAAGTACAAAAAAAGAAACAGCAAAAAGTTTTAGTAGACATAACGTTAGGTAATATATTTCATTAAAAACATAATCTAAAATGTTACTTATATACTTGATGGATAAAATAACATCACGCACAAAATAAAATACATTGATTATGAAAAGATTTCCATGAATTGCTAATTTTTAAATTTTCTGGTTCAAGAACAAAAAAAAATTCCGCAAGTCCTATTTTATAATTTGTGTTTTATTTTTTATTTTTGCTTGAATTTAGGAAATTCTTGCAGTTGAGAGTTGGCTTGGGGTACCTATAATGGTACCGATATTAATGGCACAGTTAAAAACAAACAAATCTATGAAAAAATAATATGTTGTCAAATGAGGTTTTGAACAACAGCGCATTGTTCAAAATATTTATTCAAATATTGGATTATGCCATCTACTAGTTATGTAAATATGTATGCTTCAGAGGTTCTGTCACATTGTAATGCTGAGGTTTGAGATAACAAGACTTTATTAAGACATTATTTTCACAAAAAATTACTTTGAAGGCAAGGTTGCAGATTAAGATCCAGAATGTGTACTGGTCTTTATTGCTTTATACATTTTTTGATAAGTATATCTACAGTACGTTTATTAATCATATGAAGCAAATGATCAACTGAATTTACAAAAAATATACTTATTACTTCCAATAATTTGTACAGATAAATTGACTACAGGAGAAAGAGGGATTATCAACAAATTTATTATTCTTAATAAACTTGTATTAATAATAAACATTAGAGAACATTTTTAGATTTACAAATGTATTTCTATCAAGCTGTAACTTGTTTTGCGTTCTATATTAGGGTATAACTGTGTCAATGCCCCATGCATGCTATTCTCCAATTTAAGATTATTTTATTGGTATTTTTCTTTCTCAAGTTTTTATTGTTTAATTTTGCGCATCGAAGTTTCAGGTTCTGAGTTTTTCTGGCGTGTTGTAATAATTTAAATACTCTCCTAAAAAACACAAAGTCAACACTTATTCTTCGAAAAATACTTGCTTATCAACTGTATTATTTTCGAATATTGTTCTATATGTACATATCTATACTATTCTAAAATATATTTTATCTAATATTTGCCAATGTTGCCTTTAGTCAAATGCCTTTTGTTTAAACTCGTTTTTGTTTACTTGACATTCGTTGGAGTTTAAAGAAGTGCAGTCGCTTGCGCCTTCACTATCGATACACCGGACCTAATCGGATGTAAAACGGTAATATAAGTTATGCATTGGTTACAAATGACTATTTAAAATTTTATTCAGAAAAGAATGATAACTCAAGTACATATATACTTTATTTTGTCCTTGCTTCAGCAACGAAATGAAAGGTATGATATGTATTATTCTCATATGATTGTTCATATGTGTTCTCCCCTCGCAAATTAGTTATGTCAAAAAGTGAACATCTCTCAGCAGCTGCAGCCGTTGCCACGACAATGGAGCAGACGATGCAATCCTTGTCGGAGGTTGCTGCACATGAGGAGTGCAATTCTCGAGAAGTTTCGAAGCAGAGAGGAAATTCGTATAGAAGTGCCTGGAGAGCACTGCGAATAACTTTGCAGAAGTATCCCTTCAAGTTGGAACATAAACAAGAATGAAACCTCCTGACTTCGATTTTCGCCGATATTTTGCGAATTTGATATTCT
The DNA here is from genome assembly GCA_964019185.1 of Maratus speculifer. Classification (NCBI taxonomy): domain Eukaryota; kingdom Metazoa; phylum Arthropoda; class Arachnida; order Araneae; family Salticidae; genus Maratus; species Maratus speculifer. The sequence continues at coordinate 421,193,696 of OZ025292.1, forward strand.
ATAAGAAGGAAGAGCACCTTAACCGGCTCCACACTGTGCTTTGGACAGATGAAGCGCATTTCACACTCTCTGGCGCTGTTAATACGACAAATTGTTGAGTGTGGAACACAGAAAGTTCACATTCATTTGTTGAGGCACCCTTGGAACAGCCTAAAGTGATTTCTGGTGTAACGTAACTGCTGATTTTCTAATTGGCCCATTTTTTTTGAGGAAGTTGCACAGAATCGTTTGATAACAGTTTCTGTCACTGGTCAGTGATATGTAGCACTGTTAAATAACAACATTATTTCTGAACTGCAAGCGCGACAGGCACTCCAAACAGTCACTTTTATGAAAGATGGACCTCTATCTCCTGTGCAGCGTCTGCTACGCTCAACATTTGGGGAGGATCGCATTATCAGTCGCTACTTAAATCACTCGGGCTACCAATATCTCCCGATTTGACACAGTGTGACTTTTGGCTGTGGGGACTCTTGAAGTCAAAAGGGTACCGCGACAAACTGTCATCACTAGCAGCATTTAAAGATGCCATCCACCAAATGCGTCTGCTATAATGCAAGAAATGTTATTAAATACTGTGAACGGTGTGATCTTCGTCTCACAGCTGTACGTCTGAAAGATGAACAGCACATTGAACATTCACTCTAGTACTAAATTAACTGAAATTAAGCTGACTTGTAAGTTGTCAACATTTTCTTCATTTCTAAATCATCGTGATGGTGCAATAAAACTCTATATCGCCATCTGTTTGTCTCCAACAGAACTATACCTGCTTTGCCACACGAAACCCGTTTTTTTATCTATCTATATGGTGCAAACCGTATCTTTGTATCTTGATTAGTTTTCAAATTATTCGTTTTTAAAGTTTGTCCTTACTTTTGGATCACTCGGTACATTGCTTTTGTTCATTTCTACATTTTATTAATGTGGATACTCAGTATATTTTGTTTTGTTATTGTCCCATATCTGCGCAAGGGATAAGGACCTATCTACATATTATCCAAAATACAATGTGATTATTTGAGAAACTGAGTAAACAATTTGGGATTCAACTTTTGTATCAAAATGTTATAAATGATTTAATATAGTACAATAAAGGTAAGAAGAAGCAGGAAACTAAATTAACTAAACTTACTGTTTTTTTTTAGTTATAGATGTTTATTTTAATGTATTAAATGTATTTAATGTATTAAAGGTATTAAACTGTTAAAATATAATTTTTTACGGCAAAAATTAAATAGTTCTTCAGTGATTTTTTTTTCATTTGTGTCACTTTAAAATTTGGAACATTTAGTGGGATACACAGTAGGGTGGGCCGAAAAAAACATTTTTTCCATTTTCGATGATGGCGGGTGCGGAAAAGTGGCCACTGGTGGCACTTAGTTCACACAAAAAATTTTAGATTTTTTGTACAATTCCTTACCCTGCCACAAATGGCTTGAAATTTTGCCAAAATGCGGATTTTTGAGCTTTTTTAGCAAAAAAATTTAAGTATTAAATTAAGTTTTTTTTTGTTATATTTATTTGGAAAGATGTATTTAATGTGCCAAATGTTTAAATAACCTCTAATTATGGATTAATTTAGTGCTATGATCTTTAAAAATGTACAGATTTTAACTTGTTTTGCGCTCCGTAGCAATGCGAAACAACCGAAAAACTTCTCGAGTGGATGTAGCTGCGCGCGGAGTTTTACCCGCCTATAAAAATCGGCTAATTTAAAATACACATAGCAATTAAATAACGCATTATTTAAACATTTGATACATTAAATATGCCTTTCCAAGTAAATATAGCCAAAATAAACTTAATTTAATATTTTAAAGGATTTTACTAAAAAAGTTCAAAAATCAGCATTTTCGCAAAACTTCAAGCCATTTGCGGCAGGGTAAGGAATTGTCCGAAAAATCTCAAATTTTTTGTATGAACTGAGTGCCACCAGTGGCTACATTACCGCAACCGCCATTATCGAAATTCGAAATAAAGTTTTTTTCGTCCCACCCTAATACACAAGTAGATACAGATATTTTTGGTTTATTACAGATATATAATGATGGCTATTGTTTAAAAAACAATAACACTAAAACAGGTTTATTCAAAGAAAATGAAAGAAAGAGACAAGCATAAATTAACAGACATAGACATAAATTAACATAAATTAACATAGATTAAATTAACATAAATTAACATAGATTAACATAAATTAGACAGCGTTAAGCATAAGTTATGAAATACTTTCCAGCACTTACTTATACTATTACAGATATATAATGTTGGCTATTGTTTAAAAAACAATAACACTAAAACAGGTTTATTCAATTAAAATGAAAGAAAAAGACAAGCATAAATTAACAGACATAGACATAAATTAACATAAATAAACATAGATTAAATTAAAATAAATTAACATAGATTAACATAAATTAGACTGCGTTAAGCATAAATTATGAAATACTTTCCAGCACTTACTTATACTTTTAAGAAACACTTCGTTATTTAGAAAATAAGATAAATAAGATAATTTAATAACGATTTTAGTAAAGAGATAAAACATTTAAAAATCTGATTTCGGTAGTTACCTTCTTTACCCAAATATACATTCCAATTCCTTTGAACAGCCCTGTATTTGATCTATAGATTGATACATATACTATATAATGGGAAAATGTATTCAAAAGAATGCATAACATATTGAAATTTTACTTTCAGCATTTTATGCCAGTACATGGAAGCATATTTAAACACAAAATTAAAATGATATAACTTATCAAATATCTTAAAATCCACCAATTCACCTTACAATTAAAATATTAAAAACAAAATAATCAAGTTAATTAAAGGTGTTTTATTTACAATGTGATTATTTAAAACTAGTACTTTCAAGGATATTATGCTTTTCATCATCCTACCTTTTTTTATAATTATTCATTTCAACCCTTATGAAGAGCATGATATGCTTGAAAGTACTAGATTCTAATTAATTCTACTGTAAATAAAAACAACTTTAAGTAAATTGAGTATTTTGTTTTTAATATTTAAATCCGTTTGTTAAGACATATAGTTTACCTAGTACTATTATTATTTGCCACTATTTAGCTAAAATTAAAATTAAAACAAGAACACTATTAGAATTGCTGAAATAACATTTCTAGAAATTATCAACCATGGACAGCAATATATGTATTTTTTGCGAGGCCCTACATGTCACTTTATCTATATTTTTCAGACATTTATTAGTAAACAAAATGTCGTTTAGCGTAAAAATGCGTAAGACATTTTAAAGCTATTTAAAAATTTTATTCTCCTACTCAGTCACCTTTACGAATTTTTTTGTATAGTCTTGTATATGAACTATAAAAATTATAAGCACTAAACAGTACACATAAATATAATGAAACTTAAAAGCGGATATCACATTTAAAATGCATTTCTTGCCATCACCGCTGTTATACAGTACTTAAGATAGAATTTTATGTCTAAAATCCTTTTGTGTCCCTGTAACTGCTACACATTTCGTATTTTACATGAAATTGCTTATAGCACAACTCCCAGACGTATAGAAATTTCATTATACATCAAATAGTTTAACAGAATTAAAATAAACCGCAAATACTTTCCCTTATAACATTATGTAATGGAATTCTTTTGCTTGGACCTGTAAGTGAAGAGTAACAATTCTTTGCACCGCATATTCTAAGGAATTCCTATTTTAGTACACGTTGTAAATTTACAATAATTTTATTATGCATGAAATGGTATAACATCTTTAAAATTCATTTGTAACGATTTTTTTTCCATCGGCCGCAATATAAGGAGAAACTTTTGACTGACCATGTAGATAAATTAAGCATTCTACAAACTTCGTTTGAAATGGGATTCGTGACAGGGTATACTTAAACGTGAAAAAAATCCGAAAACTTTATGGCTTCTTACGAGAGTTAGAGCATGGACTGTATGCCAGATCGACAGACAAACCGAAGTCAGAAACACCTTTTAACTTTATTAGAAAGTGGCAAAAATACTAACACCTACTTTCGGTATTTCATTTGATGTCTTTAATTCAATGGTAAAAAGCTTATACACCAGGTACTTTTCTGGGATATCTATAGAGTTATGTATATTTTAAATCTTTGTTAAGAATGCTTTTGCTAAAAATAAACGAAAGTAATGTTTAGATTCTGTAAGAAATTATACCAAGGATATGCAATTAGTCACAGGGATTTCATTTATAAAATTCCAATTACAGAGCAAGCTATTTTAAAACCAACTGCATTTTTTAAACTGGGTGATAACATGGCCAGTTAGTGATTCGAACCCCGAAATTTTGACTTAAATTTCCAGTACTCTATCTATTGAGCTGCATGGAGCAATAATCAGCGGTACATTTCTCCCAGATAAACTTATAGGTAACAGAGTCTGGTCTAACAGTGTATTTATCATTTTACATTATCATATTTCATATATGCAAGATTGGAAACAAATTACATATGAAAAATAGAAATTTTTCTGTTTTATTATTCACGAAATCGACAGCAGATATTTGAAAATGGAAAAAATATTTTACCCTTTTATAGAGTGAATAAATTATATGCAGTAAAGCAATCCACAAATTCTTGTGTACATCACTGACAGAAAATGATACTGGATTTCAATTGATACAACAAAGTACATTTCAAAATTTATTATTCTGTAGTGCATAAATTTGTATTTCTTCATGATTATGAGTCTCAACTGTGAACCACATTTCTATAAATATGCAGCAATAATATTTTGAAATCTTTTCTGTCCTTTGTGTCTCATGTATTGCATAAAAAATAATCTCAGAACAACAGAGATTTCTTTTTCAAAAAAGTATCTTGTATCATTATGTGAACCAGAATGTACTAAAATAGCATATGCGATATTGTTATATACATAGAAAACATTTTTATTTAAACATAATGTCCAATTTGCTTTTTATAAACAACATTAAGGAATAAGCCTCTGTTTATGAATAGAAATTTTGTGTTTACTTTGTGAATAAAATAAAATTGATTTCTTTGGGGAAAAAACAGATAATATTTCTTTATGCTGATGTATCACTAATTTATGCCCTTCAGGAATATATATTTTTATATTAAATAATTTTATTTAGAATTATATGAATAAATATTTGAGTAAAAAATATTTATATGTTGTATAGTATATAAAAAAAATATATTCAAATATATTAAAAACTTTGGCTGACTCCAGCATTAGGCGTTTTTTATTTGTTTTCTCGACTATGTAAATTTTTGATTCATCTTAATTTGAAAGCCCTTATTTATCTAATTATTTTTTCAAATTGTAAAAACTTATATATTAAATTTTGTTTTGAAAGCTAAAAAATCTGAAAGATTTTTTTATAAAATTATATTACCTGGAACATCATAATTTTGTGCACACTTTAAAAATTTATAATAAAAGAAATAATGCTCAGAAAATTTTCGCACAGTTCTGTATTTTGACGTCTTTCAAGAGTATTTGAGCTGTATGCTTTGCAATTTGTTCTTGGCGCCGTGTTTTTTCTCTGGCTTGCTGTGTTGTGAATGTTTGCCTTTTTTGGCAGGACGATTGATCATCGGTGACCAGTCCAGTCGAGTTCGGTGAACGATTCGTGTGGTTGGAGACATTATTGCCGGAGTAGGTGTTGACATGGACAATGAGTATATCACTTCTAAGTACCTTCAGATAAGCATTATTTTTTTATTTTTGTCTTCTGCCACCTTTTTTTAAAGTTAATCATTTTAACAATCTTCTCAGATCGAATAACTTTTAGTGTTTGCTTTGACTTTTAGTGGTTGCAAAAAGTAACGATGAAGTACACGTGTTTTTGCCCCTTAATTAGTTTTACATTAGGGTGAACCTATTTTGTCTTTCCGAAGTAAACAAATTATTTCATCCACTCTTTTATTTAAAGATTGATTTTATGCAAGACCAAATAATAAATGCTCTTTAAATAATGTAATATGACATGTGTGTTATATAATAAAATACTTTTTGGAAAAAAGAATCTTTTTTTCACCGTCCCTGCGTGACACATTGCTCAAAGTAATTAATGGAATTAAAAAACTAATAATTATGAATCTCAGGGTTATACTGCTTATTTCATAATAATTGTCTTTATTTCATAAACACATGTCATTAGTACTTTGTTTTTGGTAACCATGTATTTTAGTTACAACAACTACCCCCCAAAGAATTACATATATCGTTTTAAGGATGCCTCAGTACCTTTCCTCAGAGAAAAAAAAAAAAGAAGTGGACTTAAAAAATCCCGCTTGGTTATAGCCTCGAGTACTTGCTGTGGAATGATTGAAAATGTGTCACCAAAGAGCTTAAATACTCTAAGGAAATGACGTAACTGTCTGGAAATAGCCAAAACCACTACGCAGGATCTCTCCACAGTTGTAAAAGAAAAGGGGCGCTGAAAATATTATTTACTAAAGTAGCAGTGTGTTTATGAATTTTTTTTCACTGAAGAAGGGGATTGAGACATCCTTGAAACGGCGTATGTAATTCTTTGGGGGAGTGTTTTACGAAATTTGTGCGTTATAACGTTGTAGGTTTTAACTTATGTAATGAAATTTGCACAAAGTGTTTTGAATTTTTCTTGTATAATAAGTCTCAATATGGCATCTGAGCGCGCTTTATGGAATATTTTTGGAATGATTTTTTATTGTAGATTAAAAAAATACAAAATTCGCCTTATCATACTCGCGCAAACCAAAAATTTTCCCGAAGATTACTTCTTTTATTGTGGATTTTAAAAGTTTACACGAACTTATGACACACCCTATATATATGAAAGATAAAAAGTTTTACTTTTCAAAAATTAATTTAAATTATTCTAAATTTACATTAGAAAATCTTACTTTATCCATTTCTGATTTAAAAACAAAAATTGCATCTTCATATTTGTAAAAATCACAAAACTATAGCTATTTAAATAATTCGTTAGATTTTAAGAGATTAGACACAAATTAAAATGCGTGCAATTAAAGAAACAATGTTACCTTAAGAGCTCTAGGAAACATGCAAAAAATATATTTATTGAGTTAGAAATTTGATTTTAGGGATACAAATATATATATATATATATATTTACAATTTTTTAGGACCTTTTTTAAATATTATTTCACTTTTTGCATTGCAACAGTATTTAAAAACATAAAATAAACACATATTTAATTATTTTTTTATAACTAATGGATTTTATAAATGATATATTAGTACACAGGACATTTATTCACATTTTTATTTTTGTACATACCGAATATTTTTGCTCCAATCCACTTTACATAACACATATCTCGCTAAAAAAAGAGCTATAAGACAGAAATAGCTAGTTTGTTCAGTTCTTCCATCTGTTAAATTACATTGATATAAGTTCTTCATTTTTACTGTTATTTATACCAGGTAGAACTCATCAAATTTCAAGGGAGGAAAATATTTAAGAAAAAAACTGTTTCATTGATTTAGAATAAGGCTAGAAAATTAGTTACATTTAAAAATGAAATATTGGTAAGTTTAACTTTTAAACAAATGATATTTAGGGCTAAAGTTAACAAAACACTATTTCCATAAAACTCAGTTTTAAAAATTATTAAAATTAAACTTTATAAACGTAATGTAAGCAGTTAAATACAATAAAGATCTGTTATTGTGATAAAGTTATCAAATAAGGTTCTTATGCTTGGTATTCCGAAATGAAAAAGAGCAAATTTTTTCAACTTTGTTTCAATCATAGAATTTACTCCCGCGCAGTCTAAACCTGATGTCATTTTTACCATCTAAAAATTCTCATATGCAAATTTCATAGTCACCGCCCTTTTTTATCATTTAAATTTAAAACTTGACGTCTCCATTGCTATTAGCTGGGAACAGATACTAAACTGTTTATATTCTTTTAAGTGTAAATGAAAATTTTTATTATAATTTGCATGCAGTAAATACGATAGGCAATATTCCTGTGGCGTCACATAAGGTAAAATGACGCTTTTCGTCGTTTCGAATTGGAATTATTCCAAAAAGTTTCTTGAATTAGGCGAAGGGAATTCATCCAGCAGAGAATCATCAAGTTCTGTAACATCAATCGCTATTTTTTTGGATAAAGATTTCTAACCACACCAATTAATTTTTTTTACCTTTTTATAAGAAAATAGTAACGAAAAGACACAGTAATCTGCTTTTATCTACACTTTTATTACAAATGAAGTGCTTTTGTTGACACAATTACAAAAACAGTATTAAAAGCTACAAAAACAATATTAAAGCTACAAAAAAAAAATAAGAATACAGTTTTAAAACAAATGGCATTTAAAAGCATGTTTTCTTCCCAATATGATGTTGTAAATATTAGAAAAGTGCGATGTTTAGAAATTTAAAATTTGCAGTTACAAAAATCACAAAACCGAAATTTCATTTGAAATTTCAGAGTGTTGCCATTAGCAAAAATACCTATGCATTACGCTCAGATACGTTTGGCCTTTATATTATTGATACGTGAAAAAAAAATTGTAAAAATGTGTATCCTATAAGGAAATATTTTGTCTGAAGAGATTAAAGGGATCAGGGCTGGTCTTCAGGATATTTTTCTCACTGTCACACAACCAAAAATGTTGACTACGGTTTGACGACGACTTTTACTTTACTTACTTTTACTTTACTTCTTTTACTTATACTTAAGAATCTTCTTTTCTAATCTTTCTTTTCTAATCTTTCTTTTCTCCCTCAGTCTGAAAGTGAGAGGCAAGGAGGAATGTAAGGGTACTGTTTATCTTTTATGCGTTATTATACTAGGTTTTACATTGGTTTCTACACCTTCCTTACAAGCAAGAGTGTAAAAAAGGTTTTGAAAAGGCTTTTTATTTACTAAGTATCATTTTTGCCATTTTCGAGTCCCAAAATGGAAAATGTGTTAATCACAGTCTTTTGATGCACGAGGCTGCAAAGTACATGTAAAATTGTTAAGTAAGATTTTTGGCTGAAAAAAAATGATGTAAATTAACTATTTTGAAGGATTTCCATATTTTATTGCATTTAAAATAATTATTAAGTTTAAAATATCATTCACTTCAGTTTTTCTATATGTATTTTTATCTAAAACTGCAAGTTTTCCATTTTTATAATATATATTTCGGTCTGAGATTAATTTATAAGACGTCTGATAGTGGCAGTTGAAATAAGTTTTTTTTGTTCTGTTTCAATATTAGAAAGTAATTCGACAAAAGTATATAAATATTTTGTTATCTACGTATTGATTTTGAACTATCAACAAATGTTTTCTATATGTGAAAACGGGGTTATATATTGCAATGCTTGAGCATTTCTTTGTTTATATTACGATTATTAATGTTTCCGCTGCAGAAAATGTCATTTTTATTATGAACGTTTTATTTCTTCTTAAAATTTAGAAGTTTTATTGAAATCACACAAAATGCCATAATTTAAACAAAATTTTCATTTGATGTTTAGTTTCTCAAGATTTTTATTACATCATTAATTCCTTTATACGTTACAAGATAAAAGTATTTGTTTCATGAAAATTTTCGAAATTCAGTTTTCTATTAATTTACACGTTTTAAGGATCAGAGAATTCAAATATGTGTTTCCACAAAATGTCTGTCATAACTCTGTGTGTCTGTATGCAATGCAGGTTTTTTAGACGCTCTATCTCAAAAACTATTGCACAGAATTTAAGTTCAGTCCATCTCTGATATAAATCGGTGCTGATTAGTTTTAGATGAAAATCACTCAACAGGTGGCACGGCTAAGCAGCATTTTTAACGGTTTCCGAAATAGTTCTATCTCAAAAACTAATTTATGGATTTTTATAAAAATTCAGTTTCAATTATTTTTAGACATGAATGACGTTTTTTACATTTTGATGTAAATCATTCATGAGGTGGAGCTTCTATGCTGAATTTTTCACGATATCTGCAAAAACTATCTTAAAAATTAATGCATGGTTTTTCATCAAACTTAAATTTAATTATATGTTGACATGAATTGTTCAAAATTGGGTTTTGGTGTAAATCACCCAACAAGTGCTGTTGCTAAGCATCATTTTGTAAGATTTACGTGATTTATGCAATAGGCGTAGCTCAAGAACTAATTCACACTATTTCAAATCATAAGGAATCCCAGGGTGGGCGTACATTTCCATTTAATTTTATCACTGTGATAGCAAATTTTAAAGTATTAAAATATATGAGTTAGAAGAAAGTTTAGGGATTGCCACATTTGACTTGTTTGTGTTGGTAAGATGATTAGGGGTGGCAATGATATTTTACTTAATTAGAAAAAAAAACTTTTAACACTTATTTAACCCAGAGAGTATAATTCTTAAAGTAATATTCATCCTCAAAAGACTATTGTTTTAACATTTCAAGCCAATTGTTTATCTCATTAAAATAATAAACCAATGTATTTTTACAGAACGTTGAGTCTGAAGCATGTCTGTGTTAGCAAGCGTAGTTTTTATTGACAAATAGACCAATAAATTAAAAGATATACTACTATGAGATGGATGTCTGTCTGCATATAATAGAGAAAAAAACCACCAAACTGAAGAGTTCGAAATTTAAAAGATATAATTTTGCATACTTTTCGTCAAGTAATTTGAAATTTTATAAAAATCGGATGTATAGTTGAATTATAGGTACAATTAAAAGTACTCAATTGCATTACGTACAATAAGAAAAAAGGAGTTTCAAGTGTATTTTAATGATAGTACACTCTTTGAAACATAACAAAATTGATATACATCTATAAAAAATATACTAAAATATATATTCTGTACAATCTGTATTGTAAAGAATATTTGTTTTTAATTTCCAGGGCCACACAAAAGTATTCAATTAAATAATAGTATTGAGGGAAACAATGTTTGGGGCGCGTTTTAAACAATTTCATACTTAATGAAATTAATATACATTGCTAAATTTTACTCAAGTTGCCATTTGTATAGCAAAAAACAGATAGTATTTAAAAGGACTCACAAAAGGTTTCGAGCACAATAATATATTCGAATTACTGTATTTTATTAAACCAATATTTGAATATTTTAAAAAATTAGATATAGTACGAACACACCTGACTTGCTATGCTCGATGTGCAATTTTCTGATTTCTTCTTTTTGTCACAAAAATACCAAAAAAAAATCATACCAAATCCACTAAATTACAAACTAAATATTTTTAATTCCCTTTATTTTCATACAATTAGGTCATAAAAAACATATATTATGACAGTCACTAAAAAGTTGTAAGAAAAGTAAAATCCTCTTTCATGTGATTTTTCAAATCTTTGTTCAGAATTTTTAAGTGTAACATTTATCTGTATGTTGCTTCAGAATTGAAATTTATTCTGGAAGTTATATTTTGAAATTAGTATTATACTCTCTAAATCAGTTCTATCTAGAAATAGAAACTTAAGCATTTAATAATTATCGGAACAGCTTTTGAACGTAACTCGAAATTCATCTTACATCGGAACATATATTAGCCCAAATTAGATCCAGTAACTTCAATTTACTAAAGCAATGCACTGAATTTGAGTGAAATATGATTGCTCTTCGAGTTTCACTCTTTTGAATTTGGCATATGTACAATACGACATTAAGTTCTGTCAAAACATTATGTTATCTAAATTTAGGATGACCTTTAATATATTTTTTTAGATCCGAATTCGACTGTTTTTATTCTTTTCAATTACTAAATTTCAATAAATTTCAAATGGTTGTTTACTTTTTAATTTATAATCTATAAATTAACGATTTATTAATAAAATACACAGTATATTAATCCTTTCATTTAAACTTAACTTAAATTATTTTCCGCTAGTTGCTCATTAAAGACGATTCAGGGCACAGTTTACCTTAAAATCGGTCGAAAATTTTATTTTTATTTTTAAATATTAAATGACAATCTCTTTAATTGTAAATATTTTGACCTCTCAGTTTTAGGTGCATTCGCAATTAAATAAATTCATAGCACTTGTAATCGCCCTTCTGTCCGTCCGTCCGTTTCTCTGTCTGTCCATCTACATATAGCAACGAAAAAAACTACCCAACTAATTCGTATGATATTCAACATACGTAATTGTTACATAATTTTATCGAGGGATTTCAAATTTTATGAAAATTAATTGTACGAGGTGGAACCCGTCGAACTTCGACGAAAGAAAATGTTTTAGAATGAACTATTTCATTGATTTATAACAACTTACAAAATTAGCTACAGTAAAAAATGCATCTTATATTGGTCAGTTTAACTCTAAAAGAAATATTATTTTAAGCTAAAATTAACAAAATACCATTTCTATAAAAGTCAGTTGTCTAAATTATTAAAATTAAACTTCAATCGCATATGTAATAAGTAAAACATTATAAAGATAAGTTATTATGACGAAGTTATCAATTTAGGCTCTTACGATTTGTAAAAATGAAAAAAAAAATTCAAATTGAAAGCATTTAATAATTATTGATTATAAAATTTCACGCGAAATCTAAACCCGTCATCATTTTCATCTTCTCAAAATTTACGTACGAAATTTTGGTTTCATTTTTTTTTTCAATTTTAAGAGAAAGTGGCGCTTTTTTGTTACCACGATTACAAAATTCGCGCAGAAACTATAAAAAAATTAATATCTCAAAAATAAATTGAGATACAGCTATCAAACAAATTGCATTTAAAAGTAAATTTTTTTCTGTATACGCCGATGTTAAAATTGAGAATATGCAATGTTCAGAAGTGTAAAATTTGCAGTAGCAAAAATTGCAAAACCGAAATTGCAGGGGAAAGTGTTGCCATTCGCAAAATGACGTATGCGTTATGCACAGATATGTTATGTCTTTATAATATAGATAGTTCAATTACACAGGCAATTAAAAGTATTCCGTTCTATTACGCTCAATGGGAAAAATAATTTAAAATGCGTTTTAATGATGATATATTCTTTCTAACATAATAAGATTGATATGCGTCTATGAAGTTTAAACTAATATATGCATTCTGTTCAATCTGTTCTGCAAAGAATACTCATTTACAGGGTCACACAAAAGTATTCATTATGTGAAAGTGTAAAAGGAAACATTCTTTGGGGCGCGTTTTAATTATATTAAATTATTTCACACTTTGTGAAATTGATATACGTTGCTCATGTTTGCTACAAGTTAGTTCCTCTATAATTGAAAGCAGGTAATATTTATAGGGACATTTTATATTTCACAAAGGATTTTGGCTACTATGCTGCTGTATCTGAAGTACTGTATACTATTATGTATACTGTATACTACTACTACTATCTGAATATTTTTTAAAATCCGTTATAGTACAAACGTACCTTATTTGCTACGTGCAATTTCCGACTTGTTATCCTTATGGTATGTTGCGAGATATTGCTAATTATTTTCAATTACACTCAGCGCAATGACCCACACAAATTAAATCTTTGAAAAACTTTTTTTAAATCTTCATATTTTCTTCACTTGCATATTTTATGATGGGCCGGTATGTCGGGCCAGCCTTTAAATAAATCTTAAACATCGGCTTTCTAAAACAGTCTTAAATTAAAACAGAGTAGTGGAAGTTTAAGGCAAAAAAAAAAAAAAATGGCAGAATGACAGTGTGTAATAACAGACAGAAACGTAATTAAGTTTTACAATAAACTAACGTTTATTAAAAACAAAGAACACAGTTAAAAGAAAAACAATAATAAAATAAATTTAAATAGCACATAACTTAAAAGAAAACAACTCACTCTCTTTACATTTCATCTTCTAGTTTATAAATTAATAAGAACACCGGCTTTGGCAAAATACAACAGGTAGCTTAAATGTCGTTTCATCATAATCCTTTTCATAAACATTTAGTCTTAAAAAAAGTCATACTTTCCAATCATTTTTAGAAAAGCTATTTCTAATTTATTTTCACCCTGCATAACGGCAGGTGTTCCATGAAGCGATATATATATTCCCAAACCACAACGACGTACTCAAAAACAACTAACTACTAACACAGTTTTCCAAAAAGAATTGCTGATATCTTTCTCCAATCAGAATCATTGGGTTCCATAAATTTGCATACTATGTTGTCTTATTCCCCTCAGATAAGCAGGCGATCTTTGAAAAAAAGAAAAGCCACGGACCACTGCCCCCTCAACAATGCCTATTCACTGAGCAGACGACAAACGTGAAACGTCATGAAGTGGAGGCGAAATCACTAACCTTATTGGTTCCACAATAGCCACGAAACTCAAAACGCGATCGTTGTCAGGGAAACGGCCTCCACTACGTCACAAGCGAGAAGGCATTGTAGAGGAGGCAGTGCACGGACCTTTGCCGGGATGACGTCACTTTGGAATGAAATGATGCAATAGAAACAGTATGACGTAATACTGTACTTTGATCGTTCAGAGGGGAAAGGAAACGGAGTTTAGATAAGCACTTAGATTGAATGAATCAAATGGGAAGATTGGAAAAGAGATAAACAATATCTTGTTTTGATTTGAGGTTGGGAAGGAAAGTTTAAATTAAAGAAATGAATAATAACAGAATAAAAGAATAGTGTATAAGTGTCAAGGAAGGTTTATTTATGCTGAAGCTTATGACACAAATTAAATCTTTGAATAACTTTTTTTATATCTTCATATTTTCTTCACTTGCATATTTTAAGATATCGAAAATTGCTCGTCAAACGTAGAAAATGAGGTGCGTTCGTATTGTAACGAATTTTAAAAAATATTCAGAATTTGGTGTAATAGTATACAGTATTTCGAATGCAGTATAGTAGCCGAAATATTTCATGTGCCCCTATAAATACTATGTTCTTTCTATTATACAGCAAGTAGGTTGTAGTAAATCTCAGCAACGAACATCAATTTCATAAGATGCGAAATAATTTCATATAATCAAAACGCGCCTCAAACAATGTTTCCCTTTAGATTATTATGTAGTGGAATACTATTTTGTGGTTCTGTAAGTTAATAAAAAAACTTTTTGCTCCGCATATTGTACAGAATGCATATTTTAAAATATAGTTTATAAATGGATATCAATTTCATTACGTTGAAAGAGTGTAACATCATTAAAATGCACTTGAAACTATTTATTCCCATTGGCATTGTTCCTATAATTTGCCCCATAATATAGTGGAAGTTATGGCATGTTGGAATGTGGCCCAACTTCAGATACCGCAAATTCCTGGCTTTATTTTGCAGTCCAAAATTATCACACTAAATATCAATATATGATACTACAATCTGATCTCTCATGTGTCTTGGAATCTCTGGTGTTTGCTGGTAACAAGTAATCTAATTATTTTTATTTTGAATGTGGTTGAATTACACTAATTTGTGTTGTGAAGATTAAAAATTTTCCTTACAGAAATGAAATAATGCAAGTGGTAACATGATGTAATGAAAAAATGTGGATTTATTGTTATTTTACAAGTAAAATATAGACTGCAAGGCTGAACTTGCAGTGCAAACTTTACACAGTAAAAAATGAAACCCAAATTGGGTTGAAAGATTTCTGGGTACAGAATTGTTCCAATTTGGAAAGTTCAGTTTGTAGCACAAAATCGTTTTAAATAAGTCTGATTTTTAATGACATTAAAACAATTAAAATATCTTAGATAGTATATGCACTATACCTCAGAAATTTTGATTAATTTAATGTTAATAAAGATCTGCTCTGTTTTGAACCATTTAGTGTTATCTATTTTGGGAACAATACTCATCCATTTTGGAATCCTTACTGTACCATTTCAGGAAAATTACCTATACCCAGAAATCTTTCAACCCAATTTGGGTCTTCATTTCTTACTGTGGACTATTATTTAAAGTGTGAGATTGGTCAGGTTGGAACATTGAATTGTGGGTATCTTGGGACATGTTCAAAGGTGTTAAAAAGACCAAATGCAGCCTATAGAAGAAAAAAACAAAGTATACAACAAGTTAGAATTTTCATGAAGCCATGAGAGTGAGGGTGAGGCAACTACACTAGCAAAATTGGTGAAGTTTCCCTTTGGAAGGAAACCAATAAGAGTGATTTGTGTAATGGTTTAATTATTCATGTAATGCAGATTTTCCTACAGCTTTCAAATTTGTACATAATAGGTCCTGAAATTTACAGACTAAAGGAAAAACGACTGTGGGATAGTGCGAATTGGTAAAGTTTGCAGGAAAACAAAGTAAACGAACCTGCCAATTGGATGAGTTTGAGAGCAAAAACGAATTTAAAAATGAGTCAGAAGAGAAGTAGCTTGAGTTTGAGTACACCCTTAATACGATATTTTCTCCAACTCATATTATTGTTTTATTCATTTTTGCTATAAGAACTGGTCCAATCAAACACTTGTCTATATAAAAGTTGTAGATATTGTTGAGAAAATGTATAATAAATTTAATCGGATTTGATATCTTAAGAATTGACGAAGTTATAGATTTTTTTCTTCTTCCACTACCCGCTTTTTTTCGTTTTTATTTTATTTTATTTTATTTTATTTTTGCATCTATGAAAAACCTGTCAGCAATAATGTTAACAAAGCTCAGAATTTTTCCTCCCAAAATCCCTATTTTTTTCGCCTTTTAAGCCCATTTTTAATTTTATCAAAAAATGCATAAACTTTTGATTCAGTTTTTATAAGTAATATAAACTTTAAACCGATTCGATATCTATTTTAATGAAGAAGTTGTGGGGTTTTCGATTTTTTACAGAGCCCCACAATTTTTCGTCCCCTTGGTTCGATTTTGCTTCTTAAAGAACTTGACCGATATTTTATGCCCCTTTATTTTATAAATCGGTTTGGAAGAGATTTGTGCGGAATTATACAAGTTATCGTGCCCATTAAAAACACACACACACACCCATATATATATTTATACATATCAATAGATACATAGATAAAAAATTTTACTGTTATTTGTTTAGGGATATAGGAGTCATGATCGGTGTAGATCTGCAAGAAATTTTCAAACCACAATAAGTAGTATTTCATAGGAAATATGACTAAAATAACATGTTTTAATGTTCAGATTCTAGGAACTAAATTTTAAGAAAAGTGCCGATGAATAACTACATAGGAGTGGAAGCAAAACAAGTGTTTGCACAGGGAACAGAAATTTAAGGGTCGCCAAAATTATACTACTCAAAAAGCCTATATACATATATATATATATACAGGGTGATTCAAAAAAGATGGGAAAAATTTTAAGGGGTAATAGTATACATCAAGCCAAACAATATTAAATAGGAAACCAAGGGTCCCAAGCGTTTTTCAAGGAGATAGCCTCCATTAAAGTTTGGGGCCCCAAATTTCAAATACACATAAAAAACGGAAAAATGGGTCAATTGTTTTGCGGTTTTCACTAAAACTATTCTTTATGTTGGTATTTTCATAAAAATAAATTATAAAGATAAATTCCGAAAAATGTCGGTAGAGGGCGCTTTAGACTTTGGAGTAACGAACATTTTTTTTTTTTTTGCCGTTATTTTTTGCATCGCATTAAATTGTTTCGCAGGCTTAGAATTAAACTTAAATTTTGAGCTCAAAATCTGAATAGTTGGGAGTGGTTAAGTCGCACAAACTGAGCTGTGTTCAGAGGTTCAAATTTCAAATGATTATAAAAAATGGAAAAATTGGTTGATTGATTTGCGGTTTTCACTAAATCTATTCTTTATGTCGGTATTTTATTAAAAATAAATTATAAAGCTAAATTTCAAAAAATGACGATAGAGGTCGTTTTAGACTTTGGAGTAAGGAAAAACTATTTTTTACCGTTATTATTTGCATCTCGTTATTTTTTTTTTTAGAAGCTTAGACGTAAACATAAATTTTGCGCAAAAAATCTGAATCGTTGGGAGTGGTTAAGTAGAGCAAACTGAACTGTGTTCATTGGAGGTGGGGAGGTTCAAATTTCAAGTTATCATAAAAAACGGAAAAAACGGTAGACTACGTTTACGTTTTCGCCAAAACTATTCTTTATGCCAGTAATTCCATGAAAATAAATTTTAAAGTTAAATTTAAAAAAAAATCCTTTAGAGGGCGCCTTAAACTTTAGAGTAACCAACAACTATTTTTAACTGGTATTTTTTGTATCTAATAAATGCTTGTAAAAGCTTATAGTTAAATTTTTAGCTCAAAATCTGAATCTTTGTGAGTAATTATGTAGCGCAAAACTGAACTGTGTTTGAGGGGTGGGGAGAGTAACACTTCAACACTTGAACACAGTTCAGTTTGCCCTTCTTATCCCCTCCCAACTATTCAGAATTTGAGCTCAAAATTTAAGTCTAAGCATTTGCAAACACTTAATTAGATAGAAAAAATAACGTTTATTAATAGTTGTGGGTTACTCTAAAGTTAAGGGCACCCTCAAACGAAATTTTTAAACATTTATCTTTAATTTTTTTTTCAAGGAAATAGTGACATAAAGAATAGTTTTAACTTAAACCGAAAACAAATCGACCAATTTTTCCGTTTTTTATAATCATTTGAAATTTGAAACTCCCTCCCCCCCATTGAACACAGTTCAGCTTGCGTTACTTAGCCACTCCCAATGATTCAGATTTTCTGCACAAAATTTAAGTTTATGCCTAAGCTTCCAAAAAAATGTAACGAGATGCAAATAATAACGGTAAAAAATAGCTTTTCGTTACTCCAAAGTCTAAAGCGCCCTCTATCGCCATTTTTTTAATTTAGCTTTATAAATTATTTTTAATAAAATACCGACATGAAGAATATTTTTAGTGAAAACCGCAAATCAATCGACCAATTTTTCCGTTTTTTATAATCATTTGAAATTTGAACCCTCTGAACACAGTTCAGTTTGAGCTACTTAACCACTCCCAACTATTCAGATTTTGAGCTCAAAATTTAAGTTTAAGTCTAAGCTTGCGAAACCATTTAATAAGATGCAAAGAATAACGGCAAAAAACAAATGTTTGTTACTCCAAAGTCTAAAGCGCCCTCTACCGTCATTTTTCGGAAGTTATCTTTATAATCTATTTTCATGAAAATACCAACATAAAGAATAGTTTTAGTGAAAACCGCAAATCAATCGACCCATTTTTCCGTTTTTTATGTGTATTTGAAATTTTGGGCCCCAAACTTTAATGGCGGCTATCTCCTTGGAAAACGCTTGGGACCCTTGGTTTCCTATTTAATATTGTTTGGCTTGATGTATACTATTACCCCTTAAAATTTTTCCCATCTTTTTTGAATCACTCTCTATATAAAATTATGTGTACATGTAAATATGTGTGTACATATAAAAATTTTCCCCAATGAATGTACGTACTTTTTAAGCTTCAACGTTTTCGTAAATCTTAACACGTAATTCGACAGCTTATTACACTGACTTACTTTTCGAAATAAAGAATAACTGAATAAATATGAAATTAAAAGAATTCATTTTTAAAATTAGCAATCATATTTAAATTTAATGTTTTGCAATATGATCTAAAGATCACTGAGACCAATCTTAGTTATTATATCAATATTTTAAATAAAATAAAGATGTTTTTTCTTTTCTTTTAAATAATTTTTACAATTTTAAAAGTTATATTACATACATAAGCATTTTTTAATCTAATAATATTATCTTGTAATTATCCAGTTTTTATTTTTCTTGATGTGGAATTAAAATTTTTATTTCATAACTGTATATTATATACTAGTAAATGTGCAGATCAGGAGCCTCAACGTCAGCTTTGCACATCAATTTTTTTAAACACACTTTGGACAAAATTCAACTTTCTAGAAACAGTAATTTAAAATTTTCAAATTACGTATTTATTAATTAGAATAAAATAAGAATAAGAAGTTTTCAGCCATCAAATCCGTTAAATTAAAATTTTAGTTATGTTAGGAAATTCTGAAATTTTCATGATCTACTATTTTTGTTTTTTTTTATTATAACATAGTAGATCTCTTCAGGGGGACTCCGCCCCCCTGAACTCCCTTAGTCTCATTAAATTTAAATTTTAAACTTTCTATTAATTGTGCTAATGGTTATCGTATATCTTGCATTTCTCTATACATTTTGATTTATAAGGATAAATAACAGTTTGGACAAGCATTTTTCATTAACTTCATACTTCTACATTGCCTGCCAAACACAAACACCTAAATCTGATATATAAGGAGCTTTTTAAAGTGTAAGATTCGTAATGTAGAGTTTTACATTTTTTTTTTCCGAAAACAAAAGTTTGATTGTATTTTGCAGCAGTTATCGCGGAACAGACAGACAGAAGAACAGACTGACAGACGGAATAAACAATAAATTTCGAATAATTTCATGAACAATAAATTTCGAGTGTCCAAAGTAAGCCTTCACTAAAGTTTCGGAAATGACGTTATATTCATGAGTTATTGATATCCATGTTTCTTGTATTTTTAACAACTACTGTAAAATACCTGTTTTATTTCAATTATGATGTCATATTTTACCAAGTGAATTGTTTGATAAAAATGTAATTCTTTTTTATTTCTCTACTTCTAATTATGTCTCCATTTTTGTCAGAAAAATTCTTATTAACGAAACAAATATCCGTGTTTAATATTTCACATTTATTTTAATTCTGACGTCATATTTATTTATTTTTTCTTAGTTTAATTTCTTGAATGGATCTTGCTCAATTGAAACGTATTGCCGTTGAAAAATAATTATTCCAGATTTTAATTTTTTTGGCAACGATAAAGAAAATTGGTTAAATTGTATTTAAAAAGTCTCTATTGATTGTGTATGAAAAAGAATGAAATTTTGAATTATTAAGGAAAATATTTGAATAAAATCAATAAAATAACCTATCTTGTTTTCTGGGCTATGTTATATTTATACGCAAATATACAAAGACATTAATTAATTCATCAGTTTTGATGTTGACTTCATTTAAATTTTCGTACACGCTTTCAAATTATGGATAAGAATTAGGATGAATGGTTGTTTAGCAACCAATACGAGAAAATAAAGAAAATGAAATAAATACATTTGAAATAAGTAAATCTCTATAACAAATTAGTCTATATTATTGGAACACATTTATAAAAAATTTCCAAAATTTACGGTAATAATTTAAAAAATCTGACAAATACGTAGAAAAAATTTCAAAACAATACGAATAAATTAACCGGTAAATTTCAGTATTTATTTAACATTGAATTCCATTATCAAATGTGCCATTTTCTCTCAAGAAAAAAAAATAAATTGAAAATCATCGGATTTGCCATAGAAAAGCATTATTGCGGAAAATAAAATATTCTATATTTTCCGAACGGATGAATCAAATCTAACAAAAAACTATACAGCTTAATCCCAGTGCCTCACTAACATACCCACTTAATTTCAAGTCAATCGAATGCTTTTTACGTCAGTTATCGCGGAACAGACAGACAGACAGACAGACAGACAGACTGACATACAGACATACAGACAGACAGACAGCCTTCACTGACGTTTCGGCAGCTATAGTATTTCTTTTAAAAATAATGGATTTCGAATTCTATGTCTACCGTTGCATATAATAATGTCACGAATCAATATTTATGTAACATTTTGTCCCCAAAGAATTAGAGACATATTTTACTACAATCGCCCAGTCGTTGAAATAACCCTCTCTTTAACTCGAAATACAGACGCGTTAAGAAGTAAGGCTTCTTCTTTCTTTTTTGGATAGGTCTACAGCAAAAGGAAAAAAAAAAGAAGAAAAATCAGAAACTTTTATCAGAAACCTTTTTTTCAACAGTTTATCTTCTTTATTTTGTTTTGGCGTGTGATAATACTCCTGTAAAGCTTTGTTATACCCTGAAGGTAAAAAGTAGAAGATTTTATAGACCCTCATCAATTACAAGGAATTTTCAGAGCAATTTAAAGTAGTTTTGAGAAAACTATTTCCGTAAAGTTACTGATAAATGGAATATAAGATTCAAACTATGGAAACAATTTTAACTGTTGTTACATTTCAGCGACCATTTAAAATGTTTGGATAGAAGCTATTTAAACTATTTATCTGTTCCATTAATTGTAACTGTTATATTCTAAATTAGAAATGATATTTATTTTTTAAATTTTCAGCTGCTTTTGCATAAACGATAGCATAAACCATAGCAACAACTATAAAAATTATAAATATCACATGTGCAAAGATTCTGCTGTCAAACATTTTTTTTAAGTTCAGTTTAATTTACTGTTTAGATATCTTCGAATGTACTTTAATTTACTGTTTAGATATCTTCGAATGTACTTTAATTTACTGTTTAGATATCTTCGAATGTACTTTAATTTACTTTAAATTCAACTAAGTATGCTAAATATAACTATTTATGATAGTTTTTAATAAACGAATGCTCTCTGAACTGGATAGTGTAATGGTTTCTCCCCTCATAGCATGCATGGTCACAGTGACGTCACAATGACGTCACTGTGAGTCAATTTGGCCACATCACATCTGTGACCAAAATGCCACCATTCAGTGACGTCACATTGTGACTGAGATGTGACTTTCTTAAAACTTTTTAGAAAATCGTCACAATGTTAATGTCAAAGTAGTCACAAATGACAGACTTCTCACAAATTGGTCACATTGTAACATCACAAAGCGGTCACAATGTGATGTCACAAAAAAGCTCTAAAACGGCCATAACGACTTCACATTTTAGTCACTGTGACTTCACATCGACAATCGATGGTCACAAAGTCACAATGTGACTTCACAACGACGTTGCAGTGACGTCACCATGTCTTACGGGTCCTGTCCTCAGCATCAGTTCTCATACAGGTCCCTTAGCCATGAGAGGTTTTTCCTGTCCAAGTTTGCCCCTTTCCTATGAACCTTTGATTACTAATCCTCACGGTTAGAT
Source organism: Maratus speculifer (assembly GCA_964019185.1). Classification (NCBI taxonomy): domain Eukaryota; kingdom Metazoa; phylum Arthropoda; class Arachnida; order Araneae; family Salticidae; genus Maratus; species Maratus speculifer. The sequence goes on from OZ025292.1 coordinate 421,216,573, forward strand.
GATTTAGCATAGATTAAAAAAAACACCTAAAAACACAAGTAAGTGATTTACTTACATACGAATGAGTACCACTTGTCGTTTTGGTCCTTAACTCCTTCGGGACCTTATAACAGGCGTGGTAGGCACGCTATGCAAAATATGCTAGTTCTAGTTTCCTCCACCAAACGCTCTATATTATAAACAGAGATATATTCGAACGAAACTTTATTATTAATTATTCTAAAAGATATATTACACGAGGAAATGGTGAAAAAAAAATAACAATTACAATAATTTGCTGAAAATCCTTTAGTTAAATCTTCAACTGCCAGAGGGGGGGAATTATGTTATATACGAACAACACATTCGGGTCTCCTTCACCCCGTTCTATTTAAAGGAACCCTATCTCAACAAATCTTTCACTTAAAATACTTCGTTATTGAATTTTACATATAACATATGGAAAATTCATGTGTATATTTTTACATTTGTTACTCGCAGGGGTTGCTGAATAAAATGAGAATTAAGAAATTTGCTGAAATTCGCCATAGTGGGAAGAATGGTAGTTTCCATCATAATAATATCTGTCATATGTACTAACTGTGATATTTAATCAAAAGTTCGTCCCCCCAAAAATCCGCTCCCATCCCTAAAAAATCAACAAATACAAATTTTATTTATAAATTCACTGTAAAATAAAATTACTTTTCTCTTTAAAAAATCTATTTTTTTCGTATAATAAAGTTATTTAGAGATTTTAATGAAAATTAGATTTTCATATTACGTGTTACACTCAAGTCGATAAATGCAATAAAAAACAAGTGAGAAAAATCATACTTTAAGCATATAAATATGAACTATTTCACAACACTTTCTGAAATCCTTAGCAAAACTTCCATTTTTAGGGAAAATTGTGTTGTTATCCATAGTCTATAAATATTTCACTACTTTTGAAAACCCCTGTTTGAATGTTTATTTTAAAATTTATACTATATTATAGGGAAATTTAGTTTAAAAAAACAATAAAAAACGCATTACAGGTTAAAATTTTTCTTTCATTAATTTATGCCAATAGAGGTCAACATACTTGAATACTTCTGTTCAGCATTGTAGTTTACCTAGTGCCATTATTGCATGCAAGTATTTAACTACAATTTAATAAAAACTAAAACTCTCGTAATCTCTTTAGACCCCAGGGTTTATTTAAATACTTTTTTAAACTTCAGTTAGAAATTATACTAACGAACTGATAACTTAAAATAACTTAAAATAGAAAAAAAGTAATAATGATTTTTGCACATAAAATTTGATGATACATGGGATCTCAATATACTTACATTTTTTACAATTTTTTGGAATTTTTCCATTTTAATTTACATTTTTGCATTACAAAACATTACAAAATATAAACACATATTCATTGATTTTTTATTACTAATGGACTTTACAAATAATATCTTAATGCTCATTAAAATTATTTATGTTTTTACTCGTTTGCTTTTCGTACCTTTCTGTTTTAAACCATATTTATGTAACTCATGCCAATATAAAAATGCACTATACGAAACAAATTGCTATTTTTAGGGTTGCGTAGGGGGAACTAAGGCACATTGAGACGTGAGGCACATTGATACACCCTGCTCACAGGGTCATTACAGGAAGTTTCACAACAGCTGCAAAAGATGATGCTAGTGCACTCAACTACATACAGAAAGTCTTGGAATGATTCAATAGTTTGATAGAATGGTACGAAAGATTTATTGTTTTCGTAGATCAAAAGTAAATTTGAGTTGTACAATTGAAGTGGTATTATACAACTGTTCCAGTATTTTCAAACGAAATGAATACCCTCCCTGACAAGTAAAACTACTCGTTATCAATTCCGCATTCTTTATTGTTAGATAAATTTTGAAGTGTTGGATTTGAGACTCATTTTATTCAAAATGGCTGCATGGGGCACATTGATACAGTCTATGTCGGGGCACATTGATACAACCTAAATCCTTTTTAGCTCCCTTTTTTCATTACTTTTTATTATTTTCTTACAATACACTCCTTAATTCAACCATTTTTTGCCAAAAAACTCTAATATTAATTTTTATTAAAGTGAAATAGCTCTAATTTCTTTACATTAGAACATTTTATGCTATTTTATGCTATTTTTGATAACAGAAGACGTACGAACTTACCCAAAATTTAGTTCTAGTAGAACTAACAAAAGAAAAGAACGGAAAACAATAGCGATTATCATAGGATACATTGTGTTTAAAAAAGTCCATTTTTTTCGCCAAACACAAATTTCGTTTTACGATCATTCTGCAAAAATGTTGAGGGTTATTTAATTTTCAAAAAATAAATAAATAAAAAGGTCGAAAATTAGGCGAGATATCAACCCTCAAAAATACAGACGGTTTGGACATAAAAAAAAATACGGGAGGCGTGTTCTATGTACCATTGACTGTTAAACCCTAGATAACAAATTTTAATGATGCATTTGTGCAATGCAATGCCTAGTAACAATACAAAGGCAATAAACGTCATATTGTTAAAAACTGACTAATTTAATTAGAACTAACCCATTAGCATTCAAATTATTTTCTTTGTTAAAATTAAAATCTTAGATATTGCACCAATTTTAACAACAGAGTATTTTTAACAAGGAAAAATTCTTATGAAAGAAAGTATATATTTATCTTCATACTTAAAGAGACTTTCTTGCCGCTAAGTCTAGTGATCTAAAAATATGCCACTGGTATTAATGCGTTAATACTATAAAAAAGATGGGATTCTCGAATTGTTTGTATTAAGTGGGTCTCTCAATGCACCTCTCGTATTTTTAAGAGTTAATTAGTCGTAAAATGATCGTAAATTGCCATTTTGACTGCTACAATATGAATACCTTTTCGTTAAACAAGAAATTTTATTATAAAAATATATAAAAGATACAAAGAAGTAAATCGTGGAGTTAAAAAAAATAAACTACTTTAAATCAAAATTCTCGTTTAAAATATTTTTGTAATACTCAACAAAATTTTCGCTCTTTATAGTATTAAAATCTTTTATGAAAAGCCAAATGAGCTTTCAAAATGCACTATTTTTGTTGTAAGTAACGAATTATGTTAAAAAAGAATAGAAAAATAAAAACAAGAGAAAGCAGAGAAAAATAAGGTTTAAAAGTGAATTATATAGAATAGGAATAGCAATACCTGATATTTTTTAGGCTTTATATCTATTTGATTTTTTTATATAAACATTCATGCTTTCCTAGTATATACTCAAGTCTATTACTATGTTTAGTGTTTTACAAAGTCTTATTATCCTTTTAGCAAAGATTTCTTTCAATAATATAATATAGTTGATAAGTCTTATATTCAGCATAAGGTACCCTCTGAGCGCGAAAAATACTCTCCTTCGCCATTTAGTTCTGTGATCTGTTAGAATTCATTCACATCTGTTCCTCTTTTTTTTAACATTATTTACATACGTGAAATAAATTGCAATGGTATATATTCTGTAGGGTACACCAGATCTGAAAATGTTAAAGTTACTGAAATCGCATTTCCTGAAATTATCATCCATAGACGGCCATGTATTTCTTGCGTGGACCTGTGTATTATTTTATTTATTTTCTACAAACCGTTTTGATCAAGTGAGTGCAGTTCAGCGTAAAAATGTATAAATCTTTTAAAAACAATCTGTAAATGGTATACGCTCATACTCAGTAAACGTCACGAATTCTTTTGTGTATCCTAGGCAAGTCAAATTGTCATAAATAGATGCAAAAATTCTGCTAGAAGATTTTATGTTTCTAAACTGTTTATGGGGATGCTAGTAACAAGAATTAATGGTTTCCCAACGAAGTATCTCGAGGCTATATTTTATAGATCCAAAAAACCACGAAATGTTTGGACTTTTTTCTGTTTTTTTGCCCATAATTCAAAAATTAATTTTTTTTTGTGTGCCAAACTCAGTTACAAAAAGAAAGAACATCACATTCTCTATAAATTTCATTTTAAAATTGTTTTTCTAAAGCTATTATTAAGCGAACTACAGTTTTCTAAAAATGACTCTTTTTTTCTAACTTTGTAGAAAAATCGGAAAAACAAAAAAATTGACACCATTTTTCATTATTTTATCTTCTATAATGTAACTTATATATATTGCAGTTATTTGTATGATAGCAATCATGATTAATTACAATGATAACATTGTAAAAATATTAAGAACATTGTTGTGATGTAGAATCACATATAGTTTTCTTAAATTTTACATTTTTCTAAATTACAGTTAAAACTAATTTTTAATTAAATATCTATTTTATCTTTGTGTCTTATTTCAATCCCACAATAACTTTCCGTTAAAAAGTAAAGAAAGAAAACATGTAACATCTGCTGTATCAGTAAAACGATTCTCAGATAAAGAGTTCCTTTAGATGAATTTTCGGCTTCGCTAAAATAATAAAAGAAAGAATAAAGGTCGAATGTGTTTGCGGTCAGTAAAATTTCATTTTCTCTCTGCGTAATGTTGAGCCTAACTTCTTTATTACATAAAAACTTTTCATGTACATGCTCTGTATTTTGTCTATTGATAACATTCTCCCAAAACAGACATATAACGTACGATGTTGGCGCGAATTCTTTTTGGCGTATTTTTTTTAGGACTGCCCATTTCTGGTTGCCCTGCATTAAATTCAAAATCATCTTAATTGTTTAAAGCGTAACAGAAAATTTCATGGTTATGATATCATTCACTTTTCATATGCTCCTTTCGCCAATTCTAAGATGCCAATGTGTGAATTCTGAATGAGAAAATTCAATTGCCTCTCTCTCCCTTCATGGACTGAGACATGTAAAGAAGGTATCTTAAAAAATGCTTACAGGCACCATCCCTAATTATTTCAGTAAGAAATGATTTAATTTTTATAACTCTACTTTAAATAAACAAAGTTCTCAAAAGGCATTTATTTTATTGATCACAGCCTACAACTCTAGCGAATGCATTTTTTTAAAAAAGAACCTGGTCGCAATACTTTAAAATACAGATCTACCCTACAGAAACTATGGTGCCTACACCAGGCATTCGCAACTTTTTCAAACATCGAGGGATGGTGCCTGCTGTTATTTGCCTGCTGTTATTTGCCTGCTTTTATTAGCCAGCTTTTATTTGTCTGCCAATTTATTTTCTGGACTAGTTCATTAGAAATTATCTGAACTATATCGGCACTATTATTTGGACTACTTATAAGTGTGAAATTGGATTATTAATGCCTGTCTTCAAATAGTTTCGAATGACTGTCTCCTCGTCAGATAAGTCCCACTTATGTTTGTGAACCATGGATTATTAAATAAGTGCCCCCCTTGTTCACAGAATGTTGTTTGAAATGCGTATGTTCCTGTGAATTATGTCTGCTGGATTTTTCTTGATGGACCTCATGGAGTTGGATTATAGTGCCGATTTATCTTTTATTTGAGCGATTGATTCTTCTGATCGGGACCTTTCGAGATGCTCGGTGTTAACGCGGCCGCTCGTTAAATTTTCTCCTGCCGATGTAGGCCTAAGAATCTACGACTGGCGATTTGTGACTCTTATTTCACCTCCGTTAAACGTTTACTGACATAATGTTTTTATTTCATCTTAGCGGTGTACTTCAGTGACGATTCTATATGCTCTCGACTAAAGTGACACAGAATTTCGTGTTTGACGTTTAAATTCTTCGTCATTCGTCGATAATATGATCTTCACATTGGATTTATTCTTTAAATTTTTGGATGCTGACACTGATGTTTTTCACAAAAATAATTACATGCGCTATACTATTAAAAAAAACCCTTAAAACTACAGCATTGATCAATTATGTGTCTGTAATTTTGTGCGCTATTGAACGTTTATTTTTACGATAATACTGTTACAAGTTTATTTGTAGTAGTTGAAAGTTAAAAAAAAAAATGAGTGAAGAAGACATTCATTGATAAATATTTACAGCATAAATTTCGCAGATGAGAAAGTGTATGCTTTTATATTTAATAGGTTAAATCTCAATTTCTATTTTAATTATATGATATTTTTATTTAAAAAAAAATTATGTTGAGTAATTTTCAACCATTTTTAGTTTATTATGTATTAGTTTTTCTGTGCTCTAATTGAATTTCTTTAAATACGAACAGTTATAAATGATTTTAGATTGTCTTGAAACATTTCACAGCTTTACAAGTGCTATTTAAAAACTATGATACAAACGATAGCATGATAAAATTATATTTTTCAAATATCTAAGTACTTATTGTTGTGCACTTTTTGCTAAAAGTCGTTTGAGAAATATCAAGACAGTTTATTACTTTTTAAAGAAAGTATTTTTATAATCTCCATTATTAATTAATGACTATATATTTTGTTTATTTTTTTAATACAGTTATTTTTGAAGTGTTATAAATTGACATATATTCCTTTTTCTTTTTCATAAATTTTATATTATATTTCCATGTAGATGAAAAAGTTCTAGGTAAGTTAATGGTGCATCTCTTTTTCCTATAAAAAATAAGGCATGATGTTGTCGGGTTGCAACCATTATTTTTTAATATGAAGTTTGTGTAAAAGAAACAATACAGAGAAAGATACTTTTGAATACTAGTTATACAATAAGGATGTATGCACCTTCATATATTATTGACATTGGGTTCATTTTCAGATAAATAAAATTTTATCGTTTGAATCACATGCCATGTGCACATGACATAAATAATAATAATGATGCATGCATAATCGAATTATAAATTCATGTATCAAAAAATATATTATTACAGTTTATCCTACTTTTATTTCGTGATTTTTTTTCACTTTAAAGGTAAGTTGTGCTTTATGTTGTTTGTACAGTAATTTTATTGGGAGATTGTTTTATTTGTGCAAAGACTAGCCATGTTCTTATTTGCATAATTAAACCTATCTAACATCTTAATATTCTTAAAGTGTGTGCATTGTTTATATCTGTTCGAGTAGAATTATTTTTACACTCTAGTCTGAAAAAAAAAAAAAAAATTATAAGATGAATAAGATACAGTATGATACTGAATAAGATACAGTATGAATCATTATTTTCGTCAATTATAATAGCTAATAAAAACTTATAGGATATAAACAGTGCATTAAAACAAAATATCGTCTTAACTAAAGTGACTAATTTCCCCCCTTCTAATTTATTTTAAGACTTTTTATACATATATTTCCAGTGTTTGTTTTTCCTATTTGCACCCCACTTGCAAAAATATTTCGTTAGAGAGGGTCCAGTTTTCTAATATTTAAATAAATATTGAGATTTTTTTTCATGCTTTTTCACTTTTATAAATGTAAAACACAATTTTGATTAGTTTATGGATAGACATTTATTTTAAATTTTTAGCATCTATTTAAAAATATTCTCACATATAGCTGCTTTTATTATATTGCATTGTAGATAGGTTCATTTTTTTAATAATCTGATACTGTGCTCGTTTGTTTATTTTCGCATTTTTATAATTTAGGATATAAATTGTGTATAATGACTAAAAAAAGGTCACGTAAATTGACACAAGATCCATCTGTTGTGTTTAACTTTAAGTTTAGACCTGATGCAAAACAGGTAATGTCTTTTAAAACTAATATGGATTCTGAAACAATTGGTTTAGATTCTAATTATTTTGAGATTTCATGTTTGAGTAATTTAAAGGATTCTATTAACAGATATTCTAGATCTGTTGTTTCGGATGTTCAGAAATTAATTGATCCTATTTTAAATGAGAATAATCCAGAACTTATGGCAAAATTTAATTCCTATCAAAAAGAAATTGAATTAAAATTTAATATTTTAAGTGATTTGGTGTGTAATGTTCAATCTGAGTGGACTGTTTTACAAAAAAATAATGACCAGTTACATAGGTTAAATGAGATGTTGTTCGAAAAAGTAAGAACACTGAACTCGTCCAAACAGTCTATGCATAATGAGATAGCTATTCAATGCGACATTGATGAATCTAAATTGGATGAACCTCTTAATGTTATTAAAGATAAGGAATGTAATTCTAGTGGGAAAGATTTGGCCAAATTTCTAGATAAAGTTGAATCTGAAACACACATAAATTCTGGTATGAATAACTCTAAATTATCAAAAGACAAAAATACTGATCTTATTTCAATACCGGATTACATCCTAAATTTATGTGAGCACAAAAATCAAGTTAGAGATTTATCTGACTGCACAAAAATAATTCTGTTAGGTCTTGATGACAATATAGGTATACCAGATATTATGATATCTATAAATGAAAAGATTGGCAGTACCATTCCTTCCATTAATTTTGAAAGAAAGCATAAATTAAGACAGGGATTAAAATATAACTGGACCATTAGTGTTACATCATGGATAGCTGATCTCTTAACTCAACATGGAAAATTAAATATTAATTCTGTTGACTACACTGTCAGGCCATTTATTAACATAAAACGTTGCTTTCATTGCCAACAAATTGGCCACCAGGCAAAATTTTGTGCATATGATTTGGCATGTGCTAATTGTGGTGAATCACATACTTCATATAATTGTAAAAACGCTTCAAGATGCATTAACTGCATCGCACATAACCGTGCTTACAAGACGTTTTTCGACATAAATCACCCTGCTTTTTCCACTTGCTGTAATACATTTAAATTTCATTTCAAGCAAAAACAAGCTTTCATTCACTCTAAAATATAACGTAAATATTCAACACTTCTTCAGATATGCTATTTCAAGTATATTTAGTTATTTACATATTTTGTTAATTACATTCATGTGATACTTGGATTTCTCCGCTCCTTTACACAGTATTGTTTACATTGTTAGCCTTTGTTTATTCATAAAACAAACATAAAGCATTAATAATTATATTTTTTTCATACACTATTCTTTCGTAGATATATATTTTTTCATATGGTGTACACATTTTAATACATTGCTATTTAAAGATTACTTTCAATCATTTCATGATTTACATTTTTCGGGCATTGTTCATATCTCTGATTCTCTTTCATTCAACTGTTTCGTGAGCTCAGGAATAGATGAATGATTCAAAATTTCACATTTTTGATTTATTGATAGTTTTCTTCTGGTGGTTAAGCCCTAATTATCAGTAAGACTTCTGCGGTGAATCTTAAATGTTTGTTTACACAATTTATTTTTCTTTATTTGTATCTTTCGCGATAGATAAAAAATTGCACATCTATTTTGTCTTAATTCGATGTAGCTACTCTATTTTTAGTAGGTCTGTGTAATTATCAATTGCACTTTTCTTTACACACAGTGTTAGTGCGAATGTTCACTAGTGTATCAATATTACAGTGGTGAAAGTTTTACAAAGTTCTTTTTCTTTTGATATACTTGTGGATATTTGCAACTGACTCACTTTTCATACAACTTCTCTTTGCATGCAGCAATTACAATGTTTTTATACAAAGTTTTTTTACAATGGCAGTTTACAAAGGTATATATATTTTGCTGCATGCTTTGCAGAGGAAGTTATTCACATACATATACATTTGCATATGCAATTGTTTAATTATCGGTCCTCTGTGAAGTTTTTTTAGAACATATTGATTATTATCTTTAATACATAAGTCATTTCTTTACATTTTTTTGTTTTGATTATGGATGATTTAATCCAATCAGATTTTTTTGCCTTCACATTTGCACTACCCCAAGTTTTCCCGTTTACACATATGAATTTCATTACTTTTATTGGTAATTAGATATCATTTGCATTCATTTCTCCACATTTCTTTATTTTCAGTTGGGTATGCATGATATAATGTAGTACTTTACACTATAGTTACGATGTTACGAAAAATTTGTTTTCAGTCAATGAATACTTACACATGTAGCGAAGCTTACTCCTTTTTTATTTAAAATTCTAGCAAAGTCCAAAATTTTATATATAGACTAAAATTCACACACTTATTCACTTTTATTCAATACTCATCCTTTTATAATTTGTACAGGGTACTTCCACATTAAAAAAAAAAATATTACACTTTAGTCATTTTGTATATAACGATGAGTGGTATATGGCAATCAAGGTGATATTTAAAATTGCATACCTGTCGATGTTTTCACACTTCTGTTCAAAGGATATGAAGTGAAGATACATTGTAATTTTTTTTATATACGCAAAGATGCTGTCATACATTTGCTTTAGTGGTTAATGCATGTTTTTATTGGTCTTTATAACAGTCGTATTTTAAATTGAAGTTACTTTATAGGTCTCCATATTACATTTCCACACATCTTTCCCACAGTTCTAAACTTTTTTACACTTTTGCATGAAAGTTCAGTCTCTCCCACTTAACAGTAATTATTTTTGAATAAAAGTATTTTTGGGAAGATACCGAATACTTTACGCGGTTTTCTTTTCTCATGTTACACTAAAATACCGTTTTAGAAGTCAATATAATGCAACATTGATTTTAAATTTCAGATTTAACTTAATAAAAAAATTCATTAGTTTGGGTATTAAAAAAAAAGGACAAAAAATTAGAAGTTATACATTTAGGAACGTTGTTATCACATGGAAGTAAATGGTCAACGACAGTGTTTCAAAAAAATTTCCACATGTTGGTTGTCTAGCATTTCTTGAACTCTCATCTCAGATATAAGTTTGTAGTAAAATTTATCTTGTAAACTTTTAAAAAAAATAGTGGAAATTTCAAAATTTCATATTATTCATTATTATGGACATTTTTAATCCTTCTATTTACAATATTTTTTTGTTTATTTGTGTATTATGTTTTGTGTTTAATTGCATTATATTACTCCAGTATTTTGCTATTATTATTGTATTGATAAATACACATATTTAATGTTTCTTATTACAAACATTTTGGAATTTATTGCCAATTGGTAAGTGACCTGTAGACTTATACCTGATATTTTGTTTTATTTGTATGTGCACATTTTTTATACAGGTCCTTGTCTAAATAAGACAAATTGAAAAATGATCACAAATTTTATTAATGAAGCTGCAGCTGTTTCTAAGTAGAAACAATATATGATGCCATTTGTATGACAAAATTTATGGTACCAATATATTTATATCATGATATATATATACTTTTATTTGGGATGGTTGCCTACTTAGAGAGAAGTTCAATTACTGTTTACTTTATTTAGTAAATGTTTAGTTTGTTTTCATGAACATTTTACACATTGTTACTTGTAAGAGCATATGAAAATTGATTTGTCTTCCTGCATGTACCTTTATAGATTTTTTTTTCGCCTGTGAAAGGGGTGATATATGTGATGTAGAATCACATATAGTTTTCTTAAATTTTACATTTTTCTAAATTACAGTTAAAACTAATTTTTAATTAAATATCTATTTTATCTTTGTGTCTTATTTCAATCCCACAATAACTTTCCGTTAAAAAGTAAAGAAAGAAAACATGTAACATCTGCTGTATCAGTAAAACGATTCTCAGATAAAGAGTTCCTTTAGATGAATTTTCGGCTTCGCTAAAATAATAAAAGAAAGAATAAAGGTCGAATGTGTTTGCGGTCAGTAAAATTTCATTTTCTCTCTGCGTAATGTTGAGCCTAACTTCTTTATTACATAAAAACTTTTCATGTACATGCTCTGTATTTTGTCTATTGATAACATTCTCCCAAAACAGACATATAACGTACGATGTTGGCGCGAATTCTTTTTGGCGTATTTTTTTTAGGACTGCCCATTTCTGGTTGCCCTGCATTAAATTCAAAATCATCTTAATTGTTTAAAGCGTAACAGAAAATTTCATGGTTATGATATCATTCACTTTTCATATGCTCCTTTCGCCAATTCTAAGATGCCAATGTGTGAATTCTGAATGAGAAAATTCAATTGCCTCTCTCTCCCTTCATGGACTGAGACATGTAAAGAAGGTATCTTAAAAAATGCTTACAGGCACCATCCCTAATTATTTCAGTAAGAAATGATTTAATTTTTATAACTCTACTTTAAATAAACAAAGTTCTCAAAAGGCATTTATTTTATTGATCACAGCCTACAACTCTAGCGAATGCATTTTTTTAAAAAAGAACCTGGTCGCAATACTTTAAAATACAGATCTACCCTACAGAAACTATGGTGCCTACACCAGGCATTCGCAACTTTTTCAAACATCGAGGGATGGTGCCTGCTGTTATTTGCCTGCTGTTATTTGCCTGCTTTTATTAGCCAGCTTTTATTTGTCTGCCAATTTATTTTCTGGACTAGTTCATTAGAAATCATCTGAACTATATCGGCACTATTATTTGGACTACTTATAAGTGTGAAATTGGATTATTAATGCCTGTCTTCAAATAGTTTCGAATGACTGTCTCCTCGTCAGATAAGTCCCACTTATGTTTGTGAACCATGGATTATTAAATAAGTGCCCCCCTTGTTCACAGAATGTTGTTTGAAATGCGTATGTTCCTGTGAATTATGTCTGCTGGATTTTTCTTGATGGACCTCATGGAGTTGGATTATAGTGCCGATTTATCTTTTATTTGAGCGATTGATTCTTCTGATCGGGACCTTTCGAGATGCTCGGTGTTAACGCGGCCGCTCGTTAAATTTTCTCCTGCCGATGTAGGCCTAAGAATCTACGACTGGCGATTTGTGACTCTTATTTCACCTCCGTTAAACGTTTACTGACATAATGTTTTTATTTCATCTTAGCGGTGTACTTCAGTGACGATTCTATATGCTCTCGACTAAAGTGACACAGAATTTCGTGTTTGACGTTTAAATTCTTCGTCATTCGTCGATAATATGATCTTCACATTGGATTTATTCTTTAAATTTTTGGATGCTGACACTGATGTTTTTCACAAAAATAATTACATGCGCTATACTATTAAAAAAAACCCTTAAAACTACAGCATTGATCAATTATGTGTCTGTAATTTTGTGCGCTATTGAACGTTTATTTTTACGATAATACTGTTACAAGTTTATTTGTAGTAGTTGAAAGTTAAAAAAAAAAAATGAGTGAAGAAGACATTCATTGATAAATATTTACAGCATAAATTTCGCAGATGAGAAAGTGTATGCTTTTATATTTAATAGGTTAAATCTCAATTTCTATTTTAATTATATGATATTTTTATTTAAAAAAAAATTATGTTGAGTAATTTTCAACCATTTTTAGTTTATTATGTATTAGTTTTTCTGTGCTCTAATTGAATTTCTTTAAATACGAACAGTTATAAATGATTTTAGATTGTCTTGAAACATTTCACAGCTTTACAAGTGCTATTTAAAAACTATGATACAAACGATAGCATGATAAAATTATATTTTTCAAATATCTAAGTACTTATTGCTGTGCACTTTTTGCTAAAAGTCGTTTGAGAAATATCAAGACAGTTTATTACTTTTTAAAGAAAGTATTTTTATAATCTCCATTATTAATTAATGACTATATATTTTGTTTATTTTTTTAATACAGTTATTTTTGAAGTGTTATAAATTGACATATATTCCTTTTTCTTTTTCATAAATTTTATATTATATTTCCATGTAGATGAAAAAGTTCTAGGTAAGTTAATGGTGCATCTCTTTTTCCTATAAAAAATAAGGCATGATGTTGTCGGGTTGCAACCATTATTTTTTAATATGAAGTTTGTGTAAAAGAAACAATACAGAGAAAGATACTTTTGAATACTAGTTATACAATAAGGATGTATGCACCTTCATATATTATTGACATTGGGTTCATTTTCAGATAAATAAAATTTTATCGTTTGAATCACATGCCATGTGCACATGACATAAATAATAATAATGATGCATGCATAATCGAATTATAAATTCATGTATCAAAAAATATATTATTACAGTTTATCCTACTTTTATTTCGTGATTTTTTTTCACTTTAAAGGTAAGTTGTGCTTTATGTTGTTTGTACAGTAATTTTATTGGGAGATTGTTTTATTTGTGCAAAGACTAGCCATGTTCTTATTTGCATAATTAAACCTATCTAACATCTTAATATTCTTAAAGTGTGTGCATTGTTTATATCTGTTCGAGTAGAATTATTTTTACACTCTAGTCTGAAAAAAAAAAATTATAAGATGAATAAGATACAGTATGATACTGAATAAGATACAGTATGAATCATTATTTTCGTCAATTATAATAGCTAATAAAAACTTCAATTTTAGGAGTGTTCAATAAAAAAAAAAAAAAAAAAAAAAAAAAAAAAAAAAAAAAAAAAAAAAAACATTTGATAAATTCCTTAATATTTATTATGATATTTCTTATGCATTTCATATAGGATATAAACAGTGCATTAAAACAAAATATCGTCTTAACTAAAGTGACTAATTTCCCCCCTTCTAATTTATTTTAAGACTTTTTATACATATATTTCCAGTGTTTGTTTTTCCTATTTGCACCCCACTTGCAAAAATATTTCGTTAGAGAGGGTCCAGTTTTCTAATATTTAAATAAATATTGAGATTTTTTTTCATGCTTTTTCACTTTTATAAATGTAAAACACAATTTTGATTAGTTTATGGATAGACATTTATTTTAAATTTTTAGCATCTATTTAAAAATATTCTCACATATAGCTGCTTTTATTATATTGCATTGTAGATAGGTTCATTTTTTTAATAATCTGATACTGTGCTCGTTTGTTTATTTTCGCATTTTTATAATTTAGGATATAAATTGTGTATAATGACTAAAAAAAGGTCACGTAAATTGACACAAGATCCATCTGTTGTGTTTAACTTTAAGTTTAGACCTGATGCAAAACAGGTAATGTCTTTTAAAACTAATATGGATTCTGAAACAATTGGTTTAGATTCTAATTCTTTTGAGATTTCATGTTTGAGTAATTTAAAGGATTCTATTAACAGATATTCTAGATCTGTTGTTTCGGATGTTCAGAAATTAATTGATCCTATTTTAAATGAGAATAATCCAGAACTCATGGCAAAATTTAATTCCTATCAAAAAGAAATTGAATTAAAATTTAATATTTTAAGTGATTTGGTGTGTAATGTTCAATCTGAGTGGACTGTTTTACAAAAAAATAATGACCAGTTACATAGGTTAAATGAGATGTTGTTCGAAAAAGTAAGAACACTGAACTCGTCCAAACAGTCTATGCATAATGAGATAGCTATTCAATGCGACATTGATGAATCTAAATTGGATGAACCTCTTAATGTTATTAAAGATAAGGAATGTAATTCTAGTGGGAAAGATTTGGCCAAATTTCTAGATAAAGTTGAATCTGAAACACACATAAATTCTGGTATGAATAACTCTAAATTATCAAAAGACAAAAATACTGATCTTATTTCATTACCGGATTACATCCTAAATTTATGTGAGCACAAAAATCAAGTTAGAGATTTATCTGACTGCACAAAAATAATTCTGTTAGGTCTTGATGACAATATAGGTATACCAGATATTATGATATCTATAAATGAAAAGATTGGCAGTACCATTCCTTCCATTAATTTTGAAAGAAAGCATAAATTAAGACAGGGATTAAAATATAACTGGACCATTAGTGTTACATCATGGATAGCTGATCTCTTAACTCAACATGGAAAATTAAATATTAATTCTGTTGACTACACTGTCAGGCCATTTATTAACATAAAACGTTGCTTTCATTGCCAACAAATTGGCCACCAGGCAAAATTTTGTGCATATGATTTGGCATGTGCTAATTGTGGTGAATCACATACTTCATATAATTGTAAAAACGCTTCAAGATGCATTAACTGCATCGCACATAACCGTGCTTACAAGACGTTTTTCGACATAAATCACCCTGCTTTTTCCACTTGCTGTAATACATTTAAATTTCATTTCAAGCAAAAACAAGCTTTCATTCACTCTAAAATATAACGTAAATATTCAACACTTCTTCAGATATGCTATTTCAAGTATATTTAGTTATTTACATATTTTGTTAATTACATTCATGTGATACTTGGATTTCTCCGCTCCTTTTCACAGTATTGTTTACATTGTTAGCCTTTGTTTATTCATAAAACAAACATAAAGCATTAATAATTATATTTTTTTCATACACTATTCTTTCGTAGATATATATTTTTTCATATGGTGTACACATTTTAATACATTGCTATTTAAAGATTACTTTCAATCATTTCATGATTTACATTTTTCGGGCATTGTTCATATCTCTGATTCTCTTTCATTCAACTGTTTCGTGAGCTCAGGAATAGATGAATGATTCAAAATTTCACATTTTTGATTTATTGATAGTTTTCTTCTGGTGGTTAAGCCCTAATTATCAGTAAGACTTCTGCGGTGAATCTTAAATGTTTGTTTACACAATTTATTTTTCTTTATTTGTATCTTTCGCGATAGATAAAAAATTGCACATCTATTTTGTCTTAATTCGATGTAGCTACTCTATTTTTAGTAGGTCTGTGTAATTATCAATTGCACTTTTCTTTACACACAGTGTTAGTGCGAATGTTCACTAGTGTATCAATATTACAGTGGTGAAAGTTTTACAAAGTTCTTTTTCTTTTGATATACTTGTGGATATTTGCAACTGACTCACTTTTCATACAACTTCTCTTTGCATGCAGCAATTACAATGTTTTTATACAAAGTTTTTTTACAATGGCAGTTTACAAAGGTATATATATTTTGCTGCATGCTTTGCAGAGGAAGTTATTCACATACATATACATTTGCATATGCAATTGTTTAATTATCGGTCCTCTGTGAAGTTTTTTTAGAACATATTGATTATTATCTTTAATACATAAGTCATTTCTTTACATTTTTTTGTTTTGATTATGGATGATTTAATCCAATCAGATTTTTTTGCCTTCCCATTTGCACTACCCCACGTTTTCCCGTTTACACATATGAATTTCATTACTTTTATTGGTAATTAGATATCATTTGCATTCATTTCTCCACATTTCTTTATTTTCAGTTGGGTATGCATGATATAATGTAGTACTTTACACTATAGTTACGATGTTACGAAAAATTTGTTTTCAGTCAATGAATACTTACACATGTAGCGAAGCTTACTCCTTTTTTATTTAAAATTCTAGCAAAGTCCAAAATTTTATATATAGACTAAAATTCACACACTTATTCACTTTTATTCAATACTCATCCTTTTATAATTTGTACAGGGTACTTCCACATTAAAAAAAAAATATTACACTTTAGTCATTTTGTATATAACGATGAGTGGTATATGGCAATCAAGGTGATATTTAAAATTGCATACCTGTCGATGTTTTCACACTTCTGTTCAAAGGATATGAAGTGAAGATACATTGTAATTTTTTTTATATACGCAAAGATGCTTTCATACATTTGCTTTAGTGGTTAATGCATGTTTTTATTGGTCTTTATAACAGTCGTATTTTAAATTGAAGTTACTTTATAGGTCTCCATATTACATTTCCACACATCTTTCCCACAGTTCTAAACTTTTTTACACTTTTGCATGAAAGTTCAGTCTCTCCCACTTAACAGTAATTATTTTTGAATAAAAGTATTTTTGGGAAGATACCGAATACTTTACGCGGTTTTCTTTTCTCATGTTACACTAAAATACCGTTTTAGAAGTCAATATAATGCAACATTGATTTTAAATTTCAGATTTAACTTAATAAAAAAATTCATTAGTTTGGGTATTAAAAAAAAGGACAAAAAATTAGAAGTTATACATTTAGGAACGTTGTTATCACATGGAAGTAAATGGTCAACGACAGTGTTTCAAAAAAATTTCCACATGTTGGTTGTCTAGCATTTCTTGAACTCTCATCTCAGATATAAGTTTGTAGTAAAATTTATCTTGTAAACTTTTAAAAAAAATAGTGGAAATTTCAAAATTTCATATTATTCATTATTATGGACATTTTTAATCCTTCTATTTACAATATTTTTTTGTTTATTTGTGTATTATGTTTTGTGTTTAATTGCATTATATTACTCCAGTATTTTGCTATTATTATTGTATTGATAAATACACATATTTAATGTTTCTTATTACAAACATTTTGGAATTTATTGCCAATTGGTAAGTGACCTGTAGACTTATACCTGATATTTTGTTTTATTTGTATGTGCACATTTTTTATACAGGTCCTTGTCTAAATAAGACAAATTGAAAAATGATCACAAATTTTATTAATGAAGCTGCAGCTGTTTCTAAGTAGAAACAATATATGATGCCATTTGTATGACAAAATTTATGGTACCAATATATTTATATCATGATATATATATACTTTTATTTGGGATGGTTGCCTACTTAGAGAGAAGTTCAATTACTGTTTACTTTATTTAGTAAATGTTTAGTTTGTTTTCATGAACATTTTACACATTGTTACTTGTAAGAGCATATGAAAATTGATTTGTCTTCCTGCATGTACCTTTATAGATTTTTTTTTCGCCTGTGAAAGGGGTGATATATGTGATGTAGAATCACATATAGTTTTCTTAAATTTTACATTTTTCTAAATTACAGTTAAAACTAATTTTTAATTAAATATCTATTTTATCTTTGTGTCTTATTTCAATCCCACAATAACTTTCCGTTAAAAAGTAAAGAAAGAAAACATGTAACATCTGCTGTATCAGTAAAACGATTCTCAGATAAAGAGTTCCTTTAGATGAATTTTCGGCTTCGCTAAAATAATAAAAGAAAGAATAAAGGTCGAATGTGTTTGCGGTCAGTAAAATTTCATTTTCTCTCTGCGTAATGTTGAGCCTAACTTCTTTATTACATAAAAACTTTTCATGTACATGCTCTGTATTTTGTCTATTGATAACATTCTCCCAAAACAGACATATAACGTACGATGTTGGCGCGAATTCTTTTTGGCGTATTTTTTTTAGGACTGCCCATTTCTGGTTGCCCTGCATTAAATTCAAAATCATCTTAATTGTTTAAAGCGTAACAGAAAATTTCATGGTTATGATATCATTCACTTTTCATATGCTCCTTTCGCCAATTCTAAGATGCCAATGTGTGAATTCTGAATGAGAAAATTCAATTGCCTCTCTCTCCCTTCATGGACTGAGACATGTAAAGAAGGTATCTTAAAAAATGCTTACAGGCACCATCCCTAATTATTTCAGTAAGAAATGATTTAATTTTTATAACTCTACTTTAAATAAACAAAGTTCTCAAAAGGCATTTATTTTATTGATCACAGCCTACAACTCTAGCGAATGCATTTTTTTAAAAAAGAACCTGGTCGCAATACTTTAAAATACAGATCTACCCTACAGAAACTATGGTGCCTACACCAGGCATTCGCAACTTTTTCAAACATCGAGGGATGGTGCCTGCTGTTATTTGCCTGCTGTTATTTGCCTGCTTTTATTAGCCAGCTTTTATTTGTCTGCCAATTTATTTTCTGGACTAGTTCATTAGAAATTATCTGAACTATATCGGCACTATTATTTGGACTACTTATAAGTGTGAAATTGGATTATTAATGCCTGTCTTCAAATAGTTTCGAATGACTGTCTCCTCGTCAGATAAGTCCCACTTATGTTTGTGAACCATGGATTATTAAATAAGTGCCCCCCTTGTTCACAGAATGTTGTTTGAAATGCGTATGTTCCTGTGAATTATGTCTGCTGGATTTTTCTTGATGGACCTCATGGAGTTGGATTATAGTGCCGATTTATCTTTTATTTGAGCGATTGATTCTTCTGATCGGGACCTTTCGAGATGCTCGGTGTTAACGCGGCCGCTCGTTAAATTTTCTCCTGCCGATGTAGGCCTAAGAATCTACGACTGGCGATTTGTGACTCTTATTTCACCTCCGTTAAACGTTTACTGACATAATGTTTTTATTTCATCTTAGCGGTGTACTTCAGTGACGATTCTATATGCTCTCGACTAAAGTGACACAGAATTTCGTGTTTGACGTTTAAATTCTTCGTCATTCGTCGATAATATGATCTTCACATTGGATTTATTCTTTAAATTTTTGGATGCTGACACTGATGTTTTTCACAAAAATAATTACATGCGCTATACTATTAAAAAAAACCCTTAAAACTACAGCATTGATCAATTATGTGTCTGTAATTTTGTGCGCTATTGAACGTTTATTTTTACGATAATACTGTTACAAGTTTATTTGTAGTAGTTGAAAGTTAAAAAAAAAAATGAGTGAAGAAGACATTCATTGATAAATATTTACAGCATAAATTTCGCAGATGAGAAAGTGTATGCTTTTATATTTAATAGGTTAAATCTCAATTTCTATTTTAATTATATGATATTTTTATTTAAAAAAAAAAATTATGTTGAGTAATTTTCAACCATTTTTAGTTTATTATGTATTAGTTTTTCTGTGCTCTAATTGAATTTCTTTAAATACGAACAGTTATAAATGATTTTAGATTGTCTTGAAACATTTCACAGCTTTACAAGTGCTATTTAAAAACTATGATACAAACGATAGCATGATAAAATTATATTTTTCAAATATCTAAGTACTTATTGCTGTGCACTTTTTGCTAAAAGTCGTTTGAGAAATATCAAGACAGTTTATTACTTTTTAAAGAAAGTATTTTTATAATCTCCATTATTAATTAATGACTATATATTTTGTTTATTTTTTTAATACAGTTATTTTTGAAGTGTTATAAATTGACATATATTCCTTTTTCTTTTTCATAAATTTTATATTATATTTCCATGTAGATGAAAAAGTTCTAGGTAAGTTAATGGTGCATCTCTTTTTCCTATAAAAAATAAGGCATGATGTTGTCGGGTTGCAACCATTATTTTTTAATATGAAGTTTGTGTAAAAGAAACAATACAGAGAAAGATACTTTTGAATACTAGTTATACAATAAGGATGTATGCACCTTCATATATTATTGACATTGGGTTCATTTTCAGATAAATAAAATTTTATCGTTTGAATCACATGCCATGTGCACATGACATAAATAATAATAATGATGCATGCATAATCGAATTATAAATTCATGTATCAAAAAATATATTATTACAGTTTATCCTACTTTTATTTCGTGATTTTTTTTCACTTTAAAGGTAAGTTGTGCTTTATGTTGTTTGTACAGTAATTTTATTGGGAGATTGTTTTATTTGTGCAAAGACTAGCCATGTTCTTATTTGCATAATTAAACCTATCTAACATCTTAATATTCTTAAAGTGTGTGCATTGTTTATATCTGTTCGAGTAGAATTATTTTTACACTCTAGTCTGAAAAAAAAAAAATTATAAGATGAATAAGATACAGTATGATACTGAATAAGATACAGTATGAATCATTATTTTCGTCAATTATAATAGCTAATAAAAACTTCAATTTTAGGAGTGTTCAATAAAAAAAAAAAAAAAAAAAAAAAAAAAAAAAAAAAAAAAAAAAAAAAAAAACATTTGATAAATTCCTTAATATTTATTATGATATTTCTTATGCATTTCATATAGGATATAAACAGTGCATTAAAACAAAATATCGTCTTAACTAAAGTGACTAATTTCCCCCCTTCTAATTTATTTTAAGACTTTTTATACATATATTTCCAGTGTTTGTTTTTCCTATTTGCACCCCACTTGCAAAAATATTTCGTTAGAGAGGGTCCAGTTTTCTAATATTTAAATAAATATTGAGATTTTTTTTCATGCTTTTTCACTTTTATAAATGTAAAACACAATTTTGATTAGTTTATGGATAGACATTTATTTTAAATTTTTAGCATCTATTTAAAAATATTCTCACATATAGCTGCTTTTATTATATTGCATTGTAGATAGGTTCATTTTTTTAATAATCTGATACTGTGCTCGTTTGTTTATTTTCGCATTTTTATAATTTAGGATATAAATTGTGTATAATGACTAAAAAAAGGTCACGTAAATTGACACAAGATCCATCTGTTGTGTTTAACTTTAAGTTTAGACCTGATGCAAAACAGGTAATGTCTTTTAAAACTAATATGGATTCTGAAACAATTGGTTTAGATTCTAATTCTTTTGAGATTTCATGTTTGAGTAATTTAAAGGATTCTATTAACAGATATTCTAGATCTGTTGTTTCGGATGTTCAGAAATTAATTGATCCTATTTTAAATGAGAATAATCCAGAACTTATGGCAAAATTTAATTCCTATCAAAAAGAAATTGAATTAAAATTTAATATTTTAAGTGATTTGGTGTGTAATGTTCAATCTGAGTGGACTGTTTTACAAAAAAATAATGACCAGTTACATAGGTTAAATGAGATGTTGTTCGAAAAAGTAAGAACACTGAACTCGTCCAAACAGTCTATGCATAATGAGATAGCTATTCAATGCGACATTGATGAATCTAAATTGGATGAACCTCTTAATGTTATTAAAGATAAGGAATGTAATTCTAGTGGGAAAGATTTGGCCAAATTTCTAGATAAAGTTGAATCTGAAACACACATAAATTCTGGTATGAATAACTCTAAATTATCAAAAGACAAAAATACTGATCTTATTTCAATACCGGATTACATCCTAAATTTATGTGAGCACAAAAATCAAGTTAGAGATTTATCTGACTGCACAAAAATAATTCTGTTAGGTCTTGATGACAATATAGGTATACCAGATATTATGATATCTATAAATGAAAAGATTGGCAGTACCATTCCTTCCATTAATTTTGAAAGAAAGCATAAATTAAGACAGGGATTAAAATATAACTGGACCATTAGTGTTACATCATGGATAGCTGATCTCTTAACTCAACATGGAAAATTAAATATTAATTCTGTTGACTACACTGTCAGGCCATTTATTAACATAAAACGTTGCTTTCATTGCCAACAAATTGGCCACCAGGCAAAATTTTGTGCATATGATTTGGCATGTGCTAATTGTGGTGAATCACATACTTCATATAATTGTAAAAACGCTTCAAGATGCATTAACTGCATCGCACATAACCGTGCTTACAAGACGTTTTTCGACATAAATCACCCTGCTTTTTCCACTTGCTGTAATACATTTAAATTTCATTTCAAGCAAAAACAAGCTTTCATTCACTCTAAAATATAACGTAAATATTCAACACTTCTTCAGATATGCTATTTCAAGTATATTTAGTTATTTACATATTTTGTTAATTACATTCATGTGATACTTGGATTTCTCCGCTCCTTTACACAGTATTGTTTACATTGTTAGCCTTTGTTTATTCATAAAACAAACATAAAGCATTAATAATTATATTTTTTTCATACACTATTCTTTCGTAGATATATATTTTTTCATATGGTGTACACATTTTAATACATTGCTATTTAAAGATTACTTTCAATCATTTCATGATTTACATTTTTCGGGCATTGTTCATATCTCTGATTCTCTTTCATTCAACTGTTTCGTGAGCTCAGGAATAGATGAATGATTCAAAATTTCACATTTTTGATTTATTGATAGTTTTCTTCTGGTGGTTAAGCCCTAATTATCAGTAAGACTTCTGCGGTGAATCTTAAATGTTTGTTTACACAATTTATTTTTCTTTATTTGTATCTTTCGCGATAGATAAAAAATTGCACATCTATTTTGTCTTAATTCGATGTAGCTACTCTATTTTTAGTAGGTCTGTGTAATTATCAATTGCACTTTTCTTTACACACAGTGTTAGTGCGAATGTTCACTAGTGTATCAATATTACAGTGGTGAAAGTTTTACAAAGTTCTTTTTCTTTTGATATACTTGTGGATATTTGCAACTGACTCACTTTTCATACAACTTCTCTTTGCATGCAGCAATTACAATGTTTTTATACAAAGTTTTTTTACAATGGCAGTTTACAAAGGTATATATATTTTGCTGCATGCTTTGCAGAGGAAGTTATTCACATACATATACATTTGCATATGCAATTGTTTAATTATCGGTCCTCTGTGAAGTTTTTTTAGAACATATTGATTATTATCTTTAATACATAAGTCATTTCTTTACATTTTTTTGTTTTGATTATGGATGATTTAATCCAATCAGATTTTTTTGCCTTCCCATTTGCACTACCCCACGTTTTCCCGTTTACACATATGAATTTCATTACTTTTATTGGTAATTAGATATCATTTGCATTCATTTCTCCACATTTCTTTATTTTCAGTTGGGTATGCATGATATAATGTAGTACTTTACACTATAGTTACGATGTTACGAAAAATTTGTTTTCAGTCAATGAATACTTACACATGTAGCGAAGCTTACTCCTTTTTTATTTAAAATTCTAGCAAAGTCCAAAATTTTATATATAGACTAAAATTCACACACTTATTCACTTTTATTCAATACTCATCCTTTTATAATTTGTACAGGGTACTTCCACATTAAAAAAAAAATATTACACTTTAGTCATTTTGTATATAACGATGAGTGGTATATGGCAATCAAGGTGATATTAAAAATTGCATACCTGTCGATGTTTTCACACTTCTGTTCAAAGGATATGAAGTGAAGATACATTGTAATTTTTTTTATATACGCAAAGATGCTGTCATACATTTGCTTTAGTGGTTAATGCATGTTTTTATTGGTCTTTATAACAGTCGTATTTTAAATTGAAGTTACTTTATAGGTCTCCATATTACATTTCCACACATCTTTCCCACAGTTCTAAACTTTTTTACACTTTTGCATGAAAGTTCAGTCTCTCCCACTTAACAGTAATTATTTTTGAATAAAAGTATTTTTGGGAAGATACCGAATACTTTACGCGGTTTTCTTTTCTCATGTTACACTAAAATACCGTTTTAGAAGTCAATATAATGCAACATTGATTTTAAATTTCAGATTTAACTTAATAAAAAAATTCATTAGTTTGGGTATTAAAAAAAAGGACAAAAAATTAGAAGTTATACATTTAGGAACGTTGTTATCACATGGAAGTAAATGGTCAACGACAGTGTTTCAAAAAAATTTCCACATGTTGGTTGTCTAGCATTTCTTGAACTCTCATCTCAGATATAAGTTTGTAGTAAAATTTATCTTGTAAACTTTAAAAAAAAATAGTGGAAATTTCAAAATTTCATATTATTCATTATTATGGACATTTTTAATCCTTCTATTTACAATATTTTTTTGTTTATTTGTGTATTATGTTTTGTGTTTAATTGCATTATATTACTCCAGTATTTTGCTATTATTATTGTATTGATCAATACACATATTTAATGTTTCTTATTACAAACATTTTGGAATTTATTGCCAATTGGTAAGTGACCTGTAGACTTATACCTGATATTTTGTTTTATTTGTATGTGCACATTTTTTATACAGGTCCTTGTCTAAATAAGACAAATTGAAAAATGATCACAAATTTTATTAATGAAGCTGCAGCTGTTTCTAAGTAGAAACAATATATGATGCCATTTGTATGACAAAATTTATGGTACCAATATATTTATATCATGATATATATATACTTTTATTTGGGATGGTTGCCTACTTAGAGAGAAGTTCAATTACTGTTTACTTTATTTAGTAAATGTTTAGTTTGTTTTCATGAACATTTTACACATTGTTACTTGTAAGAGCATATGAAAATTGATTTGTCTTCCTGCATGTACCTTTATAGATTTTTTTTTCGCCTGTGAAAGGGGTGATATATGTGATGTAGAATCACATATAGTTTTCTTAAATTTTACATTTTTCTAAATTACAGTTAAAACTAATTTTTAATTAAATATCTATTTTATCTTTGTGTCTTATTTCAATCCCACAATAACTTTCCGTTAAAAAGTAAAGAAAGAAAACATGTAACATCTGCTGTATCAGTAAAACGATTCTCAGATAAAGAGTTCCTTTAGATGAATTTTCGGCTTCGCTAAAATAATAAAAGAAAGAATAAAGGTCGAATGTGTTTGCGGTCAGTAAAATTTCATTTTCTCTCTGCGTAATGTTGAGCCTAACTTCTTTATTACATAAAAACTTTTCATGTACATGCTCTGTATTTTGTCTATTGATAACATTCTCCCAAAACAGACATATAACGTACGATGTTGGCGCGAATTCTTTTTGGCGTATTTTTTTTAGGACTGCCCATTTCTGGTTGCCCTGCATTAAATTCAAAATCATCTTAATTGTTTAAAGCGTAACAGAAAATTTCATGGTTATGATATCATTCACTTTTCATATGCTCCTTTCGCCAATTCTAAGATGCCAATGTGTGAATTCTGAATGAGAAAATTCAATTGCCTCTCTCTCCCTTCATGGACTGAGACATGTAAAGAAGGTATCTTAAAAAATGCTTACAGGCACCATCCCTAATTATTTCAGTAAGAAATGATTTAATTTTTATAACTCTACTTTAAATAAACAAAGTTCTCAAAAGGCATTTATTTTATTGATCACAGCCTACAACTCTAGCGAATGCATTTTTTTAAAAAAGAACCTGGTCGCAATACTTTAAAATACAGATCTACCCTACAGAAACTATGGTGCCTACACCAGGCATTCGCAACTTTTTCAAACATCGAGGGATGGTGCCTGCTGTTATTTGCCTGCTGTTATTTGCCTGCTTTTATTAGCCAGCTTTTATTTGTCTGCCAATTTATTTTCTGGACTAGTTCATTAGAAATTATCTGAACTATATCGGCACTATTATTTGGACTACTTATAAGTGTGAAATTGGATTATTAATGCCTGTCTTCAAATAGTTTCGAATGACTGTCTCCTCGTCAGATAAGTCCCACTTATGTTTGTGAACCATGGATTATTAAATAAGTGCCCCCCTTGTTCACAGAATGTTGTTTGAAATGCGTATGTTCCTGTGAATTATGTCTGCTGGATTTTTCTTGATGGACCTCATGGAGTTGGATTATAGTGCCGATTTATCTTTTATTTGAGCGATTGATTCTTCTGATCGGGACCTTTCGAGATGCTCGGTGTTAACGCGGCCGCTCGTTAAATTTTCTCCTGCCGATGTAGGCCTAAGAATCTACGACTGGCGATTTGTGACTCTTATTTCACCTCCGTTAAACGTTTACTGACATAATGTTTTTATTTCATCTTAGCGGTGTACTTCAGTGACGATTCTATATGCTCTCGACTAAAGTGACACAGAATTTCGTGTTTGACGTTTAAATTCTTCGTCATTCGTCGATAATATGATCTTCACATTGGATTTATTCTTTAAATTTTTGGATGCTGACACTGATGTTTTTCACAAAAATAATTACATGCGCTATACTATTAAAAAAAACCCTTAAAACTACAGCATTGATCAATTATGTGTCTGTAATTTTGTGCGCTATTGAACGTTTATTTTTACGATAATACTGTTACAAGTTTATTTGTAGTAGTTGAAAGTTAAAAAAAAAAATGAGTGAAGAAGACATTCATTGATAAATATTTACAGCATAAATTTCGCAGATGAGAAAGTGTATGCTTTTATATTTAATAGGTTAAATCTCAATTTCTATTTTAATTATATGATATTTTTATTTAAAAAAAAATTATGTTGAGTAATTTTCAACCATTTTTAGTTTATTATGTATTAGTTTTTCTGTGCTCTAATTGAATTTCTTTAAATACGAACAGTTATAAATGATTTTAGATTGTCTTGAAACATTTCACAGCTTTACAAGTGCTATTTAAAAACTATGATACAAACGATAGCATGATAAAATTATATTTTTCAAATATCTAAGTACTTATTGCTGTGCACTTTTTGCTAAAAGTCGTTTGAGAAATATCAAGACAGTTTATTACTTTTTAAAGAAAGTATTTTTATAATCTCCATTATTAATTAATGACTATATATTTTGTTTATTTTTTTAATACAGTTATTTTTGAAGTGTTATAAATTGACATATATTCCTTTTTCTTTTTCATAAATTTTATATTATATTTCCATGTAGATGAAAAAGTTCTAGGTAAGGTTTTTTAATATGAAGTTTGTGTAAAAGAAACAATACAGAGAAAGATACTTTTGAATACTAGTTATACAATAAGGATGTATGCACCTTCATATATTATTGACATTGGGTTCATTTTCAGATAAATAAAATTTTATCGTTTGAATCACATGCCATGTGCACATGACATAAATAATAATAATGATGCATGCATAATCGAATTATAAATTCATGTATCAAAAAATATATTATTACAGTTTATCCTACTTTTATTTCGTGATTTTTTTTCACTTTAAAGGTAAGTTGTGCTTTATGTTGTTTGTACAGTAATTTTATTGGGAGATTGTTTTATTTGTGCAAAGACTAGCCATGTTCTTATTTGCATAATTAAACCTATCTAACATCTTAATATTCTTAAAGTGTGTGCATTGTTTATATCTGTTCGAGTAGAATTATTTTTACACTCTAGTCTGAAAAAAAAAAAAAAATTATAAGATGAATAAGATACAGTATGATACTGAATAAGATACAGTATGAATCATTATTTTCGTCAATTATAATAGCTAATAAAAACTTCAATTTTAGGAGTGTTCAATAAAAAAAAAAAAAAAAAAAAAAAAAAAAAAAAAAAAAAACATTTGATAAATTCCTTAATATTTATTATGATATTTCTTATGCATTTCATATAGGATATAAACAGTGCATTAAAACAAAATATCGTCTTAACTAAAGTGACTAATTTCCCCCCTTCTAATTTATTTTAAGACTTTTTATACATATATTTCCAGTGTTTGTTTTTCCTATTTGCACCCCACTTGCAAAAATATTTCGTTAGAGAGGGTCCAGTTTTCTAATATTTAAATAAATATTGAGATTTTTTTTCATGCTTTTTCACTTTTATAAATGTAAAACACAATTTTGATTAGTTTATGGATAGACATTTATTTTAAATTTTTAGCATCTATTTAAAAATATTCTCACATATAGCTGCTTTTATTATATTGCATTGTAGATAGGTTCATTTTTTTAATAATCTGATACTGTGCTCGTTTGTTTATTTTCGCATTTTTATAATTTAGGATATAAATTGTGTATAATGACTAAAAAAAGGTCACGTAAATTGACACAAGATCCATCTGTTGTGTTTAACTTTAAGTTTAGACCTGATGCAAAACAGGTAATGTCTTTTAAAACTAATATGGATTCTGAAACAATTGGTTTAGATTCTAATTATTTTGAGATTTCATGTTTGAGTAATTTAAAGGATTCTATTAACAGATATTCTAGATCTGTTGTTTCGGATGTTCAGAAATTAATTGATCCTATTTTAAATGAGAATAATCCAGAACTTATGGCAAAATTTAATTCCTATCAAAAAGAAATTGAATTAAAATTTAATATTTTAAGTGATTTGGTGTGTAATGTTCAATCTGAGTGGACTGTTTTACAAAAAAATAATGACCAGTTACATAGGTTAAATGAGATGTTGTTCGAAAAAGTAAGAACACTGAACTCGTCCAAACAGTCTATGCATAATGAGATAGCTATTCAATGCGACATTGATGAATCTAAATTGGATGAACCTCTTAATGTTATTAAAGATAAGGAATGTAATTCTAGTGGGAAAGATTTGGCCAAATTTCTAGATAAAGTTGAATCTGAAACACACATAAATTCTGGTATGAATAACTCTAAATTATCAAAAGACAAAAATACTGATCTTATTTCAATACCGGATTACATCCTAAATTTATGTGAGCACAAAAATCAAGTTAGAGATTTATCTGACTGCACAAAAATAATTCTGTTAGGTCTTGATGACAATATAGGTATACCAGATATTATGATATCTATAAATGAAAAGATTGGCAGTACCATTCCTTCCATTAATTTTGAAAGAAAGCATAAATTAAGACAGGGATTAAAATATAACTGGACCATTAGTGTTACATCATGGATAGCTGATCTCTTAACTCAACATGGAAAATTAAATATTAATTCTGTTGACTACACTGTCAGGCCATTTATTAACATAAAACGTTGCTTTCATTGCCAACAAATTGGCCACCAGGCAAAATTTTGTGCATATGATTTGGCATGTGCTAATTGTGGTGAATCACATACTTCATATAATTGTAAAAACGCTTCAAGATGCATTAACTGCATCGCACATAACCGTGCTTACAAGACGTTTTTCGACATAAATCACCCTGCTTTTTCCACTTGCTGTAATACATTTAAATTTCATTTCAAGCAAAAACAAGCTTTCATTCACTCTAAAATATAACGTAAATATTCAACACTTCTTCAGATATGCTATTTCAAGTATATTTAGTTATTTACATATTTTGTTAATTACATTCATGTGATACTTGGATTTCTCCGCTCCTTTACACAGTATTGTTTACATTGTTAGCCTTTGTTTATTCATAAAACAAACATAAAGCATTAATAATTATATTTTTTTCATACACTATTCTTTCGTAGATATATATTTTTTCATATGGTGTACACATTTTAATACATTGCTATTTAAAGATTACTTTCAATCATTTCATGATTTACATTTTTCGGGCATTGTTCATATCTCTGATTCTCTTTCATTCAACTGTTTCGTGAGCTCAGGAATAGATGAATGATTCAAAATTTCACATTTTTGATTTATTGATAGTTTTCTTCTGGTGGTTAAGCCCTAATTATCAGTAAGACTTCTGCGGTGAATCTTAAATGTTTGTTTACACAATTTATTTTTCTTTATTTGTATCTTTCGCGATAGATAAAAAATTGCACATCTATTTTGTCTTAATTCGATGTAGCTACTCTATTTTTAGTAGGTCTGTGTAATTATCAATTGCACTTTTCTTTACACACAGTGTTAGTGCGAATGTTCACTAGTGTATCAATATTACAGTGGTGAAAGTTTTACAAAGTTCTTTTTCTTTTGATATACTTGTGGATATTTGCAACTGACTCACTTTTCATACAACTTCTCTTTGCATACAGCAATTACAATGTTTTTATACAAAGTTTTTTTACAATGGCAGTTTACAAAGGTATATATATTTTGCTGCATGCTTTGCAGAGGAAGTTATTCACATACATATACATTTGCATATGCAATTGTTTAATTATCGGTCCTCTGTGAAGTTTTTTTAGAACATATTGATTATTATCTTTAATACATAAGTCATTTCTTTAAATTTTTTTGTTTTGATTATGGATGATTTAATCCAATCAGATTTTTTTGCCTTCCCATTTGCACTACCCCACGTTTTCCCGTTTACACATATGAATTTCATTACTTTTATTGGTAATTAGATATCATTTGCATTCATTTCTCCACATTTCTTTATTTTCAGTTGGGTATGCATGATATAATGTAGTACTTTACACTATAGTTACGATGTTACGAAAAATTTGTTTTCAGTCAATGAATACTTACACATGTAGCGAAGCTTACTCCTTTTTTATTTAAAATTCTAGCAAAGTCCAAAATTTTATATATAGACTAAAATTCACACACTTATTCACTTTTATTCAATACTCATCCTTTTATAATTTGTACAGGGTACTTCCACATTAAAAAAAAAAATATTACACTTTAGTCATTTTGTATATAACGATGAGTGGTATATGGCAATCAAGGTGATATTTAAAATTGCATACCTGTCGATGTTTTCACACTTCGTTCAAAGGATATGAAGTGAAGATACATTGTAATTTTTTTTATATACGCAAAGATGCTGTCATACATTTGCTTTAGTGGTTAATGCATGTTTTTATTGGTCTTTATAACAGTCGTATTTTAAATTGAAGTTACTTTATAGGTCTCCATATTACATTTCCACACATCTTTCCCACAGTTCTAAACTTTTTTACACTTTTGCATGAAAGTTCAGTCTCTCCCACTTAACAGTAATTATTTTTGAATAAAAGTATTTTTGGGAAGATACCGAATACTTTACGCGGTTTTCTTTTCTCATGTTACACTAAAATACCGTTTTAGAAGTCAATATAATGCAACATTGATTTTAAATTTCAGATTTAACTTAATAAAAAAATTCATTAGTTTGGGTATTAAAAAAAAAGGACAAAAAATTAGAAGTTATACATTTAGGAACGTTGTTATCACATGGAAGTAAATGGTCAACGACAGTGTTTCAAAAAAATTTCCACATGTTGGTTGTCTAGCATTTCTTGAACTCTCATCTCAGATATAAGTTTGTAGTAAAATTTATCTTGTAAACTTTTAAAAAAAATAGTGGAAATTTCAAAATTTCATATTATTCATTATTATGGACATTTTTAATCCTTCTATTTACAATATTTTTTTGTTTATTTGTGTATTATGTTTTGTGTTTAATTGCATTATATTACTCCAGTATTTTGCTATTATTATTGTATTGATCAATACACATATTTAATGTTTCTTATTACAAACATTTTGGAATTTATTGCCAATTGGTAAGTGACCTGTAGACTTATACCTGATATTTTGTTTTATTTGTATGTGCACATTTTTTATACAGGTCCTTGTCTAAATAAGACAAATTGAAAAATGATCACAAATTTTATTAATGAAGCTGCAGCTGTTTCTAAGTAGAAACAATATATGATGCCATTTGTATGACAAAATTTATGGTACCAATATATTTATATCATGATATATATATACTTTTATTTGGGATGGTTGCCTACTTAGAGAGAAGTTCAATTACTGTTTACTTTATTTAGTAAATGTTTAGTTTGTTTTCATGAACATTTTACACATTGTTACTTGTAAGAGCATATGAAAATTGATTTGTCTTCCTGCATGTACCTTTATAGATTTTTTTTTCGCCTGTGAAAGGGGTGATATATGTGATGTAGAATCACATATAGTTTTCTTAAATTTTACATTTTTCTAAATTACAGTTAAAACTAATTTTTAATTAAATATCTATTTTATCTTTGTGTCTTATTTCAATCCCACAATAACTTTCCGTTAAAAAGTAAAGAAAGAAAACATGTAACATCTGCTGTATCAGTAAAACGATTCTCAGATAAAGAGTTCCTTTAGATGAATTTTCGGCTTCGCTAAAATAATAAAAGAAAGAATAAAGGTCGAATGTGTTTGCGGTCAGTAAAATTTCATTTTCTCTCTGCGTAATGTTGAGCCTAACTTCTTTATTACATAAAAACTTTTCATGTACATGCTCTGTATTTTGTCTATTGATAACATTCTCCCAAAACAGACATATAACGTACGATGTTGGCGCGAATTCTTTTTGGCGTATTTTTTTTAGGACTGCCCATTTCTGGTTGCCCTGCATTAAATTCAAAATCATCTTAATTGTTTAAAGCGTAACAGAAAATTTCATGGTTATGATATCATTCACTTTTCATATGCTCCTTTCGCCAATTCTAAGATGCCAATGTGTGAATTCTGAATGAGAAAATTCAATTGCCTCTCTCTCCCTTCATGGACTGAGACATGTAAAGAAGGTATCTTAAAAAATGCTTACAGGCACCATCCCTAATTATTTCAGTAAGAAATGATTTAATTTTTATAACTCTACTTTAAATAAACAAAGTTCTCAAAAGGCATTTATTTTATTGATCACAGCCTACAACTCTAGCGAATGCATTTTTTTTTAAAAGAACCTGGTCGCAATACTTTAAAATACAGATCTACCCTACAATTGTAACTGTTTTTTTGCATTTCGAGCATAAGTGGCGAACATCAATATTAGGTATTTAACTGAATATAAGTAAAAAATACATACGGTGTCATTTTTACGTCCTCTTCTGAATAAATAATGTCGTCGACATTTTCGCAGTTGATCGCGTTACAGTTTTTATAAATTGTCGAGTATTTGAATCCTGATTTTTGAAAGGAACATGTTTTACTGCATCTTTTTTTACAGCTAGATGGCAAAACATGTAGCAAGGATTCAAATGCTGGTTCTTGACACATTTTAACTGTCTGAAAGAGATCGTTCGACGTGTGAACCCACCACCATTCTTCATGAGGGATGTTGTTTTCCAGCAAAACTTGTACTTGATGATAATATCGGAGAAAATGATGCTGGGTCGTCCTCTTCGTTGGTGATAGTCTTGCAAGATAAACATTGCTTTTGCAGCATTGATTTTGAAAATAACTGGCACCTCAAGATGTACAATTTCTGTTTGGTATCTATGCATCCACAGTATCCTGCAAAAATGATCTTTTCTCCAGTCTTAATGATTTCTTGACGGATAGAATCTGGTTTATTGAACACCCAGGCTATTTCTTCAAGCTGATCATGTTTTTTCAATGCATTACAAAACTTTGACTTTCCTTGCCGAAAAAGAGCGGATGTTGTATCGCATTCGCTCATTGCATGACTGAAAAGAACATTGCTGTAATTGTATTTGTATGATGTATGACATTGTTGAAAACCACTTGGTTTCAATGTTATCATTCTCTGGCTTTTAGAAAAACATATTTTTTGTGCTCCTAGCCCAAGCTCGTCATGATCACGAGAAGGTCAATGCCTTCTCCGACAACCATGACGCTTTCAAAGATTTAGCTTTGGAAATGGCTTAAGTAACTATCATGACACCAGCTTCTTCTGCCCTGTAAACGTGACTTCTTCAATTCTATTATTTTGAAATTCTGTTTTAATCAGTACAATGCAGCGGAACTTGTTTCTGTCTTGGGCTTCATGAACGGATGCTTTTGGTCGACACGATCATTTCTTTGCACCTGTTACAGATTGATATAATTTTACGTGACAAAAACTATGATAACATGCATCTGCAGCTACCAAGTCAGTTTGTGCTGAATATTTTCAATTATTTTCTAGGACCATTCATCCCCACGTTTTTCTGCAGCATTCAAAAACTTAATTTTGGTTTCTAACTTCATTTCTTTGCGAATCAGATTTCTCTCTGCGTGCTTTTTTTTTGTTTTTTGTTTTTGTTTTTCGTTGACGTCATCGGGATTACCTTCTCCAGATAAGTAACAATTACCTTGAAACTTGAAAGAAATTCTCGATCGAATCGACAAACTAGTCTGTGTAGAATCTTCACACCGACAAACATATGCTGCTATCACTCTTTCATTTGCATATGTTTTTCAGCAATCATCATATACTCTAACTTCTTTGCTACTTTTCAGAAAACGTTGATGATTATTATTTTGACGTTGAATGCTATATTGGAAGAGCTTGGCAAGTCCTTTCTGGCTCACAATCTGGTATCACTGTTTAAAGCCGTTTGGCAAACGAAAGTTTTAAAACTAAAATTCTTACTTCCTTTTAATGAAGATAAGAACCATGCTTTAACTTTTTTCATTTATGATATATTTAAATTTAACTTGAAAACTTTTTTTTTGAATTGCTTAAAAGGTGCAAATGCCAATCTAGTGAAAAAGATTCCATGCATGGATGATGCAAGCATGGATGATGCAAGCATGGATGATGCAAGCATGGAATCTTTTTGCCAAATCTCTGCCAAGCTCGTTAAATTTGAACAATCGGACGTAAAGAATTGAAATGTGGAGGTTTTATTTAAAACAGAAAATAACACGCAACTTCTTAAATATGATTCATATCGTATCGTATTAGTTTAAAATTATTATTACTTGCAGAAAAAGAGCCAAAATTAATGAATGGCAGATTTTGATATCATTAAAAAAATCCTGAAGAAGCAAGATCTAGGTTTTTAGAAGAATACAATTGATAAGTATGTCGAATCACAAGATATAAATTCTTCTTAGTTTCGTTAAAACTGATTTTCAATATACGTACAAATTTTATACTGAGAAGATTTTGATAGAACCAACACCTAAAACAAAATAAATAATAAAAAAAATGAAAAGAAAAACAGAAAACAAACTAAGGGGGGATGTTTTTGAAAAAAAAAATGCATATGAATTAATCCACAACTAAAGAGATAAAAAAATTATCATTAGCATTATAAAATTTTTAACAATCTTTAGCGATGCTGCATGATGTGAACCGTGGTGTACTCCTTTAACTCAGACATCTACAGAAATACAGCCACGGAGTGATTAGAGTTATAAAGGATCAGTGAAAATTAGCGGCGGAATTACATTATTAGATATGTAAAAAAATAAAATAGTTTGGAATAATTGGCGTGAAAAGCTCAAAGCGACGCGGGATTTGGCCAGCAGTGCATTTCCTCGCCAAAAGCAGACGATTTTAACGAATCTGAAAATTGATTTTAATTGACTTCACTGTTAAAAATCTGCAGCATTTACTGCAACGTCACTCCACTACTTTTATAGAATATCTCTCTTCTTACCAATGAGAATGCTCCATAGCACGGTGAATTGACCGTGTCATCAGGGCTACACTAGATACCGGGCTTGCTCATTCCTTATCACGACGTCACAAAAGGTGGCTGGCCGCTACCTGTGATTGGTAAAAACAGGGCTCAAAGTGACGCATCCATCGTTTTGCACCAATCGCTGGACGTCATTCAGCCACCTTTTGTGACGTCATGAAAGGAATGAGCAAGCCCGGTATCTAGTGTTGCCTTGGTGTCATACACTCTTAAAAATATGCTGCATTTTATCGCAATACACTCCACCGCTTGTATATAATATCTCTATTCCAACCAATGAGAAAGCTCCATTTCACGGCCAAATAACCGTTTTCTATAAAAGCAAGGGAGTGCGTTGCAACAAAATGCAGCAGATTTTTAACAGTGTATTTTTCAATTTGGAACAATTTTAATCAATTTAAATTGTGTTTTAAATGATAAAATATATTAATTTCATTTTGTTATAAGTACATATAAACGTATATGACAAA
The DNA here is from genome assembly GCA_964019185.1 of Maratus speculifer. NCBI lineage: Eukaryota > Metazoa > Arthropoda > Arachnida > Araneae > Salticidae > Maratus > Maratus speculifer. Next base: position 421,253,252 of record OZ025292.1, read on the forward strand.
ATTACACTTAAAGTAAAGTAAAAATGCAAAACTAAAATTACTTAAACTAAACTTATTTAAATAAATTGAACATAGAACGTTTTTTCTTTAAAAAGTATTCGTAGCTTAAAAGCGTATTTTTCAAAATTTCGTTTTTTCGCCAACCGGAGATAAATCGCCAAATAAACGAAATTTTTATTATTTTTTACGGACATTATAAGGAGGTTCCGCCGAATTTTTTTATAAACATATATAACTATATCAGAAGAACATTCTGTATTTTTTTCAGATTTTTCTGAGTATGCCCGTATGGAGACCTTCCTTGTAAGAGATGTTCTAGATGATATACGTATGGTTGGAATATAAAAATGCGCGCCGCTCAATAAAAAGAAAATGAGAATTTAAAATGTAGAATTCCGTGCACTTAATGAAACGATCACCGCATGATTTAAATTCCTTAAATAAATCTTCGGACATTTATTTCTAAATTTTGTAAGAACAAATGTTTAAGAAAATAAACTCTACTAATGTATAATATTACTAAAAAATCACAAAGGATAAAAAAGAAGTTGGCGAAAGAATCAATGTATTAACATGATCTGATAAGTCTTACATAAAAATGCAGTAAAAAACATATCAAAAGCAGCCAGATAAAATTCTTAATTTGGGTTTATCTCTAACATTTATTTATTTATTTATTGGTGAAATTGGTACTTAAATCGAAATCTATATATGTCTGTAGGCCGAAGCATGCAGATTTTTTTTTTTTTTTATTGTTGTTGCTGTTTTTGTTTCATACAAAATTATAGGCATATTACGTTAAAGGTACTTTCCAGGAGATTAAGGATGGTGATCTCAGAAATTTCTGTACAATCGAACTTTTGCATGTTATTAAGCCCAAAATTGGGAAACGCCTGTTTTAATTTAATTTTAGTTTCTATATTTGTTCCTCATATGTATTTTATACCTTTGAAGCATTTTTTTCTCTGTTTTTTATGAAGAAATCTTTTACACATATAATTTATGTTATTTCATTTACTTATTTATTCCTAATCTTCATTCGGTTCTTCTGCACTCACCTGGCGCACGATTTGCGGAACAACATTTGTTTCGTAGTCATTTCCTGCATCGCCGATCTTTTGTTCAGTTTAATGCATTGATAAAATGATGAAGGTAATATTGATCTTCCCGAAAGATGATGTTGTGGTTGATGTCTGTAACAAGCTGACTCCATTCACATGCAGAAGACTTCTATAGCATTGAATTACAAAACAAATTTCGTACAATGTATAAGAGTCACAATTCTGTTGACTTTTCTATTGAGAAACATTGCTGCATCATTTGTAGTAAATTTTTCCATGTATTTTTTTTCTTCTTGTTGTTGTTACTTTTTACAGTGTATGTGTGGTAAATTAGCTTTCTAGATTACGCTCTTACTAACTTGTAAGCAAACAATAAATAACAAAAATAAAAAACTGAAATTTCTACAAAAAGTGTCCATGAAAATGAAGGACACCAAGGGAAAATAATAGAATCGATGTTTCTTTTGAATTAATAATATTTAGTGGTTTTTTTCAAGTGTACTGTTGTAAAACTGTAAATTACTTATTTATCTATTTAATCCTAATCAGATTTTTTTCAATGACTGATGAAGAAATCGACAAAAATTTGTTCTATGTCAATGCTTATAGAAAGATGTTTTATAACTGTATTCCACCAAATAGCACCACAATAGCAAAATGTAAACAAATTTCGTCTATCGTAGGTTAATTTTTCATGAGTCCCATTTATAGAAAATTTAAATAATTTGATGTTGTTTTATATATGCGTTTTTCTTTCATTAAATGGAAGCTCGAAATTTGAATTGTGAGCCTTATTATTTGATAGTCATATTAGCATTTTGAAAAAAAAAAGGTTATAAAATTATTTAAGATTTTTTAAATAACATTTTATTTAATATATTTTATTAGGATGAGCGAAGCGATTTCTCTACTAGGCCACTCAAATGACATTTTGTCGTACACTTTACAAAAAAACTATACAGTATTTTGACTTGAAATTAAACACAAATATAAATTATGGTCTATAGATTTGCAGAATATAATTTTTTTACAGAAATACTTTTCAAAAAATTATTATTTTAATTAATTTATTTTACATGTTTTTCCATTACGAAAGCATTTTTTCAAATAAAAAGTGAAACACATACGTTTTCAGAAGAAAAACTTAAATCATGGGGTCAGTAATTATAGCTAGAATCATTATTAAATAAATAAATAAATAAAATATATTTTCATTATCCTGATAAAATATCTCAAAAACTGCTTTCATATTTTCAAACTATGCTCATTCCTTTTAGTTTCATGATTTTTTTTTTATGAAACTTATAAAATACTTTTTTTTAGAAAAATTGTAGCATATTTTTAATGAATTAAATTTTGTGAGAATTCTCTTATTAACATTCAATTATAAAAGTATTTTTCTGTGTTAAGAATTCAAATACACAATTTATTCTTATTTTGTGAAATCATTTAAGCAGAAGATATTTATGAATTAAAAAAAAATACATTATGTTTTTTTGAAGTAGCAATAAAAGAATTGTAAACAAATGAAATTAATTAATATTTTGTATAATTCTACTTCGAAAATATTTTTAATTATACCAGTCTTATATGGGTAATTCTCAAAATAGGGGACAATTTATGTCTTTCGGCATACAAAAAAAAAAAAAAATTGACAGGTTTTCTGTCATGTTTTTACATTTAGATATATTTGTCTTAATATTATTCATTATTTGCACTCAAGAATTACTCACTTTTTAGTTAAAAACACCTTAAAATAACAGAATAAATGTTCAAAATGTCATTAGCATGGATGTCACAGCAGCTGTGCCTTGTATATACTAGCTTTTTCAAGAGTAAATATCATGTTTATAAAATAAAACAAATGTTATTATTTCTTTAAATTAATCAAGGAGAGGATTGATCCAATAAATTTCTTTTTAAAAATAAAATTATAATATATAAAAAAAGAATTAAAGTTTGTCCTCCATATTCTATTTTTAAAACAAGGTCATACTATAACAGCTGGTTATTAATCAAAATTTCATTTTTACATATGACAATAGTTTGAAAATATAAAGTTTCTCCATGACAACAAGTAGCCATTTTATCCCAGCCTGAAGATAGAAGAATGTATATTGTATTTTAAGAATAGAAGTTGAATATTAGGGACGTACATCAATTGTATCTCATTAGAATGAATAATAATTTTCATGTTTATTTTATAATTAAAATTTTTATTTTACTTATTTGCATAGGACTTTTGTGTTTTAAAAAGCCCCAGAAAGGACTATTGCATTGTGATTATATTATGGCTCATAATCTTATTTAAATTAAAATTTGTCAATAGCATGGACAAATATCAGTGTCATTAGCATGGATTTTCTGTCCATGCTGAATACTCCTATGTGCATAAATGTAACCATTGCTTAGATTGTATATTTTACAAAGTTTAATTTTACATATAAATTTAGGTATTACATTTATTATCCCTAAAATATGCATTAAATCTGTCAGAAAATCACTAAGACAGCTTCTTACATTGTTAGTGTCAGAATGTTGCTCATGTAAACAAAGTTTGTTCTTTGGTAGTGTTTTTATTCTCCTTATATGTATATATGTAAAAATGGAAATCATTTGATGAAAAGGAAGGCTAATAAATATAGAAAAAATATTTAAACAGGACGAAAATAAAAATTTCTTAATATATTTATTCCATGCGATTTGTTTTGTCATTAACATGGCTCAAAATATACTTTTTTTTAAGTAAATTTTTAAATATTTAGCTCTGCTGACTACAAGTAAAGTATACCTAATACTATATTAACAACACCTATTTTTTTCAGAAATTTTGCTAACAGTATTTTTTTTAATATTTCACTTTTGAAATTGTCCCCTATTTTGAGAATCACCCATATTTGTACATCTTACAAATATTTTACAAACGCTTTGTTACTTTTTAAATTTGAAAGTATAATTAATTTGCGGTAATTAGAGTTAACAATGCCTTTTACGTATCAAATAAATCTATTAAAGGCTGAAAAAAATAGTGAAACTAACTTACTTAAAAAACATTTTAAGAATTTTCGTTAAAAAGTAAAGCACTAAAAGAGATAGCAACAAGAATATGTCGCAAAAGTTTTAAAACTAAAATTCTTACTTCCTTTTAATGAAGAAAAGAACCATGCTTCAAATTTTTTTCATTTATGATATATTTAAATTTAACTTGAAAACCTCTTTTCAATGATATTTATTTTAAGTTTCCTTTATAGATATGTATTTATGCTAAAATATCGAAAATGCGTTTTATATGCTTTTACGTCTGCATAACTGAATGATTTATTAGTTTAAAAAAATCCCTTTCATTTACTTGGAAATTGATTTTTTTTTAAGAAAAAAGTTTCTGAAGACTTCTTAAATAATGATAAAATTTTCTTAGTCAAAATGATTCTTATATTATACCATTATAAAAAAAACGACTTAATATTCTAAATGATACAGGAAAAACTAAAATATATAATTAGCAATTTTGCATCATTCAGTTGTTTGAAGATTAAATTATTCAGAATATTTATTTACGGAAAGATTATACATATACATTTTTCATAGAATTGTGGCAATTAATTGAGAAATGCATTCATTTTTATTAAATTCACTTTTATTCACATTTTGTGTGGTTACGTTGCAAACTAATAAGTAATATGACCTCCCCGAGTCTTTATAACTTCAGAGACACGTTTCAGCATGGAATGTACTAGATTGACACACATATATTTAATTTCAATGTCTATGAACCATATGTCAATAATGGCCGAAATTAGCTTTTCCATCGTCGTACAGTCAAATTTGTGACGCCCTTTTTTGACAATAGTCCACAAATTTTTAATGGGATTCAAGTCTGGTGAATTCCCAGGTCAATCCAATACAGTAAGTTTTTTTTTTTTTTTTTTGAAAAGAAAGTTTGGATATTCCTCGACAGTGTGACATCGCGCACCGTCTTGTTGAAAAACGCCATCTCCATTTGGCCACAGTTTAGACATGGTTGGAAGCACAGTTCGGGTCAATATGACTTCGTAACTGGCACTGTTCATCATTCCTTCTACGGGAACAAGAGATTCTGTCTCCAAAACGCTGAAACAATCCAAAAACATCTTTTTGGGGGGTTGTTTTAGTGCTTGATTGATGTAATACCGATTCAGAGGTTCTCCGTTTTTCCTTCTCACGAACTTGGATTTAAATCCTTGGACCGGAAAATGTGTTTCGTCAGAAAATAGAACATTCTCCCAGTCCTTCTCAGTCCGAGTTTTGTATTTCCGTGCCCATTCTAATCTTTTTTTCTTCATACGAGGGGTGAGATGTTGCTTCTTGTACGGCCGACGTGCTCTCCGCCCATGTTCTAACAGCCTGTATCGCACTGTTGAAGGTGCAATATCAACGCTTGCAGCCGCCATGGACCTGGACAGGTCAAAACTGGTTAACTTTTAACACTCATTCGATGTAAAGTATTGTCGTCACGAGCCGAAGTTGATCTTTTTCTGCCGCATCTTCCAGAGCGGTGGGTTCCATAATTTCCTGTTTCCCGAAACCGCTTCCATATCCTCCCGACACTTGCAGTACTCAATTTACATATTTTACCTATTTCCTCTAACGTCTTAGAAGTTTGTTCTCTAAGCTCAATCACTTTTACACGTGTTTCCGCGCTTATATCCATGACGCTAATGATCCTACCAACAAGCGAGAAACTAACACTGCAATATACTTGCCACCTGGTGGAGGAATTTGAAGACCTGCTGCTTACCAGATGTATGCAAACACCTGCTACTTTTATAATAACTGTTATTTGGAATCTCAGCTAAATTTGGAATATTTCTTCTTAAGCTTATGAGTGATAAAACGAAAAAAAATGACATTTCTCAATTAATTGCCGCAATACTGTATATATATATATATATATATATATATATATATATATATATATATAATATTTCATTTGGATGTAATAGATAACGTGAAGGATATATAGAATACATTTTTTGTATTTGTGTGATAAAATATTAAAGAAAAGAATTTAGTGTGAAGTTGCATTATTTAAATTGGAAAATATATAGGTTCTTGTCGGATTTGACCAATACATTCAGAGAGGTGGTAGTACATATCGGGGAAAAGAAAAAATTACCTTAGAACATGGGGTCGCAATCTAAATATTGAATCAAAAATACTATGGGTTCCACCGTAACAGAATTTGGTTTCACAGTGATAACTTTTAGAAAAATGAAATGAATTACAATAATGCTTTTAATAAGCATTGACGTCGTTGCTCTAAATACAACAATGCAAAAAAGTGGTAAAAGTTTCCATTATATGCGTCACGTACTGGAAATTCCACATTTCTGACTCGTTTACCAGATTATATGGTATCATCGATTGATGGTTCACATTATTTATTTCGAAATTTTCGTGAGGTTATAACATTTCACACAAAACAAGGAATGTATTGTTGTTTTTTCATTGCAATGTTTTCATTTTTCCAAAATTATTATCGTTAACGCAACTTCAGTTATTATAAAACCCCCTTAACTTGTGACTATTGGTTTGCGGCCAACGGTGTAAGGGAAATTTTCATCGTCTTAATGCCATCTATTACTGTGTCTGAATTTACAGGTTGAATTCGGTAACACCCTGTCTTGGTTCATAAGTTTCGGAGAATTTCGAAACCTTTTACCAGATTTTTTGTAACGTAATACTTGCATTATAAAATGCATTTATTTATATTATTGTTTTTTTATTGCTTCACAGGTGCAAATATATATATATACATATACATATATATGCAAATATATATATGTATATACATATATCTTTAGATCTAGTAACCAGTACTAAAAAAAAAATTTAGCATTCAAACACCTGAATTTCGATCTATCTTATGATGAAAACAAAAATCCTGACAGTTTTAAGTAAGTTCATCAGCTTATATATAAACAGAAAATTCGCGTTTCCTCCAGTTCTACTGAAAGGATTTTGATGGAACTTTAGATAGATATTTTTTAAGGAAGGTTTTCGTATATAGTACATCGTTCTACGTAGATTAGTTGAAGAATTTGGATGAAAAGTTCTAACGATATTCACAGTATTGGTAAATTTTTAGGTGCACTACAATTTTTTTTTAATAATTTGATACATTCAAATGTTAATTATATAAATAGCAGGTAATATGAGGAAAATAGTCTAACATATTTAAATTCTAATGTAATTTTTTTGTGGCGAAAATTTTGTTTCAGCTATTATAATTGAAGTTTGGCTGAATGGATTTTCACGATTTTGTGTTAATAGATAATTTCTCATGGAAGGTTTCAGAATGTAACATAATATTTATGCGTTGATTATTTGTGGAATTCAGATAAATATTTCTATAATCAGACGAGCTCGATTATGAAAATTTAGCCTTTTCAAAAGATTCTGTGAAATGGATTTCGATAGATCTTATACTGTTAGCTAGATATTATCCCCGGAAGGCTTTATAATTACTTTTTACATTGTTCTCATTGCTTGGTTATAGAGTCATATACGAGTGGGGGGAGGGATTCTGCAATCAGTTGGCCCATTGCTTGAAATATTAGTCTTTTTAAAAAGTTCTAATAAATATTTTTCGAAGAGAATTGCACTACTAATTTGTTAATTTTCAAAAATAGTTTTTAGTATGTAATATATTGTTCTGCATTGTTTACTTATGAAGCAATTTCTGACACATATTTGACGCCAAATTTGGCTATTATTTATAGTATAGGCGTCGGGGTGATAACTGTTTAAACCGTTAAAATTTCCTTACTATTTTTGCATTTTAGATTTCTCGGTACAGACGTCATATGCGCTCCACGTTGGCGCAATTGTAACAAAGTAGTGTTATTGCTTTCATTTTTCCTCACATAATAGCTCAGTTATATTGTTTCAATAAATTATTAAAAAAACAAATAGTTGAAGCAATAAAAAAACAGTAATATATATACTAATATAAGAAGTCGTCTTACAAATGTACAAGAGAAGAAAAAAAAGAGCATAACTTAAATTAGATATCTCGGGGGCTACAGGCTTCTTTAAATACTTTTTATTACTTGAAAAGACGACACTTACATATACAACACTAACGCACACACATTATATACAAATAAAGCTTTTACATAATTCTGGCGCACGCCACCATCACAAGACATGAACCACAGTTCACAACCAACATTCTAACATCACTAAGAAAAGAACATTTTTTTAATAGAACTAGTGTTGCCAAATTTTTTTTAAACGAAAAATACTACAACTAGATTTTCTTTTAATTTAGCAAAACGCAAGTCACATGACGCGTGAGTCTATTTTTTTCCTTTCTTTTTTTCTTTGGAATGCGCGTGTTACATCCTCCCCCTTGCTGGGGCTGGCCCTACAGGATGCTTTTTGGGTCTTCCTCGTTTTCTCAAGGGTGCAACTGGAATAGTTTCAAATTCTTGGAAAGGCAACAAGGCAGAAACGTGGTAAGATCCAATTCGTTCAGTAGGATTTTCTAGACTAGCAATGTCATATGTCACTAGTGACTTTTGAGTCAAAATTATGTATGGACCATCTCTCTTAGGCATTAATTTTGATGCTTTATTTCTACTTGCATTGCTAACTGGGTGTAGGTCAATCCATACCTTTTCACCAGGCTTGAAATATACTCGTCTATGATTTTTATTGTAATATCTCTTTCGCTAATCTCGTTTCATTTGAATATGTTCTTTCACACTTTCTGAAATATTTACAGGACGTTTAAAATATGGGGTCTTCGCTCCCCCTGGTTGAAAACATTCTCCATACTTTTTCGGAATATCTTTAAGTTTCTTCCTTTCATCGGAATTTAAATTTTTGCCTACATCTTTACGTAAGGCATAAGGACAGACTTCGACCACTTCGGTACACGTACTATTTTGTACTTCATGTTCTTCTACAAAATAAAACTTTTTATGAGGTTTGTCCCTAAAATGCCATCTTTTGTTAGCTATGTCTAACACTATGTTAGCTTTGCACAGGAAGTCCATTCCTAAAAGTGTTCTATTACCTCTGGCATTTGGGAATACAATAAACTCTGTTTTGAAAACTCGGCCTTCAATCTTTACGGGCACAGTGGCAGACAGAGTTTTTCTAGTCATCGTTGTACCATCAGCTAAGGTTACTTCATAAGTATGAGGATTCATCGCAACACAGGCTTCCAAAAATATTTTATACATACGTTCTCCTGAAATAGAACGATTCGCTCCTGTATCTGCACAGACTAATACATTCTTATTGCAGATCGTAACAGGCACATTTAGAGCCGAAACTGCTGATGTATTTAAACTATACAGCTTAAGACGTTGAGCTTGCACTGTTTGTTTCTCAATCGTAGGGGAACAATCTGGGCATTTTTTCTTTATAAATCCTACTTTGCCACAACCATAGCAAAATATATCGGATTCTAAACGTCGATTAGCAAACTTAGGAGGAGATCTGTCTTCTTTTGGAGGTTTACTCTGCTTCCATGTATTTTTTCGGCGAGAATACTCTTTTTTCTCCTGGGGTACAACCGAATCCTTTTTAGAAAACGTAGACCTGATAGTATCATACGCATCTAATTTTTCGGCAAGGTCGACTAGCGAATTTAAATGTTCCCAATCATCTAGTATATGTTGTTTGCATTCGACAGGCACGCGCCTTTTCATCTGATCCGCTATGATCAGATCCTGAAGAGCTTCAAAAGATGTTACATTTAACTCTTTAAGCCAGTTTTCAAAGTAAGCACGTAACTCGAAGTAATAATCTCTCCAAGTAATTTCTTTATCTTAGCAATGCGTGAAAAACAGCTGCCTAAACCTTTCAGCGCTAATTTTAAACCTTTTTAGAAGTAGATCTTTAACATGTGAAAAATCTGAAGCGTTTTCTTCTTTTTCACGAGCAATAAGCGTAGATATAGAAGAGGGTACAACACTAGTAAATAAGAAACCCAGAGGTGTTCTGGTACCTTCGAAAGCTTTAACTGTCGTTCCAGGAGCACCAGAAACAATGTTACATCATCTGTCTCTGGCTTAAATGTAGGCAACAGTTTCTGGATATCTATTTTACTCTCTGGGTGAGACATTATCCCTGCCGCAATACCACCTACCGCTCCACTGGAAACACTTTGGCTCTGAGCCTGTAACTTAAGCTTCTCAAGCTCAAAATTCATCTCAAACTTTTTTAATTGCAGTTCTTCCGAACGACGCTTTTCTTCTATTTCTAATTTACGCTGTTATAACTCAGCTGCTTTTTGCTTTTCCTCTAAGTCTCGTCTACGCTGTTCTTCCTCGCGAGTCGCAGTTTGGTTTCTGACTAACGAATTCACGAAATCAACTTCGTACGAGGGAGAGGATTTAATCTTATCACGCAATGTGACAACGGTCATAGAGGGTTGTACATCTAAATTCATTTCTACAGTGACCTGAAATAGGTCTTCTTTTCGTGCTTTATTGAGATCGGACATTCTTATCTTTAGCAAAACAACAAGATGTATACCCCACAAATTCTAAAAATTCGATTTAAAATTGCTCCCCGGACGTGAGCTTTGCTTTACAACTCATATAAACAAGACATTAATAAAACAAAACAGTGAACTTTAACGTTAGCAAAATATACTTTTAAAGTAATTAAACTTCATAAAACTTCATTAAAGTATCTTTAAAATTTAAACTTTATTTTTTTAAAGAAAATATACTTTAAATTATTGCTGTTATAAATAAACTAGTAAGTCATTACGTGTCATTGAATCAAAACATTATATTAACTGATATAAAACTAGTACTGAATTGTTGGCAACATTCATAAACAATGTTCTAAATAAGTCAAAACATATCTGAATAATTAAAATGTGAATCAATATTATTATCATATTATCAAGACAAGACTACGTAATGTAGATTTTTCAATGTAACTTTAAAAGAAAAGAAAGTCTTATTTCATAAAAAAAATGCAAAAACTTACTCAATCTGTTTTGAAAACCATATTCAATGCTATTTCACAATATATCGCCCAATCCAAAGTTGCGGGTGTGACATTTACACAACTTACATTAGTCACCAGCAAAAATATTTTTGAGCATTGGTTTCAATTTGTATGAATTTCAATGTAGACCACTTACATATACATTTATCCAAATCTGAAAATTGTCCGATGTATCATTTATTTATAAAAAAAATAATTTCTACCTGTTGCGGGTATGACACAAAAAGGACATGCATTTTCATCTTTCAGTGCAAAAACGCAAAACTCTGTGAATTATGACAACTGAGTGAATTGATTTTTTTAAATATTAAACAGTAATACTTAAGTAATTATTCTATGAAAATATTAAATTACTTACTCAATTCTTGCTTTTGTAGAAAATATTCAAAATTTTTGTTGCGGGTGTGACGCCCTGTTGCGGGTGTGACTTGTACAGCCAATAAAATAATGACATACACAAATATTTTCAAGGCAGATTTTTTTTAATTGAAGAATTAATCAATGTTACAATAATAATATCTAGAGAGGAAAATATCAAACAAATTTCATTTCCAATCTTGAATTTATAATTTCTGGTGGTGGTAGATTTTTTACAAAAATGCTCTTTTTTCCCCTAAGATACATCTGACTGACTGGGCCAAATATACACAGTTTCTTAAATTTTTTTCAAACATTCTAATTCTATATCGTCACCATCCATATTTCTTATTTGCCCATCAAAATTTTCACTTTTTTAATGTCGAGAACAAAACAACTTCTTCAAAATCTTCAGCTGCACATTCATTATTGGATATTATATTCTTGTCAAAATATGGATACATCTGACTGCCTGAGCCAAATATACACATTTTCTTGATTTTTTTTCAGATACTCTTATTTTACATCATCTCCATTCATTTGTCTTATTTATCCATCAAAGTTTTTACCTTTTTTTTTTAATGTGAAGAACAAAACAACTTCTACAAAATCTCCAACAGCACTCTTATCGTTGGATATTATATTTTTGACAAAATATGGTAACAAGCAAATAATCTTGTGATCACTTTCTGAAGTTATTGCGACATTAATTGTTCCTACGTCAATAGAAACAAACATGATATATCGATTGAATGTTGAGCTCCGATTGTGCTTGGTGCCAGCATGCATGAAGCATTTTCACAATATCTTCTGAAATTTCATATTCAGCAGAGTTCTTTTATATTTTTTTAGGACTTTTTCTATACACATAGCAAAATCTGAAGCTGAATTTATAGTTGCAGAGTGTTGCTAGCGTTACCAATTTCTTGGCAATTGGACCAACCCCGTCGACAACTCCTTTACCATGAGATGAAGTGCAAAAGGATTGCCATCCTTTACCATGATTTTTTTTAAAATAGTCTCTTCTTTTCTCTCCTTGCTTTGTCTCTTTCCTTCTCTTTTTGTAGCTGTGCTTCATATTTAAAAGGGTTTTCTTTAGTCTTTTTCGATGATATCGTGATCTTTCTGTACTCTTCATTCTCTGCAAAAGAGAAGAAATTGCGTAAACTTAATAAATATAGCACTTCCAGTCCGAAAATATATGCTTAACAAATTGTTAATATTTATCCCTTGAAATTTACAATCTTACATAAAGTTAATTATGCTAAATTTTGGTTAATTTCAAACTGACTATATACATTTTTTGCTAACTTAATAAACATTTTAACAGTTTCTATTATTCTTACTTCTACTTTTTATTTAATTTGAATTGAAAGAGAAAAAAAAAATCTTCCCCTTATATTACTTTACTTATTTTAAAAAACTAAATATATATATATTAGATAAATACTAACAAATAACAAAATAAAAAAATATATATAAAAAACAAAACAAAATTAACAAATTTAAAGAAAATTGCTAAAATATTGTTTCGTAATTTTCTTTTTTTTAATTTCTATAAAAATCTTACCATTTAAATTAATTTCTTAATCATATATTACTAATAAAATTATTTTCTTGCAGTAAAGCAACAATTTTATCAATCCAAAATGAATAAATCAACTGCATACAGTGTCACATGCTCAGATGATGCAAATTTTTATTTATTAACTGGAATTCACTCTATTAAATCAAAGGACATAATTAAAGCTGCCAAGTAATGTTTTCCAGCATATTAGTCTTATTTACATATAATTTGTTCAAGTATACATTTGTAATCAATTTTAAAAGACGTTGCGAGTGTGACTTTAATTAAATGTCACACCCGCAACAGGGACATGTCACGCCCGCAACGCTCAATAATTATAATTAAAATAGTAATTAATTTTTTTTGTGTCTGTAATTCAAAGTATCTTAATAAACTATTTTTGAATATAAAGTTTCATAACTTTAAGTCAAAATTTTTTTCTGTAGAGATATAAATGTAACTTTTTGTTGCGGGTGTGACACAATAATTAAGAGTAATTCAATATGCTTACCTTTTGTAATGAAAATTAGTGAACACTTCTCTGCAGACAAAATCTCTCAATAATAGCTTTCAGATCATATATATCCAAGTTTGGAGATTTTCAGAATGTTTGTTCAGCTGTACGAGACCATGAAATGTAAAGATTTTTGCCGCAGTCTATTTTACAAAGTCATAGTGTCACTTTATTAATTAAAATAACTATGTTAATGACAAAAATTTAATTCTTTTTTGATAAAATATGAAATAGTACACTCTTAACAGTTAATATGCAAAATTTCAATCATATTTAAAGAAATTTAAATTTTCATCCTAGTGTCCATTTTATTTTGTGGATTGGGCGATCAGGAACTCTAAATTAAATGCTTAAAAATAACTAACAACAGAACACTCAAATAGAATTTCTAATTAAGTTCTGTTATCTTGCGAAACCAACAACAAAACAAGCAAAAATAATAAACACATACCATATGACACTTGAAATAAAAGGTATAAATACTTTTTAATATATTTTTCCCCTTTTTTCACTCTGAATTAATTTCCCCGTTTGTGAAAAAAAAAAAAAAAAAAAGAAAAATAACATCAACGTAAATAAATGCTTATTTTATTATTTATCAACCCTTTTTTAATTGTTTTTCTTTTCTATTCGAAGTAAGAAAAGTTGTTATTTAATCAAGATAAAAATTAAACATGCATGCACAGAATGAAAATAAAAGAAAGAATAAAAATATAAGCATGGGGAGGGAAGGGGAATTACACAATACATAAATAAATTGTAAAGTAATCAATAAATTAAAACTAATAATATGAAAAATTTTACAAATAGAAAACAAAATTTAGAGACATGTGAAAAGAATGCATTCTGTTGATAAAAATATGGATCCATTTTAAGAAAGTAACTTGAAGATTAAATAAATATTGTTGAGTTACACCTGCAGGCACACGAACTGAAAGTTTTTATAAGAACAGAAAAACGTAGAATTCGCCATAATTCACAAACAAATATAAATGGCGTTATCGAAGCAAGATTTTTCCGAGAACAAATTTTCCATTTCACAATCGAACACACATTTCACAAACACCAACGAAACAAACTTAATATGTTAACCATTTAAAATACACTTCACAAACAGACGAGCACGACCGCTCGAGCCATTTTTTTTCATTCTTATTAATCATATTCCATTATCAAAAATATCGAACTTTTCTGGAACTAAGATGGCTGAATACTTTGGAATTGATTCGTAGCCAGACGTTGGATAGCCATTTTGTAAGAAGTCGTCTTACAAATGTACAAGAGAAGAAAAAAAAGAGCATAACTTAACTTAGATATCTCGGGGGCTACAGGCTTCTTTAAATACTTTTTATTACTTGAAAAGACGACACTTACATATATAACACTAACGCACACACATTATATACAAATAAAGCTTTTACATAATTCTGGCGCACGCCACCATCACAAGACATGAACCACAGTTCACAACCAACATTCGAACATCACTAAGAAAAGAACAATTTTTTTTTTAAAAAATAGAACTAGTGTTGCCAGATTTTTTTTAAACGAAAAATACTACAACTACATTTTCTTTTAATTTAGCAAAACTCAAGTCACGTGACGCGTGAGTCTATTTTTTTCCTTTCTTCTTTTTTCTTTGGAATGCGCGTGTTACACTAATAAATATAATAATAAATATAAAAATTACAATGAATCGTACATATTAACACTTAAAACAACATTAAAAAACAAAATCTTTGCCAAATTAATATACGTTGCTGAGGTTTACAAAAGATTACTTGTTGTATAATAAAAAACAGATAATATTTACAGAGAATAGACAGATAATATTTACGCGAAAGATTTTGTATATTTTTACAGTATCCGAAGAATTGAACTGAGATCTAAATATTTTTAAACTTCGTTATAGTACAAACATTTGCTACGTTTGAAGTGCAATTTGCGACTTGTTTTTAATTAACAGGTTATCATGAAAAGACAAAGAATCAAAAGAACATATCGTTGTAAAGATACTTTTCTTTTTAAAATTTCATTTTTATAATTAATATATTATCATATTGTTTATTTTAAGAATAAATAAAATGTCAAAATACATTTGTAAAATTATGTAGGAAATTGAATCGTTAAGCAAATGTGACTATATTACATAAGCACATTATTAAATGTTTCAAGCATACATTTCTTTACTACTGAATTATACATTGTGTATATGTTTTTGATATGAAAATCCGTATATGTTAATTTGTATAAGAGAAAAATTTTTAACTTTTTCACAAACGAAAGTATAATGATATAAGTTACACGATACTTTAAGAATTTTAGCGTTATATGAAAATTTTTACGCATATTGCTTAATGTGTTACGAACAAAATATATAGAATAATGTGTATTTTGATTTATACAAACCAGGTGTGTACTTGACAATTCACTAGCCACGTTACACATGCAGGTAAATCTTTTTTTTAGCACCAGAATATCTGTATTAACGTGTAATTTTACGCGTTTAATTTTTAGGTTTTCATGATTATGATAATC
Organism: Maratus speculifer; assembly: GCA_964019185.1. NCBI lineage: Eukaryota > Metazoa > Arthropoda > Arachnida > Araneae > Salticidae > Maratus > Maratus speculifer. The sequence continues at coordinate 421,269,306 of OZ025292.1, forward strand.
CTGGAAATTGCGTATCACATATCTTCCTAGAATCATAAGCACTCTTCAGAAAATATTATAGTTGCATCTGAAAGTTTAAATATAAATTCCCAAATGTTATCAAAGCAAATGCGCATACATAATTATAATCTTTACTCTTTCACAGTATTTAAAATTTTACTATTAGTTTTCATGCAATTTTTATTTAAATATTAAATATTTTGTATCAAAAATAGATTAAGTACGTTAAAAAGAGATACATTATGTTGTCTTCACCATTAAATTATATTTAAATTTACATATAAATACCATAAATGGATTTCAAAATCTTTTTTATAAAATGTTTCGCAATAAATGAAGCGTAAATTCTAATATTTATTTATGTACTTCTGAACAATTTTTCTTAAAAACGCTACATGTAAACATTTCAATAAAACAAAAAGCAAAACAACATAATTAAATACGTTTTATTGTTACCAGTACAAATGCTTTTGTACTGAATTATCATAACTATATTACAATAAGTGTAAATATTTAATAAATATTTATGATGTTTCGTAACGACAATAAATGCGTTCATTTTCTATAGCTTGAGTTATAGAAAGATAAATATGCCTGTTTTCATGAATTAGTATAATGAAAATTATCATAATTTAAGTTTTATTTGTTCCTGCATTATAAGTATTTCGCTTACCAATGCAGTGCATGTTATTACATTTAAAAATAAAATCGGAATCAGCTCATTAAAAATTATTTAGTGTTTCTGTGAAAAATAAGTGAAAGCTTTTTATTTTCCAAATTGAATAATTGTAGTCTGTTATTAGAAATGAGAATATTTTTAACAAATAAATGTGTATATAAATTACAATTAAATTTTATTAATTAAAAAATATACTTTTAATTCCGACTAGGAGGAAAAAAATTAAGCCAAAACAAAGTTTTTAATAAAGGCAGTATCTCACAGAAATTCTTTTTTTAGATAGTAGAAAAACTCTAGAACGTGGTCATTTACGGCCTGTCAAAATGAAAGTACACTGTGATATTGACAGCAAAGGATGTTAAATAATTGTGTATAGAAACAAAAAGGTTGCTACTGAAAGGTAAACCAGTGAAATTTACTATATATACATCGATAAAATATTTCAGCGTGAAAGCAGTTAATAAATACGGTGTATACTAAAAAGTCAATTCGCAGTTCAAAAATTCATATAAAAAATAACACATTATCTTATCCCAAGTGTTTTTCACAATACGATCCTAAATATTTCACTGTCCATGTAAATGTTTTTTTTTTTTTTTTTTTTTTTTTTTAAGAAAAATATTGACAGCCGAAAATTTGATGGTTTTGAAATCTAATGGGATTGATTGGGGATTTTTTTTGCAAATTCCAACATACAATCATAGCGAAAAAAAAAAATCTTGACACTTGCGATTTTAGACACTTTGTTAAATAGCTAAAAATATACATGAGGAATAACTCCGAAACTCCAGATATATAAACAAATTAGTACAGGTCATATATTTTCGCGAAGACATTTTTCTGAAATCCCATAGAGGACCGTAAACAAATAAAAAAAGAACGAAGATCTTTTGAATAACCCTCTTAAAACTAATGTTGCAAAAGCGTTGAAACTGTAGATTATGATTGAATGCTTATGGTAATAAACTGTGTTCATCTTTATGCGAATAGAATGTATACTCGTGGCAGGAAAAAGGTTTCATAAAAACGGTTCCAAATTTTGCCAAGTTTTTTTTCTTAGAGTTTTTAATTAAAAACAATGTTCTTTTTAGAAAATGTGAGAAATGATATTGTACATAACACCCTGTAATCAAAATTAAAAAAACATTAATAATTGTATGAAAAATGAGCAGGTTTACTAAATAAATTTCCACTGAGCATGCTTCAACACTATACAAATTCTATTTGCATATTGTGTTAGTTAAATTTACAGAGCAACTTTTGTTAAAGTTTCAAAATCATAGCTTGAAAATTCTGAAAATTATCGTTGAAAGAATAAGATCAAAATCCGATATTCCCAAAATGAAACAAAAAAAGATGTGGAGCTGTATCCAAATATTTAATAGTACATGCAATATTGTGTAAACACTAATCAATGGAATATGGTTACAGCGCCTCACTTTTTTCTTTTTTTCCTTTTGGGAATATCTTTTCATCTCGACTTTTCATCTTATTCTTCGGACAATAATTTTCAAGCTATGATTTTGAAACTTTAACAAAAGTTGCTCTATACATTTAGCTAATACAATATGCAAATGAATTTTTTTTTATAGAGTTCACGCATGCGCAGTGAAAATTTATTTAGTAAACCTGCTCATTTTTCATACAATTATTAATATTTTTTTTATTTTGATTGCAGGGTATTATGTACAATGTCGTTTCTCATATTTTCTGAAAAGAACTTTGTTTTTTTATTAAGAACTCTGCAAATTATAAGCAAATAAGACTTGGCAAAACTTGGGAACATTTTAAATAAAAACCTTAATTGTTCTACGAGTATACATGCTATCCACATAAAATGCACACAGTATATTACCATAAGCCACTTAATCATAATCTGCAGTTTGAACGTTTTTGCTACATTAGTTTTAATAGGGTTATCCAAAAGATCTTCGTTCATTTTCAATTTGTTGACGGTCCCCTATGGAATTTCGGGACAAAATCTTCATGAAAATATATGACTTGTACTATTTTGTTTATAAATCTGGAGTTTCGGAGTTATTCCTCATGTATATTTTTAGATATTTAACACAGCGTCTAAAATCGTAAGTGTCAAGATTCCTCTTGCTGTGACTGTAGCTGAGTTGCTTATGTAATCGGTTTGTCTGGCCACTTGTCTATCTTACTATTCTCTATATGGCGTAAATATACTAGGATTTTCATGCAATCAGTATATCTTAGTGGTGTTCTCCATGGAATGTTTTGTACTGAATATAAGGTATGCAACATTCATAGTTAATTTACTCGGCCACAGAAAAGAATTTAGTTTCATTATGGTCAGTGTGGAAGATCATTCGCAATGCATTTTAATGGTGTTAAAATATTGATGAGCAAAAAAAATCACCATGGTGTGTAATTCCTATCTGAAAAGGATTTCTGTATGTATGTAGATTGTGCTTACAAATCTGATAGTATACAAGACAGACGGACGACATTAAAAAATATATATATATATATACTTTTCGGAATCTCCAGTGTCTGAAACGTGCAAATAAATTACATTTTTTTTATCATTTTTTTTTAGTTTTTCAAAATTATTCCAAGATTTACTCTATGCTACACATAATAAAAAAGTAAAAAATAAAAAAAAGAATATTGCCCAGTTAAACTGATGGCATTGAGCTCACAGGCTACGCATACAAATTGTCCACTTATATTTTTAAGGGTTAATTCCATTCGAAAAAAATTAAGAAGGGGAAACAGCTCTCCTCTTTCCCCTTCTTTATACTTAATCATTGATCCTCCTAAACTATCAAGAACATGCTTCATGATATAAGAAATCTATATCCAAAATTCAGAGCAAATTGGATAATTCTTAATAAAAACGCATTTAGCATTTATATAATTTAAGAGGAGCTATCCCCTTCTTTTATATTTATCCATTAAACTTCCAAAACTATTCACAGATTTTAACGAAATCTGACAATTCTGCTTGAAAAACCCATTTATATAAATTAAGTGGAGGGGCATTAGAACCCCCGTCCCCCCTGTTTATACTTATTCAATGAACACCTAGTAATAGTCACGGAATCGCCTCATCATAATGATCCTATATCTAAATTTTGGACGAAAACTTAATTCTGCATGAAAAACCCATTTATATGAATTAAGGGGAGGGGTCATGAGCCCCCCGTTCCCCCTTTTATAAATATCGAATGAACTCCAAAAACTAATCAGGGAAGCTCCTTATATAAAATTTCAAGTGGATTGGATATTTTTATCATGAGTTATCGCTTTACGCACGCACACACGAACATACATACATAGAGAACGGGCGGGCACATAAGCTCTCAGGCTATGATAGCCTGTGAGCTAAAAAGTAGTAATAATGAAAAAAAAAATAAAAAAAAAATAAATAACTTAAAACGAAATTGCAATTTTACAAATTTCAACGAGCATTTGGAAAAATGATATTTTCAAAGTCTAAAATTTTAAAGACTTACAAATGAATTCTATATTTAAATTAATAATAATATTAAACATTTTTTATGGTGATCATAACGAGTCATGTATTACGTACGTCATGCATTAATTATTAATGTTTCTAGATCATTGATAAAAAACCAGAAGTTTATAGGTATTCAACTTTAACTGCTTAAAATGTGTATTTTTAGGGGCGTTTGTAATCATGCAAGTACGTAGCACATATAGTTGTTGTTCAGTCCGTCCGTCTGTCTGTCTGTCCGCATATAATAACGCAAAATTTACCCAACCGAATTGTTTGAAACTTAAAATACATAATTATTACATAATTTTTTCGACTCATTTCAAATTTTAATGAAAATCGGATGCATAGATCAGTCACAGAGACAATCAAAAGTATTCCGTTACATTACTGTCAATGGTAAAAAAATTTCAAATACATTTTAATGGTGTTACATTCATTCGAACATTATAGAATTGACATGAATCTATGAAGTATAAACTAAAATATACATTCTGTACAATCTGAGGTGCAAAGAAGGTTTAATATTAAATTATAGGGCCACAAAAATTAGATCACTACATAATGCTGTATGAGTAAACACTGTTTGGGGCGTGTTTTAATTATATTAAACTACTTCACATTTTATGAATAAGATATACGTTGCTGAGGTGTAATAAAAATTACAGGAACCCAAAGATTTCGACAACTATACTGTAACCGAAATACGCTCTCCTATATCAGCATGATCCGGATATTTTTAGAACTTCGTTATCATACGAATTCACCTCATTTGCTACGCTTCACGTGCAATATCCAACTTGTTATTTTATGGAGTTAATCAGCTGACTTCTGAACGCCTTATATTACGTACGAAGTGGGTTAAACCTTAATATTCCGGGAACTAACATAATTAAATTTTCAACGAAATTTCAGTTTTACATTTTTCGGAACTGCAAATTGTTAAACTTCTAAACATTGCACATTTTTAATTTCTACACCGTTGCGTAGAGAAAAAATGCCCCTTTAAATGAAATTTGTTTGAAATCTTTATCACAATTTATTTTCAAATTATTAATTTTTTAAAAGTTTTTATTCCTTTTTTTTTGTCATTGTGGCAACAGAAGTGTTCCATCATGGCACATTAATTATGGACAAATGAGAAAACGAAAAAGTTGTGAAATTCAACCAATAAAAAGATTAAGATATATTCCAAATTTCCCAGTTTTTTTCCAAGGACAGCAACTGTTTTTCAAATAGTTGATAATAATCTTCTTTACTTTAAAAGTTTGCTCACGTCTGTGTTTTTGTGTCCGTCCATGGCGGATTTTTTTTCTCTGAAGAAGCACAGAAACTGAAAAAGAATCAAACGAAAGAAAAAACTAGTCGTTGGAGGCCACCGTAATACTTACCCATCATGGATATGCATAAAATAATACATGAAAACATAACATATGTAAACAGTTTATAAAATGCATTACAATTCCAAAACAAAATATAAACGAATTTTTAAGTATTTTTAACACATCATCATGCTCTATTAATGAATTTCTGATGAACCAACTTCGATAAATTGTATGAAAAGCCAAACTATTCAAGTAGCACTGAATTGCATAAAAGAAAACATCCTTATAACTCTAAACATAATTATCATATTCCCTAACGGTTACTTGCATCAAATGAAGTGTCTCATTTGCAATTAAGAGATATCTTTGAATTGAAATTTGAATGAAATACAGGGTCATGAAAAATCAAAGAATGTGGAAAACAGGATTAGAAATATCTCGACAACTAATAATCCGATCGACATCGTTTTTTATGCAAAATTTGTCTTAATTTATTGCCTTTTATGTACACTCCTTAAAATTAAAAAATTCGAAAATTTTTATATACCTTTCATCAGAACGAATTTTTCGAGAGTCCGAAAAAAATAGTTCCGGATAATCGAGGTTACTGATATTAAATAGGCTTCGTCCCATTCTTACATACTAAGCACATACAAAATTTCAAGCCTCTATCTCAATTTGTTCGGGAGATAGAGTGGTTACAGACAGACAGACAGACAGACACACAGACACACAGACGGACGGACGGCAAATTTTTTTTTCTAAAAATATGTTTTTCGGAATCTCCAGTGTCCAAAACGTGTAAATCCGTCAAAATTTTTTTTTCGATTTTTAAAACGATTGCAAGACTTACTCTATACTACGTATGATGGGTAAGTAAATATATGGCATCCACTAATTACAGGCATGAGAGAATCCCTCAAGAATTATCCAATCGATTGCTTGTTGTACTAGCTAATTGCCGTACTAATTAACAATGAAACGTACACAAAAACAGGTACTTCCTAAAAGCGTAAAAGGGCCTAAAAATACAAAAACTTAACAACCACAAAAAATTCCTCCTTTTAGAAATAAATATATATAATAATTGTTAAATTATTCCGGTACGATTGCAAGAATCCCCAAAATCCACGAAAATTTTATTTATAAAAAATATTTTTATTTCTTTCGAAATAAAGGTTCGAAATCGCTGCCATGCTGACGCCTTTGTGCGTTGCATGTTAATTGTAGTCAACTAATGCTCTTTATCATTTAACATTTTTGCAAGAAATTGTTTTTAAATATCAAATTTAAAGATTTACGTACTATAATCAAAAAGTTCGCAGATAAGGTATGAAAAACCTTACCCTGAATATTTCAAATTACCGAAGCACATCAATCTTCAACGTAGCCACCTTGGGCAATGACACATTTCCGCTAGCATTCGCATAACTTCAGGAAGAACTGTTGAAAGCCATCCTTCGCAGTCTGCCATAAGGATGCCTCCAACGCTGCTTTTATCTCATCTGATGACACAAAACGGGGTTCCTGTGAATGTTTTTCAAAGATGTAAATAAGTAAAACTCACATAGGGCTGAATCTTGTGAGAATATACGGTATGTGTAAGAAGATTTTGTGCAAAATTTAGCGAGGAACTGTTTTATAGATTGGTATCGATGTGCTGATGCGTCATGCAGAAGGCACCAGTCTGTAGCCTCAGCTGTTTTGTGCAAGTGTTTGGCGACGATGTTTTCGAACACATTCAGCCACCAACGCAACTTTAACCCTCGTTCTGTGAAATCGAAGGTCGTCCAACACGTTCATTATCTTTGATGGATTCTCGGCTCTCTTTAAAATACCGATGTCATTCGTAAACATTGGATCTCGCTACGATAGATTCACCGTACACCTTTCAGAAAATTTCGAAAGTCTCCAGGTATTTTACCTAAGCGTTGCTAAAATTTAATGTGGCAGCTCTACTCAAGTGAAGATACCTTTTTATTTACCCATCATACGTAGTATAGGGTAAGTCTTGCAATCGTTTTGAAAATCGAAATTTTTTTTGACGGATTTACACGTTTTAGATAGTGGAGAGTCCGAAAAACATATTTTTTGAAAAAAAAAAAAATTGCTGTCCGGCTACCTGTCTGTCAGTCTGTCTGTCAACACTCTATCTCCCGAAGAAATTGAGATAAAGACTTGAAATTTTGTATGTAGTTAGTATGTAAGAATGGGACGAAGCCTATTTAATATCAGCAACCTCAATTATCCGAAACTATTTTTTAGGACTCTCGAAAAATTCGTTCTGATGAAAGGTATATAAAAATTTTCCAATTTTTTTGTTCTAAGGCATGGACGTAAAAGGCAATAGAATAACACAAATTTTGTATATAGAACGAAGCCGATCGGATTATTAGTTGCCGAGATGTTTGTAATCCTGTTTTCCACATTCTTCGATTTTTCATGACCCTGTATTTCATTCAAATTTCAATTCCGAGGTACATTTTAATTGGAAATGAGACGCTTAATCCGACGTAGTTAATTGTTAGTTAATAGAATCATTATTTTTGGAATTATAAGGATGTTTCTTCTACGCAGTTCGGTACCACTTGAGTAGTTTGGCGTTTTATATAATTTGTCGAAATTGGTAATCAACAGTTCTTTAATATAGCATTACTATGTATATTAACAATATTTAAATTTTGTTTATGAATTGCAATGCATTGCATAAATAGTTTTCACATGTTTTATTATTATATACATATCCATGATGGGTAAGTATTACGGTGGCCCCCAACGACTAGTTTACGACGCGGAGCAAAGGTGATTAAATTCTTATAATAACAGCTGCGCTTGTTGATCAGACACATGACATTTGCAAAACCAAAAAAGGCAGCTATAGGAGGATTGGAAGAATCCATTTCAAATGGTTTAAATTCATTTACTTGTCTTCGTCGTCAGGAATGTCCGAATTTTTGGATTGAACAACATACATCTTATGCCTCCATATGTAGAATTTGTCCCTGATTTTAAATATGTAAATGTCTTCATGGTCGCTACTTTTAAACGCCGTTTAAATAAGGCCTAATTTTTATTAAAAAAAACTATAATTAATAAACTATAATAAACTCTATTTTTTATATAATAATTGATTTTTAAAATGGAAAAGAAATGCTTTGTTTAAACGCAAATTTCTTTTTAAAAATGATTAATCAATAGATTTGAAAATTTACGATGGTTTATAACTAGAGTTGCAAAAAGTCAGTTTATTCCCGGGTTTATTTCCAATAGACCAGGTTTATTCCCAAGTTTATTCCCAAAAAACCGAATTATTCCAAAAAAACCCGGGTTTTTTCCAGGTTTATTCCCGGGTTTAAACCGGGTTTTTTCTAACCTTTGCAACGCTATTTATAACACATAATAAAGATTTTGAAAAGTAGCTAACATCAGTTTTCGTGACAGGAGAAAGGCGGAATGTTTAATCAAATGTATAACCCACACCGTTTTCTATAGTTTTAAATACGGTTTTATGGAGTCCTTGGATAAATATTACTTATTTGATACAAAAATTACAAAAGTGTACTTAACACTATTTTTGATTAATAATTTCAGAAAATATCTTAAATTCTTACTTAAGTCTGCCATCTTTCAGAGTAATACATCTACGTATGAGGTCTTTAACGAAGTTTTGTTCAGAAACAGTTTTGTCAAGAACACAGTTCGCCACCTAGTGGTAAAATGTAGAATAAAAATATTTTTTTTTCTAATAACTTTTTGTGCTTGCGCAAAACGTCCGCAAAAGGGCGCTGTAGGCTTATGGGATTCGATTCGAGGTTCCTAAGGATCGGAATTGTTTTAATTTTTCAATATTTGGCAGTTTATCTCTTTTAATACCATTTCAAAGTAACTTCTGCTTAAAGTAACGCACATATGTGTTTGGGTGTATAGATTTAAGTAACAATTTTTTAAGCACTTTTTAGGAAAGCTGTTTAATGGGGACATCATCATTTTCTTGATGATTTCAATACTCTCAAATCTTGTTCAAAGAAGTTTTTTGCCAAAATTTGGGTAAAAACCTACTTAGAATTGTTATGGTCATTTCCGAGTATTCAAATAGTCAGTGGGTGATTGTAACGCACATGCTTACAAAATATCTGAAATGTTTCTGGCTTGTACACGGAAAACGGTCCTTCAGCGTACGTTTTACTTTCCACATATTCTTGGCCGTCCCTAAAACTGCTAAATCATACTAAAGTGTGTGAACGGGATAATACTTCCTATGCATACGTTTGTTTAAACATTTCATGAGGTTTTTTTGCTTAATATGGAACAGAATTTAATGTTTATTCTCTTGTCCACATCGGACGAAAAACGAAAAATTAACACTTACGTTTTAATGTGTGTTTCATGGCGCCCTTTAGTAGCAAGTTCCTACTTGCTGCTTAAGGACACCGACGTTGTTAGAAATAAGCAGATTAATGACTTTTCAAATACAAGCATTACATCATTCTTGCGATTTCCTGTTTACGTATATTACTCCAGTCCAGTACATAAATGCCCGAACCTTGCATATTGTTGTAATGGAATTTAGATATGTCACTCTGGATTTTAATGCATTTTAACTTTTAATCAATAACATTGCTTTCAAAACATGGAAAAAAATGAATTTATTGCAAAAATAAAATAAATAAGTGTGTTTAAAACTGTTTAAATATTGTTTTTTAATAAATGAAATAAACTTTTACATAAAAAATAAAATAAGCTTTTTAAGAAAAAAATATCAACCGACTTCAAAAAAGCGCTAAAAAGAATTAAATAATTCTTTAAAATTCTCTAATGACAAAACGTTATCCAATAAGCACACATCGGATATCAGGTACCGGCATAAAAAACGGTTAAATTTAATATGTATAATTTAATATCCACCAAACATAGATTTTAGAGATAATATTATTTTACAAGAGATGAATTGACATATTTATGATTTATTTTATGAATATATACATATAAAAAGTAATGAATTACTTTTTGAAGTTGGTGCCAAACAATCACAATCGATAATGATTATCCCCATTTTATTTATGGTACTAAGCATAATTTAGCTACAATTCTTAATAGACATCAAATAGTTTGGCACCAACTTCAAAAAGTAATTCATTACTTTTTATATGTATATATTCATAAAATAAATCATAAATATGTCAATTCATCTCTTGTAAAATAATATTATCTCTAAAATCTATGTTTGGTGGATATTAAATTATACATATTAAATTTAACCGTTTTTTATGCCGGTACCTGATATCCGATGTGTGCTTATTGGATAACGTTTTGTCATTAGAGAATTTTAAAGAATTATTTAATTCTTTTTAGCGCTTTTTTGAAGTCGGTTGATATTTTTTTCTTAAAAAGCTTATTTTATTTCCTACTTTTTAGTTATGCATACCGTAATACATAATTATGTGTACTGGCACACGATAGCTCTTTGCAATGCATTACTAATGCACGCACTTTGCTAAGTTCTGATGTATTCAGTTTACTTGTCACTGTTTGATTGTCAACTTTTCTGAAACCACTTACAATATCGGTTAGTATCGTTGTGAATCTTAAGAATTTCTTTGTATGGTAACTTTTTCAGACGAGATCTTCCACTTCGAAAAGCTACCGCATTTATGAAATCTTAGTCTGCATCGAATCCTACGGTCATCGAAAGTGGGTATCAAAAGGTGACAATCCATCAAGTAAAGTTCCTTACACATAAGAGCGCGACATAGTGCTTCCATATATGAGCACCTAGCAAAATGACTTCATATATTAATGTATAGTAAAATGCTTTTCTAGTGTAGTCAGTCAAAATTACTCCCCCTTCACTCAGAAAAAGTAAAAAGAAAGATTTTAGCAAAAATCGCACTATGCTTCAATCGATAAACAGCAACAATCTAATACCTATACAGGCAGTAATGGCATCGGAAATGAGCAGTGTCGATTCGACGAGGAATCTGAAACTCATAACCAATACCTGGCTGCCTCTATAAGAGAGTGACAGCATTTGATTCCCAAATATTTTTTTACAGACGCTTTTGTCCCAACTACACTGTTAAAAATTTGAAACTTTTGCTGTACACTGTTAAAAATCTGCTGCATTTTTTTGCTACGCACTCCAGCGCTTGTATAGAAAACGGTTACTTGACTGTATTAAGGAGCATTCTCATAGGTCGCAGTAGAGACATTATATACAAGCGGCGGAGTGCGTTGCAACAAAATGCAGCAGATTTTTAAAAGTGTATTATCACTTCACCGCTTATATAGAAAACGATTAGTTAAATGCATTATGAAGAATTCTCATTGATAAAAATAAAGATATTCTATAAAAGCGATGGAGTGACGATGCAGCAAAAGTTGCAAATTTTTAACAGTGCATAGCATTGCCAGGCATTTTTTTTTATTATGGAATTTGATGATGATTTCCTGGAAGAATTCGATTGTACTCGTATGAGAAGGTAACAAGATTGACGAAAATTGCCCGCTAAACAAGATGCTTGGTGACTCGTTTTTGTCCAGAATCGTTTCAACCAATTATATACTGTGCTACATGTGTCGTCATATTCATATCGAGGAATCCTACACTGTAAAAAATTTGACACTTTTGCTATATCATCACTCTATTGCTTTTATAGAAAACGATTACTTCACCCAATTACGAAGCATTCTCATGGGTCAAAAGAGAGATATTCTACAAAAGCAGGGGAGTGACGATGGAGCAAAAGGGTCACATTTTTTACAGTGACACTGTAATCGGAAATGAGCGGTGGCGTATTCGAGGAGGAATCTGAAACTCATTACCTATACCTGGCTGCCTCTATAAGAGAGTGACAGCATTTTATTCCCAAATATTTCTTTTACAGACGCTTTTGTCCCCATTACACTACAAAAACTTTGAGCCTTTTGCTGCATCATCAGTCCACCGCTTTTATAGTAAACGATTACTTTACTGTGTTATGGAGCATTCTTATTGGTCATAAAAGACATATTCTATAAAAGCTGTGGTGTGACGCTGCAGCAAATGGGTAAATTTTTAACAATGTATCACGGAGCATTCTCATGGGTCAAAGGAGAGATATTCTATAAAAGCGGGGGAGTGACGATACAACAAAAGGATCAAAATTTTTACAGTGTACACTGTAAAAAATTTGGCCCTTTTGCTGCATCGTCAATCCACCGCTTTTATAGAAATCAATTACTTCAACCTATCGTGGAGAATTCTCATGGGTCAAGAGAGAGATATTCTATAAAAGCGGGGGAGTAATTATGCAGCAAAAGGGTCAATTTTTTTTACAGTGTACACTGTTAATAAATGTGAACCTTGTCCAGTTAGGATTTCACACTTTGAAAAGATCGTGTGTCTATGTAAGTGTAACTTAAAAACATGAAAAATGAACGTTTCTAATTGGTCGATTGCTTCGAAAAGATATTGAATTTTAATGTTTTAATTTTTTAAAAAGTTCTTATCAACAGATTTTTATGAAATTTGAATGGGACCACATGGGCCCCATACGCTTTCAAACAAAAAAAGAATTATCAAAATCGGTTCATATTTACGAAAGTTATGCGTGAACAACAAATACATACAGGTCGAAATCATAACCTCCTCCTTGAAGTCGGTTAAAAATCCTTTTAATAATATTTGAAAATATTGAGATTTTTAATAGGTCTAAGCTTTAACTTCTTTAAAAAAAGAATTCAAAGAAGAATTATATGTCTTTGAAATTTTTAATGAAAATTATAGTAAATTTATAACTTTATCTCAATATAATATAAAAGATTCATGAATAAAGATTTTTGAAGTATTGTAACTTTATTACATCTCTTTATACATGTTATTGAAAATCTATCTAATAAAGAAGCTAAATGAATATTACACTCTGGCGCTAGTTAAGATGGTATATGATTAAATACGTTCGATAAACATAACCTACTCATTATTAAGGAAATTTGGCAGAAAACAGATTCCCGATACGCATATAATCAATGTTTACTTTAAGCAAAATGCTTCATGGTTCATTAATATTATAAATCGTATTCGAAACTAAATAGAACAGTCAATTGTGCGTTTTGTGAAACTATTTCAATCGAAATTTAAGAGCAGAAAAATATTCAAAATATTATTTTGTTATTATATATCTATGGAACACAATTAGTTAGATATAAGATATAAGTGGCTGTACTATAAATTGAATTGCGTTTATAGACGGAAAATTAATTTTATAATTTTGGACCACACACACATACACACACAAGATAAATCAATAAGTAAAATAAAAGAAAATACACTTACGAAAGGAAAAGAATATTCTGAAACGGAATGCAATCCGATCTAGAATACTTAAGATGTATGAAGAAGAAAATTGAAATTTTAGAGATTGAGAAATAAACAGCCTTATAAGGTAAAAATAAATGTGTTCAATGGGAAAGAATTAAATAATTTTAAAATGTATTAAATCTAATCAAACCATCCATGGGACTTGAAAAGCTTAAGGCTTCCAAAAATGCATTCTCAGAGAGAATAATAATTGTAGGTATCACAATATTAGTAAATACTTAAAATCAATTTCATTTTTCAATCAATTTCACGAATACAATACAATTTAAAAATAATAACAGGAAGGAACATAGTAAATAATAATATTATAATAAAAAAATAAAAAAGGATAATAAATAACACAGCAATAATAAATAACACAAATTTTCTTCTCATGCGAAGGATCTGTCCGTTATTAATATATGGTGTTGGGGTAAGTTTAACTCTTACTTTTACATACCATAATGCTCTCACTCAGTTTATCGACATGTATAATAAGTAGATTATATCTGCATTACTAGCTGTAGTTTAATCTGCATAATATTATTTATGAACTGGATAGGTTTTAATCATAAACTAAAATTCTATTAGCAGCACATTAATAATTGAATTATTATTAACTAATATAGCTACTAATACTATAAGCAGTGAAGTATTAATATTTTTTTTTCTTGTCTACATTTTTTAACATTTAACGCTTCAGCAATTAAATTCATAAATACTCTTACTATTTGAATATTTTATCAATATTTATCTAATTTAACTTTCTTGTATCATAATTTATAAATTATTCTCAGTTTGTAGCATTTTTAATTTTTCTTTTAAAATCAAATTTATAACATGACTAATTTTTTTTATTATTTACTCTTAAATAATAACACGCTAAACCTTTCTTATAACAACAACAATAACAATTTTAGATTTTTTTTCTTTCAAAATTAGAGAATGGACAGTTATATTTAACATAGCATATAAAGTAAATATAAATCAAAACTTGTGACATTCGATTCTTGTAAAAGAGTGTTAGATTCAGTAATTAAAAATGCCAATGTTTCATCTTGATTAAGGCTCTTTGTAAGTTACTTTGAATTATAATTCAAAGTAAATTACAAAGAACCTGGTGATAATGAAAATAAATTTAAATTTTTTTATCTATTTTTCACATAGATGGTTAATTTATCAGAATTCTTAAAGGAATATAGTACTACTGTATAAAAATACAACAATATCCGATTAGTTTTCTTAACTGAGGTTATATTAAGACAATAAATAACCATTAAGTATAAATGCCACATCCTTTCATCACAGAGGTCTCAGAAGAAGATTTAAGGATATCCTTATTTCGAACTTCTTAGAGGAAACATGAGATATTTGTACTTTAGAAACTGAATTCTTCGACGCTATAAAATTGTAGGTAAAATAAAACGTATAATATCGAATTCGATTTCATTGCTTAAATTTACATTTTTTCCCACGTTTAAAGTATAGCTGGAAAGAAAATACATTTTTTTACTTTCTGGAATTTCAGGCTGCTGCCTTAAATAATTGTTGAGATATAGGAGGATTTTCAAGAATATTCGACCCCCCGTTTTCCCCCTTAGAGGAGGTATTTAAAAAATCCTGTCTTGGTGCAAGCTTGCATCATAAAAAAATATATTTTCCCCAATTTTTATGTTTTTACTTTCAGTAGTTTGGGCTGTGCGTTGACAAACTGTTTTATATATGTATAGATTTATGTAAAGCAGGAACTTTTCCTATTTGATGTCATTGAAAAACTAAAAATACATATATATAAGGCATTTTTACAGCAAAAAAATGATAATTTTTGAAAATAAATTGACAACCGTTATTGAAAGAATCTATCATCCCGTTATAAATCCACTAGGAGCACTGAAGAAAAAGAAACTCTCAAAAATGAGTGTATCGCTGTACTCATACCGAATGAGATATGAAGAATCGAAAATTAATCTATAATTTCTCAAATTTCAAATGTCACTTGTTATCAAACACAAACAAAATTATTAATATATATATTTTTTACTATGTAATGATATATTGCATTCATCATCTTTTTTTTCTTTATTTGCGATGGTCTGGCCCAGCCATAGTCTGTAGGCATCGGCGGCCGGTTGCTTTTGGCCAGCACCTACTCAATACTTTGTGTCAAGTACATGTTGATTTGGTTCTGCGACCTTTTACATGATGTCCGAGAGACATAATTATTAATCCGTGTACGTAATCATAATAATTGGGCATGTGCATTAAAAGATTTTTCTGACCTTTCTTATTGTTTTATACATTTTACAGGGAAGACAAAAATTTTATCTCCTGTGTAAAACTGGCCAGGTTACGTCTATATCTCTCAAGCTATCATCTAAAAGTAAAATTAAAAGAGATATTTGAGGATTTATTCTAAGAAAGTCATAGTTTTGTTATAAATTTCGTTATAGACAAGATTAAAAAAAAATTATATAAATTTCTTTAACGTTATTTTTCTTAATATTAAAAAGTATCACAACAAATTGGTAGAAAATAATGAAACAAATAATTAAACACAAAGCAAAATAAAAAAAAAAATGAAACATAACATAAAACTAAATGAGAAATAATGAAATAAATATAAGCCTGTACGTTCTAAAAATAAAATTTCAACATTTATTTTGCCAACACTGCAAAAATACATAAAAAATAAAGTTAGATGCAACACATTGCTAATGTAATAGAAAATTTTTAATTTTAGAGCAAAATGTAAGTAAACGGAAAAATTATTTCCCTCTTAGAGATGTTTTTGTTTTCATGTAACATTTCAAAAAAGGTATATTTCATGCAACATTCTTAAAAAAAATAATTAACCCGTGGTTAGTCGCGCATCGGTCTTTTCGCCGCTCGAATTCTTTGTCTTCTGATTTACCCATCTCCCCTTAAACTTACAATGGTGAAACGCCGTGTAACTGACCTTCACTGTTCGACCTTCTGTCTATAGATATTGCAAGTCATTCCTGTGTTTTCTCATGATTTTATTACTTTTTAAAGTTGAATTCGGTCTGAATGACCGCGATGCGAGCAGTGACGTTGCTCGAGTTTTTTCTCCCTAACATTCATTCTTCCCACTACCCCGAAATTCTCAGAAGAGGGTTTTCTGGGAATCGCAGAGTCCCTCCGTTTCTTCTCCCTCCCTATTTTTTTTCTCTTTCTGCTTTATTGCTGGAGTGTGATTATTTTCCCAATGCCTTTTAAAAAAATTCTAACTGTTCAAGAAGTTTTAACAATTTTTGATAATTTAGAAATGAGCTGTATTAACGATGAAGCCGTTACATCAAAAGAATTAAATAATGTAGTTCTAAACAGAAGAGAAAAGTGATAATCAAAAGTTGAAAAATTATGAAAGAAAAAATAAATGCTCTGTATCGCCGTCCCTTTTTTTCTTTCTTGTTAGGATAATATTAGAAAGTAAGGAAAAAATCTACCAAGAACAAATGTATGACTTAGAAAAGATAATATTGTTTGTCAAACACCAGGAGTACGCGACAGCGCAAAACATGCATTGATAATATTTGTTGCCTGAAAACTGTTTTTAATGATTCTGTTCTAGAGAAAATTGTGAACTGTACAAATATATCAATATAAACTCAACGACCTATTTTTTTTAATATAATGTGTAAGAATATGCAAAGAAAAGTAAAAAAAAAAGACAGCTTACTTTTTTTTGTGAATATTGCGCGAATAAATTTCAAGTTATTTTTCCGAAAAATACGCATAAAATGGTTGTGTTTAATTTAATAAAGGACCATAGAAATGAAAAAAAGTTGTTTGATCTGCGAAAACTGAAAGATGTAGTTTTTGAACAATAAAGCAGAAAAGGGAACAGAACAATTTTGTCAACACTGTACTTTGTATATCTATAAAGAAAATACTTATAATTTATTTGTCGAGTGTGCTACATAATACGAATTTTCTAATGTAGATTAGAACGTATGCAAGTAAAAAACTTTTTTCTTTTTTTTTCTTTTTTTTATAATTCAAGTAATGTTTATAAAATACAAGAAATGGATAACTACTTTTCTAAAATGTATATATTTTAAAAATGTTTGTTGTCAATAAAAATACACCTTATTTAACAACGCCAAAACAACGCCCCTATTTTTTTTCTTAAAAAAAAGAAAAAGAAAACAAACAAACAAACAAACAAAAAAAGAATTTAAAGAGTGCCTAGTTCTGAAAGTAATAAAGTTAACTTTCTTGGCATTTAATTTCACAAATCCTTATTCGTTACTAATGTTTTTCTTTCCAAAAGCGAAATTCATTGAAAATAAATTATATTTTGAAAAATATTGTATTTAATTACAAAATAATATTTATTTACATTAAATATTGCATCTTTTTGATAGTGATTGTCGCCTAAAAATGAAACATTATCAAAATCAATGTTGACAGTTTCCCCCCCCAAAAAACTGATTTATGTATATCAAATTTAATAACTACATATGAAAATTTATTCAAAATTTATTCTTTTTTATTTAGCTATTTATTGCATCTTTATAATTTCAGTTTCATTGCATAATATTTTTACCGTTTTTCAAATTTTGAAAAAAAAAATTATTAATACATTTATTATTTCCTTTCTTTTTTAATATTATTCATATATTTTCATTTGTTGCATATATTTTTTTCATTAAAAAAAAAGTACTAAATTATCAAATCTGTAAAGTTGCACATTTCAAAAACGAATCAACGAAAAGAAAAAATAGTTAAAATAAAATAAAGAAATGAAAAGTAGCTACTGCTTTTATGTTACTAATTATGAAGAAAGGTTAATTTATCTGCTTTTTTATATCTATATAGATATGGTAATAAAAAAAATAAGATATTTTTTTCAACATTAATTGGCCCCTAGTGTCAGACCACCGTCATAACCCAAGATAAGATAACCAACCTGAGTGCGTTGCTGTCTTTTGAAAAAAAAAATCTGTATCACGATTTCAATGTTATAACTGATAGTACCTTTTAATTCGTTATTCATTGTATCTTTGCAATTTAAGTCAGAGTAGATAGTAATTCTTATCTTTTTTTAAAAACTTTGAAATAAAAAAGATGAAAAGAAGTTATTAAAAAATTATACATACACACACATATATATATATAATTACTGTATTATAAAACCTCTAAAGTTTACATGCTAAAAAGAATCAAGGGAAAGAAAAAATATGAAAAGTAGCTCCTGTTTTTATGTTAATAATTTAATAAAAGGTTATTTCATCTTCTTTTCTTATATCTACATCGAAATCGTAAGACAAATTATATTTGAGATGTATTTTTTCAACTTCAGTTGGTTCCTAGTACCAGACCACCGTCAAAAGTAAACTAACATCATTGCTGTCCTTTCAAAAAATATGTATCAAATTCAAATTTTCAAACAAAAAAAAAATAAAAACTGAAAATATTTTTTAATTTATTATTCATTGTATCTTTAGAAAATCAGTCAGATTATATAATAACTTTTATCATTTTTACAAATTATGAAAAAAAAAATAAAATAAATAATTTAATGCAATTTAATAAATTTTACTTAAAGGTTAACCAAATATATACTTAACGAAATTGCGTATTAATCGTTATAACATATATCTTTCCGCATTCCAGCAATACTTTCCCCTTGAATTCTCTGTTTTCGATCTTCTAGGAATAACGGCAACTTTTCTCTCTTTCTTCGGCCAAAAGGGAACGCGGCGAATAGACCGAGCGCGACTAATCACGTTCGAAAAAAAGCTGCGACTACTCCCGGGTTAAATCTCATAAAGTAACCTAAAAAGTCCGACTATTACCCAGCAAAGAAAGAAAAAGTTGCTCATCAGTTGGAAAAAAGATGGCAGCCAGCTGTGCCAACGGCGGTAAAGTGCAGTGGAGCCATTACTTAAACCAGTACAAAAGTATCAGTGCAAAATACAGCTGGTCATCAGTGATGGCCAACAACAAGCCAGCATTTGTATGCCATCACATCACTTCAATCCATCAGTTTTCCTGCAGTGCTAGAACCTATCCTACAGCAATTTCTTTGCGGGTCTAGCACTTTTAATCCAGTATCATCACATATCCTACAGCGTTTATGCAGTGGCAAACCATCAGACACTTTTTTTTTCTATGAGCAGATACCCACCCAGCACTTTTACAATAATTTCTTATAAAAAGTTATTACAAAATTCTAGATCGTTTTTCTATAAGTTAGTTCAATCGAATGCAGTGTATAGAAACAATGTAATATAAGGACACATTCCAATATATTTAGAAACCGCCAACATGCAGGGGACCCTCCCGAGTACTAAACTCGTTCGATGCTGTTTGGATTTAGTGATCGGAGGAGCATTGATACCCTCAGTATATGCTATGGCTTTTTACTCTTGGATTGTTCTTATTAGATTTTTTAAGTTTGTTTATTTGCGATTTGACTTCCTAATCTTTAAAGCCATATAGAAATCGTATATATTTTATACGCTGATTTTCAAATGTGTGAATTATGAAAACTGAAATTTAGAAAAACAAATTTAAGAATAATAATAAAAAAAAACCGTTAAGTAAAGAATATTTTTATTGTTTTACTGATTTTTTTATTATAAATGTTTGTTATTGTTCTTGATCACAATCTCAACGTACGTAATGGTCGCTAATAAAACATTAAAAATTCCAGACTGAAATTACAAATACCCAGAATGATGAATTCTGAAACACTCAATGTCTTCGATATTCACAATGCCACTATTGTAAAGGTTTCCTGCAATAATAATGCAAAAGTTCGTGTACTTCCATCGTGTGGTGGGCCAGGGTATGGGATAAAACGAAGGCCCATCAGAATTTTATCTAATGATTTCCAACAGCAAAGTTGATTGAAGGTTTCCAGCAGGGGTTATGCAGTAGTAGACCATTAGCCATCACTTTTCCTTTATTGTCAGCACCTATCTTGCTGCTGGAGAATTGAGCTGCTGGAGCAATTTTTTCTTTGCTGGGTAATTACATATTTTTCATCGATTCGGATGAGAAAGTATCGGTTAGGCCAGAAAATTTTTGTAATAATTGTTTAATTCAAAAAATACACAAACATTAAAATTTCACATCATGTGCTTTATTATTTAAAAAATCTTTAAAATGAAAAAAAAAAAAAACTTAAAACCCCGAATACATAAAAATATGTCTAAATCGATCCAGATGTCATCCTAGCCCCAAGTTTAATATTATCCAATGTTATTTACTCAATTACTTTCAGATATGGTATAGCTTTCATCGGGATAACATACGAATTGTTGCTGTTAAATCCATATGCTTTCCAAATTTTGTATCTTGATAGCATATAAATTTTGCTTCCTCTAAATTAAATCTCTATATTGATCTTCTAATTAAGTTTTTGACAGCTGCTGGCAAATAGTATTTTTGAGATTCTTAATGTTAATTAATACGATCATTAGATTTACAAGAAATAATTCCTTTTTGTATTCAAGATAAATATTTTTTCCGGTTTTCAGCGAAATCATGCATTGACCAAAAAGCTATCTAAAGAGGTTTTACCCTTCATATTTGTCTATATACACAATAACCAAAATGTTATCTCCAGAATTACACAAGTTCATTTTTTGCTCAATTATTATCTTCATAATTTACTCAAGGCGCTTTTCACTGAATGTTATCATACTCTATAGTACTGATAGTCCAGACGTTAGTTCTCGTGTTGCAAAATGTTCTTCCATGATGCGTAATGATTAAAAGTTCATCAATATTCCTTTTCCTCCGAAAATACTACATCTGCCCGAACTCTAACTTGTGTTAATATAGTTGGATGTCTCTTTGATTAATATGTGTTATTGAGATTAATTATAAAATGTTCGGTACCAAAAATAAATTACATGACTTTCACAGTTTATTTACAGAGCCATTCAAAAGTATTCCTTTACATTATGGTCCATGTAGAAATGTAGTATTAATAAGAATATGTTGCATTTATAATCGTCATCAGATCTGCCCGTCTATCCGCATCAAACACTGTAAATCTAGATGTAAATTTTTCCATTTTTCATTTTTGGATGAAAAATGTCCTGGCCAGGATTCGAACCAGGGAAGTATTGGCTGAACCGCCAATGCTCTACCAACTGAGCTATCCCGGACACGAATAATGGAGGACTATTTCACCCAATTAACCTCAACGATCACTTAATCTGGTCTTATACTCTGGATCAGTTCAACAGAATAAATCGAAGGTCAATATACGGAACTGCAGAAAATCGCTACATACGAAATTACATTAGATTAATTTTAAACACGATTATTCAATCGGTAAATCAATTACATATGTAAATTTTTCCATTTTTCATTTTTAGGTGAAAAAAGTCCGGGCCAGGATTCGAACCAGAAATGTATTGGCTGAACCGCCAATGCTCTACCAACTGAGCTATCCAGGACACGAATATTGGAGGTCTATTTCACCCAATTAACCTCAACGATCACTTAACCTGGTCTAATACTCTGGATCAGTTCAACGGAATAAATCAAAGGTCAATATACGAAACTGCAGAAAATCTCTACATACGAAATTACATTAGATTAATTTTAAACACAAATATCCAATCTGTAAATCAATTACAGATGTAAAATTTTCCATTTTTCATATTCATCTACTCAACCAAATGACTATAAATGTTACTTATATAACCGTTGACTGATTATATAAGACTGATATAAGATTGATGATATAAGATTATATAGATGACAGAAAAATTCATTTTTTTTTTAAATCAGTACTTTACCGGACTCGTAATATAGGTTTGCAAATAGGGATATAAAAGTACTAATTCCCTTAAAACATCAATTTAACTAACATAGTAATATAAATTTACGCAATAACAAATTTAAGGTCTTTAACCTTTACGCAGGTTCTCGCTCACTGTCTACCTGAGAATACATGTAGGTTTGCAAATAGGGATATAAAAGTACTAATCCCCTTAAAACATCAATTTAACTACCATAGTAATATAAATTTACGCAATAACAAATTTAAGGTCTTTAACCTTTACGCAGGTTCTGGCTCAGTGTCTACCTGAGAATACATGTATTCCACGACAGATGCTGTCACAGCCCCTCTGTAAATCGAAAATTAACTGACAAATAAAAGATAATAGTGAAAGCTGTCTTCATTCTACTAAATACTCAGATAAACTCTATAGTTTTCGTATTACTAAATGTAAGATAAGTAATCGCATCGAATTTTGCATTCATGCACTTTTGCATAATAATTTACTAGCTATTACGTCAAAATCTCAATAATTATGAAACTTGTTATAGTTCGAACGCATCTCATTTGTGACATTTTACTACAATATACAATTTCTTTTATTTAATAACAGCCTTAACCTCTTCAAACCTGAGCATAAAATAACTCTACAAATATATATTTATTGCTTTTGCATACACAAAATGACACCATAGATGACAGAAAAAGTCATTTTTTTAAAATCAGTACTTTACCCGACTCGTAATATAGGTTTACAAATAGGGATATAAAAGTACTAATCCCCTTAAAACATCAATTTAACTAACATAGTAATATAAATTTACGCAATAACAAAATTAAAGTCTTTAACCTTTACGTAGGTTCTCGCTCAGTGTCTACCTGAGAGATGCTGTCACAGCCCCTCTGAATGAAGAAAATTAACCGCAAATCTTCAAAATTTTTTACTGTAAAGCATTTAAATTAAATAGTCATAAATATTTCTTACTTTTTTGCCCACAATGTCTTGAAGATATTTTCGAAACTCGGATGAAATAATATTTATTTTATGAGGTAATATTCATTAGTGACTGACGTTTATTGGTTTCGTTTTAAAGCAAAAAGCATTCAGTTGTATAGAAGTAAAGTAAAAATGCAAAAAAAGCAAACAGTTTAGTTTTAATGAGGAAAAGAATAGAGATACACCTTTGTGTACCTCAGGTCTAAAAGGTGATTTTTAAGATACGGTTTTCTGCAATAGTCTATTTACAAATTTTAAAATTTTAAAGTTTCATTTTGAAAAATTTTATGAAGGTAGAAATAGAATTTGTATAAGAGTAGATTAATAAATAATGTTGAAGTTTTTATACTTTCTATGTTTCTTAATAAAAATGTACAGCTTGGCACATTTTTAGTATAATTTTGTATAATTTATAAATTCTAACCGTGTTTAACTGAAATTATAATTCACAACTATTTTACAAAAACGAAATTTGGACATTAAATGCCGAATAATTAATTAGGATGAATAGAATTTGTTAAATTAAGTTGTATTTGTAAAGCAAACTTAGAACAATGAAATTTTGATTAGACATAAAAAGTTATTCATGAAGCGTTCTTTATTAGATCATTTTAAATATATTATTTTACTGTGTAATTCTAAACGGATATAAACTAAAAAGGTTTTTCTTTTGTAGAGAAAAAATAGAATAATTAATTTTTCTAGCACAAACCGTGTTTCTTCCTTAAATATTTCTCTCCATTTTTTAAGTGATCGTATTTAAAATGTTGTTTCTACGACATTTTTAACAGTAGATGATACAATAGTCCACAAAAACTATGTTTATTGGATATTAGATAAAGGAATTTCTGTATAACAAAAATTTCTAAAAGATGCATTCAACGATAATAACTAAAAATACTTTTTGAATATAGTTAAAATTGTTTCCAATGCGATATACAAGTGTTAGTACATATAGCAATGTTTTGAACACATATTTATCTGTAAAATATAACGTTTTCATATGTTTCATAAAAAATAGTAGTGATTTCTAACTTTAATTTTAAAGAAGCTGAAATATTTTAAACAATTATATGTAAAAAAAAAGCAATTATTTATTTTTAAATTAAGGAACACCAAATTACAAAAAAAATTATATTAATGCTGAATGAATTGAAATATCAATTCTATTTTCATAAAAAATATAAAATAAATAAATATCAAAAATATATTCTGAAAAATGTCCTCAAATTTGAATTTATATAGAGGAGGAAAGGATAACTAGGATCAGGGTAAATGGGATCTGAGGACTTCAGGTGATAGTCTGTAACAAGTAAAGAAAAAGACCATGCATGAAGAGAAACTACAGTTCGAAATGTGCAAGTTTTTTTGCAATGTGATGTACGTATGTTCCAGCAGACGTAATCACTGTTTTCTCTAAGGACAAAGAGAAACACTGTCAATCAAAGTAAGAATGTTTTCGTTAAAAATTATTTTTCTTTCAATGTTAACCTTAAATTTTACATCTGACATTTATTTTTATTTCCAGTAAATTTGTGACTGACCCCTAATTTGCACCAAAAAATGAACTTCAACTTTAAGCAGCTATTGCTCGATCAGTTTTAATCGCAGAGGAATGGGACTTTTTTGTCCAACTTATTACAGTAGTGGTAAAAATTTACTAAATATTACTTATAGGATCGGGGACCGTATAAAACTTTATTTTTCGTAATTTTTTAATAAAAATTTATTTTTACCTAAATCGCTTAAAAAACAATTCTTTATCATTTTTAAAGCATTTTTGCAATTGGAACAATATGTCTATAACTAACGGTTTAAAAATTAGCCATTGGCCACCGTTGAGAGTGGACATAATGTATAAGCATTATTAGCCTCCGATGCTATTTCTTTCAGATAAGCTAAAAAATGTGGTGTCATCAGCCCTGAATTTTCTACTCAACCGATTTTGATAGTTATTTTTTTAAATGGAAGCTATTTATTTGTAGTTGTGCCCATTTTAGTTATTTTTTTTATTTATTTCCATTTTTATATTTTATTTTTAATTTTAAATGCTTTTTACGATATTTCTTCAAAATGGTGGCAACTCAGTTTAGCTTTTCTCTCGATAATAAAAATTTATTTTCCAAAATGATTGCGTATAATTATGCACTAATTGAGGTAAAAAAATATATATTTACTGAGGAATAATATTATTAATATAAATAAAATAACAGAAAATAATTTATGATAAAAAATAATGTCTATAGCAAAATAAGAAAAATTCCAAATGAGGAAAATGATGTCATTCAGCAACCAGATAAATGGTAATTACAATATTAGTACGGATGGCTTTTTCATATAACTAATAGCAGTAACTTAAAAAAAAAGATTTTGTGAGAAAATTTGAAGAGAAAATGACGTCACTATTTAAAACACCACATTTTTACTCATAACGATATTAGGTAATATTCTGATATCCCGTCGACCAATTTCGCCAAATTAGAAAATCGCCAAACTAATAGCCAAATTATACATATTGACATAATTTTTATTTTAAATAACGAAAAAACAAATAATATTAATAATAAATAGAATATTGATAAAAATATTAATAAAAAGTCGAAATAAAAATCACTTAATGACATTTTAAACACATGAATCGTATTTAATGTCATTGAATGTGACATTCACGATCATCTATTATTGGCATTTAATCATAGTTTGGCGATAATTTTTTGGTCGATGGGATAACCTAGTAGCACCCGATATTACATTTCAATATTTCTTTTCATTATAGACACTGAGATTGAGATTTTACTCTCAGAAGACTTCAGTTAGTGAAAATAATGTCACAGTAAAAATAAAATTAGTTTTTTTTTTTTTTTTTTTTTTTTTTTTTTTTAAATAAAACTATTGTTCTGTGAGTGCATATAAAATAAAATTTCTTGATTTCGCCGGCACTGAGATTACAATTTTAACTGAAGATGTGCGAATATTTGCATGCAAAATTGTAACTGGCAAATTTGACATTTAGTTTATATATATATTTATTATATATTGATTCAATAATCTAATTACTTTTGCTTTTTTTAAAAATCAAACCGATCGGGTCTTTTAAACATTTCATTTGTCGAATTTGACGGGATTCCACTCGTTTTATTCTTAAAATGCATTTCCTTTTTCTCAGAGTCTATAAAAAAGCGTTTAAACTAAAGAAAAAATCCGTTTTTGATGAATCTAGTCAATGAAGAAGTAGCACGTCAAATTGTATCTTTTTATTATTCCTCAATTCCAATGTCTCACAGAGAAATTGCTATTCAATTTGGTATTTCACGCCGTTCTGTTTGCTATTATATTGATAAACACAAGAAAAATGAAGTTAGATCATTGTAATTTAAATGGGGTCGCCCTTCTAAAAAATCTCTACCGATTTTTTTTTCTAATCGGAGGCGAAAATTACTTCTGCAATGGCAGAATCTACATTCAACTTGTTTTACAATTTATTTTGAATTTATTCCAAATTTTAGTCTTGACCGTATTTTTTAGGCTTTATTAGGCCTCAAAACTGTTAATATAAGTGAAGTTTTCCTCCTTCGCAAAATATGAGCCTGGACTTTCTTTTTTAACCTATTGCTTGCAATTCATGTTATTAAGAAAGAAAAAACTGGTTATTTCATGATACAATAGGGATATTAATTCCCAACAGATAATTTTGAATTTGATTTTGTTTTCTAGGCAGAATACAAAATGTATAAATATTTAAAAAAACCCTCTTAGAAAACGTTTTTTACCCTCACAGCATGCATATTCACAGTGACGTCACAATGACGTCACTGTGAGTCACTTTGGTCACATCACATCTGTGACGAAAATGCCACCACTCAGTGACGTCACAATGTGACTAAGATGTGACTTTCTAAAAAAATTTCACAGATCGTCACAATGTTAATGTCAATCACAAATGACACACTTTTCACAAATTGGTTACATTGTGACGTCGCAAAGTGGTCACAATGTGACGTCACAAAAAAGCTCTAAAACGGCCATAACGACTTCACATTTTAGTCACTGTGACTTCACATCGACGTCACGTGACGTCACATCGACAATCGATGGTCACAAAGTCACAATGTGACTTCACAACGACGTTGCAGTGATGTCACCATGTCTTACGGGTATTGTTCACTTATCTCTGACAGAATATTTGTATTTGTAGAAACAAAAATATCTTACTGTACAGCCATATCCGATACCTTTCAATTCCAATTATCCATGAGTGCATCTTGTAGGGCATGTTAGAAAAAATATCACTGATTCTATTTACACAGTGGAATGACGTAATCGAGATCAAATGACGTAAAATAGTTTTTCTTGTATACATAGCCAATAAGTTACTGTAGCAAATCCTATATGTGTTTGAATAAAAAAAAAATAAATAAAACCAAGGCGTGAAAACGAGTTATTATGCAAGGACACTTTATACACTAAATGGCCATTAATGACGGAAAATTTAAATTTTAGACATTTTGTCGAACAATTACAAATATATTTTTTGAATTCTTCTGAAACATCAGGATTATAAAGATGATGTTTGACTTCTTATCATCAACGTTAATTTCATAAGAAACAAAATTAAGTGGCCGACAAAAATCAAAGAAAGATAATAATATTTGCCATCAGCTTCTACATTAAAATGCATGAAAAGCTCTATCGCTGTAGAACAAAGGTATGTTGATACAGTACAACATAATCACTGATTTATATAAGTTTAGCACAATAATTAATAGAAATATAGCGATTTTTTTAAGTTAAAAAATTTCCTGCATGTTTTAGCTTATATTATAAGTAGACCGGAGGCGGAGACACAAATGACTACGTCATTGAGTTTCGAGTCGAAATCATAATTTAGGATAGGATTACTAGGTGTAGATTAAAGAATGACCAGTCTGCTTCCATAATTCTTGGTATGATATGTGCAATATTGGATGCCGACTGGCTATTTTAGCGTCACTATCACTTCATCCAGTTACGAAAATAAATTGGTGACAAATTAAAGGTAAAGTAAATGTTTTAAGAATATTTTGGTCTGCATGCATATATCCTGGTAGAAACTCTCTATAGACTAATATTTATAACATAATGTTTTAAAGTTCATGATGTTCAATTCAAACCCCATAAACATAATATTTTGCATTATATTAAAATATTATTATGTTTATAGGATTTAAATTGTACAATATGACGTAATTTTTTATTATAAAATTTAGTCTTCCGAGTGTTTCTACCAGGTATGCGAAGGCAAACCAAAATATTTTTATATAGTTTATTTTACCTTTAATTTGACACGAATTTGATAACGTAATTCGATGACGTAATAGTGATGTCAAAATGACGAGTTGGCGCCCACTGCTGTTCTTATCATGCCAAGAAATGCCAAGACAGACCAGTCATTCCTTAATGCACACCTAAGAATCTTATTCTACATCGTGTTTACAAGCCGTAATTCGATGGTGTGATGATACCGACAAAACGGGAAATTGGCAATCCGCTCTGCTCTTCTCGTACCAAGTTATAACGAGACAGACTGAAATATTTCTGTTGTAGTAGGCTGTATCTCTAAATTACTAAAATTTTAAGCCGTAACTCGTTGACGTGAAATTGCTGTTAAAATAAGGGTTTGACTCATTTTTCATCTTGCTTTGTACCAAGTTATGCCGAATCAGTCTTTTTCTCGCTTATTGTTAATAAACTTTTCCTTAACAATTAATTCACCTTGAAAATCGATTCTGAAGTAATATAGTTCAAAATATTATTTTTATAGGGTTACATTATGATGTCATTGTAAGTTATAAAGATTAGTATGTCGAAGGTTTTTACCAGAATATGCCATGGAAGACCAAAATATTCTTAAAGTTCTTTATTTTACCTTTAATTTGGCACCAATTTCATCTCGTACCTCGATGACGTGATAGTGACGCCAACATGGCGAGTTGGTGCCAGCTGCTGTTCATATTGTACAAACCAGTCATTCCTTAATATTCATCTAATAATATCTTCCTACATAACGAATTCATCCCGTAACTCGATGATGTAGTCATTAGTGTCTCGCCGCCCACAAAGGTTTTCAACAAACTATAACGCCAGTTTTAATAAAGTTGGCAATAAGTAGTAGAGACGAGATAGTTTAATTGGAATATAAATATATTAAATATTTTTTTCTTAGTATTGAGAAGTTGTATAAAATTATTTTTATCTGCGAACGTATGAACTATAACAATGTTTAGATGCGTTTAGAGAAAACTAAAGTTCAGCTCACTCTTATCGTCGATTTCATTCATGATATTTGACTGGATTTTTTTCTTTTCTTTTTTTTTTTTTTTGAGTTTCTGTTTAGAGTTGACTATGAAATTATGTAAAAAGATCACTGTTATAATTAGCGCGTGCACAGATAAAAACTATTTTATACAACTACTCATATTTCATAAAACATTAAATATTTTTCTGTTTCAATTACACTATCTTGTTTCTTTTGGCATTTTTTTAAATTTTTCTGAAACTAGCATTAAACTTGGCTGAAAACCCCACATGACATAAACAAAAGATATGCCAGAATTTCTTGAACTTTTCAATAAAGTTGCTGTATATTTCCATAAATATATATTTTATTTTTACAAACATCAGTGAATATGTTTACAGAACCCACATATAAGTGTACTTTAATGTGCAGTGTGATACCAAATAGTAATATTTTTCTTTGATTTTTTGCTGGCTTGACATTGTAAATCTTATCCAATGGTCGTTGAAAAATAGGAAGTCAAGCATAATGTTTATAATCTTGAAATTCCACAAGAATCCGACAAGTATATTTTTTAAATATTTGACAAAATGTCTGAGATTGAAAGTGTCTGGTCATTAATGGCCATATAGTGCAAATATATATGTACTAAAATCAGCTTGCTCGGAAAACATCGCGATAAAAATACTGTCTTCAAACACACGAAAAAGATGGGGATGGTAGTATTTCGGCGGAAATTGTAAATGTTTAAAAAAACAGATAAAGAGGATAGAAACAGAGAGAGGTTTTGTGAAAATCCCTCCCATAAAATCTGTATCTTCTTAGTTATTCTACATATTAAATCAGTTTCAAGTTATTATTACTTCTAGGAAAAGGACCAACTAATTATATGTCACAGATTTTTGATCAAAATTATTAAAATGAGCTCAAGATGATAGGGTTTTTGAAAGGACAATTCAAAGCATCGTCAATTCTTAAGTTATCGAATTCAATTAAAGCTATTATAAATACCTTAATACTATCTACAACTTTTATATTGACAAGTTTTTTCATAGCAATAGCTCTTATTGCAAAAATAAATAAATAAATAGATACAAAATTACGAAACAATTTGGATGGTGATGAGGAAGGAAAAAAAATTCTTAATTTTGTCTATTCACAAGATATACAATCCGTTTTAATTTGTAATGCGTCTTTCTAATGTTAACTACAGATTCTATATTAACAAGTTTTTTATAAAACCAACTTTTACAACAACAATAAAAAATTAAATTAAAGTATAAGTTGAAGAAATTTTTTTGTATTAACTGATACTCTAATCCAAACTGTTCTTCTTCTGATTCATTTATAAACTTATTTTTGCTCTCAAACGTATCCAATTGTCAGGTTCCCTTATTCAGAAACTATGTAATGGGTCATATTAGTGGAGTTCTTCATAAAAGAAGAATAAATTTCAAAAAATGCTGTCAAAGTGGTCAAATTGAACCTAATTTGGTTTCTAAACGATAAGGCTGGAAATAAAAAAAAAATCTTCATGTTGGGAAAATTATTGTTTGTCAGTCAAGATTTTATTCACTAAACGAATTCGTAAAAATGTGGGTTACTTATAAATCTCTTCAATGTATCACATCATTAAGTTTCACATTTTTACTCTTAAAAATTTATTTGAAAGTGTGTCAATAATTTTCGAATTGTTGAGAGTAGGAATTTTTTTTAATGCAATCTTAATATAATTTTAATAAAATGGGTTTTTACAGAGAAACGAAATTAAAAACTCGCTAAAAGCGACCAAATAAAATTGGTAAATTTAATTTTATATTTAAATTGTTGTATTTACTCAAATCTTGATTTTATTTTGCTGGTGAAATTAATATTTAACTTCGAAATCTACTTCCGTCTGTACGCCGAACAAGCAGGGATTTTTTTTCTGTGTAACTCACTAAAAATTAATTATATATATATAGGTTAATTAAAATAAGCCTTGTAGTACAGATTTATTTTGATTATGTTAAATTTGATTTTTAAACACTTATTATTATTTACAATATACGTATGCTTCAAACCATTTTAATCACGTATTTAGAAATATTTGTCTAAGATGTATATAATACATTTGATTTAATAGAAATTTCACTTCATTAATTACCTTAAATCTATATTTCAAACATATGTAACAAATTTGTTTCACAATTCAAACAGATCCTTCTTTATATATGATTGATTAAAATTTTTAAATTTTGAAGTTACTATTTTCCATTTAGAAATTAAAATATTTAGTTTAAATATTTACATTCCAATTAAAATTTACTGAATTGAAGAATTCTAAAAGGGATTTTGGCTCGAAGCAAATTCTGATAGTTGAAAATTGAAAATCTATTTCGCAATAAAATTCCCCGATAGTGCATGTTTAAAATTATAAAATATAATCAATCTACTAATTCTGTTCATAAACTCTCTTAAGAAGGAAGTATGCGATGTTTATTCAGCTAGTTTATTCGATTTTAGATAATAAAGAAAACAACATACTTTTACTTTTACATTAAATTCGAGTAGAATTTTTCCAATTTGCTTTTGATAAATTACTATTGAAAGCCTTTTAAAATAATCAAACTTTATGAAATGATATCAAGAAATCAAGCAACGTGATTGAAATAAAGTAAAGATTGAAATGAAGAAAAGAAAAAAGCATATTTTTGGTTTTCTGCATTTGAGGATACAAAAGTTTCAAACTTATATAAATGGCACAAATCGCAATTATTTAATTAATTTCAAAATTCTTGAAGTAACATTTAATTATTTTTAATTCTTAGATTAAGATTTTTCTTTAACCCATTTTCGGCCAAAGGTTCGTATACGAAACATTTCGATAAATATTTTTTTTTAACACTCTGACACATTTTTTTCAAGAATTTTATTTTTCTTCTATTTTTTAAGGCTTTTGAAGACATCCATAAAATATTAGTAATTCAATTGGAGTAAACACTTTCTCTTAAAAAATTTTCAAAATACGCTAGAGTTTTAATTTGAAACGCCTTTGACAAATTCGACTTTTTAAAAATATATTATTATTCCAATTGAAATGAATTATATGCTTTTAAAATAGATTAAAGTTGCAAATTCTGTATATGAAATAAGAATAAAACAAAAGTCATAAAAATATTATTCATATTCATATTATTCATTATAAAAAATAATATTTTATATTATTATATAAAATATTATTTTTTATATAAAATATTATTTTTCATGCACGAATCTTTTTTTGTGTCTTAATGTATGTAATTTAAGCATATTTCAATAAAAATAATGCTACATTTTATAAAATTTCTGTGTTTGGCCTAAAATGGGTTAATTTGTAGAAATTCATTTCTAAATCTCACGTTGTGAACATTTATTTTTAATTTATTAATGACTTTTGAATAATACATAATGTATGTTGATGAATAAAAAATCACATTAATGTATATTTTAAGAAAACAGTAATATATTTGTTGCAATTTGAGAGAATGATATTATTCAAACCCCAACTTTGATAAGACATTAATTTATTGCATTTTTAATTGTTTTAAAATAAAAAATATCAGGTTAAAAAATAAAAAATCTGTAATAAAGTAAACAATTCTCTGAAACGAATTCAATTTCTGAATAGAAATATGCTTTTAATCGTATTTGTCATTATTAAACTTAAATTATGAACTGCAAATGGAAAAATTTATTTTAAAAATTGCTTTAAAAATTTAATATTAGATTTTTAAAAAAGATTTAATAATTTCATTGATAATTTTCGCCATTACATTGAAAGATAGTAATTACTAGTATTGTTGACCGATTGTCTTTGAAGAGATGTAATCTAAATGATTTAACGCCGCAATTTCTAAAAAAATTAATTTCATGTAGCAAATGTCATGTAGAAAACTATTTCGATGAATGGTGTTAAAAACCATTCGTAGCCTTTCTTCTCGATAAAAGTTCAACTCTAATATCTAATGTAGAAACAAAAAGAAAAACTACGAACCTTTCTTTTTAAGTTAACTGTTTACAGTTTTTTTTCTCTTAGAATATAATATCTCCATACATTCTGGCTTTAAAAATAATTTATATAATATTCTGAAATAGAAAAAATATGTAAAGAATCCATAGATGAATTTTACATTGATATGGATATTTTCTAGATAGGATAAGGCTTATGATTTATTAATATTGTAAATACCCAGCAAACACATACCTTTCGGCAATCGATCGGACCACAGCCGGCAGTGTCGGTTATGTGTCGGTATTTACACAGTAGTTTCGGTGAAGTTTCAGCAGCATGTCGGCAACTAAAACTTAAAAAACTGATTTTTCAGCTACCGATTATCGTAATAGGTCCTTTTATTGTTATATATCGGCAAACGATCTATAGTGGCACGTGATGCAAGACCGATATTTGATTTCTGATAGCGGCCCGATTAGATTTGTCAACATCGGTCCGAAGTTGAAATTTTTTATTTTAACCGGCATTTATTTATTTTTTATTTTTTCTAAATTTTATTTGAGTTTTGACAATAGAACTAATTTTCACGTAATTCATATAAAATTCTAATAGTCATAAATAGAAAAATTGTCAAAAATAGCCAATATTTATTTATTTTAATTCATTAAAAAAACTTAGAGTTATTTGAATCAGCAAAAAACATTTATTTTAGCTTAAATGTACCATTTTTTTATTCATAGAGTATGAAACAATTCTTTACATCATATTTCTACAGTTTAACTTTCTTTAAATAGGGAGATGAAATATTTTCTAATTACACTCTTAAAACGAGTGTGTGGATTAAATTGTAATTTATTAAATCGTTAATGAGGTGTTTTTGAAACGTTTTCCTCATGTTGATTTAAATGGGGAAGTTAAATTATTTACCTTGATTTAAATTGCTTAAAAACAAATCTTTCTCTCAAGGTGTCTTAACTCTTTAAGAGAAGCTGACTTTCAAATCGTGAAATGAGTGAATTTTGGCTCACCTTGAGTTAATTTTGTGGTTGAAATATTAAATGAATAAATTTCAGGATGTGAATTTAAAAACTCAGCTTATGAAGAAAATCAAAGGTTGGAGAATCTCGAATAACATCGATCTGCGTTCATTGGTTTTCACTCAAACCAAAAATTTACAAGGGCAGAAATAGACGATAAAACTACACTTTCTGCCGCTTATAGTACTTTTTCGATGCAAATTCACCAATAAAATACACTGATAATGAAAACACAATTTATTTTAATATTTATCTATTTATTTTTATTTGAATAATGTGAATTTGGAATCACGTGTCCTCATTTCAACTATAGGTTTTGATTTAAATTTCGCAAGAGAATTCGTTTCATATAAAAGTGAAATTTTGTACTAATCAATAAATTTGTTGATGCATATAGATTTGATATTTTGTTTTGTTCTATATTTTAAATCACCTTTCGAAAATCTTCTCTCTAGAGTCGCGCGTTATTTCATCATATTTTTTGAATGAAAATATAATAAATATTATCTTTTCTCTGCATGTTGTCTATTTATCTCTCTTGATAAAAGCGTTATCGTTGATGGGAAAATATTAATCTTGAAAGAATGTATTTTTATTCGGCTCTATGATGTCTCCGTTATGCAAACAGACGAAGAACAATATGAAACCGGGAAATTATCGATCGGTTCAAGCAATTCTGTTTTGTTTGCATTTACTTACCCCTCTAAGACTGATACTCTTTGTTTCGTATAAAGTGATTTTTTTTTCTTATTTGCAGTGTAGACATTGGAATTTTTTATCATTCAGTTATTAAAAATTTTTAATATTATAACAAAGAATAATAAATCTTATAAACAGTTTAAAAAATGTAAATATTATTTTGCATGCGTCTATGTTTGGTTTTATATTTGGAATGTGAATACACACAAGAAATACAATAAAATGAACTATGTTGCCTATCTTGATCAAATCTACTCTTTTAAACTCGTTTAGAATTAACTGTTATAGTTTCTTGATGAAATATAAGACATATAATATTTTTATCGATGCAAAATATTTAAGTAAATTAATAATTGATTAAGAGTGTAGAGTCGTCCTTCTGCCAATTACTAAAGATGAAAAATAACATTAGCACAAGCATGACCTGTCTCGTCCGCATAAAATTTCAAGAGTATATATAAATGTTTACAGCGCTATAAAATATTTACACAAATGAATATTTGATCGTAAGAGCAGAATCGGTCATGTGCCGAATCAGCGTTGCTGAAAATAATTAAAATTTTAAACGAAATTTTGCTTATCAAGTAATTTTTTCATCAAAAATTCATTTTTTTTTCAAGGACTTATTTTTTAAAATTTATTTTCCACTATGAATATCCAACGGATCAATTAGTTTGCTGAAAAGATTTAACAACAAATGATATAGCTGGACACTAGGTTTATGCGACAGCATGAAAAAACAACTTTGTACTTGTAAATTCAGATTCATTTGAATTCACTTGCATTTCACCTACATTTTTTTATATATACTACAAAATATACCTACATTTCGTTAAGCTTTAAAACACAACACAAAAGAAAATGTCCATAAAGAAATCGCCCATAATCAATATAGCTTTAGTGCAGTTCTATAAAAGAAGAGAAAGTTACAGAAGAATTTTTTTTACAGAGACGATATTAACTTGCACGCTACTAATTTATATGTATAGTTCAACACCGCCTCTATAAAAGGATTAGGCCTTGCCCGAAAAACAACGAGAGGCAGTTCGAATTTCTAGTTATACATTTCAAAATAATAGTGACATATGGCAATATAGTTATGTAATTATAAAAAATAAATTAAACTACACTTAATAATAATGCATATTTTCTCTAATTATGTTTAATTCTAGAAAGTATTACTTCTATTTTCAACTCTAATGATTTATTGTTTCATACAATTTAAAAAAATTGTGACATATTTATGTAAGTAAACATCATTAATTTTTATAATATTCTCTGATAATATTCGCTTATATGGTTTAAGTAATATGCATATTTTTAATTTGCAATATCTTTTCAATTATTTTAGTCACGTAAAAAAAAAAATAGAATTTTTTTTTAAGTTCATATGTATATTTTAGATAACATCATATTTTGTTTTGAAAACCACATTTTATTTTAAGTGTGTTTTACGGATAAAAGACAGGCCGTTGCCAGTATAAAACTCCAGGCTTTAATTGATAAAATTCTATAATACTAAACACAAATTGATTTTAAGAGCTATAACATGATAACAAAAGAAAAACAAACTCTACTTGCTCACTGCAGAAAAAAATGCATATTTGGAAAGCTTCCAAACAAATCAAAAAGCATATTTAGCAATAATGGAAAAAAATTAATTTATACTTATACTCATCCAACACTATTGCTGCCATCTATGTGTAATAAATTGATTTAATAACAATTTTATGTATTGTATGGTATTATATTGGCGACATTTGGCATCAGAATTTCAATATTATTCTAATAGTATTTTAGAAGAGTACATTAGATAAGTTGCTGCAAGGCAACGCACAACATTTAAGCGTTAAAATGATTTGTTAAAAATAAATGTATGCTTAAAACATACTATTTACAATAAATGTAATTTACAGCATGTCTAAAAGAAAGTTGCTGGCTGTGAGTTTGCATATCTACAAAATTAAAAACATAAAATTGTAACTTTAATTTCACACCAAATGTATTTTTTAATTTAATGATGTAAAATATCTAAAAAAAGCACTACTTCATTGTGACACTCTGTTAAATGGATAAAGTTATCACATGGAAGACATTTTCCATTTTAATATAGTGAACGAGTTCGTTTGAATGCTAATAATTATACACAGAAAAAATTCCACTGAATTGTGCATTGATTGCGAGTACTATTGCGAGTTTAATGAAAAAGTGACAACATTCGGTGGAAAAATCGAATTAATGTTATTTTCAA
The DNA here is from genome assembly GCA_964019185.1 of Maratus speculifer. Lineage (NCBI taxonomy): Eukaryota > Metazoa > Arthropoda > Arachnida > Araneae > Salticidae > Maratus > Maratus speculifer. The sequence goes on from OZ025292.1 coordinate 421,307,133, forward strand.
TTTAAGATCTTAAGGTTCTTGGAGCTTCTGTATCACGCCAGTTATTTCCATATAAATTTCTTCTAAATAGCCACTGTGAAGCAGTTTGCTACACTGATAAAAACTTGCTGCATTTTGCTGCAACGCACTCCCCTGCTTGTATAGAAAACGGTTACTTGGCCGTGAAATGGAGCTTTCTCATTGGTTGAAATAGAGATAGTATATACAAGCGGTGGAGTGCGTTGCAGCAAAATGCAGCAAATTTTTATCAGTGTACGGTAAGACCTGATCATTAAGCGGAAATTTTCGCAGCTGTTATGTTGTCAATAAAAGAGTAAAAACTACGCTGTTGCCTTACTATATCATGAAAATCTTCGAGTTTTTGAATTCATTCTATTGCCACCACCACCACGACCCGCAATAAAGACTGCATTAACATCCGGCAAAGGTGTCGGTATTCATCGAATTGAGTTCACGCATTCCTAAACATAGTTATAATGCATTTGATGGAGTGTTTACTACCAGAATTTCCACAACACAACGTATCTGTATTATACAGCGAAGAGAATAACTACATAAAATAGCATTATTATTGAAGAATTCATGAAACTGTTGAATTGCTTCTAAATAATTTCGAGCTGTTAGGATCACCAGGCTGATAATTTGTAATCAGAGGCTGCTTCCGTATATTTGCCCAGCGATCACTAAATACCAGTGTCGTTTATAAGCATAATAATTTTCCGTTTTTCTCATATTTGAGTATACTTTTGAACGGCCAGCGTTTTAAAGGATGGTAATAAACTGAAATATAATTTAATATTTCACAGGAAGCCACGTTTTATGATACCCCAGTACAAGTTCTTGTAACTGTTCATATAAATAGATAAATTTGCTTGACTAATGTTAACAGTTAATAGAGAAATCTTTTCAATAACTGTTTAATATAGGTATATGCCTGCCTATGATTTTTGTTCTCTTAACACGTTCACAAAATTTACTTAAAAAAAAAGCTTCTTAATGTAAAAAAAGGTTAAGTGTGCAAATATCAAACACAAACTTTTAGTACAAAATAAACAGAAAATTTGTGTTACAGATTTTTTTCCCTTTTGCGTAACATGTTTAATGCGTGTTCATTAATTTTACAGAAGATAATTTTTTTCCTAAATTCGTGACAAAAATAGTTTTTCCTCTTAATGGAAAGCAATGTAGATATCATTTAATAGCAAATAATTTGAAAGCATTTTTCTTAAATTACCCTTTAAAAAGAAAAGTAAACATTATTTTTTTATCATATTAAACTACACTTATTTTTTTAATTATGTTTACTGTAGAATGTAAAAATAGTTAATAAAGTTTTTTTTAACTTTTTATATAAACATTTTAAAACATTTTATTTTAAGATTTAATTTTAAAGAATGATGATAAGATAATTTAACGATATCTTTTAAAGGTGCGTAACAGAGCATTTACAGGACGACAACATATGTTTAATTATACAAAAGTGGTGTAAAGAACACAGCTGTTAAAAAATTATTTTTTAGTTAAAACATCTTTAATTAATTACAATGATTTACTAAAAATACAGTGAAAATATTAAGTATTGGTTTATATACTAAACTATTTTTTTTTAAACTAGAGATTCAGAAATTCTTGTGTGTGATATTTTCCAGAATAAGATACATTCAAGTTCATAAAGAGCTGCAATATACTTTATAAATCAGCATTTTTTAACTATAATTTTAAAATTTAAAAAGAAAACATTTAAACTATTTTCTGAACAGTATTCAGAGTAATTTAGGAGATGGAAGCAGATTAAAATTATTTATGTTTCATGAATCAAAATTCTACTCTCAATATTTTGAAGTATAGCAACATTATGATCCAATGTTTTCTCAAAGTTATTCATTTTACGTAATTTTGTCATAAAATAACATTTCAGACATTCTAGTTGATGGATATAAATAAACAGGACAATTAAACTGGTGGAAATAAATAAATAATTTTTTTCGTTTATACTCAATATCAATAAATCTTTCTATTTCTTCAAAGCGTAACCTTCTAAATTCCGGTATGAAACCTGAACATTGCTGGATTTATTCAGAAATTTAAACTGAATATATATATATAACTTACAAATTAGTTTTTAGTATTATTTTATGTTGTATAGTGTGTGTATATAATCCGGTTAAAGAAGGAGCTTCTGATATCTTTTATATTTTACTTTATTAAATATTAATTGTGAAAAGAAAATTAATTATTTAACGTTATAATATTAATCTTCCATGTTCATAGACTTGGATTATAGCCGTGATTACTGACAACCCTATTATAAAACATGCACATCAGCGATCGATCAAATAAAAGAATTATATGAACTACTAGACGACAAGGAATTAAAAAGTGAATGTATTGATTTTTAGTGAATTAACACGGGAGTATCACTTTGTAGCCTGCTTAAATCGGGTTATGTCTGAATTTTAATACCTCTTATTGCCAAATACAATTTATATTGTGTATAAATATAGATTACAATTTCTAACAAACATAAAAAGCAAACTCATTCCTAAACAATTGGACTTAACGTCCCTACAGTAAGTTGTATGAGTGTGAAATCAATTTAATTTAAAGACTTTAAAATAATTTTAATCCCAGAAAAAATATTTATTGTTGTCAAATAAAGAATATGCTCCATACTGTTTGAAAAAAGTAATTTAAAGTGATATTTATCGTGTTCTTTTCAAAGCTTCATGATGCTAAACATATGCATTGTTGCATAATACTTCTCAAAGAAAACTTACAACATGGATAATATGAATAAATTTTATTGCTTTTACTTTGCGTTTTAATAAATGAAATTGCACAAGTTTTTATACAATACACTGTGTTAAATTTTCTTTGAAAATACAAACTGAATATGGAATTTTTAATGAAAAAAATATTATTGCTAAAATATGTACAATATAAAATTGAATTAAATATATTAATCGATACATTTATCAATTATACACATTGCATGTGGGCATTAAGTTAAGAATTGATCTTTTAGATTAGACATTAACGTATAAAAGAAATTAAAATGCGATAAATGAAAATCATAACTAAAAATAATGAAACAAGCTCTTTAGACTACCTTGTCTTTTTAGTATTACCTTATTGGAGTGCCATTCAATGGTGTAAAATATTTAATTGCTTTACAATATTATTCTTTCTAACTTAAAAAATAACTTTAGTGTTCAATCTCGAAACGAATTTAAATTTTCACCAAAACAAAATTCGATAGAGCAGCCAATTGAAGTAAAATATTGTATACACTTTTCATAAGCTGACTAATAACACGAAGGAATTCAACTCTTTGTCTAGTATTTAGAATGCTTGCTACATGCCAATAGGTGCCGGTTCGTATCCGGATTTGAACATTTATAGTCTATAGAATTTTATAGAGAAGTGAGATTCCGGTCGGATATCTGCATTTTTTTCAATGATATACGTAGCAACCATATAGTTTTTCCTTTTATCTCTTTATTTATCATGACTTTAGCAGCTTAATATAGAATAATTGACATTATTGAAACTTTTTTACTGAGCATACAACTGAGCAAATTTAACTGCAGTAGCAAATACTAAAACAATATTTCGCTATCTTAAAAGAGTAGTTACTGTATTGTATACTTGTATGCTCAAAAGAGTATCTACCATGCAGAAATTTTTAAATGACGTTGAAAAGTGTGATAATATAACAAATACAGAGTGTTTTAAAAACGACCGGTATATTTGAAAAATCAATAAAAAATAAACAGCGATAGAAATACTCCGTTTGTTGCAATATACTTGGGACAACAGTAAATTTTCAGGCAGTCAAATTTTCGAGATTAGTTACAAGTTTCAACAATCGATGGCACTGCAGGCGATTTAAAAACTATAGAAGAAAACGTAGTCTGTGAGCTCGCCATTCTCTAAGTCGTGTTTCTGTTGTAAGCGTATGTTCACAGACTGCAAGTTTTCTGTGAAAAAATGGTTTATTCCTTAGAACAGAGGACTTTTGACTTGAAAGACCAGGTATACCGTCGCAATCCAGAAACAAGTGAACAACTGAAGCAGTACATCCCTTCTGCATGTGAAGCCGTTCCGTTTAAGGTTTTTTTCCCGTTTACAAAGATTTATCATGATTTCGTTCAGAGAGTACGCCATATTATTGATGAGAATGGTGGATATGTTTAAAACATCATACTTTAGATTTTTACAGATTTCAGAGCCATCTGTTGTTGAAAATTGTAATTAATTTCGAAAGCTTGTCTGCCTGAAAATTTATTGTTGTCCCAAGTTGCAACAAACGGTATATTTTTATCACTGACCGTTTAGTTTTTATTGATGTTTCAAATATACCGGTCATTTTTGAAACATCCTTTATGTACTATTGGAAAGAAAAAATTCTGAATAAATAGTTTAATATTAGAAACTATAATTTTCTAGTTTCTTAAGTTTTGTACTATATTTCAATTAAAAAATGCATAGTTTGCGGTATGTTTTACATTACACAGTAAACGCACATATTGATCAATACCTATCATTAAACTACGTTTTGAAAATGCTATTTCGTACTATCATATTTTTTTTATATTACATTGTATACATACATAGTAAGATTTCATTATTTTTACGAACCAACAGTCATATTATTAATTGGATATTGTATGATATATTAATAACAAGAAATTAATATAAAATTTGCTGTATTCGGTAGACGGAGTTGTTATGCAAATTTAAATTTAAACGAATATTTTTAAAAATCATACATAAATAAATCATACATAATCATACAAAACATCTCATTTTTTCACAATAACTTTAAGTTCTTTCAAGCCACGTGAACATTTATAAACTTAAAATTCCAAAAAAAGAGAAGGAAACAGATTTTTGCACATGTTTTAAATTAATACAAAAAATAATAACATTAGTCTGAATAATAGTTTAGAAAATTTTATCTTCTTCAATAGAAGGAGGATTTGTTAGTAAAATATTCCTCTTGCTATAAAAAAAAATGCTCTAACTATTTTTATCATCTTTTTTCTTAATTTAAGAAAAACTGAACTCATGTAATTATTGTTTTATCATTTATTCTGCGAAGTGGCTTTAATTCATATGTTAATGAATCTTCCTTGTGTAATAAAGATGCATATTTACTTTAAAAAATTAAAATGAATCATTTTTTTGTTTTAAGGATTTTCTTTTTTAAATGAAAAAGCAAATTTTTTATTAATTTTTTTACACTTTTTTGTGTTTTTATTTTTAAAGGAAAATCTGTTGATTTTTGAAAACGTTTCTGCATTTATGTAGAAACATACATAATACTTGCTATAAATAAATACAAGGTGTCTCTATTAAATTTAATAAAATGCACTCATATTTAATGAATGAAAATATGTAAGAACGCGTCACCATGCGGATGTGATAGCTTAAACAATGAGGCAAGAAAGTGAAACATATGTGCAGTGATTTCGTCAACATTTTCGGCTTGGAAAAATTAAAAGGAGAAGATTCATTAAAGGCGTATCACGGACCAAGTTTTGTTAAAAAATTAGGAAAATGCAAGTGAAAGCTACGAGTTATAGAAAATTGCATATGAAGATGCTGGGATATTCTGCTTTGGGACTATTCTAATTTCGAATGCTATACATGCTTTTTGTTTCCAAAACTTAAGACTTCTTTGAGAATGCATAGATTTAAAGCGTAAAGGAGATTAAGAAAAATCTAACCGCTCAGTTTCGAAGCATATCTTCAGAGGACTACGAAGCATGTTTGCAGAATTTGTACCGCCGTGCACAAATATGTGTTAGCGCCTAAGGTCATTACTCTGAGGACTGTTAAATGAATATTTATTTTTTATTATTCATTCCGTTGTATTAGCTCCATTCCTGGAATTTAGAAAACACACTTTCTATTTATTGTAACATTTTTTTAAAATGATAATTATCTTAAATTTATAAATTTCAATAATTGTTTTTTCCTGCATACTAAAAAGTTCTTTTTACACTGCATATGAAATAGGTGTAATAATGCAAAGAAGTGTACTTGGATTAAATTTTATTATTAATATTTTTGTAGAAATAATTATTTTGAATTAAAAAATACACTTACTTCTTTAAAAATCAGTCTGTTACAACATTTTTGGAGACAATTATACATTATATTTATGAGTACAAGATTTAGAATAAATTGATTCTATTATCTTTAGTTATAGCATGCTATTTGATAAATGAAAAGTGTTTAACTACATCAAGACAATTTTACATATTGAATTATAAAGACTTGTGCGAAATCTGTGTTTATGTAAGTATGTGTATCAATCGCATACAATCAATATCTAAGTTTTTTTTGATTGTTTGAAAACTTTCAAATACCAAATATTCCAGAAGTCTTATTGATCTTGCTAATTCGAAATTTATTTAAACAAGTATTTTTTTTCTGCTTTTGAGTTTATTTATTACTCCAATATTATACATATACAGATTTTTTATATTCAAATACATTAAATAAATAAATGATAATAACCACATTACAGGGTGTTTATAAAGTCCCGGACCCTTTTCGAATTTAATAACTCGTAAAATAATAAAGAAAGATTAAAATTAATAATATAAATGGTTAGATAGACTCAAAATTTTTCATGACCCTTGTCAATGTACTGCCACGTGTGTCCCCTTCGTCGCGTGGAGGAGAATAACAAGTCGATAGTCTGTTGATTCCGACATGCTTGCCGCTACCTGTTGTGAAATTGACTATCGACTTGATATTCTCTGTACAACGAAGGGGGCAAACGTGGAAGTTCATTGACAAGGGTCATGAAACTTTTTGAGTCTATCTAACCATTTATGTTATTAATTTTAATCTATATTTATTATTTTATGAGTTATTAAACATCAAAATGGGTCCGGGACTTTATAAACACCCTGTAAAATAAATCTCTCATTCTTAATAGGTATTTTCAGTCAATAATTTGAATACTTTCTGTGTAGGCTGTAAGAAAATATGAATAAAATATTTTGAACAATACCATTTTCATGAATAGCTTCTGAAGATAGCGCAACATAAAAATATGAAAGCCATAAATATGATAAGAAAATTACCAAACAGAATATATTCCACAAAATGATCCTATATTGTGTTACATTAACTAATGTATAAGACATACTTTTTTATTTACATATAATTACATAAATTTAATACTTATTACATAATGAAAGCATTTTCACCAGTTTTATCAAACATGGATGGTATTTTTTTATATATAAAAATATCCATTTTATAAAATATACTTCTTTCATTCATTCCGTTTTTTCATTGAAGGTAAAAAATGTATTATTGTTTACTACTAAATAAATTATTTTTTAAAACATCATTTAGTTTATTTTTTCTGTTATAATGCGATGTGTTTTGGCTTTAATTTATTTACATATCTTAAATAAATTGCAGTTTTTTTACTACTAAGACAAAAACGAGTGAATTCATTAGCTATGCAATAAAAAAATAAAGCTTAAAAAAATAAAATTGTATAAAAAGTTATATCTTTTATTTACAATATAACAACATATTTTTTTTATTCAAAGCAGTATAGTGCATCGCACTGAATTTTAATGTAAAATATAAAAATGTGTATAAAAATGTACTATATAAAAAAAAGGAGTAGACTGGATTTCAGAATAGACTGGATAAAATTTTTTTCAAAAGTCTTTCGAATTAATATAATTTTATATTGACATATAAAAATACAATTCCTAAAGATGCATGTTTTCAAAAATTCATACAATGTAATGCATGTGTATTAACGGTTGTTCTTCTGCACTTACATATGAATATTTTCTTAAATATTTTTTTTGTTTTATTTTTCTGCTCGCGTTAAACTATAAAAAATTGAAGCTTTTTGTGTTTGCATACTGATTATTATTTATCCTCATATAGTATAGACTTTTTGCGTTATTTATCGTTATTTGAATGAGACACACAGTTTTATAAGGAGTATTTTCTAACTATACATGCAACCAATTTGAACTGGTAAAATGATAATAATTAATAACAATATAAATATTAATAACAACGTGCCAGTAGACGTTAACTAAACTAAGGTATATTGCATTAAAGCCTGGTAAATGTAATTGCACTTTGCAAAACCTGTTCTATTAAGCTTCTGTTTTAATAATATTATACAGAGCCGTGCGAAAATTGGGGCAAAGGGCTCGGACACACCAATCGCGGAAATTTGGGGGGGGGGCGTAAAATGTATAAGGTGTTCTAGTGTAATAACGACAGGTGGGGTACTAACGCCAAGTGCTAATATTGCGCATAATTATGAAATAATCTGGCAAATGACACCGATGTGCTCTGCGCAGACGGGTTTTGAGTCATATAAATCGCAAAAAACAGCTTAAAGTAAATTTGTTCTACTTGTAGGCCTTATTGCTTTTACAAACAACTAAAATTAACGCTTGATCTAAAATTTGCGATAGACGTTTTGTGATTGGAATATTATTTTTTTTATCCGTAAATACTTTCTTTATTGCATAAATTTGTAGTGCATTCCATGTATTTTCAAAATGTTGTAGAAGATTTTGAATATCTTCTCGAGATAATCTGTAATTTAAAATGTGCTGCGCAAAAAGTATATAGGGGTAATAACGTTAATCCTTGGCATGAATACCCCTGTTGATTCCCAACAGTGGCCGAACTACTTTTTAAATACTGATTTAGATAAACACAGTTAAAAACGTGCAATGTTTCTAATAATTCTGTTTAAACGGTCCTATTTAAGCAAAAAGTAACTTAGAATCTGATATTCTTTTGCCTCCTCCTCCTCCCCCCCCCCACCACACATTTATTTTTCTTACACTTTCACAAAATAATTGAACATTTTTAATAGCTTAAGATGTAATTTGTCCATTTCTAGAGCTGTAGAGTTTGTATTTTTAGAATTGGACGAGCTACATGCCGTTATTCCATCTTATTTTATAGTTTTGCTTGCATGGCGTTATTACCCACATAGGTGGGTAATAACGCCAAATAGCAGAAAGACGCAAGGTCAAGAAATTGGTCAAGAAATCATGCCATTAGATTTTATGAATACATATCTGTGAAATTATTTTTTATATAGATAATCAATGAGTTGTTGTATCAAATCCTATATTTGTTTGAAAATTACAATCTAAAACTAAGCCGTGAAAATTGGTAGAACCTTAAAGTGGCGTTATTACCCCGGGATACCTTACTATAAAAGTCATTTTTGCCCTATCACAAGAAAAAGTTGGGAGAGAGGAGCCAAATTGAAACTTTGCCCGGGGCGCGGTTTTCTCTTCGCACGCACCTAATTATATACTATCTCTTATGTTTTAACACGGCATTTTACATTTCAATATAAATTCGTCATAAACAAGATCCATACAAGATCCAGTGTTCCATTTTATTTTGAAATTACAGGGCTACCACAGGCGACTATTTTTTATTCTATCAGGCACCACTTTCTCGAAACAGAAATCCTTAAAAGACACTTTGACAACGTTCTCAGAGAAATATTCATCAGAATTTGTCTTTGGAAAAAACTTGTGGGAACACACGATATAAAAATAATCGCCTGTGGCAGCCCTGAAATTGTGTATTATGAAACATATTTACGTAATTAAAAATCATGCTTAAAATATTGAAAAGTATAATTGCAATAATAGATTATCACTAGAATTACACACCATTTCCTGCTTATTTTACAAATCTGTTCAGAATTTATTACAGATATCCCTCCTATAAATATTTATAACAGTGATATAATGATTGAAATTAAAATATTTCTTTTAAATTTTTGCGAAATTCCGAAATTGACATAAACACTACATAGCCATTGATGACTGTCCACTTGCGATTTTAGACATTTTTTTTAAATATTTAGAAAAATGCATGAGGAATTACCCCGAAACGCTCAGTGTATAAACATAATAGTACAGGTCATATATTTCCGTGAAGAGTTTTTTCCCGCAAATTTATAGGGGACTGTCAGCAAATTAAAAATAATGAATATCTTTTGGATAAGCCTGTCGAAACTAATGTAGCAAAAGCTTTCAAACAGTAGATTATGATTAAATGGCTTATTGTAAATAACTATGTTCATTTTCATATCGATAGCATGTATACACGCAGAAAACTTAAGATTTTTATAAAAACTGTCCCATTTTTTCCAAGATTTTTGCTTGTAATTTGCAGAGTTCTTAATATAAAATAATATTCTTTTCTGAAAATGTGTCAAACAACATTACACATAATACCCTGTAATTAGAATTAAAAAATATTAAAAATTGTATGAAAAATGAGTAGGTTTACTAAATAATTTTTCACTGCGCATGTGTCAACGATATGAAAATTTCATTAGCATATTATGTTAGCTAAATATATAGAGCAATTTTTGTGAAAGTCTCAAAATCATAGCTTGAAAATTCTGAAAATAATCGTCAATAGAATAAATTGAAAATCCGTTATTCCCAAAAAGAAGCAAAAACAAGAGGGGCTGTATCCATATATTCATTGATTAGTGTCAATATAGTTCCGGGAGTTTTGAAATGCTAATAATTAGCAAACTATAAACAATAGAAGTATGCGGTTTTCACAAAAATGCTTAGAAACTTATGGGATTTGTTTTTTCGAAGAAACAAACACATTATGTTAGTTACAGTTTTTACCAACAGGTGGCGCTAAAATTGATAGTATTATTTTTTATGGTATGATACAGATTACTAAAAAGAAAGAACTAATGTCTAAGGGTAACAAGTTTTCATTATGACGCTCATAGCTTATAAGTACCACCGTGAACCAATGCAAAACAGCGTGCACAGTATCCTCAGAGCAGAAAGAAAATCAAGAGCAGAGGAAATTTCAGTTCATCGTGATATTACAAGTGTATAGCATTGACTATTAGCTGATGATTTCCACTGAGTATTGGCATCGAATTCTACCTCATTTATGGTTGCAACAGACATTTGGGATCTCCTGCTTTTATTACGATCTTCCAATGAGCCATTTTTTCAATCCTTGCTTAACATAGCATTTCACGTTTGTAATAGCCATCAAATCTTTTGTGGTTTTAACTTCACGTATGGTACGAGAAGAACACAACTCAACATGCAAAGAAAGCATGTCAAATATAGCAATAGCTCATCAAATTTTGTATCAAAATTCCCTTTCAATGCAATTTCAACTTCTTAAAAAAAGTGTTTGAACATAAACTACCCTTAAAACGAAATTTCATCAATATCCTAGAAAAGGTGTTTCACAATGAACTCATGCGTCTATATAACGCATGGTATAGGTGCATTGAGTCTTGTACTGCAGCGCTACCTGTTGCTTAAAATTGTAACTATACATATTTAAAAAAACTCCTTCTAAACAAAAATCCCAGATGTTTCTGAGCATATATCTGAAAACCGGACCGTTGTATTATGCATAGTTTCCAAAATATTAACATTCCAAAACTCCCGAAACATCTGGATCACTCGGTACTATACCGTTTATTTTCATCTGATATCACATCTAAAAATGACTACCGTTTTAGATTCATTGCTTGCATTTACAACAAGTTGTCCTTAATGACGCATCACTCATTTTTAAAAAAAAATATTTTATTTGCATTATACATACTTCATTTTAATTTATTAAAGCAAACAAAATAAATTAGATAATAGAAGTAAAAAAAAGTAATAATTGCCTTGCTGTAAACTTTTGAAATGTGCAATACATTTAATAGTACATAATATTGGATTTAAAAAATAATAATTCGAAACCAGTCCGTCGATTAAAAGAAATCTCAGAAGAAATCATTTATTTTTTAAAAATGATAAAGTGTGACGGACAAAACAGTAATATTTTTTTACTGTTGCACCGTATGTGTAATCAGTGTTCTCGCTGACATTTGACCAATGTTAGTAATTTGGTTAATTAAAAAAAAAAAACATTCGCCAAATGAGAGAAGTATTAGCAAAATAAATTTGCCGTGTAACACGAAAAAAAAACTTTATCCTTTAATGAATAAATTATAAACTTAAAAAATATAATAAACTAATTGAATATAATAAACTTAAAAAATTAATCCTTTAATGTATTCTCTTTTTTTTCAATATGTTCTACAATAACCCAAGTTTTCATAATTGTGACAGCGATTATTATTAATCTAATTTCAACCATCCACTATAAATATAAAAAAATATGTATACATTAAATACATATATATGCATATGTATAAAAAGCGAAAAAGAAAAAAAAAGAAAAAAATTGAGCATTAGCAATTTGGCGAATCTAATGGCTTGTTTACTCGCCAAATTAAGAATTTAATCGCAATTTGGCGCATTGGCGAGCGACAGCGAGAACACTGTGTGTAATTCACTAATTAACTTAGCAAGAATTTTACCCTAAAAACCTTTTTAAAAATGCCTTTACATTTTCAACATTCATAAAAAATATACAAGATATGTAAAGCCTTACAAACAGACTAAATAATGAGCATTTGTTTTAGCGGTGGGCGTGAAAGAAATACTTTTTAAATAAAATTAGTTTTTATTATTTTAGAGAATATAACAACCCTCCAATAAACGTTGTAGAGACGCAGATTATTTGATTTTTTTTCTGACATATGTTTTCATGAGCTTTAACACTTGTTGGATTTTCTTAATTATTAAAATATGTACTTTGTAAATTCCTAATTGATTTTAAGAGGACTAAGAGAACATATTGTGTCGTATGTTTTTAAGTATTTAATTATATAATTCGGATAAGTCATCTGATATTCAGTTTAATAAAAGTCCATAATTAGGTAGTTCATCCATATGAAATTATTTTCCATATTTTTGGTTATATTTTTAAATAGCACGATAATTTGATTAAAAATGAATCAGAAGTTATAGATATTGATATAATATTGATATAATATTTAGATATTGATATAACTCTTTAATTAGCAAGTCCAAAGTAACAGAATCGATTAGTTTTATAAATCTCCTTGTTAATCTTTAAAACTAAAAAAAATAACAAAAAATTCCAATAAAATTGCAAAAAATTTATTTGGTATAAAATAGCTCAAAATAATGAATAAAAAGTTATGCAATAAAAAATAAGAGACTTTATTATCTTTATAAAATTGCTTAAATTGAATAAATTGCAATATTTGGAATGCTGAAAAAAATATTTGAATGTATGTAGAGTAAGCAGATAGAAAAACAGGTATAATAAAATACTTGCAACGCCTGTAGGAATTCTTTTAACAATTAAATCAGTTTAAGAGTAAAAAAAATGCATAAACTATAATTTATCCAACATGAATAATTCAAAATTAAATGGAAAAATCCGCCATTCTAGTGATTGCATTATGAAATACTCTAATACATATTTCTTTATATGTATTTCTTTGGGGGTCAAAGAATCGTAAAGCTTCCAAATGTTTGAAATTTTATTTTTAAACTGCTATCTTTTTTGAACATTTTAATATAAATTTTTTCTAGAAATTTTTATTAGAAAAAAGGTTATGAGTTTTAGAAGTTTATCAGCTCAATAGCTGAAGCAGCGTTTCCGAAATTGGAATTTTTCCTAATTTTTCATAGCGCGTACGATATCTCAAAATCTTGTAAGTACTTTCACATAAAATTTTCAAAATATATGTTTCATGTTAATATGTATAAACTGAACCTGAAATTTCCTTTTTATTTTTCAAAAAAAAAAAAAAAAAAAAAAAAAAAAAAATTCTTAGGCGATTATGTTGTTAAAATTTTCAAAAATCTGTATTAATTAAATACAACTTTATATTCAAAATATAAAAATGATTTAATTATGAATTTGTTTAGGTTCGAGGTATCTATTATAATCTGATGTATAAGTCTGCACCACAATTTGTTACCATATTTATTTTGTAATCGTGCGCGTAAGCTATTATACCAATTTTGTGTTCGTCAAATCGTCACCTGAGAATAATAAAGTTCTAAATGTGTTCAAAAAAAAAGAATTATAAATATAAAAAGGTTCTATTTGTATTTATGAAGGCATTTATTCATTAAATGATTTTATATATAATTTACGTATGACATTACAGTTATATTATGTCATTATTTTAATCCAAAAATGCCTTAATTGATGCAAATAAAACATTTCTGTATCGATAAGTTATTTTTTCAAGAATACAGTTACAACCTTATTATTCTCAGATGACGAAATATCTGACGGTTTGGAGCGCCCTGTAAATGGTAATTCTGCACCTTGCAATTTTTTAAAGGCATAAAATGAAAGAACGTAATTATATCTTTCATCTCAGTAAAAACTGTGTTTTAATGTCATACAAATTTTAAGATAATAAATGCTGAAGATGGCTTCCTTTTTAAATTGTTTTCTGATTTTAAAAATCCAGAGACCCCTTAAAATTGAAAAAAATTATAAAAAATGAAATGGTGAATCTTTACTATAACTTTCAAGCATTTTTTATAAAAGCAATACAGAAGAGCACACTTTCCTATTTATATCAGTATGATAAACTGTAATCCTAAAGTTTCATCGAATTGTTTTCCTGTCTTTAAATACCGTGTGATTCATGAAAGCGCTTACATATCTTTCTGAGCTCATTCTCTGGTTTCCCTGTTCAAAATAAATAAATAAATAAAATAAAGTAAAAATAAATAATTGAATAAAAGACTAGTGGGATGTGGCGATCCCAAAAATTTCTTCTATCTCATATTAATAGTACGAAATTCGTTTCCACAGTACCAAAATTAAATGACAAGCTATGGTCTTCATAAGGTGTCTAAAGCCGTGAAATTCCAAGTATTATTTCTTGAAATAGGACTGTTGGGGATATCATTAAATATGCAACAAATAAGCGTCAATTGTTAGGCGATTATATCAAGACAGAAATTCCTTTTTGAAAATCGTCTCCTCATAAAATAAATCTGTATGATGTCACAATTTAAAGATTAAGAAAATTTCTTTTTGATTTAAGAAAACTCCGTAAATTTCACTGAAACATATTTGCAAACTGAAAGCGTAGATACTAAATATTCTGCAAAGGAACTATTCAGATATTAATTTCAACATCAATAAGCATATATTTGCCTTCTGCTGTACTTTCTGCACCAAAAAAATATTAACGACATAGATAATTATTAAATTATTTACGCCGAATAATGAGGATGTAATTAAGGGCGAAAAGTTTTACTTTCACAATAAAATTCCATGTGTGAGGGATTTAAAGAACGTAAACAATTGTTAATGTTTAGAAATTAAGCACGTCAGAAATTATTTTTCTTATTCCTTTCACAAACATTGAAAACTATAACAATCGACTGTACGTCTCTTTGAATAAATGATATTTTATAAAATTATGTACATAATTTTTATATATCTTTAAAAATTCTTCAACATATTTTGAAAGCATCAAATGTTTAATAACAGCAAATTTGAAAGCCTCTTAAAGTCATTCACTGGTATTTTTAGCATTTAAAATAAAGTAAAATGATTGTGAATATTTGTGGATTAACACAAATATTTCTGTGCTCTTAGAGTACATGGCTTTAACATAAAATAAAAGCTAATATTTTAGCAATTAGGAATATTTCACTAATTAGTATGCCATTTATGTTTCATGCTTAAGTAAATGCAAAATGCAAAATTGTAAGTCAGACATTTCGAAATACTGGGAGCAATCTTGTAAATAAGAAAATATTATTTAAGGTGGCTTCAGCAAGCTAATTATATATACAGGGTGAGTCATAAATATCGAAACAATAGGCTATCTCCTTAAATATTGCCCCTAGACCCATACTTCCAATTGCAAAGTTTCCCCAAAAAAGGTAAATTTTTTGATAACATAAGTTGCAACTCCATGGGGGGGTCTATTTTAAAAAATACAAAAATTAAGTTTTTATACGGCCCTCAGAGGGTAAAACTTCCAATTAGAAAAGTTTTCCTTATCCATTCCTGAATTGAACAAAAAAATTCCATCTTGATATCTCCAAACATCAGAGATTTATGACAATTTTAATAAATCGTGAGGTTTCAAGGGATCAGACACAATTTGAAATGCGTGTAATTGAAGAAACAATGTTGCTCTATGTTGTCCAGGAAACATTTTATTTATTTATTTATTTATAGAGTTTGAATTTTGAATGTTTTGTGATGGTTAACCACATATTTTGTAAGCACTATCACATCATAAGCTTTCTTATTTTTTTTTTTTTTTTCAAAAAATTTAGAGTAAATTAAAATTGTTATAACGCAAAATATTATTTGCCGCGTTGAATTTTTTTCTTTTAATTAAATGAAAATGCTTAATTTTTAATTTTGAATTAGCATTTTAAATAATATTTTTTAAAAATAAAAGTCTTTAAAATAGCAATTTAAAAAAAGATGCAATTTTTTGTGAATAAATCATATTTTTAAAAGTAAATTTTCTGAGGTGAAAACATCTTTCGGCAACTTTTTTTTTTGAGGTGTTAAAAAGCTATTGAATTGTTACCGTAGCCAACGGTTACTGACTTATGATGTAAGTTTAAATATGACAAATACTGAAATAAAAACATCTGATGAAGAAAAGTGCATTTAGTTTTAAACAAAGATTGGCTCCTAACGTTTAAATGCTTTTTTAAAAGAATCTAGGTGATTAATTCCTTTCTTGTGTAGTTTCGACTTCAGATTTTGTTTAAGTTTTGCCATTTTTGCCTTCTTTAATTACTATTTAAATGAGTCAGCTTATTTAAACTTAATTTTTTTTATCACGCCGACTTCAATTTTTTTCATTATTTTATCCCTGTCAACTTCATATTTTTCTTGTAAAATTGCCACTACACGATGCGTAAATGATGCCTCTAATTACAGGCCTCCAAACTGGTAGACGGTAGGTACTGGGTTCGAAGCCAATCGCAACCATCGGCCTAACCATTCGAAATTTTCCGTGTTTTTTTTCGAACCCTGTATTTTCTTGCGTAAATATGGGTTAGGTTCCCTTAAAAAGACCCTCACGGAGGGCACCCTTCCCCTCACGGCCTATATCCCTATTGCAGATAATTGGCCGGAATAAACAAACAAAAAAAACAAAAAAAAACAAACAAACAAACAAACAAACAAAAAAAAAAATCCCCAACGTGTTAACCGCTGTAAGCGGACTCAAAGGCCGCTGCGCTTTTTTAACATACAGTTTTCATACAGTTTAACATACAGTTAACATACAGGTTAACATACAGTTTAACATACAGTTTTCAGTTCAAATACAAATACATTTTAAATTTTGTGTAACTTGCGAATCAGTTATCTTTTTAAAACAAGAACAGGTATTTAATGAATCTTCGGCATATTTCATTTAAACGTTTTAAGTTGAAATTATTCAATTGAATTTCTTAAATGATGTTTGGTTCGAACGCATTAAACCTTGATCAATTAAATACACTTAGAATGAAATATTAGTGGGAGCTTAGCATAAAAAAATATGCAACAGAAACGTTATACTCTTCGACTTTAACATTCGAATAAATATTTTTTTAATGCCGTTTGGAATAAATAAACTACTCGGATGTAGCAATCGGAGGACTCTAAAGATACGAAATTCCGTGGATTAATACAAGATATCACTGAAATCGTGTAATCTATACAAAATTCAATATGAAAACGCCATCCGAAAGATGATTGATACAAAAACGTAAACAAAACCAATTCATGTCAAGAAGTAACTGCATCTGACATTTTTATGGAATTTCCTGCATTAGTTCTTAAAGTAGAGCTATTGCGGAAATCGTAAGAAATTCAGTGTTGCAGAGCCTCTCGTGGAGCCATATACAACAAAATATAAATAATATCAATTCATGTCAAGGAATAACTGAATCTGAAGATTGATGATATTCCTTGCATTCTGGAGATACAGCGATCGCGGAAATCGCACAAGAGCCTTTACAGTAGGGCATAAACCTGTTAAGCGATTCACACCAAAAACTAATCAGCATCAATGTATATCAAGAACTAAGTAAATATAATTTTTTATTAAATTTTGTGTATTAGTTCTTGAGATAGAGCGCTCAGAAAATGTATATCATATACAGAGATACAGAAGCAGTGACTCACAGACAGACATTTTGCAAAAGCATGTTTTTCGGTATCTCTGAGCGCTAAAACGTGTGAATCCGTCGAAAACCGGAATTCAAAATTTTCATGAATCCAATACTTTTCTCTTGTAAAGATAGAAAAAAGTAAAAATATGTTTAAAATCACATAAATTTTGAAGCTGAATAGTACAAACTAGATTTTTGAAAAAATTTCTAAGTAATTTATTAAAATATATTTCCATTAACATTAAAATATACAATAACATTAAAATATATTCCATATGATCCAGTTAATAGAAGGGTCATTATTGCTATTACTATTTTTACTAAACTTAATGCCTGCAGCAATAAGTTTTAAAGACACGGTTAATGAGAGCTTAATTAATATCACTTAATTTAATAACACTTTTAATATGTGTTTAATAAGACGGTCCGGTCAATGGGTCGTGCCAATTACGAGCCTGGCACCAAGCTCGAGATATTGCAGACATCTAGCATATGTCAGGGAAGTTTAAAGCAAAAAGCTATACGCTTTTATTTTATATTTAGTTAAAGTATTATCTTGGATCTACATTAATACGTAAATTAATGGTCGATCCCTAAATTGTATTGCAAATGAACTGATATCGCTGCACTCAGATGTATGCTAAAGTGGTGTAAGTCACGTATTTTGAAAAATTTTGAATTTTAATATCATCTAGGGATTTGCAGATATCGAGATGAATTTTTTTTGTTCGATTCAGAAGAGGATAAGGAAAATTTTTCTAATTGGAAGTTTTATTCTCTGGGGGTCGTATAAAAATTTAATTTCCGTATTTTTAAAAATAGACCCCTCATGGAGTTTCAACTTATCTTATAAAAAAATTTACCTTTTTTGATGAAATTTTGCAATTGGAAGTATGGGTCTAGGGGCAATATTTAAGGAGGTAGCCTATTGTTTCGATATTTATGACTCACCCTGTATAAAAATATTTCTGTCTGTATGTACGGGTTTTATGAGATTTTTGTATGTGATTTATTTAGCATTGCATACATTGCTATGAAACATACATTATTCATAATTACAGCTATTTACCATAATACAGCGCATTAAATTGCTGATAACATTTTGAGACATCGCGGTAATGATTTGAACTTTTTATATAGATTTTTTGCACATTTGATTTCAAAGTAATGAAAAAAAAATCCTACTGTCGCACTTAAAGAAATAAGTTTATACAAATACTCATATTATATTAAATATTATATACAACATAAATTGAGCATTTTGTAATTTGTAAATATCTTCAGAATGTATTGTTAAAGTTCTTTCAAAATCATGCCTGTTAAAATAAAATATTGTGTTGTATATTTTTGAATTGCTCAAAGACGAGTTTATATCTTTGTGCATAAACTTGCTAATTTAATACACAATGCGATGAACCATCTTATGAGCGTTGTGAAAGGATGTGAAATGATTTTTTATGCAATTTGTTGTTGTTCCCTTATCTTGTATCATCTTTTCCTTCCAAAGATGATCTCACGAAAATTACAAGCCAAATATAATCATCAACGGGTGTCTAGAACTATGCGCAAAATGATCATCAAGAAGCCCGAATATGCCCACCGAATATGCCCATATTTTCGCTCCCTGGGACGCTCTCTCGGAAGTTCATGAAGCTTCAGATTCCGTTAGACCTTGATATAATATGATGCTGACTACTTTTTGGCTTAAATCGCCCAACAGGTGGCCGTGCAGATAAGGCTCTTCCCTGATTAAATTTGATGGTGTACATACTTAGTATAAAAGGAGAGAAACGGAGGACAGCTAATGCCACTTAATTTATTTTTTAACGGGTGTTATTTATTGAAAAAAAAAGTCTAATAGGCAATTAACATGTGAGTAATTAATGTGCAATTGATAATATGATATGTGAATAGCCTGTGAGCAATTAGTTTAGCTGGGCACTGGTATTATTATCTTATATTTAAACAATGGAACTATATAAACTTTTTAGAAACTCCGTATTCGT
The DNA here is from genome assembly GCA_964019185.1 of Maratus speculifer. Lineage (NCBI taxonomy): Eukaryota > Metazoa > Arthropoda > Arachnida > Araneae > Salticidae > Maratus > Maratus speculifer. The sequence continues at coordinate 421,327,216 of OZ025292.1, forward strand.
CTCGAAATTTCGAAAAACAGTAAGCCAAAATTATTTCGCTTAGATCAATCACACAATACATGTATACGTGAGTATTTTTCTTTCTAATTAGCGAAACATAACATCACAGGTACACATAAAATAAGCAATAAATAATATTCATACATAAAAATAGGTTAGAAGTGTCAAAATTAATTATTTAACTAAATATAATAAATGTAATTTCATTAGCAAACTATACATATACCGGATGGTAATAATTTAAGCAAGATTGAAAGAATAACGCGAATGAAATTAAAATTTGTATACGGACTATTCGAGAGGGTAAAAAAAATTAAAACAATAAATAAAATAATCGAAATAATAAATGAGAAATGGCTTTTTTCAGTATAAAATGCAATTTGTCATACAAAAACTAATAATTGAGTTTTAAAACCAGATGACACACCTGAATTATAGAAAACAATGTCATAGTGAATGTCTCCATATGGTTATTGTGCTGAAGGACACTATTCAAGCTGTGCACGATGTCCCCAACGGCTGAATATACTGCGTAAAGAGCGATGTTTAACACATTTTTTGGCAAATTTTTAAATTGTACAAGTTTGTGTTACCTCCACGATACACAACAGATTTTAAGTAACTCCGAACCCAAAAACTACAGAGCGTCGGATCAGGGTATCGAGGAGATAACACCACACAATGCAAAAAATATCCGTCAATATACAGAAATATATCCGTAAAATTTTATGCAATTGTTTAATTTTTCGAGGAAAACAGTATAATTTCCGTAATTTACATTATGAGATTAAAAATGAGTATGAATCCCAATTTCTCTAAATTTTGCTGAATAGTTTTGTTATTGCTGACAAAACACGAGTTAATCCGTAAGGGGATGTTTCAAGGCTTGCTATGTTTCAAAAGAAAAGTAATTGATTGTTGTATACAATAATATTATTTTCAACGAAACCTCAATTTGGCTAAATAGGGCTCTATATTAAAAATATATCCAATTATTTCCAAAATGGTAAGATAGTGTGGGTCTAATATGGGTTTTCATGTAATGTTAAATAATACGATAAATATTAAGGTGTTATCTATGAAGATACATGTAAACAAGTTACTATACTATTTTCTGTTTTCTTTATCTCTTTCATTCTTTTCTTTTTTTCAAATAAAAAGCTATAAGAGTTTTCAATTTTTACGATTTAAATTAAAAAGAAAAAAATCTTATTCATTCTTTTTGTGTTTTCAAAACATTTGAAAAGAAAGTTTAAAACTTTACTTTTCATTATGATTTTAAAATATGTTAGACTTCTTATTACTATTATTGTTATTTTAAAGATCTATACAATATATTATAAAATTAAAAAATCTACATTTAATTTCAATGTTTTTTAGTCCATTCACTTTAATATATTTACAAATAAAACTTAAAATAAATCTGAAATATAATAATAAAATTATTATAAAAATGGCGTTGAAAGTGAAGTCAAACACACAATTCTTTTTGTGTGTTTGAAACAGTTGAAATGAAAGTGTAACACTTTACTTTTCATTATGATTTTAAAATAATGTTTGATTCGTTATTACTATCATTATTATTTTTAAAAATTTCTAAAAAATACTTTAAAATGATAAAATCTAAAAGTAATTTGAATATTTTTTTAGTCCATTCATTTTAACAGATTCTCATATAAAACATAAAACAAATCCGAAATATTATGATGAACATATTATAAAAGTGACACTTAAAAAATTTATAATAAGGAATAAAGGAAATATAATTCCCTTTTCAACATCTTAGCCTTATTTCCTAAAAAGCATCGGGAATAAATATCAATATTTCACTATGTTGTCCGTGTTTACGTGGTGTAGGGGATACGCCCACTGATCTGGCAGAGGGGAGTTCGCTTGTTCGAATCCTGCCTGTGGTAAATGTGTTTTCATAACTGCTGTTTAAATTCAATTCAAATATTGAAATTCATAAAGATTTATGTTTCTCGTTGCAAAGTAATGTGGTTATTTTATTTATTTTTTCCGTTTTTGAAATAAAGATTTTAAATATGAAAACATAAAAAAAAAAAAAAAAAAATACGGAAAAAAGTTTGTGAAAAAACGGAATGTTTTCTGGAATTTATGAATAAAGATTCCCGTTAAACTACAGAAATAGTACTGGCGTCTAGAATACAAGTACAATTACCAAATTTTAACGGATTTTTTAAAATTTTTATACAGTGTACGAACATACCAACTTATACACAGGATAACCTTTGAGAAAGCCCAATAGTTGAAGAAGCATTTACACGAAGTATTTTTATGGATGCAGTCAACAAAAATTTAATCTCGAAGATTAATCGAGAGTACATTAGTTTTTTATTAAAAGACACTGATGCGAACAGAATATAAAATGCGCTTATGAAATATTCATGTGCGGCTGAAATTGTATTTTTAAGGATTAAGGAAAATAATTTATGAGAATGTATTGTGAATGCATAGTCGCAAAACACATATTTAGCACTTTTATGTATTTCAAACTTCAATTTTATTTTTCTTCAGAACACTCAATGTGTTTAATGGTCATTTTTGATACATTCTTTAACGTATTTCCTTGCTCTCTTTAGATTTTTTTGTTTAGTTGAATTTCCAGGTTAGAAATAAAATGCAATAAAACATTTTAAAATTTTTAAGTTAATCAAAAATTTAGTCTTGTGTCGCATTTTACTTTTTTTTTTAATTAAAGATAATTGAGAATTAATAAATTTTCTTACAAAACCCGTACATATAGTTTAATTTAAAAATATAAAACTTTACGGTCTAAAACTTTAAAATGTGAGATATCTAGAAGTTGAAAAATTTGCAAACCTGAAATTTTATTTAAAATTTGATTGTGAGGGGTCCAGGTATATTAATGTTGAATCTATGTCGTACGTAATATGAGGCGAGCAAAAGTCACAACTCCATTAAATAAAAATGCATACATAAAACAGTTAAAGTTGTCTATACTTAATCTACTGTTTTTTTTTTACCATTGATCTAGGGACAATTATGTTTATTGCACAGCGTACGTAATATATGACTAGTTATAATCATCCTGAAAATGATGTTTATTATTAACATTTATTTAAATATAGAATTTATTTATACGTGTTTAAAATTTGAATCTTTGAAAATATTATTTTCCAAATAGTCGTTGTAATCTATTAAATTGCATTGTCTTAAAGGCAATTGTTAATAATAAAATTTAACTGATATGTATGCGGTTAATGTCTTTTTTAAAAAATAAAGGAAAATAAAAATAAGCTGATGAAGTGAAAATAAGAGTCTCGTTTGTTCATTCCGGTTTTTTTCTTTTAATTTTAATTTCGTAATGAAATACTTTGAGTTAAAAACTCAATAAATGTTTGTTTAAGTCTTAAGATAAACAATGCTAGTGATAAATCTGTATTGAAATATACATACATAAATATTTAAACGCGAGTTTTATGAAATCAAAATAGTTAATGAAATATGCACTAAAGAAGATAGTATATTGGTATTGTGTAAGTATTTGTAGTTTATACACAAGCTGTTTCATTAAATAAGATTAGATAAAAAGGCCATAAAATGGCTTGTAAATACTTTTACTCATGCGTTTCCATGTAAGAGGTTATCTCATTATTAGTCAATAATTTTTACAAGTTTTAAATTATTATTTATTTGTTGTTTTTATCTCGAAAAAAAAGTATTATGTAACGCATTCCAAGTAATTAAATAATTAGAAAGTGATAGAAGTGTGTTATTTTTTAAATTATTTTTATTCGTCATATCATAACAGTTTTGCTTTTTTGACAACATTTTATAGACATTGCGATAAAATAAGATAAAATGAAAAAAGTTAATTATATTAAATTAAAATTAAAATAATATAATAAAACAATAATGACAGTATGAAATAAATCAAAAAGTAAATAAATAAAGAATTTTGATGTACGATTTTTTTATAGACCAAACCATACTTAAATTCTAGTGAGTTTCGTAGAGAAAAAAATTCTATGGGCTTACGTTACGCTATGGATTAATTTTGTTTTCATTTTCCAGGTCATCCAATTTCAAAATTATTGATCATAAAAGGTTTCTTTATACCCTTCAGACTATATTACTTTCTATGAGAAAAGGATTTGTAAAATAAAATATATATTTTAAGAAAAAAATCTTTTATTCCGCCTATTATAACAGTATTCAAGATATAAACGCAGCATAAGGCTAAATCCTCTTTTTCTTGTAGGTGAGTATTAAAATCCTAACAGAAAATGACTTTTATTTGTGCGAAATATATTTAGAAGATGTTGTATATGTGGTACACATAACGTGAGCAACATCGTACTTCCGTTTCTATTTCACAAATTATTGTCTGTTTGTTTGTATGTATGTCGGCCGGTTATCTACGCTATGGGATATAGGGCCTATGGGGTGGGATGCCCTCCGTGGGGGTCTTTCTAAGGGAACCTAAACCGTATTTAAGCAGGGCTAGAAGAAAACCACTGAAAACTCCGATCGGTTAGGCCGACGGTCTCGATTGGGTTCGAACCCATCACCTACCGTCCACCAGTTTGAGTACCAGTCTCAGCCACTGGCGGGGTTAATTATTGTCTGTATTAAAAGAAGCAATTTTATTCGTACCATGTTATAATTGCCACGTTACATTGTTTTGTATTCATGTTTCTTCTATTGCTATAAATGGACGGATTGATGTATTTATGTAACGAACATATATATAGATACACATACATATATATGTGTTATAGTTAATTTGATAAATTTGGCAATTATTAATAATAACCGGTTATTACTAATTTTAATCACGTCTTTTTTGTAAATTTGATTAATGTTGCATATTAAACAAATTTACCGGTTATTATTAATAATTACCGACGAAGTTCGATCAATGTGATTAATTAATCTTAGTAATGAATATATACTTTACAAAAAAATGTACTATCATAACTGTTTGAATCGAATAACAAAATTAATTGTTAAGAGACAGTAATACTCAATCAAAAGAAATGTTTTATTAATAAGACGCAAAAGACTGAACGATTAAAAAAAATATTTTTATAACCACTGAATGAATTAGATAAAATTTTTAAATACTGAAATATTCAAAGAATAAATTATACAGTTTTCAAATGCATTACTTTTAGAAATGAATATTTAACACTAGAACCGCGGCACTTTCGGTATACCTAGAACCGCGGAGCGGGTCAATTTGACCCGAGATGGTAAATAATATATAAATATGCCCAAATACTTAATTTGGTTAGTTAAAAGATTATATTTTCTTAGAATAATCAATATTTCTTAATATTTACATTATGCTTTACACATAAACGCAACAGAAATTACCTACATTTCATTAAATGCTATAATTGAAAATTACATTTCATTAAGTATGATGAAAATATGTTGAAGAGATATTAAACATATATTTTAAACATAAATGAACTTGGTCATCATGTACATTAACAAAATATAGATTATCCCATTCAATTGAGTTTAGATGTAAAATCAAAGAATAACGTTTAAAAATATAAAAATTGCAAATTACTAATTTTACTGATTTATCTAATCCAATTTATTAAAAGCATTGATAGAAAAACATGGCTAGAGATTTTGCACATTTACCAAAAATGCATGGGTACATTATATTTTGAACAATTATATTTAGTCTTACTTTCATATTTTTAATTATGATAACAAACTCTTCCATGCTTATTTAATGTTGTTCATCGTTTTTAGTGTTTCTTCTTGCCCAAATGACATTTTTTTTTGCCGAGAAATAGAAAATTTACTTGAATATATTGACGTATACTAATAGATAATGAAAGTATGCAAAAAAGACGTACACTAACTAGTTTTCCGGTTACAAATTTCATAAAACCCAAGCATTGACAGTAGAAAAATACAAAAGATTATAATTTGCATTCACCGGCTTCCTATAAGATGCAGACTTCCTGTGAAATAAGAAAGCCACACCAAATTTAGTTGCGTTGTAGTAAACAAGTGTATTTAGTATTTTTTTAATAATTATCTAAAGTTTCAACAATTAGATGTAAACTGCTAAGCAACAAAGCATTTTTACCCTTTTCTCCTTGCTAAACAGCCACGCTGATGTTTAAATGTGTTTGAAGAATAGCCGAATGCCATTCCGATTTTGACATTTTTATGGAGACTTATATTTCTCGGCTTGGGCATTTTACAGTTTCTATAAGGCCAGTATTTTTTTATCAACATCTGCAAGCAAGTAGAACACGATACGATGCTGAATTCATCTGGTTTTCTTAGAGATATACTGAGTAAACCTACTCACCGATTTTGCAGGAGATAAGTACTCATCTACCCTTATGTTAGGCCTTTATAAATAGTTAGTCTTGCATATTACTTGTCATCTTCTTTATTTCCAGGTGGAAATGCGCAAGTTATTCGTTATTTATTTTTCAGATTTTCATAAAGATAAAAAAATTTTCACTTTTGTTCAAATTCTTAATTCTTCTTTTTTTATATCCAATTTTTGATTTGATACATATCATAGGCTTTCGTTCAATTGATAAATTTTTAACTATATTCTAATGAAAAAGTCCAACAAGTTCAAGAGCATAGGCAAAGTCGTCGTTACTTTAATTTTCATTATTAGAATTTAATTTTCTTCATTTACAGGCAGATATTCATCCTCAACCATTTGTATTCTCACTCTTTTTCATATAATAGTTGCTAACATTCGCAAGCTTCTTTGACAGTAATATTAAGACATCGGAAATCTTATCTATACTTTCAATAAATGCAGAATAAAAGCAACTTGAATACTGGTTCTAAATATTTGTTGTAATTTTCCACTGCAATAATCTGTTATTCACATCAAGAATATAGAATCTTGATTAAATTTTTTCACTATTCTCCCTTGCAAATCTGCCTATAGGTGAAATTAAGAGTGAGGGAGATGTACTTTCTCGTTACGTCCGATGAAATGCACCTCTATTTTGTCATTTTATGCGTAAAAACATATTACGGGTCAAATTGACCCGCTTCGCGGTTCTAGGTATAAGTAGTTAAAACTCAAAATTTATTTATGTTATTTGCTCTTAAATGCGAAAGGTTGTTGTTTACCTTAAAATATTAAAAGTCAGGAAAGGCAATATTTTTTCAATGAAAACTTTTCGCGCGGCGCGAAATTAAACATTGATTTGGGTCAAATTGACCCGCTCCGCGGTTCTAGTGTTAAAACAAGTTGAATGTAGTTTCTGCCATTGCAGAATTCAGTTTCGCCTCCGATAGAAAAAAAATCGATTGAGGTCTTTTAGAAGGGTGACCCCGTTTAGAATGCAATGAACTAACATAATTTTTCTTCTGCTTATCAATATAATAGCAAACAGAACGGCGTGAAATACCCAATTGATTATGAATTTCTCTCTGGGACATAGGAATTGCGGAATAATAAAAAGAGACAATTTGACGTGCTACTTCTTCATCGACTAGATTCATCAAAAACGGATTTTTTCTGTAGTTTAAACGCTTTTTTATAGACTCTGAGAAAAAGGAAATGTATTTTTACAATAAAACTGTATGAATGTCTCGTTTTAACGGCCAGATTACGAAACTAGTCGTTGGGAGCCACCGTAATACTTACCCATTATGTATATGCATTACATATGTGAAAATAAAATATGTGAAAACTATTTATAAAATGAATCGCAATTCAAAAACAAAATTTAAACGTGTATTTAAATATTCTTAACATACATAGAAATGCTCCATTAATTAATTGCTGATGAACCCATTTCGACAAATTATGCAAAATACCAAACTGCCCAAGTAGTTCCGGTTTGCGTAAAAGAAACATCCTTTTAACTCCAAAAACAATAATCATATTAACTAAAAGTTTACTGCGTCAGATTAAACGTCTCATTTCCAATTAAAACATATCTTTGAATTGAAATTTGAAAAAAATACAGGGTCATGAAAAATCGAAGAATGTGGAAAACAGGATTACAAATATCTCGGCAACTATTAATCCAACCGACTTCACTCTTCGATGCAAAATTTGTGTTATTGTATTGCCTTTTACGTCCTTTCCTTAAAATAAAGAAAATCGAAAATTTTTATATACATTTCACCAGAACGAATTTTTCGAGAGTTCAAAAAAAATTGTTCCGGATAATCGAGATTACTGATATTAAATAGGCTTCGTCCTATTCTTACTTACTAAGTACATGCAAAATTTTAAATCTATATCTCCATTTGTTTGTGAGATAAAGCGTTTACAGACAGGCAGAGAGACAATCGGCTATTTTTTTTCTAAAAATATGTTTTTCGGAATCTCCAATATCTGAAACGTGTAAATCCGTCAATTTTTTTTTTCGATTTTGAAAACGATTGCAAGACTTACCCTATACTACGTATGATAGGTAAGTAAAAGTGGGCCACAATTTATGACACGACACTTTTTAGCTTGTCTGAAAGAAACAGCATCGGAGGCTTAAAAAACATATACCAAATTAAAATCAAGCAAAACGAGTTGAAATTTGTTATATTTACCAACCATGTTTGGTAATTATTTATAATAACCGGTTAATTCGATAAATTCTCATTAATGTATCATTTTATCATGCATTTGTTTATGAAAGTTGTTTGTTTAGATGTATGCTAATACCTCTTTATTTTTTATCTTTCCTTATTTAAGAAAAAAACCTCTTTTGATCTGTAGTTTCACGGCTTTGTTTTAGATTTTTTTTTTTTTTAAGCAAACATAGGATATGATAAAGAAACTTATAAACTACGTAAACAAAGCTATAAAATAAAATGGAAAATAGGTGCGAATTGTCTAACAATAATGATGCAAAATCTACTATACTGAAATTGACAAACTGATTTTACATTGAATTGTGATATCATGATGCAGTAATACTCATTTGTGATTTTATTTTTCTGACATGGAAAAAAAATGTAGCATTTAAGACATACAAATTTCTCTTTACCCTTTTTCATTTTCAACAATGATGTTAACACGTTCTTGTGCATTAACCCCTTAACGCGCAGTGTTGCCGGGTCGGCAACACCTAAAGTTCCCCCTGTTTAGAGACACAAAAACTCCGTGAATATTTCAAAAACTACTCTAATGGCTAATTTAAATCTTTCTTATGAGTTCTAGATGGCAGCACCACAGAGATCAAACTCTACAGTTTTTAAATAATAGGTAAAATGTTTTACTGTAATGCGCGCTTCACAGCAATGCTCTTCTCACTGCGCTTATCAATGCTTTACTTATGGGAGGTTACCACTTCGGCAACAGCTGTATAATTAAAATGCTTAGTGCAATCTTTACAAAACAATACCTGTGTACTCCTCTAGGCCTAAATAGACTGCCTAATTTGTTTTTTCTTTAAATTCCAACTTTAAAGAGTAGTGCGCCGGAAAGGGTTAAAAAACAATATTTTAAATAAAGCCTTTTCGAAATAGTTCCGCCAGTGAAAAGAATCAACCGGAGTAATAATGCAAGTGGAGGGTGTCCCTACTCCCGCACATTTTTTTTGCACAGTTTTTATTATTATTATTATTATAAGCTACCTTCCAAATACATCCATAATTGTAAACAACATTTTTAAATTACATGAAATACGCTAAAATGTTATGTAATAAACAAAGTGTTTCCCAAAAATAATTTTTTTTTTTTTTTTTTGCAGCGATAAGTTCAACCAATGAAACAAATTAAGTTTCACCGTTTTCTTTGTTTTCTGCATGAGCACAAAAACCTGCGATCAGTGACGCTGGTTTTATTTATGTCTCATGTTTGTGTGCACATGCAAGCGCTTTCATCTTGTGCTGCAGTTGCAGCCTTACCAGCATATGTGAGTGAGAAATGATAAGATTGGCATCGTCCTCGTAGCTTAAATGGTAGATCACTTGGAGTGCTTTTCCAAGGATTCCGGGTTCGATCCCCGGTTTGAACATTTTTCACTCTGTTGGTTATACGCTTTTTTAATATTCAATGGTTTTAAGCGTATTTTTACTGCTGATTTTTTTTTTTTTTGAAAAAGAATTAAAATTAAAATTAATTGATAATGTTTTGTTATGTAACAAGTGAAATAGAATTTTTCTTTCTTTTTTTAAGGTACAGTATGTAGTGCTATTTTTCAACCAAAAGCCAGAATGTCGGTTTTTTTATTAGTTAATTTTAATTATGAAGAACCTTCCGAAATAGTAATTCCTGAGACAGCTTGCCTTCATTTAATATCAAACTATTGTTTTGTTTCTTTTACCTTTTTCTGTTCTATCATTTTCCTTTAATTTGGCCGTGTGTTTTTTAACGAGTTGCAAAATAGACATTTTTTGTACTGATTTATTTTTTTTTAAATGCTGTCTCCTCGTCCTTTAACAAACTGTTATTTTCTATAGTCGTGTTTCTTTCAGAACCAAATTCAGACCACTAATTTAAATGTTAAAACAATGTAAATTTTATATTTGCATTGTTTTAGGGGGTTTTAAACTATTATTATTATATTTTTTGCTTTCAAATGTTAACGAAGAACATTTACTGATTTTATGAGTGCTAAGTTCAATATGTCCCTGTCACTAGATTAGTTTCTACAATATTATTTATACAATTTTAATATCTTCATTTACAAAAATATAATTTTTAAAGGTCAAAGCATCCCCCTCCCTCCATCGTTCGATTGAAAAATTCAACAAAAAAGCAGACAATGCTCTGCCACATTAATAAATAAACTAGTCATTGGGGGCCACCGTAATACTTACCCATCATGTATATGCATGTATTATATGTGAAAATAATACATTTGAAAACTATTTATAAAATGGATTGCAATTCCAAAACAAAATTTAAACGTGTATTTATATTTTTATTATGCATAGTAATGCTGTATTAATGAGTTGCTGATGAATCTCTTTCGATAAATTAAACAACATGCCTAACTACTCAAGTTGTACTGAATTGTGAAAAAGAAACATCCTTAAAACTCCAAAAATAAAGATCTTATTAAATAACAGTTTATTGCGTCGGATTAAACGTCTCATTTCCAATTAAAATATATCTTTGAATTGAAATTTGAATGAAATACAGGGTCATGAAAAAATCGAAGAATGTGGAAAACAGGATTACAGATATCTCGGCAACTAATAATTCGATCAACTTCGTTCTTTATGCAAAATTTGTGTTATTTTATTGCCTTTTACGATCATTCCTTAAAACAAGAAATTTCGAAAATTTTTATATACCTTTCATCAGAACGAATTATTCGAGAGTCCGAAAAAAATAGTTCCGGATAATCGAGGTTACTGATATTAAATAGGCTTCGTCCCATTCTTACATACTAAGTACATACAAAACTTCAAGTCTCTATCTCTATTCGTTCGGGAGATAGAGCGTTTACAGACAGAGAGACTGACAGAGAGACAGACAGATGGACGGACGGCAATTTTTTTTTCTAAAAATATGATTTTCGAAATCACCAATGTCAAAAACGTGTAAATCCGTCATTTTTTTTTTTTTTTTTTTTTTTTTTTTTTTTTTTTTTTGATTTTCAAAACGATTGCAAGACTTGCCCTATACTACGTATGATGGGTCAATAAAAAAGAATGTTTAAAGAACCAAAGACTTTATTTCTTCTAGAAAACTTATTTCCGTAGCCAAAGTGTTTGATCATCAATGGTAAAATCAGTACCTTATTATATTTGTATTGATGTCAGTACTCTATGTTTACCGAAATTACTTTTAAATTTTATTTATATTTTACTGTGCCAAATCATTTGTTACTGTAATTCTCTGCCTGTTGATAATATATATTCCATATCCATGATCTATATTCCATTGATCCAAACATTTCAAGATTTTTAATCGACTAAGTTTAAGAAGTAGAATTTTATATCTGTCAAGCAAATATATTTCAATTTAAACGAATAATAGAAAATTCTTTAAAGTTATTTAGTTCGGAGTGAATAATGTTCTGAAAAGCAAGCTAAAATTTCATGCAACATTTAATCTCTTAAAACAGGAATGGATAAAATCGAACGCATGTTTAGAGCTATTAGGATCAACAAAGGACACAAATCTGAAAATTAAATGTATTGAATCATTATATTATTCAGTTCCAATCTTCAAAAGATTGAAAAGCTCAATTCCAATACTTGCTGCAAAATCCACTAAAATGTTCCTTTTTCAGTAAAACTGAATTATATGACAGATTTTGCAATTTTAAAGAATCAAAAATACGATATTTAAAACTACGAACTCTTTGAAAGTTTTGAAGGCGAAGCAAATATCAGTAACATAGCTGCTCTTAATTTATTTAATTGTAGAGTTTAATACTTATAAACCAGATGTTAAATATAATTTTCATAAATAAATTTAAATGCCAAGTCCATTGCATACAGTTTTTTTTAAATTGAACTGGAAACACGTTTATAAACATAATATAGTTGAAAGAAAATGCATATTTTTCCTTTATTTTCATTTAGAAAGGGAAGTTTCACTTAGATGGGATTTCAATTTGCTAAGCACAAAATATATAACCTAGAAAAGATCTGAACTTTTGATACTCGTAAGGCAAAGTTCATACAAAGAAAATACTTAATAGAAACCATCAATCTTAGTCTAACCACGAGATACGCTTCAGGGATTGATGCGCCTGTCATTCTCTAAAAAAATAATAAAGCTTGAAAGTTATATATCCTACCTCTAATACTATAATAATTATATTACATTCTGCAAAATTCAGCTTAATAATTTATTAAGGAGTTTATTTTTCTTTTATTATTCTTCTTATTGTAAAGGTTTATAAAAAATATATATTTTGAATAAAAGAAAAAATTTCATAGTATTATATAATATTGAATATTTTTTTCTCCTCTTTAGATACATATTTGGAAGTACTTCTTTTTTTAATTCAATAATATTTATTTATAAAGTTCAATAACATTTATTTTTTAATTCAATAATATATATTTTTAATATTTATTTTTCATAATATTTATTTTTATTTATTTCATACAAATAAAATTTTTCCAGGCAAATGACAAGATGGCTAAGCTGGGATTAAATTGCGGAAAATTTTAAACTTTGACAATCCCAGAACTTATTCCTGTGCAATCCACCTGGACTGACAACCGGCGCACATTGTAATCCTTATATCAAGAACCTGGAAAAAGATTAGAATTTGCTCAAAAATTCCGAAAAGCATATTTTTTTACTAGCTGAAAAACTAGTGCACCGATTTTTGTCTATTTAAGAAGCAAGCATGTGTCATATCCAGCGGTGTTAGCCTGATTTGAAGGGAATGTTTCTTGGCGAGAAACCGTGCTGTATTGTTACATTAAAATTCATCATTATGCTTAATTATTATTAAATACATATTTTTGTCATCATGGAATTTTGAACACTATCTCTAAACCGATGAAAAGCTTTAAAATTAGTTAGCGATTTTTATGTAAATGCTTTTAAAAGTGTGCTGGGCTTAGCCGGGCTATTTTTGAAGTACAGTCGTATTGAATGCCATCTTAAAAAAATATTCTGCATATAGTTGCCATTTTTAAATACAGCTTGTTTTGGCAAACTCTTGATTATACTCAAAATCCAGAATCTCTATACTGGAACTCAACTTTGTATACACAACTTTGATGGTTAATAAATTCAAATAATATATATATATATATATATATGTGTGTGTGTGTGTGTGTGTGCGTGTGTGTGTGTGGGATAATTGAGTGATTAACTTATTATTTAAGCAAAACTAATATTCTTGAAAATATAAAAAGGTTTAATAGACATAAAATATATGCGTAACATTCAAAAATAACAGTCGAACTGAATAATAGTCAGCATAAAAAAGCTTCCCTGAGCTTTGCATTAAAAATCCACCAAACTCGCCATCGCTGAAAAATTTAAACAACACCTTGTTCTCTCCACGCATCATCACATGACTCTCGCTTGGGATATCACGTTCATTAAATCATTGAGTTTATTATCTGTTATTGCTGAATACTTCATCCTTTATTCCATATATATATATTAATAAATTTGTTTATATATGTAATTTAAGATTACAAGTAGAAAAAATAATAACATTAAAAAATATTTGTGCGTTTTTCCCAGTAAAATTCGGGAGAGACCAGATTTTCGACTACTAATCACTGGTCTTTAGAGGCATACCAAAAAGAAGGATCTTTGAAAACGGAATAGATTGAAGTTAATTAGCTGTATTCACTACCAGAGATTCATGTTGGAATGAAAAGGAGCAATATAATATCGGTCTCTCTTTTCTAATTATTTAAATTACCTATTTTACAAATTCTATTGAATAAAAACACGTTCCAAACGTCTCATACCATTTTACACACAGCTCTCATTCAATTACACAGCACTCATTCGATATTTACAATGTAAAAATAGATTATCTTATGCATTAATTCATAACAGAAATATGCTTACTAAATACATAATAAGAGAATATCTTAATTATCTAAATATAAAGAGAGAAATGTGTGCTTACCTTATATCAATAAAGTAATTTTATACGATAATTAAAAAAATTGAAATTTAACTGAAATACAGGATTTTATTGAATAAGAAAGAATTAGAAATACAAAATTTGCTCTATATTTTATCATTAATTATTACTATATACTGATTCTTCATCCGTTAGACCAGTAGCCTCATCTCGCAACATTTTTTGGAAATATGATTTTGGAATATTTCTTAAGCTTTTAAAAAATTACAATTGCTTTCAATTTTATTCTATCGGCCATTGTGCTCAAACAGTGCATCGTAGTTTGTCTTGCACAATGCAGATTTTGCGGCATTAAAGTCAGGAATTGTCTTCTGTGATAGATCAAACCATATAGATATTCGTCCATGCTGACAATGCAAATTAATTCTCAGCTTATTAAAAAAAATAAATAAATAAAAAAATAAATAAATAAAAAAATAAATAAAAACAGGTCACATTGTTTTTGAGAATTTTTTGGAAAGCATTACTTTATGTTTGTTATTATCTATTCACATTCTTGTGCCTATTAAGGAATATTTCGAGCTAACCATTCGATGTTTTAAAATCAAAGGTCATCTCATCATTTTCACCATTTTTGATATTTTTATTCTGCTTGTGATTTTATTTGGATAGTTGTAACTGCTAGAACTATTTTTCTTTTTTCTTGAATCCAGTTAATAAGTGTACCTTCGATGTCTGAGAATAATCTTTTCTTGAATATATTGCTTGATAAGCCTTTTCTTGAATAGTTTTTTCTGATAAAACATTCACCTTTTGCGTATTTCCACATCTCTTTCAGTAATACTCAAACGTATTTATTTGTGTTTATTTTAGTCTTGAAAACAAGAGCGGAGAATATAGATGAATTAAGAATTTTACTAATATTACCATTTACTTCATTTAACTTTAATAAAGTTTCCATTATAAAATCGAATGCACAAATTCAAGAACGTATATGATTATTTCTATCCATTTTAAACGATAAAACAGAATAAAATATTACTTCAGGAAGCCACAAATATTTTTACTACATAAAGATAGCTCATGGACTTTACCACCTCTCTTAGAAAAAAAAGAATAATGTCGCGTTTGAATCGGCCAATCAAAGTGCCGAATTTGTTTTAGTTGAACAACTTATTCTTATATCTTTTTGTTGTTTTTTATTTCTCTACTAAATCTGTCCCATCAACTACAAGGGGAGGGGAAAAAAAGCTCTCCATATTGATTTCCTTGACATGTCGTCATCTGAGTTTGAGTTTAAGTGAACAGTGCTTTGAGGCCTATAGCTACAATGGCTGTTGCCTCGAATGATCCAGAATACATAGAAACAAATACAGAACACTTTATTATTACAGAGAATCCAGTAAATACATTTAATACACATCACAGGGACAACACAGACACCCATGCCGCTGGCTGGAGTTGAACCAGGAACTAGCGGTGTGGGAGCAGCTGCCGCTACCAACCACGCCACTGGGTCGGCATGTCGTCATCTTGGAATTCAAACATCATGCATGAAAATATTAAATAATAATAATAATATAAATAGAGTTTACCTTAAATATAAATGAATGTTTATCCTGAGAGGGAGACAAAAAAAATAAGTATTGATTTTCTTTTTCCCTAAAAAATGTAAAATGTAAGAAAAACCAAAACTGCTCGTCTTCCAGAAACGAAAACTTATATTTTCAGGCAAGCCGTTTTTCCGATATGCTGCTGCATCTCGATTTTTTCTGGCTGCCTGTTAATGCGGGGGGGGGGGGAATGCAGTAAGTAAAACAACTCTACCAACAATTACTCTCTAATTATAAACATTAAAAAAAATTCTAAAATTTTTATTATGTATTTTTTTAATGAAACGCATTATTTTACGCGTATATAACATTAAATAAGGGCATTTATCAATAGTAAGTCAACAGCAGTGATTTTCAACTATAAACAGTATGGAAAGAAGTTGGCAAGAATTTTTCTTAGACTCCTCTCTGAGCGGTGATCTGCATATTTCACTCAGATAACCTTAGTGACAATAAAATCAAGTCTACCATGGAGACAACTCAAAATAAATCAACACATGTAACGAAACTCTGTCAAATAATGGACACGCAGATGCACAATGATTTTTATTTTTACTTAGTTCAGTGCGAGAAAAGTTAATTCGTATGATATTCTTGTCAATAGTCTGACTGAGTTAAAAATAATCTTTTTTCATACTTATTATTTAATAGATTTCCTTTAACAGTGGTTTATTCTCATGGACTGTCTATATGAGAGTCAGACGCTATTACAAACAAGGTTACCTGAGTGAAATATGCCGGCCCGTTCCTAGTTCAGGTAGTTGAATCGGCAGATAATCGTTAATTTCAGCAAAATGTTCTGGATTTAAATCTCAACTTGGGCATTTTTTCGCTGAGTTAAAAAAAAATTAATTCGCACCTCTGAATTTGTTTCTATGTTTTTTGCAACTTAACAGTTCTTAATAATATTATTTATCACATGAAAACTAGAGTTTCAAAACTAGCCTTATCCAGAAAATCAAATTTGAAAAATTGTTAAAATCTTTAACAACGTCTATAGGTTTTTATTGTAAACCAAAATTCTACATTGACAAAATACAATTTAAAACTAACTTCATTGAAGCGTTTTATTTTATTTTATTTCTTATTATTTATTTATTTTATTTTATTTTGGTGCAAGTTTCTCAATAAAAGAGATTGATAAAAAAAAACACGATTAAAAAATGATAAGGCGTGTTTTTAAATTCACATTCATGTGTTACGATTTAGAAATCTTATGGTTCTACAGCATTTTGAAATGCGTTGTTAAGTCTTATTCTATATTTAAACAGTTGTAATTAAAATTTTCATTCCTTAGTTGTTTTAAACTGCAAAGCTTGAAAATAATTAACAAGATATAAAACAAAAAAAAATCTCAGTAAGCATATTTACTTTAAAATTTTATTACTTTGAAAATAAAAATATTTCACACAGAATATTTACTTAAGAGATGATTCGAAAAATTGCCAAATAACATGCGTAAAATCATCTTTATTTTCTATCTTTAATAAAAAAAGAAAATGCACTTAGATATACACTTAAATTACTAAATAAAATTTTCAATCTTTATTCAATTATTTTATCGTTGGTACATTTCATTTAATTGAAATATAACAAGTCACGTCTTAATTTTATCAACATACTACTGAAAAGAGCTAAGAGGCCGTTTCATGAATTAGATAATGTCCAATTATATGACTGAAACGAATAAACGCATTTAATGTTCCAAATGTTGCACTGATAAACATTTCCCTATTGTAAAAGTGAAGTAAATGTTTAATGGTCCATATAATCCATTATTTACACTATTCGATGACATGAACAATTTTGTATCTTTTAATCAGAATGATCTTACGTGATAGCGTATAAATTTTTATCGTTCTGCATGCAGAGAGGTTATTTTCTTATTACTTATTTCTCTATTTCTTTATTTATTATTCTGTTTAATATTCGGTATTTGCTGTAAAAAAAAAAAAAAAAAAAAAAAAAAAAAAAAAAAAAAAAGTTAAATTTACGGCAAAGCTATTGGCAGCAATGTTGCCAGCAACGTAAATTTAAC
Organism: Maratus speculifer; assembly: GCA_964019185.1. NCBI lineage: Eukaryota > Metazoa > Arthropoda > Arachnida > Araneae > Salticidae > Maratus > Maratus speculifer. The sequence goes on from OZ025292.1 coordinate 421,345,341, forward strand.
GGATTTTTTTTTACAGTGTATTTCGAAAATCTGGAGTTAGTATTTAAAAAAAGTAATTAATTGCTACATTAATCTTCCTTAATCCTTGGTCTAATTTTGGTATTAATTAATTCGCAACTCTGAATTTGTTTCTGCCTTCATTCCAATTTTACCAGTTTTTAATAGTATTGCTTACCATATGAGACCTGAAGTTTGAAAATTCACCTTATCCAGAAAATCAAATTTTGAGAAATCGCGAAAAATGTTTAAATACATCCATAGGTTTTCATTGTAAACCATAACTTTGCAGTGACACAAATACACTTTAAAACAACTTATTTTTTGTTCAGATTGAAGCGTTTGTTTTGGTGCAGGTTTACTAATAAAAAAGATTCAGAGAAAAAACGCGATTTTTTTAATAAATTTTTTATTTGGATAAAGCGTATTTTTAAATGCATATCCTTATGTATTACGATATAGAAATCTGCAAATATTAAAGAAAACATAAAACAAAAAATGTCAATATTTAATTTAAAATTTTGATGCTTAGAAAAAAAATAGAGAGATGATTTACTTAAGTGATTATTTGAAAACTTCCCAAATATCATGCGTATTTTTTTTTATTCTACCTTTAATTGAAAAAAAATAATATGCTTAGATATACACATAAATTACTAAATAAGAATTTCAAGCTTCGTTCAATTATTTTATTCGCATGTGCATTTCATTTAAGTGAAATTGAACAAGTCACGTCTTAATTTTCTTAACATACTACTGAATAGAGCTAAAAGGCCATTTCAACTACTTTTGTGAACTAGCTAATGTCCAATTATATGACTGACACGATTAAAGGGATTTAATGTACCATATGTTGTACTGATAAATTTTTTCCTATTGTAAAAGTGAAGTACCTGCTTAATTGTCCATATAATACTTTATTTACAATATTTGATGACACGGAGAGTTCTTTATCTTTTAATGATAATAAAGTTACGTCGTGATGGTTAAATTTATATCATTCTGCGTGCAGAGAGATTGTTTTATAATTAGTTATTACTTAATTTCTCTACTTATTAGTCTGTTTAATATTCTCTATATTTTCTGAAAATCTCTGAAAATCTGGAGTGTGAATTTTATAAAAGAAAAAAATTACTTAATAGCTATATTAATCTTCCTGAATTCGTGATCTGATATTTGTGTATTTAGTACAGGTCTGTTTGAAAATATAAGATAGTTTATAACACATGATAGAGCTTTATACTTTATAATAAATACACATACAATTATAGTTTATAATAAATTTGTAGTATATAATACATAATAAAAATTTAAGTGCCGGCGATGCTCTGAAGAGACCATTGCACGAAGAACTGCAAAATTTTGGAGTAGGGTACTTCTGTACATGAAGTTTTGTATCTAGGCTGGATTTTTGATTTTTTAAATTCAATTTTTATGCGATTTTTAGTGGGATTTTTATACGGTTTTGAAGCGAATTTTCTACATGCTTATGTATATACGGGGTGAGTCATAAATATCGAAACAATAGGCTATCTCCTTAAATATTGCCCCTAGACCCATACTTCCAATTGCAAAAATTCATAAAAAAGGTGAAATTTCTGATAAGTTGCAACTCCACGAGGGGTCTATTTGAAAAAATACGAAAACTAAACTTTTATACGGCCCCCATAGGTCAAAATTCCCAATTAGGAAGTTATTCCTTATGCATTCTTAAATTGAACAAAACAAATTTCATCTCCGTATCTAAAAATCCCTCAGAGATATTAAATCCCAAAATCCTCAAAAGATTCCTGACTTACACCACTTTTCCCTGCCTCTAAACTATGATTTCTTCTCTGTGATTCAACGCTTGTTAGGGAACATTCACAAATTGCAAATTGATAAAAATCGCTTTAAGATAGCGCTTTTTCTTTGGACATAAAATAGCAGCGTATAGTTTTTACGAAGATAAAGAAGCGCCAAAGGCTGTAATATATTTATTTTATCAATAAATCTCTATTTATATGTAAATGTTTCACTTATATTTTAATATCGTTAAGGGTGTATTCGAAAAAACGCTTCTCCACCTTCAGCAGCTAGAAATTTTCCGATACAATTTCAGACACATTTTTAAAAGTAGAATCATGAAACTTGCTGAGGGGATTCTTGAAGGGACGTATGAGGTGCCGAGTAAAGTCTTTTTACGCTCAATTCATTAGAATTTGATTTATAAGCAATTAACTTCTCTGGAAGACCCTATTTTTCGTTCCCTTATCTCCCACTTCGGAAAAATCGGTTCAAATTGCCGTTTTTGATTGCTTTTTTTTGCAATATTTTGTACACTTATCAAAGAATTGACCTTTACGGCACCTTGTGTGCTTTCTAAATAAGAGAATTTGCGAGTTTCATGTGTTTGAGAGCAAAAGTGAATTCAAAAATAAATCGAAAAGCAAGCAGTTTGAATCGAAATGCACCCTTAATCCATATCCCATGCGTTGGAGATTCTGAAAGATGTTATACACTAAAACTTTTTAAGACGGAATCAGTTAGGAAAGAAAAAATACGTTATAGACAGATGTTTTGCCTAGAAGATGTAATTGGAGCTTATTTTCTTTTCAGGTACTATTGCATTTATTCTGCATGGATCAACATATTTTCCGTTTAAGACAGAATTCCGTCATAGGCAGATTTTTTTCACTGGTTTTATTGTATTTAATTTTTTTAGCCTTTGAATAATCTATTTAAAAAAAATAAATTTTTAAAAGTTTTTTTTTTTTAATAAAAGTTTTATATGTTTTTCGTAAAAAAATTCGATTGAGCCGAATTTTATTTATTTTATGTGCGTATTAAGTCAGTCAGAGACAGTGATCTTAATACGGGTTCTGTCGAGACCCGGTTTGAAAATTTCATCCAGAGTGCACCTAAGTTGAAGGAAGTAGTCCCCTCCTTTATGAAAAGTACGCTAGGCCCGGCCTGGCGGGTCTTCCGAAAAAAGTAACATCTCGGTGCTGGCCCTACCTGGGCCCGGAATACAGATTTTTTAACATCCTCTGGAGGACGATAAAAAGCCTGAAGTTGTCAGAGGTAAATTTAAAAAGAAAAAAAGACTTAATCTGCATTTTAGAAAAAGCATTTTTTAAAATAACTGACGGACATTTAAACAATACACTTCGTTTTTCTGCATAATGAATTTTTTATCCTCTATTTCTTGTCTTTTAATTATTAAATGTTAAGAATTTTTAAAAGAAAAAAAACTTGAAACACGTCATTTTTGATTTTTTTACATAAGTTTTGTTTCGGCAAATTTGAAAAAGTGTTTACTTTTGAAAAAATGTTTGTTTTTGAAAATATGATTTTTTTAAAAGTTATATTATTTTTTCAATAAATATTTTTAATAGTTTTAAAATTAATATAAAAAAACACCCTTGGAACAAAACTAAAATCAGATTTTCATCTTTAATTAAATGGAAAGAAATTGAAATCCAATAAAAATATTACGAGTTATAACGATTTTTGATTGTCCCATTTAAACCAGTACTAACCACATGAAACTTTTATAAATTGTATGAGAAATTTTAGAATGTGATTTTCTTAGCAAATTATAATGCTAACCATCACAAAAAAAAAAGAAAAAAAATCAAAATTCTAACTCAAGAAATATATTTTTTACGCGTTTTCTAGAACACTAGAACTGTTAAAGTAACATTGTTTTTTGAATTGCGCGCTTTTCAATTTGTGTCTAATCCCTTAAAACCTGATGAATTTTTTAAACGGCTATAACTTTGCGAATTTTGGAGATATGAAGATGCAACTTTTTGTGTCTTATTCAGGACTAAATAAGGAAAGTTTTCCTAATTGGAATTTTTGTCCTACGGGGGCTGTATAAAAATTTAATTTTCGTAACTTTTCAACTAGACCCCCCCCATGGAGTCGCAATTTATCTTATCAAAAAACTTCACATTTTTTTATGAATTTTTGCAATTGGAAGTATGGGTCTAGGGACAATATTTAAGGAGATAGCCTATTGTTTCGATATTTATGACTCACCCTGTATACTAATACTTACTTATTTAGAAGCATGACAAAGTGTTATAAAAGGGGGAGATGTCAAGAATAGTTCTTTTTTTTTCAAACAACTGCCTCTTGGTTTATAGTAAACTTTTTTATCTTAAAGTGTATCAAGCTCTAGAAAAGAATATCTACTTTTACATTTGTTAAGGAAAATTGATTGTAAATTATTCTGATGTTTTATTGGATCCCTCGGGATTAGAGTGCATGGCATGAACGATAGGTCGTCCGACCACTCATTTAATCATTTGCCACATAATTGATCATTTGTTTAAAAAAATGAATTATTCGTCAAATGATAATAAGTAACATGCACAAAATCTGAATCCAAAATTTTCATTCCTATCCAAGGTAACGAAATGCTAAAAAATCCTTCATTCGGTCTTTTGATGCAAATTCCCCGCCCCACTTAATGGAACGAGAGAGAGTTTTAAGCTATTTTATTTATTTATTTATTTTTATTTTTATTTTTTAAGTTAAAACTACAAGAAAAAACAGAAACGTTGAATCGTTTTCATTTGTTTTTTGAAAAACATTTAAAATCTCGGAAATTTCCTTTATTGTAAATGAATTAATAAAAACAAATACTCCCATTTATCCAAGAATCTACTCTAATGTTCACATTTAACAAGTTTTATTGCTAGTTCAACAGTGAATACCAACATGTGTTATACTTTTATGAAAAGGACTATTTTTTAATAAAAATATTTATTTACATATAATTTGCACTGTGAGTATTTATTTCAATATTTAGTCTACCTGTCGCTATATATTAATTAACTGTTTTAACTGACTGCTTTCATTACAACTGAAATTATAAAAAAAATGTCAAAATTTAGTTTATATCCTTATATAATAGCTCACATCTGTAGAATTTGCACTAACATTTGATTTGATATTTTAGATTACGATGTCGTATTATGTGTAATAGCGTATAAATTTAAAAATAATATAATAGCGTATAAATAAAAAAAAATATTAACACACTTAAATAATGATTAAATGTATAAACATTAAATGTTGTGTCAATATATTTTGCATTGATTAAATCTGGGGATAATTTTTAAAGGAATTCCTATTTATTTAAAAGCTATTTTTAAAGAAAAAATGTGGCGCTTCATTAAAAATAGTTTATATATATATTTATACATATGTTAAAATGGTATTTTATAAAAAATCAAATAATTCGAAATCAAATTATAAAAAAATTAGTATATACAATTACGTATAATAAGTTGAAACATTTAGTTTAGATACTGCAAACTAGAATATTAATTTTCTAAGCAAATTAAGCGACCTCTCGCATTTCTGTTAAATATTCACAGCCATATGCCTAAGTTTACAAGTTAAGTGAAAAGTTAATGAACACTAAACGTTATAATTATGTAACACGGAAAATTGAAAGTGAAACTTTAATTGTCTGCCTTATATTTAGAGAGATTAGAGAAGTTGCATGTATGATCAAAACTAATATTCTGCAGATAAACTTAACTCTATAAGTTTCATCCACTGAAAATAATCAATATGCTTTTCGACTTCATGATTTTATTATTTTTGTTATTTAAAAACATCTGTCCTTAATGTACAGAGAAATTTTGTTATTTACTTACTTTTTATTTATTTTACTATATATCTAGTTTTTAATCAAAGTGTTGTTATATCATTTGGAGTGAAAAAATGTGTTATTCAAACCAAATTATTGGAGGACTTAAAGTGTGAAATTAAAACACTGATTAAAACACTGATCATTTGTTTTTAAATTATTTTGATGTAATTTGTTATATTATTTGTTTTACTATTTGTTGTACTATTTACAGTACTATTTATTGTACATAGTATTTTTATGCTATGTTATTATACTATAATTTTTGTTTTTAAGCATTTTTTCAGCGAATAAAATATATTTAAACGAAATTATTTCTACTCACTTCCTAAATATGACAATTGTTTTTTTAATAATTTTAAAATCAGTCTGAAAATATTTTTTAATCTATGAACTTTACGAATAAGGAGTTCCATGAAACTATAATATCTTATGAATATTCAAAATTTGGGACAATAGAAAGCACTTTTAATTGAAATGAAAGGATAAAGCCACGCAGATTTCGAAAAAAAAGCCCCAAATTAAATAAAAATTCAACTAGTTTCCCATACAGAAAAACCTATCCACCAAAAATCAGTTTATCCAAATGCATTTTTAATGTTATCACAAAACGCAAACTTTAGTACATTCTAAAATATATACAAATACTTTTGTAAAATCTAATCGTTTCCCGAAAGAAGGACTGCAGCTAACCTTCTCTTTCGAGAATGATAGAAAAATGAAAAACAATGTATAAAAAATGCAAACAATGTACATGTATAAACATACTTAAAATGACATTCAATACTTTAAGGAATAAGGGAAACGGGTTATTTTAGTAGCAAAGTTGTGTTCACAATTTCATTCTGAGTGAATAGTTGCTCAGATCAGGAGTTGAACCCAAGAAGCTTTTAGAGTAAATTTTCGATGTTTCCCTATTTGAACTAACGGGATTTCAGATAATCGAAAGAGTACATTCATAGCCTCTTAGCTATAACATGTATTTTTGTCCCTTCAGATGATGTTGGAATTCGGAAAAGATTTTTGCAAAGTCTGTACACCATCTGTACACCAATCTAGAGATAACATATTTTCGATTTTGTGCTATCATTAGTTGTCAACAATTCACATATTTCTGTAGCCGCGCATAAAATTAGGCGACAAAATTTAATGTAAAATCCTTCTTAAAACAATTGTTAGAATACGCCCTATAAATCTAAAGAAGAAAGGTGGACTAGAAGATTAAATATATCTTAAAAAATATTAATAAGTCCATCACTAACGTGGACGTCATTTTGTTATTGGTAACAATTTGATAAAAGACATTTTGTTGCAAATCATATAACTGCTAGGCATTGCGAAATTTCAGTTTTTAAACAACCAAATAAGACGTATCCTTTTTCTTTGTGCATCATCTTTTGAATTTATACACATTATTTACTGTTCAAAATCTAAACATACAAGCGCATTCCCCAATGTAACACTCATTTCCAACTTACAAATCAAAGCACTAACCTACAGTATTAAAACTGACCTATTACATGAATACCTGTAAACGAACGCTAACTGTCATGCAAGTTACATTGCATAAAAAGCAGCTTGAAGTGAAATTCATCAATGCATTTTAATATTATTTTTTGGATTAGTGCAGCATAAATAAAATACGTTACAAACATTATTTCCTCTAACTAGGAAACTGCAAGAAGTGTAACCGATCACCGTGTCACCTATTTTGACGAAAGTGGTACCGTTGGAAAGATCTCATCGAGAGCAGTAAAAAACTCACTGGAAATACCCGTCGCAAATGAGCCGTTTTCGAGATATCCGACAATTTATGTCACGTAGCTAGTGCACACTTAATGGGGGACCGCAAAAAAAATTATTTTCGATTTTAACTAAAGTGGTATCGTTGAAAAGATATCATCGTGAGGATTCAAAAACTCAAAGGAATCACCCATCGGAAATGAGACGTTTTCGAGATATCTGACAATCTGTGTCACATTGCTAATGCACACTGAACTGCATTAAGTGATATAAATTGTTAGATATTTCGAAAACGGCTCATTTCAGATGGTTACTCCCATTGAGTTTTTTACTTTTCACAATGATATCTTTGCAACAGCACCATTTTCATCAAAATCTAGAAAACATTTTTTTGCGGTCCCCGATTAAGTGTGCACTAGAACAGCATGCACTAGCTACGCGACATAAATTATCGGATATCTCGAAAACGGCTAATTTCGACGGGTAGTTCTATTGAGTTTTTTCTCCCTCATGATATCTTTTTTACGATACCAATTTTGTTAAAATCGGGTCTAAAATCTTTTGCAGTCCCCCATTAAACATGCACTAACTACATGACATAAGTTGACGATATCTCGAAAACGGATCATTTGCGACGGGTAGTTCCATTGGGTTTTTTACTGCTCTCAATGAGATCTCTCCAACGACACCACTTTTGTCAAAATCGGTGACTTACACTTCTTGCAGTTCCCTAGTAAGATCATTAAGCAATACTGAAAAAAAATCGATATAAATTTTAGATGTAAATTATTACATCTAATTTTATTGCAATTTTCACCGCAAAAACTGCTGGTAACATTGAAGCCAGCAGATTCTGCCGTCAATTGAAAGCATTTTTTAACGTTCTAAAGTTTCTAACTTTCTTACAGTGAACCGAGATTCTTTTTAGTAGTTCTGTAAATGAATAAAAAAATGTTTTGCATGCCAGAACTACAGCAATCAAATTCAAGTGCTTAAAATTATATTTCTAAATCAATTACAACATACTAAAAGGCACACACAACAACAACAAAAAAATATTTCACTAGCATATTAAAATATTAAAATCTATGATTTGAATCACTGCGATCGTCATCAGGATAAAGTGATGTTACACACAAATTAACCTTTTTACCCTTTTGAAATTTTACTCAAACTTGATTAAAATATTTCACACCAGAATTTTTATTTAAATCCATTTAACCTACTTATTTATCTTAAATGTTTGTGTTATTTATTTAATTTACTTCATAAAAAAATTTTCTGGTTTGAATCGAATGAAACGCATTATAGGATTGGGTCGATTAGACCCATTCAGGGTAGGAAGGTTAAAAAGGCCAAAATGGACATAAACGTCTAAGGTTACTAGAGATTTCATTACCGGAGAATGTGCAAACTTCTCCATGGTCCCTTGATAACCTGACGGAGCAAGCCACAGCGCTAAAAGAACGGGTTTGGAGTTAAAAGACGAAATTAATGATACAGACACTATTTGTAAAAGATAAATAACCTGATAATTACCTGATAATAACCTGATAACCTTGTAATAACCTGAATCAATTACAGGGTAATAAGAAAATATATATATATGAGAGATGGAAAGTAAAGAGACACGACAGAGGGATAAACAGACGTTAAAAACTTTTTCCAATTATGTCAAAATATGTTAAATAAACACGGATGCAACTATGCAATATGTGCTAGGTAATATTGTTACTTTTAACATGTAATAAAAGACTTATTTAGAATGAAAATGGAGATAGTTGGTTTATTATACATAGAGAAATTTTTTAAATAGAGATAAATGTTTTATATTTGTAAATTTAATTATAAGAAATTATTAACAATGAATTATTCAGAAACGTTTATTAATTTAATAAATCTTTCTAAATTAAATTATGTTAAACTAGTTTTCTCTGGATTTAATTTATTGTATACATGATCACTTGTTTATTTTAAAGAATAGTGAATGACCAAAAATGTTAGGTCACTGTCTATGTTAGAAAAGACAAACATATCATTTCTGACATGTGCAACACTACACGAATATATATTTTGCTTTTAATTGAAATTATAAAGCACTATTCTGCCTCCAATCAACCACCATTTTTGCCTTTGACAACATGGTATTTTGCTTTTGCTACAGTAATTTTAACTTCTCAACATGACGCATTTTCAAATTTTAGAACATGTTACTTTCAAGCACCGGGTGTCCCAAAAATGACTGATGGATTTTAAAATTCAATAACTTGCAAACGGTGACAGTTATTTAAAAAAATTTTTGCAGGAGGGTTATGTATAATGTCAGGAGTTCTTTTACCGTAATTTTTTATTTTAGTTCGCATCTCAAACAACAGGTGGCGCTGACGACGAATGAATGCCAGGTCGACGGTTCAGTCAGCACTGATCACCTGGCCTTCAATCGCCGTCAGCACCACCTATTGTTTGAGATGCGAACTAAAATAATCAATTACGGTAAAAAAAAATCCTGACATTATACATAACCCTCCTGCAAAAATTTTTTAAATAGCTGTTACCGTTTGCAAGTTATTGAATTTTAAAATCCATCAGTCATTTTTGGGACACCCGGTATATGGTGTAAAACAGGTATTTTCATAATGCAATTTTTTGAAGTGTGTATCGTAATTTATATGGAATTTGAATGCTACTCATTTTTTTATGCTTAAAAAAAATCACAATTGAATTTTCTTAATCTAGTTGGACTGTGTGCATATGATTAAAAAATGCAAATCCGTTTACTTTTAAATTAAAATAAATAGTTCAAAATTTATTTCTGGCTTATATTACACAACAAAATTCAAGTTCACCACTTTAACATGACACTTTTAGGTCACTGAAATCAGGGGCCTCGCTAAGGGGGGGGGACAGGGGAGGAGCCTCCCCCCAAACATTCACAAATGTTGTTACACTTGGCAAATTTAAATAAAATTTTAATAAAATTGTAGTACATTTTCTATTTTTGATAGAATTTGCAAAAGTTACAACTCTAATTGGAAATATTATTAAACTTTTTACAAATAAGAACTGTATTACATTTTCTAAGTGTGGTAACTTGGCAAAATTATAAAACGAGTTGGCAAATATGAAAATTTGACTTGATAATTTAAGATCTTCTCCCCCACCAATAAAAAGTTTTAGCGATGGCCCTGACTGAAATTACCGGAATCAATAGGCTATTATAGCAATCTTACATGATTATTTGAAATCTTAACTTCAGACAAGAGTCCAATGAAAAAGTATAGCTTTTAATACATATCAAGCTTTATTTAAATATATAATTGCTATTTTCTGGATAAAAAATGATTTTTAGTATAGCAACGTTTTAACCTTATTTTAAGGGGTTAGGTATCCGTTAAAGTAATTTAAAATCGATTTTTGTAAATAGGTTGTGGTTGACTAAGATCCTTTTTGAGTGTTTAAGGGGACAAGGGACCTTTGAAATCCATTTTTTTATATTTTTAAAATTGCAGTTTAAATATTATTCAAAGGGTATATTATGTTCACTATAACATATATTAATCACAAAAAATGTAAAAAAAAATTTTTTTGAAAAAAATAGGGAAATTTTTGTAATATTTTTGATTTAACGGGAATTATTCAAAATGTCCCATGCGCATTCCATATCAATAATAATCTCCAATAATATTTATACAAGTTTAATTTACATATATATATAAAACTGCATTGAATTTTATATATCTGAATATAAAGGTTAAAAAAAAATATTTTCTTAATTTTTCTGAAATTTTGAGCATTTTTAACCTATTTTTACAATTAACTACCTATAACTTTTGCAATTATTTTTATTTTCAAAAAACCATGCACAGATTTATGACATATATTCTGATAAATAACTATAAAAAATTTCAAAGCATTCAGAGAAAAAAAAATGCGCATGGAGCATTTTGAAAATTTTTCGTTAAATCTAAAGTATTACAAAAATTTCCCTATTTTTTTTTTATTTTTTTTTTTTTACATTTTTTGTGATAAATATATGATATAAAGCAATAATCTACCCTTAAATAATATTTAAAGTGCAATTTTAAAAATATAAAAAATGATTTTAAAGGTCCCTTGTCCCCTTAAAAGTAGTCCCATCCAAAAATTCGCATTACAAGAGAAGCTATGTCACTAAAACACTTTGACAATTTTCTATATCATCAAAGGATGAATTCCTCTTTAATGTCATGTTTCTCAAAACGGCGATTTTTATTTTTGTACACAAGATTTTTGAAAAATTGTTGCCGAGAATTTCACGATTTTTTTTCCGAATGAATTAAACGTTCACAGACATAAAAAGATCTATTATTATTTTTCTGAAGTAAGAAGTTTTAATTCACGATTACTTTTGTAAGAATAAAAACATCGGTGCTTCGAATTTCTTTAAATATATTTTTCTTCTGTGTTTCAATGGTACTTGTCTATGAAATTCACTGGTTCATATAGTGAAATACAAGTAATGGTTATATAAATATATATATATATATATATTAGGATTTTCATTTTTTATTTTTTCCGTTGTAGTCCATTATGAAAACAAATTATTCCTGTACTCATTTATATAAATGTTGATTTGTTTTAGCTACTGAAATTTGCAAAAACATGCGCGCAATGCATACAAGACTAATTCTTTCGTAAATGTTATATTATAAGATTATAAATGTATATCCCGATCTTACAGAACTAATAAAAGAAAAAAAGACAAAAATTATATAAAACAATGTTGCTCATGAGAAATCAAAAATAACAAGTCGGAAATTGCACGTGAAGCGTAGCAAATGAGGTTCGTTCGTACGATAACGAAGTTTTAAAAATATTACTCTCATATATCAATCTCATAAAATTGTAAATAGTGAATTATAATTAAAACGCTCTTCAAACAATGTTCTCCCGATACCATTATGTAATGGAATACTTTTGTGTGGCCTTGTAAATCAATAAAAAACGTTCTTTACACCACAAATTATGTAAAATGTATATTATAATATGTACTTTATAGATGCATATCAATTTTATTAATTTCGAATGAGTGTAACAGCATTAAAATGCATATGAAACATTTTTTCCCCATTGACCGTAATGTAACGGAATACTTTTGATTGTCCCTGGAATTGATCTATGCATTCGATTTTCATAAAACGTGAAATAACTCGACAAAATTATGTAATAATTATGTATTTTAAATTTCAAACGTAGAAAATACATTTGAAACTTTTTCCCCATTGACCATAATGTAATTGAATACTTTTGATTGCCCCTGTATTTGATCTATGCACTCGATTATAAAAAAAAATTGAAATAACTCGACAAAAGTATGTAATAATTATGTATTTTAAATTTCAAATGATTAAAATGCATTTGAAACTTTTTTCCTCATTGACGGTAATGTAATGGAATACTTTTGATTGCCCCTGTAATTGATCTATGCATCCGATTTTCACAAAATTTGAAATAACTCGACAAAATTTTGTAATAATTATGTATTTAAGATTTCAAACGATTCGGTTGTGTAATTTTTGCGTTGTTATATGCGGGCAGACAGACGGACGGACTGAACGACCACTGTAAATGCTACGTATTTACATAATTACGTATTTTTGACCCGATGCTCCCAATCATGTTCAGTATCTTCCGGAATTTCTCAAGACTTGCTCCCGCCACTTTCAGTACCCTACTGGGTGGTCTAGCAAGTGGGGATCCTGGGAACAGAAACTTGAAACACGAGATTTTTTCGATAGTGGCTAGTGTGAATGAATCAGTTTTACCCAACATACAAAATATACAAAATAACAAAATATACAAAATATTGCTTGTAATGCTATTTAAACATCTTTTTTCAAGAAAAAACTCGTTAAAATTATGTACTAAATTTGCAAGCGTTTCAAAACGATAGAAAACGAATGAATGCCGAAAAAAGATACAAAATTAAAGGTAAGTTTTTTTTTTTTGGGGGGGGGGGAGGGGATTTGCTTTGAAATTTGATTTTTAAGACAAATAACATACCTTGTTACTTATAAAACGATTCAAATAATACTTTTAACTTTATTTATTTTTTTTATAATGTCTATATTTTCCCGAGAAGTTCACGGAAATGTTACGGTCATATTGACCCAGTGGGTGCGGTTACGTCACAGAAATGGGTGCATGTGGTGAAGGGTTAAGACACGCATACTTGTAGACATTGAAAGAATCACACAGGACAGGCGGAAAAAATAGTATGGGATGAGATATCGTAGTATTCAGGAGGGCGCTCTATTTAAAACTTATAACTGTGTTGACTGCGTTATAACTGTGTTATTTTTTAATAATTATTTTATCATTTGCATTAAGCAACAGGGTTTTACTTTTTATTTTATTTTAATAGCCTTATGAAGTTGGGATATTCATTTATAATCACCCTGTATATACAAATAAATTTATAAATTTTATACTAGCGTATCTTTTCTTTACAATTTTAATTTTGCAAACAAAATATTTCTTGATATGTATTTTGAATTTTATAATTAAAACAAAATTAGTTATCGTGCAACTTTAATTCACATATATTTTATTTTTTCATGATTTTATTATTTCTAAAGGTCTTACTTGGTCCTTAATAAATCTATTTCAATCTTCAATACATATTTTTAGCTATGTTTTGTAATTAGGTAAACTCTTGTTGAAACTCAAAGTTTAGAATAAATATACAATAAACAAAATAGTGAATATCACAAAATGTCAGATTTTGACCATCTGTGATACTAAAAGCGTACATTGAAAGCAATTCAAAATTTCAAAAAATAAATTTATTTTCTATTAGAGAATAAAATTTTTTCCATACTAAAATACTAATTTTTGAAGAACTTCAATAATAAGTTAACCTTTGGGTAATTATATGTCATTTCTTTGCATATGTATGCCTGGATAATGACTATTTCATTCAATTTTTTATGTTTTTTTTTCTTCTTTTCAGGTCTAACATTTTAATTTTATTTAAAGTAACATGTTTTGAATGTAATAGCTCAAATTTTATGTAACATTCACTTTTATTTGTTTATTTATGGAAACTTGGACATAGTAAAAGTCTATTCAGTTTTTTACAAATACATTAATCGCATTATTTTCAAAAAAATACCCGAAAGATTTTTCTTTTAGCAATAATAACTACCGTAATTTCGGGTGTATAAGCCGCGGATCAAACAATTCTTTTTGGACCCAGAAATCTTATTTAGTGATTGAAGACAAATATTTACGGCGATCTAACTAGTTATATTTGTTTTTAAAAAAATTCTGGGTCGAAAAAGAATTGTTTGAGCTGCGGCTTATACCCCCGAAATTACGGTACTTCCGTTTTGAACTATCTCAAAAAATAAGAAGGATTACACTACAGCGCCATATTTCTACATGACAAGGAACTAAAATGAGCACGCCAGGAAAATAACATTCTCTTCATTGACAATCATATTTAATTACTTTTTTTGTAACTTAATTATATATTTGCTTTATAAGCCATAAATATTCATTAGAAATTTAAAAAAAAATAAAAAAAAGGTATTTATGCAGTATAAAAGAAGGTCCTTTAGTTTGCACACATCACAGTGTGACATGCCTTTTATTTGCTTTATTTATGTTATTAAATTGTTTTACTTATGTTATTGAAAAGTCTTTTACTTACTTTATTTATATTATTGACAATTTTTTAAATTGCTTTTTTTATGTTATTAGAAATGTAATGCCTCTTGAAAATACTTCTAAAAATGTTTTCCATGAGAAATATATAAAAAATGCATTATATAACTTTTAACAGGAATTTTATTGTTTGGACTGCAATTTCCGTATTTTTATGTATCCAGCCGTAAACGAAAAGGTATATTCTTATTCTAAAAAATATTACAAATCAATAAATACCCACGAAAAAAAAAAGAATGAGTCCTCTTAAAAGATTATTTGTTTTAATGTTTATAAATTATCTTGAATTTTATAAATATAAAAAGCAACTGCTCTATAACAAGAATATTATGAAAAATAGTATTTTATAACTACATCAAGAATATAAAATAAATTATATTCGCTTTGCTGCAAATCGCGTAAAATAAAGTTATTTTTATGTCAGGATTTGTCTTTCTACAAACTAAGATTTCCAAATGAAATCACGATAACGAACATTTACTTCTGAACTCGTTAAATGTTCTGCAGATTAAGAAATCTAATTATTCAGAAGTTAAAGCTTTAAATCGTTATTTCTCATATCTAATAAAATGTCTCTTTGCAAACCGAATATCAGTGATTCAGAATGTGTGTTAGATTACGAATATTTATTTGAAATTTGTGCGCTAAATGAATATAAATGAAATTTTGCGAGATAAAGTATTGGAAGGTATAATTTAAAACGGAGAAAATATTTTGAGCCAAATTTCGCTTCGATTATAGTAAACATGTATGTGATTATATACAGGGTTGTTATAATTAAAGTTCGCCTATTCAGAAGGCTCTAGAGCCGGTTCTATGGCTCCAAACGAATCAGAATTTCACTAGTACGTAGTTGAAGACATGCGCTCTGCGAAAATTGAAAAAAAAAATTTGTTACAATTTTTGCCAGTAGGTGGCGCTGCGCCAATATTTAAGCCAATATTTGCAGATTCCTTTATTTTTTGGGGATTTTTTGAAAGATTCTGTATTTAAAAACACATGCCAGACAATCTCTGATCTGAAACACAGCATTAGACTTCACATTCGCTCAATCTTACAGGACAGTTTACGCAATGCTGTAGAAAGCACAATTCTGAGAATGGAATGCATTATTAAAAATGGCGGAGGATTCATTGAGCATGCATCATGTTATTCTTCGTTATTTCCTTACTGCCGAGCGACATGTTTTATTATTGTTGATGCAGATTACATCACATGAAATGATATTCATTTTTCTGTATTGTTTGGAGTCATAGGTCAGGCTTTAGAGCTGTCTGATTAGGTGAACTTAATTATAACATTCGCAGCTCGTTGAAGTTTGTTGAAACTTTTAAATTTGTGTGTTTCGTCTGGATTGACTGATATTGATATAATGAATCTGCAAACATCGCCTTAAATAGTGATAAAAATTTTAACTTATTTATTTTTTTTTCGATTTTCGCAGAGCGCATCTCTTTAACTATGTACTAGCGGAATTTTGTTTCGTTTGGAGCAATAGAACCTACTCTAGAGCCTTCTGAATAGGCGAACTTAAATTATAACAACCCTGTATATATATATATACAGGGTGTTTAAAAATGACCGGTATATTTGAAAAATCAATAAAAATTAAACGGTCAGCGTTAGATATACACAGTTTGTTGCAACTGTGTTGCAACACTGTTTTGTTGCACTGTTTGTTGTTTGTTTGTTGTTTGAAACAACAGTAAATTTTCAGGCATACAACTTTCGAAATTAATTAAAATTTTCAACAGCAGATGGCGCTGTAGGCAGTTTGAAAGCTATAGTAGAGAACGCAATCTGTGAGTTTGCCATTCTGTAAAGCCTCTGTCCAGCATTTCTGAATGTGTTGGTAACTATTACTTATTCAATGCTTGTCACATGCTTTTTTTCTTCTTGCGGAATATTAATATACTAAATATTTTTTCCTTTCCAAATCTTAGTCTTGTCTGTTCTTTTATTAAAACATAAATATATTTAAAGTGATGATTCGTAAATAAATATAAATAAATATATTTTTTTAATTAAAAATATTTCTTATTGATTCTTAAATAGTATAGTACGTACGTAATAGTAGTTTAATCGTAAATGTAGTATGTACATACACTTGTTTTAATACATTCGTAATTATATAAACACATAACACTTATCATCATCACTTGGTCTGTACGTCTATCCGCATATTGCATCGTAAATATTCACAACCAAATAATTTGAAATTTAATGCATGTAATCTTTATAAAAGTTTGACGAGTCATTCTAAAGTTTTCTGATAAGCATATCAAAGCTTAAAAAAATATTAATGAAAATTTACTTTATTTTATAAAACCCTATCATAACTAATTAATTTGACGATAACCCAGGATTGATAAGGATTCAAGTTAGATATGTTTATTATTCTATTAAACTTTATCATCAATAATTAATTCAATACAATTCCATGAAAGGTAATGTGGGTGGGTTATCTGGTAATTTGATGTAATTAATTGTAATAAATATTGCATGTCTGCATTTTTCAAAAGATTATAACAGATATTTCACGAGGATCTGATTTTTTTTTAAACTAAGTACTAACACTACACATTTGGCATATTTGACGTACATTATTCGATTTGTTTTTATTAAAAAGCCCAAAGAAACGGAAAATCTTGATTACGTCAATCGTATATTTAAATAGTTATAATACATTACATGTTAAAATGATAATTCGTAAAAAATATCACCGAGAAGCAAAAAATAAATTATTCAAACAAGAAATAAAAACAAATCATGAGTCAAGCATAGGTAATGAAGCACTTTCCAATACAATCTGATTAGTGTTACAAAATTGAAAAGTTTAATAAGATAAAATGCTATGTCTAACTTCACCGTATAATTGAGTAGAACTGAATAATATTATGATGAGATTCATAACGAATTGGAGAATAGAATTTCAGCTATTCCAATCTAGAATCTCAAAACTACCCGAAATTTCTGAAATGCCCTTTACATGATATATAGATTTGTATCTATTAACTACATACATGAGAAAATTTTATTATTAACTTATCAGATGATTATACCTCTGTCTAAAATGTTTCTTCCGCAATTTTCGTTGATAAGGAGATTGGTATGTAAATTCTTTTGTGCGTCCCTGTATATGAGACAGTTAATTAGTTCATTCCATATGGTAATGGAATGGATTTTTTGAGTTCTCTTTTAAATAAAAATTAATTTCAATAAATGAAACTTAATTGAATAATTGTTAACTTTTTTTTTGCAATATTGCCGAAACCTGTCTAAAATCTTTATTTCTTACAGCTCATGTAACTTTTTTGTTTCTATATTGTTAAATTTGTGTTTTAAGATATTTATATTTAAGTCATTAATGCAACATCTAAGAAAAAATGTTACGATTATGATTTTTTTTATATTTTATATGATTATTTATATTTGATAATTCCGTATTTCAACAACAGTTCATTTTTCTAAAATTTGCCTGAATTAATTAAATTTCATTCCCTGTATGTCCTCCCCCCCCCTCCTCAAACAAAAACGCTAATTTCCAGTGTCGTTTTTATATATAAAACCATTATTTTCCCTATGTTCAACAATATTTAAAAAGTGAAGATGGCTACATTTTACCCTTTTTTTTTGTCTGTTTTACATAGTATTGAACTCAACCCGCTGGGACTCACCAGTGGCCGCGAGGTTCTGACCTCGAAACTGGTATACGGCAGGTGCTGGGATCAATGCCAATCGTGTCCGTCGGCCTCATCGTTCGGAGTTTTCCGTGGTTTTTTTCGAACTCTATATTTCCTTTCGTGAATGCGGATTAGGTTCCCTTAGAAAGACCTCTATGGAGAGCATCCCACCCTTTTAAGTGCCTATAAACCTCGCGTAGATAATCGGCCGACATATAATGAATAAAATAAATAAACTCAACGCGCTGATTATGCCGTAGAGAGACGATTTTGTCGTTTTCCATCCTTGTTCATTCTGGAAACTTGATTATAAATATCAAATTTGCCAGTGATTTTTCTGAGATGAACAGTCTTTTCCAAAAATTGAAAAAAAAGTAGATTTTTTAAAAAGATTTTTATTATTAGTGTTGGTAATTTCATGAGTTCGAGAGCAAAATTTAATTTAAAAGTATGAGTAAAAGTTAGAGTTGTAGAACGTTTTGAAGGCTATAAATTATAGAAAATATTGAATTAAAACGTGTATAATCATCCTAATGGGAGTTTTATAATGTTTGATATGTTTATATTTCACTATTTTTCATTAAAAAAATTAGATTACCATATTTTGCATTACTATATTAACATAAATTTCCATATGCTTTTGCAAAATTATTGGGGCTTGCTTTATTTTTATTTCTGCGTTGTTTAAAAAACAAAATGTTTAACTGAATTCCGTCATTCATCCTGGCGAAACATAATTGTTGTATCAACAGTAGAATGAGTGTCAACAATAAAATTACTTAATAGAAAAATTCAGTTAAAAATAATATATTATAGGGATTTTTTAAAGCGCAAAATGGTGTAAAAATTATGTTTAGAGACAGCACTCGTTCTTATTCAAAATGAAAATAGTTCTTGTTACACTCTACTATAAGATATTAGGAAAAAAAGACATTGATTAAAACTACAGTTTGGTCTCAAAGGTTTTCAATAAAGCACACACTCATAGATGAATTATTCTAAAATCGTAAAAAAAAGTTTTGAATCGCATAAAAGATAGCGCTAGTATGCTGCTTTATCACGTTTTGCTTAATTCCTATTTTTAAGAACAAATGGAAGAATTTTCATGAAACTTCAATTTTAATTATACCTAACCAATTATTGATGCTGCTTACTATTTGCTATAAATCGCCCAAGAAGTGTCACTGCTATGGTGAATTTTTCACGATTTTCGCAGTAGTTCTATCTCAAAAACTAATGGAATTTCATCAAACTCAGATTCAGTTACGCGTTGAAATAAATTGTTGTTGGTTAGGTCAAAACCCAATAACTCAACAAGTGACGCTGCTATGTTTCATTTAATAGGATTCACCCGATTTTAGCGATAGTCATATTTCAAGAAGTGACACACAGAATTTCACATACTTAGAATCTTTATGATCGGCATAGATTGTCATTTATTTTTGGCACTGTGATAATGAATTTTGAAGTATTAACATGTATAGAGAAAAAGTTTTGGTATAGGCTCATGGTTAGTTTATTTTTGAAACAACTAATTTTTAATGGTGTGTATTTTGCAAATCTTTTAGGGTGACAGGTAAAATCATAATTGATTTAGATTAATAATATACGGTTATATATGCTTTTATTAAAAATATTTAAAAAATTTTTGTTTACATTATAAACAAATAAATATCCATATTTGCCTTATAATTTCAAGTTATTTGTAGTTCAAATTAAATTATTTATAGTATATGTATTTTATGATCGAGTTTGGTCATTACGAAAGAAGTATGCATAAATAAATATTGCATTTGCTATACGAATATCAGGAAGTTGATTAAGTCATACGACTAACTAACTTTCCATTTCAAGAGATCTTCAAACTCCAATAATTTATTGCAACTCTCTCAGTAAATAAGGATCTCAGTGAGCAAATCTGATTTCAATAAATAGTACCAGCATAAATTAGAAAATCTACATTATACGAGTCACTTGGGCAACATTAAGCATTGCTACCATTTAGAGCGTTGTAGGGGCTACTTTTGTCATTTTAATGCACAAATATTATTAAAATCAGTGAACTAATAATATATCCAGACTACTAGATAAGTCATTATTAATGTAAATGAAGCGAATTACAATAATTAGATATATATACTAGAACTAGAAAATCATATGCATATAATTATGAAATATATCAAATAGGATAAATTTAATAATACACACTGAAAGATGAAATTTTTGATTATAAAAATGCCATTATTAATTTTAATTAATTGGAATGAGGCTATACTTTTAAAAACTTTATTAGTTTTTAAATATGTATGCTACATTATAGTAAACATTATGTTTTTGCATATTTATAACAATTTTTACATTTGTTAAGTGAGTTTTCGAAATTTGTGATTTACCAAAATTGTATTCTGAAATCTAAAGTAAAAAATCTGAAAGTTGCAAACGTTGGAAATATACCACCTGTTTCACAAAGAAATTTATTAATAAATTTCAATTTTTTATAACTATGATAAATTAAATAACACAAATTAAAACATATTATTTATGTACATAAATAAATATATATATATAATAATAATAACAATTTTACTTTACTAAAAATTCCTTAGTTGATCGTTAATTTAATTATCAAAGTAAATTAATGTCTATAAAATTATGTTATTAACAATTATAGATATTACAAGTGATAAACGAAAAAAAAAATATTTTTGCTAATTTACTCAGAAATTGAAGAAATATAATTAAGTTTTTACTCATAAAGTATAATTCAAATAATATAATGATTGAAATAAAAATATGACTGACATAATACTGAAAAACGTAATTGAATTTCATGAAAGTTTTATTCGGCTCAGTTAATAATCTACGAATAAATGTCAAAATACGCATTTTTTTAACATATGGAAATATTGTGTTATACTTTAGAAACTTTTGTAAACGGTTGTACTTGATATTGTAGATAATTAACCATTCTCTGCATCTTTTCTTCTACCTATTTCAGTGATTCTAGAATAGTTAAATATTCTGTAAAAAGTATTTCAATTTCCTCATTAATCGGTATTCAACAAAACGACATATGTATATATATATATATATATATATATATATATATGTTATTCCTAATTATATAGTGTTAGATCGGGCGGTGGCGACACGAATGACTACATCATCCAGTTACGGGATGAACTCATGATACAGAATAGGATTATTAGGTGTAGATTTAAGTATAACTGGTCTGCCTCGGCATTTCTTGGTATGGTATGAGTTACAGCGGGCGCAAACTCGTCATTTTGGCGCCACTATCACGTCATCGAGTAACGAGATGAAACTGATGCGAAATTAAAGGTAAAATTAAGCATTTAAAGAATATTTCGGTCTGCCTGTGCAAATCCTAGTATAAACCATCGACAGACTGAAATTTAATAAAAAAATGACGTTATAATGTACAATTCAATGACTACATCATCTAGTTATGGGATGAAATCGTGGTATAGGACAAGATTATTAGGTGTAGATTAAGGAATGACTGGTCTGCCTCATCAGTGGGCGCAAACTCGTCATTTTGGCGTCACTAT
The DNA here is from genome assembly GCA_964019185.1 of Maratus speculifer. Lineage (NCBI taxonomy): Eukaryota > Metazoa > Arthropoda > Arachnida > Araneae > Salticidae > Maratus > Maratus speculifer. Next base: position 421,367,693 of record OZ025292.1, read on the forward strand.
CACGTCATCGAGTTACGAGATAAAATTGATGCAAAATTAAAGGTAATATAAAGTATTTTAAGAATATTTCGGTCTGCCTGCGCATATTCTAGTATAAACCGTCGGCAGACTGAAATTTGTTATAAAAAATTACTATATCATCGAGTTACGGGATGAAATCATGATGTAGGATAAGATTTGTAGGTGTAGATTAAGGAATGACCGGTCTGCCTTGGTATTTGTTGGTGCGATATGAGTAACAGCGGAAGCCAACTAGCTATTCTGGCGTCACTATTACGTCTTCGAGTTACGAGATGAATTTTTTCCTAAATAAAAGATCAGGTAAACTGTTTTGAGAATATTTTAGTCAGCCTGGACTTACCCTGGTAGAAACCTTTGGCAGATTGAAATTTGCAACAAAAAGGCGTCATAATATACAATACAAACCAAGATAAGCCAAATCGGTGGTTTTCTCGTTTACTAATAAGAATCTTTTCCTAAATCATTAATTTAGAGTAAAATTCGATTGCAAAGCTATGTAATATAAAAAAATACTATGTCTATAGGATTTGTATTGTACAGCATGAAGCATTTTTTGTTATTTATTTCAGTCCACCAAAGGTTTGTACTAGGATATGCGCAGGCAGATCGGAATATTCTTAACATGCTTTATTTTACCTTTAATTAAGCACCAATTTCATCTCTTAACTGGATTGCGTGGTAGTGACACGAAATTGGCGATTTGGCACCCGCTGTTACTCATATCATACCAAGAAATATCGTGGCAGACCAGTCATTCCTTAATCTACACCTAATAATCATGTCCTACATCATAATTTCATTTCGTAACTCGAAGCCGTAGTCATTGAATTGCACATTATAACGTCATTTTTTGTTATAAATTTATGTCTGCCGAGGGTTTGTACCAGGGTATTGCCAGGCAGACCGAAATATTTAAAAAATACTTTATTATACCTTTAATTTGGCACCGATTTCATCTCGTAACAGGATAACGTGATAGTGACGCGAAAATGGGAGTTGGCACCCGCTATTACTCATATCGTACCAAGAAATGCCGATCCAGACCAGTCATTCCTTAATCTACACCTATAATCTATTCCTACATCATGATTTCATCCCGTAACTCGATGACGTAGTCATTTTTGTCGCCGTCACCCACTCTATGATATTCCGTGTTATTTCAAACTAATGCTCGGAATTTCATAAAAGTTTACATTCAGCTAGTCCCTGATATAAATGGTGCCGATTAGTTTTGGTTGAAAATTGCTCATTAGATAGCGATACTATGCAACTTTTTAAAGGTGCTTCGAAATAGCTCTGTTACAGGCCAAACCCGATTTTAGGCCAAACTATATTGGCCTAGGCCAAACCGGTCTAGCCTAACGCCTATCGGATAAACTAATTTTTCCTAGGCCAAACCGGTCTATCCTAACGCCCATCGGATGAACTAGTTTTTCCTAGGCCAAACCGGTCTGTCCAAACGCCCATCGGATAAACTAGTTTTTCCTAGGCCAAACTAGTCTATCCTAAAGCCCTTAGGACAAACTAGATTTTATTAGGCCTAACTCCTTTAGGATAAACTAGTTTAGACTGCTGTTTATTGGTCTGAACTAGTTTATCCTAGGCCAATTCAATTTGGCGTGATTTTATTGAATTCAATGACCGCCTCAACGCCAAAATTTTTGTTTGTCCTAGGCTGATCTAGTTTATCCCAGGACAATGTAGGTTTACTTGTTTTTACTTGCCCGAGGGCGTCGAAGCGAGAGAAATAATGGGCTCATAGGTTCTGTGTGTATGTGTGCGCGCATGTATGTACGTATGTGTGTGCGTATGTATGTACGCATGTATGTACGTACGTATGTGCGTAACGCGATAATTCTTGATAGAAATAATGTAATTTGACGTGTTTTTATCTCATCAGGCTACTAAATCTGAGAACTAGCCCGTAGGTTCTGTATCTATGTATGTACGTAAGTACGTAACGCAATAATTCTTGATAGAAATATTCGATTTGCATCAAACTTTCAGTATAGGTATATTCTTATGAGGAACTTTTCTGATTAATTTTGGGAGGTCATTGGAGAAGAATAAGGGGGGGGGGGGGAGGATAGAACGAGAGGCTGATTCGTCCCTTCCCTTAATTCAAATAAATGGGTTTCCATGCATTATTAGAATATTTTATTTAAATTTTAGATGTAGGAGCATTCTCTTGAGAAGCCTCCATGATTAGTTGTGGATGTTCATTGTTTAAGTATAAAGGGAAGGAGGAATAGGGGTAACGCCCCATAATTTATGTAAATGCTTTTTTCATGCAGAATTTACTGCTTTGCTTTAAATTTTAGAAATAAATTAATTCTGGTAAAGCGCTTCCCTAATTAATTTTGGGGGTTAATTGAATAAGAACAACGGGAAGAACGGGGGGATCCCGCCTAATTCTGGCAAATGGTTTTTTCATGCAGAATCAACCGATTTGCTACAAATCTTGGATTTATTCATTTTGATGAAACGCTTCACTGATTAATTTTGGTGGTTCTTCTGTGAAATATAATGGGGAAATTACAATTTATTTCCTTCCTTAAATTAGATAAATTGGTTATGATACAGAATTATCCAATTTACTTAAAATTTTGAACATGAATTCATTTGATCAGGCGCTTCTTTAATTAATTTGGGTTTTTTCTTTTGGTTAAGTATAATGGGGTAAGTGGACGTTTTATCGCCTTCTTTAAATTAGATAAATGGGTTTTTATGGAGATTTATCCGATTTGCCGTAAATTTTTAATATAGTTTTTTTTTTACAAGGCGAATCCCTGAATTGTTTTGAGGGTTTAATGATTAGGTATAAAGGAAGGATGGGGGATTACCCTCCTTAAATCAGATGAACCCTCATAGCATGCATGGTCATTGTGACATTACAATGACGTCACTGTGAGTCACTTTGGTCACATCACATCTATGACCAAAATGCACACCACTCAGTGGCGTCACATTCTGACTGAGTTGTGAATTTCTTAAAAAAATTTAGAAAATTACAAATATTCTTCAAAACATGTTATTTACTTAAAACATGTTTCTGGCAATTTAAATATCTTTGCTTTTGGAACAGTTTCGTCACAATTTTAGTGTCAAAGTAGTCACAAATGACACATTTTTCACAAATATGTCACACCGTGACTTCATAAAATGGTCACAATGTGACGTCACAAACGAGCTCTAAAACGGCTATAACGACTTCACATTTTAGTCACTGTGACTTCACATCGACGTCACGTGACGTCACATCGACAATCAATGGTCACAAAGTCACAATGTGACTTCACAATGACGTCAATGTGACGTCACCATGCCTTACGGGAATGGTTTTTTGAACAGAATTATCTGATTTGCTTCAAAATTTGAATAATTGTTCAATTTTATAAAGCGTATCTGTGATTAGTTTTGGGGATTCAATGGTTAAGAATAATTGGGAGAAATGGGAAAAAGTAATCCAACTTACTTTATTTTTCGAGGGTGTTATTCTTTAAAAAATGAGGCTGTAATAGTGTAAACAGCTTGTGAATTCAAAGCCATCAGTTTAATTGGGCAATATTCTTTTTAATATTGATCTCGACTACTGCTCCATAGATAACTTTGTGCAAAGTGGTTTCGTAATCACCCTTATATAATGTATTTTATTCGAAGGGTTGTAGAATACTGTTAGAGGTTTGCACAGGCCGAAATTTCAAGATCCCGGCCGCCTTTCCCAAAGGAAAGTTATTTTGCCGTGACGCGGTGTAAAAATAGAAAGTTCAGCTCGAGCCCTGTCTGTATAAATATCAGTGAAATAAGACCAGTCTTGCTCAATCTAGCCCTACTCAATTTCTGCAAAAAATTCAGATTTTTTTTTAACATACAATTAGGATTCCTTTAAAAAAATACTGCATACATATTTATTGGATAAATTTACAATGTATTTTCAAATTACGATGCGTTCACAAAATGGTAAATACACAATGTATTATTGATTATTTAGATTCTTAAATCTTTCAATATTCAAATAGGGATTCATTAAATAATTAATGTAGTTTATAACAAAAGAAAAAAATGAGAGTTATAAACATCATAACTGTTGAAACTGTTCAGTAAGAAGTAGATTTGTGAATGTGTTTCTCTGTCATTCCTTAAGGCTTTTCTCAAATCCAAAAGAGCTACATCTTAACATATTTGAGAACTAACTCATTTTTGGAAATGCATAAGGTTAACAGGCATTCTCACTCAGAAAATATGTAATCGCAGGGCGTTAACCATTTTTTTCATAAAAGTAATATACCTTTGAGGAAAATACAATTAAAGCTACGTTTTGAATCGAATATCCGCTTATGACTTTAAGGAAAAGAAAAACTTGACGCGCTGACAAGAATAGCTTGTATGTTGGCAGGTAATTAATTTCTCAAAAATGAAAAACGCTGTTCGATTCCAAATTATGTTCACCTCCGATCTGGCTCGAATATGCAATAATAATAATAATAATAATAATAATAATAATAATAAATGAAAGTCTGATCTCAGTTGGCCAGAGTCTGCAGAAAAAAAAATAAGCAAACACCATGTTCAATGCATCATGTCTCTAAGGTGGACATGTTAAATTTATGTATTGATGTTATAAGCAAGACTCTTTACATACATTTATACTTATTCTTGCGAAAGACATGTTTTTTACCGGCCAAACCTAATTTCGAGCCAAATTAGATTAGCCTATTTTATCCTAACGCCAATTGGATAAACTAGTTTTTCCTACACCAAACTTGTTTGTCTAAATGTTCATAAGATAAACTAGTTTTTCCTAGGTAAGAGGGTAATCCTTCATTTTTTACTTCGTACTTAACCATTAAACCCCCCGCCCCCCCCCCAAAAAAGATTCAGGGAATCGTCTAATCAGAAAGAACCAATATCCAAAATTTGAAGCAAATTCGTCAATTCTGGGTCAAAAACCCTTTATCTAAATTACGTTGTGTTACTTACTTTGCCCTTTCTTTTAGACTTAAACAATAAACATCCTCAACTAATCACGGAGGCGCCTTGTCACAATGATCCTATATCTAAAATTTTAAATGAAAACTGATAACTCTGCATGATAAATCCATTTCTCTAATTTAACGGTGTGGGATTAGCCCCTCGTTCGTCCCTTTTTATTCTTATGCAATGAATTCCTAAAATTAATCAGAAAAATACCTTATGAGAATGAACCTACATCCAAAATTTGAAGCAAATCGGATACCTCTATCAAGAGTTATCGCGTTACGTACATACGTACGCACATATATACATACATGCGTAGATGCATATACAGAACCTGCGAGCCCATTATTTCTCTGACTTTCACGCCCGTGTGCTAAAAACACGTAAAACTACATTGGCCTAGAATAAACTAGATCAGCCTAGGACAAAAAAGATTGTTGGCGTTGAGGCGGTCATTGAATTCAATAAAATCACGCCAAATTGAATTGGCCTAGGAAAAACTAGATCGTCCTAGGATAAACTAGTTCAGACCAATAAACAGCAGTCTAAACTAGTTCATCCTGTAAGAGTTAGGCCAAACTATTTTGACCTAGGAAAATCTAGTTTGTCCTATGGGCCTTAGGATAGACTAGTTTGGCCTGGGAGAAATTAGTTTATCCGATGGCCGTTAGGATAAACCGGTTTGGTCTAGGAAAAACTAGTTTATCCGCTGGGCTTTAGGATAGACCGGTTTGGCCTAGGAAAAACTAGTTTATCCGATGGGCGTTAGGACAGACCGGTTTGGCCTAGCCTAATCTAGTTTGGCCTAAAATCGGGTTTGGCCTGTAACAGCTCTATCTTAAGAACTATTGTACGTGTCTTCATAAATCTTCATATTCAGTTAGTCATTAAATTAATTGACATATTCGGCATATTGCAGTGAATTATTGAATGTGGCGATGCTATGCAAAATTTTTTACGATTTTCGCCATAGGTGAATCTCGAGAACTAAAGCACAGATTTCTATAAAACATCAGATTTAGTTATTCCTGTACATGGATTGGCGATTTCTACTTTTTGGTGTAAATATGTTAACAGATTGTGCTGCTATGCTGCATTTTTTGTGATTTCCGAAATAAATCCATCTCTGGAAATATTGCACGTATATTCATTAAACTTTAGATTTAAATATTCTTTAATATGACTTGATGTTGTTTGCAGTGAGGAGTTGCCCAACAGGGAATTGCCCAACAGGTCGCACTGCTATACTTCATTTTCACGATTTCAACAGTAGCCATACCTTAAGAACTAATGCACAGATTTTAATCAACTTTAGTTTCTTTGACATAAGTTCTTGCAAATCAGGAAACGTTTTAAGTCACTCAACAAGTGGCTCTTTTATGCTGAATTTTGCTTAATTTACGTTATTTAAGGGGTAATCATATCTCAAAAACTAATGCCGAGAATTTTCTACCATAATAATTCCCTTGATGGGCTTTTATTACCATTTAATTTTGACACTGTGGTAAATAATTTTGAAAGAAAGTTCAGATAGATGAAAGTTTTGGGATTGCCACTTTCGACTATTTTATATTACTTTATATTTAATTTCCTTTTGATGTTCAAATACGATTTTATTGGTGGATTCGTGCAAAACCTTTTCTTTTCCTAAATATTTCTTTGAACAGTTACTCTTGTAATTTAACGATGTTATTCATACCAGCATGATATCAAAAATGATATTAAATACGCAAAGAAAATAATAAGACAATTCATAAAAAATAAACATGAGCATATTTTATTCATAAATAATTATTCACGTACACAATTTATTAAGAAACATTCATCCACAGATGTAATTAATCAAAAACATTTATTTATATTTTCAGAAATATTTTTATAAATGTAAATTTGAATTTAATTAAGACTGAAATGTAATTCAGTTAGGCTTTGCAGAACTTAAATGAATGATTTTTTTCGGGTTTTGCCTGGGGCTTTCAGAGAATGTAGAAGAGTTTTATGATCCTTTTTTTTAAGTATTTAACACTGAAATAGGTAAATGTTTCTATTTAAATGCTTGAAAAGGTTTAATTATTCAAGTATATGCTATATGTCCCTATTTTACTTCACTATAATTATTTTTATTTTTAATATCTCTTTATGCATAAATTTTTATATCTTTTAAAAGATGTGAAAATTAATCTATCAATCACTATTTGTAGAATTTTGTTCTGTTTAATTAATATATATATTTCTAACAATAACCCATTAAATAAATTTTTATCATGTTTCTTTTTTTTTAATTTATTAATAAATTACACTGTTAAAAATGTGGTGATAGGTTGAACCAATTTATAGTGCTGCAATAGCTGCCACCATAAGATGGTGAAATGTTGTTCCAACATTTGGTGCTAGGGTCGAACCATAAAGTGGTGAAAGGTTGAACCATTAATAAAAATAACCACTTTAACAGAATGCATTTAATGGTTCAACCTTTCACCAACTCTTATGGTTCAATCATTCACCACTTTATGGTTCACCATTTCACCACTTTAAGGTTGGACCTTAGCACCAAATGTTGGAACAACATTTCACCACCTTATGGTGGCAGCTACTGCAGCACCATAAATTGGTTCAACCTAGCACCAAATTTTTGACAGTGTACTGCTAATAATTAAAATAAAACAACTTTTACTACATCTGAATTATAATAGAATAACTTTTTCTACAGGAAATTAATTCGTAAACATTTATTTTAAAGAAGAACTTCTTAATCATTTTAGCAATTTAAAAATACACTTTTTAAATTTATTATTAAATTTTAAAAACTTATTTAAGCACAAAAAATTACGAAATTGCATTTTATCATTTTATTCTAAAATATATCAGATTCATTTTCTATAAGTCAGCTTAGTAAGTTATTTTGATTAAAATATAAAGAATTTACGAAAAGTTTATAATCAAATGATACTTTTATCCTTTCTTACATTCAAAATCAATAATATTCTTACATTCTTATAATTCATGAGAACATATTTTCTGAAATAATATTTAATTTAGTAAATTTTACTGCAGAGAATTTTTGTTCGTATTCATAATTTTTTTTTTAAGAATGAGCATGATCCGAAATCATTTTCCAAGCCCTAAGTTAAAAATTACTTTAAAACAAAAGATATGGTTAGAGTAGAATACACATTTAACAAAAACTTTGATATTTGAACCAACACATACAATATTCCACTTATATAACAAGCACTAAAAGCATGTACAGAAACTGATAAGAACATTAATGAAGGAAGATGTTAATTAAACAATATATAGAACATAGTAATGCTACATATTAAAGCTAAAAATCATGCAAATAACTATACAAAATTGAAAACTATAGAATTAAAAAATATTTTGCTTAATACACACCAATATCGGCATCCATTACTGTTTTGCTTCTGTTCTTCACAAAAAGCGTCATAGATATGCGGAGAAATCTGTGTTTTGATTGGCTGTAAGTAGCACCATCTTTTGGTGCTACTTCTTTTTTTTCAAACTTACCCCCATAACATGGAGTTTTCGAAAAATAAGTAGTACCATATTTTGGTGCTTCTCTTTATTTTACTCCATAAATTAGTTCAACATTGAACGGAATTTTTAACAGTGTAAACGGAATTATCAAATAGAAACAGATATTTTAACTCGTTTTGCACGTGTTTAGTATGAAATGGTGTCATCTTTTTTATTTCGCTCTTTAAAAAAATCATAAAATTTAATTAACATTGGAAACGAACCTTAAATAATTTTAATTAAATTTTTTGCTGAATATTTTAAAATTAAATTCTATTTTTATACTTAAATAATTTTATATGCTGAGAAGAAAGGCAATTCAAATTCTCTTTAAGATGGCTCTATTAGAAAACCTTCTGTACTTTTAGTAAAGAAAAATTAGTTTTATGTACAGTTTCTAAGTGTAAATTGAAATGTTTTTTAAATACGTTAATAATTTCAAAGGTAAAAATTTTATTTTACTAAAGGGAAACTGTTTCTAAGTATTTTTTTTCATATATTCGAATCAATTTCTCTTCCACGGGGTGAAATATTTGGTGTATATACGATATCGCGATTAATGACGGGACACATGCGATTTTGGACGTTTTGTTAAATATCTATTTACATGAATTTTTGCTGTTACCACATGCGAAAATTTATAGAAATACCCGTTCCCTGCAAACAGTTTAGTAACTTTGCAGTTTTTTCTGCAGTGTAATTATTAATGATCTGAAGGAGAAGGTTAATTTCTTTTTACACTTTAAAGTTTGGAGATTTTACATAAAATATTTCATTTCACTGTTTTACAAAACTCTTTTAGTTACATGGCATGTAACGGAATTTTGAATTCTAAACGCTATAATTTTAAGTGGAATGCATCAAATAATGTGGAGCTATGTAAAACCTAAAAATTTCTGTAATGTATATATATAAATAAAATAATTGTTAGTCAGAATAACTACACGTCTGTAAAAAAATCTTATTTTAATTATCAGTTTTTTAGCTTAACTAATATTTTAAGTCTTGTTTCTTCATTTGGGATTTCTTTAATCTTAATGTTTTATTTCTAAAACCGCAATCTCTGGTCTCTCATCCAAATGGGTGTAATTTTTATACACACATTCTTCCGGCTTTTTTTATGAAATAATCATCATTATGATCTATTTAGTTTTAGATATTTTTAGCCATTACGGCTTACAAAACAACTTGTGACTAAAAATATAGCAGAAAGTTGTTACAGGTTGCCAGTAAAATACTACCTAATTTTAAAATTAAATAACTCTGAATCAAAGTTGGAAAACAGAAAAAAACAAATGTCATGTTTATTTTGTAAACCGTAAAAATCGGACTCGATAGTTTCGAAAGTAGTTACAAAAACTGTCGCCAATTGGAGATGTGCGGGGAAGTCGCAGAAATTTTCTGCGGTCCGAAGTCCCAGTCTTGCCGGGTTGTGGTCAGTTTCCATTCAAGACATTCGGATCACGCGGCTTGAATATTTTTCTTCCCGGTTAAGGCCTTGCTATTCTAATGAAGGAATGGGCTTAACTTTTCGATCCAAGCCTGGACTGATTTAATTCTTTATTGGTTACACGGGCGAGAATTTTTAGTCCCGATTTTGAGCCACCCCGTATGAAAATCACTGTCTCGGCACAATTAGATCATTTTAAAGATTATTAAAATTTGGTCTGGGTCATTTTTTTTTCAAAAAATGCAGATATTTTTGAATTGCCATTATTCATGAATTAATCATTGAAATATTTTCTTTAATTTTTATAATTTTTTCATCATTCTTTTAAAAGAATAGTTGATTTCTAGGCTTTTTAAAATATAAAGAAGCTAAAATACAATAAAATTACGATAAAGAACATGCCTATGACGGAATCATGTTTTATACTAAAAAATTTGTACATGAGTATAAAATGAATTCGACAGAACGTGAATAAAAAATATAAAATGTATTCATTCCTTCTAAGAAAAGAACTTGTCTATAGCGCTTTTTTTATTTTTACACATTTTCGTATTAGAAGATTACCATTTTGTTTATTTTATATCTGCATTACATGAAATATGGATTAATAATATTAATGATAATTAAAAAATTGAAATACAACAAATAGATGTTTATTAAAATTATAACTTTCGCAATCTACAACTCTTCTATCAAAATTGAAGATTATAAACATAAAAAATATTATTATTATTATTATTATTATTATTATTATTATTATTATTATTACTATTATTATCATTATTAGTTTGTCAGAACTTCTCCATATGTTTAAAAATCATGTTTTGTAGAAATTCACTCAAGCCAGACCGGACTGGAGCAGATATTTTAACTTCTTATCGGGTCGGTCCCGGGATGAACTTTTGGTTATTATACCGGGTAGTGCCAGTATTTTTTTTCCTACGTGCCGGGCTGAACTTAGTTTCTGTGGGGGGCCATGTCCGGGTTTCATATTTTGGTCCGTTCTGACCTATAGGTTGCAAAGTGTCTTTCGCGAACTGTCTTTCCAACCACCAGCCAATCTGCCAAGTCACTGAAATTTCTCGTATAGTTTGAAAATTGTTTTCTTCTCAGGAACTTTTGGCAATTTTTAACGGAGTTTCAAAACTGAGCCTTGTTGCCATAAAAATGCAATTTAACCGGTGATACTCAAGTGCTAAAGAAACACCTTTCAACAAAGATTAGATCATTTCATTTATTACCTTAATCTAGAAGACTAATCTCTCTGTGTTTTGGTGACTACAGCTCCACCTGTCGGTAAAAATTATTACTAATTTTAAAACTATTATCTCAAATTTTTATGGCTTTCAAAAATATCAAAGTTATTGTTTCCTTCTTCAATCGATCTTAGTTTGCGAGTTATAAGAAGCTTTCGATTGATACCTTGTAAGTGGTTTCTGAAAACAGATTATTTCCTTTGTTTATAATTCAAATATTTATTAAAATCACAATATCAATAAAATCACTTTTTTTATTTTTTCTTCTAAAAAAACAAAAACACTAGAAAGTTGATGGATACTTATAAATATTTTCACAACAAAATATAATAGAATAAATGAAACATGGAGTTAAAATAATTTGCATTCGATAAAACTTATTTTGAATTTTTAGCTTAGTCTATATTGCATAAACAACCTACTACAAGTTAATAGTTACCTGGCTTTTTAAAGATGTCAAAGATCTTCTGAAAGTAATATAACCTTTTATCCCGCCAAACTTCTTAAATTACAATTGCTAGTGCATAACTTTTAAATGCATAGAAAAGAATTGAAATATTAAAGTTATTTTTAACTATTAAATTTCAGAATGCGGAAAAGAAAGTTTTATTTGCTTAACGTATGATACATTGTTTAAACTTGAACTTTAAAAACGATTATATTTGATTCTTTAAAGGTTTGTTAAATCTTAATGCGCTGGGGAAAAAAGTTAATTGGCGACATATTTCGCTTTTTAAAGTTAGGTTCTCTAAAAAACTATATATATACTTGTGTTTTGGGAAAGTATTGAATTAAAAAAAAAAGATAAATTTAAATTAACATTTAAAGTAAAATTTCAAAAAAAGATTATCACTACATCGAATAAAGGAAACAATTTACAGAATTTCGGAAAACTCTTGGAAGTTCTTGGAATTTACTTAATGATTTGACCTCAAGGATGTTTTAATGCAATGATTCGGTAAAATTTACAGATTCCCTAAATTGCTTTTATTTTTTTTAAACGTTTTGAATTTCGGATTATTATTATTTTTTAAATTCGAGATGAAAAAAACATATTTCATTAGTTTTAACATTTTTGCTTAACGAAAGTTTATGCAAATTCCAAAAATTTCATAGGTTCAGTAACCTCTCGAAAAGTAATAAAAAATCTGATTGATGTTCTTAAACGAAGCTTAAAAATTCTCAGAAGACTATTACAAATCTCAAAAATCTCTTATTTATTTGGTATATTTTCTGTTCTTTTGTTTCAATAAATTATAAAAATTGCTATTGGGAAACTACATTGTCTGGAGTCTGCTTTCACAGTTTGTCATTTTCCTGAAATGAAAAACCATAAAACAAAAAAAGGTGTAGAAGGTTATTTTATGCTTTCAAATATGACTTTTATTTAATTATATAAAAATTTACATGTCAGAAAATGCATGTTTCGGAAGTTGCTTTTTCTTTTCTCCAGTTTCTTATTTAAATTTGATATTTACCTTACGTTTGTCTAAAGATATATATAAATATATATATTTCACTTGAAAATTTATATCTTACTTTCAATTTTAAACGCTTTAAAAATATTAAAAAAAATGTACGAGGAATTATCTTAAAAATACAGGTGTGCAGCCATAATAGTACTAATACTATTGAAAAGTTGAATGAAAATTCTCATTTGTGTATAAATGTTATTCAAATTTGTTTATCACTATTGGTAAAAAAATATGTCTGTAATCATTTTAAATATGATGTCATTATTTGTATATTTTCATTAATAACTATGATTTCCATGCCACTTGCATTTTCAACGAATACTTGAAAATACCTGTTTTATTATAAGTATGACATCATATTCCAAGTGAAATATTCTATTTTTAATACAATTTTTTTTCCTTTTCCCCCTTCTAAATATGTCTTCATTTCCCATAGAAAATCCTTTATCAACGTAACCGATATTCAAGCTTGTCGTAAAATAAAAAAATATATTTTTTTTCCATTTCAAATATGACGTCATATTTCTTTTGTATAGATTTTTTTTCTTTTTTTTTACGTGGAAATTGTTTAAATTTGTTCAGCTTAGTTCAAATAAAAATTAATTGCCAAGGAGAAATTATTAGTATTGATTTTGATTTTCTTGGCAATGGGAAGGCAGAATGATTAAATTGTATCGGAAAAATGTCAATCCCTTCTGACCGAAAAAAATTAAATTTTGAATTAGTGAGTATAAAACATAGCCAATGCACTCTTCCGTTTCATAATCTATCCACAATATGTCCCACCTAAATAAAGCCACCAAGATTTTGTACCATAATTCAACAAGAAACGAAACCACGTGCACTAAACAAATACATTAAGAAAGACTATGTAAAAAAGCATATTTACAAGGAATAATTCACTCCCATCTCCACTTGGTCAGGAAAATAAGTAAATATATATATATAAAAAAGAGGGAAAAAACTGTCCCGCCTATATAAAGCCACTACTGTTAATAGCCAATATATCGTCCATGATTATGTATGACTTGAAATATATGATGTGGTATACTCTTTACTAATCCTGGAAGACATTAGCATCAATATTATCCCAGGCCTCAGTGATGGTGGATTTCTTTTCTGCCACAGACATCAACTGCCTACCATAGGTACTTAAAGTTCTACTGAGGTTAACCCAACTATTTTCTTGAGGGTTTAGATGAAGGTAGAGGGCAGTCCATTCCCTGACATATCCTTAATTATCCAAAAACTATGCACAGGAGGACTTTGCAAAGTTTATGGGGCCGCTTTCCGGCCTTCTAAATCCAATTTAGGCCACCAATTCTCTTTTCAGTTGGCAAGAAATGGATGGACTAAATTGGAGCTTCCAGCGGGAAAGCGGGTCCATAAACTTTGTAAAATCCATGTTTTTTAAATAATTCAGGACACGTCATGGAATGGCTTACCCTGTACCTTCATTTAAATCCCAAAGAAAATGTGTGGGGTATCCTTAGTAAGGCTTTCAATCCCAATGACAAGGAATTCAAGTCTGTGGCAGAATAGAAGGCCGCCATCATTGAAGCCTTGGATAATATTGATGCTAATGTCTTCCAGGATTAGCAGCCAAATCATATATTTCAAGCCGTATATAAGCATGGCTGATATATTGGCTATTAACAGAAGTGGCTGTATTTTGGCGGGACATTTTTTTCTCTCTTTTTTTGTATGCAATTTTTTTTTTCCTGACCAAGTGGAGCAGGGAGTGAGTTATTCATTGTAAATATGCATTTCTACATAATCTTTCTTAATATTTGTTTCGTGCACATGGTTTTATTTCCTGTCGAATTACTGTGCAAAATCATGGTGACTTTATTTAGGTGCTACACACTAAATATGCAAAGATTAAAAAGTTTATCCGTATAGACATTGACTTCATTTAAACTTTAAGACACATTTTCATATTTATAATATTATAGAAGAATAATAGTAAGGATTAAATGGAAAAAAATGAAATGAATAACTAATTTCCTCCTTGCTTTAAAAAAACGTCCCTGAAGAGGTTAAATTTTCAATGGTGGCTTAGATAACATCTGTCCACAAATACATGCTAATGCTGTACCCGTACAGATGCTGATACAAATAATAGGTAAGTACCATATCTATACATATAATAAAACAGTAGGACCCGGTGTGTCTGTACATTGAAGATAATTGACAAAAATGGAGTCAGGGCGATAAAAGAAAACCAATGAAACACAAAAAAAATTTTTTTGAATTTTTTGTCTGTCTGTCTGTCTGTCTGTCTGTCTGTCTGTTTGTTCGAGGTTATCTTCGTAACTACTGAATGGATTTTTATGCGGTTTTCACTAATGAAGAATGCACACTCCCGGGCAGTGTATAGGCTTTGTTTCATCAAAATCGGACAACAGACAAAAAAGTAACAAAAAGAAACAAAAGAAACTATTAGGTGCGCTGCTCACGTTTTTTAGTACATAACGTTTTTTAGTACATATAAAATCCAATAGATGTCACTGTGCGATTTTAAAACGCGCTATCGTTATGTTTTCGCCAGTCTACTTAAGTATGAGAAAGTTTCAAGCTGGCTGTCGTTCCATGTGGTTTAGTCGGTAGAACGTCAGTGCGCCATACTGATGGCCCGGGTTCGATTCCCAGCATGGAATTTTTTTTCACTATGTTGGCATTAACGCCTATAAGCAATTAAAAGAATTTGAAATATTGTATTCAAGGCGAATTTTCTCTCAGGGAAAATTTCCTTGCATTAATATGTCAGTGTAATTTTTTTTCGATTTAATTTTTTTTTTCGAAACTTTGTTTTTCTTAAAAAATTACAGTAAATATTTGATATTTCCCAACGTTTTTTGAATGATCGACTTGCTTTTTTTTTTTTTTTAATGTATGTCTGAACCTTATCTAACTACTTCTTCAAGATTTCTTTAGATAAACCGACCAGCGTAGCGGGCGAAGGCCGCTAGTTTATTAATAATTTACTCTGTAAAGGCACGCATTAATCATTATCAACAATGATCAAACTACTTTCGTGTATTTATGATCACGTATTATATATTTATATTACTAGGGGGCTCTGCCCCTTACGAGTTACGTTTCATCAAATCGTCGTTCAGTTACCCCAGATTCTAAAAGCACGCTAATATCACCAGCTTTAAAAAGATTGAATTAAAATTTTAAAAACAGTGACGATTTTTAAGTAAATGAGTTTCCATTTATTTTCGTTTGATTGGAGATTTTTCCAGACCAAATCAGATGCTGTTACGAGATAAAATATCCGTTTTAGTCGCTGTTAAAAAAATAGTTAAAAATTTGAAAACAAGCTGATATAAAATGAATTAAATAAACAGAGATTTTGTCTCACGTTACTTTTTAACAGTGTTATGAGAAAAACCTTTAAAATAATAAATATGAAATGTATTATTTGAAAGCTGACGTAATGTTCACCAAAGTTATCTTATCCTTTTAATATTTACGTGAAAGTACTTTTGTTGTTAGAATGGAAATATCATTTACGTTGTCTTAGAATTCACGACAGTAGTTGAAATGATGATCTCAAAATATAAAAAAATCGTTCCGCGCAGATATATTTTAAAATTTTAATTGTTTGGTATCATTATTGGTTGGACATTTGAAATATGATGTAATTTTTTCTATTTGCTGCTTTTAACGTACATTAATAAGTTTGGTACTTTAAAGTTTTATTACTCATTATACTGTTACCCCCAAATAGCACAAAGATATTGGTTAATAACAAAATGATATTTTGGCCGAAATAAGCATGTAATATTGACCAACGTTAAATGCCAATATCCCTAACAAAAAAAAAAGATATTTAAGGGTATTATTTTTTGATATTTAACAATGTTGGCCAATATATCTCTGAATATCCAGTTGTGACATTAAGTAATTTAATTTTTTGTCATTGCTGAATAACTATTTGACTTTTAGCGATATATTTCGCTAATATTGCAGAAAACATTTATAAACAAATTTTATATTTGTAAACAATATTTATATTTATAAACAATATTTATAAACAAATTTATAAGCAAATTATATGACAAATTTCACAGGAGGCATCTCAATCAAATACGCTTTGATGAAAATGATAGACTTTACATTCACTGCAGTCAAGATTACAAACTTTATCAGATATGCTAAATATCGTAGACATTTGGAAATGTTTGAAGAATGATATTGTTTTTACGAAAGTCTGCAGACATATCTGAATGTTGGAATACTAATATCATTTTTACAACATTGGTCGACGAAAATAAAATATTAAAAATAAGACATTAAATAATCTAGTTTTCAAAAATGGCAAAAATGTTAAATTTTATTGTTAGGAATACTATTGACGTATTATAATGAATAAATATTGCAAAAAATTCATTTGAATGCTTTTGTTTCAAAACTAATTTTAAACACATCTGTGAATATCGGCAGATAATGTAAATAGGACGCTTAACATTCAGTGACTTTTGTGATATATGCCAATATCGATCGGGACACTGGCCCATATCTGTGTGCTAGCTGCATTTTTGCCGATCCCACCAAAGCTAGCATAGGGGACAAAAATACGGGCTTCTGATTGGTCGAAAAATTGTTTGCAAATAGATCATCCTGAATGCTAATGTACTTATTAGGAGCGTATATGAGTATATCATTAAAATAAGAAGAAATTGCATTTAAAAAAAAAAAAAGTAATATAGAGCAATTGAGTTTGACGCCGTAAAATGAAAATACTATTGTTTCTAAATAAATTTTTCTGAATGTGTATATATGTGCATATCATGTTAAAAAAAAAAAAGAAAGAAGAAATGACAATTATATTTTTATTATTTTCTAAAAGTAATACAGAACAACTGTTAAACATCCTGATTAACTTCTTTACTTATAAATTACGAATTATCTATTTCTTTATCTATTAATAAATATGCAAAAACAGAAGGAAAATCCAGCTTTCAAAAGCTTTTCAAACAGAAATTGATGATTAAATAAACGTAAACTCAAAAATGAAGGAAAGCAAAATTATTCAACCAATCAGAAGCCTGTATTTTTCTCCCCTATGCTAGCTTCAGTGGGATCGGCAAAAATGCGTGCTAGCTGGACTTGAAATTGTTTGTTGTTGCTCAAATGGATTTTTTTTCATTGCTTTAAGAATAGCAACAATAATAATACAATAGCTTAAAAGACAACAACAATAACTAGCAACAATAGCTTAAAAGATCATCTAGAAATGTAAAATGCATCGTGTAAATATATTTTTAAATTATTGGAATGTTCACGTAATTTTTCCAAATTTTTCTTTCTCTTTTTCATATTTACGAGAAAATGCTTTCGTTGTTAGAATGTAAATATTATTCGCAGTGTCTTAGATTTCAGGATAGTAGCTGAAACTTTTTTCTCAAAATATTAAACAATTGTCCCGCGCAAATTTGAATATGACTTATTTCCCTTTCTTTACGACTTTTATCATATAATTATGAATTTACTTTTCAAAAATTGTCTTTCTCTTTTGTAATTAACTTCTAAATACAATTTATGTAGTGTAAATTTCAGAATTTTCCTATTTTTAACAAACAATCATTTAATTCTATTTTGATTTTTTCTCGTTACAATAGCCGAGTGTAAAGAGATTTTTTATTTGAAGGAAATATTATTCTATGCGTTGTTAATGAAATTGACAACAATTAAAAATAATAACCTTTTCTAAAATACTTCAAAAAATATCTATTAAAATGATGAAAGTTTAATTTTAAAATGAAAGTAAACTCTCAAAATATAAGTCAGACAAACAAAATAAAATTAATGCAGTATGCACGCAGAGGACTTATAAGATGATTCAAAAATAATTAAATTCCTATGGATAGTTTTTGGTCCTAGAAAAAAAAAATTTATTTGGCGATTTTGACCAACTTTAACATTGAATATTTTTAAAAATAATTGTTTGATTTAAAAACAGCCTAAATCATCGTATTTATCGAACATTTTTCTATAATAGCATTAATTTTCAGCTTTCCTGATAATAACAACGAAATACACAAGGTTAAAAAAAATTCATTGTCAGCAGCGGTGACATCATTATTTACTTAAAAAAATAGAGAAACACGTTATTATTTCAGCATCATTTTCTAAATAGTTTTATGTGTTTATTTGCTGATTAACTGAACAATATTTTTGAAGAAAAAAAACTGTCAAATAATGTCTATTTTTGCACATTATTATTTTCAATGTCTATTTTTGCACTATTTTTTCATGTCTTTTATTGAATTTTTACTCTTTTATCAACGTGTTTTTCGAAACAGACATTTTTGTATGATTTTATCAGAAAAATGCTCGGATTAAATAATACAAAGTTAATAATAAAAATTTTCAGGTGAAAATAAGAAATCATGAATAGAATGTGTATATGTGTACGTGTAAGAGCAAATCATCATTGGCAAAAGCATGTTGCCCGTATGACGCACAGGCAAGTCTGGGAAGCGGTTAATTCAATTATCTGTATTTTTGCATTTGCCCAAATATTTACTTAAAATAATAATAATAATAATAAAGTTTAATTTTTTCACTAAATTTATTTATTCACCATATAGGGTAACATCCCCAGTAATTGGCAGGCACCAGTGATTGGCACATTCTACAAAAATGTCCTAAAATAAGATTTATATCCAGTCTTTTAAAAATGCAAGACCATATACCAGTTATATGCTCATTTACTTTACAGATTAGAACTTTCATTTATGCTAATAGATGACAATAGTGCCTAGGAAAGAGAAACAATCATGGCTTGTATCAAATTAGCCGTTTTTGTTGCAAATGCTTCTTCTCTGACTTAAGAAAGGCATGCATTCAATTTATTATTATCTGATTTATAGTATATTTTAAATTTTAATTGACAACAGTTTTGTTTAGTTGAAAAGGTTCACTCTATTTGTATAAAAGTCTAAGTGACAATTACTGGTGATTGCAGCAACTTTTTATAAATATATTTTTAGAATAAATACTTTTTCAAATATTTTTGCTTTTAGTGGGCAAAATAGATGTACAGATATGTACTCTTTGATTTAAAAATATTTGCAAGTAAATATTTTATTCCTTAGTAATGAAAGTAGAAGTAAGTTTAAAGAAAAATCTTTAATGTGCCAATTACTGGGATGTTACCCTATCTTGTAACAGGAATTTATGTTAAACACTCATTTAAGTGAATTACCTTTAAATTCAACAGCAATAAGTAGAAAAATATTTTCTGCTCTTATTAAAGTACCTGCGTAGTTGTTATCATAAAGTGAAGAACGTGTAATTAGGAGAGGAAACCAGATTTCTGTCACGATATTAATTCACGTATTTTAAATGTAAAGAATGAGGTAAATATATATGTTTAGTGTTTTAGCAAATAAGCATTCAATTCCTTTTCTTCTTTATATTCACAAGAATTGAGTGCAAGGATGATATATTCTTACTCATCTTTTAACAAACGAATTTTTTCAAAAAGCATGTTTGGCCTTTTAATCCATTTTTAAGACCTCTTGACTATATTTTGAAAACGTCAAATGTTTGAATTTAGCGAGTTTGAAATCTCTTTAAAGATATATTTAGATACTTTTAAAATTTAGAATAAATAAAATAATTGCAAGTAAAGATAATTATTTGTTAAGTGTTGTAGTCATTTCAAAGAATGCAATGTTTAAACATGAAATAAAAACTTATAACATTTGTGTACTAATTGGGCACACCATACATATCTTGTACAAAACTGTGAAGAGGTAATTCAGACATGTTAAAGGATTGTAATCGATAACTTGTAGACAACAACGTAAGATAAAAAGAATTTAGCAAAAATTTTAACAATTTTCTGTTTTCATATGTACTTAATTAAAATCATACGGAACTTATTACAACAATAAATAAATAATATAAAACTGTATTCATTGTTATTATCCTGCTATTTTAAGGTATTTAGTCAGCAATGTTATATATAATGTGCTACAGAATACAGACATTGAATTTTGCTTGTATGTATGTGTTATACAAATACGC
Source organism: Maratus speculifer (assembly GCA_964019185.1). NCBI lineage: Eukaryota > Metazoa > Arthropoda > Arachnida > Araneae > Salticidae > Maratus > Maratus speculifer. Next base: position 421,388,458 of record OZ025292.1, read on the forward strand.
AAATTTGTAGTAACTTCTGTCACGATATTAATTCACGTATTTTAGATGTAAAGAATGAGGTAAATATATATGTTTAGTGTTTTAGCAAATAAGCATTCAATTCCTTTTCTTCTTTATATTCACAAGTTTTTTAGCATTTTCCAACAAAGTTGAAAAGTGTTTATGCATTCGACTTGTCTTTCCCTCTCTCCGTTTGTCTGCATGGCCTAGAGTTCACGCTCTAATTACCATAAATATACTCAGATTTTCATGAAATTGATGAAGCTATGATAACATTAAAGCAGAGCATTCATAGTATTTTTTTATTAATTTGCAGGGACACACAAATGAAATTGGTTACAGTACACTGTAAAAAAAATCTGTAAAGGTACTAAACATTTTCTAGGAAACTGAGATTCCAAGAACTTTTCATGTAACGATAACAGAAAAAATCCATGTAACCGATTCTAAAACTTAAGTTTTTGTTGTTACCGTTACAGGAAAAGTTCTTGGAATCCCAGGTTCCTAGATAAAGTGTGTACCTTTACAGATTTTTTTATAGTGTATTGTCTTTGCGTAATAATTGCAGGAGAGTATGTTTTAAAATTCAGTGTGCGGTTTTCAATTTAATTAGTTTTTTGCATATTACTATTTATATATAAATTATATATCTCATATACAGGGATGCGTAAGAATATTCACATAGCATTCTCCTTCATAGGGGAAATTTCTGAAGGGAAATTTTCTGAAATATATGTATCCCTTAAATAAAAAAAAAATTTAAAGTATGTTTTTAACAGATACAAATCTTTAAATTATATAGTGGGCTGCTAAAAAATTCGAATAATTTTCTTTTGTAGAAAAGAACAGATGAAATTTAGTTTTGAAATGAGTTTTATATTTCCATATACACTGTAAAAAAAAAATCTGTAAAGATACTAAACATTTTCTAGGAAACTGGGATTCCAAGAACTTTTCATGTAACGATAACAGGAAAAATCCATGTAACCGATTCTGAAACTTGAATTTTTGCTGTTACCGTTACAGGAAAAGTTCTTGGAATCCCAGTTTCCTAGAAAATGTTTAATACCTTTACAGATTTATTTTTACAGTGTAGTAAAATGAGACGTAATAATTTAATTTTTTTAACGGTGCAGTTTTGTTACATTATTATGAATGTGTTGGCAAGTGCTGCATTATTTATGCTTTTCAAAGTGTTTCGAAATTTAGTTTAAAATACATTTCAAAAATATTTCTCGCATTTTTATCGTACATTTAAATTTAATAATTCCTTCTTTAATTCTCGAAACATGCTATAAGAAATTTCCTTTTTCCCTGCTACTAATAACAGAATAAAATAAAGTTAAAAGAAATCAGATGAAAAAAATCGCAAGTAGAATTGTTATAAACCTTTAATTTTTCAGGAAGAAGTTCTCTTAATTAAATTACCGGCACAAACAAACGTAAAATTAAGTTATTCAAGAATGTGTCTTATAACTTAGATTCAATTCAATTCTCACTGACCTTTGATTTTATTTGCGGAAGAATAAATGGAATTTTAATTTTTTTCATTTTTTTTTTTTTTTTTTTTTTTTTTTTGCTTATCTTTCGCTATGAAATCTTAATTCTGTTAAAATTCATTCTTTTAGGAACAAATATTTTGTTCAAACTGGTTTCAAAAACTATCTGTTGCATCATAAAAGGGGCCTTTATTACATACATTATATTTTTAGCTAATGTTATATATATATTTTTAAAATGATTTAAAGACGTATTTAGTTGATTAAACAAATTATTAGGTTGTTGCATTAGTTCGATCGGTGCTTTAAAAGAAATGTTGCTTTTAAAATTCGAGTAATGTTATTCTCCGTTTGCACTAATAATGTGACTTCAGTTTTTACTATTTATTTATTTATTAGTTTGGGGGTAATAAACACACTGTGATTTGTTTAGATGATGCTACTAAAACTACCGACCCTTTTAATACATTTTGTAGGAAGATTATATGTATTATTATTTTGCAAAAAAACATCGGCACATAAATCATTTGGAATTATGACCTAAAATTACATTGTTCAAGAATTTGTCTTATAACTTAGATTCAATTCAATTTTCACTGACCTATCGATTTTATTCTCGGAGAAATAACGGAGTTTTATTGTTCGTTTACTTAGCTTTCAATGAAATCTTAGTTCTTTTTAAATTTATTATCTTAGAAACAATTATTTTGATCAAACTGGTTTTAAAAATTACTTGGTCTTTCAGAAAAGCTGACTGCATCACAGATAGTATATTTTTCTCTGTGAAATGTTTTTAAGACTATTTGGTTGATTAATGAAAATATTAGATTGTTGAATTAATCTTATAAATGCACGAAAAGAATACTCGGTTTCATTTATTGTTCGAATAATGTTATAATGTTACTTTTATTTCAATAATAACGTGCTTTAAATTATTTTTATTTCTTTATCGGTTAGTTTCGAGCAACTTGTCTAGATGATGATATAACTATTGCAAACTACCGACCCTTTTAATACATTTTTTTGAAAGGTTATATGTAATATTAGTTTACAAAAAAAAAAAAAACATTAAAAACATAAATTATTTGAAATTGCGTTAGATCCGGCAAACGTCAATTTTTTTGAATATACACATCTATATGCATTACTTGATACTTTACATACATATTTGAAAAAAAAAATATATATATAATAAAAAATATGCATTTGCTTGCATGTATGTGTTATACAAATACTTATGCTTTACGTAACTTTCTGTATCTCTGTTTCTAGTTCACGTACTTATTTTCTTCTATAATTTGAAGATTCTTGAAAATATTCTGAAATTTAGTTTAAAACATTCTTATGTGAGTCATTCTTGAGTTAGTAATTTTTAATTTATTAATTTAAAACAATCTGGTTGTTTCAAAAAGTGAATAAGTTGCAACACACTTTAGACACACATTAATATATCTACATTTTATTACTTGCGTTACTAACTTTATTTATGCATTTTATTTTAAATAAATATTCCTTGCATATTTATCCTACGTTTAAATTTAATAACCCTCTCTATAATTCTCAAAGCATGTTATAAGAAATATCCATTTTCTCTGCCACTATTAACAAAATGAAATAAAACAAAGTGAAGTCAGAATTTAAAAGTATTTCACGGGAAGAATTCGGATAAAAATTAAATTTTTCAGGAAGAACCATTCTTAATTAAATTACCATCGCAAACAAACGTAAAATTAAACTGTTCCAGAATGTGTCGTATAACTTAGATTCAGATTTTCTACTCACCTAGTGATTTTATTTGCGGAAGAATAGACGGAATTTTATTATTTCTTTGCTTAGCTTTCGTAATGAAATCTTAACTCTTTTAAAGTTCCTTCTCTAGAAACAATTATTTTGACAAAACTGGTTTTAAAAACTATCTATTCCTTTAGAAAAGATGATGATTATATTACAGAGAATATATTTTCGCTGATGTGATATTTTTTATTGTGAAATGATTGTAAGACATTAGTTATTAAAAAAATATTAGATTGTTGCATTTATTATATATATGCTTTAAAAGAATAGTCTGTTGCCTGTATATTTCAAGTAATGTCATTCCGTTTTTTCACTAATAATGACTTCAGTCATAATTATTTATTTATAAATTATTTTGGTGTCATAAACATACTTTAACTTTAGATGATTATGCAACTATTACACACTACTGACCAGTTTAATACATTTTGTAAACAGATTATATATAATATTATTTTACAAAAATAAAAATAAAAATAAAAAAATAAAAAAATAAAAAAAAAATAAAAATAAGCACATAAATTATTTGGAATTATGTTGGATCTAGGAAACATCAAATATATTGAGACATTAAGAAATGAGTATGTGATTTTTGAATACTATATAAAAAAGTGAAATTAATTTTCAAATTATATATATATATATATATATATATATATATATATATAATTTGAGAATTAATTTAATATATACTACCTCTGACAATAAAGTTCGGTGAATAGTCCTGTAGCATTAATGTAGATGAAATATTAACGAAAGTTACCATACCATCCTTGAAAATAGACATCTCCCATAACTATTCACCACTGAGATTTGCTATACATGTCCTGGGAATTTCGCAAGAAGTCTTCTTGTGGGATGAAGTTCAAAAGCTTCGTCACGTTTCGTTGGATGTCAGCAATATGGTCAAATCACTTTCACAGAGAGTTTGAGTCGTGAAAGTAGGAAGAAATCTGGAGAATTGAGATTTGGCGAGTATGGTAGGTGTTCAATTTGCACCATCCCTCATGAATTTATTTCGCTGTCTTGCAAAGCTTAAAATCAGTCTTTAAATCGATATTTTATTATTTCATTTTCCTGTTCTCTGTTAAGAACCAACTCACTGAATAAGTAATTAGTAAAGCACGTCTTACACAGAACATAAACGACGCTCAACTGAACAACGGTGGGGGGAAGATGGTCTACACTTTCATCTATGCAGGTGCAGTTTTCTTTTCCCCACTTTTTCTAAATCGGTCGTTTTGAATTCATTCACCGAGCTTTATTGTCAGAGGTAGTATAATGCATATGTACGTATATACATATTTTATTTTGATGAAAATTTTGTGACAATATTAATAAAACAAAAAATATAACTTTTTTTTTTTTACTTAAAAAAAAATGAGTCCTCATGTGATTACCCCTTTTTAACTATTTTTAAGTCAGTCTACATTGTAGAAGAAAAGAAAAATTTCTGGTTCTAAAATCACTTTACGAAAATTTAATATAACCTTTTTCCATACAAGATTTGAAAGAAAAGTTATTTTTATTTTAAGAAATTTTAAAAAATAATAACTTTTAGAGTTTTAAATTAGGATTTTTAAACAAAAGTCTTCTTTATTTATTTATTGCCTATTTTAAAAGAAACAAAAAACGATGCGTTTCCAAGTATTTTTACAGCGCTTTAATCGGTTTTCTCGATGCAAATATTTGGATTTTATCCAATCTAAAGTAAACATTTTCATGTGTCAACGAACAAACATATTAAATTAAAAACAGCATTATTAATTTTAAATTAACGTTATTTGTTTACTCTTTTACATGCATTTTCTACTACGCAGCTGTAAATGTATAATTCAGAATTTTATCGCGTGCAAAAAAATTTATAATAATAATTAAAAAAGAGATTTCTTGTTTCTGCAAATACTGCAAATCTATTGATTCTTGAATTCTGTAAATTAAATGAATGCTGTTTGAAATCACAGATAATTCGGAAAAGTGAACCTATAGGTTTACCGTTTTTGTTTAATTTAGAAATGCTTCTCTCTCTCTCTCTCTTTTTTCATCCCATAAATTTTAATTCATACGTTGTATGAAATATTATTTAAATAAAGCAGAATAAATAAATAAATAAAACTTGATTAGTATTAAGGTAAATGCACATACAATGAGATATGTGCATGCATTGCGCCACTAGTTTTTGAAGTTTAAACACAAAAATGTATTAAAGCCAGAAATGTATTATTGAAAAACTATTGAAAAAAGTCTGATTGAACAAGACGCTTATATGTTAAATTTTTATAAAATATTTAGATTAATTGTTTATTTTCTATTGGTGCATTTATTTAAATTCTAAACTGTCTTCAAACACATTTTTTTGAAAATTCTTAGAGATTTAATCGTGATATTTATTTTTAAGCATTTTTATTTAAAACATTATTTTGTTAATACTATGTTTTGTTTTAGATTTAACTTCTTTTGGTATTATACACTATTAAGTTGTATGTAATATTTTGGATACTCCGAAAACATAATTAGAAATTAATTAGGCCCTCTACTGGCTGATAGAGGGAGGTAAAATTTTTCAGTTTTCTTTTTTTATATAGGAGAAAATAGGAGGATATATTATATAGGATTATTATATATTATATATATATATTTTATATAGGAGGATATATTTTTTTATAGGAGAAATATCTTTTGGAACTTTAAACGATTATTCTGATACATGAAATTTAGGATTAGGCTATATTTTTGTTTATATTTAATGTTTTGAAATTCTTTTGGAACAATTTAATAATAGTTAAATTCTTTAAGAGGCCCATTACTGTTGCGTTTACCATAAGTGGTGTCAGAGATTAGCATCACCCAATTACGCAATGATGATGCGGAAATAAAAATAACAGCTGAATACTGATTTATTTAATAAATAAAAATAATGCTTTTAATTTCGGATTTTTTTTAAAATTTACATCCAAACTGAGAAATGTATTTTTACAATTTTATCAAATCTGCTCTTTAAACATAGTTAAAATGCATGCATTCAAATATTATTTTCTGTTTTCCTCTGAAGAGCATTATCAAAAAAGAACGCACTGATACAATGTAATAGATTGCACGAAACTGAAACCCTTTAGGTATCTCATAAACTTTTAAAAAATGACACTTATTTTTTAAGTTGTGAACATTAGTTTTTATGAAAATCTATCTGTATTACACTGAAATAATGTTTATATGTTCTAAATAAATGTTCCTATGTCCAAACCTAAAAGGATAAATTTAAAATTTTTAAATATTTTTCACGAACGGCGTTTACAGGCATGCTGGGGTCTTGTGACGAAGAAACCAACATCTAGATGTAACGGTGACCGATTTCATGGTACAAAGCCCTAATAATGTTTTCCTTTATTTGAATCTTGCAGCTTGTTTTCTATTAGAAACCTTAGCACTCATTACAACGCAAAAGAAAATTTTGAACCGGATTAAAAATCGAACTATTCTGAAGTCAGTCCACAGCTTTAATAATAACAGATATTTTCAGATAAGCCTGCATTTAAATTTGTAAAAAATGGTGAAAAATTATTTTATTTATATTATGTTGTGGAGCTTATAATAGACTCAAGAAAATGTTTTTCGAAAAAATTATATTCGACTTGAAAGTTTCGCAGAATTATAGAGCATTATATCTTGTTAAAAAAATGTACTTTCGTGTACTTTAAAATCATTTTAAATTGTAATTGATTCTAAACACTATTTTACAATATCAGCACTGTAAAAAAAAACCTTTTAAATGTACATCAAAAACTGCTGGCAGTAATGTTGCCAGCAATTTTCCATTTTATTAATTCATTTAAATTTTCGTGAAACAATTTACCTTGGAAATTGCAAAATATTTAAACTATAAAAAACGGATATAAAATTCAATAATTGTCCGCAGTTTTTGCCGTAAAAATTGCTGTAAAATGAGATGTAATGAATTACATTTAATTTTAATGCAATTTTTACGACAAAAACTGCCGGCAACATTACTGCCAGCACACTGTAAAGAAAAAGGGTGTCGATCTACTAAAAAAACTTGTAAACTGATCCTTGTAATTACTAAAAAATTTTTAGTAATCTTAGTCGGTTACTAGAAAATCTGTAAGAATTACTAGAAAAAAGTTAGCAATGAATAGAGTTAATAGTTTTATATTTTTAATAGCTGTTACTAAAACTAACTTGGTGTGGCCTTGATAGCATAGTGGTTATAGTAACGGACTCCAGGCTGAAAGGTCCCGGGTTCGATGCTGGACACAGCCAAATACTCCCCGAATGTATGTAGTGTAAGTACTCGTTAATAAAGGGATTATGAAAATCCTTTCGGAGCAGGTAGCAATGTTTGGTGCTGCCATCTATTGCGGTTTTGCCGAAAATCTATCGTTTCAAAAGTCTGGATGCAGCTCAAAGGAAGCTCCTGCCCTTGGGCGCACGTAAAGTTTATTAAAAATCATTTTGAAGCTATTACTAAATTTTGCTTGATGGTTCCTACTAAATAATTTTAAGTTAGTTATACAAAAAATTCTTTTGTTCAGTATACAAAAAAGTGCTTGTTTCACCTGCAAAAAAAAGTTTGTAATGGTTACTAAAAAATTCTGTGGAATACAAATTTAGTAAGAAAATCTTAGTAACCTCTTGAATTTTTTTTACAGTGCAATTGTTACCGTAAATTTAACGGATTCTCTTTCTTTCTTTCTTTCATTTTTTTTTTCTTTCAACGAGGAAAAACGGATGTCACGACTGAAACGAATATCTACGAATGACTGACATTAATTTTTAACATCAGTTTTCACTGGTACCTTAAACTATTGTTTAAAACCAGTTAATTAAAGTAATTTTAAAATGCAGGAAGCTGCATTTTATAACGAAATTTTATAGTCTGTTAAACGGTGAAATTAATTAGCAGAATAATATTTAATCATAAATGATTATATTGTATAAATTTGAAGTTTTTTTTCTCCACAGCATAAAATAAATTATTAAAATAATTTTCCACTGATTTCCAAACATTAAGTTTAAGCCTATCAGATAAAAATCTGGCATTAAAGTTATGGAGCAACATGACAAAGATCTTGATCTTAATCCAATCCAAACTTTTTTGCTTGGAATGAGTGCGAGTTGTTAAAAAGAATCATACTACGTTTATTATACCAAAATAAAAGCATTATTAAGATTTTATGCCTTAAAATCGGACACCATCACATCCGGAAGTAGATTGTTTCGATAAAGGACACCGGGGAGGCTGTAAGCACTGTTCTCAAAAAATCTAAAAAGTATTAAAGTTATTTTTTTATTCATGAGCTCATCAAAATTCATGTAAAAACACTGAGTTATGTGAAATATATTTTTATCTACTATATTTGTGGTTAAAAACTTTGTCCCATGTTTTGATAAAGTAATGCAGGTTATCCTTTTAGAAGGCATTCAACATTCGTATGCATTTCAAGAAACTAAAATTTACGCCAAATTAGTACGACATGTATATTTTAATGTAAAATTAACATCTTTACATAAATCACAAACATAAACAAAGAAATTTGCACATTTTTCCGTTTTTTCAAAGTTGATGCAATTCTTTTTGTCTGCCACTCAATACATAAAAATATCTGAATAAAATATACATGAAAACAGTCTAAGGCAATAAATAGCCTTAGTATTTATATTATTTTTCGTAGCCTTAGATTTTTCATGAAAAAATTTACCTTGTGAATTGCAAAATGTTTAAATTATAAAAAACTGATATAAAATTAAATTACGTATTTATTTAAAATATACCTCATCAGAAAATACGGCCCGAATCATGCGTCTAGTTCATAAAGCTAAATTTTTTAGATCAACAAATTCATTTTTGCATATAAAATATGAAATTTATTTTGTGGTATCGTTTTAAAAAAAACCCTATGATCAAAATCAAGTTCAAGTAGAACTCCTCTTGGGAAATCAATATCAAAAAAGATTTCTTAAAAAATAATAGTGCAAAGTTTTATTCACAAAAAGTTAGATGAAATTATTTGGCTTTCAAACAAGAAGTCTGTAAAGCAAAATAAACTTTATATAAAGTACAGATAATTTTTTTGTCATTTTTTTCGCATTTTTTGTTTATTTATTTATATGTTTTTAAATGGTGAAAAAAAGCCGCAATGGTTCTTAAGTTGTAGATATTTATGAAATTTCTGATCATTTTCTCTAATTTTTAACACTTTTCAACAAAACTGAAAAATGTTTATGATTTCGGTTTACTTGGCAGACTGTTCCTCCATCAATCCCGTAAATATCTTTAATGTAAATCTTATGCATTCTATGCTAATCTCCTCGAATACATATACATACATTGGAATACATATTTATCTATAGCCTGTTACCTTATTTCCTTAAATAACGAAGCTTTGCTAAAGATTTCAGGACGTGTTAGATAGAGTTTCATAATCTATGCTTAACGCATGATTTTTATTACTTGTAATGTACTAAATCTGTTCTTACTGAATGGAAAAATATCTGTTTTATCATATATTGATATACAATTATTATTTAAAGTACTTAATGACTCAAGGGATCATTACGATATAAAGTTAAAACAATTTTTTATATGCAAGTTATGTTTTATGTTCTGTTTTTATTATTGGTTGAGTTAATTTTTTATTATTGGTTAAATTTCTATGTAAAATATTGAATTACATTTTATGATTTCAAAAGCATATTTTGCATTCAACATAGTTTCAAGTAACTTTAAAATTTATTATTTAACAACAATTTTTCTGTTTCTTCTAAAGATATTTAAATTGTACATATGTTCTTAGCACTGTAACTCTTGCTTTCAAATAAGAGTTTGAACATTAGCAAATTAAAGCATCCTACGTCTAGCTGAAATATGTTTAGAGATAATGAATTTAGAGAATTCAAGGATTCTGCCATTATTGAGAAGTAATAAATTCAGAGAAATAAAAAAAAAAAATCTGTACAAATTATTTCACAAAGATTAATTATTCCATAATGTTTGCTTTTTTACTGTATTAGAAAGAGCAGAATGACTAAGCAAGAATAAGAAATATTTCAAGCATTCTTTATACAATAATCTAAAATATTCTTATATGATTTCGTCAGGTTAGCGTCAATTTTTTGCAAAAATGGTTGTAATGGCGTCATTTTTTTTATTCTGCCTTTAAAATTAGAATCATCCAGCAATTCTTTAAAAAACGGATTTTTTTCACAAAATAAATCATTGAAATCGTGTATTTTTTATCCAAAAAATATTAAACTTTCTTAGAGTTTTGATTTTATACGAAACTTAAAATTTAATAAAATAATTATAGTACATATTTTTCAAATGTACAGTATAATTGGAATTACTTTTCTTTTAAGGATTCTAAATATATAATTCAATTCAAAATTAATACATCGGATTTGTACGCTTCTTGTTACTTAAATTAAAATTTTATTTATTCTAGAAATTTTTATTAAATCTTTAATAAATTGCTTTTTAATGTTCAAATTCCATTCACTATTTAATGGGAAAAAAAGAATCTTAATTTATAAGGATTTTTCATTGTGACACATTTTATCTTGTTTAGATAAAAAACTAAATGTTAGTTGGTTACGAAGCTTAAGAAGTAATACTACCTTAAGTTTCTTTCACAAGATTGGATTTACGCTTTATTTCATGATGCATTAAAGGCGTCACCTAAAAGATTAGATTAAAGGGTTATTTGGGATTTCTTGGCATTTGTAGTAAACATAAAATGCGTAGAGTAAAACGGTACAAATTAAAATAAAACAATACTTTCTAACTATATTAACATGCATTTAAAATATTATTCGAAAAGTTATTGTATGTAAGCAGTCTTCTAGGTTTTTTAAATATTCACGTTTTTTTTTACTTGATAATGTTCAATTTAAAACATTTTTATGAAGTTTATTCATATCTTAAACATTTCTAAATTTAATGAAAATACTGATTTACTGTAGTAGTCCGAGATATGCCTCATAAGAGAATTACTACTGTTACAGTTATAATAGTGTATAAGTTAAAATGCAAAATTAATGTATTTATCGAAAATATTTCCAATGAAATAGCGAAGCGTGTTAGGAATTGACTACACAATAGAAATTTTAACCGTAATGCTAATTATGCATTTAAATAGTTAATAAATGAAACACACATAGTGTCGAAAATCTATTTTAAAATTGAAAGTATTGGTGAGATAACAGTAATGCACTTTTAAAAGCATATTTCAATTGATTTTGAATAAATTTAAAAAAATCATAATTATAGCAACATTTTTTACCAATATTAAGCAATATATCTAGAAGAATCTACCCAATATTCAAGTCATGCAAAACACAAATATCATGTACATCTATACATCGGAGAAAACGTTATTCATTACAATACACAATAATTGAAGTCAAAAGAACACCATACATCTCATAGTGTGAAAACTGTTACTAGAACTAAATCTATTTGCATTTTTTTTTCTTGTAGAATCTCAGAATCTATATTTGGAGATTAGAATTAATTTTATAATGTCTTAAGTTAAAATGAGAATTTTTTCTAAAAATATGATACGTAAAAAAATATTTTTAGGCAACTAATATTTTAGATATCTTCTTTTTCGAGTAATTTCAGTTTCAAATGAACGGTTTCGGTTTCAATCTTGGTTTATGCTGTGACAGCCTTGTGGATAAAGGATATGCCTACATATTGCTGTCTTCTGCTGTTTTTACCATATTCTATTTTTTTGTTAATGTAAAAATATACATCTTTACTATGGACAAATTTTATCATTTTCGAACGAAGTTAAAAAAAAAAAAAACTTATGAATTAGGTGTGTTTGTCTTAAAAAATAACATTTGTCTCGCCATATTGTGATTCACATAAATACAGTCCGATTGCTATGAAGCTGATATGTGTTTTTGAGATTTACTTTGAAATATTGTTGTATGTAATAATATAAGTATTGTAATATTTATATCTCATTTATTGGGATTTTCAAAATAAATCCATTACTTTACGGAATATTTGGATAGCTGTTTGCAGTGTTTTTTTTTTATTATTATTATGTTTCGAAATTTCAAGCATGCTGAAATTTATATATATATATATATATATATATATACACTATATTGCCATTGATTATGGGACACTTGCGATTTTAGACATTTTACTAAATATCTAGAAAAATACATGAGGAATCATCTCGAAACTCTTAGTGTATAAATATAATAGTATAAGTCATACATCTCCGTGAAGATTTTTTCAAGAAACTCCAAAGGGGACCGTCAACAAATTAAAAAAGAATGAATATCTTTTGAATAACCCTGTCAAAATTAATGTAGCAAAAGCGCTCAAACTCTAGATTGTGATTGAATGCCTTATTGTAATAAGCCTTGTTCATTTTATGCAAATAGCATGCATACTCGCAGAGTAATTAAGGTTTTTATAAAAATGATCCCAAATTTTTCCAAGTTTTTTCCTTATAATTTTCAGAGTTCTTAATATAAAATATTATTTTTTTCAGAAAATATGACAAACAACATTGCACACAGTACCCTGAAATCAGATTTTAAAAAAAATGAAAATTGTATAAAAAATGAGTTGGTTTACGAAATAATTTTTTACTGCGCATGCGTCAACGATATCAAAATTTCATTTGCATATTATGTTAGCTAAATGTATAGAGCAACTTTTGTGAAAGTCACAAAATCATAACTTGAAAATTCTGACAATAATCGTCAATTGAATAAGTCGAAAATCCGTTATTCTCAAAATGAAGCAAAAACAAGAGGGGTTGTATCCATATATTCATTTATTAGTGTCAATATAGAATACACAATATGGGATGTACTACTGCATTTGGATAAAATCCCTCTTTTTTTGCTTGATTTTGGAAACAACGGATTTTGTCCTTTTTCTATAGACGATTACTTTCAGAATTTTCAAGCTATGATTTTGAGACTTTTACAAAAGTTGCTCTATACATTTAGCTAACATAATATGGAAATGAAATTTTGATATCTTTGACGCATGCGCAGTAAAAAATTATATAGTAAACCTACTCATTTTTCATACAATTTTTACTATTTTTTAATTCTGATTACAGGGTAATGTGTGCAATGTTGTTTGTCATATTTTCTGAAAAAAATATTATTTTATATTAAGAACTCTGAAAATTATAAGGAAAAAACTTGGAAAATTTTGGGATCATTTTTATAAAAACCTTAATTACTCTGCGAGTGTGCATGCTATTTGCATAAAAATGAACACAGTGTATTACAATAAGGCATTCAATCATAATCTAGAGTTTGAGCGCTTTTGCTACATTAGTTTTGACAGGGTTATTCAAAAGATATTCATTCTTTTTTAATTTGTTGACGGTCCTCTATGGCGTTTCGGTAAAAAATCTTCACGGAGATGTATGACGTATACTATTATATTTATACACTAAGAGTTTCGAGATGATTCCTCATGTATTTTTCTAGATATTTAGTAAAATGTCTAAAATCGCAAGTGTCCCATAATCAATGGCAATATAGTGTATATTTATATAAATAGTTCACTACAAGATACTAACTATAGAACATGGTATTCATACCTTTTGACGTCATTTACACGGACATTTAAAAGATACTGTTGAATAACTTTTTATTGAGAATAATCACCTTTTGTGCATTTTATTCGCGTTACATTATTTCAGGCATATTCAGATATATATCTCTTAAGTACATCACATAATGCTTACTATACTATCCTTAAAGCGTTTTTTATTAAATACAATTCCAACAATAACAAGTGCGTTAGATGGTAGATTTTTTTTCTTTTACAGTTTAACAATATTAGAAGAATTATACTTCAACAAGTATAATGAGCGATGCGAGATAAATAGAATAATTAAGCGATTTCCCACCTATGGGGCGCTGCAGTTGATTTAGTGGGTTACGAAACAATCGAAGTTTACCTCAGAAATCTATCTTTTAATTTATTTGCTGAAAAAATAACAAATACAATACCTTGCAAAAGCAATAATCATAACTAGTCGTTGGGGGGCCACCGTAATACTTACCCATTATGCATATGCATAATATAATGTATGAAAATAAAACATGTGTAAACTATTTATAAAATGCATTGCAATTACAAAACAGAATTTACACGTATATTTACGTATTTTTAATAAACATAGTAATGCTCTAGTGCATTGCTTACAGAGTAAGGCTCTAGCACAATGATCTCAATGCATAGTAATGCTTTATTAATGAACTGCTGGTGAACCAATTTCGACAGTTACCGTATTTACTCGTGTATAAGGCGCACTTTAAAAAAAATAGGGCAAAACTCCTAGGTGCGCCTTATACACGGAATAATTTTTTACTGTTGGATGCACTCGAACGACATACATATGAAACAAGAAATTATTCAAAGAAGATATTAAAACTCGGAAAATGTTATTTAATTGAAGTAGTATATTTATTTCACTCCTTGCAGTTTTTTATACAATAGAGCTAGTGACATTATCTAAACGCTAATTAGCCATTCTCTTTACCGTCACTCATTCCTATTTCCCGTCATTCTCTTACAACCCGAAGTCTAAAAATGCATCTTCGTCTTGTTTTCTGGTCTGGTGTAACGTTCGTTTCGATTTTTTTTTTTTTTTTTTTTTTTTTTTTTTTTTTTTTTTTTTTTTTACGGAAATTCATTTGGTCATTCTTTATTAGCGTATCAAATTTATGGTGCGCCTTATATACGAGATTTTAAGAAATCGTCATTTTTACTTTTAAAGTAAGGGTACGCCTTATACACGCGTGCATCCTATACACGAGTAAATACGGTATATAGAACGCCAAATTACTCAAGTAGTACCGAATTGTGTAAAAGAAATATCCTTATAACTCTAAAAATAATAATCATATTAACTAGCAGTTTGCTGCGTTGGTTTAAGCGTCTCATTTCCAGTAAAAATATATGTTTGAATTGAAATTTGAATGAAATACAGCGTCATGAATAATCGAAGAATGTGGAAAACAGGATTACAAATAACTCGATAACTAATAATCATATTGAGTTTGTTTTAGATGCAAAATTCGTTTATTTTATTAGCTTTTACGTCCACGCCTTCAAATAAAAAAAAATCGAAATTTTTTATGTAATTTTCATCAGGATGAATTTTTCGAGAGTCCAAAAATTATGGTTCCGGATAATTGAGATTACTGATATTAAATAGATTTCATCCTATTCTTATATAATAGGTGCATATGAAATTTCAAGTCTCTATCTCAATTTGTTCGGGAGTTAGAGTGTTTACAGGCACACAGACAGACAGAAAGGCTGACGGACGGCAAATTTTTTTCTAAAAATACGTTTTTCGGAATCTTCAGTATTTGAAACATGTAAATCCGTCAAAAAACATTTGTCGATTTTCAAAATGATTGCAAGATTGCGATTACCCATCATATGTAGGTATGATGGGTAAGTAAAATTACAAGTTAAAAAAAGAAATTTCGTGAGAAGACAGGAATTTTCCTTTTCATAGTATAGGATAAGCGATTGCTTATATAGATTATAAAAAAAATTCCATATTCATATTGTCGCGTAGATTTCTCAATCGTAGTGTGTATTCACTATGAACAAGTGAAGACAACGAGTATCCACCAAACTCTGAAACTTTATTCTGTTGAACTGAAAGCTACACCAGCTTATATACAGACGAGGAATTTTCTCGAAAGGAACATTCCAGACTTGGAAAGTTCTAGAAACTGAATAACAATTAACATAAGAATTTTCTGGAAAGTACAGGAAACAAACATAAACGAAATTTTAACACAAAAACAAATTTTAGGTAACTTGCCTTCAGTTGGAATCGAACTCGCAATCTGCTGCTTCGCATGTCAGCGCTTTACCGCGAGGCCACCGGCTAGCACAGCATTGGATGCTATTTTCGCTACAGTTCCCTCTCCTTAGGAAGATGCAGCGTCCCGCTGCAATTTAGTTTGACTCCTTGTGACAGGTCTCCTGCCACTGCTGCGTCGTTCTTTCTCAGCTAATTGTTGCTTTGGGTCAAAGTAGGGTTTTAACCTCAGAACATGGACTACGTCCTTTGAACTTCGTCGTTTTCTGTCCTCTTCCATGCTTTGTACTTCGTAGGTTACGTCAGATAAACGACGTGTGATTCGATACGGACCGAAATAACGTCTTAGCAGCTTTTCTGACAACCCCACTTTTCGCACGGGAGTATAGACCCAGACGAAGTCTCCGATATTGTAACTGACTGGCCGATGCCTCTCGTCATATCTTTGTTTGTCAGTTGCTTGAGCGTCAAGGATGTGAAGTCTTGCTAGCTGTCTAGCTTCCTCAGCCCTGGTAATCAGTTGCTGTGCATAATTGTTGTCATAGGAATCGGTGCTGTGAGGAAAAATCACATCTAGAGGAGTCTGTATATCTCTACCATGTACGAGAAAGAACGGGCTGAATCCGGTAGTTTCTTGTTTTGCTGAATTGTAGGCAAAGGTCACAAACGGCAAGATGGTATCCCAGTTTCTTTGTTCAACGTCAACGTACATAGATAGCATGTCAGCTAATGTTTTGTTAAATCTCTCAGTCAATCCGTTTGTTTGTGGATGGTAAGCTGTCGTCAGAAGATGAGATGTTTGACACTGTTGATTAATGTCTTTCACGATACTAGAGAGAAAAGAGCGTCCTCTATCACTGATCATCTCTCTAGGGGCACCGTGCTTGAGTATGATTTCTTCCACTATAAATTTAGCAATTTCAGTAGCCTCAGCAGTTGGTAATGAACGTCAGATAGTCGGTGCAAACAATAATCCATCGGTTGCCGTTCCGGGTGACAGGGAAGCGTCCAAGTAGATCTATTCCAATTTTTGCAAATGGTGAATCAGGGGGCTTTATTGGATGAAGTTGTCCAGGGGGAAGTTGAGGTGGAGATTTCCGTCTTTGGCATTCTCGACAATGTGCCACATAGCGGCTAACGCTGCCATATAATCCTGGCCAATAATACTTCCGCCTTATTCAATCATAGGTCTTGGCGAATCCAAGATGACCAGCAGTTGGAGCATCATGAAGACTCTTTAAAATATCGCGACGAAGTTGTCTCGGTACCACTAATAGCCATTCCTGTCCCATGGGGTCATAATTTCTTTTATAAAGAACACCGCTTCTTATTTCGTAATTTCTGTGGTTGTCGCCACTCTGGAGTGTTTTCATTAAGTATTTCAAGTGTTTATCTTTGAGCTGTTCTTTTCTAAAATCAGTGATGACTGCAAAGAAAGGGATTTCCTCTATATCCTCAACTACAGCTTCGTCGAGCGGTTTTCTTGACAGTGAATCGGCATCAGAATGTTTGCGACCACTTTTGTAGACGATATTGATGTCATACTCCTGTAACCTCAAAGCCCATCGCGCAAGTCTGCCAGAAGGAACTTTAATATTGCCAACCAGCACAGAGAGTGATGGTCCGTTACCACGGTAAAGGGTTTTCCGAAAAGGTACGGTCTGAATTTACTGATCGCCCAGATGACAGCAAGGCACTCTTTTTCTGTTGTAGAATAGTTCTTTTCGGATGCAGTCAGGGATCGGGATGCATAGGCTATTGGTCTTTCCTTACCATCTTGATCCTGTACTAATACTGCCCCGATGCCATAGCCACTAGCGTCTGTATGGATCTTCGTTTTTGCGTCTGGGAGGAAATGTCCCAAAACAGGGCTACTCATCAGTAACTTCTTGAGAGTTGTAAAAGATTCCCTCTGTGACGTGTTCCAGGAAAATTTGACATCTTTCTTTAATAAATCATGCAGCGGCTTTGCGATATCGGCAAAGTTTCGGATGAATCGTCGATAATACGAGCACAGGCCCAGAAAACTTCGGACGTCTGCGATATTTTCTGGAGTAGGGAAATTTTTCACAGCAGCTATCTTCTGTGGATCGGGATAGATGCCAGGCATCATCAATACATGGCAACGGATAGACATCTTTTTTAGTGACTTTGTTTAATCTTCTGTAATCGACACAGAAACGCCATTCGCCATTTTTCTTCTTCACAAGCACGACGGGAGATGACCAAGGACTGTCCGATGGCTGAATCACGTCAGCTTTTAGCATTCGTTGGACTTCATTTTCAATTATGCGTTTCTCAGTAGCGGATGTACGGTAAGGTCTCTGCTTGATGGGAGCGCTATCACCTGTGTTGATCTTGTGCTTAATACCATTGTTTCTGGGTTTCTTCGATTTTCTGTTAATGTCAAAAATATCACTGTATTCTTCTAGCAGATTTAATAATGCGTATTCCTCAGCAGCAGTCAGCTCAGCATCCAAGGTTTCTTTTAATTTCTCTCTAGTCACCCGCTTTCTGGATCTGTGTCCTATCGTAGGCCTTCCGTCTGCTTCGTTGAGAGAACAAGTGGAATTATTTTCGACTGTTGTTACATTGGCGATATTCATCCCCTTTGGTATCATTTGCTTTCGTCCAGAGCAATTCGTCACCCATATTTTGCAACGACTATTTTCCACAGTAATTATCGATGCCGGTATGGATAGCTGTCTTTCCCACATGAGAAGTTTATTGCCAACAATCATAGCTTCATCCACTTTTTGAATTCCTGGAGTAAGGGCACATATTTGCTTCACTGAATTTGCTTCAATTACGTAATCTGCTGCGGCAAACAAGGAGTAATCAGATTTGCTTGTCACTGTGTGCTTTGGGAGTATTTCCGACAGTTGAAGTTCTTCATTCCCACAATCTATGACGGCATCAGTAGCACGGAAAAAAATCCCATCCAAGTATCATTTGATGACTGCACTGTGGAAACACAAGGAAGTTAAATGGCTTCACAGTTCCATTCAAATTAACTTTTAATACGCAATGTCCTGAAGCGGCGACGGGTTTGCCGGATGCAGTCTTTAACATAGGTCCATTCTCTGCAAACATGGGTACATTCAATTTTCGGCGTAATTCTTCCGATATGACGGAGTAATCGGCACCGGAATCAACGAGGGCTTTGATATGCAGTCCATTTACCGTAACGAAGGTTGTATTTTTTTAGCTTTTTGGTGATGAACGTCGGAGGATTTACTTCTATCGCGGCCTCACCTCCTGCATAGGTCGCTGGAGTTAGTTTTCCTCATTAGCTCGGCGTGGAGAACGGCTTGAACGGCGCAGAGGTGATGGTGACTGACGGCGGCTGGGAGAACGGCGGGGATAAGGTGAACTACTTCTGCGGCTAGGAGCATTCGGCTGTATATAATCCTCATCGAAGCTGCGTAGAGAGTCAGTGTCCATATCTCGGCGTGGATTGGATGCATTGAAGGTTCTTGCGTTTGCAAATATCCTACGTCTTTCTCGACAATATCTTAACACGTGCCCTGGACGTCCACAAATGTAACAGAGGGGTACATTGTTTGCAGTTCTCCAAACGTCTGTCTTTCGCTCTGGCACGGCGCTGTTTCTGGTGTCACGTCTTGGCTGATGTCTAACTGGAACTGAGCTTCGAGTAGTCACGGTACGTCTTTTTGGAACCGTAAGTGGAGCTAGAGCCTCCATAACTTCTTCTCTCACAACCGACGCGATGTCCAATGGAGAGTCGCATTCGTCGTTTGTGCCACAACTCACTTCCGGCAAAATATTTCGGAGTTCTTCCTGTACAATACTCCGTATCAGTGACCTAATGTCACCAATGTCTGCTTCGGCCGACACTGTAGACACATTAGGGAGCCTCTGGAATTTTGGCCGGTTTATACGCTTGCGTCGAAGGCTCTCTATTTGACGGCACCTTTTTACAAAGTCTTCAACAGTCTGATATTCTTGAGTCAGGAGAATCTGGTACAAGTCCTCTGAAATCCCCTTCATGAGGTGAGCAATTTTCTCGTCTTCTGGCATAGAGGGTTTGACTTTTCGACAAAGGGCAAGGACGTCTTGAATATAGGCTTCGGCCATTTCGCCGGATTTCTGCGCTCGAGTGAGCAACAGTCTTTCAGCTCGTCTTCTCAGGTCTTCTGCTCGGCCAAACGTAGCTTCTAAAGCCTTTGTGAATTCAGTCCAATTAGTGAAACTGTCCTCGTTGTTATCGAACCACTGCCGTGCGGTTCCGGCAAGATAGAAAATCACGTTTGCAAGGCACATTTGCTCATCCCATCGGTTATAGGTGGCAATTCGCTTAAAATCTCTTAGCCATCTACCCGCATCTTGTTCATCTTCTCCGGAGAAGATGCATGGATTCCGAGGGAGCTGGTAGGTCAAAACAGGCACAGGCGCAATGTTAGCTGACATGCCACTGTTTCCATCCTCATTCTTAGCCATCCTTCTAATTCTTCTTGGATCCGGTAATAAGCCAAACTCAGGTGGTAGTCCTTGAACACGCTGGCTTCTGCGTAGCTCTTCCGTGCTTATCTTACCCAGCACCTCCACCAAATCTGTCGCGTAGATTTCTCAATCGTAGTGTGTATTCACTATGAACAAGTGAAGACAACGAGTATCCACCAAACTCTGAAACTTTATTCTGTTGAACTGAAAGCTACACCAGCTTACATACAGACGAGGAATTTTCTCGAAAGGAACATTCCAGACTTGGAAAGTTCTAGAAACTGAATAACAATTAACATAAGAATTTTCTGGAAAGTACAGGAAACAAACATAAACGAAATTTTAACACAAAAACAAATTTTAGGTAACTTGCCTTCAGTTGGATCGAACGCGCAATCTGCTGCTTCGCATGTCAGCTGCTTCGCAGGTCAGCGCTTTACCGCGAGGCCACCGGCTTGCACAGCATTGGATGCTATTTTCGCTACAATATTAGATAAATCCTTTCATCAAGTAGATCCCGACATTTTTAAAATTTATTTATTTAAATTTGGGTTGCGTCATAATAACGATTGGAAACCATTGATGCAATTATTTTATTTATGAATATTGACCTTCTTTTTATCAATTAATACATTCATAGCGCATTACATTTCATAAATATATATGTAATTTAAAAAATCCCATGAAATATTACAAGAAAGTATTTCAGATTGTAATATTCTTAGTTCCATTATTTTTTTTTTGTTTCGAATTTAATAAAAATTAATATATGTATATATATCTATCTAGATTACAGATCACACTAATATTACCCCTGAAAATTTTTAATGAATAATGGCATTTTCAATAATTAAAAAGGCATAAATATTCTTGAACGTATTTTTTAAACAAATAAAAGTATGTGTATGTAACTTTATTTATTTATTTAGTTAGTTTGTTAGCTCAAAAAGAATGTTAAAAATTTATTTTGAGTTTTAAAGCATTTTCCCTTTTTATCCATGCAACATCCAAAGTTTTACTTTGGAAGTTTAAAAACTGATGATAAAAGATTTATTTATTTTACTTTTTAAAGATTTTATAATAGAGTAAAAACTTTTTTTTTTACTTTAATTCTTTGTTGTCCTAATAACAAATTATGCAAATTATGTCATTTATTTTTGTTTTCCTTCCGTTAGAATACATAAACCTTTTGAAACGAGAGTTTAATTTGATCATATTTAGTAACTGTCAACGAAACTGGTACAGTAAAGCATTTAAAGGTACATATACTATAACGTTAAGGTAATATATACAAGGTTTGTCATACGTATTTTCCAGTGTATTTATTTAAGATTTATATAAACATTTAATTACACTCCATATGAAGAATTTCATTATGTGTATCTTTCTTATAAATTTCTATCCTTATAGAAATATTATTGGTATCAGTAAAACTACATTTATTGAATTTTAAATGATTTTTTTTTTCTGTTTTTGTGCAATATTCATACTGTCATTTTGTTAGAAAAACGTGATTTCATAATCCTAAATGAATTTTTTTAGAAAATAAAAAAAATGAATGTTCATAAGTAAAATTAATCCTATTTTAAATTATTTGTTATAATTTAAGATTTATATGAACTAATATCAAAATTAAAAAGCAATAGAAATTATACTTCTAAATTTATTCCATTTAAATTTATTTCTGAATTAAAACTTCCTAAATGTAAATTTAAATTGCTAAATTTTTTATCGAATAAGAATTTGAAATGTTGAACTTTATATTGATCTAAATATTTATTTCATTAAGCATACAATTATGATATATAACATTTTATCACGAAATATAACACAGTGTCTTTCAGTTGCTTTGATTTAGAATTTTTTCATTAATGTATTCTACATAATTTTATATCATTTTATTTCTAATGCCATAATTTAAAATAGCCTTAAATATGGATAGTATAATGGGATAACAAAAAGCATAAAAAATAAGTAAAACTTGTTCTTATTGTCTTCTAATTTTTCTTTCTAGAAAAATGTGTAAGCCGTAATAAGCTTGAATTTGTGGTTACAGCGATGAAAACTTATGATCTTAATCCAAGAAAAGACATAAATGATAGAACGGAAAAAACACTAACAATAAATGCTGGCTGATGTTAAAAAAGTTATTTTATTAAGAAATATCTCAAACAGTTTTTTTATCTATTTGCTCCGTTTCTAATCTATTTATTACTTTTCAACATCGTTTTCACAAATATAATAAATTCCTTCTAAATTACTTTGTATGGATATTTATGAAAAATACTGACTAAAGTTTTTCTGAAACATACTGCAGAATACTTTACCTCTCCTGTAATAAACTGGGAATAGAAAATAAATGCCACTGTAAAATAAAAATAGCAATAATCTTAAAATGTTTCTCAAACACCCTTAGCACAATGCACAACTAGCTGACAGATTTTCCAACTCATTTTCAACATAAATGCATAAAACTGTCAATTCTGACTATTGAAGCTCTTTAGAATAAAACTAGTTTTCCATTTTTTCATAAATAAAGTAGTTATGGAGTTATAATTAATTCTCGTCACGCACAGTTTTCCCCGGTCTTATGCTGTCGCGTACGGAAACTCAGTTCAAAATGCATTTCTGAAGTTTACCTCATCTGCTGATGACATGTGACGTCTTCTATCACTTAGTAAAGATATACCTTCAATATGTAATACAAATCAGGCACATGAAAAATCTAAAGTTCTTCAAATGCATCATCTTTATGTATTAACTTTTTTATGTTAAATTGCAAATGAATCAAAAACGAATATTAAAAGAATTATATTTCGATCATTTTGGTATAGTAGAAACAAAGTCTTGGTCACTCAGTTTTGTATGGTGGCAAGGAAGAGAGCATGATATTGAATGTATTGCACGAAATTGTACTATTTGTGTAAATTTGAAAAATTATCCTGCCAAAGTAGATACATATCACTCGGTATAATCCATAGCTCCAAGGCAGAAAATTCATTTTGATTTTTTTTGTCCTATTTATGGAATGCTTTTTTTAGTAGTTGATGATGAATGATGGATCCCTGGAAGTATTTATTGCTCCTACTACCACTTAAGAAAATATAATTATTTTTCTTTCTTCACTTTTTGCACGATACGTTTTTTCTATTTGTTTAATATCAAAATAAGCGTAGCACTTTACATTTGCAGAATTTTTATATATTATTGAAAATTCATGGTGTAAAACATTAGTTCAGTTCTTCGTACCATCCAGCTACAAATGGACAGGCGGAGAGATAAGATCAAATCCTTAAATGGTTATTAAAAGCCTTAGTTTCTGAGCCAGGTATTTAGAAAATGAAATTGAATAATTTTAATTTGCAAGACAGAAATGTGCTTCATGTTACAATGGGAGACAATCCTGCATCTTTATTTCTAAAACGTCATATAAGAAAAAAATAGATTTATTATTGCCAAATGTTTCAAATTTTGTTTAGGAAAAAAAATGTAAAAATGTTCAAAATTCAAATAAAAGAATTTGAAGTTAACCAGAAAGTTGCCGTAATAAATTGTATTCCAGAAGCCAAAAATAAAATTAATTGAATTATAACAAGATAAGGAAAATTACATTATAAAGCTCAAGTTGAACAAAAATCCATATTGAACAAATAACTAATGTAGATTCAGATATATTTTTTTATAACGGTATAAATTCTCAAGTAAGTGATTCAGAAAATTTCAGAAGTGACAATTTATTAGTGAAGCAAAGTGATTTTCTGCCAAAACAGCCTAGTATTGCAGATCTACAAACAGTTTATTCTCATAATGCAAATGCTCCTGTCCTACACCATCTGAATTTCATGATTCTAATTTTTCAAGTCCGAAATCCAGAGACTCAAGACTCTGGGTCAATTCTTTTTCAGTTACAACTACTTAAAATTCAGTTACAACTAGCTCCTTAGTTGATGTTGCTGAACTTGCAAAAAATAATTCTTCTTTTCCACAGGTTCTGAGATTTTCCGGTAACTCCTGACCAACTTAAATGCTAATTGTGGCAAAGCTCTCATAGTTTGTGATTTCCGTTTACAGGGAAAAAATAAGATGGCAGCACATAACCATTCTCTCTATTCCATAGAATGTAAAAAAACTAACATTCTAAACTGTTCTATGTTATCCTCGTCAAATATGATTCGTTGTGTAACATTGTGATCGTATGTGGTTATTAAATGTTTATTGTTTATTAAGAATAGTGCTACCTTTCATTTTAATCTGTGATAATTATTCATTAAATAGTTAATCTAAATATATATTACATATTACACCATTTTAGTTCGTATTTGTGTTATAAATGCTATGTTTTAAATTTTCAGAAATAAATTTAAGTATCAAATCTATTTAAGATGTAATTAAGCGTAAGGAAAACGACAAAATAGTTATTAATGCAACACATCGCAAAAAAGTATTGTATTTCTAATTTTTGGCAAAGAAAGAGAAAAATATAACTTACAAAATATGTCACCTTTGATTGGGATAAATGTGTAGTTCAGAAGATTTTATAATAGGAAGGCCAAGTTTACACAGAGGAATATTTAATAGAAACGATCAATCTTTGTCAAAAGAGAGATTGGCTTTAGGGTCAGTTATGCCTGTCTTTCAGAGAAGAAATATTAAAAAGCTTGAGCGTCCTATATGATACCTCTTACAAAAATTATTTTATTAGACCTAATATACTCAGAAATAATTACGCGTAAAACAAAAACGACAACATAATTATTAATACAACAAATGCAAAATAAGTACAAAAATTTTCATCTTCTTGCAAGTAAAAATTAAAAATATAAAAACAAAATATGTATCCTTTGGTAGTGAAAAAATATGTAGCTTAGTATATTTTAGAACATTTCATAAAAGGAACGCCAAGTTTAAAGAAAGGTATATTTAATAGAAACTATCTATCGTAGTCAAAAAAAGATGAGCTTCAAAGTCACTTATGCCTGTCATTCAGAGAAAAAAATATTATTAAGTTTGAGTGTCCTATATTCTACCTCTTACAAAACGATTTTATTACAGAATTTTTATAACTAAACAATAATTCGGAGGTAATAATATCTGCGTATATTTACTATTAAACATTTATGTTAGACAATCAAATTTTGTTATAGTTAAGTTAATATTCTCGTATGAACACACTTTTCTAAATATGCATTAAATACACCAGTTAGCAAAATTAATATTGTAGTTTTCTTTTATAAAACGATACAAACGTTATTTATTACTTGCAATAGAACGCATAAAATATTTAATAATATAATGTAATTCAAATTGTAATCTAAAAATGAAAATCATTGCAGTAAAACTTTTTTTCTCTTTCAAATGATACTTAAATCATGTTTCAGTCATAATTGGATCAGGAAATGTTATTTTTTCCTTTTGTTTTGTTTTCAAAATCTAGATTTCAAGCAACAGTTGTGGAGCTTCCATGGCCGATTATTTAAGGCACCACGCCGCTAATCCCTTGAGAGCATAGGGGGCTATGGGTTCGACACCCGTTGCACCATTGCACACCAACAGAATATTTGTAACAGAATTTCTGCAATCCTCTAGTATTGTCACCACGCCACTAAACGTTTTCGAGCATAGGAGGTTGTGAGTTTTGATCCTGCTGGCTCCATTGCACGCACTCTTTGTGTGGAATTCCCTATTTATTGTATTTAAATTGCTATAAGTCAGAAATTGTTAAAGAAAAAGGGTTCAAACTTGAAAATGTCATTCTACATTGTTTAAATATAATTTGGATTCAGCAAATTTGAAAAAGAAAATACTTTACATCAAATCATTTTTTCATTAATTTGTTATATTAAAGTTACATCATTTATATATATATATATATATATATATTAAATATTTTTAAACTTTACTTAAAATTAATAGTTTTTTAAAAACTAGGAATCAAAATTTAAATATATATTTGTTTATATTTAATTAAATCATATAGAATTCTACAAATTCTCCTTCCAATTATAACGGTTTTAAGTTAGTCCACTATCTATATATTTTTAATTTTTTTAATATGAGAAGTATTACCATGTAATTTTATTTACAAATGATATGGTTATCAAACAAAACATTTTTTAACATTTTAACTCAGTAAATAAAAAAAATATTTAAAAATTTGTAATGAACCCGCTTAAATATAGAAAAGATACTTTATTTTTCCTATAAATAGAAAATCTTATTCACGGGTTCTTATGCAGTTAGAAAATAAATAAAACTCTACTAAAACACACAGTATATGAGGAATGTTGACTATCATATATTTTGCCGACAAAATAATATTGTATTGTATACACTGTAAAAAAAAATAATAAATAGATCAATAATAATAAAAAAAATCCGTTAACGCTAAAACAGCCGGGAATTTTACTAAAGTTTTATAAAAAGTGTTTCTCACCAGAATTTTAATTTCAAACTGTTTAACTTATTTAGTTAGTTTATTTTTGTGCTGCATATATTTAACATATGTTATAAAGAAAATTCTGGTTTCAATCGACTATTATCAATCTGGCAAGGGTCATTTTGACCCTTAATGGCGGTTTTAGTGTTAAATTTACAACAAAACTGCTGGCAGCAATGTTGCAAGCAGTTTTTCCCGGAACAAATGCAGCAAAATTAGATGCATTTTTTTACATCTAATTTTACTGCAATTTCTACGACAAAATCCGTTGGCAAAATTGTTGCTAAATTTAACGGATTTTTTTTTTGCAGTGTATATATTGATGAGTAAAACTGCTGCTAAGCTTATGCAATCTTTTTATTTCATTTTATTTTATTTTATTTTGCAGAAATCATCAATTTAAAAGAAACGCATGTGAAATTTAACGGTTTCCATTACAGTTTTATCAACATTCTATACAAGAAAGTTAAGAGGATGTTCCAACTAAACAGCTAATATCCAATTATCTAGCAGAACCAATTTAATGCATTTAATGTACCAAATGTTGTTCCCATAAACATTTTCCTCGAATAAAGGAGAAGTCACTGCGTAATGGCCCAAATAATCCTTTATTTACGGCATTTGATAACATGAACAATATTCTGTTTCTACGTAAGAATAAAAGAGCGTCGTATTTTTGCACATGAAGAGAGGTTGTTTTCGAAATGAAATATTATTTTTATTTTATGTTTATAATGGTATAAATTTTGAAATTCTGGACTTAAAATATGAATTGTTCAGTAATTAAAAGCGATCCTATATTTGTGAAATATCAGTATTCTTTAACAATTGTTGTGTTTCGAATTGTGTATCTTATTCCTTAGTGTATTTAGAATAAGGATCCATCTTAATTGGCCAGAAAAACACATGACACAATTCAAAGGACTTTAAAAATAGTTACAAGCCACAAAATGGATAGAAATGTAACAATATGTTTATTACTAGTCACTACTGTCCCCTACTTAAACTGTGCTTGTTATTGTTTTTATTTATTTATTATTTTCTCGTGATATAACATACTTTTTCTTAGTAAAAATATCATATTGCAGTCTTACTAGGCCTAATTTACTATTGTACACAGAAGCAATTTTCTTAATTTTGTCACTACTGTCCCTGTCATTTCTGTCCCCTTTCAAATTATTTATCTGGGGACTAAATCTCCGAAGCAGATATTAATACCTTAGATGACTTGAAGCCAAAGGATACAATCATACCATCTAATTCAAATCTATTAAAATTGCACCAGCTCACTTGGAATAAGTTTGAAAATGTTAAACTTCAACTGCACTACTTAAGCTGTTTCACATGTGACACACATGAAAAATGTTAACATTACTGTTCAGAACCATCATTTGTAATCTTATATCCCTATTTTAAGGATATACCCAATGATTATAAAGATTTTGAAGTATTAACTCCTGATTCTGAAAGTGAACATATTTGTGTAGGAACTTGGGTTGCAGTTGTGTATGATGAAAATTGATTCATGGTGAGTTTTAAATTTTTATTTAGAATTAAATTATTATTTAAAGTTTTGATCAACATGTTTTATTTTTTAGTATTACTTATTGCAAAATATGTTTTTAACAGGTTTAATTGAAGAAATAAATGATAACATTCTTAAAATAAACTTCATGTGAAGGAATGGAAGCCGATTCTATTGGCCAAATACCAGATATCCAGGATGTTCCAAATAATGAAATTTTGTGTGTTATTGATATTCATACTCAACCAGTTACGTCAAGATAATTTACTATAGACAAATTATATGATATAAATTTTAAAATGAGCAGTATTACTTGTACTTAAACACTTTTTTCTAATAAAAACTTTTGTCCAAACAAATTCACTTATTTACTCATTATCTTATTGTTGGTTATTTTTTTTCTAAAAGATTATTAAAATTTTTAAACTAGTGAAAAAAAATAATCGATCTTAAATAATTTATAATTGATAAAATGTTCAAAACTAAAAAGTTTTGAAAGTATGTCACTTTTGTCCATGTAAATATCACTCCTGTCCCCTTATTCTTAAAACTTAAAATATATTCAAATTTATCACAGATGGTATATAAACATTATATTTTTTTACTATAAAAAGGTACATTTTAATAAAATACACATATTTTTCTAATAAATTTTATTAAAATCCTGCTTTATAAAGTAAACAACCATCTTGGGGACAGTAGTGACATTGATTACCAAATTAATTTATAAAATAATTTAAAATATATATGTATATAGTGCTTAAAATTTATGCCGGAATGTTGTATACTACTCAGTAACCTATGCTGTATCTAATTATTAAAAAATATTGGTTAAAACTTAATTTTTATTTTTCACTAAATCAATGAGTGAAATTATCCACTTATTGGAAAATCACCCTTAAATGAAATTATATACATGACGAACTACATACTCGTAGTATATTTTAATGTTATCATAATGCATAGCAGTTACGAAGTAACAAGATTTACATACTTATATAATATAGCTTTTGCCAGCGGCTTCGCTTGCGTTAAATACAACAAACTATATAATCGACTTTTTAAAAACTCATAGAATTATTGAGGGATAAGTGGAAAATAAATTTTACTTATTACTTTTATATATATTTACTTTAAACTAAAAACAATAAAACCAATTCCCGAAACAAAACTAAATCCAAAACCAAACCGATTGTGTTATTTCTTAAAAGTAAAGGTATATTATAAATCTAAACTAAACGAATTAATCCAATCCGAAAAACAACAACGGTGAAACTGAAACCGTAACCGAGTTTGTTTTCGGAAATCGGAAAACCAAACCAAGACAACAATACCAAACATTAAATCAATGTTAATCAATCGTCAAATAACAAAGCATAGGTACCATATGCACTATAGTGTGAAGCACGGGCCGGTGCCCGCACTTACCTGCAGATAGAGAGCACACAATGTTATCTTGTTTCAGAGACATATCAGCACCATCTACCGGAACCCTTGAGTAACACTTTAGCTTTCTATCTTGAAGTTGTGGAATGTTCCATAAAAATTTCCAACCCCCATTTTAGGGAAGTGGGGGGAGGGGGTTAGAAAAAAACAAAAAGGAGCCTATGTCACTCTCCATCCCTTCAAATATCTCCACTTGAAAAATCACGTCCATTCGTCGTTCCATTTTGCCGTGAAACACGGACAAACAGAAAAACACATTTATTCCCCAGTATGGATATACTTATGTAATAATACTTATATATACTAATAGCATAATAAAGGGTAATATTATCAATTAATGTATAGATTCAAAGTTTCGTCCATAATTTAAGAAATCTTCAAAATAAGAAAATGTGTTCTTTGTGTACAAAAGAATATTGAATTAGTAGAAGAATATTTGATTAAAATTTGTCAAATAAAGCATTTTCATGAAAGATATTCAGAACTGATGAAAGAAGAACCTTAGCTCACGAAATCAATTATTTGACCATTTAATTCAATTATAAGTGAAAGAAAAAATATTCTAAGTAATGTACGATTACAACAATCTAATAGCTCATACCACGAAGCTCATCGAGTTTTACTATTAAAATTTCTTATTTACCAAACCTTATCATCAAAGATTACCATGAAGAAACAAGGCATGAAAACGTTAATTGCATCTTAGATTTGGATTTAAAGAGTCAGGAGTGTGACAAAGAATCAAAAGTTTTATATTTAAATAAAAATTAGCTGTAAAATTCTGTGATGAGTTTGCTACCCAGATTCTTGCTTTTGTACCTGCCGACAGAGTAAATGAAGCCTATCTTTTCCCAAATACAGTCCTATATTACTTATGTCCATTCTACATGAAAAAATCACTATGGAAATAAGAAAATTTACACATTTTAACTACATTCTACTCAAAAAAGTTCGGGAGAGGTTCCAAATAAATAGCTAATATCCAGTTATCTGACCGAGCCAATTTAATGTATTTAATGTATCAAATGTTGTTCCAATAAACATTTTCCTTGAATAAAAGAGAAGTCAGTGTATATAATGGTCCAAATAATCCTTTATTTACAAACTTTATTTATAACATGCACAATTTTCTATTTCTACATAAGAATGAAGAAGTGTCGTATTTTTCCACGTAAGGAACAGTTGTTTTAAAAATGAAATATTATTCTTATTTTATGTTTTATAAATTTTGAGATATGGACATAAAATTTAAAATATTTAATAATTAATAGCGATTCTACATTTGTAAAATATCAACATTCTTCAACAAATGTTGTTATTTGTATTAAGTATCCATTCTAAATAGTAAATTGTTTTATTACACACTTAATAACACTTATAGATACTTCAATAATAAAGCAATTTAGGAAGAGTAACTGAAAATGGGCAACTTCATCTATTTTAAGCTCTGACTGGCTTCATTTTTGGGATATCAGTAAAATATCGCTGCACTTGTTCAAGCTATTTATCTACTAATTAAATAAATCTGCAAAAAAATTTGTTTTTGAAAATCTCGAGGTTTATTTTAATTTGAAAAATTTGTAAAATGTGGCTCGAATTCAGCCTATGTCAGCCTATGCAACTGTTTGCCTATGTTGGAATCACAATCTCCTCAATTGAGCAAATAATATTTTATATCCAACTTTAATTCCTTGTTAAATTTTGTATAGGAATCATGAGTTCAATTTCACTATCATTTTATTGCCAATAAAAATATAGACCTGTGAAATAACGAAATTCCATATAGCATGATAATGTGGAGTTTACGGGTTAATTTGTGATGAGATAGTGTGAATTTTAAACGATGTTTTCCGCGACAAGCATTTAACTCTTAGCTGCAGTTAGAAGTCTCACAACCATATCCTTTTAAAACTGTCACGGATTAACTTGAGATTTTGAGTTAAACTACAAGTATTTAGGTAATTTTGTTCCGTTTGGATATCTTATTAATGTTGGAAATTTCAAAATAAAAATAATTGTTGTTAGATTTGAACATCAATAATAACTGACGGAATTGAAATAGGAAACTGCCGTTTGTTTCATTGTAGTCTTTGAACTTTTTTTTTTCAATAATTGTAAAACAAGTAGAGAATTTTTTTTAAATTTACAATTAATCATTATTGATTATTACTGGGCAAAAATGGTTTATTTCTAGTATGTACGATATAATTAGAAAATCACGCATATTTCTTTATCTGAAAAGAAAAAAAATATATATTTTCAGGTAGTCTGTGTCACTTAGTTCATTTTTTTCGATTTTGTCACTTAAACACTTTTGTTTCTGGGGTCCTTAATTTAAAGAAAAACAAATGGCGATTTCATAGTCATTTTTATAGTTAAAACAGCCGTTGTAAAGAGACGACTGCCTGTTGTCGTTTTTTATTAAAATAAATTTATTTAGTATTTCAGAAATAACTAATGTAAAATGTATTAAGTAAACAGAGATTTTGTCTCTCGGTATTTTTTAACAACGCTAAAAGAAAATTCTTTTAAATAAGAAATTTGAAATGCATCCTTTGATTGGTTTGGTTTGGTTTGGCTTATTTTTGTCGTCCGATTATCTACGCTAGGGATATAGGACCAGGGGGGAGTTCCCTTCGTGGGGGTCTTTCGAAGGGAACCTAACCCGTATTTACGCAAGGTTCGAAGAAAACCACGAAAACTCCGAACGGTTAGGCCGACAGCCGCGATTGCGTTCGAACGCAGCACCTGCCGTCTACCAGTTGAGAGGTCCGTACCTCTCGGCCACTGGTGGGGTTGCATCCTTTGAAATGCACGTATTTTTCATTAAGGCCCCACAATAGTCACTCAAAAACACCCGGATGATAATGTAAAGTCTATGGGAGCGTTCTTTTCATATATCTCGCTCAAATTTTAATATTTTTACATGGTTTTATTTTACATAGGACAGCTGAGGACGATCTACAACCGGCCTAATTTTTACTTTTTCGATTTTGCTTATATATTTTTTATATTATGATATATAATTCATCATATAATTCATATTATGATAAATTATGATATATATTTCAATCTCGGAGCCGGTTTAAACCGGTTTTGAAGTTCAAAGTTAAAAGAAAAATTTTTAAAAGAAAATCTGAAACCAAAATTGAAAAAATTAAAACTAGGCCGGTCGTGGATCGTCCTCAGCTATCCTATGCAAAAAATCATGTAAAATATTAAAATTTGAGCGAGATATTTGAAAAAAAACCGCTCCCATAGACTTTACATTATAATCCGGGTCTTTTTCAGTAACTATTGTGGGGCTTTAAGGTTTTCTTTCTCTTTTTAATAATCACGTGAAAGTAATTTGTTGTTAAAAAAATGTTTTTTGCACTGCCTTAGATTCACAACAATAGTTGAAAAGATTATCTCAAACTATTAGATAAATGCCTCGTGCAAAGATATTTTGAAAACGTAAATGTTTTACACTGTTATTGCTCGCTCATTTCAAATATGACGCAATTTCTACTATTTGCCGCTTTTAACGCGTATTAAAGAATTTATAATTTTAAAGTTATATTTTTCTTTGTAATATTTTTTGGGAAAATATTTGTGTTGCCCTAAAAAGAAATATTTTAGTTTTTGGTGTTTTAGGATTGGCAGTAATAGTTTAAAATACCGTTTAGTAGTGTGATATGTCTCGTGTAAAATATCTTTAAACAGTTGTATCGTTTGAAACTTGACGTAATTCCCACCAAAATTCTCTTTTTATTTTTAATATCTACGTGAAAATATTCGTGTTGTTAAAGAGAAATTATTATTTGTACAGTCGTAGAATTTACGATGATAGTTAAAAAAAATTATCTCAAAATACAAAATTAACATCTCGCACAAATATTTTTTTTAATTTAAACTGATTTGACAACAGTTAATTATTTGGTTATCTTAAATATAACATAATTTCTTCTATTTACGAATGTTATTGCATAATAATAAATTTATTATTAAAAATTTTCTTCCTCTTTTAAAATTTACGAGTATGTATAGTTTTAAACCGTAATTTCCAATATTTCACTTTTTTTTAATACGTAATCATTTCTTTTTAATTCGAAATTTTAGTTTTTTGTTAACAATAGCCAGGTATATATATATATATATTTTAATTTAAAGGAAAAATGATTCTTTCTGTTGTTGTCTTTAAAAATGGCAAGACTTTAAAATAATAACATTTTTTTTTTTTAATGTAGAGCAGATCTTTCGAAATGCTGAGAATTTAAATTTAAAATAGCAATAAATCCTCAAAAAAAGTAAAGTTTTTAAAAAATGCAGTGTGCGCTTCGGAACTTTTAATGTATAAAATGATCTAAAAATGTTTAAATTCTTAAGTATGGTTTTGGTTCCATAAAACCTTTTTAACGGAAAGATTTTGACGAAATGTAACATTACATGCCTCATAAAATAGTTATTCTATTTAAAAATGCTAAATAAGATTCCAAATGGAGATAAATCCAAATTTAGTATTACATGTACTAATGTGCATGTTATATTGACACTAACGAATGGATATATAGGTACAGCTCCTCATGTTTTTTTTCTTTTTTGGCTTAATTTTGAGAATTGTGGATTGTGAGCTTACTCTGTCAACCATAATTTTTATAACTTTCAAACTGCATTTTTGAGATTTTCACAAAATTATCTCTCTATATATAACTAACCTTTTGATTGCATTCGCACATGCACAGTGAAACATAATTTAGTAAACCTGCTCATTTTCAAAAAAAAATATTTTTAAATTATAATTACAGGATATTGTGTCATATTTGCTGAAAATAATATATATATATTTTTAAAATACTCTAAAAATTATACAAAAAAAAAAAAAAAAAAAAAAAAAAAAAAAAAAAAAAAACTTGGCAAAATTTGGGACTGATTTTATGAATTTTTTTCTTTAAGTGTACATGCCTCTAAGTACTCGTAAAAATTAACACAGTTTATTTCTTTAAGTCACTTAATCTTAATCTAGTTTCGACGCATTTGCTTCTTTAGTTTTGACGAGGTAATCCAAAAGATTGTCTTTCTTTTTTAATTTGTTGACGGTCTTTATGGGGTTTCGGGGGGGGGGGGATCTTCGTATAAATATATGATCGATATTCTTTTCTGTATTCTTCGTATAAATATATGATCGGTATTCACACACCTGGATTTTCAGCTCGATTTCTCATGCACGTTTTATGATATTTAACAAAACGTCCAAAGTCTCAAGTGACCAACCATCTGTTGGCATATAGAGATATGTCAAGATACGAATCTTCAGTAGATTAGAAATTGAATTAATAATTTTAGAAGAATAGCTTTTTAAAGCTTATCTATAAACTAAATTTCAACTAAAATAATTAGTATTTTAAATGGATTTTCAGCTCGGACACCTGGATTTTCAGCTCGATTTTTCATGCACGTTTTATGATATTTAACAAAACGTCCAAAGTCTCAAGTGACCAACCATCTGTTGGCATATAGAGATATGTCAAGATACGAATCTTCAGTAGATTAGAAATTGAATTAATAATTTTAGAAGAATAGCTTTTTAAAGCTTATCTATAAACTAAATTTTAACTAAAATAATTAGTATTTTAAATGGATTTTCAGCTCGATTTCTCATGCACGTTTTATGATATTTAACAAAACGTCCAAAATCGCAAGTGACCAACCATCTGTTGGCATATAGAGATATGTCAAGATACGAATCTTCAGTAGATTAGAAATTGAATTAATAATTTTAGAAGAATAGCTTTTTAAAGCTTATCTATAAACTAAATTTCAACTAAAATAATTAGTATTTTAAATGGATTTACAGCTCGGACACCTGGATTTTCAGCTCGATTTCTCCTGCACGTTTTATGATATTTAACAAAACGTCCAAAATCTCAAGTGACCAACCATCTGTTGGCATATAGAGATATGTCAAGATACGAATCTTCAGTAGATTAGAAATTGAATTAATAATTTTAGAAGAATAGCTTTTTAAATCTTATCTATAAACTAAATTTCAACTAAAATAATTAGTATTTTAAATTTTATCATATTATATAAAAACGAGATTTTCACGACAAAAGTGTTTCGATTCATTATATATTATACAATTTTGATTAATCTGAACCATCAAAATATTCGTATAAATTGTTACAGCTATTTGATGTATATATTCAATATGAAAAGAGCACATGTTAACACATTCTAATAAAAGTGTTACATTAAAAATTAAGTAGTATTTTCTTGAATACTCTGATATGAATTGTACAAATGTATGCGTTATTTATAACAGAAATTTTAGGATCTTATCTGAGTATATGATTAAATTATTTCTTATTTGAATGCATTTTATAATTCCAAAAAGTTAACAGAGTTTCCTAAACATATAAGGCCGTTTGTTTGTTAAGTCGATTTCATTAAATTGTTCGCCATAAATTACTAAAGATACACATTTATATCGCTTGTGGACATCATTAAGCATTTGCATTATTAAGACTAATGAATGGAGAAGTTTTGTATTATCAATGCACAAATTTCAAATACTTGTGTTTACTGATAATATTTCTGAGTTTTCTAGAAAAGTCAATTTCGATGACAAGAGGGTTTAATTGTATAAATCATGAAATGTATGTTTCTATTTCAAAATGTTCATGTAAAAATTAAAATCATGATAAATCGAAAAAGCCAATAAGCATTTTTAAAAGCAAAAGAAAATTTTAAGGATTATAGTGTTTGTAAAATGTTATAAAATGTTACGAAATATCCTTTTTAAATCTATTGTGTATGCTGATATTTATTTTATTAAAACCATAATAAAGTATTCACTAAACATTCATATAAACTTTACAGACTCGATTATTTTATAGGATACACACATTTACATATTTTTAGCTTATTCTTAGAGCTTTGAGGAATACTATCTGGACTATACACAATAAGATACTAGGAGAAATTGGTGTGAATAGAGCTTAACAGGTAACAGAACTAAACAAAATACCAATTTGTTTCTCATAGTACTTTTTTAGCGAGATATGTGTTATATAAAAATGACTTGCAGCAAAAAAATGTGCGAAATGTTCAATAATGAAAACATAAATTTTGAAACGACGTTAAGGTACCATCCTTCATGGCAACGTCTCTACATGTTTTCTTCAGCATCTTGAGTGTCTCTGGTGATTTATAGATCAAAATGCAGAATTTGATATTTACATGCAGCTATAAAAACATTTCAAAATCCGAAAAATGTAAAATTCGCTTTGCTGAAAATGATCCGCATCTTACGCCGACAGCATCGCAAAGGAATTCTACATGGCTGCGTGTTTTCTTTTCTTTATTTGTGTTGTTAACCTCCAAAAAAGATAATTATCCTTCAACGAACATGTGCTTGAATGAAGGCGACCATTATGGGAATTTATTGACTCTACTACGCATGCTTTTGCTGTAATTTTTCTTTTCTGAGCCCTCAAATGAAAACATTTTTTTTTTTTTATCTCAGTTGTCTGCAGTTCACGAACATGCAGTTCACGTTTTATATCTAGTAAAATGCTAGATATTATTTTAACACATACTTGTTATTTTAGAATAATCTGTCAGTGCTTTAATATCAGATTTCAATTCCTAATTTTTTAATTGCTTCTATACATTCTAATTCATGTTTAACATGTAATAAATGTTTTACATGTAGAATATGACAAGACGTAAACAGCTAAAATAAAAAGTTTATTATCCAGTTAAACTGATGGCACGGAGCTCACTGGGTATGGAACTTAATTGTATATTACAGTCTTATATTTTCAAGAAATAATGACCTTCTTAAAACAAATTAAAAGGCAAAATAACTCTCCAAATGTCCCCTCTTTATACTAAATCATTGAGCTTCCAAAACTAATCAGGGATACGCCTTATCACATAATAAACTTAAAACCAAAATTCAAAGCAAGTCGGATAATTCTGTATAAAAACCCACGTATATAATTTAAAAGGAGTTCTCTCCAGCTGCCTCATTTTTACTTAACCATTGAACTTCTAAAACGATTCAGAGGTTTATCTTAATAGAAAGAATCTGTAAATATCTTTTTTTGTAAATATTAACGTTTAATATAAGTCATTTAAAAGTTTAAAAACGGTGTCAGAATTTAATTTACCTCCGAGTTTATTTACTTATGTGTTCAAAAGAACTTTTTAAAGAAGAATCTCCATAAATTTTTTTCTCAGTAAGTGAGATACAGACGCACGCCCACAGAGATGGAAATATATATTTTTTAATATCTTGGAAGCCGATATTTTTTAGAACTGTGATGGAATGTCAAGCCTACAAAGCTATTTCAGAAGAGGTAAAATTTTGCGATGAAAGTGAAATCAAAGTGTGTGAAGCTGAGCATCTGATTATGAAGTGAGTTTATTATTTCATTTTTCTTTTCAATAATGGAAAAATTAGTTGATTTAAAGGAATTAGAGTTTTCTTTGAAAACTGAAAAATCAGCTAGTATTAAGATATTGCACAAATTAATTTTTGGAGAAATCGGTGACAGAAATAATCGACGTAGAATTCGAAATTTTACTGGGTTTACGTTTGAAGTAGATTCCGATGAATATCAAACTAAATTCAAAGAAATTAAAGATAATTTTTCTGTTAACGACTTAATTACCATTTGCAATGTTTTGTGTATAAATAATTCGGGAACTTTTGATGAAATTGCTGCGAGAATAATTTCTAGTTTATGTGATTTTAATATTTTAAAAATTAATATGATAGCGGATGTAGGTACTCTTAGTGATGACGAAAGTGTCGATGAATTTAATGATGATTTACAAGATAAAACTAAAAATATTTCAACTGTTTTTGAGAATAATATGAGAAATGATTCTGGTAGTTCTAATTGTGAAAGTAATGAAAATCAGAAAATTCTGATTCCTGATTATGTTATTAAACCAAGCATTTCTATTAATGATATTGAAAGTATGATTACATTGTTTGAAGGTACTCAAGTACAAAATATTAATAAATGGATTGCCGATTTTGAAGATATTGTTTCATTATTTAACGTTAGTGATTTGCACAAATTGATTTTGGCTAAACGCCGTATGACAGGCAAAGCAAAATTATTTCTTGAAAGTGAAACAAATATTAATTCGTGGTCTAAATTAAAAGCCCTACTCATATCTGAATTTGGTCAAACGTGCAATTCAGCTGAATTACACGAATTGCTGTCCAAAAGAAAAATTAGACCACATGAATCGTTAGATGAATATTTTTTAAATATGAAACAATTATGCTCAAAAGGCAATATTGAAGATTCTGCCCTT
Organism: Maratus speculifer; assembly: GCA_964019185.1. Taxonomy (NCBI): domain Eukaryota; kingdom Metazoa; phylum Arthropoda; class Arachnida; order Araneae; family Salticidae; genus Maratus; species Maratus speculifer. Next base: position 421,427,794 of record OZ025292.1, read on the forward strand.
ATTCAGTATGTAATAAATGGAATTAATGACCCCATTTCTAAAAAATCTTTTTTGTATGGTTGTCCCAATATTGCTGAATTTAAACAAAAATTAAAGATTTATGAAAAAATAAGATCGGAGTATGAAAATGCAAAATTTCATAAATATGAAGGAGCTAAGCCTAAAATTAAATCCGAAGTTGAAGTTAAGAACAAATTTAAGCATGTAAAGTCAAATATGCGTTGTTTTAATTGTGACGGGAATAATCATAAGAGTATTAATTGTGTAAATAAAGATAAAGGGCCGCTTTGTTTTGCTTGTAACGCTTATGGTCATAAATCATTTCAATGTAATAAATCTAAAGATACAAGTGTTAAAAATGCTCAGTCACAAGTAAACATTATTACATCCCAAGATTTAATTCTGAAAGAGATAAAGCTTTATTCTTTGCGTTTAATATCTTTAATAGATACTGGTAGCCAAAAGACTTTGTTAAAGAAAAGTATTTATGATAATTTGAAGAACTTTGTAGAATTAAAACCTACGAGTATCTCTTTGACCGGTCTAGGAAAAGCCTCAATTAAACCAGAAGGTTGTTTCAATTCAGAAATCGAAGTAGATGGTTCAAAATTTAAAGTTACTATTTTTGTCGTTAAGGACAGTTGCATTAATTTCGATTTAATTATTGGCACTGATGTTATTCATCAAGGTACATTAACTATTTCTGAGAATAAAGTGAAACTGTTTAAAGCTGAAGTTCAGTCTAATGACTTTTTAGTTAATATTGTAAATGTTTTAGATGAGCCTAAAATTGATTTAACTCACATTGCTGACAAAAAATTACGTTCAGAGTTATACTCTTTAATTGAAAATTAATTACCAATTAAAACTAAAACAGTAGATGTTAAAATGAAAATTAATTTAACTGACGAAATCCCAGTTTGTTTTTCTCCTCGAAGATTACCGCCATGCGAGAAAAAAATAGTCGAAAACCAAATTGAGGAGTGGCTAGCTCAGGGAATAATTCGAGAAAGTTCTTCTAATTTTTCTTTGCCGGTTGTTTTAGTCAAGAAAAAAAATAACACAATGAGACTTTGTGTTGATTACAGATGTCTTAACAAAAAGACAGTACGCGAGCATTTCCCCTTGCCAGTTATTGATGATGTAATAGACCAATTACATTCTGCCGAAGTATTTACCACCATAGATTTGAAAAACGGTTTCTTTCATGTAGATGTTGAAGAAAACTCGCGGAAATACACCTCGTTTGTTACTCATGAAGGACAATACGAATTTTTGAAATGTCCATTCGGGTTGACCAATAGCCCTAGTGTTTTTCAAAAGTATATTTATAATGTATTTCGAAACCTATTAAAAGATCACATTGTTGTCATTTATATGGATGATTTAATAATACCTGCTAAAAACGAAGCTGAAAGTCTAGAAAAATTAAAACTTGTACTCGAAACTGCATCGGAATATGGATTAGAATTAAATCTTAAAAAATGCAATTTTTTGAAGCGTGAAATTGATTTCTTGGGGTATAGAATCATAAATGGTAAATTGTATCCCTCTCCACTGAAGACTAAAGCAGTAATAAATTTTCCCGAACCAAAGTGTACCAAAGATGTTCAAAGTTATTTAGGATTGACAGGATACTTTCGAAAATTTATAAGAAATTATTCGGTTATAGCTAAACTGTTAAGTGACCTGCTAAGAAAAGATTCAAAATTTAAATTCGATATAGAAGAACAAAGAGCTTTTAATGAACTCAAACGTATTTTGTCGTCAGAACCAGTACTTTTAATTTACAATCCCAAAAGTGCGACCGAAATCCATTGTGATGCCAGTATTGATGGCTATGGAGCTGTTTTAATGCAACAATCTCCAGTAGAAAATCAATTTCATCCAGTTTATTTCGCAAGTAAAAAAACCACCGAAGTTGAACGGAGGTACACTAGTTACGAATTAGAAGTTTTAGCTGTAATTGAAGCCCTGAAAAAGTTTAGAGTATATGTGCTAGGTATCCCATTTAAAATTGTAACCGATTGTAATGCATTTAAAATGACTATGGATAAAAAAGAAATGAGTACAAAAATAGCTAGATGGGCAATAATGTTATCCGATTTTGATTATGTTATTGAACATAGACAGGGTAGCAGTATGAGACATGTCGATGCATTAAGTAGGTATCCTATTTGTATGGTAATCCAAGATAGCTTAACTTTAAAAATTATCCAAGCTCAAGAAACCGATGACCATATTAAAACAATAAAAGAAATCCTAAAGGTGAAATCTTATGATGATTATCTAGTTAAAAATGATGTTCTTTATAAATGTGTTAATGGTAGTGATTTATTAGTTGTACCGGAAGACATGCAAATGAATATAATCAAGGCCGCTCACGAAAAAGGTCATTACGCAGTTGCAAGAACAGAGAAAAGTTTAGAAAATGATTTTTACATCCCTAAAGTTAAACAAAAAATTGAGAAATGTATAGCAAATTGTGTTCCCTGTATTTTAGTTAATAGAAAATGTGGTAAACAAGAAGGCTTACTTCACCCAATAGAAAAAGAAGAAACTCCATTACATACGTACCATGTTGATCACTTAGGTCCATTAGAAAGCACTAATAAAAATTACAAACATATCCTTTCGGTCATTGACGCATTCACAAAATTTGTTTGGTTGTATCCCACAAAATCTACCGATGCTGCCGAAGTAATTTCTAAATTAGAAATCCAAAAATCTATCTTTGGAAATCCAGTTCGAATTATATCAGATAAAGGTCCTGCATTTACCTCTAAAGCTTTTGAAGATTATTGCATCAATGAAAATATTAAACATATCCCGATTACCACTGGATTACCCAGGTCTAACGGCCAAGTTGAGCGTCTAAATTCTGTCATAATATCTGTTCTGTCTAAATTGTCTGTCGATAATCCTAAAAAATGGTATACACATGTAAGCAACGTCCAACAGGTGATAAATTCGACTTTTCAGAGAAGTATAAGCACAACTCCTTTTGAATTGATGTTTGGTACTAAAATGAAACTAAAAAATAACATTGAAATTACTAGTCTTCTGAATGCTGAAATACAATCTGATTTTACAAATAATCGCGAAGATATGAGAAAAAATGCTAAAAAACAGATTTTAAAAGTCCAAGAAGAGAACCGTAAAACTTACAACCTCAGACGAAAGAAAGCTAACAAATTTAAGATTAATGATGTGGTTGCTATAAAACGCACACAACAAGGTCCAGGTTTGAAGTTAAAACCAAAATATTTAGGTCCGTACAAAGTCATAAAAGTAAAAAATAATGACACCTACGATGTAAAGAAACTTGGATTCAACGAAGGACCCATGGTCACCAGTACATGTGCAGAGTACATGAAGCCGTGGACGGTCGAAGCTTGACAAAGAAAAAAAAGAATTTCACCGATTGTGATACTATACCGACTATGACAAACCACTGGACTGACAACTAAAAGAATTTTAACTTTATTATTCTCGAAAAGACGTAAGAAAGAAAAAGACGAAAAGACGTAAGGTAAAAGAAGATGAAAAGACGTATGAAAGAAGACGAAAAGACGTAAAATAAAAGAAGACGAAAAGATGTAAGAAAGAAGAAGACGAAAGGACGTAAGATAAAAAAGACGAAAAGACGTAAAATAAAAGAAGACGAAAAGACGTAAGAAAAAAGAAGACGAAAGGACGTGAAAAGAAAAGAATACGAATTTATTTTGAACGAGATTATTTAAATGTTCATCATGATGACTTCTTTTTTGCAATTTAGACTTTGGATGCTGCTGTGTTTTTTTCTTTATCTTTTCAGATGATCCAGCTGCTGTTTCCAGCCAACAAGAATACATTCGAGGACGAATGTCTCATCAGTATGGCCGAAATATGGGAAATCTCCTCCACTATTAGATCTGCATATTATTTTCTACGCATCGCAACTCTGATGAACAGGCTCTCAGTGAGGCAGACGATTTTGAAGAAACTATTAATTCCTAAGAAGCCAGACGATTTAAGCGGTAGAAAAAAGAACTGAACGGAAGAAAGGAGAATGGAATGTTTTTAGTTTTAAGTTGGTGTAAAAAGAACGTAAGATGAAGACGAGTTCCCGTATAAGATGTAATTGATTAATTATAGTTATGATTGTTTGCTTTGTAAATAGTCTTATGTAAATATCTTTTTTGTAAATATTAACGTTTAATATAAGTCATTTAAAAGTTTAAAAACGGTGTCAGAATTTAATTTACCTCCGAGTTTATTTACTTATGTGTTCAAAAGAACTTTTTAAAGAAGAATCTCCATATTATGTGCACTATAACATATATCTATCACAAAAAATGTAAATTTTTTTTCTTTTGAAAAAAAAAATTGGGAAATTTTTGTAATATTTTTGATTTAACTAGAATTTTTCAAAATGTCCCATGCGCATTCCATATCAATAAAAATCTCCAATAATATTTATACCAGTTTGATTTACATATATAAATAAAACTGTGCATTGAATTTTATGTATCTGAATATAAAGGTAAGAAAAAAAATATTTTCTCAATTTTTCTGAAATTTTGAACCTATTTTTACAATTAACTACCTATAACTGTTACAATTATTTTTATTTTTAAAAAAACATGCACAGATTTATGACATATATTGTGATAAATAACTATAAAAAATTTCAAAGCATTCAGAGAAAAAATAATGCGCATGGAGCATTTTGAAAAATTTTCGTTAAATCTGACATATTTCCCTATTTTTTTCAAAAAAAAAATACAGTTTTTGTGATAAATATATGATATAATGCAATAATGTACCCTTAAATAATATTTAAAGTGCAATATTAAAAATATAAAAAAAAATTATTTCAAAGGTCCCTTGTCCCCTTAATACATTTTATAGCCTTTCCATATTATAAATAAATCTAAACAGACTACGTTTAAAATGCAATCCTACAGAAAAACGGTTTTTATGATTTTGTCGCACGTAAAAATTATCACTTACAATAAATAAATAAATAAATAAATAAATAAAAAGAGCGTATTGCCATACAACGAAGTGATAAATATTACTAGTTTGGTTTTTGGTCATCAAGGAATAATATATATTTTTTAAGTAAGTTTTTACTTTTTAGTCTTTCGTAATTTCTTAAATTATTCCTTTGGGATTTATGTACACAGGAAATTAATTTTACAATTCCGTCATCTTTTGTGTGCACATTACTTTCTAATAGACACATATTATTCTACATCGTCATTAATTAAGTAAAATTCCGATTTATTTTTCTCTTCTGTGTATTATTATTAACAACGTTTTTAGATCATAAATTCTGAAGTCAAATGTTTGATTTTTTCTATTTATTTATTTATTTTTTACTTTCAATGAAATACCTGGAAATATTTATCAAGTAAATTCTACAAAAGTGAATCAAAAATAAATCAGATTTTCTTTTTCATAACAATTGTCGATTTTGATATTTGTTGTCATGTCAATCATGCTAAGTTGTTTGTGATATAGATTATTGGTATAGTTTAATTCTTCATACTTCCGCTTACTTGTTAATCAGTAGTCTTATGCAAGAATTCTAAGTGAGATAGTAAAAGTACAAAGCCGAAACCGTTCGTTGTAATGTGTGACCTAAAAAACTAGTGAACTATGTTGTTTCAGAAAAAAAAAACTTCACGAAAATGTATGAAGTGTACTATTATGTTTACACACTTGTAGTTTCAGGATAATTCTTTGTGTATTTTTCTAGATATTTAACAAAATATTTAAAAGTTTCCGGTCACCTTTGGACAATTGTGTATTAACACTTTCCGGCACGGGCAAAATCTGTTAGTAAAATGAGAAATTATCAACTGACACCGGAATTCACAAACGAATTTTTTAGATATCTTGAATTCCTTAATTTAAGTTTTTAATGTAAAAGCAAAATTTTACTAAAATATTATTGGTGCCATTTGCAAGTTTGGAATAAAAATTAGGTATCCCAGACCGGGCACAGTATGCCGAAAAGGGTTAAGATAAGATGCTTTAAGTTGCATAATTAGGAAACGGTTTGGTAGAACGCGACGGATATATACAGACACTTGTTTTAAATTATTGTAAGTTGAATATTAAAACAAAAGTGTATTAAATAGCTATTTCTAAGACTGTTCATCAAGCATAATTATTTCTAGTAATAAAAACGAGGTAATATATACACAAAATATGTTTTCATAGGTGGATTGCAAATAACATTTAAAATACAATTCTGCACATTATTGTAAACTGATCTCTAATATATGCATTATGACCAAATTTGAGAAAAGTTTTCCCCTTTCTATTGTTCAAGCTCTTTCTTAAGCATTTCTTAGGTATACTTTCAGTAATTACCTTTGAATTGCATATTTTTGATTATTCAGGATACGGCATGCATGTATAAATAAGCACAATGGTAATTAATATTCAGTAAATGTTAAAAATATATTATAAAAAATATATTATTTTCAAAAGGTTTTATTGTGTAGTCATGTTCCTTGGTTCTTGAAAATTAATGTTGGAAAAAAATAATACGGTTCTGACATTTTTTACACAGTTAAATTAAACTTGTGTGATACGGATTTGACAAAAACTAATTTCTTTCATTATATATAATTTGAAGTTATCAATATATCTAATAAATATGAAGAGTATGGATATTAAATACATGCAAATAATTTCCTACTTATGACAATTTAAAAAATATAATTAATTTTACAATAATCATGATTATTGGTGAAAGTGAAAGCATTCGTATTTTATTTTTGAAATTCACACTTGTATCTATTGAAATCGCTTAAAGGCTGTGACAAATAATGAAGATGAAATGGGAACTTCATTGAATTTTCTACATTTAAATCAAATATGAAACAGAAATAAAAGTTTTTATGAACATATATCGAGAGTTCGCATAGATCTTTTTCATTTCAAGTACCACTATTCACAAACAATAACCTTCTTTTTATTAAACCATGTAACTATATTGAAATTCGTTCTGATTTCTAATATTAAAAAACAGTTGTACTAGAACCAAAAAAATTACGCAAAAGTCGATTTTTGCCAAGTTTTTTGTCACTTACTAAAGAAGTACTCAGCATTTCTAAACTATGATCAAAAAATTATTAGGTCTTCTATATTTTTTTCGAGCAAAGTAATTTTTTAACATTGTCTCTAGTAACAGACATTTATCAATTATCAATATTTTATTTTTACTCCTCTTTTATTATATACAGTTTGGCAATAAAATTAATTGATTAAAAATATACATAGCTTACAAGTACTGTTTCTTAATATTTCTCCTTTACATAAGGAAAAGTATTAGTTTTCTACTACCATCTATAAATAAAAATAACTTGAGTTAAAACGTGACAAGAGTGTCTTTACGAAATATGAATTCCTGTCTACTTTCAGAACTTTGAAATGAATAGAATAAATAAATAATATCTTTCCTGCTTACTCTGACAATTTTATGAATTTACAGAGAGAGGGACGAAAGTGCTTTTCAGCATTGAAAGTCCTCACGCCCACTAAAAAATAACTCGAGAACAGGTCTTCTTAGAGTTGGGTGATAAATTATTTATATTTTCGATGTCATGAATAAGTACTAAATTTGTTTTCGGATGTGGAAAGAAAATGCCTAAGAATTTATGTTGTATGTGATAAAGTTATATTATGTTTATTATTTGATCTTTAGCTTTTATACCGGGTATCCCAAAAATGGCTAATGGATTTTAAAATTCAATAATTTGCAAACGGTGACGGCTATTTTAAAAAAATTTGCTGGAGGATTATGTATAATGTCAGGAGTTTTTTTACCGTAATTTTTTATTTTGGTTAGAATTTCAAACAATAGGTGGCGTTGTCGGCGATTGAAGGCCAGATGATGAGTGCTGAGTGAAGCGTCGACCTGGCCTTCAATCGCCGTCAACCTATTGTTTGAAATTCGAACCAAAATAAAAAATTACGGTAAAAAAAAACTCCTGACATTATACATAACCCTCCTGCAAAAAAAATTTAAATAGCTGTCACCGTTTGCATGTTATTGAATTTTAAATTTCATCAGTCATTTTTGGTACACCCGGTATGTGCTTTGAACAAGAGTTGAAACGGATTGAAACTGAAAACCAAGGTCGAAACGGGCGTGAATTATCTACAGTTTTGACATATGTTAAACAAATATATAGATATTCAACAAACAAACAGAAAACAAAAAAAGCTTTTAATTTGAGAAACATAAATGAAACATTCTTAGTTGTAATTGTAATACGATCGTGGTAAATGAGATGCGAGAGTGCTACATGTAGTTTTAGGAATATTCAAATTTTTATGCAATTGCGTTTCTTTCTTAGAAAAAAATATATGAAGACAAAAAGAATTAAGATTACACATACTAAATTCCGTAATACGCAAATAAGATGATTTTATCCTAAATATGATATAACCACCATTACATACTACCATGATTTATCATTGAATTATTTATGTGTTATATGATTTAATATCATTTAATATTAACATATCAACATAGAATCGTTAGCTATCTTCACATAATTAATATGATCGAAAGAAATAGAATGAAGAATTTTTTTGAAATATATACTATGAATTACTAAGTAATCTTAACTACGTTATAAAAAAGAAATTAAATTTAAAATGAACATAGAAGTATTAAACCCAAACCAAAAATTTAGAACCATTCAAAACCAAAACTTTAGAAAAATAGCCATTTCGGTACACAACCTTGTCAGTACAAGCATGAGCAATAACAGAATATTAAAAAATTCAAGGAGACAGTCAAAGTCAAAGTTAAAATTTCACAAACACGTAATATTCCTTCTGAATCAAACGAGATTAATTAAGCGAGCATTGTTATAGTTTAGAGAACTTATATTCCACGAATAGTCAATATTGAGTATTCACACTGCAACAAAACTGCTTTTATATTTTTCAAAATCAACGAAAATTTAAAATATGGAGTTTGCCCCGGTTCAAAAATGTGTTGTACTAATTTAGAGTTTACTTTTCGTCTTTTTTAAAGCGCTGACTTGCTCTTTAAATCTTATCTCAATCGATCTTCTATTCTCAGCCATATATACATTATCTCAACCATTGCATGGAATCATATAAACAATTCCGGTTAGTTTTGTTATATCATATTTATATTTGTAGCTATAAAAAATGAACATATTTTACTTAACGGTTTATAAGGAACTCGAATGATAAGTGATTTTAAAACAGATGAAAGTTTTTTTTTTTTCGAAACAGTACTATAATTTGGTAAGCAAATAAAAATATTTAATGCAATGCGTTAAGGAGAGAGGGTGTTGAATTTATAAAATTCTACGTGTTCTTTAAGTGTTCTAACAAGAAGTGTTCACCAGAGTGTTCTAACATCCTTTATGTAACCTTTTATTCTTCAGACAATTGTATATTTTATTTCTTTTAATTTGAAAGATTTCGTGAATACTACAATATTTTGCAACTCTAAATTAAAAATTTTTTATAATATAGATTTGTGGCTAAATTGACAGTTTGAATCAAAATGCGTATCCTATTTACTGACAACACTTAGCCAGAAAATCTGTGTAGTTATGTGACATTCCATCGAAATACATTGTTAGTCGAAGAATGTTTGACAATAAAAAGCAGTAATGTTATATTTTGATCACAGCGAAGAAAGTCCTCTTCGAGTAGTTCCTACATCTGGAGGTGGTCCATATCTATATCAATCTACACCTTCTTTTCTTTGCCAGGTAAACTAGTCGTCAGACTTCGAGTCGATTACAGAGGACTGTAATCGATTAAGATTACGATTATTTTCAATTTCAAAAAAACAGATTATGATTATGTCTCTATTTATGCAAGTCTGATTACGATTACATAATCGATTATCCATTTTTTTTATTTCAAGATTATGATTACGTTTGGATTACGATTAATATTTTTTTGTTGGATTACGATTACCGAACTAGTCGATTACGATTACAGTTCGATTACAGTAATTCCGTAGTTTAAATGTTACAAACTAGAATTACAAATTTACAAAATATGCGTTACCTGTCATTTATTTATTTTTAAAGGAAAAATAAATCATTTATATTAAATGAGCTATTCTTTTCTATATAACTAATATATGTTTTCCTTTTTGAATATTTTAGAACATTATTATAAATTTATTTTGAAATTAAGAGCATTTCTAAGGATGTTTGATTAATAGAACAGGTATATGTAACATGCGAAATTCTGATTTGAAATTCACGAATACCGGTGTACGTAGAATGAGCCCCCCCCCCACCTAGAGGTCTGCACGGGCCGGGGTGGGCCGGCAGATTTAGAATAGTTTTTTCAACGGGCCGGGCCGACAAACAACATAAACGGGCCGGGCCGGCAAAAAATTGAACGGGCCCTGGCCGGGCCAATAAAAATTTTTTCGCAATATTTAAGCAGATACAATAAAATATGAGCTATTTTCAACGAAATGGTTTTAACGAGAATAAGTATAAATGTGCGTCACGAGCCATACTAGATAGCATTAGTATAAAAATGTACAGTGTAGAGATCGGCATCGGACAGTTACATTGTGTGTAACCCGTTTTAATATTTTTTTAGCTGACTCGTGTCGGGGCGAGATCAAGCTTACATTATTTTTCTACTTGTAGACTAGCCGGACCGGAACTAAATTAATTGTTCTCAAGATCTGTAGGGTTGACAACATGATATGTAAAATTATTAACAGCGATAAAGAATTTATGTTAGCTTAATCTTTGGATATATACTTCTTGATGGTTTTTAAATTAATTTCTCAATAATGCGAAAGTTTGACATATATTTTCTAGTTAATTTTAAATTGTAAACGTATAAAAGTGATAAGCCTGACTATTGAAGAGATTTGGAATCGAATAGAGTTTTTAATTTTTGGTAAATAAAATACCTATGTAACCTTGTTGAGATACATAATAGTTTCTCAAATGATTGCAGGCTTTTCTCCCTTCCCATGCTATCACTTCCGGAAATTCTATTCGAAAAGCTAACTATGACAGTATTTTATTTACTTGCAGTATTCTTAAATTGTTTGTATCAAAAAATATATAACCCCATTCGATTATATAGTTTCTGAATAAAGATACCTGCTAAACTTGTGCGCTTCAGAAAAAAAAAAAAAAATGAATTTAAAAAATATCAGAAAGAAGCTTCTTTGAATTTAAGAATGAATTTGGATTTAAAATCTTAAGAAAATGATATAGAAATATTTTTATAAATCTTCTTTTCTTAAACAGCTTCAAAAGTTACGATGTTTTTAACTTTCTTTCTTTTTTCTTTTATGCAAAGGCATATTAATTGTTTAATGAATCTTTAATCGAACGTTGAAAGCCTAAATATCTAAGTAATCATTAATGCGTTAATGTATATTTCCAGTAAAATATACTGTAAAATCATTCCATAGATATGTATGCAGTATTCTTTTAAGGAATTTTATATGATAAAAATCAGAATTTTCTAGAAATCGTAGAAATTGTAACGGGCCGGGCCGAACTTTTAAGTTTAACAACGGGCTGGGCCGGGGCGAGCCCGGGCCTGGAAATTCCGGCCCGTGCAGACCTCTACCCCTCCCCTCCCCTTACCTACACACTAAAATTGGGGGGGGGGGAGAGGGAACCTGTGTTTCACAACCTTTTTTTTTTTTTTTAACGCAAAATTTTAACATGAAATGAGTTTAATTAAGGTTATTTTCCTCAGAACATTCGTTGCAAGACATTTAGGCAAATAAGCAAAACAAAATTTAAAAAATGAAGAAAAATGAAGAATAAAATAAGCTTCTACCGTAATTTTCTAATTGGGAGAATTAAAACAATTCATTCTTTTTTCTTTCATTTGCATACCTCTGTCCCCTTGAATCACATATTTAAAACAAAATTGAGACACATGAACGTTAACAGGCAAATAATAATAATAATAATAATAATATAAAATACTGTCTTTTGGTAGGAGTATATTGGGGGAGGGGAGAGGGGGAAACAAACATTTCTGGGAAAAAAATTAACTACCTTTTTTCCCCATTATTTATTTATAACTCATTTAGAGAGGGTTTTTTGGTATTTTTTTTCTTTTTAAAATAATCAGAGTAAAAAAAAAAAAAAAAAAAAAAAAAAAAATTGGTGGCTACATTTCAAAATTCAGGGGTTTGTCATTGAATTTGTCGGCGCATATGCTAAAAGAATTTACCAACAACTAGATATCATTACCATTGTCCTTAACCATAAAAAAATCCTATTTACACCCGAATGTTTATTGACAAACCAACCTTAATTTCTGGTGTTTTTTTTTTGTTTTTTTTTTTTTTTGGGGGGGGGGGATTCTGATAAAATAAACATATATATATATATATATAAACAATCTTTTATTATTACAACTTTTGTAAGAAAACTGATCTATATGTTTAACTTATCCACATATATTAAAATACAAATTTTGAATAAACATACTTTATACTTATGATTAAAAACACTGTATAGTTAATTTAATATAAAAATTCCTTTCACTGTAATTTAAAAGAAAAAGACAAGATATCACTATGCAATATTTCTAAAATAAATCTATACAATATGTATATATCTATTAAAAAATTACCTGCATGTGGGTGTTCAGATTGGACTTGGTTTTTATGGAGACACTGACATCTGACGAACACAATTTGCATTGCTATTTAAAAAAATTCGCGTTTTTTTCATTCAAATCTGATGCAGATTCCGTGAAATAATCTTCAATAGTTTTGTTGTTTCTCTTAGCCATATCTTTCTCTAGATCCTTGGAAACAACCGCTTAGATATAACCACTGAGAAATCCAACATGCGAATGAGCTGTTAGATAAATTGTCACATGCAATTTAAACAACTTTTTTTTCCTCCCCAATTTTCATTATTCTCCGATTCCCACATTTGAAAGAGGGTGATGTCTGTCAAATTGCTAAGTACCCATAAAAAAACCATAAATATATATTTTTCTTTCTTTTTTCTTTTTTATCCTTTATCACTGCCACTCTATAACCCGCGAAACAAGATCCTTCGAAAGACCATAAAGAGTTTTTTCCCCCAATTCCCGACTATTTCTATGTCATACCAGGAGCAGACCTCTATAGCACTGACACTGACTATATACAGTGTAAAGAATGCATCCTGTTTCACCCCCGCCTTATGACCTATGACCTCTTCTTACTTTAGGGGCGATTTGAGCTCTAAACGTGGGACTCTTTGGTGCAATGTTTATCTCACCGACCAAATATTTTAAGGACTGCACGAAATGAAGGAAAAAAAAAAGATGTAATCATATAACGTAATCGTTTATTTGTGCTCGATTACGATTACATAGTTTTTTTATACAGATTACTTTGCGATTACGATTAGATTATGATTGTAATCAAAGTGAAATCTTTTGATTATGATTATATCGCGATTATTTCGAAATTAAAATTTACGATTACGATTACAATGCGATTACACAGTTTTATGTAGTCGATTATAATCGATTACGATTACACGATTACGATTACTCGAAGTCTTATGATATCAACTGTCCCAGAGTTGAATACGCAGTTGTGCATCTACCAATTTCTTCATACTCATAAGGTAATGTTGGTGCATAAAATAAAATATTTTGATATTTTAAACGGATTTAAATTTTATTATAATATTTTGATGTGATTCCGAAAGCTGCATACCTAATTTATTGTACTGTATTTTACATTGTGTAAATTTTATAATCTTATCCAAACATTTCCCATTTAATCGATTTATATATTCCTCTTGCGTGGCGCCTAACAGAGGCTTAACTTCTACACTGTTAAATCTACAGGTGATACATTGCACCTTTTACGCGTGAAAGGCTTGTCTCACTGGTGACACCCCTAAGGGAGCCAGAATGGCATCATAAATCATGGTGAAAAGATGATCCAGAGTCCACAATCCAGAGTCCACAATCCAGAGTGCCCAATAATAATAATAATAAATTATAAACCGAAATTTAGCACGCGAAGGATTCGAACCCACAATGTCTGATTGCAAGCTCAATGCTCTGACCATTCGGCCATCGAGCTCACCTTCAAAGTCTCCCTGAAATGCTCAAATGTCCTGAAATTCAAAGGTTGCTTTATATATAAAAGCTCGCAGAAAGTTAGCCATCGAAAGTTCTAAACGAAATTTGGAGTGACGGCGAGTTGAAAAGGAAAAATACACGTCACAGAGCATGCGCAAATTAATAAGAGGTGAAAATTTTCCAACGGTTTGCATTGCGTGGCACTCTAATTAGTGTCAATCATCCAGTGAGGGATCAAACGGCAAACCTAAAAGGTGCAATGTGTTACCTGTACTTCTAACAGTGTATCAAAAATAAAAACTGAAAAATATTTTGTACTATTTTTTTAATTATTTTGAATATGAGCTGTATTTGTCCAATAAGTATAATTTTGTTACCTGTAATTCTTTTTGGTGTAGCAATTTTAATAGGCAGTTGTGTATATAAATGTGTGTTTTCAGTAATAAAAGAAGAATATTTAATGTGCATAATATAAGAATAATTAATGTATATAAATACATATACCTTTCTTTTTTGGATTACAGATAAATGCATTTCACGACGATTTTTGAATTTAATATTTTAAACCGACATTCAAAATAAAAATATGATATGCAGCTTTGTCAAAAAGAAGCTTTATTTAAATTCATCCCAAAATCAACCTTTATTCTATGTTTGAATTGCGTAAAAAGTCTATAACATGTATAGCATAGTCTGAATTCAAAATTGAAAGGTTCAACAATTATTATTTATAAATGAGTGATTTGTTTGTCGCTGAAAGGCCAATCTTCTCGAGATATTGCGGTAAAGTTATCGATGGTAAAATCGACCGTAAGCGAAATTTAAAATTTATATAAAGATGGCCGTGGCCTTGAAGACTTTCAGAGGTTCGGGACATCCCGGAAAATTACTATTCCTATGGACAGAATTATCAGGAGAAAAACAATTGATAATCCGCATAAAAATTCCGCTGCAATATACTGCTATTTACAGAATGAAAATATTACTAAAATAAGTCCATATACCGTATGAACATGCCGACGTGATGCATAACTTTATGGAAGAATCGGTATCAAATATTTTTCAGAGTTAAAAAAATACAAACGTACCCGACTGGCGTTTTCCAAAAAACACAAAGTCTGGTCAAGTGAAAACTGGAAAAAAGTTCTATTTTTCCTTCAATCGAATTCGAAACAGTTTTGGAAGTGATGGCAGACACAACGTCCGATGACCTAACAACAAAAAATATGATTCAACCTATGTTATTCCTACAATGAAGCATGGCGGAGGGCACGTTATGCCGTGGGGAGTATTTTCTTCAAAAAGTGTCGGTCCGTTATTTGAAATTCACAGACAGGTGAATGATACAATGTATAAGGATATCTTGCAAGACTTTTTTTCTGCCTTATTAGAGAAAAAAATGTGGTCGCAACTATTTTTCTTAACATGTTAACGACATAAATAATGTTTGCAAACCTCGATAAGCAATGGTTATCGCACAAAAAATTTCGTTTTTGAAATGATCAGCCCAAGCTCCACACATGAATCCAATAGAAAATCTTTGAAAAGAAGTTGACAAAAGTCTGCGGAACTATAAATATCCCAACTCAGCCGAAATTTCGCCAAAATTGCAAGAAATGTGAGAAAAACGTACCATAGACGATCTTTAACCGTTGTTGTATGAATGTCACGTTGCAGCGCTGCAGTACTTATTACTAAAGCTAATAAAATAGTAATACAATAAAATACTAATTGTAAATGCTGTTGATCACTGTAATTTTATATTACAATACCACTTTTTTACAAACTTGTGAAGGTGGCCGGAAACTTTTGAGAACATGAGTTTTCCATTATACTTAATTTTGTCAGTTAAATTTATTGATATTTACATGTTCTTCTATAAGTAAGTTCCTAACTATTATGTCAATAAAATGTATAAATATGACTTTGAGATTCCTCTTCATATGGGTATATTTACAAATTAATTGAAAATGTTTTCCTGGCAGGAAACTTTTGATCGTCACTGTATTTGGGAAAACAGAATTTCAGGCACAAATTAAAGTTCATGAAGTAACTCAAAACAAACTTCATTATTGATTGTTTTGCTCACCAAATTTTTCGTAGGATGTAGTACATTTTCAAAAATTGCTGGCAATATGTAATCCTTTTCCCGGAGTCACCAAACTGAGAAATTAGATCATTCAGAATATTATCATTGCCTACAGATAATTCCAAACGCTCAGCGGAATTTTCCATCAGGAGAAAAAATTCTCACGTTCTTATTTTTAAGAAAGGGTAGAGTAATAGAAAGGAAAGAAGAAACTCATATTTTTCTAACTACAGAAATATTCATAAAAATATAAGTAAGAAAAACAAATTGACAATTATATTTACGACTGGATATGATTGCAGGAAATATTGTCATGCTGAGAGCCTGCATATAGGCTTCTGTGTGTCTGCACGCTAAACAGACGTTCTTCTGAGAACAATAAGTGTTAGTTTCTTTTATATTGAGTATTAACATCCTGTAACACGCCACAGTACTACAATTATATTTTTTAAACAATAAATTCGATAACATGATTAAAAACCCATTTCATGCATTATCAACCAGTTAAAAAGGGCGCACGGAACATCACGACATTAAAATAAGGAAGAATTTGCAAATTATTTATTATTCTGTATTTTAATTAAAAATAGAAGTAGAATTTTGTTCATTGTTAATGTACACATTGAAACCCAAACATAAGTCAAAAGAAATAATTTTCATGCGTACATTAGTTTTCAGGAAAAAATTAACTTTTTGCATATATTTTTTAACAATGTATCTGATCTCCATTCTTTTTGTTAATTATATCCCCTTAAAATTTGTTTTAATCATCATCATTTATGGGAATCAGAAAACATATTATTTGAAACAATACGAAGCAAATTTTCATTTTAGCTTAAAGGGAATAAAATTAAAAATATTTTACCAAAAAGCAAATCAAAAATCTTAAAACATTCAACAGCCCTTTTTTTTACTATTTTAAAGTATTTTTCGCTCAGACGTAAAATATTAGATATTCTTAAAAAAACCATTTACTTACACATTTTTGTAAAGTTTCAACAGCTTACCTAAAATAAAACATTTAGAAAGTATACCGAAGCATAAGGAAACACATTTCGAGAAAAAGTCAATATATATTTTATTTTATAGGATAAGCATGTATAAATTATTATTATTATTATTATTCCATATTAATGTTTTTCAAGTTTAGCATTTTTAATCACCCATCATACGTAGTATAGGGTAAGTCTTGCAATCGTTTTGAAAATCGAAAAATTTTTTTGGCGGATTTACACGTTTTGGACACTGGAGATTCCGAAAAACATATTTTTAGAAAGAAAAATTGCCGTCCGCCCGTCTGACTCTCTGTCTCTCTGTAACTGCTCTATCTCCCGAAAAAATTGAGATAGATACTTGAAATTTTATATGTGCTTAGTATATAAGAATGGGACGAAACCTATTTAATATCAGTAACCTCGACTTGCCGGAACTATTTTTTTCGGACTCTCGAAAAATTCGTTCTGATGAAAAATATATAAAAATTTTCGCATTTTTTTGTTCTAAGGAATGGACGTAAAAGGCAATAAAATAACACACATTTTGCATAAAAAACGAAGTCAGTCGAATTATTAGTTGTTGATGTGTTTTTTTTTTTTTTTTTTTTTTTTTTTGTATCTACTTGATTTTCATAATTCTGTTTATATTCATTCTGTAGAGCTTCATAATTCAAATGGTGATTTGTTTTCTTTATTTTAAATAGAAGTTTAATTTTCTTGCTCATTACACATGCTACAAGACAGATTTAAAATTATTCTGACTGAATTTAAAATTTTGGTAAATATCTATGTTGCATAGGATTAATTTATAAAATGCATATATATATATATATATAACCATTAATTGAATTACAAATATATGAATCACTGAATTTAATAGAAAATTACCACACAGAAACATTGAGGGAAAAGTAAATGAATAAAATGAATAGAAATGGGATTTACAGAACCAAAGCACAATTGTCAAGCCTCATGTACTTTGGAACTACAAATGAAGTGTGTGGTTTCATCTTCGTATTACACATGAAAAAACAAAATAATACCAATTTGGGATTACCACACACATAAAACCAAAATTAAACGAAGAAAAAACATCACAAATGAAACAAAAAATATTACTAAATTGGATAGAAAAATAAAAAGAGAAAAAAAATACAAAATTAAAAAAATTAAAATCGCATTTGCAATATGCTAACAGAAAAATTATACCGTACATTAAACTGTAAACAAAAGCATTTAATTTGACTACGCTAACATAAACTCAATATCTTAATATAAGATGAAATAAGAAATAAAAATGGATGATTAATATATGCTCTTAATACACTGAAAAATAGAATTATAGGAATCCAATTTGTTAATCTTGGTTAATCTTAGAAATTAATTAAATTATATAAATAATATTAATAAAATTAATTGTAACTATACAATTATCCATAATTATATTAGTGTCAAATGAACAATCTGTATAAAATGTTTTGCAATTTAGCAAATTCCTGTACCCTTCTCAGTAATTTATTTTTTTAAATAAGGTGGTCTGGTGTAATAACGCCAGGCGGGGTAATAACGCCAAATGCTAACATTATGCATAATTATGAAATAATCTGGTAAATGACACCCATGTGCTCTGCGCAGAAGGGTTTTGAGTAATATAAATCGCAAAAAACAGCTTCAAGTTAATTTGTTTCATTTTTAGGTCTTATTGTTTTTACAAGCAACTAAAATTAACGCTTGATCTAAAATTTGCTAGATACGTTTTGTGATGTGAAGACTATTTTTTTTATCCGGAAATACTTTGTTAATTACATAAATTTGTAGTACATTTCAAGGACTTTCAAAATGTTGTTGGAGATTTTGGATATCTTCTCGAGATAATTTGTAATTGAAAGTGTACAGCGCAATAAATATAACGGGGTAATAACGCCAAACCTTGGCATTAATACCCCGGTTGATTACCTACAGTGACCGAGCTACGTCCTGAATACTGATTCAAATAAACGCAGTTAAAACTGTGCAATGTTTCTAATAATTATTTAGGCGGTCCTTTTTAAACAAAAGAAGCTCACGGTCTGATATTCTTTTAGCTCATCCTCCCCCCCCCCCCCACACCACACCTGTATTTTTCTTACATTTTCACAAAAAATTGAAAATTTTCAATAGCTTAGAGTGCAATTTGTCAATTTCTAAGTTTGTAGAGTTTGTATTTTTAGAACTGGGCAGTCTACATGCAATTATTCCATCTTATTTCATAGTTTAGTTTGCATGGCGTTATTACCCATATAGGTGGGTAATAACGCCAAATAGCATTGGCCAAGAAATTACGCCACTACATTTTATGAATACATATCTGTTAAATTATTTTTTTTATATAGATAGTCAATGAGTTGCTGTATCAAATCCTATATTTGTTTGAAAAACACAATCTAAAACTGAGTCGTGAAAATTGGTAGAACCTTAACGTGACGTTATTACCCCAGGGTACCTTATATACGATTTTTTCAAAAATTTTTTAAAAATATTACATATACACATATTTTATCACTATAGTGATAAATATTTGCATATTGTACTGTTTAATAATAATAAAAAAATAAATTGCGTTTAGAGAATATCTGGCAGAATCCATATCGATTCAGGCAGGGGGGTTACCTTCATAGTCTCAGAAGTTCTTTGATTGAACATATGTTAAAATTCAGGAAAAAATAAAATTCCCGTAATTTTTGGTTTTTCCCAAAAAAATTTCTGGACCGAGATACAGGGTGCCAAAGATGGCATCCCGAACACCTTTTCCCGTTTGCGATTTTCGAAAAAAAGTTTAAAGTGCTCTATCTCTGAAACGATGCAAGATATTTCGTTGCAGTTTATTTTATTTTAAAGATAATATTTTTCTGCTTAAAAAGATATACTCTATTTTAAAATATGTATTTAATTATTTTTACAACAGCCTTCTAAAAAAAATTTTTTTTAATCAAAAATAATTTTTTTCTCAAAAATGCCAATCTCAAAAATTTTGATTTTTTTACTGTTAGTCAATACCATTGAGTACTACCTTCACTGTAAAGGAGAATTTCCACTTTTGAGTTTAACAAGTTTTAGAATCATTTCAAGAATTTAGAGAACTTTACAGGAACTGCATGTCAAAAGTTCCAGTAAAAGTCTCTCAATTTTTGTTTATTTGTATCATATGTAGTCTATTATATATCCTAAACAAGTTAGAAATCACACGTCAAACATGGGAAATGAGGTGCATTCATACTATGACTAGTTTTATAAATATTTAGGTCTTGGTGCAATAAGTATTACACTCTTGTGAAAACTGGCATGAATACAAAATTTATTATGTTCCTATATATTAAATTCAGTAATACAGAAGTAATATGAATCCATCTTAAAAAGAATGTAACCACCAGGGCAACCTAGAATCATTACCTATCATGGGATATGTTTGAATTAATTATGCGTGATAGGATTTAACATGATGAATAAAATATTTATGAGTGTCTTTTTTTCAAAGTTTTAATTTGACTTTCATAACATTTGACAATCTTTTTCACAACTTTTTTTTTTTTTTTTTTTTTTTTTTTTTTTTTTTTTTTTTTTTTTGAAGGTAACATTTTTCTGTTTGAAATGATATATTCAATTTTAAAAATGTATTCATATTTTCTGATGCAGCCTTTTGATTTTTTTTTTAATTAAAAGAAATCAAAAATGCCAATCCTAAATTTGTTTATTTATTTTTTTGCTGTTGATTAATACCATTGAGTACTTACTGCCTTCCTTATTTCAGAAAACTTCCACTTTTGATTTTGACAAGTTATCGAAACACATGTAAAATTTTTCCATATATTTTACCAGCTCCTGTATGACAATCACATACTGGTCTCAGGAAATCAAAATGTTAGTCTTGTTTGACATAGGATTTTATTTTTTAATAAGTATAAGAAACTGGCAGCTTTAAAAATAGCTTACAAAAGAAAAAAAAAACATACACTAAAGTTTACAAAACATATTACTTCCAGTGTACTCTGCTTAGAACTGATTAGAAATTCATAGACTTTATAATTTGTTGAACAGTATCTGTATCTTCCTTTGATATTTAGTGATACCTTCCTGTTTAACTAATAGGGTCTGGGGCTTCCATAATCCTTAAAACATTGTGAATAGGAAGTGAACACTGGTGGTGCTGTTGCTGTCTTGCAGGTGGGAATCTTTATCCAACAGCCGACCCATGTGGGAGCATAAAGTTAACGACAATTTCATAAACAACTGATATCATTTACCTTTGCAATCCACCACTCACAATATATACACAAGCCACAAAAATTCCTTTTCATAAATTGTGAATCTGAATATTTTGCAGTTGTTTCAGAGATCTTGGTTGGACAAATGAAATTTCTTCTTGCTTGCTGTTCAAAGTTTGTGCAATATAGGTACTAGGATATTAATAGATGAATATACCCATCACTATGATATTAATAGATGATTGTTCATCCTATTAAATTCTATCATACATAATTAAATATCCCATGATAGGTAATGATTCTAGGTTGCCCTGGTGATTACGTTCTTTTTAAGGTGGATTCATATTACTTCCGTATTACTGATTTTAATATATATAAACATAATAAATTTTGTATTTATGCCAGTTTTCACTAGAGTGCACCTTATTGCACCAAGATCTAAATATTTATAAAACTAGTCATAGTATGAATGCACCTCATTTACCATGTTTGACGTGTGATTTCTAACTTGTTTAGGATATGTAATAGGCTACATATGATACAAATAAACAAAAATTGAGAGACTTTTACTGGAACTTTTGACATTCAGTTCCTGTAAAATTCTCTAAATTCTTGAAATGATTCTAAAACTTGTTAAACTCAAAAGTGGAAGTTCTCCTTTACAGTGAAGGTAGTACTCAATGGTATTGACTAACAGTAAAAAAATCAAAATTTTTGAGATTGGCATTTTTGAGAAAAAAATTATTTTTGATTAAATTTTTTTTTTTTTTTAGAAGGTTGTTGTAAAAATAATTAAATACATATTTTAAAATAGAGTATATCTTTTTAAGCAGAAAAATATTATCTTTAAAATAAAATAAACTGCAACGAGATATCTTGCATCGTTTCAGAGATAAAGCACTTTAAACTTTTTTTTAAAAATCGCAAACGGGAAAAGGTGCTTGGGATGCCATTTTTAGCACCCTGTATCTCGGTCCAGAAATTTTTTTGGGGAAAACTAAAAATTACGGGAATTTTATTTTTTCCTGAATTTTAACATATGTTCAATCAAAGAACTTCTGAGACTATGAAGGTGAGATTTTTTCTTTGGCTGCCTGAATTGACATGGACTATGCCATCTTCACATCGCGCAAGCTCATTCAAAATCGGGAAAAATTCAATTTTCAGTGCTTTTTGATACATTAAGAAAATAATTAAATAAGCTCAGTTTACAGTCGCATGTTAAAATTTAAATGTAAATTAATACTATTGAGCATGTTATGTTATTTTTGAACAACCGAGATCATACGACAACGAGATCGCTGCAAGGTTTAGTAGCTCTTCAAGATTTAGAGTTTCGCGCGCATCCTGTTAGCTACGTTGCGAAAAATCGTTGAAGTCGCCTTACGTGTCCACATGCTTCTGTCCCCAACCTCGTCCACTTGCACAGAGCGCAATTTCGTATCAGAGAGCCCGTGAACGAATTTCGTTTGTTAATTGGATGTATTGTGTTATTAAAAATACATTAACATGTGACAGGGATACGTCGTTGACAAAGAATATTACTAGACAATCTTTTCATTGTTCTATATTCGGTCATCCAAGAGATTTTCTGCCAAATATTCTTCCAACACACGAAGATGTTCTTCAATGCTACCTTGAGCAGAGGTCTCTATTAGCAAGTAAATTCAACATCATTAAAGTGAGTTTCTCATTTTTCAGCAATACAGTGCACAAAAAATAAAATATACTTATTAGAAGGCGTCAATCCCAAAAGTATTTGATTTTAGAATCATTTAGCTAATTAATGCCTACTACGATAATATTCTAAACTAACGAAATCTTATATTCGAGGCAAGGAATAGCCAAAACTTATGAAAAAGTTTGATGAATTTAAAAAACAAGAAACTCAACTGTGTGATATTTCAGCCTGCAAACGTGTAATGAATTTATATTGCTCCTGTAAAAAGTTACCAGATCTGAGGAAGTGTCTAATTGAGACTAAATGTACGTCTCAAAAACACAACATAATTCCAGTCATTGAGCATAGATTTATCTACCTCCAGAGAAAGGACGGAACGGGAAAAATTGGTACTAAAGTTTAAAAAAAAGAAAAAAACTGAGTACAAGACTTGGAAGACGAAACTATATATTGAAAAGGTAACCTTCCAAATTGTTTGAAGCGAAAATAAAAGACCTTGAGCATTTAGATGAAATACATGAGAATTTTAATGCTAATGTAGGTATATGTAAAATATCATTACCATGACGGATACAGCCTATCAGATTTAAGAAAAAGAAATTACCATGGCAAATGAAAGTAGAGTTACAGTTTACATCTTTACATTGCGATCGCAATGGTGTATCTGACAGTGCAGGTGCTGCTAAAGCGTTGATTGTATTAGAAGATATTCCTGTAATAACTAAAACAGATGCTTTTCAAGTTATTGACCTATACAAAATTAGACGAACACAAACAGAAAGAAAAAATTACGGCAAAGTCAAGTGGAATCAGAAGAACCACATGACATACATTTTGATGGAAAAAAGGACGATTATTTAGTTATCCTCCTCAGTCCTGAGACAAATATCACGATGGACAACATACACTGTTTAAAATTACTATAAACCATCTTCAAACATGTATCATTCTACATATCAATGCGTGTTATATGGACGCATTTATTGAAAAAGTCTAGAAGTATTTTTAACGATTTTAGAAGTATTTAAATTCTTTTAAAGAATTTTCTTTAGTTTCTCGTACAGGCGCTATATTCGTGAAGAATATTTGACAAAAAATCTCTTGGGGATGACAAAATATAGGTCAATGAAAAGATTGTCTAGTAATTTTCTTCGTCAACGACGTATGCAGATCCGTGTACCTGTCACATGTTAATGTATTTTAAATAACACAATACATCTAATTAACAAACTAAATTCGTTTACGGGCTCACTGATACGAAATGACGCACTGTGCAAGTGGACGAGTTTGGGGAGAGCAAAGGATGTGGACAAAGGAGGGCGACTTCAACGCTGTTTCGCAACGTGGCTAACAGGAGTTGCGCGAACTACTAAACCTTTTCGCCCCGCAGCGATCTCGTCGTGATAAGATCTCGGTTGTTCAAAAATAGCATAACATGCACAATAGTATTAATTTATATTTAAATTTTAACATGAGACCGCAAATTGAACTTATTTAATTACTTTCTTAATGCATCAAAAATCACTGAAAATTGAATTTTTTCCGATTTTTAATGAGCTTGCGCGATCAGAAGATATTCTCTAAACGCAATTTATTTTTTAATTATTATTATACAGTACAATATGCAAATAGTTTTCACTATAGTGATAAAATATATGTATATGTAATATTTAAAAAAAAATTCTGAAAAAATCGAAAATTTTCAATTTTTTTGAATTTTTAGGTGGTTTGCGCGATCGGAAGATAATGTCCGATTTCAATTTTTTTTTTAGTTTTTCTTGTATTTAGCAATCGCAACTTTCCCGCACTATAGCGATTCGGAAATAAAAGCTTTTGTTTTTTTTTGCACCACCGTAGTGTTCATGTTTAAATACTATGCAATTTCTATTATACAGGAAATAACTTGTGTTAAACCTTTGCACATATATCAATTTTAGTAGGGTAACACTCCCAGTAATTGGCATGCACCAGTGATTGGCACATTTTACAAACATGTCCTAAAAAAATATTTATATCCAGTCTTTTAAAAATTCAAGACCATATATCAGTTATATGCTCATTTACGTTAAAGATTATAACTTTGATTTATTTTACAAGATGACAATACAGCCTAGGAAAGCGAACCAAGTATGGCTTGTATCAAATTAGCCATTTTGTTGCAAATTCTTCGTCTTTGGCTTAAGGAAGGCATGCTTTTCAATTCATTATTATCAGATTTATAATATATTTTAAATTTTAATTGACAACTGTTTTGTTTAGTTAAAAAGGGTTACTTTAATTGTGTAAAAGTATTTTCGACACAAATATTTGGATTTATGAATAAATGGTAGTTGCCAATTAATGGTGCTTCAATTTTGCTAGTTCCAAGTAATTGGCACCTATTCCAATTACAAGAAATTCGCAAGGAATTTGAGATTAAACCATTTATTTTGGAAGTACTTTCAAAATTATAGACTAATTTTGTTTATCATTTGTTTTTATCTGAAAATATAAATTTTATCAGTAATTGAAATCCATTAAAGCTTCATATGACAATTACTGGGGACAGCATGACAATTACTGGGTATTAATGTAAGTATATTGAATTGTTTTAAAGTGTTCACATTTCAGACTAATATGCTGATTTCTTACTCTCAAAAACCTAAAATATGGCATCTTCATCTACAGTAAATTAATTTAAAGCGATTAAACCCAATGCAAAATGTAAAGTTTTTTTTTTTAAATATAAACATATGCCAATTTCTGGATCACAAGGTGTCATACATTGGTGCTCTAGGTGCCAATTACTGGTGATTTCAGAAACTTTTTATAAATATATTTTTATAAAAATACTTTTTCAATTTTTTTTTTCTTTTAGTGGGCTAAATAGATGCACAGATATGCATTCTTTCATTTAAAAATATTTCCAAGTAAATAGCTTATTTCTTTGTAATAAAAATTTAAGTAAGTTTAACGACAAATTCTTAATGCGCCAATTACTGGGGATGTTACCCTATACGTAAAAAAGTTTAACGTGATTTAAATACGCTCCAAACAATGTTTCCTCTGTACAGTTATTTAACTGTAAATTTTAGTGTGATCTTGTAAATAAATTAAAAAAAAAAAACAACTCTTTGTACCACATTTTCTGAAGAACATATATTTGAGTGCATTTAATAAATGAATATCAATTTCAATTGTTTTGAAGAGTTTAAAATTATTTTTTCGCAATGGAAGTTCTTTGCGCTTTCATGTGTTAAAAAGATCACTGTGAAATTTTCAAAGAACATTTATCGATCAATCAATGATATATAACAATCCATGTATGCATAAATTATAGATTTAATATTTATGTAGTTGTATTCAGGAAAAAATTGTTCCAAATTGTAAAGCACGTTTTTAAAATTTCTATTTAAAGTCATCTTAGAGGTATTTTCCGTTATACTGCATTCTTAAAAATATTACTAATCTCTGTTAAGTAGAATCATATACTCTTTTACTATATGATAAAGTAAAATACGACTGCCCCCCCCCCTAAAGTGCGTTCAATTATACTACAGTGGACTCTCTCTATTCCGAACACTCATGGAACCGACCAAAAGTGTTCAGATTCTGCAGGTGTTCAGTATAGAGGGAGAATCGGAAATGCATTACTATTACTACTGTGCATTGAATTCACAGTTATAAAATATTTAGCATGGATAGTCATACCATTGTGCAATACTAAACTAAATTTATTCAGTTTTGTACTGTACCATCTCTTTATTATTATTATTATTATTATTATTTTACAAAACATACAT
This sequence comes from Maratus speculifer, assembly GCA_964019185.1. NCBI lineage: Eukaryota > Metazoa > Arthropoda > Arachnida > Araneae > Salticidae > Maratus > Maratus speculifer. The sequence continues at coordinate 421,454,682 of OZ025292.1, forward strand.
TTACATTACAATACACCTTTTAAAAACATAATCAGAACATTCGTTAGACGAATAATTTTAGTCTGTTTTTGCACTGCATGTGCTCATGCAATGTACATGTTACCTGGGTGTTTAAGAAGTGGAAAAGCTTTGAAGTGATGTTCTGATACAGGTATAGCTCAGATACAGAGCTACAGGTATGAGTCTTCTTAGTCATATTGCTTGATTGTAATCATCATTCGTCTTACTTCGTCAGTCTCTTCTGGACATGCTTCAGGCCCTCTTTTGGTACAGAACATAATGGCAAATCTTCCTTTTGACATTTTCCCAATTATGCAATTTTCGCTTCTTTTTGCTTAGGTTTTGTTTCGAAGGGCTATGAAAAACAAGTCGGTTTCGTTAGCATTGAAAATGTTTTCTGTATGGAAATCCTTCTTTATGTCCAGAAGTTTTATTTTCTAGTCTTCCACGGTGTCAATATTTACATCAGCAGTTTCCCCATTGATTATTTTGAATTTGATGTTATGCTAAATTTTGAAATGAGTCAACAATCCCTCCGATATCTTTAATTCTGTAATTTTCCGAAAAATCTGAAGTAGGAGTTCAGTGACCGGATGATTCTTTATTCGTAATTTACATAAAATTTTCTGAACATTAATGTTTATATTCTTGTTTCCCGTTTTATTTCAAAATTCTATACTTATTTGAGTTCAATAAACTTTTTTTTTATTCTTCTGCAACAAATTTCACTGAATTTCCATGATGCGGAAATTTCCTGAATTTCGATTCCAAACACATGTTCAGTTTACAGAGAGGTGAAGTAAATATGGGGACTGAAAGTAGCGTTCATAATAGCGGGGTGTTCAGATTAGAGGGTGTTCAGAATACAGAGAGTTTATCTTATGTTAAGACTATGGAAGTTCGCCGGGACCATCAAAATGTGTTCATAATACCGGGGTGTTCAGATTAGAGAGTGTTCAGATAGAGAGAGTACACTGTACATGAAAACCATATATGTATGTCGGTTGATAACCTTTCACGTTTTCATTTTTATAAAGTAAGAAAAAAAAACTAGAACAATAACAATGCAAAGTTCTATGTTCTTATCTAATCTGTTAGATCCGTCAATAAAGTATATTAAAAAATATAAACTGGTATAACTTTATTTAGAACTTGCATACACTTTAATATTTGCACGAGCCGTAATAAAGACTTTAAATATATCTAAAATCAGTGACAAGTTATTTAATAAATTTAAACTTTTATTTAAACGAATTTAAAGCTTATTCACCCACTACCTCTAGTTGTGAACACATGAGTGCTTATATAATTTTATATTTTTATATAACAAGTTCTGCAATCTTATATGGAGCAGTTGTGTCATTGCTTTCGGTAGCGACAGTGTTATCCAGATTTCAGTTTTTTTTTTTTTTATCAAACCTCAAATTGTTATGTTTTTTATTTTTCAACCGATTTTGTATTAGTATGTAATATTAAATGAATTTTTTGAACAATGTAAAGAGATACTGAAATAGTGTTTATCGATTTAATTTCTTGCATTTAAATACAATAAATTTTTATTTTTGACCAATTTTATCCAAAAAAACCTAAATACTGAAAATAGCATAAATTCCACCGCTTTTCGCAGATGAAATTTTTACCATGAAATTTTTTCCTTTCCACATACGAAAATAATTCTCATGAGATATGAAACGAATTCAGAAAAACTTCCGAGAAAAGCTTTGTCTGAAATTGTGGAAAATTTTCGGATTTTTTTAATAGTTCTTTTTAAAAGAAGAAGATATCCAAAGGGAATGGTAACTTCTATACATGAATATATATTTCTTTATTTTTTAGTACTTCGCTGAAAAATTCAGATGCATGCAGATTTTTAAAAACCAATAATAAAACGAACCCCCCCCCCAAAAAAAAAGAAATAATAAATTATTTTTCTGAGACGGGCAACACTAACATTTTGTTTCACAAACACCTTATTGTAACTGAAAATGTAAAATTAATGTGTGTGGTGATTTTTTTCACATTTCTTCGGGGAGGGGGAAAGGGGAGACGCATACGAACTTTTAAACATCTCGGGAAAAATCCCGAAATCGACATCCAGAAACTTTTTTTTTTGACTGAATAATAATATTTAATTTAGTGTATAACACCATTCCATCTAAAAATATGCAATAATTACGTGTGTATTTTTTGTAATTTTGTACTCTCATTGTTAAGGTTTTAAGGGTTTGTTTTAATGAAAAATGAATCCAATTTTCTTCTACATTAAATAACTATTTATAATAAATGTTTTATAACGGTTTTATTATAACAAAGCAATTATACTTAAATTGCAATTTCACAGAAAAATAGAACAACTACATTTTCCTAAAAACCTGATTTTTTTATACATGCAGGATGGAGATTTTATAAAAAAAAGGTTGCATAAAATAAATTTAATTTTAATAAAAATTAAAAAAAAAATAAATTTGTCGATAGGATTTTTGATATGCTTGGGAAAACTTGAGGGGAATTGTATTACATATTCTAATCAGAATGTAAGGTTTGTACATATGTCAATTCTCTCTAATAATGGTAACCGCATAAAACATTGATTTGTATGCAAATTTAATGAGCCATTTCAACTGTCTGAAAGGAATGAGCAAGCAAATGTCACATTGCTTATATGGATCGAAGGCATTAGTCTCCTACTATGCAACTAGAAGATAATAAATATTCGAAATTTGACTCATCTGTAAAATTTTATTTGTCTTTACATAAATTCAGACCGCTTTTTGTGCACAAAACTTTCTTCAATATTTAAAGGAAAGATTATAGGAAAGATTTAAAGGAAAGTTTTAAAGGAAAGTTTTAAAAGAAAGATTTTTCAAATTTTGATAATTTGAAGTATGTAATGAATTAGTCGACAACAGAAAAAGACAAATACATTTTGTGAAAATATAGCGTTTCTATATAAATAAATTCAATTAATATATAGATAATTTTAATTAATTCAATAAGTTCAATATTCAGAATTTCTGCCTTTAAAAATCATTCAATTTAACGTATGTAAATACATATTAACATATTGATATCGAGATTTTTGCCTTTATTTAGGAAGTATTTTCAAAATTTGGTAATAAACGATGTGTACTGCAATGAGAAGTTATCTTAATAGAAATGGTTAAAATGCAAATAAATGTTTCGCACTTTGTTTTTGAAATGTGGATGTTTATAATGTCACATATCTGGATACGATTCTTGCGTTAAAAGCTCTGATACACAAATATTGTCGGATATAAGTGGAATCATACTTAAGCGCATTCAACTTACCTATTGTACATACATTAAATCCTTTAGTTCGCGTTTTATCATGAAGCTGGAATCCTTTATCTGATATAGTTTCATTGACTATTTAATTATAACTGAGTATTGAATGCTATAAAATAATTTAGCATGATTTTATTTTCCTATTAAAGAGTTTTACTAGTTATTTGATTATATGATCAATTTGAATGCTTTAGATAACAGAGTATGCATTTTAAAAAGTAATCCTTACAGAAATACGCATTTTTGATTATGACAAGAGTATGTGTATTTAAAGCCACTGCATGAAGATTATAAATAGGGAGTTTTTTTTACATTAAATAATACTAAGCAATAAAATGGTACTTTCTTTAGTTACTTTATGTAGCTCTAGGAAAAAATATTTAAGTATTGAAAATAAAATATATTGCGATTATCCAAGTAAACAAAGACACGTATTGTTTAAAACAAGAAAAAAAGTCTACAAAATATTTCGATTGTTGTAAATGAGCCTCAAAAAAATCAATAACAAACAACTTAACTCTTTTAAAGTGTTCAGAAGACAATCTTTGCAAAGCATTTTAAAATGCAGTTCTAAGAGCTTTAGAACAAAATATCAGACGCATTTTCCAATTCTTTGCATAAATACATATGTATGTTGAAAGTTAAATGTAAATATCTAACTTCAAGAATGCCGTTTGAAACGGTTTAAAAATGTATTTGTATTCGCAAAAACTAAATAAGAATGTTTTTTTTTCAATGTAAAAAAAAACGCGATATTTATTTTCATGTTGGAATGTATTTTATTCTTACATTAAACAAAAAATAGTTTTTACAATTAAAAATCTTTTATTAACTCTTTTGGGTCCGAATTTTGATTTTAGTTTTTAGAAATTTTTTTTTATGTTAATAGCATTAACACTAACTCTCCAAACATATTAATTTGCGTAATTAGTGTTTAACACTTATTTCATTGACTGAAAGATAATGAATGTTGTCGATTTGCGTGTTATTCAATTAGTATCCATATGACAATAGGCTATGGAAGAATTCTGGAGAAGTTTACAAGATATTGTATTGTAATTGCCCCCTATTTTAATATTCGGACAATATCTGTATGTTAGAGCAGACAAATAATTAACTCCCCATTTCGCAGTTACTCCCATCTTCTATTTACTCCCTCATGCTCGTGATGATTGATTGCGTTTTCATTGGTTACTGTTTCATATTTTCTGTTTTGTACCAGAATTGCCGTCCAGACTTGCTGTGGTCTGTCATCCAAATATATGAATCTGTACACTTCAAAAACAAAATGAAACACGAGGAATATAATAAACACAGAATAGCGAAACCGACGAACGAGTCAATTGATACTTACAATTTTTGCTCACTTATACGCGAAAAGGCTATAAAAATAGTTTAATTTTAAATGCACATACATATTAAATAATACAAAATTATAGCTTATTTAGGCATTCCGTACTCTAAACATGACATATCAAGTAAATTAAAACAAATAAGTTTAATTTAACATTTTCAAATTCTTTGCAAAATGGTTCAAAAATCGGCATCTAAACAAAACTTCAAGCTATTTGTGGCAAATGAAGGAATTGTGAAAAAAAATTTCATTTTTTTTGTGTGAAGTTAATGCAACATATGAGAACTTTTCCGCACTGCACATCATAAAAAAAAAAAAAAAAAAAAAAAAAAAAAACTCGGGTTTTTTTATTGTGTAAAGTTTCAAGTTTATATTTAATTTGTCTCATACATTAAAATTTTTATTCAAAATTAGCTGCACAGTAAAGAATTGGCTATGATTTCAATAAATTATGTTTTATTTTAAAACTTATATGCAAAAGTAATTACAAATGCGTGGCGAGATGTAACATTGTAAAGCAAACATAATTAAATTTTAAGTAGATTTTTTTAGAAGGCGCAATCTTGCAAATTTATTTTCTAATAGATTAAACCCTGTTTATAACGGATAAAGTAATAAGCGAAAAAAAATCTCATGCATGCTTCCTCTCTCAAAATGCAAATTTATTTTGTAAAATTAAAATTATCTGTTCAAGACGGAAGCTATCACTGGTCGTTTGCGTTTCCATCTAAACAAAATTTATTACAAATCAACTAACTAAACAAAATTTATCTTACTTAAATTATAGGCCCTGTAATAGAACTATTACCACGATTCCCAGATTCTTTGCACGGGACTATTTATATTTTATCCATTTAATTTTAGCTGAAATACACTGTAAAAAAAAGTGTCGATCTACTAAAAAAAACTTTAGTGATTCTTGTAATTACAAAAAAATTTTTTGTAATCTTAGTCGGTTACAAGAAAATCTGTAAGAATTACTAGAAAAAAGTTAGCAACGATTAGAGTTAATAATTTTATATTTTTAATAGCTATTACTAAAACTCACGTGGTGTGGCCTTGATAGCATAATGGTTATAGTAACGGACTCCAGGCTAAAAGGTCCCGGGTTCCATACCGGTCAGTGCCAAATACGCCCCGAATGTATGCAGTGTAAGTACTCGTTAATAAAGGGATTATGAATATCCTGACGGAGCAGTAGCAATGTTTGGTGCTGCCGTCTATTGCGCTTTTGCCGAAAATCTTCCGCTCCAGAAGGCTGGATGCAGCTCGAAGGAAGCTCCTGCCCTTCGAGCCCTCGTAATGGTTATTAAAAATAATTTTGGAGCTGTTACTAAAATTTGCTTGTTGGCTCATACTAAAGATTTTTAAGTTAGTTATACAGAAAATTCCTTTGTTCAGTTTACAAAAGAGTTGCTTGTTTCGCTTGCAAAAAAAAGTTTGTAATGGTTACTAAAAAATTCTGCGGAATACAAATTTACTAAAAAATTTTTAGTAACCTCTTGAATTTTTTTTACAGTGTACGTGATTACAGACTGTGAAAAATTAGGAAAAAACTGACACTTAATGGGAAAAAGTATCTAAGTAATTAAATTGAAACACTAGGATGGAAAATGTGGGAATAATTTTATATTTTCTGACAACTGCCTAATTTTCGTAATAAAATATTTATATTGAACTTTAAGAATCACTTTTTTTTATCTCGTAATATATTTTAAATAAAAAACATTTAAAAAAATAAATACAATTTTAAATATTTTTTTCCTTAAAAAAAAAAAAAAAAAAAAAAAAAAAAAAAAAAGATTTTTTTAAAGGGTTAACATTCGTATTAAAAACAACCGAATGAGCTTTCAACCAGAAGAATGTCTCAGATTTATATGCCTATGATATTATATGAAATTTAAATATGCGTTAATCAATACATCATAAATTGAGCACAATTAACAATTTTTGGATATATATTGTTTGGTTGACACAGATTTTTAGCGCCATATAGTGAGAATTTTTAAAAGGAAAGAATTATAAATGCAATTTAATTCATTTATTTATTCTTTTATGAGTAGAGAATTTTTTAAAGCATTTGCAATAAAAAATATACAATCTTTTATTATACAATTGATTCGACAATGAAAATTTGAAAATGCAGTATTTTTAATATTATTGTTTAATTAATTTATGTGTTATTGCTTCTTAAACAAATTCAATTTAAGAATAATTACTTTCTAGATATATTTATTTATTGCAATAAATTCGCTAAACATATTACTGTTTTGACATAATTTTAAATTCGAAAGTTTATTTTCTTAGTATATATTGGATAAAAGCAATATTGTTTTTATTTAGTTCAAGGAGAATTTTTAAAATGTAATGTTTTATTATTCGATCCATTTATGTCTATTTTTTTCTTTTAATAATTCAGATTGTTTTAAAGTTAAAAAAAATATTTATATACTATATATATTTATCTACTGATTGCCACATAACTGCATTGACATAATTTTAAATGCGAAGTTCTTTCTGTTATTAATATACACGCCCTTAAAAGAAGAACGAAACCCTTGAAATTGTTTTAAAAAAGAAAAACAAAACACGGCTTATGTGTTAATTACATCCAAATGTCAACTTTGTCCTATCGAATTCCGAACAAGAAACATTTCTTGAAGAAGATAGCTGTACTTTACAGCTGGGCTACTGAGGTGATGAAGAAATGATTAAAATTAAATTTTTGTCTCCGACCTATGCCTTTTTTGTTGCATTATTAAAACAAAATATAATTTATTATTGTTATCCGAAATTTCAAAAATTTGGATTTATAATGTAACTAATAGATTATCAGTTATGGATTAATAATATAATTAAACCCAAACTTGTTTCTGAATTTCATGAAAAAGTATATGCATATTTAATAATGAAAAATATGAAGTCTAGAGAAACCGCGCCAGGAACTTTCAGTTTTTAATCTTTTGTTAATATTTTCACATTTTTATTTTTATAAAAAAATATTTTAAACCTTCCGAACGTTTCGTAATTTTTGTAAATGATGTAAATCTTGTATATTGAGGGGAAACATTTTGTTAAAATACATGTGGTTAGTTTCTTTTACCGTACAAAATTATCCTCTCAGTGGGGCGCAAAGTGACCTGTTTGCTGGTGTATTTTAAAAACATAGAATTCATATTTTTAAGAACCTATTAAGCTATCAATTTGAAGAAAATTTATGCTTTAAAAGCATATTTTTGGTTTGTCGATATCTCTTAAATTAAGTGATGGATATGTGTTGATGTAAGGGAGGAAAGCGTTTTTCGGAAAAGCGACGCTTTTAAAAAATGTTTTAAAGGAGTTAATTTCAATCTTTTTATAAAAATTGATTGTGATATTTGAAACATAAGAGTACAATCTTTTTAAACATATCTTTCAATTTTAAATGTGCTGACAAGTTTGGCCAACTTTGATTTAAAAAAAAGAAAAAACAATTTGGAAAACCTAGTTTTTTACTTCTCCCCGATGATTATCTGGGTTTGCCGAAATGTATGAAAGATTTATCAGAAATCACGAAGAAAAAAGTTTTGATTAGAATTATTTGTTTTTTAATTAATACCTCATTCAATTTACAAAGTGTTTAGATTCTGATTATCAGGTGCATCAGACGAGAGATCGGACTGTCCTCACAAAAATGCTGAACCTCGTATGGGCCGTAATCTTTTTAGTTATCGCTGACACACAGTATGATATGAAGAGAGAAAATTTCCTTTTATGAATATAGATATATATCCACATATATATGCATATATATATATATATGTATCACATTTCCAATATTGTTAAAATATTTGCCAATTCTTCTGTTTGATGTAGTTTGTTATTTAATGGGGTTTTCCATAAATTATATATATATATATATACATATAATTTATACCCGTAAAATTTTTGTCTTTTGCTTCTAAACTTCTGCAAAATAAAATCAAGCAGTTCTCAACCAGCACTTTTTTTTTCCCCTGACACTAAAGTTTTATTTTCATCCTTGACAATCTTACATCGCAACCGACATTTGACAATGAATTTTACTGCACTTTTCTGATTAGTTTCTGAGGTTTAGAAACCAAAAAGAACGCTTTAGTTTTCTTTTTTCACAGAATAATTGCTTTAGTTAAATAGGAGAAAAAAATGCGTTCCTTTTAAGCAGAAGTAAAAGTACTTTTTAAAAAAATTTCTTTTTATTATATATATATATATATATATACATATATATTGAAATACATTTAATTTTGTAAAAATAATTTTCCACTTACTACATTTGAAATCCATTTTATATATATGGGTGATTCTCAAAACAGGGGACGATTTCAAAAGTGAAATCTTAAAAAAATTACTGTTAGCAAAATTTCTGAAAAAATAGGTGTTGTTAATATAGTATTAGGTATGCTTTACATGTAGTCAGCAGAGCTAAATATTTAAAAATTAACTTAAAAAAATAATTAGTATCTTTTGAGCCATGCTAATGACAAAACAAATTGCATGGAATAAATATATCAAGAAATTTTTATTTTCTTCCTGTTTAAATATTTTTTCTATATTTATTAGCCTTCCTTTTCAGCAAATGGTTTCCATTTTTACATATAAGGAGAATAAAAACATTACCAAAGAGCAAACTTTGTTTACATGAGCAACATTCTGACACTAACAATGTAAAAAGTTGTCTTAGTGATTTTCTGACAGATTTAATGCATATTTTAGGGATAATAAATGTAATACCTAAATTTATATGTAAATTTAAACTTTATAAAAGATACAATATAAGCAATGGTTACATTTATGCACATAGGAGTCTTTAGCATGGACAGAAAAACCATGCTAATGACACTGATATTTGTCCATGCTAATGACAAAGTTTAATTTAAATAAGACTATGAGCCATAATATAATTACAATGCAATAGTCCTTTCTGGGGCTTTTTAAAACACAAAAGTCCTATGCAAATGAGTAAAATAAAAATTTTAATTATAAAATAAACATGAAAATTATTATCCATTCTAATGACATACAATTGATGTACGCCCCTAATATTCAACTTCTATTCTTAAAATACAATACATGCTTCTATTTTCAGGCTGGAATAAAATGGCCACTTGTTGCCATGGAGAAACTTTATGTTTTCAAACTATTGTCATATGTGAAAATGAAATTGTTATTAATAACCAGCTGCTTTTATAAACATGATATTAATTCTTGAAAAAGCTAGTATATACAAGGCACAGCTGCAGTGGACATCCATGCTAATGACATTTTGAACATTTATTCTGTTATTTTAAGGTGTTTTTAAATAAAAAGTGAGTAATTCTTGAGTGCAAATAATGAATAATATTAAGACAAACATATCTAAATATAAAAACATGACAGAAAACATCTCAATTTTTTTTTGTATGCCGAAAGACATAAATTATCCCCTATTTTGAGAATCACCCATATATTCTAACAGAATGCTTCACAAAATGACAATTCACGAAAATGTTTAGTATATATTTCCTATTCTTGTAAATGATTAATTTAGATATTTTTAAAAGACATTTAGGAGTTATAAAATTTTTGTAGCTTGCACCTACATAGAATTTTTTAAGTGTTCGATTAAAAATGAATTGAGGAAAACTAATAAAATACTATATAAATGAAAATAATAAAAATCAAGATTTGTGAATTTTTTTTCTTTATCGTTATAAAAATATTAAAATACATACATACATATATATATATATATATATAATGCATAATCATAATAACGATTATATATAAAATATAAGCATGATTTGTGACACAAGTATATAAACTTGCATAATTATAAATAATAAATATTAATATACAAAATTTCATTTGCATATTGCATTAGCAAAATATATAGAGCAACTTTTGTAAAAGTCCCAAAAACATAGCTTGAAAATTTTGACAGTGATCGTCTATAGAATGAGCTCAACATCTGTTATTCCCAAAATTAAGCAGAAAAATAAGGGACTATATCCATTTATACATTGATTAGTGCGAATATAGAATACAATTTATGGCACGTACTATTGTTCTACCTCTCACAATAAAGTTCGGTGAATAGTTCTGTAACATTAATGTAGATGAAATATTGATGAAAGTTACCGTACCATCCTTCAAAATAGTCATCTCCCATAACTATGCAACCTTCATATCTGCTGTACATGCCCTGGGAAATTCTCAAGAAGTCTTCTTTTGGAACAGAGTTCAAAAGCTTCGTCAAGGTTCGTTGGATTTCAGCAATATGGTCAAATCTCTTTCAAACAGAGTTTGAGTCGAGAAAATACAATGAAGTCTGGAGGATTGAGATCTGGCGAGTATGGTGGATGTTCAATTTGCACCATCCCTCATGAATTTCTTTCGGTGTCTTGCAAAGCTTAAAACCAAACTTTAAACTTATCTTTAGTTCGTTCATTTTCCTGTTCTCAGTTAAGAACCATCACAATGAACAAGCGCTTAGTAAAACGCGTCTTCCACAGAACATAAACGACGCTCAACTGAAGGGTGCAGTTTTCTGTTTCCCCAGTGTTGCCAGATCGGTTGTTATGAATTCATTCACCGAACTTTATTGTCAGAGGTAGTATTTGGATACAACCCCTCATTTTATTTAAAAATTTTATTATAAATAAATTCTATATTTAAAAAAATAACAATAAACATATTTTTTATACTTATCAAAACGTGTCTTACGTAATAACACAATCATATAATACATATGGATTGAATTAAACGTTAATATTATTTGATCAAAAGTAAACGAAATTTGAGAGGACAGTAGACATTCAAAATCAGTAAATTTGACAAATAAATAGATTTTTTCTTTTCGAGAATTATGGAAGTCGATGCTCAAATCTATCTGAAGCAAAATGAATATTTCAATTCTTAAGTATCTTCGTACATGTTGTCTGCTTTAATATATGTGAAACTGTTTGTTTTACTTACAATGCTATTTTCTCAAAATTGTAAAGTTCGCACATTTCTGAACTTTAAACCGTTCCGTGCGTATTTCTAATTATGAGATTCTTTTGAAGTTTATACTTCATATTCTCTGTACAAATGATAAGTAAATATTAGCGTAAAAAGTTTCATTTCAGGAATATTTTAATATTGAAAATTTTGGAATTCTACTTTTCTTGGAGTTCAGCTTTTGTTTTCAGCTGCCCTTTTTAGAAAAACGTAGCATAAATATATAAAAAAAATCTACTTGCATATACACTGAACATCTACAATTGATGGCAACTTACATTCTTATATGTAAAAAATATCTTATAAATGAATATTATCGCAGTTTCGGGAAAAAAAATCGCATGAGACACTTAAAAAGTTGATTATTTTTCCGTTATTTTAAAAATATATAGAAATTGAATAATTTAAAGAGTTTTTATTATTTTATCAACAAATTTTGAATATATTTACTTGAGTTTACCAATAACACGTCTATTGTAGATTCCACTTAAGATAGAGGAATATGTTTTTTAATGTCCACTTTACTTTTAGATGAAATTTCAGTTTTACAATTTATGGTACTACGAATTTTTAAGCATTGAAACATCGCACATTTTCAAATTTACACTGTTGTACAAGGGAAAAATTTACTTATTTCCTTGTAAGTTGTATCTTTTTTTTTCAGTTATTAATTTTTTTTTTAGTTTTTAACATTTTTTTTTCCCATGGTGGGAACAGAAATATTTCATTGCAGAAAATTAAACATGGACCAATCAGAAAACTAATAATCTAAGCATCAAAAGATTTCAGATATGCATCAGATAGTTCTATATTTGATTGACATTTTCAAAAGCATTAAAAAATATATTGCGAACTTTGGCTAATTTCACACTTTTGCCATTGTAAATAATAATTGCATTGTTTGGCTTATAAGATAATAATTAAATAGCATATACTCACTAATAAAGTCATTTTTAAGATTACTTCTTTTTGTAAGTCGTATAGGTGGAGAAGTACATAAAAAATATAATTATGGAAGGAAAAAGAAAATAACCTAAAAAAATATTACTTAAATTTTATTTCATCAAGTTTTCAGACACATTTTTTTTTTTAACTTGGCGCAAGTGATACATTATTAAATCATGTATCAAGTGCTTTTTTTTACTAATATTTTTAAAAGATGTGTAAACACTCCTTTCTTATTTAAATGAAATATTTTTTTTATATTTTTATTTCGCATTAAAAGGCTTTTTGACATTTTTTTAGTTAAGTGAATAACAGATTTTTATTTTTTACTTGCGACTTTTTTGCATTATTTTCCCACCTGATATTGATAGTTTCAGTTCTTCAAACAATGATGATGATGCCAAACATTAACGGGGAATCTGTCGCCTCAAAATAGGAATAAAATACGAAATATATTACCAAAATGCATAGTTATCATTGTATATTTGAGTTGTAAATTTCTGCGGGAATACGTTCTATCGAATGTTACAATCTGCAAAAAAATCCACCAGGTAATTCTGTACAACATTCGGTCTGAACGTTTAGAGCTTACTGCATTATAATATGATTATATATGATTCATTGCAAAAGTTTCCATGAAAAACATTTTATAACATTTGGTAGATGAGATCAAATGAAAGATGAGATCAAAACTCAATATATAGAAAAAGAAGTACCTATCAGCTTCTCAAGTTGCTGAAAAATATAATAGTTTTAAAAGCGTAGAAGAAAATCAGATTAATGTGCGTAACATTGCATACATTTTGGTTAAAAACTATATTGTTTATGTACATATAATATCGGTTATGCGCCTAATTTTCAAATCATTATATATATATATATACAGGGTGAACATAAAGTTCCAGCCAATTTTGCAGAAATAATTACTGCATGGATTTTATATTACAGGTGAATGATACTCCGAGGATATGCTAACAACATAAGAACGAATTGCGGTTGTAGCGGCATATTTGCGTGGTCAGATATCCGAGAAGGTCAAGGAGACGTTTCGTAGAAAATTTGGAAGAGAGGTTCCAACACGAGAAAATATCCAAAAAATGGTGAAAAAAAAATTGCGCATCGGATCTGTCCTCGATGAGAAACTTACAGGACGACCATCGATGTCAACTGAAACAGTTACAAAGGTGACAGTCCTAAAACAACGCATAAGCGAAGCATGCGATAAGGTCATCATGGGGATGTTGGAAAAATGTTTCGAGCTACACTGAACCGGTGGGAAACTTGTTTCGAACTTGATGGACATCACGTTGAAAAGTATTAATATGCTGCATAATACTATTGAAATATAAAATTCACGAATAAATTATTTCTACAAAATGGGCTGGGTCCTTATGTTCACCCTGCATATATGTATGTTACGTACGTATATGTATGTAGAAAAGAAATAAAAAAAATAACAGAAACTTTGTAAATGGTTCTTAATTGCCATGTACAGTAATAAGAATGTATATGTGCATTTGTATGCTGATTTCATTATTGTTTCTGATAGAAGGTAAAGAGAAGGGCATTAGGCATACATGGATACTGTTTAAAAATACATGCTTAATTACACTTAAATGCTTTCTTAATTTTCATGAAAATTCACGTATGCCATACACATTAATATATTCTTCATTTTAAGTCCGTCATAATTTATAAAATTGAAAATAAATAAGTTTTTTTATTACCATTGCCTAAAGACAACAAAACCCCTTTTTTTCAATACTTATTTTACAATCTCATGACAATTTTGTGTTTATATTTGTTTATTTTCTATTTATGTATGTTATTTTTTCCAAGACATTTAAACTAAGTTAGCAAAAGCTAAGAACTAAATGCTATATTTCTTAACCTCTCCAAAAAGATTAAAAAAGCCAGAATTGCAACTATCTGAAAAACTAGCTTCAGGCATTTTGAGAATAAGAATAAAGCTAACGTAACCGAAATAAATGCAAAAGTTAATTTTCCACTTTCTTTGACAAAACGTTGCTCAAAACCAGAAATACACTCAATAAAAAGTAAGTTGTATTAAGTTGTACAAATGAAAAACACTTCAAACGGATATTATATTTTTAGACTGAGATCAATAAAAAAGCAAAACTTTTTTAAAGTGGCATTTAAGTGCTCTTCAAAATCATTATTATTATTTTTTAATTTTAAGATCCATAAATTATATGTTATTGTCATATCTGCACGATAAAATATAATTTTGTAAATAATAATAATAAAGAAAATGCATCATTAAAATAAAGGTTAATTTTAGGATACACGGTCATAGGTTTTTAAAATTAAAAAAAAAATTCTTAGAATGCAGATACAAGAAATATTTACACATATTTAAAATGCTTATACGTATACACATCATATTTTGGAAATTAAAAATAGACTAATTTTGATAAGAAAAATAAAACTTAAATGGCAGATTTTCATCTCTCCTTGAAGCCGAGGACTGATAGCCATCCAATGTAAGAAAGAAATTGAAGTTAAGATAGCTATAAATTAGCTTCATTTCATATAGGGTATCATGAAAAACATACAGAAGTTTATAAAAAGGAAATCATATTATGGAAAATAATACAGTGAAACTCTAATAAACAAATAAAAATTTTTATACTTTACTTTACATAAAATCTTATACATTTTTGCCAAAGGTCTTACATTTATAGATAATACAGGTGTTAAAATAATCATAAACTGAAAACACAAACAAACATTATTCACTGCATGTATTAGCAAATATTAGAGACCTATTAATATTAAATTACAAGAAAAGTTATGAAACACAAGTAAAACATGAGGACATAATGAAATTTTTCTGGAAATAAATTGATATTCTATAAGTCATATTTTTTTTTTCTATGACCCTTATTAATTGTGTAGACATTGACTGAGAAAATGCAGTTAAATTTGCTTGTAAATGTTTTTCAATGCTAAGTAGATAAATTATGTCAGATTGCGTATATTTGCCTATTGTATACGACATTTATATACTTCTCTAGCTAAAATGCGTCAAAATTTTCGTATGGGGTTTAAATCAGGACTTTTTGGTGGCCAATCTTCCGTGAATCACGACATGATGCGCAAGACACATTAATAATTTCATTGTCTTTCCAAAACAAATAATCACCACTTGTGATTAGGGGCAATAATTGTTTAGCCAACATATCCACATATGTTTTTGAATTCATCCAATCTCGAATAGACAAGAATGGTATTGTTCCATATGCAGTAAAACTTGAGCCGCTGTTACAGAACCTCCTCCGCTGTGGCATCTAGAAAAAAGAAATTGATCTTTTTGAAAGTCCTACTAATAATGGAGATTATCCTCTGGTGTGTCCAAAGTAAACTTTTTTTGGTTCCAGGATATTTCATCTTTCCAGCAAAACCCAAAAGAAACTTGTTTCTAAGCAAATTCTAGGTTTTTTATATAATTTTGTAAATGGTGGACGTTGGCATAATTTAACTTATATAACATAAAAATTATTTCGCAGAACATTATATGCTACTCGGAAAGTGCATAGTATATTAATGTTTATGATTAAATTTGAGTAGAACTCGTTTTTTATTTTTTTTTTCAATTTCACGTTTTGGTGCATAAACAGGGAAATTGGCCCGCCTGTATCTTTCTTTTTGCCATAGTTTTTTAAATTTTTCAACAAATTATTATTTACTGTTTTAGATATGTTTATATTTCTTCAGTTACACGTCCATTTATTCAAGATTTTCCATAAGCAAAAAATTTTCCGTTTTTCAAATTTAGAGTGTTTTGTGCTTTTGCATTATTCTATGCTTTGATTTTGTAATCTCCTGCCATGACATTATATACCTAAAGAATTACGCATACAATTACATATAATACGTGTGTAAATGAAAATGTGTTATATGTCGTAACAACCAAACAGATTAAAACTTGAATCTACCGCTTTGGTGTAACGTAGCGATATTTCGAGTAACGCGATTAAAGTGTTCGGAATGATCGTGGTCATTAGCGGACAATCGTGACTTGAGCAGTTGTATGGTCAGTCGAATTGGCGTGGCAGTCAGTCACTGTTTGGATTCATGGTTTGCTATTGCAAAATTCGTCGATTGAGGTGCAGCAATGTATTATTTAAGTTCACGGTACATCACAATTTAACCAGACAGTTGCTTTTCCTTAATCAAGGAAGTTAATTATTCACTTATTTACTAATTCTATTTTAAACTTTTTTTTAAAAAAGTTTAAAATAGAATTAGTTGCTAAGCCACCTCCTAAGTTAAAACATCTTCTATACAGAGCTTTTGATCCGGTTCCACAAGATGATCTAGCAGGGGTGTATGAAATTCCATATGAGAATGAAGGGGGAGATATTAATTTTTATATCGGTATGACAGGTAGAAAGTTTGGGGTTAGAAAGAAAGAGCATGAATGTGACATAAAATTTTGGTAGGGATAAGACTGCGTTATCAAGATTGTTTTTAAAGAGGGGGGTAAAAATTTGTTTTAAAGATAGTAGATTAGTGTTCATTTCAAGTTTATTCTGAAAATTAATCATCCGTGAATCCATAGAGATATATTCTAGGAGGGGTAGGGTTTGTAATGATTCTTATTTTTATGACATTCCGAGTTTGAGGTTAGAATTACTTAATAAATATTTAAAGGGTGAGTTTAATAAGGGGAGCCGCGGTGGCATTGACTATTCACGATCATAGTGGGCGCAATATTTTGTGTTTTGGGTTTTTAAATTACCTTTATATCCAGAGTCATTTAGTTTTTCTACTTTTATTAATATTAATTTTATACATATTAAATTTAATATATGATCAAAATTTATTATATTTATATGCCGCGGTGGCAATGGCTATTCACAATCATAGGGGGCGCAATGTTTTGTTTTGGGTTTTTAAATTATATTTATATCCAGTGTCATTTAGTTTTCTACTGATTTTATGTGTTATGAATACGGTTCTTATGAATGAACCGAAACATGTTAACTTTTTAATTTAATTTTTATTTGTGACACCTGTTCTAAGTAAATAAATATGAAAAGTTTTTATACGTGAATGAAAAAGGTGAAGTGATTTTGTTTTAGTTTTTAGTTTTTGAAAAAACGAAAGCTAACAACAGTTTTAACATTGAAGTTTACTTTGGTTTTAAAATAAAGTACGGTATACACTTGACTAAATTCTGCAATACATAATATAAAGTATTCTACTTTTAACTAGTCATAAAAAATGAGTAATATTTTTCAGTCTTGAATTCCTTCAGAGTATTTTAGAAAGTTTAAAATAATAAATGTGAATGAAAATATTTAAATATACAAAGACACGATATCTGACACGAAAATATTTATTATTTTACAGAAAATAAACAAACTAAATAGAATAATAAACAAACCCTAATCAAATTTTTGACGATGAAGAGTAATACACGCCTTTTACTGAGTAACATATACACAAAAAGTCAGAGATAATTTATTACCTGTGTTTATAAATCCCAAGAGCAACATAAAGAAATTTCGAGAAGAGAAAAAAATCAGAAATTTAGTTTTACCCACTTTATAGTTCCTACACATAACTCTAAATTCTTTTCAGTTAAGTAGAAATACATTTATTCATGAAATGAATTGTATTAGAGCAGTATATTTTATTTCGTTTTTTCAGTATTCACAACAAAATTTCGTTATTGCGAACTTTCATTTATCTCTTTTTCATAATGGGATATTTTATTAACAAGTAAGATGAAAAATAGGAATATTAGTAACTTTCGCTATTTGTTTCTTAATCCTTTGTAAAATATTATTAATTTAAAATTTATTAATTAAGTTAAGCACACAATTATGCTTATTGATCAATCTCTTGCCTGTGAAACATGTTAAAAATGAAACGAATATACAGCACAAGAATTTAAAAATAAATAAATAAATAAATACTATAATGCAATATCGTATCCATAAATTCTGAGATTTCTTTCTAATTTAATCAAAATTATCAACAATGGAGGGTTCTAACGTGACCAAGTCTTCATATGAGGATCATTATAAAACAAGAAGAATATTGCCCAGATATATTGATGGCATTAAGATCACGGGCTACTCAAGCTAATTCTACATTACAGCCTATTTTATAAAGGAATAAAGTCGTCTAAAAGGATATTAAGGGGGAGATTAGCTTCCCCATTTCCCCCTTTTATACTCAATCATTGAACCCCCAATACAAATCTTGGATATGCCTAATCACAATGAACTTCTACCCTAAATTTAAAGCAAGCCAGATAATTTATTTAAGAGGGTTAATGCACGGTTTTCACCTTTTTACTAAAAAATTAGACCCGCAAAATTATTCAGGGATTTGTCTTATCAGAAAGAACTTGAAGCAAATCTGATAATTCTGCAAAACACATTTATATCGTTTAAAGAAGGGAGAGAGCAATTGCCTATCCCAAACCTTCTTTGTACATAACCAATTAACACTCAAAATTAATCATGGAGGCAGATTCCCATAATGATCCTATATCTAAAATGTGGATGAAATATGATAATTCTGCATGAAAAACGCATTTATATGGGGAATCAACCCCGAGTTGCATCTCTTATACTTATCCAATTAACTCACATAACTACTCAAGAAAGCGCCTTATCAGAATAAACCTATATCCAAAATTTGAATTAAATCGGATACTTTTATTATTGTTCTTTGTTAGTCGTTGATTTTATTGTGTTTAATGTCACACAATTCTGTTAGAGACTTGCTAAAACAAAAGAAGAAACTACAAGAAACCATCAAATCGGTCATAAATAGTAACGTTAAATCATTTTCCTTGAAATAAATTCAATTAAAAATAAAAATAAGACACAACTTTTGCATGAAGAATAATATTTGGATCTGGTTACTTCATCCATTTGAAGTCAATTCAGCTCAGAGGGTAAATACTGATAATTGGCAGTAGTATCTAAGTAACAATATTTCAAAAAAAAAAAAATCTGCATACTTAGAATTTAAAAAAAAATCGAATGCATTTCAAACACAATTTTCAAAAATTTAGAATTGAAAAATCCAATATATATTTATTGTTATAACTAAGTCCTGAAATGAAAGTTTACTAACCGGGTAAAATTATAATTTGAGAATTTAAATTACGAATATAAGTGTTTTTCTTCGGAATTAAATGCAATTATTGAAATTTATACCTCTGTAAAATAATAATAATAATAATAATAATAATAATAATAATAATAGTAATAATAATACTGTGAAACCTGCTACAACGGTCACCCCGAACAACGGTAACCTCCGACTACCGGTCATGTTTTCTGTTACCGAATTTCTTTCATAGAAATAGCATTACGCTAAATCCCTAAACAACAAATTCCGAACAAAGGCCACTCCACAGCGTTTTTTCTTTTACAATAAATGAGATTGCGAAGAATTTAAGTGATAGTTTTAAAGTTACATAGATTGGTCAAAGAAGAAAAAAAAAGGTTTAAATGTATGAAAATAAGCTGAAATGTACAAATGCGGAATGACCCAAATATATGATATTCTAAAAGAAAATGTAACTTTTATTATTATTTTTTTTAATTTATAAATAAAAAAAATCAAGATTTAAAATTGGATTTTAAAACTAAGCGTCAAACTAATTATGAGATTTGTAAAATGCTACCAGAATGATTTTCGAGAGAAAAACCTCCAAATTTCTGCACCAGTGTTGCAGGAAATAGCCCAGAAATTGCCAGGAAACTGGGAAATTAAAATTTTTTCCCTCACTCAAAATGACAGCGAATTCTACAAAAAATCTGTGGAAATTATTATGGATATCGAGAGAGATACTTATATGCTTTAAAAAAATAAAACAACTGTGAATAAGTGATTACCTTAGTATAATGTAATACTATGTTTTTAGGTGCTTTCGTAATTATGTAAATACGTAGCACCTATTGTTGCCGCTCAGTCCGTCCGTCTGTCTGTCTGTCTGTCCGTGGTAGTCCGTGGTAGCTGCTATTCAGAGATTTTACTGTAATAATAATAATATATAGTTCACTAAGTCTGTAATACAAAATACAAGAAGTTATAAAAATGAACTACTTTTTATAGTCTTGAAGAGTATTTAAGAAAATTTCAAATAATAAATAAGAATAAAAATATTCAAACATAAAATGTTACGAGTTCTGACACAAAAACATTTATTTCACTACGCAAAAGAGAATAATAAACCAGACCCTAATGTAATTTTTGACGTAGAAGAATAATACATGCTTTTTACTAAGTAGCATACTTACAAAAAAATTCCGAAATAAATAATTTATTACCTGTGTTTATAAATCCCAGAAGCAACATTTAGAGATTTGGGGAAGAAACAAAATTCAGAAACTTACTCTTACACACTTTATAGTTCCTATGCGTCAGGATAAATTCTTTTTAGTTAAGTACAAATACATTTATTCATGCAACGGATTGCATTAAAGCAGTATATTTTATTTTATTTCCGCAATATTTACAGCGAATTATCTTTAATACGAAACTTCCAATTTTATATGCATAGTAAAAACATTATATTTGAGAGGAAGATAAAAATTCAGAGCATTAGTAACATGCAGTATTTTGTTAAAATATTATAAAAATTAATATTTGATAATTAAATAATATGCAAATAAACACTTATTATTTATTAACTTCGTATGCTATTATATCACGCTTGTGAAACATGTTAAGCATGAAAAAGAATATACATTAGTAGAATTAACCCCTGAGCATCTTACAAAAGCGTAAATTTATAATGTTATATTGTCTGCATTTTGTTTTAAATCCTAGGAAAGTATGGTTTTTTTTTTCAACATTATATAAAAAAAACTTAGAAATATGAATGTAATCCATCAGGGTATTAATCATTATGTTGAATGTATGTATTCAATGCATTGAATATTCAGTAAATGTATAGAATTACATTATCTTAAATATTGCTTACATTGCAATGAAACCCAGAGATTTGTGAATAGAATATTTCGTGCCAAACGTTTAGATGATTAAAAAAATTACTAGAGTGAAATATGACATTAATGCATTCACAAGATTCTTTATAATTTAATTCAAAAAGTCAACGATAGAGGGTTCTATTGTAATTGAACTTTCATATGAGAAGGATTGAAAAAAAAAAGCGTATGAGGATTTGTATTACATACAGTCGTAAATTTAGAAAACAGCATTTTTCAGTGAAACACAAATTTTGATTTACGGGCATTCATCAATTTGAAGAGGAGCAATAGAGGTACACATCGTTACAAAATTATAAAAGCATTTTCGATAATTATTTACTATCGTGTAGTATGTGTGCCATCGGTTTTTAAAGCCTAGATAATAAATTTTAATAATATATTTGTATAATGCAATGCCCAATAGTAGCAGAAAGCAATAAACTGAAAATTGTTAAAAACAGACTAATTTAACTAGAATTGACCCATTAACGTCTAAATTACTTTCTTCGTTTTAGATTTCCCAGCACTTAAAAAAATAGTGTCCCAGCATGTTATAGTAGTTTGCATTGAGTGACTCTCTCAATACACCTCTCTTGTCTTTAAAAATTTATTAGCACTAGAATGCTCGTGTGCGGTCATTTTGACAGCTACCATATGAATATATTTAGCTTCGAATAAAAAATTTTATTCTAATAAATTTTTAAAGATACGAACATGATAAACGTTAAATACAAAATAAAACTATTATAAATTAAAATTCTGGTGTGCATTTTTATAAACGTTGAAAAAATTTCTGGCTCTTCTACTATTAAACCTATCTAAGAAAACATACCACGGACCATGACAGTGTTGCAGATTTGCGACCTACTTTCAAAGCGCGCTATGCACAGAACCAGGTTTAATCCTGAAACAAGAGTTTTGTTTTAGCTACATTCTAGAAACAAAAGATTACTTTTTTGTAGATACAGATAAACCGAACTCAACGTTGTATAATTGAGACTAGGAATATATGACCATACAGCAGGCTTGACTCACTCCTCAGTTTTCATATTTGGAATAATTTCAGAGTTTTATGAATATGTTTCAATCACAAAGCTACTGAAATATTTAAATAACTGTCTTTGTTTCATAAAGATAATCAAAATACGTGAGAAAATAATCTATTGTGATCCGTTTTAAACCTAAAAGTTGTGTTTTTTACAAATATTTTATAAGTTTTTTTAGATAAAATATATCACTGTTGTTAAAGTAAGTAGGTTTTAATTAATGCATAAATTTTTAGCTTTAATTCTGGGCAAGAAGAAAGCACAGCTAATAGCTAAAAAAACTATATGCTTTTCATTAAAACATGGTTATGTGGGAGGCTTGACCCAGTATTGTGAAAGATAGTTGATCTTGGTCAAAGCTACCTTAAATAAGTGTTTTTGGAAAGAAATTTATTATACTCGGTATGTAATTAAGAGTAGTTGCTTTTATTTGTAAAATAATGTAAATTTATTCTGAAAACCTGCAAGAGTGATACAAAAAATGTTTTTGAAATTAATTTTTAATTGATGTGATATAAATTACCACCTAAATACTGTAAAGCGATCTGGTAGACCACTCCATAGATATATGGATGTAAGGCGGGATTAATTTATAGAACAGTATTTTATACAGGGCTGTTATAATTAAAATGAACATATTCAAATACATCAAGCGATAGTATTAAAATACCAAATGAAATAAAATTTTGGTAGTGTTTGAGTTAAATGGAAATTTACAAACTAAACCATAAATACTGAAAGAAACAGTAGTCTGTGACACCAGTAACTTCAGCTATAGATGAGGTATTCTGGAATTTTTGAACATTTGAACTTTGAAGCATAAATGTATTCAGGATTTCTTAAACTTATATCCTTTGTTTAAACCTCGTAACTTAAATATATTCATCTTTTTTTAAAACACATTTTATTTGTTTAAATTTTGTAGCTGAAATGTATTCAAGGTTTTTAAACTAATTTCATTTTATTTAAACTGTGAAGCTTAAGAGTATTCTGGTTTTTATTTTAATTTTAATTTGTTTAAACCTTGAGCTTCAAGGAATTCTGCGTTATTTAGACTTATTTTGTTCATTTAAACCTTTTAGTATAAAGGTATTCTGATTTTTTAAAACTTATTTTAAGTCTTTAAATCTTTTAGCACAAAGATATTCTGCAGTTTTAAACTAATTTTATTTATATATTTGTTTACTGCTATCAATGTTTCAATATAAAATACAGTGGGTAATGCCTCCTATATGTGGAACTTGATTGATCATTTTCACATTATTAAAATCGATTTTTTATATCAGATATATCACTTATGTTCGAATTTCATTCAGATAGCTGATTTTATAACGAATTAAAGGACATTCAAAACTTTGCCTGGGTTCAATATTCAAAGAAAAAAAATAATTTAGTAAAAACTCGGTCCACAATCCTTAGTCTTCCCTACTTTTTTATAAAGTGTTATTGTTTTTTTTTTTTTTTCAAAAATTTCTTAAATAATATACGACAGTTAATAATTTATATATTTCTTGGACAGAATCCTCTGAGCACGAGTAATACTCGCACGTGATCATTTTTTTTTCACAGATATATATAAGTATACATTTTATAGTTCGAAAATAAAGTAATAGATCTTTTCAGCGTCATATTCATTGTACTGTACGTCATTTAATTGTTGATTATAATAATCTACTATTTTGAACTTTTTAAACAATTAACAAAGGCGTTAATTATTTGCAAATATTAATTAATATTTCTGTAATCATTAAATAAACACTTTAAATAATTTCTAAATAATTTCTAACTTATATATGTCTACAAATTCATTTATTGATTTAATAAGAATTTATTTCAAATATTTTAGTAACAGCAGTCGAACCATGTCTCTTGTATTTTTATTAAAATTGAATATATTGAAATGGAAAGATCATACATTTGTTAAAATGTAAGATGCTTTAAATAAATAAATAATAATAATAACAATAAAACCTTGAGACATTATTATCAGACAACCAATTCATTTTGGACCCAAGCCTTTTCAATCTCTTTATAACACTGCAGTTATGTCAACATATGGCCGATTTTCAGAGGCTGTCGCATTTAACAACTGCTCGGGACGAAAAAATCCTTAATTTTAAAATAAGAAATGTTTATTTTTTATTACTAGCATCGTTTTATTAGTAGTTTGCATTGAGTGAAAAAAAGTAAAATACACTAAAACTTGTGCAGAGAATATCGGTTACAGAAGCATTTTATAAACTTAAAAAAAAAAAAAAAAAAGATAAAATCTGTTTGCTTCGGTGAAAGCTTGTATAAAATGGAAATTTGCGATTCTTAGACAGTCTTTTGTTACACATCTAATTATACTTAGCTTAATTTACAATGTGTAAATGAAAGTTTTTTGTATCGAAATTCTGTTTTTAAAGCAAAAAATACTTTGCTCTTAAAATTAGGAATACTGTACAATAAAACCTATTGAATTAATATTGTTTCAGTCCCTAGCAATTTCGCTTTCAGAGGTGGAATTATCTGCATAAGATTATTGTGTTTATTTAGCCAATTTAAGCTTGCTCAGCCGGAATCGCAAAATACAAATTACGTTTAAAATAGTTTTTTATTTTGTTTATTGTAACAAGTATTCTTTAAGTAAGAACTTTCCTGAGAGTATACAGGGTTAAGCTGCACAATACTAACGACAAAATTTCTGATTCGAGCAGAAAAATGTTTTCGTTTCATTCCATTGCTGAAACTAAGCCCAAAAATATGGGAAGAATTCTGAGGGTTTCAGAAAGTGAAAATAGCTCTCAGATATCCGATGGTATCCTAAGTAGTTCTGTTAAAATATTAAATTTTTCTAAAGCTTTTTGCGGTGTGGTAATTGAATGGTGATGTCTAGTAATTTAAGGACCCAACTGTACAGCGACAGTGAAATATATAGGTTTAAGACAGGCATCCTTTGTTATCAAGTTTTGTTTTAATAGTGATTGCTATATTTTTATGTCCCGCTTAGATAACTGCCTTTTCCTGCTTTTTGTGACATTTCATCCGGCAATTCTTGGACCCTGTGACACAGTCAACTGAAAACTAAAACTGTTAATACTGTAACTGTTAATACTGTTTCATACTCTTCACGTTCAAAATATGTACTAAAAATAGTAACCATTAAGAAACTACCTAAACTCATACCTAAACTAAATATTGTGGTAAAAAGGCTATGCCTGTTAGTAATTATGTATTAAAATATATTTTGGATGTAAAAAAGTCAACAACAACTTTTTTTCCTATTGACCTATACATGAAGAAGTTTGAAAAGTCTACCTATGATAATTAAATATTTTATTTAATATTGATGTTTTTTATTTTTATTAAACGTCTGTTTAAATGTCTCTTCAGTTTTCAAACCTTTAATTCAGAAAAAAAAAGGTTTAGTTACTTCAAAAATTAATGTATTTTATTTTGTTTAATGCCTATTATTTAAAAATACGCATTTTAAATAATATGATAATAAATAACATTTTCAAATTTTCATACTTTATGCCTACTGGTAACAGAACTTTTCCGGATGGCATTTTGCGAAAATATTTTTCAGATGTCAGAAAAAGAGATCCCAAACAATCTGCAATGTTGAAAAAGATATTTCGGTTATCATAAATATTTTTAAAAATAATTTCTGCATTATTTATTTGTAGAATATGGCGATAACGAAGATTACTATTCGTGACTAACCAGACTTAGATGAATAATGTAGATTTGGTAAGAACTCTGTAACATGAAAATTTATTAAATTCTTCGAAAACAGGTTATTTGTGTGTGTTCATATTTTTATTATCGTTGTTAACGAAAAGAACGTATTCTGCGGTTGTATCTTTTCAGAGAGTAGAAAACTATATATAAAAAATATTTTCTAATTATTTTTTCTTCTTTTGATAAATATTTTTTTCTTAAATCTACAGTTTTTGAAATAACAATTCTAAGCACTAAGAAACAATCCTTTGTACATATATTTAAAATCATTCGTTCGTGTTTTTACACAAAACCTCAGTTCTAAGTCCTAAGAATCTAAAATAGATTCTTATGAATACTCCAAATTTATATTCCTAAACACAATATTTCTGTTTAGGAGACAAAGTTTTCCGATGTTCCTTTCATCGAGAATTCTTGAAATTCACGCGAGGATTTTTTTTATTATTTTTATATTGTACTTATTTATTTATTTATTTTTAATATTTTTGCAATAAACACAGAAAAAGAAGTATAAAAGAATCATCAAGATGAAACTATAAGTAGAAGCAAAATCTAAAGTAAAATGTATTAAAGCGAGTGAAAATGCATAAAAAGAAGTTTTTTCAAAATGTTAGAAAACAATTTGAGTACTTATTTTAAGTTTTAAAACAGCTTTTTGAATATATTGCCGGAATTTTTGTAACTTATTCGTCAAGTTTCTACTTTTTATTATTTGATTAAATGTTTTTTTTCTGCCGTTACTATCAATGATTGAAAATAATAATAATATATAAATAATTGTCAGGAAAAGTTACATTTTTAAGGCAACACATAAAATATTTATCATTATTTTTTAAATTAATAATGTTATGTAATTAAGATACTAATATATTTATTATTATCTTAATTGCAGTTTTTAAATATAACTGTTTTGGATGTAAAAAAAAAGCAAAATAAGCAGGGATCAAGCGAAACTAATAAAATCTAGATATCTAAAAAAAATGCCATTTTGAATATTTCTCTGCTTTTCAATTTGGTTTCATATCTATAACTTAAATTGCATAGTTTATGACAAATATTTATGTTTTAAGTTCACTTTAACGTATTTATGACCATGGACATTTCTCTGAGAGTAAACTTTGAATATGGGAGTATCGGGAATCTATTTTCTCATAAATTTAGCCAATAATGATTAGGTTATATTTAGCGAACAAGGTTTAATTATACATAGTAAATTCTCTAATAACAGGAAGCGTGTGATATTCATTTAGTTAATATATTCGATAGATTTTCTATAATATACATGAAGCGATGTAATTAATCTAAAATTTATGGCTTATGTAATATTTAATTAATTAAGGGATCGTAAAAAATTAAATTAAAAGTTTTATCTTAATTTTTATGGAAATTCCTTGTAATATTTTTATATTTGTAGTTTTTTTCTATTGCTAGAAGAAAAAAAAGTAAGAGAGAGATAAATAATAAAATAGGATTTAAAATTGTTTGGCAATTTTTTTTAAAGGAAAAATTATGTAAATATCGTTTTATGCCTTCTTTTTAAGACAAATATTTAAATATTAGACGCCTTTGGTGACCAATTTTTTTTATTCAGCTAGGCAATCCTTTCCGAAATCCTAAGATTCCTATAGAAAAATCAAGAATTCTTTGCGATCTTGATGAAATTTCATACATTTTTCGTTATATATCATATATGTATCATATATTATGTATCATTCGTTATTGATCATAAGTTATTGAAATTAAAAATACGACCCAAACATGCTGTTACTTCCATGTTATTTTTTAATATTAAAAAAATTATTTACGTTTTGAAAATTACTCATTTACATGTATTTTTTTAAATATTTAATAATTAAATAATGAATATGTATAGTTTTGTATTTATGAATTTCATGTCTGAGTTCATAAATAGGACATAAATGTAACATAAAAGTAACATAAATACGACATAAAAGTGACATAAAAGTAGCATGACTAAGAGCGATAACAAAGTAAAACACTCGTGGAATCAAACCGTAAACAAATGTTAGCGTCGGCGCTGCCAATTTAGATATTACGAAGTTATAAGGATATATCCATGTTCATTCTTCGTTGGAGTATTATATGAATTATTATTTTTATGGTTTAATATTCTTTTTCGTTTATGTGAATGAATTTCTTGTGCTTGTTTACTTTATGAAATCAGATATTCAGGCTCCGACTTAGACAGTGGGGGGAGCCTTGGGGCAAAAATATTTAGGGGGCCACCTTCAATCTTAACATTTTTGTAAATTGTACTTAAGTGACTAAAACTGAAATTCATACCTATTGTATGTGTGCATAAATTTCGTACCAAGAACTATTCACATCTATATACATAATAGCAGAAGAAAGATAACTTTAAAAGCTGCATAATTCATTTTTTTCGGTTACAGGAATATAAGGATAAATGTGAGGCTTTAAGGGGACATGGGGTACGGAAACAGAGGGGGCTGGAGAAGAAAGCTCTTTAAAATCTTGAAAAAAAAAGAATTATTGTCACTTTTGGTCCTTTTTTTATCATTTGACATTGCTTTAACAGAAAACTTATATCAGTCCTTGGGGGGCAATCTCAAGCCGGGGGGTCCGGGGCAATTGCCCCGTATGCCTCTGCTTTAGCCAGGCCCTGCAGGTATTAAATTTTCAACGTAATTTCAATTGATGTTATTCTAGAATATATGTTTATTTGAATGTAAATTAGAAACAACATTTGATGTTCAAAAGAAAGATGTCATATCCGCACGAGTTTTAGCGCAATGATTTTTATAACAATTTGGCGAAAACTTTATTTTTGAATATCGGTTACTTACAGATTTTTAAATTATTGGGAAGAGTTCCATATCTGGTTCTGGTTGACATAATTGGCGACTAAAAGCCACTTTAGCAATTTATCAGATTTCTCAAGATGATTTGTCAAGATCATAAAAACACGATTTTAAAAATATATTTATTTAATAAACGTTACATATGTTAAAAAATATACGTTGTTTACATAAATGTTTTTATGTATCTACATTTTAGATATATTTGTCTATATATGCAATTGTATATAGTGATATACATGAATAAATGCATAATATATACACCTATAAATAAATACCATATATTTATATGCATTTTTTTATAATTTTATACATTTTTTATAATTGTTATACATGTCAAATTTAAACTAACCTATAAATTTTTCCGAAAAAATGTATGCTAAATGTAGTAAAAGTACAAAAAACAAATGGCTAAATCCCATTTCAATAGTAAAAAATAACCCCACAGCCAATCACATCGATTCATTTAATACAAAAAAAAAAAAAAAAAAAAAAAAAAAAAAACGAACAGGGTATAGAATTTTTCCAAATTATTTATTATTATTTGAAAAAGGAATTAATATTTTTTTTAAAAAACGACATTTTATATAATGACTGTGTAGAACAAAATAATTTATGTCATTAGAAGAAAAAAATAAATAAATAGCAACATCCGCGATAAATAAAATATTTGGCACTGATGTCATATACGCACCGAGTTTGGCGTGAAGTTTTTTTACAACAATTTGACGAAAACTTCATTTTTGTACACCAGTTATACACATACTTTTATATTAATTTTTATTATTGGAAAAAAAAACGATATTTTATACAATGACTATGTAGAAAAAAATGTAATTAAAAAAAAAGAAAATAAGAAACATCTTAATAAATAAAGAGCAATAGCCGAGTCACCATGTCAGACAAAATAACGCCTAATAGGCATCTCGGTGTGTAAAATGATATCTGTGCCAAAAATTTTAGTTTATGTTATTATTATTACGATTAGTTATTTATTCAGGTACTTTTCCACTACAGAGGCCTTGGCATTTTTTTTAACTTTGCGCAATTTGAGTTTTAAAAATTGAAATATAAAATATGTAAATAGCTATGAAAACAAACCTGGTGAACCTTTTTTTTTTTTTTTTTTTTTTTTTGTTGTTAATATGTATTTATATGCATATAAACATATACATACATATATATATATAAACATACAGATTACATTTACATACAAATTACTTATGTTTCTATATAAAATAGCTTAATGGCCTTTTTAAATTAAATAAATTGCATATGTATGAAAAAAACTTGCTCATGCATATGAAATAAGATATAAATTGCCGTAAAATACAATGCTATTTTATTCTTCGCCAAGGTCTTATGGTGAAAAAAAACCTTTATTAATTTATTGTATTTTAAATGAAGCGAATTAAAGATGTATATTTTGAATTTATGTATTTTAAACGAAAGCTACATATTTTAAATGAAACGAGTTGTAGGTTTATATTTTTAATGAAATGATGGCGATGGAAGAATATTTGGTGATTTCATATAATTGGCCCATCTAAAATAAAAACACCGAATTAATGATCTGGCATATAAAAAGTAAAGCGGTCAGCCCGGAACTGTTGAGAACTGTCACATGACTTAGGCTTTTATTAAATAGATGATAATTAAAAAAATTCAGAAAAAATTAGAAAAAAATAAGAAATTCATGTATTTAAAGGAATTTAATTACATAAGTTAGATTGATTGTTAAAGCTGATTTTAACTTATCAAATTCGAAATGCATTTTAATCTTAAATTTAAAATTATATATTAAATTTTAGAAACTTGCATCTTATCAAATATTTTTCAGTACAAAATAATAAATTACTTCAATTATTTTGGAAGGTCTCTAATTATTTTATCGCTACTCAAGAAAAAATCAGTAGTTACTAAACTTTTTCTACGAAATAGAAATTCTGAAAACTTTTTACCCAACAGCAACAACAAAAATCGTGTAACAGATTTGCATTTGCACTATAAATAAAAAAAATCTGCAAGATTACTGTGTATTTCTTAGGTAACTTCTGTGACTAAAACATTTTTTGTGAGAGCATCCAGATCACAGATAACTGTAAAAAGATTACAGTAGTTTTTTAGATGCTTTTGTAAAGCTACAGGTTTCAATTTTTCATTTTATTTTTTCTTATTTTGTACAGTATAATTGAGCTGCACTTTGATGTGGTTGAAGCACCTTCTAAAATTTATTATATCCTAAGAAAAAATAGAAAAAAGGGAAAAGATAAAAAGAAAGTAATGACAAACACGACTACTACAAAGTTTCGAAAAAAAATCAGCATTATTTTTTTGAGTTATGAACAAAAATAAGAGCTAATACTTAAGTATAACTTTTTTTTACATTTGACGGGATTAAAACTTATGTACATATAAAATTGTTTTTTGATTGAGTTTCGCGACACCCTGTATATATTCCAAAAGTTCATGCATTTTAAAGTGTATGTAACTTTTAGTAGGATCATTTATTTCCGTCTTAGTGTACCCTTATTTACTTAGCTGCATAGATGCAGCTTGAATTTCAGTGTTACTGGAAAGGGAATTTTCTTAGAAGTCGTAAAATTTTAACTTTCTGCCGTATCCAAGAGGATTAGTAAAGTAGAAATATATCAATAAACAATTAGTATTCGTGATAGTAAGTATGGTAGTATTTAGGAATTTAACTTGCCTTTTCGTAAAAATGTCTCATTTATTTTCCATGAAGTCTTAGAATAGGTTTTAAGGCAAATCGAAAAAATTTCTTACTAAAAAACTTACTAAAAAAATAAATTTCTTACTAAAAGCTTAAGAAATCTTCATTTGAGTTATGCATTGTTATTATAACACTTTGCAAAGTTCTATAAAAAGATATCTTTAGCTGTGTTATTTTAAAATGAATGTTAAGTTTGCATTTTTATGGAATATCTAGTTAAGAAAAAAATGATCATGTATATTTTTTATTGAAAATTAAGTATATTTTAATCTATTAATTAGTGAAGAAGAATTATTTTTATTTTTCATATGATAAGGAATGAACTATATATTTTTAATTTATATTTTGGATATTTTGAACATGGTTACTAGAAACATCATTGCTGTTTTTTTTCTCAATAAACGTTAGTAGATAAGTTTACATACTTAATAATACTATAATACTGTAATAATAATTAATATACAATAATATCTGTAATAGTAATTAATATACAATAATATTTTTTATGATTACTAAAATTCTATCCGTACATGGAAAACGAAATGTAAATTTACAAAACTATGTCTGATAAAGCTACAAAAATCTGCATTCTTACTAAAATTTTATCTATAACTCAGAAATAATTACATGATTTTTTTGTTGCTTTTGTTGCGCTTACATAAAAAATTCCAGTTTATTTCTTTTTAAAGAATCACGGGTAAATATATTACGGTCCTCCCTACTTAATCCGGTAACGGATAATCGAATACCCCGCTTATTCGAATAAAATCCTCCGGAACCGAATTTAATCCCATTGGGCTAATGTTATTTTACCCCGCTTAACTGATTACTTTTCACGAAACGTCCTCGCTTAATCGAATAACAATTGAGAGAGACAATTTGAAAAATGGGTGTGAAATACACTTTTGAATGGAAATTTCCTCCACCCTTTTTGTAATTTTCGGTTCTTACACTGAAAACAAATTTCCGGAACTCCCAGCAAGGAATTCGCCTGGCAGGTGTATAATGGACTGGTCAAGTGAGTTCCCTTCCTTGTTCATTTTTTCGAATTATTTTCAAAAATGGTGAAATAAATTGGACAGTAATTTCGATCAATTTTGTATTTTGTTTACTTTTGATTGTCAAAGGACATTTTTTTCACTTTTTCGATTTTTTTTAATGGAGTCATTTTCATTTTCAAAACCGGTTCCAAAACTGAAATCATCCTTAATATAAAAAAATATCAACAATAAAAATCGAATGTTAAAAATGACTGCGCTCTTTGTACAGATCGATCTCAGCTACCCATTGTAAAAAAGATCATTTTAAAATATTGTAATGCGATAGAGATATCTTTATAAATTTCTTCTATAAGATTAGCATTAGCGAGCAAATTCTTTCACGTGAATGAAGTAGCCCTTTAATAATAATGTGTTGTCACTTAGAGGCTCAAGATGGTAATTGTGATACCATTCGAAAAAAATCTCGTCCATTTTTAACTCTAACATAAACCACTTTCATCTACTTTTTTAAACCTGTATAAAGTACGTAAATTAAATTCTGATAACAAAATTTGGACCCAGTTCACACGATCTGCATTAAATGTAATATAAACAAAATGCATGTATTTACTGTCATTGAACTATTGCGTATTTACTTGTCATTTTCTTTTTATTTGAGTTTTTGTATTATTCGATTATAGTTTTTAATGTTTTTCTTACTCTGGTAATTAAATATACTATGGTTAATAATAGTGTCATTTTATTACACATTAAATATTACATTTATATGCTTCCCCGATTAATCAAATACCCCGCTTAATCGAATATTTTTTTTGGAACTGTCAATATTCGTTTATGCGGGGCCGACTGTATTCAATTTTTAGAAGTATGAGAATTGAGAGTGTGCAAGAAACAAATCTGATTTCTTGTTTCAAATTTGAAAAAAAATAATCACAATATTGTCTCACTATTGATTGAGTTGAAAAAAAAATAGAATTTCAATTTTAAAATGACAAAAGAAGTTATCTAAGAATCCCCATTCTTTTTCCCTGTTACCTTATTTCAACAAAAAATTAATTTTATTGCTACAACAGATGTAATGTCACTTAAATTTGAAAAATATATAATAATTCGAGAACTAATTGAAGTTTAAAAATTTAACATTACTTTTGGCACCATGTTAATAGTACCTCTAAAATTTTCACATATTTGAAAAAATAGCATGAAACACAACCAGTAGTGTCATTTGTTCGTTTTATTTTATATATAAATATATATATATATATATATTGGGTTGATATATGAAAAATTTTAATAATTTTGCATTTAAATTTGGATAGCTTAAAGTGTCCATTTTCCATGTATAATCCGCATATATAAATGCCAATCATCTTAATAGCATCCATTACTCATGAAATAATAATGGTTAATGAGCACATGGGTGCTATTGTTTTGCTGACCTTACACATTGAATGCTCTTACAGTTTTAAATACACTTTCTTTTTTATTATTTAAGGTTTTTAATAAAACAATGCGCTTTAGCAAAGTGTGAATATTCCATTTCAGAAACTTGCTCCGATCCTTTCAAATCATGCATGATATGTATATATATTTGTGTGGTATGTATGTACATTCAAAACGTAATATTGACAAATGAAATGCTACATATTACAAGAGAAAAATACATTAAATGTGAATGTTCTGTTTGAGAAAAATGTTTTAAACACTTTAAAATGACACCTCATACATATTAGTGCAATTTGTAAGTTAATTGAAAAAGTTAAGTTGACAAGAGATACAGGATTTAAGATTGAATTTCAGAATTTCCAAAAATTCAGATAAAAAAATTGTTAAAATATGGCACTGTACACCAAAAAAACTTGTTCTTTGCAAGCAGTCTAAAACTAAAAAAATGTCAAGTCAAGCATTTTTTGCTATCAGAACACAATCTTTTCAAAATATTCACCGTTAGAAACTTCTGTAAAACATTTTTACAGCTTACCTAATAAAGATATCGTTTAACGCATAATCAATCTTTGTTTTTGAGAAATTTAATTTTGAAATCAGAATCTCTGGACACAAATGTATATGAAATGTGAATGTTCTATTTTTGAAACTCATTCTGGATTTATTTAAATGCTCTCTCATAGTATGCGATTTAAGTTCACAGAAAAATGAATGTTGACATCAAAAATATGATAATACGAGAAGAGGATATAAACATAATTTCAATTTTCTATTTCTGAAACCTGTTTTAAGCCTTTTGAAATAATACCTTATATACATTTGTGTGGTTTATACACAGGAAACGCGACATTGAAAACATAAATAATGAATCATAAATTAACATTTGTACTGTATATATTTAGCAAAAGAAGAAAAAATACATATACTATATACCAAGATGTAATGAGACATAATGAAAATAAGAGAATTTTATTCATGTTTTTTTCTATTTTAAAAATAAAATCAAACAGATTTTTTAAGTAACTCCAAATAAACTATTTTAATAATTACTAATAATGGATGTAAAGAATGAACTTAAATTTATATTTCAGCGTTTACGTACTAAAGTATACATTGTTTTATTACGAAAGCCTTCCATTTCATTTTTCCATTATGTAAATCATGTTTTTATGCACTCTGAATTTATACACAATGCTGGGGGAAAATTCGAAAATCCATTAATAATACTAATCCAATTGTATATAAATCGCTCTTATAATGACGCTCTTTCACACTATCTGAAATGTTATGAAAAGTTTTCCATAAATTTCTTATTTAAATAAGCGATAAAATATGCTTTCAATCAAAATGT
This sequence comes from Maratus speculifer, assembly GCA_964019185.1. Taxonomy (NCBI): domain Eukaryota; kingdom Metazoa; phylum Arthropoda; class Arachnida; order Araneae; family Salticidae; genus Maratus; species Maratus speculifer. Next base: position 421,490,417 of record OZ025292.1, read on the forward strand.
AGATTTTCGTCGAAACCTCTTTCACGAAAGGGCATTCATATCTAAATTTTATTTCAATTTTTATTCAAATAAATTAAAATATTCTCCATATTTTTTAAAAGATTTCTTTCAAAAAATGCATATATAAATTCTCTCCATTATTTAACTCATTCATTTCTATTATTTTCACAATACAGAACTTTTAATAAATTGAAAATCATTGAAAATGATTTAATGTATTTTATTATTATCCGTAGAAAACATTTTACATTGATTTGTGTTAAATATATTTTATGATATCGATTTTCCAATAAACCTTCATGATATAATGAAATGCCCTTACACCTATTACGGGAAATATAGCATATTTCAAAGCAAATGCAACTTTTTTATATATAAGGGAAAAAAATACATTATTTATTGCAATATTTTATTTATTATTATATAAACTTCATTCTCTTAAACAAAAGTTTATGCAATAATATTTATATATTGTAATAATATTGTAAATCTCATTTAAAATCTTATTAATATTGTAAATCTTATTAAAATATTAGATTATATGGCATTTAGTCAGTACACACTATTTGTACGAATATAAAGGGAAACATTGTAGTGCAGCTTTTATCTCACAACATCTATAGGGAAATAAATTTTTCTTTAAAAAAAAGGTCACAAATTACACCGGTGTTGTCTGTAACAGCTTAAAAAGAAATAAGTCCCACAGAAAAACTAGAAGCAATCTGGTAAACAATTCTATTTTCGATAAAAGTAATTTTTCTATATTCTTTTCTGATGCGATTATTTTAAAATTAATACAACTTTAGTAAGATACTTTTATAAATCAAAGCACATGTAATAAGACTATTTTACAAATTCCAAAATACATCCTGTCATGTTCCAATAACTAGGACTAACATGTTTTTTTTTAATGTTGAGCATATTTAGACAAGAAAATGTGGGGTATATTGGTATAATCCATAAGTATTCCTGGTATCTACTAATACATAATTGTACCAAAACTTTTTTAACTTTTCTTTTCTTTCTGCTTATTAAACATTATTATTTCTTATTAAACATTAACTATGCTAATAATAAACAAGTTTATATTTTATAAATTTTTTAATTGAAAAAAAACTTGACTAATTATGTTCTTTAATTTTTAGATCTAAATGACATTCATAAATTAAGATTCCCTCTTCATAATTAATGTCGATTGCAGACCCTTTGTACTTAAAAAAAGAACAATTCAAAAAATAATTTTAATTTCTGTTCTTTTTTTAAACTTTTGAATGGGCTAAAATGTGATAATTTTTGTAGCTTTGGAAAATATTAATGCAAATGATGAATTTTGAATAAAACGGGAATTTTGCGATATAAAGAATTAGTTTTAATTATGCTTTTTCTCTTTTTTTTTGGGATTATTCTATAATGTTATGATACATTTTTCTATGAAATAGCATAGAAAAAAGATTGTTTACCATATAAATACAGTTCGTTTACATAAAATGATATAAACCTTTACGTTTTTCAACATAAATCCATACGGTTTCAAAAAAAAAAAAAAAAAAAATCCTACGATATTTTGTTGCTAAGTTATCTTGTTTCATTTTCTCAAATATATATAAATGTTGTATAATACCTTCTTTGGAGTAGAGACGATTAAATATAATTATTAATTTGCAGTCAAGAGTTGTAGAAGGCAATATAAACAATATTAGAATTCTATTAGGATTTTCCCCATAAAAATAAAAAACCTATATTGAATATCAATAATATTATTAAATGTCAAGTAGGTGATAAAACCTCACTAAGTCTGGACTCGTATCTAAGCCTTATTCCGTGTTAACGTCAGAATAAAAAATGTAGTCTAAATAGAGATGCACATCAAACATTTGGCAACAAACTCCATCCAGGTGCTGTGAATTTTTTAAGCTGCTCATAAAAAGAGTGTATATATCTTCCCTTTTATTATGCTTAATGTAGTTGTATACTAGGATATTGTAGGGACATCAATTCTAAAAAAACTCCAAGACAGCCGACGAAATTTAGAGATGGCCCTCTTTTTGAGTAAACAACCAGTAAGGCAGCGAGAGGCGAGGGAAAATTATAAAGAGTTTTTAATTTGTCGGACGGAGAATATTTGTGTAATACCACAGGTGCGCGGCTGTCAAAGAACGATGGATTATTAAATGATATCTTATAAAAGACTTTAAAAAACATACGTAAAATGACTTAAATGAAGGAATGAAATAAAGTAATGAGTTTATGAAGGATATTGCAATTAACATAATAAGGTTTTTTGAAAATGAAATAAAACAACGCAATTATAATAAGCGCATGGAATTTAAGTTTAATTAATATGCTAAACTGCTATTAAAAGACAGAGAAAAAAGTAGACAGGATAAGAATTTAAATTAACTAACTAAGGTAAAATTGCGATTTTTTATTAATAAACACACACATATACCGGGTGTCCCAAAAATGACTGATGAATTTTAAAATTCAATAACTTGCAAACGGTGACAGCTATTTAAAAATTTTTTGCAGGAGGGTTATGTTTAATGTTAGGAGTTTTTTTACCGTAATTTTTTTTTCAGTTCACATCTCAAACAATAGGTGGCGCTGACGGCGATTGAAGGCCAGGTGACCAGTACTGAGTGAAGTGCCGGCCTGGCCTTCAATCGCCGTCAGCGCCACCTATTGTTTGAAATTCGAACTAAAATAAAAAATTGCGGTAAAAAAACTCCTGACATTGTACATAACCCTCCCGCAAAAATGTTTTTAAATAGCTGTCACCGTTTGCAAGTTATTGAGTTTTAAAATCCATCAGTCATTTTTGGGACACCCGGTATATATGCATGCATTAATGACTAGAGGGGTCACAAGTATTCAAGGGAGGGAGGGATTTCTTGATGCACTATATCTATGATGCAAATCTCAGAGATTGTTTACACAAAAGCAGTCATATAAAACTGAAGTAAATTTAATATACATACATATAAGAGTTTATTTTGAAATATTAACCTGCGTTTGTCTATCTTTAAAAATATTTTGAGTAAATTCACAACGTAAGTTAGATTTTCATGGCCATTAAAACAGAAAACACACAGACTATAACATTGTTTTTATTAATGTATATATACGTGCTTATACACTCAGATGCATTGAAGTATCCAAACATTATTTCTGTGTTTAAAACAAATCTTCAAACAGAATATTTAATTATATTACTATTTTTGAATAAAGTTTCTTTTGTCGCTAAAATGCATGTTTATTGTTAGATGATTCGCAACACATCGTATCTATATAATAATGTAATAATAATTTAAAATAAATAATAAACATATTTCAATCCGTGGAAATGTATAGATTTGTTCATATTTTTAAATTAATTTTAAATAAAAAAATTTTTATGTATGCTTGACACAAATTTTACATGTTACTTTTCTGATTATTTTTTGTTATTTTCGTTTTGCATGTGCCCTGACAATCGTTAGGAAAATATCAACTTATTACATCATTAATTTTATTTCAGAATAAAAAAGGAAATACAAGAACACTTTAAAATTCAAATGAAGCAAAAAAAATGTTTTTTATACATCTCAGTTTAAAAATAAGTCTTTTCGGATGTTCTTCGAAAAACTTTTAATTTGAAGAAAACAATGTATATATAAATATATATATATATATATATATATACATATATATATATATATATATATATATACATATATATATACAGGGTGTCCGTAAACAAATGGTATATACGCTAGGGGGTGATAGAACACATCAAGACGAGTAATAGTAAATGGGAAACCAAGGGTCCCAAACATTTTCCAAAAGAGATAGCGGCCATTAAAGTTTTGGGTCCAAAATTTCAAATACACATAAAAAACGGAAAAATTGGTCGATTGATTTGCGGTTTTCACTAAAATTATTCTTTATGTTGGTATTTTCTTGAAAATAAATTATAAAGATAATTTTCGAAAAATGCCGATAGAGGGCGCTTTAGACTTTGAAGTAATGAAAAACTATTTTTTGCCGTGATTTTTTGCATCTCATTAAATGGTTTCGTAAACTTAGACTTTAACTTAAATTTTGAGCTCGAAATCTTAATAGTTGGGAGTGGATAAGTAGCACAAACTGAACTGTGTTCAGAGGATTCAAATTTCAAATGATAATAAAAAACGGAAAAGTTTGTCGATTCGTTTGCGGTTTAAAATAAAACTATTCTTTAAGTCAGTATCTTCTTGAAAATGAATTTTAAAGATAAATTTAAAAAAAATCCGTGAGAGGGCGCCTTAAGTTTTAGAGTAACCAACAACAAATTTTAACCGTTATTTTTTGTATCTAATTAAATGCTTTCCAAAACTTGTTAAATATTTTCGAAATCTTAGATTTAAACTTAAATTTTGAACTCAAATTCTGAATCATTGGGAGGGGTTAAGAAGCGCAAACTGAAGTGTGTTCAGGAGTTGAAATTTAACCCCCCCCCCCCTCGAACACAGTTCAATTTTGCGCTACTTAAACACTCGCAACGACTCAGAATTTGATTTCAAAATTTAAATCTAAGCATTTGAAAGCATTTAATGAGATTTAAAAAATAACGGTTAAAAATAGTGTTACTCTACTCCAATGTCTAAAGCGCCCTCTATCGGCATTTTGTGAAATTTATCTTTAAAATTTACTTTCAAGAAAACACTGATTTAAAGAATAGTTTTAGCAAAAACCGCAAACGAATCGATTTTTTCCGTTTTTCTATAGTTTTCCGTTTCTTCTGAAATTAAAACCCTCTGAACACAGTTCAGTTTGTGCTTCTTAACCACTCCCAACTATTCAGGTTTTGAGTTCAAAATTTAATTTTAAATCTATTACTACGAAACCATTTAATGAGATGCAAAAAATAACGGCAAAAAATAGTATTAGGATGGATTATTTCGTTCATCCAAAGACTAAAGCGCCCTCTATCGGCATTTTTTGAAATTTATCTTTATAATTCATTTTCAATAAAATACCGACATAAAGAATAGTTTTAATGAAAACCACAAATCAATCGACCAATTTTTCCGTTTTTTATAATCATTTGAAATTTAAACCCTCTGAACACAGTTAAGTTTGTGCTACTTAACCGCTTCCAACTATTCAGATTTTGAGCTCAAAATTTAAGTTAAAGTCTAAGCTTACGAAACCATTTAATGAGATGTAAAAAATCACGGTAAAACATAGTTTTTCATTACTCCAAAGTCTAAAGCGCCCTCTATCGGCCGTTTTCGAAATTTATTTTTATAATTTATTTACAAGAAAATACCAACAAAAAGAATAATTTTAGTTAAAACCGCAAATCAATCGACCAATTTTTCCATTTTTTATGTGTATTTGAAATTTTGGACCCCAAACTTTAATGGCCGCTATCTCCTTTGGAAAACGTTTAGGACCCTTGGTTTCATATTTACTATTATACGTCTTGATGTGTTCTATCACCCCCTAGTGTATATACCATTTGTCTAGGGATACCCTGTATATATTTAAACTGAGAATCTTGTTATGTTCGAAAAAATTTCTGTTAAAGAAAATAGGAAATTTGGTATTATCATTTATTGGGATTCCTTCGGAAATAGTATTTTTATTCACTTAAGGTCTAAAGGAGTCAGCCTAACTTACGGTCCCAAAACTTACTTGACTTCGATTTAATATTTTTATTTGTTAACATACTTATAGTGTCTTGCAAAACATATAGAGGAAATAACTAATGAACAGTTATAAATTCAAAAGTATCTTGAAATAATAAATTAAATACATAAAATATAAAAAAAATATCTTAACAGCATGTTAATCGTTCAAATTAAAAATGTTCGCTTTTCATTTGAAGTATATGCCTAATACATAGTGCCGAATACAAATTAATTGCTACCTTCATGCATTGTTTCCATATTTTCAAGGAAAGAAGAAAACCATTTTTATGAAGTACATCTTTACTCTAAAATATGTGTCTACAACATATGCATATCTCTTTTTTTTGAGAAAGGGTACTCCTTTTGCATAGCATAACGTGCTTTTTGCTGCTTGTAATAAACGGAAACCTTGCTTATACCTAGCTATTTCATGTAAGCTATTTCGGATACCGGTTATATTGAAAAGAGATTTGATGGCAAATATTTAAATTCGTATATACATCAATCTATTTATGAATGTATATATGTATATATACACTGGTGTGCAAAATTTAAGAACGAAGGGATTTTCAAGCGATAATTTTCACGCGAATATTCAACAGGAAGTAATATAATTTGAATAATTACTATCCCTGCATAACAGCTAGTCCATATAACAACTCATTCAGGTCATACATGGTCATAAGAGTCAGTCACTACGGTGAAACAAAAAACTAGGAAATTTCTTACGTCTTTTTTATGAGTTTCAAATGACTACTATATGTGACCCCACTCTCAGGTCACTGCGACTGCTGCTTTGTAACGAGTCACCAGGTCATTATTATAACTAACCAAATAATGAGACATTAAAGTCACATGGTAACTTTCTGTTACAAGACTTTGTTAAATGTTAACAGATACCCTACTGTGAAGTAACTACTGTGAAAAGTGGTGAAAACTCACCATATGACTTTAATGGGACATTGTTTGGTGATTTATCATTATGCAACATTCACAATAACTTTGAAATTGAGCCTCCAAATGACAATCACACGAGAGTCTCATTAAAACGACACTGTAATGTCATCTGGTGACTCGTCACAAAGTAGCAGTCGCAGTGACCTGACAGTGGAGTCACATATAGTAGTCATTTGAGACTCATAAAAGAGACATATGAAATTTACTATTTTTTTGTTTCAGTATAATGACTGTGACTCTTGTGACCATATGTGATCTGAATGAGAGGTTATATGAACTAGCTGTTATGCAGGGATAGTAGTTATTCAAATTATATTACTTCCTTTTGAATATTCGCGTGAAAATTATCGCTTGAAAATCCCTTAAAAATTGGCATTTTGGGACTCCGTTATTAAATTTTGCACACTATATATATATATATATATAGAGAGAGAGAGAGAGAAAGAAAAAATGGTGCATTTATTATTTTTTTAAATAAAACAAAAATCTAAATAAAATTTTAAAAAATTCCGTGCTCAAACTGCAATATACGTTACATTACTTCTCAATGTTAACTTCTAAATCCGAAATTAATCTTCTAAATTTATTAAAATCATTATGATTTCTCCAGTAAAAAACTCTGTAATAAAAGTTTTATGAACATAGATTGCAATATTTAAGTTAAAAGGCTTTGGATCGTTGTAGCTTTAAAGTAATTTTAAGAATTAAACTTCTATTTCATAAAAAGGTATTTTTGAAATAAATTGGATTTACTTCTCAAGAAAAAGAAGAAAGAAAGAAAGGAAAAGAAAAAAAAAGGCATTTTCCCATGAGTTTGTGTTTTTTCCGAATTTCTGAACGTCATTGAGATAAGGTCTTAAATTTCAGCGTAAAATTTTGATTGTGAGAAGATATTGTTTAAAAATGAAATCAAATACTGACTCTGGGTAAGGTAAATGTTCATCTAGAATAGTTTGGTTTTATTTACATATAAGAGAAAACAAAGAGATTTAAATATAACTCTATGAAAAGAAAGATTAAAAAATTTTTTAGAAGTCACTTTAGAATTTGTTTTGTTTAGTAATGCATTACCATAAAAAATAAAATATTGGTACAATTTAAAGTACATACCTTTCCTATAAGTAATACACAAAATTAAATTTTAGAACTATCATTTTATAAACTCAAGAAACCTATAATAATAAACAAACTTTTTAAAAATTTACTAGTTGAGGATGTTATAGTACATAAAATCAATAATCTTACTCTGCCTTAAGACTTCCTAGTTGATCACTGAGACTTTCGCAACTTTAATCTGTAGATTTGTGGTCCAAAATTTTATCTTAATTAATTTTTGATAATAGTTTGACGCAGTGAAGTACTACTTACTTGATTTTTAGAGCTTTTTTAAATGAATATTTAATGCAAAAATGAATAAAAATTAAGCTTAAAGTTTTTAAAGAAAGCTCTTTTCATTCAATTATCCCCTATAATGGAAATGAGATAATAGCGTGAGCAAATTAAAAAATAAAATATTATAACTCTTAATATTTTAATTACTGATTAAAAAATAGTTTATTTCATTATTTTTTTAACCATTTCCCATATTCATATATTTAAAACTAATTTAAGTTTCTCTAAAATAATCTTTATATGAAAAATGTGTATATGTCAAGTAGCAGATAAGGTATGTAATTAAAGAATGATTATAAAATTAATAATTAAACTGTTAAATACGCTAGCAGATTTTTTAGATATAGAACATAATTTATTTGTAAAATAACTTATGATACATTAGAAAGAGAAAAAAATAAAAAGAAATTAAAAAACTGAAGTAATGAGTATAATTTCAGAAACTAAGCAAAACAAATAATGATAATAAAACATAAATATTAATGATCAAAAGTTAACAAAAAAGTTAAATTCATACTAAATTTACATATATTAATTGTATCTAGCAAATAACTGAGCAAACTAGTAAATATTTGCATGTAAAATTATACACTCTTGATATATTTGTCAAATATATTGATAAAAGACCTGAGTCTCTTCTGGGAAACCTAAATTTCCGAATAGCATAATACTGAAACAAAGCAGTTTAATCTTTTAAACCTTCACCGTCTTTTTCGAACACACAAACTTTGAATTCAAGGACTGACTTAACAAAAAAAAAAAAAAAAAATATTAATATTATTTTTGTGAAATATATATGACAAAGAAACATGTAAAGTATCAGAAAGTGATTCTCATACAAATGTATTACATACTTATAATTTTATGAATCATTAAAAGTAAGGTGGTCTGGTGTAATAACGCCAAGCGGGGTAATAACGCCAAGTGCTAATATTTTGCATAATTGTGAAATAATCTGGTAAATGACACCCATGTGCTCTGCGCAAAAGTGTTTTCAGTCATATAAATTGCAAAAAACAGCTTCAAGTTAATTTGTTTCATTTTGAGGTCTTATTGTTTTTACAAGCAACTAAAATTAACACTTGATTTAAAATTTGCGAGATACGATGTGATGTGACATAAATTTGTAGTACATTTCGTGGACTTTCAAAATGTTGTTGAAGATTTTGGCTATCTTCTCGAGATAATTTGTAATTTAAAATGTACAGCGCAATACTATAACGGGGTAATACCGCCAATCCTTGGCAGTAATACCCCGGTGGATTCCCTACGGTGGCCGAGCTACATCCTAAATACTGATTCAAATAAACACAGTTAAAACTGTGCAATGTTTCTAATTATTCTATTTAAGCGGTCCTTTTTAAGCAAAAAGAAGCTCACGGTCTGATATTCTTTTGCCTTATCCTCCCCCCTCCCACACCAGATCTTTATTTTTCTTACACTTTCACAAAAAGTTTAACATTTTCAATAGCTTTAGAATGCAATTTGTTAATTTCTAAGTTTGTAGAGTTTGTATTTTTAGAATTGGGCAATCTACATGCAATTATTCCATCTTATTTCATAGTTTTGTTTGCATGGCGTTATTACCCATATAGGTGGGTAATAACGCAAATAGCTTTGATCAATAAATCACGCCATTACATTTTATGAATACATATCTGTTAAATTTTTTTTATATAGATAGTCAATGAGTTGTTGTATCAAATCATATATTTGTTTGAAAAATACAAACTAAAACTGAGCCCTGAAAATTGGTAGAACCTTAACGTGGCGTTATCACCCCAGGGTACCTTACATGAAAGATTTTGCAGTTTGCTTGAAGAGTTAAATCTAATTTTTTTTTATTTTCATTGCGTAGTTAGATAGAATAAGTAATTTCAATTATGTATATTCTATAAGGCAACGTGCCCCTATTTCGTCCCTATTCATTTCTCCGTTTCTCTGAAAGTGGCGCCACGGATCACACAATTCAATACTAAAGAAAGATTAAAGGATTTAGAACTGAAAATCTTACTCTCCAAGATGAATTTGTGTATTCTTAATGTCGGATTTCCTATTTTTAGAAGATCTAAGTTCTTGCTACGTCATTTGTAGAACGATATTTACTTAGCTGTAAGTAATCATTTCCTATTCATTGCATGTACTCTACGTTGGTAAGATGTTAACACTATCATATAGTGAATTTTACAATGTTTGGTTTATTTTAGAAGAACTAAAGCATCGCCATATTGGGAAGTAACGTTGTTCAAATTACGTCCCCATTTCCGTTCTTATTTTCGTACCGGGGAAGAAATTAGGAACGCTTTTCAGCGCTGTCAAATCCTGATAAATAATTGCGATTTTTGCTCAAGGGGAAGGGGAAAAATTCACCGTGTAAAAAGACTAAACAGAACAAACATGACCTAGGTAACATAATTTCTGACGAAAATATTCTTCTTTTGATATTCCTCATGATGATAATATAAGCGATGATGATGACAATGATGCAGAGTGGCCTACTTGCTTGAAACCTTTTTATCATGATGAACATGGGGAATAATGGATTGAGTGCTGCACAAGCACATGGTCACTCGAAACATGCTCAGGAACCAAAAATAATACACAACATGTGTCCATCATGCTTCGATGGACAATTTTTTATGATGTCATTGATGCTATTATTTACTATTATGATTTATAGTGCATTTCTTTGTATCTTAAGTTAAGGTAAATTAAGTTAATTACTTATTTTGAAATGAATTTTGATTTAGTTATAAGATAATTCTTGGCCTTTTTGATTTTTTTTCAGGGGGACGAAATTGGGACATTTTTTTAAAAAAATTCACATTGAGATACTTTTCAAAAAACGATTTTTTGTAGTGTTAAAGTTTTTTTTGTACAACATATGCCCACGTATCCATGTGTGTGAATGGTAAGTCTATACAAAATTCAAATTTGATAGGTTTTCACTGAAAATTATAACTTCCATGTGCCTAAAAGTAACTGTGGGACGATAATTTTTATTTTGTTATTGATGTACCCTAATAGATAATGATCTATACCTTCATGTATTGTGTTCAGAGATTTTATTGTATTAATGTACGTATAAGGTAATGACGAACGGAAATATATAAAATGTATTTAAGTGTAATAAATCTAAAATGTATTGTGAAACCAATAGGAACCCGAGTATTGGTGCAGTACAATATTCAAACAGTCATCAGTGAAGCAGTTCAATTTTTTTTATACACTAAAGTCCGCTGTGGGAAGTTGGTTTTATATCGATCCTTGTTGATCCACCGGCTTAATGGGATTTTCATTATCTGTAACATGTGATCTATCATATATATATGAAAATCATTGACTCTAAAATTGATTCCAAAATATCACAATACAACAGCGATATAAATCGTTTCAGGAACGAAATCATTATTTTTAAGGCTTTTTTAGAAACACTTTACATATAACCCTATTTAAAAAAAAGGAGAAAAGGACATAATTGTAAATTTATAAGGATTTTAAGAGTTTCCTTTTTAAACACGAACTGACCAGTATAACAGATATCATCATATTAAATTTTCTAGTTATCAATTGTTAGAAGTATTGCAAGACGTTCGTTAGTAAATTTGAAGCGCAATTTTAATCTCCATTGAGGATGTTGTGCAAAGTTATTTTTAGTTACTAAGTCCAAATGATATGGACGAGTATAATACTCCCTTTGTTAACAATAACAGCCTGTGACATTTCATGATTCTGCCCCTAAAAATGCCAAAGAAATTGTAATTTAAAACAATTTTAGATTGTTTTCCGTTTATTTCAACAAAATGTAGAATTTTTCCTCGAAACTATTATTTGGGAACATTTGTCCTAAATTATTAACTGCCATGCCAAATTTTATGATTCTATTTTCAGCACTGAAAACGTATATTTTGAAAGATTTTCCTTCTGCACTCTTTTTATTTCATTCTTAAAATTATGTTGTGTGCATGTATTTGCGTCTTCAAAATAGCAGTGACATCAAAATTTCTAGTTTTAATCTTCGGTTACACAGAAATGGTAATATGAAACGTTTTAAAAATACTTTTTACACATTATACATTTTTAAATTTAAAAGTTCCTTTAAGAATTGATCTGTGCGAATATTTACATTTTAAAAGTAATAACCATGTCAAATTTAGAGATTTTCCATAACAGTTTCATAAAAATTGTAACTTTGATGTTAGAACTTTTCTGATTATTTTACGCTTTGAAATTTCAATTCTTATAGAAATAATATTTAGCAAGCATTTTTATCATACAAGTTACAATGGTGTATATAGGTATAAGGAAAATGGTAAGCCTAGAAGTTTTTTTCTCCCAGAAACCTCTTAAATTTCGTATATACTACCTCTGACAATAAAGTTCGGTGAATGAATTCAGAACGACCGATCTGTCAACACTGGGGAAACAAAACGCTGGGCAAGTGTTGACCATCTTCCCCCACCGTTGTTCAGTTGAGCGTCGTTTATGTTCTGTGTAAGATGTTCTTTACTAAGTGCTTGTTCAAAGTGTTGGTTCTTAACTGAGAACATGAAAATGAAAGAACAAAAGATCAGTTTAAAGTTTGGTTTTAAGCTTTTGCAAGACACTGAAAGAAATTCTTGAGGGGTGGTGCAAATTGAACATCCATCATACTCGTCAGATCGCAATCCTCTAGACTTCTTCCTATTTTCACCACTCAAACTGTTTTTGAAAGAGATTTGACCATATTGCTGACATCTAAGAAATTGCGACGAAGCTTTTGAACTCCATCCCAAAAGAAGATTTCTTGCGAATTTCCCAGGACATGTATAACAGATCTCAGTGGTGCATAGTTATGGGAGATGAGTATTATGAAAAAAGGTATGATAACTTTTGTTAATATTTCATCTACATTAATGTTACAGGACTATTCACCGAACTTTATTGTCAGGGGAAGTATTTGCATTTCTTCAATTCTTTTTGTAACGAATGTATTTAAAGAAATTATCATTTTTATAGTTAGAAATTTTCCGGTTTTAATACATCCAAATACATCACCAAATTGCAAAAACATGAAGTAGCATACTAATTATAGAACTTAAAACAATTTAGTTAGTACTTTTCGATTCAGAATACACAAAGACACTTAAGGGGACGGTGGGCGTTAAAATTTTTATATTTTAATTTTTACTATAGCAATATGAAATTTTGTGCATATATACATTTCATCAAAAGCATATAGAAAACCTTCAAAAATATTTCTAATCTTATTATTTTTTTAATAAAAAAAATTGTAAATATTTAAACGAAAGTTTAAAATGCATTTTTATCACATAAAACTCTATTATGAACAAATTCGTGCAAGATATTTTTAATGTCTTTATTAGTTTAATGTTTTACAGATTTTTTTTTCTAAATTTCATATCGATTTTCATCAAATTTTGCCTTTTAAGAAGCAAAAAATCAGACTTAACCATCTTAATGACAGCGAATTTTAAAAAGCTTACACAATTTCTTTCTAAACAATATCAGGATACTTCCTTATCAATTTCATAAATATTGATTAAAAATTACCTCATTAGAAACATTTCAAAAATCTAAAAATGCTGAAAAATTTGTTTTTAGAAAAACAGATTTAAAATGCTATATAAATAAACTTACTTTTATTATTTACTTCTTAAAACTTTCATAAATGATATTTTAATAAGAAAAAAACTGTCTTGGAACTATTATACCACAGATTATAGACCTTTTTTGCGACGATTTTACTATAGACGATTTTGCTTAAATAAAGATCCTCCGTCCCTTTAGATATGTAAAGAGTTATTAATAACTTAAAGATAAGAGTTTTAAGGATTTTTTTTTATTAAAGTTCCTTCATTAGGTGAGGAATATTAGAAAATCCTTTCTTTGCAGGCACTTACGTCATAAAGTATTTTTCTTATTTATTTCTAAGTTCAATAATTTTGGGTGAGTGTTGATTAGCCCCTCCCCCTCCGGTGAAATGAACACCTTTTTTATACTTTTATAGATTTAACTGGGTTTTGATAAATGCAGCTTATAAATATATACATGTTGCCACATTTAATAGTCAAAAAATAATATGCTTTAAATTTTAAAAGCTGTGTTTTAAAATTGTTTACTTTTAAAAGAATTGAAAAAAAGGTTTGAAAACAAAGATAATAAATTTCTCTTACTCTGAAAGTATGTTTATATTTTAGTTTTAGCTTTTATGCACACATTTTAAAAACGTTTCAAGCGACTTTCTTTCAATTGACTATTTACTTTAAACTTTTATCATACATATGTATTTATGTAAAGAATTGGAAAATATGTTTCATATCTACCTTCAAACCTCTCAAAACTGTATTTTGAATGCTTTGCAAAGATTTTGTTTTAAGAACGATAAAAGACTTAAATTTTTAGGCATTGATTGTAAGCGACATGAATTCAATAGCCGTAAAGAGTCTGGTTTTGTTTCTCTTTTTAAAGTGCGGATTTGTTATTTAAAAACCTCTTATAACTTTAAAAAGTAAATATTTTTATTTTATTCAAAATCATATATAGCAGTGGAAATTGAAATTTATTTCTTAATATAGTTTTTAAAGACAAAAATAGAAAAATCTTTAAATTTATACATTGTCTTAGTTAAAAAAAAAAAAAAAAAAAAAAAAAATGAGTGTATTTTCGTGCTAAATTCTTTTAAAATATATGAAGTCATTGTTTATTAATAAAACGCAATTTCTAGTTGTTTTGTCGTATTTAGCTTATATTTGACATTTTATTAAACACTATATACAGGGTGATCATAAAAAAACTTTGCCGATATACGGAGGTCTAGCGGCCATTCCGCTCAACCGATCGAAATGAAATTTCAGATATAGCTATTCAGAGGTATGAGCTCGAGATTCTGTGAGCGACAACAAAATGGAGCTCACGGTTACGGTTAAAGTTATAGAAATTTGAAAATTTCCAATGGCAACACCCATTTTTTTTTCATCGCAAAATGCTCAGCGCATGCAAAATCCCTAAAGAGCGTTGGAACCGTACGTGTATCGCAAGAAACGGATATGTTATGCACGCACAAAAAAACATTCTGGGAATCCTTCCCTCCATAGAAAAAACTCGATTGGGGCGCAAGGAGGAAATTTGCATATGACACAGACTCAGTACACTAATCTCTGATTACAATACAGATCGGAGAAACTATAACTTTTATTTTGATTACACATTTTCCACATGGGTGCCGTAATTGCCTGTGATGGTGACGGCACCCATGTGAAAAATGTGTCGGTTGAGCGGACTGGCCGCTAGAGCTCCGTATATCGGCAAAGTTTTTTTATGACCACCCTGTATTTATTTTAACAACAAATATTGAATACTGTGCCATAGTTCAAAACTAAGTTGTTGTATACATGTGGGATCAATATAGCATAATTTCGCAATATATGGTTGTTGCATTTAAGTGGTTTTTGTCATATTCACGGCTGGGAAGTCCTAAATAAGACGTAAAAAAGCTGTAAATGTGACAACACGTTTTATACATGGCAGTTTATCTGAAAACATTCACTTAATTCTGATCTCTTATAATTGCTATATTGTTATTAGTATGTGTCATTAAAAATATAAAAATGCTACGATTCGATTTTGATACGATTATTGCTTAAATAAATCACTTAAAAAGGGCTCAGGGGTTGAAAACTTTTCAAAAAATAAATTTTTTAATGATCTAGTTTGATTATTTAATTTATTCTTAACTCAATGCAAAAAGCCGCATAAAAGCATTTGCATTTTTAACGGAGTTATAAGCATTTATGTATCAACGCTTTCATAGCCGCACCCATATAATTTCAAATTTAAGTCGCGTTTTCTCAAAACTTGATTTTTGTCGACTAACACCAAGATTTACAAAAAAAACTATTTGATGGAATGGCTCAATTTTTTTGCATGCGTATAACATCATTATCTATAGAATGAATTAATATCGTTTACATAGTTTAATATTTTGAGTATTTTTAATGAAAAAAAAAAGTTGTATTTTTTAGAAGTGTTTTCAATTTTCAAATTTAAGAGTTTTTTTTATAAATGTTGTTTTTGAGTTATAGTCATATCCTTAATTCATTCTATAGAGTAAAATTTCCGGATCATTTTAAAGCAAAAATTAGGTTCTGATGTCAATTTAACGTTAAGATATCTTGGTGTTGGTGATATAACACATAATTTTTTTTTCGAAAATTGTGTTACGTAAATTTTGCTACATTTCTTTTTATACTACATTGAAGTACTTCATTTTATAATTTTATAAAACTACAAACATACTTTTAAAATATCAGAAAGTTTAAATTAATTACATTGAATACTTCTGTTTTTATATGGACTTGAAGCGAGAGCTCTGTTTGCATGTTTTTCCGTATCGATCAACTCCTGAGCCTCCTTAATGCTCACAGGGGTCGCAGCGTCCCTAAAATTTTCGCACTTTTCTACCAGTATTTTAAATAAAAAAATATTAGAGGTCAGATTCGCTTAAAATCTACAATGAAATTCCACAATAAATACTTTCGTTTTAAAATTGTAGCAGGAAAGTGTGAAAATTTTAGGGATGCTGCGACCAATGTGCTCATAGACTTTCTTTCCTATGTTTACACCTTTTTTCTTTGTATACGTTTGTTCGTAATTTTATGAGAATTATTATGAATTAAAAAAAAGGTCATGGCTTAAGCATAGATTATGCAAAGTTTCCTCTCCCTTTCAGAATATTTTAATACGATGATAGTTGATGCCGCACTGTAGAAGTGGGTTTTTCCCAGAAGCTGATTTGCTTTTTATAACAAAGAATCAGTAAAAGATTTTCCCGCGCCAGCGCGTGATCGGCTATTGAGAAATTACCCCACACCACGCGCTGGCGCGTGATGTAGGGTCAACATCACGGCCCCACATCATTGTGGTCCCTCAACGTTGGCGCCATATCACGCGCTGGCGTATGATCGGCAGTGAATGTGTTAAAGACATTTCGTTTATTTGATACGGAAAAATGTATAATATAAATGAAAATCAAAGGTTCAACACTTATCTCCAATTGTTGGTACAAATTTTGATTTCTTTTGTGAATTACTGCAAATCATCTGTAGTTTATTTCTAAATAACGCATGGCGACATAAAACTTAATTGTATTTAAAAGCACAAAATAACAAAACTAGCAATTCTGGTTATCCTACACGTGGAGGTCAATATATTTAATTACGTTTGCTCAGTGTGCAAATTTATTTGTTTGCAGACTACAAAAATATCATTGCGAATTAAAATACAGTTCAGATAGAAAATGCATAACTCAGTTACGAAGCATTTAAAGCAATTTATATCCATAAGTGCTTCGGTAAGCTGTGCTGAATGTGACCAGAGTGATGGTTCCGTGAGTGGATGTGAGAGAAAGACTAAAAGTATTTTTATTGATAATAATAATTTCGCAATATTTCATGAGTTAAAAAAAGAAAAAATAATAACCATCTAAATTTTTCAGAGGTTTAAGGTAAAAAAGAAAAAAAAAACACCATTTTTTTTGGTTTATAAGAAAGCCAATGAAACAATGACTATCTCAATAACAACAGCAACAAAAATTCATACACAGAAAAGTAGTTCGGGGGCGCTTATTTTTCTACATTTTATTTTTTAACATGTCACAAAAGTTATTTTCAAGTTTTACCATTCCCTGTCGTTACAGTTTCTCCAAAATATTATCCAAGGTCCCTAAGTGGACAGGGCTCTCAATATGGACACCCCTAATATTGTTAAAGGTAATAATTTTGATCGAGAGATGGTTAAACATTTTCGCGAAGAAAAGCAGTTGAAAAGATAATTAAGTCTGAAAAGTGTAAAAAAGGACGCTGTTCGCCATTTAGGAGGAAACTGGTTATTTCGAGATGTGCTGATCTTAATTACTTGTAAGCTTAAATTATTATTAGATATGGTAAAATTACGTTAAATGTTGGAAAGTGGAGTATTTTAGAAAGCTAATAAAACATATTTTCGATTGCTATTGCATATTTTGCTTAAAATAATTTTCCTTATTCATTTGGTACAAGATTTAGTAAAACTACGCCCGGTTCCCAATATGGACAGCTTATGTCCCCATCGACTACAACTGTAAGAAAGAAGAAAATTCAACGTTGCCAAACAATAACTTGAAAATTCTTCAAAGTGGTAAAATCTTTGTTCAATAAGATGCTATTTCAACAATTCCCCAAAAGCCTTCTTCCAAAAAACCCTTGCAGAAAAATAAAAAGAAGCCCCCCCCCAGTACGATATATGTTGGCAAAATCGTAGGAACCAATGCTATGGCTTCCTCAACAAAGGACAGCTGCTACTGCTTCTTTTGCAGCATTGATGCTTTTTCAAACATGCGGCCCTGCCTCACATGTGGCAGATATGTTCAGGAGGAGTATGTGGGACTTACTGCCCATGGTGAAAAAGTTTCTATTTGTCCATGCTATGAGGACTGGGTAATAACAGATGTAAATTCGCAGACATATGCAATAAAGCTAAGCAAAACCAACAATATTACTTCATAATATTTACTAGTAACTAAGGGGCTTTGCATGGGTCTTCGAAGGGTAAAAACTGAGAATGCCTCCCCCCCTTTCTAAAATTCATGTTCTGAAGATATTTACTGCCCTTCCTCCTCTTCGGAATACTTTAAGATACATTTTTTTATTCCCTTTCCTCTAAAATTCCTTGGAAAAGTAGCTCTTCCATACACACTGTATAGAAAGTCAATAAGGAAACACCTGTCCATAATATTGACTAGTAGTTCCTTATATGGACACTTGTAAACATTTTTTTTTGTTTTTATCATTTAAATTAAACCAGAATAATTACAAGATCGCTAATTTTAATAATGATAGTCAATAGTCCAAGGATAGTGGTCACACATTTTTGGAGTCCTATGACTTGTGCATGGGGGTGAAAAAAATACATTTTTCCTTAAGGTGTCCATATTGGGTACAGGTACCGTATAAAAAAATTTATAAATTAATGCAAAAATGCAAGAACGCATGGTTGTTTCTATAAAATGAATTCTTTAAATGAATTTTATTTTAAAAAGACAGAAACGAAAATATTTCAGAAGGATATCAAGAAAATCTTCAAAAATCGCCGTGTTAAACAGCCGAGCTGTATGTGATGTGTCGCACCTAATTGCACAACATGTTTAAGCTACATAAAGGTCAAACCGTATGCAACAGCTGAAAACGTACTTAAAGTAATAAGTGCTGATGTGAGTATGCAATCAAATGATTTTTGTGTCTTTCAGTTTGAACTGTAACTACAACTCATTTCTGTTCTACAAAAAGCAACGTGTAATTAGGGTTACCAGATTTATCTAAAAAATACCAGAAAATTTTTACTGACACTAGTTACGTTCGGTTTATTTCGCTATAGAATTTTTATAACGTAGTAAAGAATGTTGAATGCGCCAGTAATCTTTTCGTTTAAAAAAAGTTGTTAATAAATCGGTTTAATCAATACTTTATTTGCTTTGCATTTCTCTTTTAACATTATTTAACTACATTTCGCAGCCATATATCGCGTTATGAAGGGAAAATTAATTGAATTGTAATGGCAAAAATAAATCAATTCAATGATGATCATGAAAATTTTTGTAATAATCACTCTAAAAAAAGCATAAAAAAGAATATTAAGTCAAACAAGATATTAAAAGTGAAGATACAGATACAATAAATTGAAAATTTTATAAATTAAATATTTATATTCTATAATAATTTCAAATTCGGAAGATCTAAATTTTACCGAAGAGCTTGTTAATGTACAATTTATAATACAGAACTCTCAAAAAAAATTCGTCATCTTCATCAGAAATGAACCGTTTAATTGAACCGTTATATAACCGTTTAAGCACTTGTATATTACTTATTTTCTAAAAAACATGACATTTTGGTGGAAACTAAAATAAAAATAAAAGAAAAAAAAAGAAAAAATAGTCAACTTTCAAAACTAAGACGTAGTAGAAAAACGCAAAAAATGCCGTACAGGATAATTTAAAACGTATACTGCATGACCGATCTAAAAAATGCAAATAAACTTACAACTTACTATTAAAACGCAGAATGTAGCAACACCATTTGCAATGCAATGATGCAGTATGAATATAATATCAGTCACCATTAAGTGATTGGGATCCTTTTTTAGGCGATCATGCGAATTAACAAAATTTAATAGATTTTAAGCTTATTTCTGCAACCCGTATTAAGAGGTCACAGCACCTTTGTAACCATATTTTAAATTTTGAATAAAACTGTAATAATATGTTTAAACATAGTAAATAATGGTAAAGTTTAAAACAAATTGAAAGAAAATTGCAGAACAATCTATTTTACTGAAATTTAATCTTTTTTTAATCGAGCTTTTAAAAAA
This sequence comes from Maratus speculifer, assembly GCA_964019185.1. NCBI lineage: Eukaryota > Metazoa > Arthropoda > Arachnida > Araneae > Salticidae > Maratus > Maratus speculifer. The sequence goes on from OZ025292.1 coordinate 421,510,825, forward strand.
TCCATGGGATTTTTATAAAAATGAATATTTTTGCTTCAATTTTTATCCACATTCATTAGAATATTGTATATAAATATGTGTATGTATTTCTAGATGAATGGGATTTTATATTTAATCCTTTTTTTCACACGTGGGCATTAAAAAGTAGGAAAGTCAACAAACTCTCATTTTAAATATTAAAAAAAAAAACTTTAAATTTGAACGCTAAATCTATACACAAGCATATTAGATACGCCATAAACAACAAATAAAAAAAAATCTTATAAAGGTATAAACAGGGTGAAAAATCAGTTTAAAGTTTTCATTTGTATGGAAAATTGCAGTTGATCTATTAACAAAATTATATCTCGTGATATAATTGTTATATAGATAAAAATGAGCTGTCAAAATATTCACAATTAAAGAACTTTCAGTTAATATTTAAAAAATCGATATCTTGACTTATTTCAAGATAGTTTGTCTCCTTAGTGCATTTGGTAGACATATTAGCATATGTCTTCAAATGCAAAGGCAAAGCTATGGTTGTGAACTAATTTATAAAATTTTATAATAGCTTTCGTTATAGTGAAATGTACTTTACCTCAGAATTTGAGTTGAACATGAAAATGAAATCGAATATTCTCTTTGTCAGCAATATATTTTACCTGAAATTTTAAAGCTTTCACCAATATATTTTTTCTAAATAAATCTATAGTATCTTATGAATTATTTAAATAAATCAATTTTATTGCCTTTAATTTGTGATTCAAAACCTATGGTTCCTTTAAGAAGTAGTTATTTTATTATACTTAAAGGAATAACGTCCTATGCAAAGGAATTCTTTTGTCTAGCACTGTAAATAAATATTAACGATTCTTTGTGTCCCATATTATACAGAAGACACATTAGTGCACTTCACGCATGCATATAAATTTTTCTACGTTTGAAAAAGCGTAACATGGTTAAAAGTCATTTGAAACGTTTTTTCCGATTGACCGTAATAAAATGAAATTATTATGTCTGCTCCTGTAAATAAACTAAACGTGCTACAGAATTCATTTGAAAAAAGAATTATTTTACGTTATGCGTCGATAACATCCAAAAACTTCAGGACAATCTGAGTATTTTTACGAGAGTTAGAGTATGGATAGATGGACAGACAAAGCGAAATCTTAAAAAATTTTCAACTTTGTTGGAAAGTGCTAAAAGAAATAAAAAAATCAATTCGTATTGAAACGTTATCCAAAACTTTATCATGAACATCCAAAAACTTCAGGACAATCTGAGTATATTAACGAGAGTTAGAGTATGGATAGATTTATAGACAAAGCGAAATCTTAAACAATTTTCAACTTTGTTGAAAAATGCTAAAAAAAAAATAAAAAAATCAATTCACATTGAAACTTTATCACCTAATTTAAACTCTAAGTCATTCTGTATCCACATCGATTAACGCATTTAGTACTTATTTTATGCCATGAGAAATATTAATAATTTTTTTTACAGTTCTACATAAACATTTTTTCGAGTTATGTATTTTTTTCTTGGCCAAAAGGATCGAAAAGCTCTTTCTTCTTTCTTTTTGTAAATTCATGAAATTGTCAGAGTAAGCAGGAAAAGCATTATTTATTCATTCTGTTCATTTCAAAGTCCTAAAAGTATCGACGAGCTCATATTATAAGCTCATAAAGACACCATCGTCACGTTTTAGCTAAGGTTATTTTTATGTCTGGACTTGAAAACTAATATTTTATCTTTTGAAAATGTGAAATATCCATCAATATTCCGCGTTCACTATGTGTATTTTTAATCCTTTTATTTTACTCTAAAAGTGTATTTAGAAGAAAAATATTTAAATATAATAATATTTGTTAATTAAAAGGCACACATTACACAATTATTCCATAGGCACTGGTTACATTAAAATCACTTTATTAAAAAGAATATCTCATTAGCAGCTCACTGCCGCATCATCGTCTGCACATATCTCAAACACAACTTTAAAATAACAAGTTGGAAATTGCACGTGAAGCGTAGCAAATGAGGTGCGTTCGTACGATAACGAAGTTTTAAAAATATTACTCTCATATATCAATCTCATAAAATTGTAAATAGTAAATTACTATTAAAACGCTCATCAAACAATGTTCTCCCTTATGTAATGGAATACTTTTGTGAGGCCTTGTAAATCAATAACAAATGTTCTTTGCACCACAAATTATGTAAAATGTATATTATAATATGTACTTTATAGTTGCATATGAATTTTATTAAGTTCGAATGAGTGTAACACCAATAAAATGCATCTGGAACATTTTTCCCCAATGACAGTAATGTAACGGAATACTTTTGATTGTCGCTGTAATTGATCTATGCATCCGATTTTCATAAAATTTGAAATAACTCGACAAAATTATGTAATAATTATGTATTTTAAATTTCAAATGATTAAAATGCATTTTAAACTTTTTTCCCCATTGACCGTAATGTAACGGAATACTTTTGATTGTCCCTGTAATGTATCTATGCACCCGATTATCAAAAAATTTGAAATAACTCAACAAAATAATGTAATAATTATATGTTTTAAATTTCAAACGATTAAAATGCATTTGAAACTTTTTCCCCATTGACCGTAATGTAGTGGAATACTTTTGATTGCCCCTGTAATTGATTTATGCATCCGATTTTCATAAAATTTGAAATGACACGACAAAATTATGTAATAATTATGTATTTTAAATTTCAAACGATTCGGTTGGGTAGTTTTTGCGTTGTTATATGCGGACAGACGGACGGACAGACGGACGGACGGACGGACTGACGGACAGACGGACAGACGGATGGACTGAACGACCACTATAGGTGCTACGTATTTATATAATTAAAAACAGAAAAAACATTTAACTTCGCTTCAGTTTCTGGATACTGAGATTTAATTATAAATGGTGCGGTTATCTGGGTACATGAAACAATATTTATTGATGAATTTCTATAAAAATGGAATATATCTGAAGCAGAAATGTTGGGAAAATTGTATTTCAAAACGGAGTGTTTTGATTAAAATACATTAGAAATATATTACGTTTCTACTTTTGCGAACCATTTTCACACCCATTTAATTCCTCATTTGTAATACCACTATTTTGTAAACGTAATTTTTATTAAAATTTAGCAGTAATTTCATGTAATTAAGTAAAATTGACGATTACTGTTAGAAAATAGTGATACTTGAACCAAAGTAAAATCCACGAATCTCACGGGTAAAATTATTTTAACTATTATTTAATCTTGTTGAGATTGATCTTTAGTACTATTATATTTTACTTTTTCAATTTTGTTTATAGATTTTTTTAACTACTCTCCCTTTTGGAACCGGTACACATTAAAAAAAATTGCAGCCAAAATTCAAGAAGTAAAAAAATAGCCGTACTAAAAAGCGAACTCCGCTATCCTATCCAAAAGACAACAATAATAAAATAAAAATAAATTTAAACGAGTAATTCAAAATTAATCTACCCATTGGTTTAACATCTTCGCTACTGAGGTCCACATATGTGGACCTTGGATCTTTGCTGTTTATAATAAAACTATGAAAATTATCTACATTTTTTTTTTCATATTTACATTTCTGATAGTTTAAGCTTCAAAAAGAATCCTACAAATGTCAGTACCAGGCACATTTTCATGGTCATACACTTGTTTGAAATTGTGATTTTTAAAAATGCCGCCAATTCAGCGATTGCGCAGAAGTAAGTACTTTTTATCTATATTGTAATTTTAATTAAGGTGTCATAATTTTTTGTATTGTTAAAAACATGATAAATGTTCACCAGACATCTTTATTTTGATCATTTGATGATATTTTTTATTTAAAAAGTAACATTTTGTTGAGGTCCATGTGTGTGGACCTCAGTACTCAAAGCGTATAAATAGGCTTAAAATCAAGAATTACTCTTATGTTTAAATATAATAATAAAGCCTCGATGTATTTAATTAACTCGTAATATGTGTCGTTTTAACATTAAATACGCTTTATTAGCTCGATTAAGTGAATTTAGCTTATTTTTTTCCTTAAAAAATACTTAAATATTATTCATGGCAGTTATAGAATTTTATTAAAAATATATGGATCAACTGGAGATTATAGCTAGATATACAACACGTTTTTTTACTAAAAATAAATAAATGGAATAATTGTATAAATAAATTTGTAAATAATTCTTTTCTCTTTACATTTTTTTAAATATTTTAAATAATAAAATTATATTTTAATTAAAAAGAATAATATTATTAAAAAAATAAGACAATGATTGTTAACTCATAATATGCGTCGTTTTAACATTAAATATGCTTTTTCAGCTAAAAAAATAGCCGTACTAAAAAGCGAACTCAGCTATCCTATCCAAAAGACAATAATAATAAAATAAAAATAAATTTAAACGAGTAATTCAAAATTAATCTACCCATTGGTTTAACATCTTCGCTACTGAGGTCCACATATGTGGACCTTGGATCTTTGCTGTTTATAATAAAACTATGAAAATTATCTACATTTTTTTTTCATATTTACATTTCTGATAGTTTAAGCTTCAAAAAGAATCCTACAAATGTCAGTACCAGGCACATTTTCATGGTCATACACTTGTTTGAAATTCTGATTTTTAAAAATGCCGCCAATTCAGCGATTGCGCAGAAGTAAGTACTTTTTATCTATACTGTAATTTTAATTAAGGTGTCATAATTTTTTGTATAGTTAAAAACATGATAAATGTTCACCAGACATCTTTATTTTGTTCATTTGATGATATTTTTTATTTAAAAAGTAACATTTTGTTGAGGTCCACGTGTGTGGACCTCAGTACTCAAAGCGTATAAATAGGCTTAAAATCAAGAATTACTCTTATGTTTAAATATAATAATAAAGCCTCGATGTATTTAATTAACTCGTAATATGTGTCGTTTTAACATTAAATACGCTTTATTAGCTCGATTAAGTGAATTTAGCTTATTTTTTTCCTTAAAAAATACTTAAATATTATTCATGGCAGTTATAGAATTTTATTAAAAATATATGGATCAACTGGAGATTATAGCTAGATATACAACACGTTTTTTTACTAAAAATAAATAAATGGAATAATTGTATAAATAAATTTGTAAATAATTCTTTTCTCTTTACATTTTTTTAAATATTTTAAATAATAAAATTATATTTTAATTAAAAATAATAATATTATTTTAAAAAAATAAGACAATGATTGTTAACTCATAATATGTGTCGTTTTAACATTAAATATGCTTTTTAAGCTAGATTAAGTGAATTTAGCTTATTTTTTTTCCTTAAAAAATACTAAAATATTATTCATGGCAATTATAGAATTTTCTTAAAAATATATGGATCAACTGGAGATTATATTAGATATACAACACGTTTTTTTTTACTAAAAATAAATAAATGGGATAATTATATAAATAAATTTCTAAATTATTCTTATATATATATATATATATATATATATATATATAAATTAATTTAAATATTTTAAATAATAAAATAATATTTTAATTAAAAATAATATTATTAGATTTTTGTATATATGTTGGCAAAGGCAGTATATCCTCATTTTGGTGGTGTAGGTGGGGATATTGTGAAATTGTTGTCTGAAACTGTGCTCCAGAATTTCAATCACGTAATTTATACAGACAGATTTTTCACTACTTTGAAGTGTGTAGAATACCTTTTGCAAAATAAAATTTATTCTCAGGTACTGTTATGTCTAACAGAATTGTTTCTGCTATACAAAAATTGAGACCTGATAAAGAACTGCAAAGAGGAGAGTGGAATGAAGTGGTTAGAGATGATGAGAAGATTTGTATACTAACCAAATTCGTTGTGCTTGAGATGGTCAAAAGAAGACAAAGCAAAAATAAATGTACCACAGCCCTCTGCAGCGAAGATGTACAATGTATGTATGGATGGTACAGATCTTTGTGATCAATAACTTGCATATTATCGCTGCGCAGCAAAAACAAATAAATGGCCAACTCGTGTATTTAATCACTTTGTTGATTTAGTTATTACAAATTGTTTGATATATTGCGTAAGAAATAATAAAACATTGAAAATTAAAAAATGCATGTCCTTAATAGAATACAGGATGTATATTGCTGCATCTCTGATAAAATATGAAGGAAACAAGAATATAACATCTCGAAGAGGTAGGCCTCGAACAGTTTCAAGTTCCAGTGAAGAAGAAGAATTGCCAAAGAAACAAAGAAAAGTTGTCAACAAGCCTAATAAGGAAATCCGCCTTGACAATGTAGGACACTTACCAAGATATGTTGACAACAAAAATGCATCCAAATGTTGTTTAGAAAGATGCAAATCCAAAACCAGAGTAATGTGTATAAAATGTAAAGTTTATTTAGGTAGTTTGAAAAACAATTGTTTTGAAAATTGTCACACTAAATAAAAAATAAAGAAAAAACTTTAAGTTTTCTGGTAATTTTTTTAAAACAATAATTCATAATAAAATATTTCAAATATTTTAAATTTAATATTTATTAGTGCAATACTTTTAAAACAATAGAAAATAGTATTTACCTGTTAAAAAACATTTGTTTCTGCAATTTTTAAAATAATTAAATGCTTGCAATAATTGTTTAAAAAATTTAACTTTTTATGCAATTGAGTCCCGAGGTCCACATATGTGGACTTCAATTTGCTGCTACTCTGGTACATAAAATTTTATTTTTTTTCATTTCTATCATATTAGAAGCCAAATTAGTTAAATAAACCTATTCCAGCATTTTTTCAAAAATTTATTTGCATTCAGGACTGAAGAGGTTAACATTACAGAGCGGGAGTTTTCAAGTGTGAAAACCCCCTCATATTGAAATGATATGGTCAATGAAAAATTGACATTTAAAAAAACAGCGCAGTATTGATTTATATGTATATACAATCATTAAAAACTTATATTCAATAAAAAAGTTTTAAAATTATTTAAATTTGATTAAATATTTTATACATGACGCAATAAATAATAAATCCTCTTCTATCTAGTGTTAAAAATAGTTTGTTAGTTTTGAAGTATTTTAGTAATCTTAAAATAATAAATTATAAAGGCAAGAGTTCAAACGCAGAATATCAGTATTTATGACACTAAAATATTTATTTTACTATACAAAAGAGAATAATAAAACAGGAACTAATGCATTTTTTGACGGTGAAGAATAAAATAAGTTTTTTACGATGTAACATACGCACAAAAAATGACAGAAATAATTAATTTATTACCGCTGTTTATAAATCCCAAAAGCTGCATTTAAGGAGATGGATAAGGGAAAAAACTGAGAAACTTACTTTTAAAAACTTTTTAATTCCTATGTCGGAGGTTAAACTCTTTTAAGTGAAGTACAAAGAAGTTTATTCCTGAAATAAATTACAGTAAAGTAGTATTTTTTTAATCTGCAGAGTAAAGTGTTCTTGTAAAGAATTTTTGATGTAATATTCCATAATAAAATATTTTATTTAGGAGGAAGGGAAAACTGGAGAAGCAGAATTATACAGTATTTTATTGCTCTATTTTTTTTTTTAATATGACAAATTATAAAATATGTTAAATAAGTAGAATTAACTAATAGCTATTTTATTTATAACCTTCAGATTCTACCATGCCTTGCGTGTAAAAAAAATTAAATGTGAAGTAGAATATATAGAGTAAAATAAAAAGGCGAGTAAAGTATCGGATTAATTATTTGAGGGGGGAGGGGAGGGGTTGTATTGTAATTTAAATGTCGTCCATAGATAATGTTAAAGTCGTGGCTTATGTTGAAAATTTGGACGATTATAGAAGAACTGACATGTCAAACTTTTTTAGTCGATTAAGCCACCCTCTTGGACTACATCACAAGTTTTTTTCGTGAATATGAACTAAGACAAAAACTGCAATGTTACCTAGGCTATTATAATAAGAAGAGAAAATATCGCAATTCTTACTATTCAGTTTACAAACTGGAATAGCCTTTTCACCTCAGACAAGTGTTGTAGGATAGTTTCCCCAAAATTCCTGAAATTTACTTCAAATCAGTGTTTTTTTCCAAAAAAGTCCCCAACGTTATTTTCGCTAAAAAATGTAAATTTTGAACTTTCAGTTTTTTACAATAAAAAACGTTTAACTAATTTAAACACAAATTTTCTCCCCAAATCAGGATTTTTTTTTAAATCCCTGTTTACAAAAAACCAAAATTTTGCATGTATATTTAGCAGCTGAGTTATGAGAATAAGCGATAAATTTTCAATGACATTTTTTAGCGACAAGTTGGTTTATACTTGTTTAATGAATTGTTGAAAAACGATGTTGGTTGTTTATCATTACGTTATATTCATTACACGCACACCACGCACTTTTTAAAGTTTTTAGACTATCTCTAAGTAGTTAGGGTTTGAATAAATCTAAGATTATGTTTGAATTTTCTGCTTCTATCTAACTGAATTTATAAAACATTGTTTCAGTTTTATATTGTTCCAACTTGAGCACCTAATCATAATACAAAGAATCTTTATTATATCAATCACTTGTTATTGTCAATAATAAAAGAAAAATAGCTGTTACTTATAGTTTTAACTAAACCTTTTAAATAGCATGGCAAATGAACGTTTCGAATACGCCTAAATATTTAGCAATGTAAAAGTTTATGCAGCATAAGACCGGTGAATTTTCATTCAAGTTTCTTTTAAAGATAATTAAGAGGGCTGCTACATGAATTGAGTAATGTTCAGTTATAAGAATAACAATGTGATTGTAGTATGCAGTTGCAAGTCTTAAAAAATCTCTACTATCATTCGATGAAGAACAAATTAAGAAGCCTTAAAAAAAGGTTCTTGTATGAATCTGTACTAATAAAGGTAATATGTATATGTGATTTCGTGTCTGTGACTAAATGATGATGACTAACTATTCTGACGCACTGAATGATCTGAAAATTTAGATTACAGGGGTCACAGCGTCCCTAAAATTTTCGCACTTTTCTACCAGTATTTTAAATCAAATTTTTTGTGTTAGATTCCTTTGACATCAACAATGAAATTCTAGGATAAATATTATCGTTTTAAAATCGTGGTAGAAAAGTGCGAAAATTTTAGGGACGCTGCGACCCCTGAGATTAATATAGTCCAAGAATGGACTGTGATACGTATAAAATGTAATTGTGTCAAACAACATTGTTTACATCGTTTAACAACAATGAGCACGACACGAGGACACGAGGAAAATCTTTGATTTTTGAATTTTATTTTCATTACCCAAATCAAAATGCAGTTTGAGACACATCCATTGACGCTACATGACTGATAATAAACTTTACTTGAAATAATGAAACAAATTCCCCAAGTTTTTACCCCAAAAATGTTGATAGTCCCCTAACCTTTCCCCAAGACCAACTTGTCCCCAAAAAGTTCGCCTGAATGTTTAGAATTCCCCCAAATTTACATAAAATCTCCTCTCTCATCATTGTCCTACACATCCCGTTTTTCTGTGTCTTTTATTTAATCAATCCTTTTAAATTTGTTCAATTGTATTTTTTAACTGACTTCCAAAAAGGAGAGGAGGTTATCAATTCGACGCGTATGTATTTTTTTTATGTATGTTCACCGATTACTCCGAAATTATGCAACCGATTAAATTGGTTTTGTTGTAAAATGAAAGATCTTGCTCTAGAATTGGTACCACTTCCATTTCATAGAAATTGGTTCAGTACTTTTTTAGTAATTAGGCAAAAATTAATAAAATTAGTGATTTTTCGGTAGGTGAAACTGTTCAATAAGTTCGCGAAAAGCAATACATTCAGGATGGCCGAGCGGTCTAAAGCGCCTCATTTAAACTCTGGTTCTCAAAAGAGAGAGTGGGTTCGAACCCCGCTACTGATATACGTGTATTCAATAACATTTTTTCGTATTATAATTTGCACATACACTTTTTACAAATTAAATACTAATTATGCAATTCAGAGTGTTTTTTATTTAACCGTTAGCACAGAGTATCAGAGATCTTTTATCAACTCAATACTTTTTCAGTGAAAGAGTACTAAAATAATAGACTTGCAAAAAAGTAACATGACGTTGAAAAAGTTCCGCCAAACGGCTTGAAGTCAGGATAGCCGAGCGGTCTAAGGCACCTGACTTAAGCTCTGGTTCTCGAAAGAAATCGTGGTTTCGAACCCCACTTCTGACGTACGTGTAAAATATAAAGTATTTTTTTTCCGTATTATATTTTTTTAAACCGACTTAAAAAAAGGAGAGGAGGTTATCATCAATTCGACGCGTTTCTGTTTTTTTTTATGTATGTTCACGAATTACATCGAAACTATCCAACCGATTAAACTAGAATTTGTGTAAAATGAAAGAAGCTACATTCGAATTGGTAACACTTCCATTTAATCGAAATTGGTTAAGTACTTTTTTAGTAATTAGGCAAAAACAAATAAAATTAGTGATTTCTAGCAAATTAAAAGTAACATGGACGTTGAATAAGTTTGCCGAACGGAATGCAGTCAGTATGGCCGAGCGGTCTAAAGCAACTGATTTAAACTGTGGTTTTCGAAAGAAAGCGTGGGTTCGAAACCCTCTCCTGACACACGTGTGTACGATATTCTTTTCCGTGTTAAAATTTTTAATCGACTCCAAAAAGGAGGAGAAGGTTATCAAATCGACGCGTATGTATTTCTTTTATGTATGTCCACCGATTACTCCCAAACTATCCAACCGAATAATTTGGTTTTGTGTTAAATGAGAGAGGCTACACTCGAATTAGTACCACTTCCATTTCATTGAAATTGGTTCAGTACTTTTTTAGTAATTAGTCAAAAACTAATAAAATTGGTGATTTATCGCAAATTAAAAGTAGCATGGACGTTGAAATAGTAGCTCGCCAAATGGCGTGCAGTCAGGATGGCTGAGCGGTATAAGGCGCCCAGATTTAAATTCTGGTTCTAGGAAGAGAATGTGGGTTCGAACCCCACACCTGACATGCGTGTATAATTTACTGTAATTTATTCCGTATTTTATTTTTTATTAACCGACTTCAAAAAATCGTCACTAAAAAGAGAAAAATAATCTTTTCTACAAAAAATTGAACCGACTTCAAAAACTACTGCAAAGTAAAAAATAATTTTTTAAAATAATAGTAATAAGAAATTGAATTAAGAGCGTAGTATTTACCATACGTATTATTACATTTATGCACATTAATTTGATTTTTTGGAGTCGGTGTCAGCCAAGCCAAGTTTAAAATTAAAATTAATTATCCAATGCAAATTGTAAATAAATAAAGTGACATTTTAAAACTAAATATTAAATCGTAAAAAAAAAAAAAAAAAAAAAAAAAACTCGTAGATACTTGAATGTGTGTCTATTGGAAAATTACATGTAACTTGCCTTGGCTGGGACCGACTCCAAAAAATCAAATTAATGTGCATAAATGTAATAATACGTATGGTAAATACTACGCTCTTAATTCAATTTCTTATTACTATTATTTAAAAAAAATATTTTTCACTTTGCAGTAGTTTTTGAAGTCGGTTCAATTTTTGGTAGAAAAGTTTATTAACTTTTTTTTCTTTGCAAGATGGTTTGAACTAGAGGCTCGAAACTCAAAACATGGATTGGGAGGACCTTTCTTATAGGTATCCGAGAAAGAGTCTAAATAAGAGAAGTAAAGCGAAATGGGTACTGAGGAACGTGCGCGCTCCACACATTCTGCGACGATATTTTTTTCAAAGATAGAGATTTAGGAAATCATTCTGCATCTCTTATAAAACTTCCGTATCTAAGCTTTCTAATAATATATTTTCTAGCATTCTTAACATTGATAAAGCAGCACATAGGTCGTCAGCTTGAATTATTTTGAAACAAATGAATAATAAATATTCTATATAGGCCGGTAAGCTACTGAACATTGTACAGATCGACTCATCGATTTCGCGGCTGAATTTCAGAAATAGACAAAAAATCACTATCACATTGAAATGTAAATTTTTTCGCAAGTCCTATCTTGGTAGAAACCACTTGCAGATTCAATTTTATTGGTTACTAGGCAGGATAATATATGTGTTTTAAATCATCCCAATGTATTAAAATATAGGGGACTGTGGACAGGCAAACACGATGTTAAACGTAGCGGCCAAACAATGAAATCGGGTTTAAGGGCATTTAAGTTATGCTACATTAGTTGTATTTTGATATGCGAATAGAATTTAACAAATCGTGGAGTTTCAGCTGTCAACTCGATGAAGTGATAGTTTGTACAGATACATACAATTCTTCTACGCATATTTTTCCATTGTTATCTCCATCTATCAAAGATAATTTTCGTTTTTAAATGTTTTTGCTACCTAAATTTTAAAAAGCGTACGTTTCGGTTTCTCAGTTATAAACATTTCTTGCCTGTGTTTTCTCAGGATCTTGTTCTATACAGCAAAAGAGTTATCGAAAGCAATAAGTATTGAATCAAGTAAATCTAGTGCGAAGATTTAAACATGAACATAATCCAATCAAATAGATTTTTATTAAATACAATACATATCGAAAATTTGCTTTATCCATTTTTATTAAAAATTTAACCTTAGAGGTTATTTATCTTCTAATACTGAAGTCAATAAATTAGAAATAAACCCTTAATCCAATCTTTTCGCTGATGCCTTAAATGTGTCTTACAAAATACCTTAAGTCTAACCTTTTCTGTGAAATCCTAAGAGTGAATTATAGACTAAGCTCTCTCAGACCAATGGGAGATTGAGTACTTGATCTTAAATAGGTATAAAAGTCTGTGATGAAAGAAAAAATATAATCAATAAACAGGTTTTTATTTTTTCTCTTCTACTGTTTTCTACTCGAAAATATGTCTGGAATAGATAACTAAGAATGCTTTAAAATTTTATAAAAAAGTAAATTTAATGATTAATGTTAATTAATTTTACAATGATATATAATGAAGTTAATTTTACTATGAATACTTTTGAATTTGTATAGATTACACTTTTCTTACATCGCATGTTTGTAAATTGGAAAATAATAGCAATTATTTTGTAGTGCTGTTTTACAGTGTAATTAAATCATTTGTTATATTTATTTATAATTATTTATAATTATTTCCAAACTATGATCAATATTGTAAATCGCAAACTTTTCGGACAAACAAACAGAATATTATAGTGATACCATGTTTATGTATGTTTATTTCTCATATTTTAAATTTCAGATTGGATATTTTATATACATTGATCACCTTTTTTTCGAATTTTTTACAGATATTTTAAAAGGGATACTTCTTCTTAAAATTCGTAATTATGGACAATAATTTGCCTAATGATAATATTTATGATTCCCTATTTATAAAATAAAACAAAACCATTATAAGATCACTCCTGTGTTTGACTGTCTATGTCGCAGCCATTTTACTCGTAAAGTTTGAAACGTAGAATATTCAAATTGAACGAAGTAATAAAGACTATAGTCCCTCATATTTACAAATTGTTACACATTCACAAGTATATTTATGAAAAATGTAGAATATCTTATGTATCTTGAAAAAAGAATTCTTTGTAGTTTGAGTAGGTAGCGTATGAAAGCTTTTGTACCACTGAATTAAGAAATACATTACTTATAATTCTAGGTTTTTATTTTTATTTTCAGAGACATCGCAAAAATATAGTGCTAAATATGCTACCCCCAAATAATTCTGAATCTACTAAAATTTTTAAAAATTTGGAAGTAATAGATGTTACTCTAAACCTTGAAAGAAAACCACAGCGATTACTTTAAATCCATAGTTCTTACTACATCACATTTTTCTGTTACACACAAGTTTCGATTTGTGAAAATTTGGGAAAGGTTGTTGAGGAGTTTTGGAGATACTTAACGTAGCAGAAGTACAAAAGCATTTTTGATAATAATTTTGGAAAAAAATTCTTTGGTCATTAGCCGAGATAAAGCAGTCCTTAAAGACATGGATGGATTGAGCATATATAATGACGAGGACATCAAAACCTGCATACTTTAACTTACTGAATTTTAAAGCTTGCATAAAAATTCAATGATACATTTGTGTACTCCAATGCTTACTAGCAGTACCAAAACAGTAAATTTTATATTGTGAAACAGAGTAATTTGATTATAATTAATCACATACATCAGGTTTTGTTTGCATAAGGGATTAAATAATCAAAACAAAAAAAAGCCATTTTAGTACCAGTAATTTTATAAAAAATATATTTATCTTATTTAATGCAAAATTTACCTTACTTCAGATATAGCGGCCACTACGGGATCACAAAAAATTCTTGACATTAGACGGATACAAATCTCGCCACATTTACATTTTTTAATCTGACAGCTAGCATTTTTTTGCATAATAAATTAAAACAATGCTTTGAAGTTAAAATTAAATATCATGGTTTGTTGTATTACTTAATATTTTTCTTTTCTTCTCATTTACAAAAAAAGAGTGAGAAAGATGTGTAATCTGTAAATTTTAGATGTTTCGATTTTAAATGAAAATATTGTATTTTTAAATAAAATGAGTGAAAATATTATAATTTTAATTAAACACTCGCACAAAAAAATGTGATGGGAACAATGATGGACGATTTATCATCAGTGCTATCTGATTTGCTTAAAGCTATCTTAATTTATCTCTAAGAATCATCCGATTTGGCAAATGATTGGACAACTGAATTATAAATTAAATTAACTTGATACATTGCTTAGCATGCATTTAAAGAAAATCAAACTAATCGCTAAGATTGGCTATTTTTTAAAAATAATAATATTGTGATCAAAAGTACAACACATATTGTACCTTTAATCATGGATTGTTATACTTCTGGCCAGGCAATTAGGCAAAACAGCAATAGAAAAAAAAAACATTGTATTCAACATCATTGTTTCTTGCATTTAGGGTGTTGCATTTTTCATCTTTAACAATTAGTTTTTCAGGAGAATCAGTCAGGATACGAGATTTTACTTTGCGCCAACACCTCTTTGACATTACCTTAATTCCACTTTTGATGAGGTCTCGCAGTTTCAGATGCAATGCTAAATGGCGGTAGACTTGAACTACTACGTCGAGAAATTATATTGTCCGTTTGAACTGCGCCACTCACTGATGATTCAACAAATTAAATTTCAGCATTAGTCTTTCTGTTTCAATAGTTACAAGAAATTCTTCATCAGAGTAAACAAACTCACGGAAAGACACATGTAACATTGTTTGAAACTATGCACGGCTTTAGAATATTGTATGCCCGCAAGTTCAGCAGTATTGCAGATTGTTAGACGTTTCAAAACATTTTATGAAGAAACCATCCATTTGTTTACAGATTGATGATAAAGGGACCAGAAACAGCCCCTATCAAGTGGATTTATTTTTTATGGCTAGAGTATGGATAAAACGTTATTAGTATTACATCACTAGCTTTCGCTAAATCAGTTATTAATATGTCAGTATGAGATTCATGATTATCGAACAATAACAATATTGTTATTTAAATATTATGTCTAACATTTAAGAGAAAATATTGAAAGGACTGTTGGAATATGGTCTGACCATCCTAGTGGGGGTACAGACCCGATTGATTCAGGACGTGTTCAATGAAGTATAAATGGCTTCAGTGGATCCTCGGAAAAACAAACAAAAGAAGATTGCTGTTTTCGGGTGCACTAACAACATCAATTATAATGAATTGTTTTTATTAGACGTTATTTTATTAACTTTTTTTTTCTTTTGGGGATTATGACTTTTGGTTATCCGTATCTTGTCAAAATTCCAAAAGTCACCAGGTTGAAACAAATGACGTTGCAAAATATCCTTATAATTCTTAAGGACCCTCATAAAATTCCGGTGACTAATTTCAAGGTAGATGTAATAAGTCATAAAAGATAGATGTATAGATCTCTTAAAAGATTTTTACTTTTCACCAGGTCAAAGGAAAAAAAACCGATCATGGTCAAAGATAAAACATCATGCTATTGCAAATCTCAAAGCATGCTATAGTTTTAGGGTTCGGATAATCATTTTACCAAGCCCAACCACATTTGTAAAAGTTTATAGCTACCATGTCAAATTATTTTTAACAACAAAGACGTAACATTACATATATATATATATATATTAAAAAAATAGTCATTTTTATGATGGAAAGAATTAGTATTTAAGACAAATCCTCTTTGATTTGAATAATCCACAGTAGATTGCACAAGGGCGCTAGTGAAGGAACTAATTGCACCAAAATTCATAAAATGCTGCTACAGCGCGACAACCTCAGTAATCAAAGGAGCAATATGGTCAACGGTACTACATCTCCCCCTATATCCTGTATGCAGTATTAGTATAGTAATGACCTGTCTCTGGAAAATCAATAAAATTAAATCTTAACTGACAGATTGTACGTAGAAAATGTTAAAACACTGTCCACGATAAAATATAACATATACACATATCGTGTGTTTCCAGAATCAAAAGTATTTCTGAAATTTTTTCATTGTGATTTATTGGTTCATGCAAAGCCAGATGTTATTTTAAAAAAATTCCATGGATTATATACTAAAGCACGATATAAAGTTCTTTCAAATAATAAGAGAAAAAGTTGTGAGGAAGTGTCCCTTTGTAATAAAGGAACTCTGGTGTTTTGAGTGAGATCTTGACGTCAAGGTTCTAACATGTGTGGCGCAAAAGCGACGTCTATCCTTTATACAACTCTAATTTTTCAGAGTGTGTGTGGTTCCCTCGGTCTACAGTTAACTGCGATTGTGAGTATAATGCAAATTTCTAGCTCCGTCTTCAGTTTGCAAAAGTATATAAGCTGTAAGGTGTGTGTTGTGTGGCGTGATGAGCCGGGATAGCTCCCAGCTAAGAATAGCAGAGCTCCCGTGTGAATTAATAGAGGAGCCTCAGCAATCAATTCGGGTTAGAGTAAGATTAGATTGTCACCTGAAAAGAAGAGCCGGGGTTAGTGCTTCGAGCCGGACTTAGTTGTAACGTGAGTAAGCTAATGTTTTATTTTCATAGTATTGTGTTTAATTGTCAGAAATGTTGAACTTTGGCTCCACTCCCCATTTTCCCAACTACAACAAATAAAAGTGTTGAATTTTAACTTTACTTAGACTATGTCCTAATTTGACCGATATGTCACAAGTGACACCCAACGCCTCGTCACAAAATTTGACCTTTCCTGAAATCATCCCTTTCTGAATCTCTGGATACTTTCCTAAAAAAAAAATGATTTTCTTTTTACGAAAATTTCTACACATGGATAACAAAACTCGAAACGTTTTTCGATATGCTTCATATTTTAAATTTAAAAATTAAAGTCACTTGTTTTATCTTTATTATCTAAGAATAACTAATTTTTAATTTGTTGTTCATACACTGTAAATGCTCTTTAGCATATAAATATTTATTTAAAAAATATATTTTTCATTTTTAATAAATGAAAAGAAAAACTTAAAAGCTAAAGCGACACTTTAAAACATTTTCCAAACAGGTAAAAAAAAAAGGTAAAAAAAAGCGTTAAGTTCTTTCGAAATTCCATTTTCTAAAATTCACCCTGAAAATAAGAAGTTTAGCCGAAAGCAGAACTTATTTCTTTAATACTGTTACATTTAGTGATTTAGGCTTCAACTTGTCTTTTATATATTTCGCTTACAAAATGCTTTTTGCAAAAGAAGAACTCAGATAGAAATAACAGTAATAGTTGAAAAAAGTGATACGGGGAAGACGCGTGTTATTACAGTTAATTTGCTATGAATATTTCACAGACTTTGCATGTGGGATATAATTTGTTTGTTGTTGCAGTTCATTGATTATTACGTGAGTTGATTGTTGTTGTTTAAGTTTGGTTTTGTTCGAGTCACAAACGAAGAGCCCATTTTCTGTTTATTGAAGGTTACTTGTTTGTCCGAATCACCAATCAAGAGAATACAGACCTCATAAACAGTGGGCGAGGAAGATAGCGTAGAGTAAACGGTCAAGCTAATTACTTTAAACTAATATCTCACTTCGTACTGTTCAAGTGAGATCAGTCACCACAATGTGTATGCAGCATGCATCCACTTGTAAAGTGCATGCAACCACATTGGGAGGTCGTAACGCAATCTACTTATAATAAAATGTGTCCGAAGAAATGTGTAGAACGGTTCCAGGTTGTGCCACTCCTATCTGGATTCAACCGTTGCTAGACGCCACGTTAGGCTTAATTGAAAACAGATGCTAAAATGATGCTTTTAAAATTTCTTCCACTTGAAATGATATTTTTTTAGCATATTTTCATATAAAATATGTATATCAAACCCAATTATAATGCATAAAGATAACAGTGGAAATGGAGAAGTTTTTTACTGAGTACGATCGTATTTTATTTATCACTCTAGCACCGTCTCTCACAACTTTAGTGCAGCCATCTATGAGCTATTTTAGAAGCCTTTTTGAAAATATATTGTAAAAGGTAAATTTAGTTTTAGATGAATTTAAATTTAGTTTTATTATTTTTTTTAAATACTAGCATTTATCCGGTTAATTTTATTTTGTTTTCTATTTAAATAAATAAGCTCTTTTTTCTCTTCAAGTTGTTATGGATATATAAGATATCATCATGACTGCATTAGTATAACTGAAAATTATTTTTTCACATGGTCTTAAATTAAAACTTTATCTGCTTTGATGCAATGCATGCAAATAAATCAAAATTGCTCTTAAATTAAAATTTGATGATTTTTATTTAGTTTATGATATTATATATTCCTTACATTTAAATGGCATTTGATAAAAAATACAAATTTCGTTTACAATGTAAGCAAATTTCGAATGGATATATCTAAGCTTTAAAAACTGCTAGATTTAATTTAAAATTTTACAAAAGAAACAATAATAATAATTTTGGATTTCATAACTTACGGATTGAATTTTTAAAGTTGCAAGCTGAAGTTTTTAAAATTGATTTTAATTTAAATCAATGCCTCCTACTATAGAAAATAGCAGTATTTTCTATAAGAAACTAAGATTTTTTTTAAAAAAGTTGTTTTGTGTACATTAACTGCGTATAGATTGCACCAAATCTAAATTTAAAAATAAAACTCAAAGCTTCATAAACGATGATTAAAAGCATCGAACTAAGAATCTATCATATACCCACGACTAAAATCGCTGCCGAATCATAATAAAGAATGTATTTTAAAATTTTAAATACTTCAATGTTTAATTTAAATGATTCGTGAAATCTTCAGAAATTGAGTTTTATTCTGCCAATTATCATTATTATTGTAATAAATACTGTTCTTTGTTTTGAAATTAAAATTTGTTCAAAAACTAAATTTCAAGTACAAAAAAAAAAAAAAAAAAAAAAAAAAAAAAAAAAAAAATCATTTGTATTTGTAGAAATTTATTGCTATTTTTAAAATGTGCTTTTTTACAATACGAACTCTTCAAAAATAAAATCTGCATTCTATTTGTTTGTATGAAGTATTAAATAGATGAAATGCAAGTGAAAATTCCGTCATTTTTGACGGGGTTATATACTAGTCGCTAAATCAAATGATAATTATAATATTTACATTAAAAACACCTTTTTAATGACACAAAAAATGGTTATAGATAAGCGTAAATGTCGCCAATAGCGACTTGTACAGGGTGTCCAAATATTATTGGGACAAACGTTAAAAGGAGGTAGTTGACATCACAAATATTCAGATTTTCTTAACAACCCATGGACAGAAGCATAATGAAACAAGTTGTAAATTGCACGTGAAACGTAGCAAATGAGGTGCGTTTGTACGATAACGAAATTTTAAAAATTTTCAGATCTTGCTGATATAATAGAGCGTACTTCGGATACAGTATAGTGGCCGAAATCTTTGCTTTCCTGTAAATATGCAGGAAGTAATTTTTATTGCACCTCAGCAACGTATATCTTATTCATAAAATGTGAAGTAGTTTAATGTATTTAAAACATGCCCCAAAAAATATTCCCCGTATAGCATTGTAGTAGAATACCTTTATGTGGCCCTGTAATTTAATAATGGTCTTTGCATCACAGAATGTACAGAATGTATATTTTAGTATATACTTCATAGATTCATGTCAATTCTATTACGTTCAAATATGTGCAGGACCATTAAAATGCATTTTAAACTTTTTCCCATTGACCGTAATATAACGGAATACTTTTGATTGTCCCTGTAATTGATCTATGCATCCGATTTTCATAACATTTGAAATAACTCTATAAAATTATGTAATAATCATATGTTTTAAATTTCAAACGATTAGAATGCATTTGAAACTTTTTCCCCATTCACCGTAATGCAACGGAATCCTTTTGATTGTCCCTGTAATTGATCTATCCATCCGATTTTCATAAAATTTGAAATGACTCGACAAAATATGTAATAATTAAGTATTTTAAATTTCAAACGATTCTGTTGGGTAGTTTTTGCGTTGTTATATGCGGACGGACAGACAGACGGACGGATTGACTGACAACTATGGGTGCTACGTATTTACATAATTACGAACGCACCTAAAAAGGTAATATGACTGGTATTAGAAACAAAGAGGCACAAGTCTGAGATCATCTGAATTGGTCAAAGATATTGCATGTATTTTGGTAGATGATATATTAAAATGTCACAAAATGTGTTCAATATTTTCATTACTGCTATCGATGCATTAATTACACCGTCTGACCATATTTAAGCAATTTTGTATGAATATAATGAAATTTTAAAGCACATGTGATAGTTAAAAATGCATTTTCTACCATTATCATTAATGTACAGCACTTCGGAATGAACATATTATTGGAAATCCTGTCTCCCTGTAAATGCTTAGTACATAGTATTATATATGAAATAGTGTATAGTAAAAAATCATCGACGTATATCAATTTTATTATACATGAAGTATTTAATATAAAGGAAAAGCGATGCACATAATACCCCCTATAACATTATGTTATGGAATTCTTTTGTGCGGCCCTGTTAATGAATAATAACCATTCATTACACCGCATATTATGGTTATTATATACCGCAAAACCCATACTTTAATGAACTTCGTAAATGCATATTTAGTAGCGGACATCATAATACTTAATTATTAATTTTAGATTATGTTATTTTAAATAAATTCTGGACATTTGTAAAATCATGGATACATTTTAGAAACTTAAGAAGTTTATATTCAACTAAAAACACATTATTCAGACAGTCGATGAGGCAATGGGAATACACTATAAAACTTTTACTACAGAAAAGTGCGTTTACGAGGCAAACCGCAATCCAACTATCTCGTTTCTTTCCGCTCACGGCGATGAGCTGTACTGTGCTATTTTCAACTTAAACTCGGAATAAAAACCTGGATGTAGCAACCAAAACTATAAACTAACAAATAACTTATATTATTTTTTAAAGCGTGTATCATTTTAAAAATTCATTTCAAACGATGTTTCCCCCTTGGGCCTCGTGTAACTTAATATTTTTGACTATCCCTGTAAATAAACAAAACATGTTTGAAACTTCATTTGAAATACGGCTCGTGTTAAGATAAGCGTCAATAACTAAAAAATTCAATCCGATCGGGCTATATTTACAAGACTTTTAGGGCGTGCAGACGGAAAGACGGCATGAAAAACCGAAGTTAAAAACACCTTTCAACTTTCTTGAAAAAGTGAGTATTAAAAACGCACAGAACTTATTTCTGATTTTAAAATACTATAAAGCTATAAAACATTACATTTTAAACACAAATATAAAGTTATTTTTGTTTCTGAAAAATTCTTGTTATTTTCGCATTTTTAGTATTTTTAATTTTGCTGTGTACAATTTGGAAAAGAAATATGTACATAATTTTTAATTGACCTTTGTGCGAAATATTTAAAAGCGCACAAAATGTTTCTGAATATGTTAAATTACTTTAATTCTTAGTACTTTCAATTGTAATCACAGCCTTTATCAGACAATACAAAAATTAATGTTATTAACGCCTTAATTTTCAAATGACACGAAGTTGTTGTTGAAAGGAATGAAAATGAAAGTCAGTTTTTAGATCCGGAGAAAATGGAAAAATTAAATATAGATATTAAGAAAAGTGAAATATTACTTGTTTCATGATTCTTTAATTTTTAAGTATCTTACTTATTTTATTTTTCCAATATTTTCCGGATCTGATAATTTACTTTCACTTTCGTTCATTTTGACTATGTGACATTTGAAAAATAAGATATTAATAATTTTTTTTTTTTTGTATTATTTGACGAAGGCAAGGTTTACAGTTGAAATTATTTAGAATTGAATTAATTTAATATCTTTTTTAGTTTTTCTTGTTATTTTTTAAGTAGTTAGCACATAGTGTAATTTTAAATCTAGCTTTCTAAAGATGAATTCAGCATTCTATTTATTTATTTAATAATTTTTAATTGGTTTTCAAAATCTTTTAAACAAAGCAGACGGAAAATGCACAGCATTTTAGTGTATTTGACAGTTGAGAGATGACAATTGAAAAAAAAACCGCAGTACATAGTTTTAAAAATGACAAGCTTAATGATGTCCAGGAGCGTGGCAGCTAAATTTCCGTCTAATAATTTACAGCGCATATTTAATGAAACTAGCTCATTTCGTAGAATGCCTTATCATCTTGATAAAATCTAGTAACTTATTTCAAAATCTAATTAAATAGAAATTTAATTAATCATACCGTCAGATTAAATTCCTAAAATTCATTGTGTTAATAAAAATTGCCTTTCTATAATTCAGTGTAGAATATTTAAGGAAATTTTACAATAAATAGGTAATTTTATATTAGTTTTATAATGTACTCTTGAATATGCACTGAATAAACTAATATGCTACTAGAACAGCCAAAATATTTAATGGAGATATGTCAACATTTCAAGAAAGTTGCAGGCATGTTGCACTGCACAAGGTAGAAAAAAGTTATTTATTTGTAATTTATAAAAATTAACGTGTTTAAAAGATTTAATAAAAAAAATCTTCGAGCGAAAACAAAAAATCCTGAGAAATATTGTTATGGAAAGAGTAGTATTTTTTTTCTCAAATAGATGCATT
Source organism: Maratus speculifer (assembly GCA_964019185.1). Taxonomy (NCBI): domain Eukaryota; kingdom Metazoa; phylum Arthropoda; class Arachnida; order Araneae; family Salticidae; genus Maratus; species Maratus speculifer. Next base: position 421,533,923 of record OZ025292.1, read on the forward strand.
AATTGTGGAAATTTTATAAAGTCTAATGAAAATCCAAAATTATAAACATTCTTACTTTTTCAAACACAAGCAATAAGAAAAAAAAAAGTTTAAAATATAAGTTTAGAAAATAACAACAACAAATCTATACATATTATTTTATTCGAAACTATAAAAAATCACTATAGCATGGCAGTACGAATGTAAGGTTTAAGTTTAAAAATACTTAAGAACATTAATGATGATTTGATATCAGTGCAGTTAGATCAAGCCTACAGAACTTCATCAATAAACGCGAACTTCTGAACAACATTTAAAGTTTGTTTTTCTAGTTCGTATTTAAATTTCCTAATACCAATGCTGTATCTATTATTAGTTTTGTTATCTTACGAATTATTTATAATACGAGGGCTGTATGATAAGTACTTGGCCTTGACAAGAAAAGCACATTTTTATGTCAAAAATGTACCTAATTGTTCCACATAATCTTCCTTTAATTCGATTTACTCAGAACAAAGCAATATTTAGTGTTAAAAACTAATGATAGCTAAAAAGAGATATAGAGGCAAAACAAAAAACGAAGAAGATTTCATTATTTTCGCTTGCTCATTTAGAAAGTGGTAATAGTGTTATATACAGAAATTTTGCATTTTCACGTTTGGTCGCGCATGTACACATACACCTCTGTCGATAATTGTCCTTTCAGTTATCTAAAATTATAGATATGCAAGTCATTTTTCCAAAGTGAGGCCGACAGAAGAATGAACGTTAAAAATGAGAATATCTGAAAACTGCATACCTAGATTATTTTACCCCTATAACCCTGTGGGCACATGCGTATTTTCTCCTAGTCAGCTGAATTCTTCGAAAAAGTGCTGTATGTCTTTTGCACATAACCCTTTTGCAGTTTCTTCATAAAAGAATGAGGTGAGATGAACAAAGTTTCAGGCGACAAGAAGTTCAACCATACTTGTCCGAATGGTTCTTGTTTTACCGGTCATCAGTCTCGTTCCTGTAAATGTCCTGCAAAAGCATAGTCGTCACACCAAAGAAATCGACAGTTGCCGACAGTTTGCATGTCTGTGTGTTCGCACCTTAAGCCTTCCCCATGCAATAAGTCATCACCTGTAGATGTAAGCACAGGTGACATGATTTACATGTGAGCACCGGTGACATTTCATGACTCATAGGATGAATTTATTCCATTTTATATATGAATTTTGAATGTCTTGAGGCCTTCCCAGTGCAATACGCCTGCACTGTTGACCTAAACACAGGTGAGAGGATACACAGAATAACACTGATGACAATTCACGCAAAATTTTTCAAATCTATTTTTTTTCTTTGCGTGTATACAAGGATGACTTATTTTTACTTCTTTTCTCTTCATCTGCTGTTCAATTAAAAGGAATTTTAACGGAATTTATGATTTTTTATAGAGAATTATATTTTGCAAAAGAAGAAGAAGAAGAAGAAAAAGAACTTTTAGTATCGAAAATTTCCTTAAAATTCGGAATTGTTACCATATGAATATAACTGTTTTTTTTTTCAATTATTTATTATTTTTTCCATCACTGAAAAAAAAATCAAACATTGTATGATATTTTTTGTTATTAAACCTTATTCTATGTATTATAGAACACTATTTTCAAACCTCCGGTTATTTGTAATAGAAGAAAAAGTAATATTCTACTTTATGCACTTATATTTATCAGTTGAGATACCTTCTAAAACTAGTTCATCAGTGCATTGTATTTCTTGATAGTTACCGACGTTTCAAATATTTTAAAGTAATGTCATCTCTTCCCATTTATTGAAAAATATCCGCAGAATGAAATAGCTAATTGAATATTAGTCATTTCCGCTTGTTAGAGAAACTTGCAACAAATTATGTATTTTATTAAGTAGCGCAACTCATTTCCTGAAAAATATTTCATAAAATAGATCGTCAATACACTTCCGTTCACGATATGAAAACTATCATTTCCGGTTTTCCGGTTAGTGCTCTCGAAATGGAGGATAAATAACAAAAGTATTTTCAAAATTTGAAGTCTTAATAAATCGAAAATATTAATTATTAAACCTGCCGTTGTTATAATTAGATTTCTGAACATTGTATGTCTATATTTTTAGTTGCATGATTGGAAATTTCATTTAAATGTATTTAGATTTACCATTATACAGGGTGATAAAAAAAATGGACAAATTGATATGACAAATCAGACATACGACAAGGATAAAAAACGATTTCCACACGATTGCAGACAACGGCATGGAAACGAATACGGATTGAATTTGGATGCTGGTTTTTAGTTGTTTTGCGTGGTGGTGTCTCTGAAGCTTGGGTAATACAACTTTATTTCTGTTTTAATTTATATTACACACTTGTTTATTTCTTCAGTATCAATTTTAAATGTGTTATATGCTGTTTTCTGTGGAGTTTGGGTCCGGTGGGGGAGTGTTATGATATCAAATGTTTTTGCACATTTGTTTTTTTTTTAAATTGTAACACTCTGATCGAAACCCACTGTCACTACAATATAATAGTCTTTTTCCGTATCCATTCATGTGTATTTGCTGTGTTTGCTGCCCACCGTTGATGAGATCCACAGCCTCTTTATATTGTCTTTATTTTGTTTTTCTTACTCGATTTTCATTTCCTTTAAAGTTAGTAGTTTAATTTAATTTTTCATTATGGCACGGGACTTTGGATCTACCGATACACATTATTCTTCAAGTGCTATATATATATATATATATATATATATATACAGGGTGATTCCAAATTTTTTTTACAATAAAAGAGGGGTGATAGTACACATCAAGACAAACAATATTAAATAGGAGACCAAGGGTCCAAAACGTTTTCCTAAGGAAATAGCCGCCATTAAAGTTTAGGGACCAAAATTTCAATCAAACATAAAAAAGGAAAAATCGGTCGATTGATTTGCGGTTTTCACTAAAATTATTCTTTATGTCGGCATTTTCTTGAAATTAAATTATAAAGATAACTTTCAAAAAATGCCGATAGACGGCGCTTTAGACTTTGGAGTAACGAACAACTATTTTTTGGCGGTATTTTTTGCATCTCATTAAATGTTTTCGTAAGCTTAGACTCAAACTTAAATTTTGAGCTCAAAATCTGTAGTTGGGAGTGGTTAAGTAACACAAACTGAACTGCGTTCAGAGGGTTCAAATTTCAAATGATTATAAAAAACGGAAAAATTGGTCAATTGATTTGCGGTTTTCACTAAAACTATTCTTTATTTAGGTATTTTCGTGAAAATAAATTATAAAGATAAATTTTTAAAAATGCCGATAGAGGACGCTTTAGATTTTGGAGTAAAGAAACACTCTTTCTTGCCCCTTATTTTTTGAATCCTATTAAATGCTTTCGTAAGCTTAGGCTTGAACTTAAATTTTGAGTCCAAAATCTGAATAGCTGGGAGTGGTTAAGTAGACAAACTTAGCTGTGTTCAGAGGGTTCAAATTTTAAATAATTTTAAAAAACGGAAAAATTGGTCGATTCGTTTGCGGTTTTTGTTAAAACTAATTTTTAAATCAGCAGTTTTCTTGATCAATCAGTTTTTCTTGGAAATAATTTTTAAAGATAAATTTCACAAAATGCTGATAGAGGGCGCCTTAGACTTTGGAGTAGCGTACAACTATTTTTAACTGTTATTTTTCTAATCTCATTAAATGCTTTCAAATGCATAGATTTAAATTTTGGGCAGAAATTCTGAATCGTTGGGAATGTTTAAGTAGCGAAAAATTGAATTTTGCTCGAGGAGGAAAGAGGGTTAAATTTTAACTCCTGAACACACTTTAGTCTGCGCTTCTTAACTCCTCATAACGACTCAGGATTTGAGCTCAAAATTTAAGTTTAAATCTAAGCTTCCGAGAACATTTAAAATGCTTTTGCAAGCATTTAATTAGAACCAAAAAATCATGGTTAAAATGAATTGTTGGTTACTCTGAAGTTTAAGGCGCCCTCTGACGGATTTTTTTTTTAGATTTATCTTTAAAAATTATTTTCAATAAGATCCTGACTTAAAGAATAGTTTTATTTTAAACCGCAAACAAATCGACCAATTTTTCCATTTTCTATAATTACTTTAAATTTGAACCTCCCCCTCCCCCTTGAACACAGTTCAGTTTGTGCTTCTTAACCACTCTCTACTATTCAGATTTTCAGCTCAAAATTTAAGTCTAACCTTCCTAAATCATTTAAAGAGATGCAAGCAATAACGTCAAAAAATAGTTGTTCATTACTCCAAAGTTTAAAGCGCCCTCTATCGGCATTTTTTGAAATTTATCTTTATAATTTATTTTCACGAAAATACCTAAATAAAGAATAGTTTTAGTGAAAACCGCAAATTAATCGACCAATTTTTCCGTTTTCTTTTTTTAATCATTTGAAATTTGAACCCTCTGAACACAGCTCAGTTTGTGTTACTTAATCACTCCCAACTACAGATTTTGAGCTCAAAATTTAAGTTTGAGTGTAAACTTACGAAAAAATTTAATGAGATGCAAAACATACCGGCAATAAATAGTTGTTCGTTACTCCAAAGTCTAAAGCGCCCTCTATCGGCATTTTTTTAAAATTTATCTTTATAATTTATTTTCACGAAAATACCTAAATAAAGAATAGTTTTAGTGAAAACCGCAAATTAATCGACCAATTTTTAAGTTTTTTTTAATCATTTGAAATTTGAACCCTCTGAACACAGCTTAGTTTGTGTTACTTAACCACTCCCAACTGCAGATTTTGAGCTCAAAATTTAAGTTTGAGTGTAAACTTACGAAAACATTTAATGAGATGCAAAACATACCGGCAATAAATAGTTGTGGTGGCCAATGGCTAATTGGCCAATGGCTAAATGGCCTCAACGGTGGCCAATGGCTAATTTCTAAACCGTTGGTCATAGACATATTGTTCCATTTGCAAAAATGTTTTAAAAAAGGTAAAGAATTATTTTTTAAGCGATTTAGGTCAAAAAAATGTTTTACCAAAAAATTACGAAAATTAAATTTTTATACGGTCCCGTGGTCCTATAAGTGATATTTAGAAAATTTTTACCATTACTCTAACAAGTAAGACAAAAAAAGTTCCATTCCTCTGCGATCAAAATTGACCGAGTTATAGCTGTTCAAAGTTGAAGCATATTTTTTGCTGCAAAATAGGTCAGTCACAAATTTACTGGAAATAAAAATAAACATCAGATAGAAAATTTAACTTTAAACATTGAGAGTAAAAAAATTTTTACAATGTTGTTTCTGAATTTATGTTGACGTTTACATGTTAAAGTAAAATATGCAATTTATGCTAAAAATATAAGTAAAAAAAAAAACAGAAATTTTGTTAAATTAAACTATGAAAAGCAACAGTCACAAATCGTTACAAAATGATACATATTTAAATCTCTATTAGATTACTCAACCTAATAGAATTTGATGTAGTCCTATAAAAGAAATAAATGGAACACACCTAAAATCGTATTAATATTACATTGTCATCGGGTTTAAATAAGTATGGGAATTGAACCTCAATCAGATATTTGGAAGTGAGTTAAAATTTGAATACAAGTTTTGAACTAGGAAATTTTACATACGAAAATTATGAATAAAATAAAACCTTGTTAAAATAACATACCGGGTGTCCAGTAAATGACTGACCCATTTTAAAATTAAATAACAAAAAAACGGTTTGAGATAAAAATGCGCGGTTTGCGGTATTGTTATTAGAATATCAATAAATTTTTAATACGCACTTCCTTCAAATAGTTCCAATTTCGACCAAAAGATGGCGCTGACGGCATCAGACTGCAGAAATACCGCCTGTTTTCTTGTTCTCAAGCTGATGATCTTTCCGGCTCATTTTCCCGAGTCGAATCTGAGTCGAAATGTTGAATCGACTCTCCACTCAACTGCAGAAATAGGATTTGTTGATTGAAACGAGATTTAAAATAACATTTAAGATTGAACTAGGCCTATTGTAACAACCTATGTCTATTGTAGCCTCCTGAGACAAATATCACGGGAAACTATAAAAACTAGTTTAAAATTACTGTAAAACATCTCCAACGGTGTATCAATATATGAATAAATATTTATGACAAGGAAACATTTATTAAAGAAACGTAGAAATATTTTTAAGAATTCTAGAAAATTTTAAATTAATTTAAAGGATGTTCTTTAGTGTTTCAGAATTATCTTCGGAATGTGTTATTTGAACCGCTTAACTGATACGCTTTTTTACATACAATAAAATGAAAATATAGGATAAACGCCGCTTTTTTAAAGCTAAAATAATCGTAATATTTAATTTAAATATTTCTTCTATTAAATAGTATGAAATTGCATTTAAAATTTTTAGTAGTGTCAGAAAGCTTTAAGTAATGGAAGAAGCAAACTATAATTGCCGGTACGTTGCAGGGGCAAATTAGTTAAAATTTTAAAACAATGGTATGCAAATAGCGTTACCAAGTCTCCTGTCTAAGAAAACTTATAAATTGGCACATTAAAAATTCCTAAATCATACTATAAAGGAATCCTACAACAAATCCTGTCTTAAACATAAAAATTTATTGATCCCGAAGTAGAAAGAAACCTACAAAAGTACCTGCTAAGGGAAAAAACTGCCTAAAACAAAATATTCTTAATTTTTCCGAAAACCGAATTCATCCCTACTTTATATTCATATTTTGTCATTTAACGTATCCAAAAATTTTATTACGAAAGCCGTGAGAGATTTTAAGGTGTCTTTTGCACACACCTCGCTTCCCCCCACCCACCCACCCACGACAGGAAACTTATCTACGCTAAAATGGACGGATATTTAAAAAGAAAAAAGAAAGACGTATCTTTTTTATTGCCTGTAAGTCATCCCTCTTCAAAACTTCATTACAAAAAGCATCATAGAACCTGAAGTATATTTTTGCCCCCCCATATAGGAGGGAAATATGTAATCTCGTTCTTTTCCCCCGGTATGAGGAAAAGAACTAGAAAAAAAACATTCTGAAAATATCTCCTGTATCTGATTTGAAATAAGAAATATTTTAAAAATATGATTTTTTATCTTTTTAAAATTATGTATAAAAAGATTCCAATGTTCAATTTATTTTTCCAATATTTATATTTATAAAATTTAACTAAAATAAGTAGACATTCAGTTTTATCTAAAATATCTATGTGGCGGTGTACCAGTGGGCGATAGGTTCTTACGTCTCAACTGGCATTTAAATCAGCATTGTAATAACCTCTTCTATTTACAGCAAATCCCTCAAAATTTAAACTTGACATTCTGCTAAGAGCATCAATTTGATGTTTATTGCTTTTTTTACTGTTATTCGGTATTGTATTACACAAATACAGGTTCAAAAGTTGTAATCTAGGCTTTTAAAACCGATTCGTATTTCAACTCATCGAATCCAACAGAAGAAAAATGTAGAATCGGGAGATAGTAAATGAAAGAAAGGATCGGGACAGTGGATACTGCATTGGCTTCTGAAATGTTTTCAACAGATTTTGTCTAATGCAATATTTAAAAAAAACTAGAAGAAAAAGAAACGAAACTTAATTTCAGTAAAAAAATTCCGTAAAAATGTTTTGCCATAAAATTGCCTATAGATATTTTAGTTTGGTTTGGTTTATTTAATGTCGTCCGATTATGTACACGTGGGATATAGGTCAGAAAGGGGTGGGATGCCCTGCGTGGGTGTCTTTCTAAGGGCACCTAACCCGTATTTACACAAGAAAATCCAAGGTTCGAAGAAAACCATGGAAAATTCCGAACGGTTATGCCGACAGACGCGATTGGGTTCGACCCAGCACTGCCGTCTACCAGTTGAGACGTCAGAATCTATCATCTACTGGTGGGGGCCATAGATAATTTAGATAAAACTGAATGTCTACTTATTTTAGATCAATTTTATAGATATTAATATTGAAAAATAAATTGAACATTTTTTTAATAAAAAATTTAAAAAAGATAATAAATCATATTTACATAAATATATTTTTATATATACGTAAAAATAGTATCAGTTAAGCGGTTAAAATGACATATTCCGAAGAGAATTTTGAAACACTAAAGAACATCCTTTAAATTAATTTAAATTTTTCTAGAATTGTTAAAAATATTTCTAGGATTCTTTAACAAACGTTTGCTTGTCATAAATATTTATTCATAGATTGACACATCTTTGGAGATGTTTTACAGTAATTTTAAACTAGTTTTTGTAGTTCCTCCGTGATATTTGTCTGAAGAGGCTACAATAGACATAGATTGTGACAATAGACCCAGTTCAATCTTAAATGTTATTTTAAATCTCGTTCCAATCAATAAACCCTATTTCTGCAGTTGAGTGGAGAGTCGATTCAACATTTCGACTCAGATTCGACTCGGGAAAATGAGCCGGAAAGATCATCAGCTTGAGAACAAGAAAACAGGCGGTATTACTGCAGTTTGATGCCGCCAGCGCCATCTTTTGGCCGAAATTAGAACTATTTGAAGGAAGTGCGTATTAAAAATTTATTGATATTCTAATAACAATACCGCAAACCGCGCATTTTTATCTCAAACCGTTTTTTTGTTATTTAATTTTAAAATGGGTCAGTCATTTACTGGACACCTGGTACCTTTTTAAAATAAAATCACGAAAAGAATCAGCTTCATTTCCTTACAAAATAAAACATACGTAAAAATACAATTGAGGATATGTATTTCAAATTCGCCTTATCGCTTTTTGATTTCTCTATCAGTCTGTACGAACCTGCACTATTGTAACAATGCAATCGCAAAATTTATAATGAAAACCAATAGATGCATTTAAAGTTTTTTCGCTATTTCCCAAAATTTGATTTTTTCGATAAAGAGAATTTTGAAATTCATGTCTTCAGCTATTTTAATAACCAATCTAGAAGTTAATTAATTATAATTAACACTACCGTAAAACTTATACGGTGACAGCGCCTTCAGTTAAATCGCTCATTTAAAACATTTTGTAATTGGAACTATATGTCTGTGACAAATAGTTAAGGAAGTAGTCTTTGAACAGCGTTGGAAATCGACTCCCTTTATAATACTTTAAGCACTTAGTGTACGTTCCCTTAAAGCTCAGTCGGACTCATCCGTTTTCAGCTATAGAAAAGTGGTTTAAGTCATGAAATTTAAAGTTTCATAACTCGGTCAATTTTAAAGTTACATGAATGGGACCTTTTCTGTATTACTTGCTAGAGTGTTGAGAAAATTTTACTAAATATCACTTATAGGACCGGGGGACCGTATAAAAATTTAATTTTCGTAATTTTTTAGTAAAACATTTTTTTAACCAAAATCGCTTAAAAAACAATTCTTTGCCTTTTTTAAAGCATTTTTGCAATTGGAACTATATGTCTATGTCTAACGGTTTAGAAATTAGCCATTGGCCACCGTTGAGAGGGGACACCCTGTATATATATAGCCTACGGTAGCAATACTCTACATACTGATAGCAAACATATATATATTTATATATATGTATATATCATTTTAATTTATTTTTTAAAATATCTTCTTTTTTGTTCTTTGATAATGAATGCGTCAGCATTCGAAAGATCCCAGGTAAATTAAATAAATAATATTTATATTTTTGTAACACCTCTTAAGTAGTTATTTTGTATAATTTAAAAACTTTTATTAATACTGTAACGTTACATGCATGCTGGGTGTCATTTGTAACGTTAGGTTGGTCGTGGTGCAGGTTAAATGTAGACATACTCAGTGATTAAGATAAAACAACAACGTTTATTGAAACGATAAAGGCTGAAGGGAAGTGGAGCAAGTCTTGATTTTACACAACTGAGAAGACTATGAAAAAACTAAACACATACTCACAAGCTTCGGCCTAGCTCAGTCGGGGCACCTACTAATACTTTCCGCTATCTCTTGGCTGATCTGCTAGATAAAGCTTAATTAAACAGCCCGTGGCTGTGGGTAATCCTTTATTCACAAACAATCCAAATGAAACTAACAAGGAAGGTCTCCATTGGGGGCATACTCAGAATTTTTTGAAAAAAATACGAATTAAACTACTCATGTAGGTAATAAAGGATCAGTGAAAATTAGCGGCGGAATTACATTATTAGATATGTAAAAAAATAAAATAGTTTGGAATAATTGGCGTGAAAAGCTGAAAGCGACGCGGGATTTGGCGAGCAGTGTATTTCCTCGCCAAAAGCAGACGATTTTAACGAATCTGAAAATTGATTTTAATTGACTTCACTGTTAAAAATCTGCAGCATTTACTGCAACGTCACTCCACTACTTTTATAGAATATCTCTCTTCTGACCAATGAGAATGCTCCATAGCAAGGTGAACTGACCGTGTCATACACTGTTAAAAATCTGCTGCATTTTGTTGCAACGCACTCCACCGCTTGTATATAATATCTCTATTCCAACCAATGAGAAAGCTCCATTTCACGGCCAAGTAACCGTTTTCTATACAAGCAAGGGAGTGCGTTGCAACAAAATGCAGCAGATTTTTAACAGTGTATTTTTCAATTTGGAACAATTTTAATCAATTTTAATTGTGTTTTAAATGATAAAATATATTAATTTCATTTTGTTATAAGTACATGTAAACGTATATGACAAAATTACACTTAAAGTAAAGTAAAAATGCAAAACTAAAATTATTTAAACTAAACTTATTTAAATAAATTGAACATAGAAAGTTTTTTCTTTAAAAAGTATTCGAAGCGTAAAAGCGTATTTTTCAAAATTTCGTTTTTTCGCCAACCGGAGATAAATCGCCAAATAAACGAAATTATTATTATTATTTTACGGACGTTATAAGGAGATTCCGCCGAAATTTTTTTATAAACATATATAACTATATGAGAAGAACATTCTGTATTTTTTTCAGATTTTTCTGAGTATGCCCGTATGGAGACCTTCCTTGTAAGACGTTTCCTACCCCGGCCAATTCTCAAGTCAACTGTCGGAACTCCTTTCCACTCACTGGAGGCTTTGTTGCTACTTTTCAATCGGCGAGCACTTCGCTGAACAATACTTCACTTCGCTATCTAATACCAGAGATCCTCACACACTGGCTAGACACAGATGCTCTCTCGCTGGCTAATGCCAGAGACACTCCCCATTCACTCAAACCCAAGCTTTTATATGCTGCAAACTGAGATACTTCACATTAACATATTACTAATAACCGCGAGCTAACTGTAAAATCCGAAAGAGCACACACACTCTAGAAAGTTAAAGTAAAAGAGAGGATAGATGTCGCTTTTACGCTTACACTTGTTAAATTATTGACGTCACGATCTCAGAAATACTAGAGTGCCTTTATGCAAAGGTCACTCCCTCACAACCCCCCCTCGGATTTTACAGAGAAAAAGGGCTGGGCCAAATGCATGCCCAGAACTCTTTCTTGTTATAAATTTCGAGCCGTAATAAACACAGTGATGGGTGAAATTTAGCGCTGAAACATAACTTTTAAAATGTTAACTTTAACCCATCACAACTAAAAAAACTCAGTTTGCCTCAAATATTCTCATATTCAATCCAATCATTCTTCTATCTTACACATAGCCTCCGTAAAACTTCCAAAAACTCGTAAAACTTTCAAAACTAATTACTTCTTCTTTCAAAACAGCCCACTCCACTGGGAGTGCTAAAATTTCTCAAAATACTAAACTTCCGAAATTTTCCTCAATATTGCAATACAACTATAACATTACCAAAAATTATCTCTCCATAACTTTCCTAATACTAAAATTCGCACCAAGTCCAAAAAACCCAATGCGCAAAAATTTTCCTCATCCAAATACCGAACTCATCTAAAATTAAATTTTACTTCATACTCAAAATAACTCTGCTATTACGTAATACCTACATACCCATTAGCCAATGAACTAACTCCCAAAATTCTTCAGAACTTAACTCCACTTTAACAATAATTGGGGCACATACGTACAGCGTCATATCGCTGTGCTTATGCAACAATCAAAAAAAAATATCAAATTTACAAAATGACGTAATCATGCTCTTCATCTGTATTAACTAAAAGAAAAATAGCAGAATCAATACATAACACAGGTATACTTCCCTGCAACAAAATCACATTAACATTCAATTTTAATACAATACAATTTCAAATTCAAACGCAGCTTAAAACTTCGCAACTTGCGGAAACCATTCCTAACTAAAGTACAAACGCAACACATAAAACACGAACGATAAGGAGAAAGTTAATTCATTAAATGTTAGTATAAGAGATAGAAACGCGTGTCAAGGACTTCTTGACCGCAAAACACGTGCGCGCCTGAACCGCGGCGCGTGTACAAAATAACCCAAATTACTATCTGTACTTTCTGAAAATTTAAACATACATTAACATACATTTTATAACACATGAACAATATAACAATATAGTAACATTTTTAACAAATAACACAACAATTTAACAATAGATCCAGAATTTTTAAAAGCAGTTAAGACCAAAATCTCAAACATACATAAAACTAACAATTTTGCAAACAAATTTTGAACACAATTAAGCACCAATCGTGAGTCCGTCAAAAAATCCAAAAATGGCCAAAAGTACCAAACAGTCTTTCTGCTTTCTATTCTTTCACATTGCTACCACATATATGCACTCTAATAGAAATTTAATAAAGAACATTATCACCCAATCATAGAGATGATTCGCTGCTGGCTGGCTTCATACTACAGGATGGTTTTCTCCTCTTGTCCCAGAAACCTTGTACGAAGGATCTTTCGTCATCAGAACTGTACGGTGACGCCACAGTTCATTGTCGTGCCTGCAGCCTGGTTCGGAATGGATGCCGTGGGATACTTGTAGGTTCCGCTCGACGACTCTGCTCTGGCCGGTTCGCTGGGGTCACTCCATGGCGAGATTCACACTGTTGATGCCGGTAATCTGAGAGTTGTCTCCTCTTTCTAGACGCACCCGAAGTTACTGAAGAACCTAGGCCACGTTTCTTTCCGGATCTATGTTGTTTCTTATTAGCCAAAAATTCGGAATTTAAAGTTCGTTTAACAGTTTGCCGAGTGTCCATCTGAAATCTTTTCCGGGGATTAAGTACCGAAGATGGTGAACTATTAGATAATGTATGTTTGTGAGGTTGCTGTCTCATAAGTGGAGGAACGGGATAGTTTATAATTTTTTGCCTTTTATGGCACACAGAGTCTGAAGTATTTGACACTGCTCTCTTATTTTTGTTATCATACTTTGCTCTCGGATTGCTAGGCTTTCGACTCTCAATAACAGCTTTTGGAGCTGTTTGCCCAAATTTTCTTCTTGAATATTGATGAAAAGAATTAGATGAAGAAGTGCTGGACTCGGGACACTCATTGGATCGGGAATTTCGCGAAACACCACTCGACACATGAGAACCTTCACTACCATTTTCTCTAAACTTATAAACTCTAACCTGATCCAAATTAACCGTCATTCTTTCACCATTGACATCAACAACCAAATTATTATTTCGAACTTCTAAAACCTTGAACGGACCTACAAACTTCGGACCAAACTTAGCTACTCTCTTTTGACGACTTGAACTTAACCAATGCTTTTCTACTAACACAAAATCTCCAACTTTCACTTCTAACTCCCTCCTACGCATATTATAATACTGAGCCTGCTTTTCTTGCGCTTTTCCCATCTGAACCTGAGCTTCCTTAACCAACCTCTCAATATCCTGACACATGTACTGACTTTCCGCATCTTTCACCATAACTAGCCTTTGGAATGGAGTAATGACTTTTCTACCCAAAAACAATTCAGCTGGCGTTTTCCCCGTTGACTCGTGAACTGCTGTACGAAGTGCATACGCAAAATGCTGAAGAAACTGGTCCCAATTTGCATGATGAGAACCAACATATGAAGAAATCATTTGAATTAATGTACGATTTACACGTTCAGCCATATTAGACTGAGTAAGTTCCTTACCGTCCCCAGTCTCCAACTTTTCACACAAAGACTTAAAAATATTAGATATAAAATCATAACGAAATGGTTTACTAGCAACTAGTGCGTCAAAACCAATATGAATTTCATTCCTTAAACTCGGTTTATCAGAAAAAAACTCTCCAAATTCATTCAAAAACTTATTAAATTCCTCCTTCTCGATTTCACTTAACCCCGACTCCTCCAAATTAATTGACACTGAAACATGCTCTTTCTTACTCACATTCTCATCATTATTCACGATTAACGACTTTTTAAAGAAATCCAAACTAATTCCTCTATCCTTCATATAATCCACACCAACTATACAATGCACTGTTAATCCATCTAACACACAAAACTCCCAACATGTCTTAACCGAACGAATTTCAACTTCCAATTCTACTGAACCTTTATTATCGCAAGCTACTCCCTGTGCCGACTGAACCACCAGACTTAACCTCTTCAACTTCTTATACGAAAAATATTTCCGATAACAATAAAAAGAAATGAACGACTTATCTGCCCCTGTATCGAAGACACTCTTAACAACAATACCATCCAACACAATTAACACCTCAGGTAACTCAACCGGATTAATAGTAATTTTATTCAACCTCACAGAAGGCTTTTCCGATTTAATCTGTGACTGCATACCTTCCGAAATACAGTCACCTACCAGTTTAACTGACCCGACCTCTGAACACATCTCTTTTGCATTGACCTATTTTCCAAATTCTCATCCGAAGTTAATCTCCTTACTTGCGAAGAAACATTCCTGTCTCGTACTCCCCCTCTCCGATCATAACCACTATTCTGTCTATTTCCATACATATTTCTCTCACCACTTCTAAAACTATTAGCACCACCATAATTCCTATTACCATTATTCGTATTCGACATATTACGACCAAATCCATCATTTCTATTACGCAAATTACAATCCGGAAATCGCTGCCCCCCTCTCACAAAATTACGTTCCCCCTCATTTCTCAAATTACTATCTGTGATCGGTCTCTGACGAGGGTTACGCAAATCCCGTTGATCCAAGCTCTGCCGAGTCTCATACTTCGATAATATCTGATGCATTTCTGCAAAATTCTTCGGTGCTCTAACTTCAATAAAGTCCTGTATACTTGGATTAAAAAGAGGAAAAACAATGTCCAACAATTCCTCAAATGTGATACCTAAATTTAATTTATTTTTTAGTTCCAGCTTACGAAGATAAAATTTTGACGCCGACTCATAAATATTCTGCTTATTACAATAGAACTCTTTTCTCAAAATACTTTTATCTTTAACTGGAGGAAATGCCTTCTTTAACTCAATCACAGTTTGTTCATATCTTTTCGCTTCATCATTAATCAAAAACTTTCCTATATTTTCCAACCACAAAAGTGCTTCGCCTTTCAACGAGCATTTAAGCACTACGTACCTACTTTTCTCAGGTATATTATTGAACAAAATATAATCATCTAATTTTACTAAAAATTCACTAATATCACCTGCACCGGTAAAATACACACGTCGCACAATCTCATAATGTCCGATGTTTCGTTGGGCGCCATTTGTAACGGCAAACCCACGGTGGGCGCCATTTGTAACGTTACATGCATGCTGGGTGTCATTTGTAACGTTAGGTTGGTCGTGGTGCAGGTTAAATGTAGACATACTCAGTGATTAAGATAAAACAACAACGTTTATTGAAACGATAAAGGCTGAAGGGAAGTGGAGCAAGTCTTGATTTTACACAATTGAGAAGACTATGAAAAAACTAAACACATACTCACAAGCTTCGGCCTAGCTCAGTCGGGGCACCTACTAATACTTTCCGCTATCGCTTGGCTGATCTGCTAGATGAAGCTTAATTAAACAGCCCGTGGCTGTGGGTAATCCTTTATTCACAAACAATCCAAATGAAACTAAGAGGTTTCTTACCCCGGCCAATTCTCAAGTCAACTGTCGGAACTCCTTTCCACTCACTGGAGGCTTTGTTGCTACTTTTCAATCGGCTAGCACTTCGCTGAACAATACTTCACTTCGCTATCTAATACCAGAGATCCTCACACACTGGCTAGACACAGATGCTCTCTCGCTGGCTAATGCCAGAGACGCTCACTGGCTAATGCCAGAGACACTCCCCATTCACTCAAACCCAAGCTTTTATATGCTGCAAACTGAGATACTTCACATTAACATATTACTAATAACCGCGAGCTAACTGTAAAATCCGAAAGAGCACACACACTCTAGAAAGTTAAAGTAAAAGAGAGGATAGATGTCGCTTTTACGCTTACACTTGTTAAATTATTGACGTCACGATCTCAGAAATACTAGAGTGCCTTTATGCAAAGGTCACTCCCTCACAATACCTTTGTATTTTATAATTGATATTCATAAAATTTGAAATGATTCGGCAAGATTCTGTAACGATTATATATGTATATAAATAATTATTAACTTTCAAACCATTTGGTTGGCTAGTGTTCTGTTTTTACATGTGGACAGACTGAAGGAACAGACAACGATTATAGTTATATATATATATATATATATATATATATATATACAGGGTGTCCGAAAAGTCTGGAAACGGCCGAATAACTCGAGAAATACATATGAGATTGAAAAACGTAAATTTACGTGTTAAATATTTTAAAATAAGCTACTCTGTGATACCAAATTTGACCTTCGAAACCGACCCCCTGGGGGTCAGAGGGGGTCCAACTTTGAAATCTTAAATTATAACCCCAATTTTTTATTGCAGATTCGGATTCTACAGACAAAAATACGTAACTTTTGTATTTGATGTTTATTTCAAATCTTCGTTTATCACGGTGTAATCGAGCATATTAAATCGATACATATTCCCGCTTTTCCAACGGGATTTTCCCTAATCGAAACTGATTGGGCAGAATTTTTGACGTCAAATTCCTCGTCTTTTGTAGGAATAGCGTTTCCTGAAAATCACCCGTGACGATTATTTCAATAGTGCAAAAATTTGACCCATTTGCTGCAGAGTCACTCCACAGCTATTATAGAATATCTCTATTGTGACCAATGAGAATGCTCCATAACACAGTAAAGTAATCGTTTTCTATAAAAGCGGTGGAGTGAATCCAAGATGCAGCAAAAGGGTAAATTTTTTTACAGTGTACTTTACTGTGTTATGGAACATTCTCATTGGTCATGAAAGAGATATTCTATAAAAGCTGTGGAGTGACGCTACAGCAAATGGATCAAATTTTTAACTGTGTAGCACTACCGAAATAATCGGCACGGGTGATTTTCAGGAAACGCTATTATTGCAAAGGACGAGGAATTTGATGTCATAAATTCTCTCCAATTAGTTTCGATTAGGGAAAATCCCGTTGGAAAAGCGGGAATATGTATCGATTTAATATGCTCAATTATACCGTGATAAACGAGGATTCGAAATAAACATCAAATACAAAAGTTACGTATTTTTGTCCGTAGAATCCGAATCTGCAATAAAAAATGGGGGTTATAATTTAAGATTTCAAAGTTGGACCCCCCTCTGACCCCCAGGGGGTCGGTTACGAAGGTCAAATTTGGTATCACTGAGTAGCTTATTTAAAAATATTTAACACGTATATTTACGTTTTTCAATCTCATATGTATTTCTCGAGTTATTCGACTGTTTCCAGACTTTTCGGACACCCTGTATATATACACCATAGAAAATACATCACGGATGTTTCTTGGGTAGATGAAGTTCTAACATTATGGTATGGAAGAGTTCAATATATAATCCATAGAGTAATGTAGACATATGTTAAACTACAGATTGACCTCATAGAATCCCCTCGATTGCCATTAGTTCTATTTAAATGTCTCTCGTTTGAGATATATGAATTAATTAAATCTTAGTCGGAATTGTTAAATTTCTTTCCAGTAAGATGTTATCAAATTCTTATTAATTGCTATAACTCGTCAACAGCAATGCTAATTAAGTTAAATTTTCGGTTGCGAAGTTATATATAAAGTTGTAAGTTTATTGCATTGTATTTCACAGTTTATACTAACTTGTTGATAATTGAATAGATTATTATTTTTTTTCAAGATCACGTGTCGGTTAGTTTAGAATATCAGCTATGTAACTATATGTTTGAGAACTCCAGTAAAGAAAAACAATATTTGCATTCAGACACATCATCTCAGATAGGTTTTTACAAGCAAGGAAGATGCAGTATGCCAATTTTGCAATAGAAAATATTCAGAGTACGGAAAAGATGAAGAATTGATAAATAACCTATATGTGCGATTTTGTTCTATGTGTACAATTGTGGGATGAAACAACGTTTTGCATTTATATTTCATGTAAAAATTTAAGTATTTTTCAAAAAATCTGAGAAATTTACAGATAATGTTTAATATTAGTTTGAACGAAAGGGAAATTTTAATCTGATAGTTAGCAGAATTTGTACTCTCTTAAAAAGTCAACCACAAAATAGCTCAAGTTGAGCTGATATCCACTCATCACAATGTTGAAAGGCAGCTTCTCAAAAAAGAGTTGAAATAACTCGAGTTTTAACCCATTTAAATGAAGTTGAGCTATTTAAATAACCAGTTCAGATCAAGAAGGTTTAATCGTTTAAAAAACAACTCTTTTATGATCGAAAAAATTACAGCTCTTTCATGAGAAGCCAAATCAGCTCTTTCGTTTTAAGAGTGTATTTATATATAAGTGCAGGAACTCCAGTTTCGCTCCAGACGTGGCTTATCCGTTTAAGGACTCATTCGATCAATGCAACACTTTTGCAAGTTATATCGATTTCAATCATTTAACACGTTCGCTGCTGCTCACGTGAATATGTGATGATGGTTAACGCTGCACTGTAGAAGTGGGTTTTTCCCAGAAGCCGATTTACTTTTTACAACAAACAATTAGTGAAAGATTTTCCCGCGCCAGTTCGTGACTGGCTTTTGAACACCCCCCCACCCCACATCACTCGCCAGCGAATGTGTTAGTGAAGTGAAAAAGTATGTCAAGAGTTTTCCGAATCCAAGGAGCCGCCACGGTATTAAAGCAAATTAGAAATATGGCAGAAAGTCGAGGACTATGATGGTCTCTATTTAAAAAAAATTCTAGTTATTTTTGCTGTTAATTTATGAATAACAAAGCAAATTTAACAATTTTTTTAGAACTTTTTGCTCAACTTAGCAAATTGTCATACTTATTCTTGTGAGTTATTATTTTTATTGTAAATTAAATATTCATTATAACCTAGCTACATTTTCTGACATATCCATACATCCGGATAAAGGAAATTCATTTTTTAATTATACAATATGATATGTCTATTTTTTTACACTTCAAGAACATTGTATTAAGAAACTTCAAAGTTTGTACTTGGCTAAAATTTAATGCATTTTAAATTTGAAAATTTAAATTGTATTTCATAATATCCGAACTTCTCATTCTTGGCCATTTTGGAAATTCACAGCTATGAGGGTTTAATGAGGTCGCTTTTTTAGCACATTATGTCTTATCTCTGCAGCAGATTTTAGAAGATGCTGCAAATTCAAGATAACAAACCTACTAGAAAATAGCAAAATATAAGAAATTCAGTGATTTTAGATTTTTAGTCTATTATATGTCGTTAACAACGGCTATGAGCCGGATAATGAATTTTACGAATGAAAGAGCAGCTACGGATATTTCATTAGACATTAAGTTTTTTTTTTTTTTTAATCATTACCAGATGTATTTAATATGATTAAAAATTCTTCTAGAAAATTTGACCAGCATAGTGGGCGAAGGCTGCTAGCCAGATTTCAAATACCCATTCTTTGTTAATATACATAATCGAGAAACATATTAGACAATACTTTGATTTAACGATATTCCATTTTAAACAAGATCTACTTCTGAATTATATATGTGATCACTATTTCTATGTAATTTGTTCAGATGACGGCACTCTAAATGATATCGAAACAGGAATACGGAATATTGTAAGGTACCCTGAGGTAATAACGCCACATTAAGGTTCTACCAATTTTCACGGCTCAGTTTTAGTTTGTATTTTTCAAACAAATATATGATTTGATACAGCAACTCATTGACTATCTATATAAAAAAATAATTTAACAGATATGTATTCAATGGCGTGATTTCTTGACCAATGCTCTTTGGCGTTATTACCCACCTATATGGGTAATAACGCCATGCAAACAAAACTATGAAATAAGATGGAATAATTGCATGTAGATTGCTCAGTTCTAAAAATACAAACTCTACAAACTTAGAAATTGACAAATTGCATTCTAAGCTATTGAAAATGTTCAATTTTTTGTGAAAGTGTAAGAAAAATAAAGGTATGCTGTAGGGGGGGGGGGGGGTGAGGCAAAAGAATATCAGAGCTGCTTTTTGCTTAAAAAAGACCGCTTAAATAGAATTATTAGAAACGTTGCACAGTTTTAACTGTGTTTATTTGAATCAGTATTTAGGATGTAGCTCGGCCACTGTAGGGAATCAACCGGGGTATTAATGCCAAGGATTGGCATTATTACCCTGTTATACTTATTTCGCTGTCCATTTTAAATTACAAATTATTTCGAGAAGATATCCAAAATCTTCAACAACATTTTGAAAGTCCATGAAATGTACTACAAATTTCTCGATTAACAACGTTTTTCGGATAAAAAAAAATTTGCCTTCACATCACAAAACGTATCTCGCAAATTTTAGATCAAGCTAACTTTTAGTTGCTTTTAAAAACAATAAGATCTAAAAAACAAAAACCCAAATGAAAACGAAAAATGGAAACCAAATGACGCCAAGTTGGCGACAAACTTGGCGATTGTTAGCGATGGTAACCCTTCCCTCTCTATGGTAACCCCCCCTTAGGTCTACTGATACATTGAATGTTTTTCCTTGGTTTCTGGATTTTTCTAGAAGGTTGTGGAAATTTCCGGCGCATGCTACGAGCCTATATAAGGAGAGCAATGCGAGATGTTGTTGTCATTATTTATCAGTCAGTCATTGAGTGAGCTACGATTGTTTAAGCAAGTTTGCTTGAATTTTATTTACGTTGTTTTGAATGTGATTTAGTGTTGAGATATTGTATAAAGAGTCTCTGAAACATATATCTGCACTTGTACGATAGATTTGAACAATTATTTTTGAATATCTAGTAATATTTGTGAGTTTCGAAGACTCTGTTGTTCTGAAGATCTGCAAATAAATTATTTTCTACTTTTCTAAAAGACAAGAGTTTGAAGTTGTTTAACCATAAGATCAAAAGAACCCTATATACGCAACAACATTTGGTGTCAGGAGTCGGGATCTTATATCGAAAACAAGAGGCATGGACGGGCAATTGAAAGAACTATTAGATGCTATTAATGGTATAAAGACAGAATTGACGAATAAAATCGATAAAATTGATAAAGGCTAAGAAGAGTTGGCGGATAAAATGAATAAAAGCCAAGAAGAGTTGGCGGATAAAATGAATAAAGTCTAAAAAGAGTTGGCGGATAGAATGAATAAAGTCCAAGAAGAGTTAACGGATAAAATGAATAAAGGCCAAGAAGAGTTGGCGGATAAAATGAATAAAATTCAAGAAGGTTGGGCGCATAAAATGAATAAAAACGAAGAAAGAATAAAAGAGTTGACTGAAGAATTGAAGAAGGAAGTTAATAAAAGTCAAGAAGAAATGAAGAAAACTTTAGAACAAAAGTTCTCGTCGTTAGAGAGAAGAATAGATTCGGTAGAAGAGAAAATAGAGAATGAAGTTAGTAAAGTAGAAGAGAAAATTCAGAATGAAGTTAGTAATGTTGAAGAGAAAATGGAAAGAAAAATAGAGGAAGTAGAAGAGAAAATTCAGAATGAAGTTAGTAATATTGAAGTGAAAATAGTTGAAGTAGATGAAAAGCTAAATAAAAGATCTTGAAAAAAGGCTTTCAACGCCCTGTGGTAATTATGAAGAATTTAGGAATCTGCCTGCTTCTCTTGTGCACATTAAGCTATCGACATACGACGGAAAGAGTTCCTGGCAAGTTCCCAATTCACCATTGTAGCCGAAGCGAACAAATGCAGTGACGAGGTGAAAGCTTGTCAACTGGCAGCGTCTTTAAGAGGAAAAGCCGCCGACGTGCTGCAAACATTGCCCGATATGACGCAACTCAATTTTGAGGCTCTAAGTTGTGCACTTCAAATGAGATTCGGCGAAAAATTCTTCAAAGATTATGCGAGAATACAAATGAAGAGCCGCCATCAAAAATCGAATGAAAACCTTCAAGAGTTTGCCTCAGAAATAGAAAGGCTGGCAAATTTAGCATTCATTGACTGTCCAACAAATGTACGGGAGATGCTCTCACTGCAGTACTTTGTAGACGGAATAAAAGATCCAGAAGTGCAGAGAGCTGTACGAATGGCAGATGTGCAGGATTCAAAGGCTGCATTACTATATGCCTTAACCCTTTCGCTACGAAGGCGGCCGAACCGCCTGAACATTCAAAATACGACGAAACCGCCCGACGCCTCAGAAACAGGTCTTCCATTTCCACCCCCTTCGAAAATATACAGGCTATTGTAACGGAGTAAGTGCGAAGCGAATGATTGATGAAGGGATTATAGCAATCAGTGGATGGGGAATTTTTGAAGGAAAACACTTTTCACTTTTTCTTCTATTGATGCATGATATGTTTGATAAACTTTATTCTGTTTCAAATTTTTATTTTAAAATAGTATATATATTTTATTTAGATTAGTTATCTGCATTTTATTCAGTTATTTGTACATGATAAGTAAAATGTGACGTGGATGAAAAATTTTAACGCAAGATGAAGCGTTAGCAATAATTTTTGCGAGAATAAAGACAATCTGAATCTCATAAATCAGAAGATGAATAGGATAATGACAAAATACGATTATCCTATGACGAATCTGTGAATGCTGATATCAATTATGAAAATAAAATGCAAGATTTGAACATAAATACTGAATTTGACTCAATTTTCTCAAAATAATGGTGAATATTACTGGGAGCCCTGTCCGAAAAAATAAATAAATAAACAAAAAATAAAGACTGATATATTTATAATTCCTGTAGGTAACTTTGCTTTTATAAGTTTTTCAAATTTTAATTACTGTATTTTTTATGTTTGCAAACTCAGAAAATCCACTACATTTATTAGGATCTATAATAATAAATCTTTGATCTATTTGTTACAAATTTATAAAAATTGATAATATCTATTTTCCAAAATACTAAAAAAAAAAAAAAAAAAAAAAAAAAAAAAAAAAAAAAAATAATTACATTTATAGATAATTTTGTTCTCTGTATGTTTATCTCTTTTCTAGTTACTGCATTTTCTATATTTTTGAAAACTTAGAAAATCCATTACATACATTAAAGTGTATAATAATAAATCTTAGATAAATTTATTACAAATTTATAAAAAATGACAATATTCATTTTTCGGAAAAAAAGAGAAAAGAAAGACATTTTCATTCTTTTAGATAAGTTTGTTTTCTGGTACATGATTTCTCTTTTTTTTTAGTTACTCTATTTCCAATACATTTTGGAATTTAGAAAATCCACTACATTAATTCAGATATCTATAATAATGAAATCCCACCAATGGCCATGAACTTCTGCTCTTGGAGCTGGTAGACTGGAGGTGCTGGTTTCGAACCCAATCGCACCCGTCGTCCTTGTCGTTCGGAGCTTTCCGTGCTTTTCCTTGAACCTTGGATTTCCTTGCGTAAATACTGGTTAGACTCCTTTAGAAATATCTCCATTGAGGACAGTCCCCTTGAGGATCTACATTCTTTGTGTTGACATCTGGCCCTCATAAACGCAATCAACCAGTTATAATAATGAACATTAGATCCATTTATTAAAAATTTATAAAAAAATAACAATGTCCATTTTCCGGACTTTTTTTAAGGAAAATTTCTCAAGATTGTTTTCTATATACTTTTTTTTTTTACTTTTCTTTTTTTAAGTTATTGTATTTTCCATGTGTTTTGAAAATATAGAAAATCTATTACATCAATTAGATGAGATAACTATGAATATTAGAACTATTTACTACAAATTTATAAAAATTAACGATATTCATTTTCCAAAATAAATAAATAAGTAAAATCAATTCTGGAAAGTAATTCCAGATAACTTTGTTTTCAAAATGACCCCCCCCCCCGCCTTTTTTTGTTTTTGTTACTGTATTTTCGATATATTTAGAAGCTAAGAAAATCCATTAGAATTTATAATAATGAATGTTAGATATATTTATTACAAATTTATAAAAAATGACAATGTCCATTTTGCACAAATTTATTTTATTATTTTAAAGGGGGGGGGGGAGGGAGAAAATTTTAATTTCTCTAGATTGTTTTCTATATGCTTTTCTTTCTTTCTTTTTTTCTTTTCCTTTTTTACTTAATGTATTTTCTATATGTTTGAATATTTAGAATATGATTGACACTGTTCATTTTCCAGAAAAAAAAATAATTTGTGCAGGTAACATTGTTATCTATATGATTTTTATAATTTTAATTATTGCATTTTCTCCGTGATTGGAAGCTTAAAAATTCTTTAACCATGATAAGGATTTAATGTTTATTTTACTTTCATTACATGTTTCTAGATTTAAAAGAAAAATAAAGTTTTAACTTCTTGGATAAAATTAAAATTTTATCTAAAAAAAATTGATTTTTTGAGTTGTTAATTTCTAGATGCATTTGTTTAGTTAGTAAATTTTCATAAATAGTATGCGTTTAGTAATTAATAGAAAATCAATATAAACTTTGAAAATGCTAAAAATAAAAAAAAATAATTCGTTTGCTATGACTCCTTCAACGCGGTCAATCAATCATTTATAAATATATATATATATATATATATATATACAGATTTTATCAAAATGATACTATTCCTAGCATAATTTAAAAATCGTTTTTAAAAATTTGGCACTTTCTAGGGATTTACAAATATATTACAAAAAGTAGAATTTTTATTTATGAGGTAATTTGTAAAATAATTTTTCAACAGAAAATTTATTTTTATTTTTTTAGTTCCG
This sequence comes from Maratus speculifer, assembly GCA_964019185.1. Taxonomy (NCBI): domain Eukaryota; kingdom Metazoa; phylum Arthropoda; class Arachnida; order Araneae; family Salticidae; genus Maratus; species Maratus speculifer. The sequence goes on from OZ025292.1 coordinate 421,558,933, forward strand.
TCTTTAATGTTTCTCTTTTAACGATTTATCATGACTAAAATAAATCCTCTGTTAAGCCATTAAGAAATTTAAAAATACGCTGAAAATATTGCGATATTTTTTCATAAATTTCTTTGAAAATAGTAATAGATTTTTTTAAAATGTTATTTATAGAATGGATTTTTTTTTCAGTTCAGTGAAAATATTTATAGTGATAAAATATACAAAATAAGCTGCAAAACGAAAAGTAAGAAATTGACACCATGTGAACAAAAATTTACTCATTGTGTGGCTAATTTCATTATAAGGCAAAAGTTACTCTAATTCTAATACGTTTGAAGATATTTTCCAGGAATTTTCAGAAATAACGTGCCAGGAATAAATCGTGAAACATAAAACATGCAGAAATATTTCGGGCTTTAGTACAATAAAAACCTTCCCTTGAGTAGGATTAGTCTTTTGTATAAGGGATCGTAGGGAAAAATAAGTTCTACTTTCGAAGACACCTGTCTGTTTATTGTCCTTCTGACAAGTAGGCAAGCAAAAGAAGGGGGCGAAAAAAATCTCGCAGCAATATTTAGTTTTCGGGCGGTTCCGTATTTTGAGGACATGTGCGTTTTTAGACTTCCGTATTGAAAGGGTTAAAGTTGGAAGCAGATACACAAGCCAGCCGAAGAGATCGTCATTCAGTCCGAGAGGCAACGGTGAAAAAAAGCTCAAACACTGAGATCGACGTCTTGAAAGAAATTAGGAAAATTAATCAAGAGCTTGGAGCCTTAAAATATGGAAGAACAAGCTCAAGAATACAGAATCTCACGTGCTGGGGATGCGGGGATACAGGACATCTCCGAAGAAACTGCCCCAAAATCCACGAACGTGGGATGAATTCAAGACCAGAGAATAAAAAGCCCCACCTGAAGATCCTTCAAATATCGAAAATGAGTGGCGGCGATAATGAATTATATGTGATAGGCTTTATTAACGGAATTCAGTGCCGTATGATTGTTGATACGGGAGCCAATGTGACAATAATAGGAGAAGATTTGGCTCGGAAATTGAAATCTAAACTCATCTGGATTCCACCATGCGTTACCCTGCAAACTGTGACGGGCGACAAGATAGGCATATATGTAAAGGCAAATTTAACCATCATTTTTGGAGGAACGAAATATTACCATACGGCATATGTGGCTGGCATAACAGATCCTTGCTTAATCGGGCTAGATTTTCTGAAGAAGTTTAGCTTCAAACATGATTTCAAAAATAACAAAATGCTCTCAAAATTTGAAGAAATAAGTCTTTTTGGATTAAATAACGAAATTGAATGTAAACAAACAGTAATAGCCAAAGAATACATCAATTTAGATTCAAGAACAGAATTTTTAGTTCCAGCTGTATTTAAAAAGAAACTTATTACCGATTTGGCCATATAGATTATCCAGAAGACAATAGTACACAAGCAGGAGTATTGGTGGCTTCTTCTGTAGTAGACCTCTCGAAAAAGACCATTCCAGTCAGAATTGCTAACATCGGTGATAAGACGAGGACTATCAAGAAAGTAGAGATGATAGCATCATGTGCTCCTGTGAATCCTCCATAAGTCAAAATTCCCGTCACTCTGAGAAATCTTCAGATAATTTAGTCAAGGATTTGTTACAAAATACAGACTTAGATCCAAAACAGATGGACGCTGCGGAAAGTTTAATTAGGGAATTCCAAAGTTTGTTCTCCCAAACATCTGAAGACTTTGGACGAACCAAAATGGCACAACACCGAATTGATACTGGACATCACTCACTTAATAAACAACACCCTAGACGATTACCTTTTGCCAAGCAAGAAGAGGTGCAAAATTTAATTAAGGATATGGAAGAAAATAACGTCATCGAACCATCGACAAGTCCATGGGCGTCTCCCATTGTATTAGTAAGAAAGCAGGATGGTTCTACAAGATTTTGTGTAGACTACCGCCGACTGAATGACGTCACTAAAAAAGATAGTTACCCTCTACCAAGGATTGACGATACTCTCGACACACTTGCGGGCAACACCTGGTTCTCGACTCTGGATCTGAAGAGTGGTTACTGGCAGGTAGAGATCCATCCGGACGACCGCGAGAAGACTGCCTTTACAACGGGACAAGGATTTTGGTAGTTCAAGGTAATGCCTTTTGGTGTGTGTAACGCACCTGCAACTTTCGAACGGCTTATGGAAACGGTTCTCCGGGGGTTGTCATATGAAGCATGTCTTGTTTACTTAGATGATATCATAATCATAGGAAAATCTTTTGATGGCCATCTGAACAACCTCAGGCGGGTGCTACAAAAATTAAAGGAAGCTAATTTGAAGTTAAGCCCTTCGAAGTGCAGTCTGTTTCGAAATGAAGTCGCCTACTTTGGACACATCATTTCAGCGGAAGGAGTTAGGACTGATCCAGAGAAATTATCGGCTGTGAAAAATGAAATCGTCCAGCTGATGTTCACCAGCTTCGGAGTTTTCTAGGATTATTTACTTATTACAAGAAATTCGTCAAAGGATTCTCGATGATTGCAAGACCACTTCATAAATTAAAAGAAGCCAATCAAAAATTTATGTGGACACAGGAATGCGACGCTACTTTCGAAAAGCTTAAGGAGGCATTAACATCCACTCCAATTCTGTCATATCCTCAAATTGATAAACAGTTTATACTTGATACAGATGAGAGTAATGAAAGCATTGGTGCTGTACTGTCTCAAGAAATCGACGGCCAGGAGCGTGTTATCGCCTATTTCAGCAAGTGCTTGTCAAAAGCAGAGCGAAACTACTGCGTAACAAGAAAAGAGCTTCTTGCTGTAGTGAAAGCCATAGACCATTTCCACCACTATCTTTACGGTCGGAAATTCCTGTTCCGAACTGATCATGCTTCTCTAACTTGGCTATTGAATTTTAAGAACCCTGAAGGCCAGATAGCCAGGTGGATACAAAAGCTTCAAGAATACTATATGGAGATACGCCATCGAAAAGGCTCATCGCATGGAAATGCAGATGCTCGCTCAAGAAGACCCTGCTCAGAGAATTGTAGATACTGCGACCGGGTTGAGAAGAAATTTAATGTCAAAGGTCCTATAGTAAGACAAATTACAACTGGGTCTACATCATCGCAAGATCCGTGGAGTGACGAGAGCCTGCGTAAAGATCAACTTGCTGATCCTGAAATTAAGACAATTCTAGAGCTGAAAGAGGAGTCCAACAGGAAACCCAGCTGGCAAGACATGGCCCATTACCATCCTACGACTGAACGTTATTGGGCTCTCTGGGATTCCCTACATTTGAACAACGGTATTTTGTACCGAAAATGGGAGTCTGACGATGGAAAGACATGTAGATGGCAACTACTACTCCTTAAGTCGAGAATTTCTATGGTCCTTCAAGAACTTCATGGTAGTCCCACAGGAGGTCATTTTGGTGTAATGAAGACCCTTCAAAAGGTTCGAGAGCGTTTTTACTGGAATAATGTTCGCAGTGATGTAGAGAAGTGGTGTCGAACTTGTGACACCTGTGTAGCACGTAAAGGTCCAAAGAGACGCACCCGTGGACGATTGCAGCGTTATAATGTAGGAGCTCCTTTCGAACGAATTGCTCTACACATCCTGGGTCCTCTTCCAAGAACATCTGATGGCAACAAGTACATCCTAGTTGTCATGGATTACTTCACCAAGTGGCCTGAAGCCTACGCCATTCCTAATCAAGAGGCGGTAACCGTAGCAGACATACTGGTTCAACACTGGGTTTCCAGATACGGAGTTCCTCTTCAAATCCGTTCTGATCAAGGAAGAAACTTTGATTCGGCTGTGTTTAAGGAAATGTGTGGACTACTCGGCATGGACAAAACTCGAACTACACCTCTACATCCTCAATCGGACGGCATGGTGAAGCGTTTTAATCGTACCATCCTAAATAGCCTCTCTCTCCTCGTGTCTAGAGACCAACAGGACTGGGACAAGAACTTGCCTTTTTTCCTGCTTGCCTTCAGGAGTGCCACTTATGAGGCCACTGGTTACTCCCCTTCTCAAATGCTCTTTGGTCGTGATCTTCGTCTGCCTGCGGATATTTTGTTTGGCCGTCCTCCTGACGCTCCTTTGTCGCCTGAAGAATATGTGGATGGACTCCAGGCACGGATTGAGGAGATTCATCGTCTAGCGAGGAACCGAATCGGACTGGCATCGGAAAAGATGAAGACACGGTATGACGCAAAAGCAACTGGTCATGAGTTCAACGAAGGTGACAAAGTTTGGTTGTGGAATCTCATACGTCGTAAGGGACTGTCGCCAAAACTACAAAGAAACTGGGACGGACCTTACACAGTCGTCAACAGGATGAATGACGTCGTCGTACGCATACGAAAATCGCCACACGCCAAGCCCAAGGTCGTATATTATAACCGGCTAGCCCCCTATTTTGGCCAAAGTGATTAGAAATTCAAAACTGGTATTTCAGACCATGTTCATGAAAGTCACTTTTTGTAAATATGTAAATAGTAATTAGTTCTTATTTATGTAAATCTTATTATTATTATTATTTATTTATTTGTTTGTTTATTTATTTTATGTGTTTTCTTCTAACTCAAGGATTGCACTGCCGGGGACGTGCAGTCTCTGAGGAGGGAGTAGTGTTACGAATTTTGTAAATAGTTAGTGTTTGTACTGTAAAATAATGTAAATACTCTTATTAAGCTCCATTTCGTTACTAATATTAGTTTTAGTTACATTGTCTCTGTTATCAAGCAAACTTGTCTATTATTTTCAGTGAATGACTATGGCAGCTTTGCGAAATATTAGAGATATCGCCAAGTTGGCGTCACTTTTGGCGACTAATTTTGGTCGGCAAATTTGGCGATATATCGCCAAGTTGGCAACAAACTTGGCGATTGTTGGCGATGGTAACCCTTCCCTCTCTATGGTAACCCCCCTTAGGTCTACTTATACATTGAATGTTTTTCCTTGGTTTCTGGATTTTTCTAGAAGGTTGTGGAAATTTCCGGAGAATGCTACCAGCCTATATAAGGAGAGCAATGCGAGCTGTTTTTGTCTTTGTTTATCAGTCAGTCATTGAGTGAGCTACGATTGTTTAAGCAAGTTTGCTTGAGTTTTATTTACGTTGTTTTGAATGTGATTTAGTGTTGAGATATTGTATAGAGTCTCTGGAACCTATATCTGCACTTGTACGATAGATTTGAACAATTATTTTTGAATATCTAGTAATATTTGTGAGTTTCGAAGACTGTTGGTCTGAAGATCTGCAAATAAATTATTTTCTACTTTTCTAAAAGACAAGAGTTTGAAGTTGTTTAACCATAAGATCAAAAGAACCCTATATACGCAACAAAATTATTAAGGGACGAGGATGTATCCGTGCGTCACGCATATGCCATTTTGACTCTGGCAACACCGGACGATTAATTGTAATCTTTATTAACTTTCATAATCATATTTTAGACATCTAAATACTGCCCATTTTCTTTTTTAACCCGATCGAATAGAAACAAAAGCTAAATATAAACAATAGCTTTTTTAAGCTACACAATCCATTTGAAAATTGAAAAGCGATATATTTTATTTACAAAAATTTTAATTGCCATCATATTGTTCTCTACATAAGTTCAATTCAAGGCACTGCTATTTCTACTTTCACTTAACAAATAATTATACTAATAATTATCTCCCCTTCAAAAGTAAGTGAAGTATTTGCATGAATGGAACATTAAGTTACAGTAAAATATTTTCTGATGATGGCTGTGCGAATTAGAAGCCGATAGTACTAAGAAATTTTAAATAAAATTTATATTTTTAACTTGTAACATTTATATTTTTTGTCTTTTTTAAAGTAAAATGGTCAGTTTTGTTTTATAGTCCATGTTGTGTATTTTGTTTTTAAGTCAGTGTGAAACACTGCATAATGTCTTACGATTTTATGTACTGAATATATTTTTTTCAATTCAAAAATTAGTAATACATTTATTGTTATCTTTAAAACATGAATAAAAATTTATTTATTCATAAGACACAAATGTTTTTGTTAACGAAAAATCCATTATTTTTGAAAGAAAGAACAAATAAGTCGCCAATTAAATTTTATCCTAATGCATAAAAATTAGACCTTCGTTTCAAACAAACTCTTTGAAGAACTTAATATAATAGGTTTAAAGTTCCAAGTTCAAACAATATTTCAGTTGTTAAATAAATAAAACTTTTCCTTCCGCGCTCTGAAACTTAATACTTAAAATTCGTTTGAATATTTGAACTCTTTTCCATATATTTTGAATTTCGTATCTGGAGTTGTAATAGAAGACGTTTGATGAAACAGAAGAAGTCTGTTTATTCTGCACCTTTTGAAAGCTTGTTAAAGGTTATAAAAAAATTAAAAAGCTAAAAAGTGACAAAGTAAAGTACTTAAATACGAGTAACTACTCACGAGAAAAAAAAAGAAATATATAATATTTAAATATGTTATGTAAAAATTTTTATTTTGCAAACACTCCTTTGAATTATTTAAATTTACTGTTTATTCATAATATTTGTATTTTGTTCTTATCAATATATCTTATTAAATATTAAAACGCGTGCACTAATTATTACTTAATTTTATTTCGTAATTTAAAGCTTATATCCTTTCATAAATCTTTTTAAACGCTTCTTTTTTGTTACTTTTTATTCTAAAAACCTTAATCTGTTACAAGCAACGTTCGTCTTAGAAAAGAACCTAATAATTTAAATTGGTTTTTTTTCAATGTCATACATTTGATACTTGTTTCTTAGTGATATTTTTATTTTTATTTTATTATTCCATACATATGCATGCATTGAGAATCCTAGTGCTTGTTTCTCGTCATTGCCGTGTTATATAATGACGAATAGATAAGAAACTTTATATCGCTTATATGTCCTCGTATTTTTCTATTGGTCGTTTATACGCGGTGAAAGCTATTTCTACATTTCTTTAGTCTAATTTTAATTCATCCGAAATTATTATTTGAATCCGGTATTCTTACGCGTTTTCGACAAAACCCGCATACATGAATCTCGAAGTGAAATTTCTATTTTTTTTTTTTTTTTTTTTTTTTTTTTTTTTTTGAGTACTTCAAAACATGTTGGTGGGTGTTTAAGATCCCTGTAGAATTCTAAAATATTATTTAAGATATTATTGCCCGATGTAACTAATGACATTTTGCTTGATTCCATAGCTGAATTTTTCATTGAGTGAGGATTACTCTTAAATCATGTTTGAAGAATAAAAAGACTTCAAACTTCGAGTTGACTGTGAGTTTTCTCAGGAAATGCTGCACTGTAAAAAATGCCAGATGTTTCTGAATCTATACAAATGTACTGTAATCAAAAACGAAAATATATAATAACCTCTTCTAACTCACCTAAGGTTTCGAAAACCGTCCCTTTACCTTTAAAAATCCTAGAAAACTATTTGTTTTCGAAATTTAATGAAGAAGTTATAAAAATTAATTTTTATTAGCTGCCCGTCATTTTCGGAAAAGTTTCTAAGTAGCTTTTACAGTACAATTATCACTTTTCTGAAATAAAAATATCACTTTTTCGGATGCTACCAATTCATTCGAAAATATTTTGATATTCAGAGAACATGTTTAATATACAAACATACAATTTTAACAGTATTAACATTATATGAAAATTAACATTGTTTTGCTACAATTGCATGCACAAAATCAGTTATGCAGCTGAAAATGTTAACTTGAGAATTGGTAGCATCCGAAAAAGTGATATTTTGATTTGAGAAATCTGATTATTGTACTGTAAACGCTACTTAGAAACGCTTCCGAAAAGGACGGGCAGCTAAAAAATTTAAAAAAAATAATTTTTATAAGTTCTTATAAATTTAAATTTTTAAAACAAATAGTTTTCTAGGATTTTTAAAGGTAAAGGAACGTTTTTCGAAACATTATCTGAGTTAGAAGAGGTTACTGTTTATTTTCGTTTTTCATTACAGTACATTTTTATGAATTCAAAAACATCAGACATTTTTTACAGTGTGGAATAATGAACGAGTGCCTTACTCCATCACTGCTATAATTATTGAAATAACAATGTGACTGCGAAGTTGTTACATGTGCTTTTTACTTTCTTTTACATTCAATAGAAGAAAGTACTGTAATCGAAACTTTTTTCACTTCCGGATCTTGAGAGATTTACGCATTTTAGGGGTTAGATATTGCAAAAAACATGTTTATCCAAAATGTCTGTTGTCATCTCTGAATCGTTGTGTAGTCATGTCGCCATTATATTATCAAAGAATGTATGAAGAGATGCATAGACTTTAACCAATTTTGCTGTGCATGTATTTGATTATAGCAAGCAAGTGTGCTTTTAGTTTAAAAATATTCCGCTAAAAGGGGTGCTGAAATAAGATTTTTGCGCCGTTTTCAGTATTGTACCATCGTAAAGTGAATGAAATTATACATAGAATTGAACCAAATTTTTCGTGTATGCTTTTCGCTATGGACTGCAGTACCTTCTTAAATTTGAACATTTCCGCCAGAAGAGTGTGCTATAATCGCTAAATTGATTATTTGTAAGCAGCTGATGACAGCAGAATAAGGAAAAATTATTAATTTTAATAAATATAATGATCAACATTAATGTTTTTATTTTTTTCACCGATTAATTGATTGAAGCAGAAATTTAAGATAACAGTCAAAGTCAGTATAATATTTTATTAGAAATATTGAAGCATTAACATGTGTCACTATTTTTTGAAATATTAAGATGTACGTACGAGATAAAAGAAAACTTCGGGATTGGCAAATCCAACTAGTTTATTTTTCAGTTAATCATACTCTGTCGCGACAATGAATAAATGCACATAATCTCACTGGATGAGTCAACTAAAAAAAGTTACGATCTTTCAACACCACATTGTGTTCTGTGAAATAAAATAAATCTCGTTACAGCTTCCAAGTAATGTCGGAATTTCAGTAATGCTATGCACCCACAGATACATCAAATCAATTTGAACATCAAAGATGTTCAAATACTATAAAATTTCACTTTATTTCATATATTTAAATTTAAATTTTATGTTTTAAAGATAAGAGATAAAAAATAATTATATTCAAATAATGCTTCAAATGACTTTCATTTAATACGTAAAATATTAATAAAAATTATTTCCTACTTAGTAATTTATTATAAAAAATGTAAATTTGAGCTATCTATTCTGTGTTTATTTCAAAATCGAATTTAATACTTTCAACTCTGTGCTTAGAAATTTTCTTTTAATGTTAAAGTGTGCAAGAAATTAACATAATTAATATGGATATCATCTTTAAAAGACTTATTTGGTATAAGCTATATTAAGCTTTTTGTATGTATCCTATTTAAAATTAACTTTAAGGGATAACTTACCTTTATTAGCTATTATGTTTTTTAAAAATAAAGCTAAAAAAAATAAAATTCGCCGCTTTTCAAAGTTCAACACATGTTTTCAAATAAGAAAATTAACTGCATGTTTCACTAAAACTTCGAATTTTTTTAAACCCTACTACTTTTGTAAAAACTTATATTTTTCACGTTTTTTGGAAAATCTAAAATTAAAATTTTAACGAAGAAAATACTTTGGATTTTAATGGATTACTTCTGGATTAATTAGTCTGTTTTAATCAATTTAAAGATTATTAGTTTTGCACTGATACTGGACATTTCATACGACCTACACTGACAAAAAAATATGGTTCTGGCATATGGAATCTAAGTAATGGCTCTAGAAAAAATAGTTCCATGTCATCCCTATAAATTTTAGTTCCATTTCTTAGAGAGTTCCAGAGTCTCTTACTCGAATTCAAACGCGTTTTCCTATATTTTTGTTGTCAAATTTATCTAAAAATCTCTTCAAATAGATGCGAACACAATAGATTTGATTTAGTAGCTAGAATTATAGCTTAAGAAACCATTCCTAAAATCAAGCGATAATTTCTCGCTACTGTTCAATGTCGTTTCGTCTCCTAGAAAACACGAGACTAGAAATGTCAAGTCATTTCGCCTATTCAGCTTAGTTGTTTACCCCACTCGCATAGTTTGGACATCTATATTTCTAGTTTAGAGATTCAGAAAGTGACTAACTATTCATTCTAGTTGAAGGCGGCATATTTTTTTTCTCAGTGTAACTATCCAAGTCTTCGGATAGAGTATTACGTTTCATATTGTTTAACAACAATCTTCTGAAAACAGCTTATAACTGTTTAAGGTTTCACTATCGTTGTTGCGTTGAGGTAATACATTGTCTCAGAAACGGACAGCTCTCTTTTGTACATTTTCTTTTTCTCCCAGGGTGTTAAAGAATTTCTGGCGTTGCCAGTTTCGGTAACATAATTTTCAAATATTAATTCATTCTTATTTTCTTCAGTGCAAATGAATTCGTGTCTCAATAGATTTTTTTTTGCCTTAAGCGACTACAGTTGTATGTCTTTTTAAGCACGAGTTACTATTAACCAGTATGGCATAAAACGCGATTTTTTTACTGGTTCTATAGGTGATGTTCAAAGGTGAAGGAAAAACAACAGTTTCTTCTTCACATAGAGATTTAAACACGACAGCTTACTGATCGTAAACTTGCCTAACTGTAATTTTGCATTTGACAAATTTGACAAATAGGCGATGTTCAAAGGGAAAGGAAAAACAACAGTTTCTTCTTCACCTAGAGTTTTAAACGAGACAGCGTACTGATCGTAAACTTGCCTAAATGCAATTTTGCTTTTGACAAATTTTCTAAACATAAAATAAGCTGAAAAGTGTTCGATTAAATATGAAGTATAATTTTTTTCGCTGCGCTTACATATTATACTAGCTTTTGTTATTTATATTATATGTATATTAATTATTATTTATAATTTTATCAAAATCTGAAAGTCAATTTGTACATTTTTTTTAAACTTTAAGTTATTGTAAATGATTTATTCATTTTTATATTATTAAAATCGCAAGCCTAAATGCATGTATACTCTTATTCTTGAAATTAATTCAGTTTTTTTAAAAATTACTATACGCATTCTGAATATGAGAGATATAATTAACTTTTCAAATACTATTTTCCATATTACATAATTTTAATATTTAGCGTTCATTAGCTTTTCAATTAAATTTTGAACTTGTGCATATGTGTATGAATATTTAGCAGAAATGAGTTAATTTTATTAATTTGGTTTTCAAACTAATTTTTTAGTTTGCAGCAAGAAAATTAAAGATTTACACATTATTTCTCCATTTATTTTGCACATGTCTTTAAAATTCTATGTCTGATATTTTTAGTATTTAATAAATACAAATTAGTTTTATATTTTGTATAATCAAAATAAAAGTTTCTAGAAATTAAGAAAACACCAATTAGTCGAATATCCCGTATAGTCAAAACAATAGTTTATTGTATTTAAGTTAAAGCGATATTTTGTGGAAATTCCACAATGAATTTGGTGGTAAAATTTAGATAGACAACAGGAAATGATTTTAAAAATAGAATCTATTTTAACATCAGCGGGCGATTATTTATTATTATCCACATATATGGGGTACCCCGTACTCCCATATTCAAATTATACTGATTTCTAAAATTTTTGCATATTTTTTTGAAGCAACATTTCCGAATTTAGTGTTAAGAGAAAATTACCTTGAATTATGTTAATGTGACGCAGTTTTACTAAAATTCAATTAACGTTTCATAAACAATTTATTCATATTTCATAGGATCATTATTAATTTCTCTGAAACCTCCCCTCCATCCTCCTATCTTCAGATTAGAAATAAAAGCTGTTTGCGTCATTCGAATAAAAATAAATTGCCAGTGTTAGCTGATTAAATCATTACAATGTATATGTAATTTAATATCATTGCATTATTTCCTTATATTATTCCTATTTTATACTAAAGAAAATTATTCATTAAGGTTATTTAAAGAAGCGTTTTCCAATTCGTATTGATTATTTTAGTAGCAATGTGGAGCTTGAATTGACGTTGATGGATTCGATCCATCAAAACATAGCATGAAAAAAAAAAAATAGGGCAACATCCCCAGTAATTGGCACATTAAGGATTTGTCTTTAAACTTACCTCTGTTTTCACTACCAAGAAATAAAATATTTATTTGCAAATATTTTTAAATGAAAGAGTGCATATCTGTGCATCTATTTTGCCCACTAAAAGCAAAAATACTTGAAAAATTATTTTTATAAAAATATATTTATAAAAAGTTGTTAGAATCACCAGTAATTGGCACTTAGACGTTTACACAGTTAAAGTAACCCTTTTCAACTAAACAAAACTGTTGTCAGTTAGCATTTAAAATATACTATAAATCAGATAATAATAAATTGAAATACACGTCTTTCTTAAGCCAGAGAAGAAGCATTTGCAACAAAAAGGGCTAACTTGATACAAGCCATAATTGTTTCTCTTTCCTAGGCACTATGGTCATTTAGTAGCATAAATCAAAGTTATAATCGGTAAAGTAAATGAGCATATAACTGGTATATGGTCTTGCATTTTTAAAAGACTGGATTTAAATCTTATTTTAGGACATGTTTGTAGGATATCCAATCACTGGTGCATGCCAATTACTGGGGATGTTACCCTACTAAGTATTCAAGGTTTACCTTGTCCATTAATGACTATTTGAGTCACATTTCCTTACCTGAAGGTGTATATATAACAGCAAAAGGGACAGCAGTGATCAGCTATTAACTATATCCCCTATGCCATTAGAGTTCAACTTCATGTTTTCATAAAATGAAAAAAAAAGCATGGCACAATTCTAAACTTAATTTCAGCTGGTACGATGTTATTTTGTGTTTTGAGTACTACTTGATTTACCTGTCGACTAAAAAACTATTTCCTAAATATAAGATTAAAAGTCAATAATTCCTAATCGCAAATGTCTTATTTACCTGACATTAAATATGTTACACTTGTTTGTTACATCGTCAACTGGTTTTTTATTCGACGTTTTATTTTTATACTTATTATTTTTTAACTAATCTGTTATTTAAAATGAATTTTTTTTCAATTTCAATAAATTGGCAGGTAGTTTCGCGATTTATATAATTTGGTAATATTGGTCGACGGAATAATAAAGTAATACAATTTTTTTTAACGATGAAAATGCATATTTCTTTTTTACTCATCACACCATATGCTAAAAGGAAGTATACAAAACACATTAAAATTACTCTATAAAAAATTGCATTTCATAAATGAAAATGCATCCAATTATTTTCATATTCATGTATATTAATTAATTTATACATGAAACGCATTTCGGAATCTTGGGTCCCGTCGCATATTTTATTTTATTCATTCGTATTTGATCATAGAACATTTTTTTTAAATTAAGAAACATCCTTCTTTTTCTTACAGTGAAAATTTTCTACGACAGTTATATAATTTTAAATTAAATAATTCCTTTCTTCATGTCAAGATACATGAAAAAATACAGGGTGTCCCAGAAGTAATGGAACAAACTTTAAAAGGAGTTAGGGGACATCACAAGGATTCAGAATTACATAGCAACCCATTGTCTGAAACGTCATGGGCAGGTTGTATGACAGGTAAAAGAGACGAAGAAATGCAAGACTGATATAATCTGAAATAGTTTATTGGTCAACTATATTACATTTACTGTGATAGATGACACGTGAACATGTTACAAAAGATGTTCAAAGTTTTTACCATTGATAGCGATGCATTAAACCATCGAACCATGGATCAGCGGACTCGCTCAAATACAATTGGATTTTGTTGGATATCCATATTAGCACAGATGAGTCTTGCAACCAGATCCATTTCAGATTCCACAGACGTTGCGTACACAGCATTTTTCAGTGCACCCAAAAGAAAGAAATCGATGCTGCTTAAATCAGGAGAGCGTGGTGGCCAGGGAACTGGTCCTCCACGGCTAATCTAATGGTGAATTACTCTTGTCAACAACACATTCTACCGATGAACGGAGACGCTTCCGACCATGGGTTGCTATACAACTCTGAAGCCTTCTTTTGGCCTTAACTTCCCCTTTACGTTTGTCCCATTACTTCTGGGACACACTGTATATCGAAAGATAAAGGCCCATATTGTGCTGTTTGTGTATAACATTTGTGCTTAAATTTCGGAGTTTTTTTTTAATAATATTCTTCACTGTCTAAAATTTCTTAAATGCAACTATATACTGAAATTACCGACTATTTTATATGCATATAAAATATATTTCAGTACATTACGTATCTGAAAACTTTAGTGAATTTAAAATGATACAAATGCTTTTCTAATGCTGAATTTTGTGTGCTTAGAAAAAGCACTGTGCAAAAAATACCAACATTTATATTCACAAGCTCCGATAAATTAATTTATGAGAAGAAATTCCTTGTTTTTTTTTTTCTAGCAATTTTACGTAGCCAAATATAAAATATCTTAAAATTTAACTTCCATCTTTATTAAATTATTGTTTATACCTTGTCAAAAAAAATTTCAAAATCATAATGAAATAACGTCATCTATTCTGAACAATCTAGCGGATAATATTTGGATTTATTTTAATTGGTGTGCTTGAATGATAAAATATGTGTTTTCGATTTTTAAAGTAGGCTAGTTGGATGTTCCGATCTCAAAAATGTCTTGTATTTTATGCATATTAATAATAAAATATTTTCTATCACAATGCAAAATCGTATGAAAATCTATAACGATCATGGGATTCTAAAAGCATAAAATTCCGTGCTTCAGTTTTTGAGATATGACTATTGCTAAAATTTGGTAAATTCTAAAAAAAAGCAATATCATAGAAGCACCACCTGTTGGAAGGTGGTTCCTGTTGATTAATACCAAAACCTAAACAGCTACAACTTTTCAAAATGCAACTGAATCTGAAGTTTGAGAAAAATCCGTATATATTTTTTTTATATAGAACTATTACAGAAATTGTAAAAAATGCAGCATCGTCACCTTTTGGCGATCCTGCAACAAAATTTAATTACCACCAATAGTCATGAAGGTTTATCCGAGTTCGATGTTTAAGGAAAATTCATGCATTACTTCTTGAGAAACTTTTAAGGTGGTAATCGTGAAAAATACAACATAGAAGCGCAAATTGTAACATCAAAAACTGATCAATACCAATTTATATCAATGATTAATTGATTATAGATTTTCATTAAATTCAGTACATAGTTCTTGAGATAGAGCGACTACAATGTTTGCGGTACATTTAGACAGACAGGTATAATTATTTAGTCACAGAAAAAAAAATTGTAAAAGCAGGTATATACAGAGTGTGGCCAAATTATTAGTTACACGCATAAATTTTACATTATGAAGATCACGAAGCTTTTTGTTGTTTACTGGTGGATTGTTAAACTAATTTTCGGTGTAGAAGGGTTGAATTCTTATGGGTTTATAAATAAAAGGAAACATTCACTCATAAAGTAGAAATTTATTTTGAAAAAATTGTGACGGGTGTTCCAAGACAAAATCCTCAATATTTCTTTGAATCTCCCCTTGACCTGCTGTGCATATATATTTTTTACGCATTGCTTTTAATTAATCATTATGATTCAAGACCATAATCAGGACTTCTTTATTTTTATTTTTTTTTATTTTTTTTTTTGTTAGATTCTGCAGAATTTTTCCTAACTGAGTGTATCCTAAACAGTTGAAGATACTTAAATCACCAAGTATTCCCACAACAACTCTGGAGTACAATATTCGCTAAGAGCCTTTAACCGGTTTACGAGAATCATTAAATGTTATCTGGCAGTTTAGTCAACAAAGTTGGGTGTTTTTTTTTTTCTTTAACTAACAACTTGACTACCCGACGTAAATTCGTTGAAAACAGAAAATGTCGAAAACTTTACGAATACTTTCTTTTAAGGTAGAAGTAAGTAAAAACAATCAAACATGCTCACTGTTCAACATTTGACTCTGTGCAACATTTTTACTTTCGTCAATCTATAGAAGAAGAATGTATTGGATTTGTGAAAAATTTTCTACTTCTGGTTTTCGATGGATTTGTACGTTTTAGAAAGTCCTGAGCACGATTTGATTTTGAATTTTTTCAACATGCCTGCCTGCGAGTTTGTGAGTCTCAGTCTGTCTGCATTTGATAAATGTTTTCGCGCACCTGTCTCAAGAGCTAATGCACGAATTTCACAAAACTTTACATTCCGTTAGGCTTTGGGAAAACCTGAAGTTGGTTACTTTTTTATATATATCCTCTATAAGTGGTATTCTTATGCTACTTCTTTCACGATTTCTAGAATAGCTTTTTGTAAAAAACGGACGAACAGACTTTTCATAAAATTTCAGATTCAGGTATCCTTGATAAATATTAGAATTGATTTTCTTTTGGTGCAAATAACTAATGCTCTAATTCTTCATTTTTGACGATTTTTGAAAATGTCCTATCTGAAAAATCAGAGCAGGAATTGTTCTAACTGCAGTTTAATTTAGACGTTGACAAAATCTGTTGCTAATTAGGTTTTTGTCACTATCACCCAATAAGCTACACTGTTATGCTGCATTTTGTCCAATTTTAGTGATAGTAATATCTCAAGTACTAATGCACAGTATTTCGTACCACTAAAATCCTTATGTTGATCATACATTGCCACTCAATTTTGGCCTCTAGCTAGTTTTCATGTATTGATATGTATGAGATAGAAGAAAGCTGTGGTGTTAAAATTTCGAGTAGCTTATAAATTACTGCGTAATTGTCAAATAAATTTGAAAACGGAAAACTTTACCCGAGAAGTAACAACTTTCATTCTTAAATACAATTGTCGTTCAATGGCACAACCATTTTTTTTCAACCACTCTATACTACATTTTCCACATCTGCTTGAATTTTGAATTCACTTAGACTAGTATTGAGATATTTAATCTAGAATTGCAATATGAATGAGTCTCATTTGTTTTAATAAAGTGATGTAACTTGGAATATGTAATATACAGGTTTAATTAAGTAAATTGGAATCTTTCGTGCAAGATCTTGAAGCTTGTAAAGAATAATAAATAGGTAAATAGTAAAGAGTATAGAATAAGTAGACAGTTCACATCGGAGGCTGACGAGAGAGAACTCAAACTCATTTATTTTCGAAAACAAAGCCATTTTCGTCCTTGATCGCAGCTTTTTCTCTCTTTTAAATAAAATTTGTATGTTTAACTGTACATATAAGCCAAATATTAAGACATCATGCGTAATGTAGAGCTCACTTTTTATAGGTGCCATAATACTTATAATATTTTATAGATATACGGTTTATAAATATTTTACTATCACAACCGTTTTTTTCTTTTTCCTCGAAATATTTAACTCATCTTAAAAAGTAACACTTATTTATTTAAATAGTATGATAAGATGAATTCTTCTTCAAGATTATTTTATTTCATCTTTCCTAATATGAGAATATCACTAAATTAGTATACACAATGTATACAACCAGATTTAATACAATTAATAATTTCATTTTTTATTAACAATCCACAAATCTACTATCCATAATTAGTTATTAAATAAAGAAATTTACTAACAAATGAAATAAAATGCGTACTGAAAATAGTTATTAATTTGTAACTCATTTAATGGCAATTTATTAAGTATTTTAGTTCATTAAATTCAAAAATGTAATAAGTTAAATAATTATAAAATAGAATGAGTTTAAACAAGCAATTTTTTTTAAAGATTGTTGCAACTTCATTCGAAACTAAGAGTTTAAACAAGTTCATGTTATTGAATAACTTAAACAACGAACCATTACTACATTTGAGCGCTAACATCACTTTTCTTCTACGAAAATGTTTATCAGTACTTTATTTGGTACATCAAATCTTTTGAATCAGTTCTGTTAGATAATTGCGAACGTTAATTATTTCATTTAATGACCATTAATTGCAATTTATGCTGAGAATTAATACGTAAATTGTACATCTCCACAGGCGTTTCGTTTAATTGAATGTATTTAACAATAATCTTGTAATCTTTAAATAATTAAGTTATTTTTTGATTCATGTAATTTTTATTTACTTTTCGTTTCACACTTTTAAAAAGTATTTCATGAGAGCTTAATTTTGCCCTCGGTGTAGCTTTATGTTTAAAAATACTTTAAATTCTCTAAAAGTCATGATAATTTGATATTGTAATGCATAATTAATTAAATTATTAATATAATTTAACAATTCAAGAAAAATGAATTGATACTTTTATATACAGGGTGTCCGAAAAGTCTGGAAACGGTCGAATAACTCGAGAAATACATAAGAGATTGAAAAAGGTAAATACAGGGTGATTCATAAAAGATGGGCAGAACTTTAAGGGGTTATAGTACACTTAAAGACAAATAATATTAAATTGGAGACTAAGGGTCCCAGACGTATTCCCAAGGAGATAGGAGGCATTAAAGTTTAGGGTCCGAAATTTCAAATGATTATAAAAAATGGAAAAATTGGTCGATTCGTTTGCGGTTTTTGCAAAAAATTTTCTTTATGCCAGTATTTTCTTGAAATAAAATTTTAAAGTTCAATTTCAAAAAATGCCGATAGGGGGCGCTTTAGACTTTGGAGTAACAAACAACTATTTTTTAACGTTATTTTTTGTATTTCTTTAAATGATTTCGAAAGCTTAGACTTAAACTTAAATTTTGATCTAAAAATCTGAGTCCTAACGAGTAGTTAAGTAGCGTAAACTGAAATTTGAAATTTGAAACCCTTCTCCCCCCAGAACAAAAATCAGTTATTCCAGATCTTTGTGTCGTAGATTAGGCTCTAACTACTGCCGCGTTTTGCTAAAATTATTCTTTATGTCAGTATTTTCTTGAAAATAAATTTTAAAGAAAAGTTTCAAAAAATTCCGATAGAGGGCGCTTTAGACTTTGGAGTAACGAACAACTATTTTATACCGTTATTTTTGTGTCTCATTAAATGCTTTTTAAAGCTTAGACTTAAATTTTCAGCCCAAAATCTGAATCGTTAGACGTGGTTAAGTTTCTGGGGAGAGGGGTTTGAAATTTCTACTCCTGAGCACAGTTCAGTTTACCATGTCCACACATTGTGTGCTGTGATACGAGGTAAAAAGACACAAATTAGGATTATGTTACCAAAGCATATTTATTAACATGTAATTACAATAAATGTTCAAAATTGTGACCACCAGAGGTTATGCACGCAGAACAACGGCGAAGAATGGAACGGCGAACATTCGCGAAAACATCAGGCTTTTCGAGCACTTCCCCTACAGCGGCGGAAAGTCTGGCGACCAGTTCTTCGGGGGATTCAATGGGTGTCTCATACATAAGAGCCTTCAATTATCCCCAAAAAAAGAAATCGAGGGGTGAAAGATCTGGCGAGCGAGCAGGCCAAGCAACACGACCACCTCGACCAATCCATCTGTTCGGAAATGTGATGTCCAGATAGTTGCGGACGTCTCGTACGTAATGGGCTGGCGCTCCATCGTGCTGGAACCACATGACCCGCCGGATGCGTGGAGGAACAACGTTTAACAGGTCTGGCAGCACATGTTGCAGAAATGTGAGGTATGTTTTACCGTTGAGGCGTTCAGGAAGAAGGTACGGTCCGATTAGGTGGTCTCCGAGGATTCCTGCCCAAACATTGATGGAAAAGCGTCTCTGATGAGCATGTGGATACGTAGCATGTGGATTGACATCCGCCCATACATGTGAATTGTGTGTGTTAAATGTACCTTCACGTGTGAAGGTACATTCATCGGTGAAAAGCACAGTTCGTCCAAAATGTGGATTTAGCGCGTTCTGCTGCAGAAACCAGCGGGCGAATTCAATACGATTTTTATAATCCCCTGGAGACAGTTTCTGGACTCGTTGCACATGAAACGGGAGCAAATGTTCATCCTTCAGTACCCTCCAAGTCATGGACTGTGAGGTATCCACCTGCCTAGCCACTGTTCGTGTACTTGTACTTGGCTGCGCCGCTACTACATCCAGAATGGCTTCTGCAACAACTACTGATTCGTCCTTTTTTGCACGACCTGCATTCGACCGGTAAGCGAGAAATGATCCCGTCTCACACAACTGTCTGTGCAAGCGCTCGAAAGTTTTGCGGTTAGGCAACCGCCTGTTGGGAAATCGCTCTCCGTACATTCGTTGTGCCTCTGCACCATTTCCATCTGCCGCTCCGTAAATTAAATGCGTCTCAGCCTTTTCCTTATTCGTGAAGGGCACCATCTTCCGATTCATTACTACAGCGACTTACACTTGACTCACCGTTCAGTGGTTTTTATGCCTGAATCGTGTCGAAATTTCGCATACGTGTTCTTCTTCTTCCCCATTTGACATTTGCATACTTTCTGTCTCCTTCTTCACCCGGTGACTAGCGTCAGGAATGGAGCTTTAACGTTTGCATGAGCGACGTTTCCAACTGTGCCAGTGCCTTTATGAGTGAATTCCGACTATGCAGTCCTTGACGAAAGTTGTATTTTTGCCTCGTATCACAGCACAGAATCGTTGGGCATGGTTAAGTAGTGCAACCTGAACTATGTTCAGAAGTTGAAATTTGAACCCCCTCCCCTCGCTACTGAACCACGCTCAGCGATTCAGATTTTGAGCTGAAAATTTAAGTTTAAGTCTAAGCTTTAGAAAGCATTTAATGAGACACAAAAAATAACGGTATAAAATAGTTGTTCGTTACTCCAAAGTCTAAAGCGCCCTCTATCGGAATTTTTTGAAACTTTTCTTTAAAATTTATTTTCAAGAAAATACTGACATAAAGAATAATTTTAGCAAAACGCGGCAGTAGTTAGAGCCTAATCTACGACACAAAGATCGGGAATAACTGATTTTTGTTCTGGGGGGAGAAGGGTTTCAAATTTCAAATTTCAGTTTACGCTACTTAACTACTCGTTAGGACTCAGATTTTTTAGATCAAAATTTAAGTTTAAGTCTAAGCTTTCGAAATCATTTAAAGAAATACAAAAAATAACGTTAAAAAATAGTTGTTTGTTACTCCAAAGTCTAAAGCGCCCCCTATCGGCATTTTTTGAAATTAAACTTTAAAATTTTATTTCAAGAAAATACTGGCATAAAGAAATTTTTTTGCAAAAACCGCAAACGAATCGACCAATTTTTCCATTTTTTATAATCATTTCAAATTTCGGACCCTAAACTTTAATGCCCCCTATCTCCTTGGGAATACGTGTGGGACCCTTAGTCTCCTATTTAATATTATTTGTCTTTAAGTGTACTATAACCCCTTAAAGTTCTGCCCATCTTTTATGAATCACCCTGTATACTTGTTAAATATTTTTAAATAAGCTACGCAGTGATACCAAATTTGACCTTCGTAACCGACCCCCTGGGGGTCAGAGGGGATCCAACTTTGAAATCTTAAATTATAACCCCCATTTTTTATTGCTGATTCGGATTCTACGGACAAAAATACGTAACTTTTGTATTTAATGTTTATTTCGAATCCTCGTTTATCACGGTGTAATTGAGCATATTAAATCGATACATATTTCGGCTTTTCCAACGGGATTTTCCCTAATCGAAACTAATTGGGGAGAATTTATGACATCAAATTCCTCGTCTTTTGCAATAATAGCGTTTCCTGAAAATCACCCGTGCCGATTATTTCGGTAGTGCTACACAGTTAAAAATTTGATCCATTTAATGTAGCGTCACTCCACAGCTTTTATAGAATATCTCTTTCATGACCAATGAGAATGTTCCATAACACAGTAAAGTACACTGTAAAAAAATTGACCCTTTTGCTGCATCGTCACTCCACCGCTTTTATAGAAAACGATTACTTTACTGTGTTATGGAGCATTCTTATTGGTCACAAAAGAGATATTCTATAATAGCTGTGGAGTGACGTTGCAGCAAATAGGTCAAATTTTTAACAGTGTAGCACTATTGAAATAATCGCCACGGGTGATTTTCAGGAAACGCTATTCCTACAAAGACGAGGAATTTGACGTCAAAAATTCTGCCCAATAAGTTTCGATTAGGGAAAACCCCGTTGGAAAAGCGGGAATATGTATCGATTTAATATGCTCGATTACACCGTGATAAACGAAGATTTGAAATAAATATCAAATACAAAAGTTACGTATTGTTGTCCGTAGAATCCGAATCTGCAATGAAAAATGGGGGTTATAATTTAAGATTTCAAAGTTGGACCCCCCCTCTGACCCCCAGGGGGTCGGTTTCGAAGGTCAAATTTGGTATCACAGAGTAGTTTATTTAAAAATATTTAACACGTATATTTACGTTTTTCAATCTCATATGTATTTCTCGAGTTATTCGGCCGTTTCCAGACTTTTTGGACACCCTGTATATGTAATAATAATATTTTTCGTTATTTAATTTAACTAATTATTTCGAAATTCTCATGAAGTCTAACTTTTCCTACGTCTTTTAATAAAATCTTAATATATTTATTATATTTTAATGGCATAACTTCAATCTCCACATT
This sequence comes from Maratus speculifer, assembly GCA_964019185.1. Classification (NCBI taxonomy): domain Eukaryota; kingdom Metazoa; phylum Arthropoda; class Arachnida; order Araneae; family Salticidae; genus Maratus; species Maratus speculifer. The sequence goes on from OZ025292.1 coordinate 421,581,396, forward strand.
GTTTATTTTCTTATTCTATTTGAACAGCATTGCGGATCACTTGCACCATTACATGGTACCTGTCTTCCGAAACGGAAATGGAGTCTTCGTACAAAAGAATGCTCCGTATCACATGACTCTAATTGTGCTTGATTGGTTCCACAAACACAATTTTGAATTCCAGTTAACGTCTTGGTCCATAACTCAACAGATCTTAATCCGAAAGAGCAGATTTGGGGAGTCATATAATGGCCGACCATAGCTTAAACACAACGATTTTAAAAGAATCCCGGATGTGTATTACCGCTATTTGAACAAATGATACAATTTACCTCCAGTCATCTACGAAGAACTTGTGGCACCCATGCCAAAGTGGTATGCAGCTATTCTGCTGATCAATGATGATCCAACACGTTATTTCGTAGGTGTTCATAATGTTTTGGTTCTTGAGTGTGTACATCTACCTCCAACGAGAGCGATAAGTGAATTTTTATTTCGCAAAATTAAATAAATGTAAATGTGTCCATTTTTTCACAGTATAGTATGTTTTACAGTTATTTTCCATATATATGCATGCGTGCGTGCGTGTGTATTTTAAAAGATTGTTTATTACTACAACAGTTCAATAATCACGAGAAAGTGACATGACAAAATCAATTGCATAATTATTAAACAAAACAGTAAAATTTAATCATTAGCAATATCACTATTCGTAAATTATAATAACAATGTACTTTAAATTTTTATATAATGTGTAATGTATCACGTAACTTTTCACCTCATATGTATCTTACCCCCACTGTATAATATTTCGTGTGCTATAACGTTTTACAAAAGTATTCTCTCTGAATATCCATACTGAATCTTGTAATAAGATCATGATATGTACTACAAATGTGCATTTACAGTATCCTTACATTATTATTATTATTATAATTGCACATCTTCATAATTTATTTATGTAAAATTTACTTTTTTTGTATTCATGTAAAATTATGTCATATATATTTAATTTTGCTTTTAAAAAGTAATATTTGTTTAATATTTAAATATATATTTGTAATTGTTTCAGTTTTATTATCGGAATAATAAGTCATTTTGTTGTTTTTATTTAAGAAGCATTACACATATAAAAAAGTTTTTATAACATTAAAACCTTTTTTAAATATTATTTTAAACAGATACATCACAGCCTAATGTAACTTTTAAGTTTTCCAAACAGTAAGCAATCTTGAATCTTAACAAGTTCAAAAGAAGACTTTCAAATATTTCTCATCGAAAAACTTTTCTAACTTTAGCTATTGCTATTGATTTTTTAGTCCAACATTTATTGTTTTTCTTCGATTGAGATCATATGTTTCAATCATCGTAAACACAAATCCAAGTTTGTTACGCCACAAATGCTTTAGTCTAATAAGGTAAAGTAGAATACAAAAGTATTTATTTATTTATTTTCTATTCGTATTTCATCTCATTCTTTCTGTTGTTTTTGTTATCAACATTTAATATTATTTTAAATAATATCATCGGATATAACATTTTAAATTTAATACATCAGATTGTAATGTTTCTGATATAAATGTTAAAATGCAAGGTATTAATAAATAAAATGCAGATTTGCAAATTATTTTTTATGATAAAATTTCGAGAATTTAGATTCAGAGAGAAAATATGTTTTTCAAAATTTGTCCATGAAATAATTTTAAAAGTACAATTCCATTTGTTTTTATACTTTTATATTGCTATGCTTTTTATATGCATTTTTTATTTTAATATTTTAAAATAAAGCATTGATTGCCAAACGCATATTTATGATAAATCATTGTTTACACCAAGTTTTGAAGTGGTACTTTTTGTAACCATAATGAAATCATCTACGCATTTTGCACGATTTTATTTTCATATTATGAAAAAAACTAATTTTATGTACATATATATATATACATGTAATTATATTAAATAGTCTCCAATGATTTATGCTTTTTGCACAGTGACGGGAAATAAAAATAATGATATGATGCCTAACTAAATTGTTAATAAAATCTGAAGTACAAACAATAAAGTAAAAATTGGAAACTTAATTTAATTAATTTTATATTTTTTCGAAGCCAAAAAAAGTTACTTTTTTTTTAAAACGAAGTACCTCCTATTTTATAACGAATTACAATAATAAAATATATACTTTCGAAAAATGCAGGCCTTGCTCATTTATTATATTTTATGGTGATTTAAAGTTATAAGTTTTTTCTCTTCGATTGGTTAACACTAGTTTCAGCTTATTATCTTTACAGGAAGCAGTTAAGTACTTTCGTATAAAAAAATGATGGCAATAATATATCACTCCAATATAGGTACTTTCAAGGCAGCTTACAGTAATATAATGTACATTTTGAAACCACGAGAATTAAAAATCTAGAAAAAAATAGAAGTACCTTTATTTTACGTTTATACATAATTTTCACCAGCTTAAAATTTCGAACAAGCTCAGAAAATAATCTCAGATCATCTAATGTGCTACAATCTGGAATTTCCGGTTTGAGCTAGAGCATGATCAAGCTGGAGATCAGCACACACATCTATCACTGATTCTGAATAATATTTTATCCTTATCTATGACAGAAAGCATAATTTTAATATGATTTACTACTGAAGGTATACCCTACCGGAAGCTTGTGTCTCGTGTACTCGTGTTTTATTTTTGCTTTAGTTGGGAAGTTTTATTTAACCTCTTCAGATCTGAGCATAAAATAACACTACAAATATATATTTATTGCTTTTGTATAATCAAAATGACACCAGAGATGACAGAAAGAGTCATTTTTATGAAGTCAGTACTTTAGAGGAGAGGTAATTTTTGTTTACAAATATGGATATAGAAATACTAATCGTCTTAATACATCAGTTTAACTATCAGCAATATAGGTTTACGCAATAACAAAAATTAAAGTCTTTAAACAAGTAAATGATCAGCAAATCCTCAATGTTTTATTGTAATGCATTTAAGTTATAGATAATCATGAATATTTCTTACTTTCTTGCCCACAATGTCTTGAAGGTATTTTCGAACTCGGATGAAAATAATATTTATTTTATGTAGTAATATTCATCAGTGATGAAATTTATTGGTTTTGTTTTAAAGCAAAAAACATTCTCTGTATAGAAGTAAAGAAAAATGCAACAAAATCGAACAGTTTAGTTTTTATGAGAAATAGAATGGAGGTACACATTTGTGTACCTCAGGTCTGAAGAGGTCATGTTGAGTCAGGTTAAGTCATGCCAACAGCTTAATCCACATTTTAAATTTTTATAAACTGAGTTCGTTATTTTCTGTTCATCTTTGAAATATTGTAATATGTAAAGCTTAAATATATTTCACAAATATTTTCACACAAAAAAATTGATGCTTGAAGAACTAACTTTGCACACTGTAAAATATGCATTACCTATGGAGATAAGTACTGCACACAGTTTAACACTGATGATAGAATTAGAGATGTGATTTGCATTCCACTTGATACTGGTTTATCACTTGTTACTGGCAATATTTTTTGCGTTATTATAATTTGCTATATTTAGATCTTTCTTATTTACTGAAATTTTAATAATGCTAATTAAATAAACAAATATTTATGTTTATAATTGCTGCTAATATAATAAAATGATACATATTAAATTGCTTCAATAATTTTCAAGAAAAAAAAGATACATTGATATCAGTTTTTTTCCATTTTCAAAAGTGTCGTGTCCTCCTTAACCCCTTAAGTTAAAAATTTGAAAATTGGTTTTTGGCTTGCATCTACTGCGAGCAAGACTGTAGCAAAACTATTGGTTTACCCCCCCCCCCTTCCCGAAAAAAAAATACGGATAACAATGTTTAACTAATGTATCTTTAATGTATACTTCATTTGTAAGCAATTTATAATATCTTTATTTAAAATTAGTCATTTTTCAATAAAAAGTGAAATTTTAAATTTTTTATAGTTTAAATTTAAATTTTCAATGGATAAAGAAATAACTTACAAATAAAATGTATGTTCAAACTACATTACTTTTACATCATTATCTATGATTTTGGTGGCTCTTGAACAAATAGTTATGCTACCGTCTTACGCGCCGTGAATGAAACTGAAAAAACAATTTTACATTTACTTTAATCAAACTTAAACATAAAAAAATAAAATTTCAGTATGGAATGTTAAAAATAGGATTTTACATAGAAAAGAAATTAGGTTCTCTATATTAAAAATTGTATGCATTTATTTTTTATAAAGATCGAGAAAAAAATAAATGTTGCATTATTGCTAAGTTGCACTGCCAGGCAGAAAGTAAGACATTTAATACCCCCTAATAGCTCTGAAAATCAATATATCATCACTTCTGACTATAAATTTACCTTTTTATGCACAAATCTTTACATTTTCAAGTCTTTAATTTAATAATGAATCACTCTATTTATGTTGCAAATGTTGTATTTCTTAAATGTCTATAGAATTTGTGTATATAAGCTTAAAACATCAGAGTTTTTTAACTTTTACAAACTTGATGATAATAAACACTTTTTGTATATATTTATATGTAGGCTATTGTTCTATGTAGGCTATTGGAGGGGAGAATATTTATCGTTGCGATGTCATAATCCGTTTAAATAATTTTTTTAGTATGCGCCATAATGATATTTTAGACATGCCCTTTGTATCAATGTAGTATAAAACTTCACATAAAAATATCTAGCTGCCAATCTTTTTATTTAAAAAAATTAGATGAAAATATTTTTTTTTAATGTGAATAATAATATACAAATTAGAAACATTTCATTTAACTCACTTCCACTTTCATTATAGCTTTCATTATAGCTAGGTAACTTGAAAAAGGACAAAAAGATTAGCAACTACATAGTACCTTGAAAATAACATTTAGTACTATGCAACATTTAACACTTACTTCTCTTTTTTGACAAAACCTCTAAAATTAGGAGTATTTTTCTTTACAGGAAATTCAGAAGTTTAACATTTTTCTTAATTATTCACGATTAATAATTCTACCTTTGCACACTGTAAAACTTCAATAGTAATTCCTGTTACCAATCTAAGTAAATAAAGCATTTTATTTACATGCATATTTCAAAACAAAAAATATCGCTGAAAAAAAATCTATGTTCATCGAAAATTGCAGTTTTACACCCACCATTTGCGCAATGAAATATCAATCGCATTAAACATGGCAACAATTAATCTCTTACTAAGAGCTGTTCTCAGATTTTTAATTAATTGACCTGTTTTCAAAATATCCCAGTAAATGATAAACATTTTGCTGAAAATCAAGAAGATATCAACCATTCAATAAAAATTTTCCCAGATCTTGAAAATTCTGAAAAAGAATTCACAATATGCTCACTCCACCCCCCTCCTATGCTTTGGGGGAGGGGAATGTGGAGTGAGCATATTGTGAATTCTTGTGAATACCCCCCAAAATAAAATAGGATTTAATTAAAAATGCAACTATTTCAATACATTCAGCTAGAAAAAAATCCAGACAGTAATTCATGTCAATGTCGTCATAAATCCTCCCTCCCTCTTTTACTGTTTAACAATCGCAATTGTGATCAAACTATTGATATCAATTAGCAATCGTGATTATTTAAGTAAATCCAAATTACATATTTTAACGACAATACAATTTTCGTAGAAAATATAAAAAAAGCATGAATAAAAAGGCAAAACTAAATGTAATATCAAAAATAATTTATTGCTAAAAATCACAAATTAAAATACATTTCATAAACTATGTATATTAACTAGATTTATTGGCAGTTTGCAAATGTACCATTATTTTTTATTTACCCTGGATATTTTGCCTTCTGTATCTCGATTTATGTCAGCAAAGATTCTGAAAAATTAAAATAAGAAAGTTTGTAATAAAATAATATGTAACTAGATAAGCACTACAAAATTTACATGCCGTGCAGCAAGTCGTCTTGAAGTATAAGCTCTGAAAAACCCTAATTTTCAACGTTTTATCCAGCATCAACGTAAACCAGTCTGATTCTCCATGACATTTATTGTTGGCCAAGGAAGAGCACCATCAACTACGTGTTACTCTTCCTGTGTCCCAAACATCATTGGAAGCCATGGAAAGTTATGGATCCTCTAAAACAGTGATTTTATAGAGTAGCAGGGTTTTAATACTTCTGCAATAAACATTTTTATAGATCTCAGAACTTTAAAGCCATATGGTGAAAAGAAAAAACAGTTCGCTAAACAAAAATATAATCAGTGTTATAAATAAATAAATATATATATAAATATATTTAGAAACTATTTAAAAATATTTAATTTTAAGTTCATTCAACAATAATTAAAAAGCCACTAGGGAAAGTAAATAAATAAATCTAACCGTTTTCTGAAAATTTAATAGAAATTCAATTTTCAGTTCCAATTCATTTAACTGCTGTGACAAGATTTGTCACATAACTACTGTGAGCGGTCTGTCAGACCGCTTAATTTAAAGATGAATGTAATGTTACATTAATTCTCAGAATACTATTTAGGTAATAAACTTCATGTATCTGACTATTTTAAATAAAATTCAGCTATTTAAAAGTCTCTAGAAATAGTAATTAGGCTCCAAACAAAACAAAATTCGAGCAGTATCGATAATTAAACTAAAAATTACGAGTTAAACTGTGAAACTTTAAAAACTCTGCTAACATTAGTTATGGGTTAAATTTTTATTAGAAAGACTTGAGCAATTGTTAGAATTAAATATATTTTAGCATGTTTAGTTAATAATATAGGGGAGAGTGGGGTGGTATGGGACATTTTTTATAAAGTAAGATAATAAACTTTGTTTGATACAAAAACAAAAATTTCTATTTATAGAGTCCAAGGTAAAACACTTTTTAAAATCCCTGAACAATATAGAAACATAGCAAGCGTAAGCTATTTTATAATTAAAGAAAGTGCACGTTTCAAAATGTGTCTCATTCCTCCCCACATACAGGAAGGTATGGTATAGGAATAAAACAATGCTATAAGGCATAAATAGTATAGTGTCGGCTAGATCAAACAAAGATTGCAGGTTAATTATGTAGTACGTACCATAATGTAAAATTCCAGCATCTTCATGACTGGAATGAAAATTCATCTTATTAAAAAAGAAAAAAATAGAATTTGACATGTCCTATTCCTCACCACTTCCATGTTTTATGTCACACTTTTTGTATAAACAAAAATTTTGATTTTAGACTTATTTTAAAAAATGAATAATTTACAGTATGGTGTTTCATAAATAGGAAAACGAACACATCTATGCATAAATAAGTTATTAGATACAAAATATATAAAAAGTATATGAAGCAAATTTATTCTTGTTTCTTGAAATATTCTTTTCTTTTAGACAATTGCAAGCTTATACATACCAATGTTTTTTCATGTGAAGATTTGGCTACCATTGTTTCATCTTGTGTGCGATTGATGAAATGCTTAGAATGACAAAATAAAGAGAAAATCCTACTGTTCAGTATTAAATTCAAGGGAATAGCCCAGGGGGAACATCCCCCCCAGAGCAGTGAAATCCCCCCCCCCGAAGACACAAAAGTCCCTCCAGGAGAAAGGTGTCTGAATTCAAAACTGCTACTGTCAAAGTATCTGCCTCTCTCTGTCAAAATCCACTCCACTCTCCAATTCTTTCAGTTTAACAGAGAATTTGCAGTTAATACATATAAAGGAAAAATAAATATACTCCAGTGGGGAATTCAGACACTTTTCTCCGGGAGGGATTTTAGAGGGTTCGGAAGGAGGGGTATTATAGAGTTCCTTGGGATTGCAAATTTGACATTAAATTCACAAAATCTCAAATCTTCCAAGAGACACATCTTATTATTCCTCGAGGGAATGCCTCCCCGGACACCCCCTGAATTCTACATCAATATATCTTAAATTACTCGGAAAAGGACACCTAAATATAAATTTTGATATTTTTCATGAATGTCTCCAAAAAATATTTTCAAAATTTTTGTTAAAATACCTTTACAAGTGACTAAACATTAAATTAGTTTTATATATTACATTTGGGCATTTCTGTCTACAAATCGACAGAAAATCAGTTTTAATTTCTGAATCTTCTGAATTAGTCATCTTAATCCTATTTTACAATAATCGTTTTGATTATATAGTCTATGTATTTCAAAATTTCAATAGACCTAACGCGTAATAACCGCATTTAAGAATTTTTATTCAAACCAACGTTTATTTAAAATACTTATAATATTCATTATAAAAAGTTATAATTGAATAACTAACCTCTTTTCTGTATAACAAATTCGGTCTTCAAAGTAAATATTATAAGTAATGCACGCGTTGCGTTTGTGTTTACAGTTTTCAAGCAAATTTGTTAATGTACTCGGGAATTCGGACTGATTTTATCTTCGACCTACGGCGTCGAAGAAAAAAACTAAGCTGAGGGTTTTCCGTTCTACTCCCCTAAATGCAAACGTTCAGTTAGTCGACTGCTCTAGAATAAACAATTCGGGTAATTCCAGGAATAGTTGCAGATATTTTTTTAACGGAAATTTTAAATTAGACGACTGTCCAGGAATAAAAATTGCCGGTATTTAAAGGAAAAGTTCCAGGTTTTTTCTAAAACGGAAATGTTCAGCTAAAGCAAGAAAAATTCACAGAGTAACACCTCTAAAATTCAGGGCATATTTTTACAGTGTATGTAATATAACACATGTTGGTATCCTTTCTAAATGGAATATTTGCTCACATAGTAAATTACTGTTTGATCATCGTTCAGTAAATTAATTCTATAGCCGTTTTGCTTTTTACTTTTAGTCAAAAATTCGAAATAAACCTTTGATGTTATCGATTCTATGACAACGAAAACTTATTATTTTCAGAAATACTTGTGTACTTCTTATCACGTAATACTGCTTTCTTAATAAAGTAATATTAAAACACATTTTGTAAATAAAATAAAATAAAAAATAAAACAAGAAAGAAAAATTCTTCCATCAAGCATACAGTATGAAACCTCTTTCCAACAAGTTCCCAATAGTATAACAAAATTCCTCGTTTAATAAGATAAAATACTGTGTTTAATTCAGCCCTATGAAACACATAACATTTTCAAAAGCAGGAATTTCAGTTATCTTCATCTAAAATCGTGAAAGTATCTAAATTGTTTGAGTAGACCTACATGTGTAAAAAAAATTATATCTAATAACTTAATGAATACAAATATAATATATGCCTCCTTTTAAAATATCCAGTGAGGTATTTTGTCTAATAAGTAGAATTACATTATTTTGTGCAGCCCTATATACGGGATATATATTTTACATACTTAAAATAACATGAAAAAAAGTTTAATTTAAAAATGCATACCGTAATTGAAAGCGTTCGTCAAGCATTTATTTCTCAAAGAGATATTCTAAAACAGATTTCCTTTGTGTATTCCCATAAATGAACAATAAAGGCTATGAATTTACTATCGTGATCTTGTAGTGAAAATCAGGGATTTATGTCAGTTTCAAAACATTAGAAATAGCATGGTTTATTAAAATACACTGTTAAAGATTTTTCTCCATATATCATGATGTAATGGATATCTTATGTGTGTCCCTGTACCGAACATGCAGTGGCAAGTACACTAAAAAAAATTAAGGACTTCATTTCTGAAACGTTTAATTTCTGAAAAGAAATTCTAGGTTTTATTTTATTCCGTTTCGAACACGGAACAATTCAAAAACGATGAGAAATTCTTCTACTACTTCAGTTACTTTCGTTATTAAATTGAAGCGTTTCATTCTCAAAATGAATCTATTCGTTTCAGAAAAGCAATTATTTGCCGTTTCGAACACGGAACCTAAGAAACTATTTTTTACAGTGTTCCATCAAAAGTTTTTTTTTTTAAATGCATGGGAATCAGTATATATTTAGGTGAATTAAAACGTGGATAAAGAAAAAAAATAATTAAAAATTTAAAAATTTTCTTGTAGAGTGTTAACAAAGGAAGTCATAAAAAAATTGAAAATTATGATTTTATTCTCACTTTTTGTTTATAAATAAACACCTCATTATATCCAAAATGATTTAAAAGAATCATCGAATATAAATTAACTAAATTTAAATTAACAAATGCTTTTTTCATGAAGAAAATTAGAAAAAAATAATGATTTTAATATATTTTTAATTATTTTAAGGCTTCATATTAACTATTATAGCGATTAAGTAAGAAAACTATTTTAAATAATCTTAATGTAATGAAACGTATGATTATAAATTTAAAAACAGTCGTCCTTGAATGATTTTTTTTTATCATTTTTAACGTTGCATCACCCCCTGACTGCCGAGCAAAAGTGAAAAATTATAATTTTTTTTTTCTCCTCAATTTATTTTAAATGTTAATAAAAGAGGGATTTTCTATCATAGTATTTTTTTTTATTACGTATTTGCTTATAAACCTTGAAAGTATCAATCATAACTTAATTTCTTAAAGCTGGATTATATTTGTAGAATTATATTAATTTAAATAAAGCTTCAAATGCAGTGAAACCTGCAGCCTAGTGAACGGATATATCCGGTGGCGGCAGAGGGAAGGTTAATGAATTCTACTTAAAATCCAATTTTTCAAGATACAACATGTTACTATATTTTAATGTTACATTGATTAATTTAAAAAATTAACTGTTACTGTAGATGAGTAAATGAAAAAGAATAAATGAAAATAGAAGTAACAATGGATTTTTTTAAAATTAAAACTTCTTCTATATATATGTGGTACAAAATTCGATGAGAATTTCTAATTGACTTTTATTCATTTATCATATTTTATTGCATCATTCTTTTTTTTCTTTTTTTTTTTTTGTTTACTAACCTTCATAGAACAGGATTATAATAGCAAAATTGATTTGATAGAAATTTAGGAATTTTTGCTTGATTTGCCAAAAAGCTGTTTTAGGGGTAGCAGGTTTATAAATTCACGCAAGTACACATTGCATTTTTACAAGTTGTTTAAACATGTTTTATTTGCGAACAACCGCAAATATATAAAAGAAATTTAACTTTAGAAGAATACGTATTAAGATCTATTTAGATTTACGTTTTATTATTTTCAATAGAATACGTGTGAGTGACATGCATATAAGAGATGTAAATAGGAAGACATGGGAAGGCGATTTGTAATGGAGTGCTATAAACAGTATTACGGAGTCAGTAAAAAAAAAGCCGACTCTTGTTCTAGAAATTTTACCGATTTTGACTATGTCCTGGTTTATGTACTAGAGTTGCTATTGTTTAAAAGTATGAGGGAACAGAAGAAAAGTAAGGCGGAAATTACCCTATTTCGGTATTAATTCAATATTTATAGTTGGAACGAAATGTCGAATGATGCGAGTATATTTAAAATGCTCATTTGGCCGCTGGTTCAATTACTACGACTAATATTACCTAAAACTCTTTATATACAAATTATTTACATTTTAATCAAAGAATGTGGATCCAGCGAACTGACGATAGGTCCGCTGTGATCGCCGATAAACAAAACAACAGCAGAGGATTTTCATATATAGCCAAAAGGGCAATCCTAAAGTACAGTAGAATGCGCCATGGAGGCGCGCGACATTCCAGATTATGGGGAAGCCATAACATACCGGCCCCCCGTTGATATGTGCTAATATTCAACAATAATACTAAATGTAACAATAAACAATTGCAAATAATAGGAATTACAATTCTAAAACCAATAATACACTATTTTCGATAAATTACAATTATACTTCTTTCAACATTATTATTTAAATTAATACTTAATATAAGTTTACCAAAATGCGAAATAGATAAGTTATAATTCAAACAATAGTTACATTTGAATATTATGCCAGATAATTATCAAATTAACAATTAATAAATGGGACAATCTAATAAATTTAATAAGTTAATAATATTCATTCAAGAATATATAGAGACGAAGACACCCAAGTTTACACTTCATGTTATGAAGCTAAGCTACACAAATTATAAAATTAAGAATTAAAATTTTTTAAAACCCAAAATGATATTGCTATGCATAATAAACAGTTCAAATACAAATATACAATAATGTTAATAATAATATAATAATTCAAATCTTTCAAGATATTAGAATTCAACAATTCTCTAATGGAAAGTATCAAACTTTTGAGACACACCTCGTAACTATACCTCTTGCAGTTTTAATCTCTAAAACTCTAACTTTTTTATCAGAATCACGTATTACTTTAAGCACACGATCTAATGCCCATTTCCCAGGAGGTAAATTGTCCTCCTTTAGGAAAACCGTACACCCCTCCTTTAGGTTGTCCTTCTCAATATACCACCTATTTCGTTGCTGTAAATTAACTAAATATTCAGTGTCCCGTTTTTTTCCATGAAATTTGGGTCAATTTTGTTAATTTTTGCCAGTAGGATAGAGTATTATCATTAATTTTAGTAAAATCGGGTTTAGGAATTGAAGTTATGGGTCGACCTACCAAAAATGGGCAGGGGTCAAGACATCAAATTCCTTCGGAACTGATGACAAATGTACTAAGGGACAAGGATTTAGAACCCCTTCTATTTTGATGATTAATGTCTAAAATTCTTTGAGCGTGACTCGAGAATTGCAAAAGTTCCTTTGAGATTATGTTTAAAGGACTTCATTCCAGCCTCCCATAATCCACTAAAATTGGGTGCACGAGGAGGGATGAACTTCCAGTCAACAGCCTCAGAAGCCAAAAAATTTGATAAAGCATCATCGAGTTTGCATACAAGGTCATGGAATTTCTTCAACTCTTTATTTGTACTCACAAAAGTACACTAATAAAAATTTGCTGCATTTTGCTGCAACGCACTCCACCGCTTATATATAATATCTCTATTTCAACCAATGAGAAAGCTCCATTTCACGGCCAAGTAACCCTTTTCTATACAAGCAGGGGAGTGCGTTGCAGCAAAATGCAGCAAATTTTTATCAGTGTAGTCACATTATCCGACATTACGTTTTAGCTTTTACCTCTTCTAGCGAAAAATTGTTTCAATGTGGCAATAAATGATTCAGATTTTTAATCTGTAACTATATTTAAATGGTTTACCTTTGTAGCGAGACAAACAAAAATTGTAACGTAAATTTTATTATATATCCCCTTTCTCTGATTTTTGTACTTAATAATAAATGCTCCACAAAAGTCAATCGAATATTTTTGAAAAGGCGGGATAGGATTTACTCCTTCGGCTGGCAAGTTTCCCATATTTTGATTTGACCCTATTGGTTTGTTTCTGAAACACGTTACACATTTGTGAACTATTTTACGAGGCAATGATCGTCCATTTATTACCCAATATTTTTGCCGGACATGATGTAATTGTGGACCTAAATGGAAAAATTTGGAATGAAAATATTCAAAAATCATTTCACTAAATTTATGATTATGAGGTAACACTACAGGGTTTTTTTTCTCATGGGTCAGACTAGAATTGTCTAAACGACTTCACACTCTAATTAAATTTTCCTTATCTCTACAAGGATTTATAAATTTTAATCTACTATTAGATAGTATGCTCCTCTGGTTTCTCAAATGCTTTAGTTCTTCAGAGAAGCCTGAATACTGCATCTGCTTAACCACGAAAACTTCTGCAACTCTCAATTCATTAATGGACAAGGGACCTCATTTTTTTTCTTTAACTTTTTAGAGATTACTTATGAATCTAAAAATATAACTAGTAATACGAATTAATTTCAAATATTTATTAGTTAAAGAGAATAAACAATCATAAAAACAATTTTCTGTTTTGATAGAGAGTATAATGCTTATATCAGTCTTAATTTCCGACTTATAGTCAGTGTTTTTTTTCCAAGTTTATTGGATAACTTTCTGCATGTTGAATTCTGTCCCGAATAATATATGGTACATCAAACCAAAAATTGCAGTTGGTCAGTTCTTCATCATCTAGACCCAAGATAGGACGCCAGCAGGATTATTTTCCGATGATATATGTTGCCACTGATAAGAGTCCTTGAGTTCTTGAATAGCAGCTACTCCATTGATTACGAATGCTTTTAATAGATGGGGCAATTTTCTAATCCAAACAAGTGATATTGTGGAGTCGCTCCAGAGAAGAATAGTTTCTATTCGAATGTCAAGTGACGGTATAACTATATGCATTGACTTTGTTAAGAGGAGACAGGAGCACAGTTCAAGACGAGGAATTGTCACTGTTTTTATGGGGGATACTCTAGACTTGATACAGAGTAATTGTGCATCAGGATAACCTTCAGCCGGTATATACTGGATGTATATGGTGGCTCCATATGCCAAAGAAGAGGCATCTGCGAAGCCATGTAGGACTATGCGCTCTTCACGAAAAACGAATTTAGGAATTTTTAAATTTTCTAATTCTGAAAGAGTGGAAACAAAATCATTCCATTCCTTCGCTATGAAATCCGGTAATGACTCATTCCAATCTATTTTAGCTAACCAAGTCTTCTGCATAAAGATCTTAGACCTTGTTACTACAGGGCCAATTAACCCTAGCGGATCGAAGATTTTCGATTTAGAGAGAGAACTTCTATTAGAGTCCTTATTTAGAGTCTTCAATTTATATAAAAAACATTTACTTAGAGGTTCCCATAAAACACCCAATGTTTTTACTGAACTACAATCTGTTTGATCATCTAAATTATATTCGGTGGCAGCCATAGTATTAGATTCAAGTAATTCTCGGTGGTGTGCACACCATTTGTGCAATTTCATATTTCCCCGCTTCAAAAGCTCTATTAACTGGGACTTTAGAATTTTTGCCCTTTCGAGAGCCGATTCCCCGGAAAGTAGGTCGTCTACGTAAGGTAACGTAATGCTAGATGTAAGTTTAATTGCTCATCAAGTGCTAATTGTTAAAGAGCACGAGTTGCTAAATAAGGAGCATTAGATGTCCCATAAGTAACTGTGTTAAGTTACTTATGGGAAAAATGATTTAAAGGGCAAAGAATAAAGATGAAAATTACTAATTCGAAAATAATTCGGAATCTACTAGAATTTTTAATTAAAAACTTCACCTACTGTGTACGTCAGACAATATATTGGAAAATCTTTAACTTGGATAGCCCGATATAATCCAAAAATAACAATAATAATTCTTTTTATAGATATAAAGTTACATACAATTGGTTTAACTTCACATCATAGTGTGTAACAAAAATTGACGGAGTCGGAGTCAGAGTCAGCTTGTTTTAAGCGACTCACACACACAGTGTTGCACAACTTCTACTTCAATCTTGAAGCCAATACATATGCACATCTTATGATGTTTGTTTCGCAAACGACGAGAGCGAACTTACAATTAATTTACATGGAGGCCAAACGTAATCCAAACTGTTAAAATCCCATTATTTAAATTACCAGAACACTTTTAAATGTAATAATTGAATTTTTTTTTCTATTTATCATTAACCAGAATCTTTTAAGTGTGTCTAACTATGCTTAAATTGTGTCAGTATCTTGATTAGAACTAGAGTTACATCTTTCTAAATTACAGCTATGGACTTTACCCACGAATGGCAACAGCTACGCTTCTACTGGGGAAAACCCTTCAAAAGGTTTCTTTATTGGACGAAGGGTGAGCAATGTTAAAAGTTTTTTTCCTGCTTATTGGTGTTTTTTCTTCTGTTTACCCTGACCTGACGTTACATGGATAAAATCTATTACGGCTTTTGAATTATGTTTAAACTTTTTTTTAGACTTTTCTCAAAAAACGTTTTACAAATTCTTTATCTAAGGTGGTCTGGTGTAATAACGCCAGGCGGGGTAATAACGCCAAGTGCTAATATTATGCATAATTATGAAATAATCTGGTAAATGACACCCATATGCTCTGCGCAGAAGGGTTTTGAGTCATATAAATCGCAAAAAAACAGCTTCAAATTAATTTGTTTCATTTTTAGGTCTTATTGTTTTTACAAGCAACTAAAATTAACGCTTGATCTAAAATTTGCGAGATACGTTTTGTGATGTGAAGACTATTTTTTTTATCCGGAAATACTTTGTTAATTACATAAATTTGTAGTACATTTCATGGACTTTCAAAATGTTGGTGAAGATTTTGGATATCTTCTCGAGATAATTCGTAATTTAAAATGTACAGCGCAATAACTATAAAGGGGTAATAACGCCAATCCTTGGCATTAATACCTCGGTTGATTCCCTACAGTGGTCGAGCTACATCCTAAATACTGATTCAAAAAAACACAGCTAAAACTGTGCAGTGTTTCTAATAATTCTATTTAGGCGGTCTTTTTTAACCCGTCAGTAGTCGCGCGTCGGTCTTTTTGCCGCCCGTATACATTAACTTCTCCTAACTTGTATCACATTACAAATACAACGGATATCTACCATGTAGCTGACTTTGAAGGTTTCTCGACCACATTAGTGAAGTAACAGGACACCTCCATTTTTCTTTCCGGTACATTTTTAGAAACAAAGTTGAAATTGGCGAAAAAGTCTACGGAACAATCACTAATGTCAGTTCACTTATACTTTTTCCAATTACTTCAGATCTCACGTATAAAATGCATAACTTAAGAAAACTGCAAATTTATATCTTCAATGAAATATTATTTTCTTATATTAGGTGAAAAAGTTTTCTTATTTTGCATATTTGGTGTGCAGGGGGGCAGCGGCGAAAAGACCGAGCGCGACTAATGATGTTGTGAAAAAAGTCGCGACTACTCGCGGGTTAAGCAAAAAAGAAGCTCACGGTCTGATATTCTTTTGCCTCATCCTCCCCCTCCCACACACACCACACCTTTATTTTTCTTACACTTTCACAAAAAATTGAACATTTTCAATAGCTTAGAATGTAATTTGTCAATTTCTAAGTTTGTAGAGTTTGTATTTTTAGAACTAGGGAAATCTACATGCAATTATTCCATCGTATTTCATAGTTTTGTTTGCATGGCGTTATTACCCATATAGGTGGGTAATAACGCCAAATAGCATTGGTCAAGAAATCACGCCATTACATTTTATGAATACATATCTGTTAAATTATTTTTTTTATATAGATAGTCAATGAGTTGCTGTATCAAATCATATATTTGTTTGAAAAGTACAATCTAAAACTGAGCCGTGAAAAATGATACAACCTTAACGTGGCGTTATTACCCCAGGGTACCTTACATAAAACATTCTATAGAAAAAAAAATATGTATGAAATTCCTCGAAATTTTATGTTTTTCTTTTACGAATGCTTATTGAGAGAATAGAATACACTCATGATTAATTAGTTTTATATTTGGAGAGAAATAAGTAATATAGCTGCAATAAGTTTACAAATTTTTCACTATACGAATACATCGGCTATCACAGAATATGAGTTATAGATAATTTAAGACAAATAGTCTACATCATACAGAAAATAATTTTCTTTATTCCGTAACTTGGAATACTGCAATACTTTAATTTGTTTTCAGAAATGTCAATTTTTCACATAATTTTGTTATTTTTCAAGAAAAAAGTATTTCAGTGTATTTTTGTTAAAACATTTATATACACTTCAGAGCTTAAATATCATCATAAAATATTGTTATTAGGAGAGGACTTCAAAAATTTCAAAACATCACTTTGAAGGTGTGTCTATCTTTATTTAGGTTAATTTACTTTATTTTACACAATTTTATATGAAAAGGAGAAATAATAATGCGATACTTTCATGTTGTTCAGTTCATGTGTATAACATAGGAAAATCTTCAAAAGTTATTTTAAACAAGAAAAAATAATTCCCCATTAAGATCTTTCTAAGCCATATCATCGGGAAAATGAGGATTTTAACCTAAAGCTGAGATTATTTCCGAAATACTGCTACACTTAGTGACACAGACTCTAATCTGCTTTTGATATATTTCGTCTTACAAATCCTTTTCACAAAGAAAGATCTGTATTAGTTTCAAAGACCTGAAGAAAACTTTCGTGATACGGAAAATTAAAATAGTTTGATCCGGAAAATGGAAATAAAATGTACGGAGGATATATTTTACTGTCTGGGATTCTTGTGTACAATTTGAAATTTATTTTATTTTAAACAAGAACTATTTCTCATAAATAGTTTTTTCTGACAAATAATGTCTAGAAATTGTTAGCAAACAAGACAAACATTAATTATATATATGTATGAATTTATACTTTTTCTTACATAGTTATCTATATTTATCTATATTCTTACATATTATTCTTACATATATATATATATACATATATATATATATATATATATACATATATATATATATATATATACATATATATATATATATATACATATATATATATATATATATATATATATATATATATATATGTATATATATATATATATATATATATACTAATATTATAAAGAGGAAAGATTTGATTGTTTGTTTGTTTGAATTGAATAGGCTCCGAAACTACTTGACAGATTTAAAAAATTCTTTCACCAGTGGAAAGCTACACTATTTCCGGTGAACATAGGCTACTTTTTAATTGATTTATTGTCTGAGCGTAGCGAAGTCTTATACTCGGATTACGTAACGATATTAAAAGTCAAAAAAATTCTTTCGTCAAGCAAATCTCAAAAAGTACTTGTCGGATTTTGATTCTGTTTGTACCAGTAGGTACCTATGAAGGTAATCTGGTGAATGCACTATCTACGAAAAATTAGTTCCAGATAGTTTAAAAGTTATATTTAAAAAACTGATAAAAAAGCACAATTTATTTGCATACGTCACAGAAACTGGGTGTGCGTCATTTTTCACTGGCTGGATATTTTCGTAGACAACCGAATCAGAGTGCATGGAGTAAATAGTTGTCTTGACGAAGAGAAGACTGATACACATAGTACGTAACGATATTAAAAGTCAAGCATAACTCTTTCGTTAAGCAAATCTGTAAAAATACATATCGGATTGCGATTCTGATTGCACCGAACGGTACCTATGATAGTAACCTACTGAATGCACCCATTTTCAAAAATTAGTTCCAAATAGTTTTAAAACTATTTTTAAAAAACTGATAAAAAGCTCTGTTCATTTGCATACGTCACAGAAATATTGTGTACGTCACTTTTTACCGGTTGTATATTTTCGTTAGATTCCCAAATTTAAGCACATGGAGCAAGGCAAATACGCAAACAATTTTCAAGTACAATTAATTATATTTAAACTTAAGAAACAAACTCAAAAATAGTTTTGTTCTTGTTGTTAATTTAAAAGAAAAAAGTCTTAATTCTTAGTAACTTAGTATTTCAGATTTTGCGATAATTTTTATAATAGCACTTAATAGCCGCCATTAGCATCTTTTATATTTCGCACCTTTGCACATGCAAATTGGAAACAATTATGTCGTGTTTAAATAAAATATGTGCTGAAATAAAATATTGGTACTTCTTCGTTATCTCGTGATCAATTTCGCCAAATTGTACATATTCACATATTTTTTATTTTAAATAATGAAAGAATAAATAAATTAGTGAAACACTGATAAAAATACAAATAAAAAGCGGTATAATAAATCACTTGATGACGTTTTAAACACTTGTTTAATTGTTTAATGAGACATTGACGATCATTCATGATTGGCATTTTATCTTATTGTTAGGCGATAATTTTTTGGTCTACAGGATAATCAAGTAATATCAAAAACGGAACTATAGTTGAAGCGAAGAATAAACAGTTATAAGTAATAAACATAATAAAAAATATAATAAAAAATATGAATATCACAATAAATCGTAAATCGTAAAACACTTATAGCAATATTCAAAAACAACATTTCTCGTCAACTTGGCGGAGAAAAAATCGCGTTAACATGAGCTTATATTTTTACACATAAATATGACATCTGTGCCATTTTTATGAGTAAAAATAAACATAAACGATCATCAGGTTTGAAGTCTCAATTTCTGAAGCCCAAACTGTACCATGATTTATAAAAACGCCAAGGTAAAGATATTATTTGAAAAGTATCATGAAATTAGAGCAGAGATATCATAACGCATCGGGTTTGGCGCAAATTTCGCGAAAATCATTTTTGAATGAATTTCGATTATTTTAAAAAGTAAGTAACAATTAAAAAAAGCACGATTAAATTTAGGTTATATAAATATAGAAAAAAATAAGCAATTTATTAATAAACAAACAACAATAGCCAGATCACCATTCAATGTAAATAATGATATTTTGGCGCTAATTATATGGAAAAGTTCCATATTCTGTTCTAAATTTTTTGGCGAGCTTTTTTTTTTTCCCTAATACTTGGTTATTTCGTAGACCAATTGCGCCAAACTACACAAATCACCAAACTGTTTGTCAAATTACTTAAATTGACCTAATTTGTACTTTAAATAACAGAAGAATAAATACATTTTTAAAATGCAATAAAAAAATACATATTAAAAGGCGAATTAAAAATCACTTTATGACGTAACAAGCACGCGTATCGTAATTAATGACAAGTGAAAGTAACATTTACAATCATCCAGTATTGGCATGTAACCTTATAATTTGGCGATAGCTTTTTGATCGACAGGATAACCAAAAAGTACATTTTTTTGCCATTAAATAAATCGATGTGGTTGTGAGCTTCAGCCTGTGAGGTTGCTTTTTTTCTGCACTTTCCAACAAAGCTGAAAAATATTTATGCATTCGGTTTGTCTATCCGTCTGTCCACACTCAAACATCCGTAAATATACACCGATTTATATGCAATTGGAAAGCTTATTTAGGGCCTCCTAGGCATGTTTGATATTGTATATGAAGTATGTGGGATTAATAGTTTATTTACAGGGGCACCCAAAAGATTTTCATTACAGTATGGTCTATTGGGGGAAATTCTTTGCAGAGTATTTTAATGAAATTACGCTATTGCAAATTTACGAAACTTATATAAACCACTGAATTTCATTACGATTAAGTTATAACAGGAAATTCATAGCATTTTTAATCCGATTACAAGGACACACAAAAGAAATCGGTTACAATATTGTTTTTGAGCAATAATTTCTGGAAATGCGTTTTCAATTTCGGCGTGCACTTTTAAATTTAACTGTTTTTTAGGTGTGTCCCTAATTAATATAAAATATTTAGTAACTATAGTTGCCGTCTGATCCGTTCGTTTGTATCTCCACATATAACAGCACAAAAACTATCCTACGGAATCGTTTGAAATTTTAAATATCTATTTGTTGCCGAATTTTGTTGAGTCGTTCAAATTTTAATAAAATCAGATAAATTCGAATACAGGGACAATCAAAAGTATTCCGTTACATTACGGCCTATGGGATGAAATAGTTCCAAGCTCTTTTTAAGGATGTTAAACCCATCGAAACATAATGAAATTGATATGCCTTTATGAAGAGCACTAGAATACATATTTTGTAGAACATGCCACGCAAAAAATATTTATTATTCATTTACACGTCACCACAAAAGAATTCCATTATAAAATAGTATGAGGGGTGGGACATTAACTTTTCAGCTTTACTAATCTAGGAATTTTATCATAGAATCATTTTCTCAATTGCCACTAGCAGGCCTTTTAAATAATAACCTTTTTCTGGTAAAACGGCGTAATCGAGTTCACATTGGCGTATTTGAGCCAGCATGTTATGCTGAAAAAAATATGTTCAGATTTGTAAATCACTGATGACACTTTGAAGGCTCAAAGCTTATGCAGACGAGATATTCAGATCTCGTTCATCTCTTATGCTATTGGCATTGCCAACAGTGGAATAATCGTAAAAAATAGAGAATATACGCTCTAAGCAGAGAGTATATGCTCAAGTTATAGAATATATCCTAAAATGTATGTACTGCGGCTTTTTGAGGAAGAGGGCGAGGGAGATAAGGTGATTCTTAAAAAATCCAGAAAGTATGCGGCTTATACCTCAGTAAACTCTCTACTACATTCATGATTGCCAATTCGTTTTGTTTTATGTATGCTAAAGCGAAATACAGCTCAATTGCATGGGAATGGGTTTAAAACGAAAACAAATCAGCTTATGTAGTGGCTAGCATGCACGACCCATTTAAATCAGATTGAGCATATCTGGAACACACTCGAAACGACAGATTGTATTCCTTTGTTGGCGTTTTCGGGATTTTTATGTATCTTTTTTTAAGTGAGAATACCCCAATTTTTTATCGAAAACCTCATCGCATACATTGAAAACAGATGTAGATATTATATTATTATAAATATTAATTATTTTGTTCTACCTATTTAAGGGCACTACACACCATATAAAAAAATCCCTCATTCTACTCAACCATCATGATTTGCGCAATTTTAGGTACTAAAATTAATGTGTATATTCTTTACGTCATCTCAAAGAATTTAAATTCCGATACAAGATATTTTAGCGCTTTGTTAGCTGTATTCTTCAAATTTTATACTTATGCGTGACTGTATAGTTTGATTTCCCATTTTTTAACCGTGTATAGGAATTTGTATGTAATATTTTGCAAATGTACCATTCACCTTGCTCTTTTTTATCATTTCAATTTGTGACAATTTTTAATCAATTAAAGATAGAATCTCTTTTTACTTTTAGCATATTATTTTAAAAACTCTGTTCTAAGCAATATCGCTCAGACTAATCCCTCTGAGGGAAGTCCTAGTTCAAATGTTTTCCTTAATAATTCAAAATTTCATTATTTTTCATGCAGAATCAATTAAAATTTTTCCGATAAAAAATAACCATTTTTCTTTCCCGTTGCCAAGAAAATAATGAATCTGGAATAATAATTTCTTCTTGGTAATTAATATTCAGTTGAACAGTATCCACGTGAAAAATTAAAATATAAAGAATTCAACGGAAAATAAACATGACGCCATACTTGGGAAAAAAAGTATTTTATTATATAAGACGCACGAATATCGGTTAAGAGGTTCTCTTTGAAAAATGGAGACATATAGAAGTAAAGTGAACGGGAAAGAATTAAATTATTAATAAAATATTTGATTTGGAAAAATATGACGTCATAGTTTAAATAACATAGGAATTTTGAAGTATTTGTTAAAAGAACAAGAGGCATGGATATATGTAACTAATAAAAATTGGTAAATAATGACGTCACATCTATATCAATATTATAAAGAGGAAAGATTTGATTGTTTGTTTGCTTGAATTGAATAGGCTCAGAAAGTACTTAACGAATTTGAAAAATTCTTTCACTGTTGGAACTAAATGATTAAAACCTAAGTGATTTTGGATTGCCGTCTTCAGTTCGTACAGAAAACAATGAGACAAAAACAATGGCACAGCACTATAACACAAATAATTTGACCGCTTTTGCTAAGGAAAATCTGCCAAAATTAGTCCCAGATCAAAGATATGCTTTTGACATTATAGTCGATAGCGTGAATAACAACAAGAACAAAATTGTTTGTGGATGCACCAGGTAGCACTGGAAAGACTTTTATTGCAAATTTAATACTTGCTAAAATAAGACAATCAGGGAATATGGCGATAGCAGTTGCTTCGTCACGAATCGCTGCAACCCTTCAGATAGATAGAAAAACTGCTCATTCATCTTTTAAAGTCCCACTAACCGTAAATCTTGAGCAACAATCTATATGTTTTATTCGCAAAAATGGATCTCTTGGTAAACTATTACAAGAAGCCTCATTGGCTATGTGGGATGAATGCACCATGAGCCATAGAGCAGATATAGAGACCGTAGACAGAACCTTAAAAGTTCTTAGAAACTCCTCTGTTCTCATGGGCGGGATTATTTTGTATTTGCAGGAGATTTCCGACAGACTCTTTCTATTATTAACAGAGGTACGCGAGCAGATATCATCAAAGCGTGCTTAAAATCGTCGCCCTTATGGACTTCGATTGAAAATATAAAATTACGGCAAATATGAGAGCACATCTTCATGGAATCACAGATAGTGATTTTCCACAGCAACTGGTTAAACTTGGGGAAAGAATTTTCCCCACTCCAAATTTAAGCAGAAATTGTAACATCCTTCTGGATGAGTCTCTAGGTCAAATAGTCCATAATCTAGAATTTTTAATAGATGCAGTATACCCTGACATCGAGAATTTACTCAAAGAAGACTTTCTTTGCTTGTGTTCTAGGGCAATAGTGTCACCTAGGAATGATAGTGTCAACGAAATAAGCAATCTGATCATTCAAAAAGTTCCCGGCCAAGTAAAAATTTCAAATCAACCGACACCGTGACTAATACCGAAGACGCAGTCCATTATCCACATGAATTTTTAAATTCACTAAACGCTTCTAGACTGCCACTACATGAATTTACGTTAAAAATTGGAATTCCAATCATGCTTTCGAGAAATTTAAGCCCTCCGAACATATGCAATGGGACGAGGCTATTTATAAAGTAATTGAAGGACAATTTAATTAGCAACCATTATCACCGGCCCAGCAGCTGGTCAACTAGCTCTTATACCGAGTATACCGATGATCCCAACTGATCTATCAATCCCATTTAAACGGCTTTAATTTCCTGCAAAAACAGATTCAGATTCAGCCAGATGGGAAGGCTTACCAATTAGTTTGAGCTCAACAAGCCTCACCCAGCAATGTTTATTTTTTTTTTATTACAGATAAATTATACAGTAAATAAAGGTATGCAACAAAAAGTAATTGAGATAATGTCCTGTAAAAACATCTTTCGCGTTAACTATTAATAAGTCCCAAAGTCAAACCTTCGAATTAGTAGGGATCGACCTACGAAAAGAATGTTTTGCTCATGGCCAACTGTATGTTGACCTATCGCGGGTCGGAGCTTCTGAAAAATCAATTTATTTTGCTGCCACAAAATAATAGAACATAAAATGTCGTTTACAGGGAGCTCTGACCCAATAAATTTAATGGCTTTTGTTTTGTACGTGTAAAACTTTTTACAAACATTATTACAAATAAATGAAAAATAATACTAATATCCGAATTTTCTTTTATAATTTTACACTTTTTTAGTAACTCCACGCATAAAGAAGAGAGTATGAGTATGTGTGTAAAAATTTATAACTTCAATTTTTTTTTAATATCCGTGCGAAGCCGGGTCGGGCTGCTATAATCTATATCCATAAAACAAAGTCGTGTTAGTTACACCATTTATAACTCAAGAATGGATGGATCGATTTTTATGAAGTTTTGTATGGAGGTATCTGACACCTTAGATTAACATAGAGGCTACTTTTTACCCGACTACCTAAAAGGAGGGCAATGATTTTAGTAGTTGAATTTATTGGGATGAAGTGATAGTAAACGTTTGCGGTGTCAGTAGTGACAAAGGACTGGGCAACTTGCTCGACCCGAAGCAAAGCGAGGACAGACCGCTAGTATATATATATATATATGTTTTTATACTATTCCTACATATTTACCACCTGGGTGACAATCTCCCCTGATTATTTGCTTAATCAGTTCAAGTTTTCATTTTTACTTTTATCTATCTTCAATCGAAGAAGGTTTTTTAAAAGAAAATGTTTTCGAATTTCTGTTTTAGACGTATTTACACGTTTTAGGAGTCAGAATTTCCCAAAAATCATATTTTTTCAATATTCTGTCGGTCCGTGTGTTTGAGTGTGTTTTGGAGGGGTAGAAACTTTTTTTCTCAATTAGTAAATATAAATATTTCATTTAACTTGTATCACAATTCGATCTAGAAACATACAATGATTATGTGCCTAGTTTTTATATTTTTGTACTCTTAAGCCTTTCGGGATTTTATTATAAAAACATGAATTTAATTTTCTTCTACATTAAATTAATATTCATAATAAAAGTTTTATAAATATTTTATTATTTCAATTTTCTATTACACTCAAATTGTAAATCCAAACGTCGGTAAAAAGTTCAGTTATTGACGAGGGCGGGTAGGACATATGTATGTGCAAAAATATCTGCCGGAAGGAGCCGCTGTAAAAGCGATTTCCGTGTTTTTTTTTTAAATAATGTACCATCGAAATGTGTAAATAGTTATGTAGTGTATTGGACCATTTTTTTGCATGATTTTGGCTATGGCTAGCAGATCTTCCTATAATTTGAAAATAATCCGTGGGAAAGGAGCAGTTTCATAGTAATTTTTTATATCATTTTTTCCAATTTTCGTCGTTCAGTTGTCCATCGTGCATAGATGGGACATTGTGTTAAACCGGCTATTTGGAAACAGCTTATGACAACAGAATAAGTGAAACTGATTGATAAGTGAAGTAAAAGTTGGTTTTTATAGGTATTATAATCCACATTGACTCGTTTTTACTTTGATTAATTAACTGAAGCAAAAATTTAATATGAAAATAAAAGTTGGCCTAGTATTGAATTAGTAATATTAATGGTATTAACAAATGTGTAACTAATTTCTAATATTTTTAAATGTAGGTTTGAGATTAAAAAAAGTAAAAACGTAGAAATTTTGGGATTGGCATATTCAACTAGTTGTACATGGATTTTTAAAGTTCATATAATTTTACAGATTTTACATGTTTAATAACATTATGTAATGGTTAAATCCTGAATACCTCTTTAGCAAATAATACATTTTTTTAAATCATGATAAAATAATCATCATTTTTTAGTACTTGAAAAAAGTGAAAACAACATTCAGATTTGTTCTTTTCCTGGGCAATCAAAATGGTAAAAAAAAAAATTGTACAAACAACTAACCGATTAGTTCAGAATATGACTATATCAACATTTTTACAACAATATTTCATTAAATATAAATTAAAGTAAAATGAAATTTTTAAAAATCTCATTGAACTACACAAAATAAATAGAATGTAAGTGGAACTGGGGCACATTGATACACCCTCTCTACTGCTCACAAGAAGTTTCACAACAGCACCAAAAGGTAATGCTAGTCTACACAACTATATACAGAACGTCTTGGCATGATTCAATAGTTTGATGAAATGGGACGAGAGAATAATTGTTTTTGCAGGTCAAAAATAAATTTAAGTTGTACAATTGCAATGATATTATACAAATGTTTCAGTAATTTCAACCAAATAAAATGCTCTTTCTGCAAGTAAAGCTACTCTTTATCATTTCCTCATTCGTTATTGTTAGGTAAATTATGAAGTGTTTGAACTGAGATTCATTTTATTCAAAATGTTTGTATGGGGCACATTGATACTGTCTATGTCGGTGCATATAGATACGTATCAGTCTGTCCCATGGTAGCTACAGACAACCTAAATCCTTTTCTAGAACATTTTTCCATTACTTTTTATTTTTTTTTTACCATATTCTAATTAATCCAACCATTTTTGCCATAATTTTCTAATATTAATTTTTATTGGAGAGACATACTTCTAAATGTATATATTAGAATATTTTATTGTATTTTTTTCTAGCAAAAGAGGTACGAATCTGCCCAATAGCTAATGCTAGTAGAAATAACATAAGAAAAGGACGACAGCTGGGAAGATCTCGAATTAAAATCGATTCTCCAGAGAAAAAGTGTTTTCGATATGAGAAATGTTAAATAAGAAAAACAAACTGCACAGAAGCAAAGGATACTTATATTATAAATATAATTTTTAATATAACTCTCCTTTATTTTCTGTTTATAGACTAGATTTATAAATAGAAAACCTTGTAATTTTTTCATATTTGCTAAGAAGGAAGAAAATACTGGGGTTGAAGTGCCAGATATGACAGTTATTGCAGCCAACAATTATATAAAGAAAGGTCATTATACATTTAGTTTTCATTGCTTTAATATTGCCTGATAATAAATTGTGATGATTTGAATTTCTATAAACAGATATGAAATTGTTTGCTAAATTATTTTCTATAAAATATATGCATTGGTGTTGTCTCCATTTTTACCAAATGCATCAAAGTGCCCCATGAGTATCAAATTGAAGCACATTCATACAAATGACTTTTTTATTTTTTTTATTTCCTACAAAAATATTATATAAAACAGCGATTGTACATTTTTAACACACTGCAGACGTTTTGCGTACATCACAGGGAAAAATAACTTCAAATTACTACTTTCTGGACGCTAAAAAAAATTCTTACAAAAAAACTGCATCAATGTGCCTCAATTCCCCCTACATAAAATTTCTAAATATCTTGTTTATGTAGTCATATTTCATAATCAATTAAATACTTGTCATGTTTATTGAAATTAAACGATAATTTTATGCAATACTTCAGGTACAGATGCTCAAATGTATACCGAAATTAATTGAATTTTTTTCCCTTCAAACTTACTTCAGATTCGTTGTGATCGTATATATATATATATATATATATATATATATATATATATATATATATATATATATATATGAGGACCCCAGAAGCCCAGGGGTACAAGTGACAAAACTTAAAATTCGAGTAAATTGAGTTCAAAGTTAAGCATCAAATGTAATTGAAGGAATTGAGATATGAATCTTTCGCTTATTTCTTAAGGATCTTTGAACTCTTGTTTCAATGACTGTTAAGAAAAAAGTAGAATACAATTTTTCTTTCTATTTATAACTGAGCAATATTTATCATCATTCGGCACTTGTACCCCTTGGCTTCCAAGCAGTAATAAAAAATGCTTGAAAACTAACGGGTACAAGTTCCGAATGAGCACAAGAAATGGAAAATTATGAAATAAAAAATTGTATGTATGGAAAAATTAAGAACAATATTGATACAAATAAATGAAAGGAAAAAATTCTGTTTTAATATAAATTCTAAAAACAGAAAAATTATGAATTAAAAGATATATTTACTAAAAAAAATATGAACAATGTTGATATAAATGAATGAAAGGAAAAATTTTTGTTCTAACATAAGTTTTAAAATTTTCTTATAAATTTTTAAACATTGAGATTTTATATTTTTAACACTTTCCAACAAGGTTGAAAAGGAAATATGTTTTTAGTTTGTCTGTCCGTGCTTTAACTCTCGTAAATATATTCGGATTGCCCTGACATTTTTGTGAATTATTCACGTTTAGCCCAACACGACCTATCGCAAATGAAGTTTCTAACACGATAAGTTTATTTACAGGGGCAATGAAAAGTTTTCCGTTAAATTGCGGGTTATGGGAAAGATTGTTTCAAATGAATTTTAAAGATGTTACAACCTGTCAAACATATTAAAATTTATATGTATTTACGAAATGCATTAAAATAAACATTCTGTAAAATATGAGGTGAAAAGAATAGATATTTTTTATTTACACAGTTACACAAAAGATTTACATTACCTAATGATAAAGAGAGAATTTTTTACAACATATTTTAATTATATTACAATTTTCATGTATAATAAAATGTATATATATTGCTGAAGCTTAATATAAGTTATTTCGCACATAATACGAAGCATTCAGTACTTACAGGGACACAAAAAAAAATATTTCAAATAGTATATTCTATCCAAAGTACTGTATATTATCGATGATGATTGATGAATGGACGAAATATCTTTTTAATTATGATTTGCGCTTTTAAGTTTTACTAAATTTATAAATATTAATATATATGCTATAGTTCATATAAATACTATAGTTCATATACAGAGCTATACGAAAGATTTCGTAAAGATAACTGCATATGAGCGTAATTTACTTAAAGATTGCTTTTAAATAAGTCATATATTTCTATGCTGAACTGCATTCAGTTTACTAAGAAATACTTGTAAAATATAAGTAAAGTGTTATACAGTGTCACGCACAAAATTTTATACATAGTCATCTATGGTTGATAATGTCGGGAAATGTGATTTCAGTAGTCTTAAGAGTGTTTTAGTTTGAGCTAAATTTTAGCTAAATACTGGCGTATAATAAAGGTTCAAAGTAAACTACAGGATAAACAAAAGTATACAAGTGAGTTTCCATCTATTTGTAAAAACTGCTGAAATAGAAATTTCAAACTGTTATGCGTTTTCTTGCTAAACTAAATTTCCCCATTATGCAGTATATATCAACCGACAGATAAAACATAGGGCTGTTCAAAAATTTAGAATACATATTTGGCTATGGACAGTAACACTATATTAACCTAAATAGCAAAGATTTTTAAAAATTTCAGAGAGTGTTGGAAAGTGTTTCATAATCTTCATTTAAAGCATGATTTTCTTCCATGTTAACAGTTTAAATGCATTTATTTAATGTATGAAACGCAAATGGCCTTGGATGTCGTTGGTCGCGCTTCTGCTGTAGACGTTAACGGATACAATTGCACTTGTACCCTTTGGCCTCCACGCGTTTCACAGTTTTGGGAAAGAGATTAAGTAACTGACCCCTAAAACGTAGTATATAATTAAAAAATCACTCATAACTTCTTACCTACAAATAAATAGACTTATTTCCAGATAGTCTGTGCACTTAACTCATTTTTTTCAATTTTGTCACTTATACCCCTTGGCTTCTGAGCTCCTCATACATTATTTTTATAGTTTAATAACATGAAAATAACAGTTTTCAGAATAAAATTTTACTTTTGAACGTAGTTTGAACATAAAATGTTATTTGTACTAGAACATGTTAAATTGTACAGACTTTTGTGTACAGAATATAATTTATTTGCAATTATGAGGAAAACTAAATGCTATCAAAACAAATCTGCAACAAGTTAACAAGTTATTGTGATTATAACTATGTTTTTTAGGTCAATTTCATACGAATACTACCCATAACAATAAATATTATAGTGCGATTTTGGAAAATACCTCATACATTTTTCCTTATAATACCACAGGATCCAAAAACCACACCCACCTAAAACGTATATATATATAAATTTATTTATTTATTTACATATACATATGCATATTCATGTAAATTGTGTCCACACGATGAAATTTGAAATTATGCATGAAGTCTTCGCATTCACAAAACATTGCGATGGCTGATATCTAAGCGGGTATTGCAAATGGGCAAATTTTATCAAAGGAAAGTGGAAATAGAGAAGGGTTTGTAACAATAAAAAAATATTCGTAACCTTTTAAGATATATGCCTGCTTTCCGTCACTTTATTTCAAAAATAAGAAATTTTTATGAAACACATGTGCTTTTAGTTCAAATAGGGAATAAAATATGAATCCATTTAAAAATTCAATGTAATTTAAATTAGCTTTTCAAATTCAAAAAATAGTAATCAAAATTTTAGCAAAGAATTGCGTTTATACAAAAATTCTATAATGATATCTATTTAATATATTTCACTTATTTTTTTCATAATAGTTTATCAAATCATTTATCTTGGCTATGGAGTATAAGATATGCAATGACACTTAAATTTATTAACATATACCAAACAATACAAGATACCTTTCTTAGAAAATATGTATTTTTCAATACAAATGTATCTTAAACTAATATATACTAGCTTATAAGCTATGTTTTGCATGCACTTTATTACATTATTATGCAAAATAAACATTTTTTTATTAAATTAAAATGGGTTACGTTTTCGAAACGACAAAACAAAAATTATGAAAAATGCATAGATTTTTGACGTTTGCGCATATTTACAATTATTATGATTATGATTATGATTATTACTATTATTATTTTGTAAGTAGAATATCAGAAAAACTTTAAAAATATCACTTTTTAAAAAAATCTGCTTTAAGGCATCTTGCTTAAATGCAAAACATCTTCTCTTCGTAAAAAAAAATGTAGCTTTGAAATTTTCTTTGCCATGGATCTCTTATTTCAATTGAATCCTGAAAACAATTTCTTCCTAACTATTATTTTGATAATAGGTTTTTTCAATAAAAGCACAAAGTAGATTTCATATTTTGTATGCAAATGTGTATGTGGTTACATAGAAGATTTTTGTTTTCAAAAATATTGTTTTTATTAATTCTATAATTTGGACTGAATATTCTGATAAAAATTATTTTTATAAAATATTGATTTGTGTGTTATCATTTATACAGTAAGTATATTTCAGTTAATAAGGAATTTTCTTAACGCAATTGTAATAAAAAATAAATAAATAAAACTACAGAATAGTTTCTCCTAGAATTTTTTATATCATACGTAATTTGTTTGGATATATTTGAAAACTTATAGGTATTTTTAGCAGAATAAAAAAACTCGTCTATTTTATCAATGAATATATTTAATAAAAAACGAAAATGTTAAAGTTTTGAGTTCTACGGCTATTTTAACTACGATTTCAATGTATTTAAATTAGATGTATGTAAATATATACATAAAACTTTTATCACTCCATATCATAAAAATATTAGACTTACAAATCCAATTTTCTTTCCTGACGATGATATTGATACATTTATGTATGAATGCACTGTAAACAGAAATATCTAAAATCCAAAAACATAAGTGTCTTAAACGTAGTGTTCAATTTTCAGGCATTTAAAGTGTCTTAATTTTGTAAGATACGTGTATCCATCTAAATTTTAGACTTTTCACGCGACTAAATCGCATTCATGTTTTACCCACCTTTCATTTTGACTTACTTTTTATTTGTCGACAAAAGAAATCATTTTCTCCCTCTATTTAGGCATTATACTCTGTAAAATAACTATTCGTTAAACTATGGATAGTGTAATGCCCCAAACACGTCAGTACCATTAATGGAAATTTTAATGGAAATTTTCTTCCGCAAGATAAAAAAAATACTTTTTTTTTCACATTTTTGTATTTTAAAATTTCTAATTAAAAGATAAAATGTATTTTTCTAGGACAAACCCATGCATTTCTTCTTTACTTTCCAAAGTCAATAAATTATACTAGATTTATATATTCAATTCAAATTACTGTGAGCAT
Source organism: Maratus speculifer (assembly GCA_964019185.1). NCBI lineage: Eukaryota > Metazoa > Arthropoda > Arachnida > Araneae > Salticidae > Maratus > Maratus speculifer. The sequence goes on from OZ025292.1 coordinate 421,614,157, forward strand.
AAAACACTTAACCGTGACGGGGTATAACCAATGAGCTATTGTTCATTAGAAAAAAATATGCTTTGATCATGCACCCACGTTCTCAAAAGTTGCAAATATTATTAATTATTTATAAAGCACAGACAATGCAGTTTGGGTAATGGTTAATATTTTATCAGTTATAATTCTGGACGTTTTACGTATTTTCTTTCTATAATTCTCAAAATTTGGCTTTTTAATTACATTTATAGCAAACATGCCAAGCAAAGCTTTGCAACAAAGCTTTCTTTTTTCCAGTAAAAAAAATCTGTTCGGTAATAAATATTATTGTTTTAAAAATAGGACACTTAAAAAAGTATTTTAAAATATATTAAATGTTTCAACAGTGGGTATGCATAAATATAGTCTGGTCTTCACAGGTTTTTGAGTCATTATACGTGTAGCACCGATATATCCCGGCATGAACAGTTAGCCATGCCACCTGCCATCGTTTATCATAAATTCTACTTTTTTCTTGTTTGTTCCGCCTTTTGCATTTATTATATATCTATTATTCGATCTGTTTTTGCGTTTGAATATTTTTAAATTTAACGTTTGGCTGTCTGTTTGCACTATTTCAGTTTATTCCAGACTTACTAATTGCAAAGTCAGCTGCAGAAGTAAACATGTAAAATATTTAAAGATGAGTGATTTCTATAGTTTCTTTTATCTTATGTGTTATTCACTGTAAAAAAATGCGTAACGTTACTTCATGTGATTGGTGTCAGTTCCTGCCTCCAATGTTATGGAGAAATTTATTTCACTGATTCAATGGTGAAATTTAAACATATATTGCTGGTGTAAAAATAAATATTAGTATAATGTTACACAGGTTATATCAGTTAAACTACTCCATATTTGGAGCTAGCACGACTGTCAATAACTTTATGGAGTAACGTTACACATTATTTTATTGTGTTCAAAACATCGATTACACTTTTTAGACATTTTTCTCACTTACCATTTTCTTTTTCGCCCCAAGATATGTATGTAATGCCTAATTAGTAAATAGTACAAGAGTGCTGAAAACATATTTTATTTCATGTGAAATCCATGTACTCTTTCAAATGCCTAGAAGTACTTACAAAAAATTATTTAAATTAACTGATATTCACAATCATATTACTGTAGTCTAAATTGAAAATAAATCTATTAGGAGTTTAAGGTACTTAAAAATCCCTTCGCAAAAATATTTGGCTGTATCAAAACATATTCAAAAGGTCTTAAAGATGGAATAAAATACGAGATATTCTTTTGCAAAAATTCGTTTATTAAAAAACACGCAAAGGTAAATAATTATTACAATTACTGCTTGTATTCAGAAGTAAAAATAAAGTAGCAAATAAAGAAAAATTTTTGTATATGTAATCGGTTAATTACTACATAAATATGTTTGTACCCTTATTTACATTTAAAATATGCGAAATTTAATCGATAGAAAAATTTTACTTTTCGAATAATTATGCTTTCTTGAATTAACGTCAACACTTACGGAGCTACTTTCATTGCAGAAGAAATCACGTGTCTAATTATTTCATTTAAACTTGAATTACGTTTTAAAATATTTAGTATCTTAAATAATAGATTTAAAATAAAATTCATTAACATTTAGAAAGCTTTTTTTTTTATTTAAAATAAAAAGAACTCTGTTCACTTTTTAACCGTTTATCAAGCGAACTGTGGAACATATTTACTTCATGAAATTCAAATACAGATGTAGTTATAACAATGCACGATGTGCACTGTTAAAAAAATCTTTATTTGAATTTACTAAAATGTATCGGAATTTACTAAAATTTTTCGAGGATGTAGCGGCAACAACAAAAGTATTTGGAACAAACACACTTTTGTATTGAACATTAAAAAAAAATCTTTCAAGTTACTATGATTTTTTTATAAATGGGAGATTCCTAATACTCGTGTTACTCGGATCTCGTGTTACTGTGCATAACTCGGTTTACAGATAGAATTTTAGTAAGAATACTGTAAGTTTCATAGTTTCTTCTGTAAAGCTACAGATTTCCGTTGCTAAAAAAATAAGATTTTAAATTTGCACCTTCTTTTGTACTGAATGCATATAAAATATTAGTAAATATACATATGCCCCTCTATTTCTATGTAATTTTAAATTTTTTGAAGTGTATGTAAACGCCGTTAAATTTTGTATTGCTTTCATTGAAAATGATATCCATAAAGTTCTAAAAACAGAATTTACGAATGGATTTTTGAAAGTAAATTTAAAAACAAGATCCAATCATGGTTACAAAATTTTCATTTACGCAGTTCCGTTATAAAGTGGTCTGGTGTAATAACGCCAGGCGGGATAATAACGCCAAGTGCTAATATTTTGCAGAATTATGAAATAATCTGGTAAATGACATCCATGTGCTCTGCGCAGAAGGGTTTTGAGTCATATAAATGGCAAACAACAGCTTCAAGTTAATTTGTTTCATTTTGAGATCTTATTGTTTTTACAAGCAACTAAAATTAACGCTGGATCTAAAATTTGCGAGATACGATGTGATGTGACATAAATTTGTAGTACATTTCATGGACTTTCAAAATGTTGTTGAAGATTTTGGCTATCTTCTCGAGATAATTTGTAATTTAAAATGTACAGCGCAATAACTATTACGGGGTAATAACGCCAATCCTTGGCATTAATACCCCGGTTGATTCCCTACGGTGGCCGAGCTACATCCTAAATACTGATTAAAATAAACACAGTTAAAACTGTGCTATGTTTCTAATAATTCTATTTAAGCGGTCCTTTTTAAGCAAAAAGAAGCTCACGGTCTGATATTCTTTTGCCTCATCCTCCCGCCCCCCACTCCACACCTTTATTTTTCTTACACTTTTACAAAAAGTTGAAAATTTTCAATAGCTTTAGAATGCAATTTGTCAATTTCTAAGTTTGTAGAGTTTGTATTTTTAGAATTGGGCAATCTACATGCAATTATTCCATCTTTTTTCATAGTTTTGTTTGCATGGCGTTATTACCCATATAGGTGGGTAATAACGCCAAATTGCTTTGGTCAAGAAATCACGCCATTACATTTTATGAATACATATCTGTTAAATTAATTTTTTATATAGATAGTCAATGAGTTGCTGTATCAAATCATATATTTGTTTGAAAAATACAAACTAAAACTGAGCCGTGAAAATTGGTAGAACCTTAACGTGGCATTATTACCTCAGGGTACCTTACATGAAATATTTTGCAATTTGCTTGAAGAGTTAAATCTAATTTTTTATTTTCATTGCGTAGTTAGAAAGAATAAGTAATTTCAATGATATATATTCTATAAGATAACGTGCCCCTATTTCGTCCCTATTCATTTCTCCGTTTCTCTGAAAGTGGCGCCATGGATCACACAATTCAATACTAAATAAAGATTAAAGGATTTAGAACTGAAAATCATACTCTCCAAGATGAATTTGTGTAGTCTTAATGTCGGATTTCCTATTTTTAGAAGATCTAAGTTCTTGCTACGTCATTTGTAGAACGATATTTACTTAGCTGTCTTATTGTGTCTTATTGTGTCTTATTAGGTCTTATTGTGTTTACAAGCAACTAAAATTAACGCTTGATCTGTAAGATACATTTGTAAGATACGTTTTGTGATGTGAAGACTATTTTTTTTAATCCGGAAATACTTTGTTAATTATATAAATCTGTAATACATTTTATTTACTTTCAAAATGTTGTTGAAGATTTCGTATATCTTCTCGAGATAGTTTGTAATTTAAAATGTACAGCGCAATAACTATAACGGGGTAATAACGCCAATCCTTGGCATTAATATCCCGGTTGATTCCCTACAGTGGCCGAGCTACATCCTAAATAATGATTCAAATAAAAACAGTTAAAACTGTGCAATGTTTCTAATAATTCTATTTAAGCGGTCCTTTTTAAGCAAAAAGAAGCTCGCGGTCTGATATTCTTTTGCCTCATCCTCCCCCCCCCCCCACATTACACCTTTATTTTTCTTACGCTTTCACAAAAAATTGAACATTTTCAATAGCTTAGAATGCAATTTGTGAATTTCTAAGTTTGTACAGTTTGTATTTTTAGCATTGGGCAATTTACATGCAATTATTCCATCTTATTTCATAGTTTTGTTTGCATGGCGTTATTACCCATATAGGTGGTCAATAACGCTAAACAGTATTGGTCAAGAAATCACGCCATTACATTTTATGAATACATATGTGTTAAATTATTTTTTTACATAGATAGTCAATGAGTTGCTGTATCAGATTATATATTTGTTTGAAAAATACAAACTAAAACTGAGCCATGAAAATTGGTATAACCTTAACTTGCGTTATTACCCCAGGGTACCTTATTTAAGAATTTTTTGAACATTCAAAATGTACAATAAAGCATATTTGCTTCCATTGGAATTTATTTGAAGGATATCATTAACGTCCCCAGAAGTAAATAAAAATGTAAGTTTAAATACGTTTTATAAAGCAGGCGGCAAAAATATATCAGTAAAAATCAAATGAACTTATTAAATATTTGAAGATTCAAAAGAATATCTAGGAAAGCTTTGCGAGTTTTATTTGTTGTGGAGAACATTTTATGCGTAGTAAACTCATTAAATCAAAACAATAGGAGTATCATTAGAGAATTTACTAATTAATACTATATATTAGCGTTATTATTATACTATTATTAAAATTATTATGCATCTAAAACAAAAAACCTATAAGTCACATATACTTAATGAGTTTCCTTGTTTCGATTTAGTTTCGTGTTTTACCCATGTTGTGCTGCAATTGTAGCCTACTTAATATGGGACAATGAAAAACGGCCCGCTGGGTATCTTTAAAAGTGGTTAAGTTGGTAGAACGTCAGTGCGCTATATCGGCAACCCGAGTTCGCGTCCCACTTTGAACTCTTTTTTTTTTCTCTTTTCATTCGCTTTTTAAGCAATTAAAAATTGAAATATTATTGAATACAAGATGGGAAAAAGTTATCACAAAAATGCGACAATAAAGTACATTAATTCAACTTCATCGATGATGGATTGTCATTAGTTTCGCGTTAGTCCCATAAAGAAAAATATTCAATCTTGTGATGCGGTTGTGACCTTCCCAACATATGATAGTGAGAGGTATCAGCCTGGGAATCGGTCCAAGTGGTTCAGCTTGAAGAAAGTCGCTGCTCTTTGCCGATGACCGAAGTTCGAATCCCATCTTATAAACTTTTTCACTCAGTTGATTGTAAGCCTTTCAATGCTTTATCTACTGATGGTATTTATAAGTACTATTAAAATTACTTATCATAAAATTCTTTTAATGAGTCAATTAGTTGTAATACTGTTTAGAATAAGTTACAGAAACATTACTTTATCTTGTTCCAAAAGCATTATTGGTTACAGGAAAGGAAGAAATTTAAATGGATGATTTCTTTTGCCTCTGTATGTTTACAGCTTTCTTGGCGCAGATGGAGAGGCGATGGGGATTTCACAATTCAGAAATATTTCTATATTTGTATTGTAAGAACATCATATTTGTACATTTTATAATTCTGTAAAATACTACGAAAACAATTTAAAATAAAAGATTAGAGTGGGGTTATAAATATTGCACAAAATCCCTGTAAAATCAAATTTAATCAATCCCTCTAAATCCTTCTATCCTTTTAAAATCCTTCAAAAAATTATTAAATGATTTTGTAAATCTTTAAATTTAGTTTAAACAATTTACGTAAAATGCTTTAGAATTTAAAATTTTCATGAATTCATAATTCAATAGATAAAGGGTTACAGCGTTTATTTTTTAATACAAGGCGTGAGAAAATTTTATAGAAAAATTTCTAAAAATTATACAGATTTATTTAGTTTCATCGATGCTGGATTCTCTTTAATTTCGTGTTTGCCACAGATTCAGTTGCTCATGTAAAAATATTGCCTCTAGTACGGCGGTTGTACCCTTGTCATCTCATAATAATGTCAGACTGGATATCATTCAAAGTAGTTCAGGTAGTAAAAAGATTGTGCGCTATAGCGATGACCCATTTCGAGTTGCGTCTTGGAAACTTTTCAGCTCTGTTCGCTGTACACTATTTAAGTATTTAGAATTTGAAATATTATTGAATACAAAGCTTAACCCTTTCCCGCGCACTACTCTTTAAAGTAGGAATTTAAAGGAAAAAAATAGGCAATCTATTTAGGCCTAGAGGAGTTCACAGATATTGTTTTGTAAAGATTGCACTAACCATTTTAATTATACAGCTGTTGCCGAAGTGGTAACCTCCCATAAGTAAAGCATTGATAAGCGCAGTGAGAAGAGCATTGCTGTGAAGCGCGTATTACAGTAAAACATTTTACTTATTATTTAAAAACAGTAGAGTTTGATTTCTGTGGTACTGCCATCTAGAACTGATAAGAAAGATTTAAAGTAGCCATTAGAGTAGTTTTTGAAATATTCACGGAGTTTTTGTGTCTCTAAACAGGGGGAACTTTAGGTGTTGCCGACCCGGCAACACTGCGCGTTAAGGGGTTAATAAATTTTTTGCATAAAAAAGGACAAATCTATAGATTCATTCACTTTTATCGTTACTGGATTGTCTTTAATTTCGTGTTTGCCTCAGATTCGATGGCTTACGGAAAGATATAGCATCTTGCGATTCGGTTGCAGCCTTGCCAACATATAGTACTCTTGCTACAAAAGTATCATAACTAAAAAAAATTTCGTTGCAAATTTCGACTGCAAAATACTGTTTAAAGCTGTGGTAGTCTCAATCGGTATGTTTCAAACGCAAATTCTATCTGATTTCTGGAATTTATGAACAATATCTTTTAAATTGCGTGTTGGTGGGAGACTGAAAACCGTGTAGAATGGCCGCCATAACTCGAAAATTCTGATTTTTGATATATGACGCTTTTGCAGCAGGGATGCGATATGATAGTGAGAAAAGCGAGGCTGCATTTCGTCCCAAGTGGTTCAGTTGGTTTAACGTCAGTGCGCTATATCGGTGATCCGGTTCCAGTCCTGGTTTCGACACTGTTTCTTCATCAGGCTTACAGTTTGGAGCTGCAAATCGGATTACCCCTTCCCTTTTTCTCACTCTGGTAGCTTTACGCATACGTATTTTAGGCAAAAATAAATAAATAAAATAAATATTATTGAATGCATAGCGTAAGAAATTCTCTGCAGAAAAATGTCCAAGAATTATATAGATTTCATCGATGGTGGATGTTCTTTAGTTACAAGTTTGCCCTATATTTATTGTGCTGTGGTTGTAGCCTTGCCAATATCGACAATGTAAGAGCCAGACTGGGTATCGTTCTATGTGGTTCAGTCTGTACATCGTCAGTGCACTATATCGATGATCCGGTTCCAGTCCTGGTTTCGACACGATCCCTTCATCAGGCTTACAGCTTGGAGCTGCAATTCGGATCTCATTTTCCCTTTCTCTTACTCTGGTAGCTTTACGCATAAGTATTTTAGGCAATAAAAATGTTAAATATTATTGAATGCATGGCATCTGAAACTCTCCGCAGAAAAAATTCGAAGAATGATATAGATTTCATCTATGCTGGATGTTCTTTAGTTACGAGTTTGCCCCACATTTGGTGTATCACGGTGGAAAATATTCTATCTTGTGCTACGGGTGTAGCCTTGCCAATATATGATAATGATAAGTGCCCGGCTGGGTATCGTCCAAGTAGCTCAGTTGGTAAAACGTAAGTCCACTATATTGGTGACCCGTTTTGTTTCCCAACTTTGACATTTTTTCTTACCCTGTTGGCTATATGCCTTTTAAGCAATTAAAATTTTAAGTACTATTGAATGCAAGGAGGGAGAAATTTTCGTTCGAAAATAATTTTCAAGCATTATTTACATTTTTATTATTACACATTTCAAAGGATAACATCCTTTGAAATGTGTAATAATAAAAATTCGATTTTTATATACCACATATTTTAATTTTATATAAACCTGATACTGTGCAAATTTCTCAAGAAAGTGGTAAGAAAAAATGTAAGAAAAAATCTTTTTACAATCAAGCATAATATGTCCTCGTGTTTTAATTTAAAGTCAATTGTTGTAATGTTAAAAGTATAATATCATATTTTAAAGTATGCATATTTTAAAGTTAATAGTATAAATAAGCAACATATGGAATAAACAAAAATACAAGAATTTAAAATTTAAAATATCTTAAAATTATCATTTTGAAGAACCATGTTATTATTTGCATTTTACTTTTATAAGTATCATTATTTTCTTTTTGTTTTAGTATATTCTTTTCTTAAAATCATCATTAATTAAACCAAATAATACAAACGCGTAAAAGTAAAACCAAAATTAAATTAATTAATTTTATCTTTTATTTAATAGTTTTCGGTTAAATAAATAAGTTTATTCGAAAAAAAAATAATTAAGAAACTATGCAGCAACCTTATATAACCAATTTTTTTAACATGTAAATTAAAGCTACATTTTTGCATAAATAATTACAAAATAATTACCGGCATTAATTAAAAAATGTCAACAAAAAAGTAACTTTTTTTCTATAAAACTTTTTTTGTTGTTGTTTTGTTTCCAGAAAATAATCTACTAAAAACATTTTTTCTTTGGAAAAAGATTAAAAAAAACATTTAGTGTAATGGATTATTTTTACTTAATTTCAAAACTTTCAAAATTGATTTTATTTTCCTTATTTAGCAATTTTTTATTTACACTTGTTAAATTTATCATACTTAATTTCACATTTTAAATTTATCACTATGTTGATACTGTTTGCAGAGAAAATGTATTTTTGGGTATAAATTGTATAAATCTAAATTTGCGTAATAACTACTTCTGGCAACTGCAGAAATCTGTATATTAGATTATTTTTAACACAATTATTTAAATAAATAATTAATTTATATGGGTCATAACTTTTCAAAAGGACAAAAAATGTTAGGGCCAGGATTTTAACTCTGGATGTATTGGCTATAATGGTATGCCCTGCCAGCTGAGCTATCCCGAATGTATCTGGGGGACGTAATTCACCCATCTAACCTTAATAATCAAAGCATCTGGTCTGATGCATTCGCAGTTTATGGAAAACCATTAAATACTGGATATACCGGGTTTCCCAAAAATGACTGATGGATTTTAAAATTGAATAACTTGCAAACGGTGACAGCTATTTAAAAATTTTTGCAGGGGGGTTATGTATAATGTCAGGAGTTTTTTTTACCGTAATTGTTTATTTTAGTTCGAATCTCAAACAATAGATGGAGCTGACGGAGATTGAAGGCCAGGTGATCAGTGCTGAGTGAAGCTTCGACCTGGCCTTCAATCGCCGTTAGCGCCACATATTGTTTGAAATTCGAACTAAAATAAAAAATGACGGTAAAAACACTCCTGGCATTATACATAACCCTCCTGCAAAAATTTTTAAATAGCTGTCACCGTTTGCAAGTTATTGAATTTTAAAATCCATCAGTCATTTTTGGGACACCCGGTATATTTACACTATATTAATTTTATCAAATGTGTTATTCTCTCCAAATAGGCCAAAATAAGAGTTATGAGGGAGTGACTGTCAGAATTGGGAATTAAGTTTAGGCTTATAGGACTTTAATTTAATCTAAGTGCTTTAAAATCAGTGACAATTAATATTTATAAATATTTACCTGTATTCAGTACAGTCCGATGAGCGAGTAATGAGGATATAGCTTATGACATCATCACTCCTTCAACAGGCTTTACTGAATACAGGTAAAATACCACATATATATATGTATGTTACTGATTTACAAGTATCATCGCAAACTTGGTAACGTTTGGTATAATATGTTTAAGAAATGGAATATTCAAACGTCTTTTTAAAATTTCTATCGAACCAGTTAACCTACGACAGTGATTTTTATTTTAAAGGTAGAGCTTGACGAGATGAATAAAATGATAGTTTTAAAAAATCGCAGTTTACTGTAGTTCTTTATTGAACTTTTAACAAATAAATGAAGACGCGATATTCAGCAAACTGTAGGTAACGATCCTGTGGATGGTTTAACTTCATTTTTGTCTTAATTTTATCTTCATGATAAAACTTATTTTAGATTTTTTTAAATCTTTGCATGTTTGGCGTTCACTGAGAAAATCGAATTTGTGTCTTAAAATTCCAATTGAACAATATTCTTAACTGATTTTGTTGCTGTTGTATATATTTTTTTAATTCATTGTCGCCAAGTTTAAATAAATATAAAAGTTGTTATGTATGTAACATAATTACTTCAAATTAAATAAATCATGTTATACAAAAAAAACATAAAAACGTAGTTATTTGTTTTTATTGCGAAGCTTACAGTATTAGTTCTGTGAATAAAATTGTGAACTCGCTGTAGTTTTTTAGTTCGACTCCTTGATTTGTTTTTCATATATCGTGTATTTTATATGCTACCTCTAACAAAAAAGTTCGGTGAATGAATTCAGAACGGCCGATCTGGTAACACTGGAGAAACAAAACGTTGCACCTGCATAGAGGCATGTGTTGATCATCTTCCCCCATCGTTGTTTAGTTGAGCGTCGTTTATCTTCTTTGTAAGACGTGCTTGTACAGTGCTTGTACAGTGTGTTGGTTCTTAACTGAGAACAGGAAAATGAACGAACAAAAGATCAGTTTAAAATTTGGTTTTGAGTTTTGCAAAACACCGAAAGAAATTCATGGAGGGTGGTGCAAACTGAACATCCACCATACTCGCCAGATCTCAATCCTCCAGACTTCTTCCTATTTCTATGACTCAAACACTGTTTGAAAGATATTTGACCCTATTGCTGACATCCAACGAACCATGACGAAGTTTCTAAAAAACATCCCAAAAGAAAATTTCTTGCGAGTTTCCCAGGACATGTATAACAGATCTCAGCTGTGCATAGTTATGGGAGGTGACTATTTCGAAGGATGCTATGGTAACTTTCGTTAATATTTCATGTAATGTTACTGGACTATTCACCGAACTTTATTGTCAGAGGTAGTATATATGCAGTAACTTTCTTGTTATTCTAATACAACAATAACATTTTGGCAGAAGCAATTTCTTTTTGCTTTTCAAAATATAAAAAAAAACATTTTCAATTTTTATAAAAAAAAAAAAAAAATTAACTGACTAGTATTAAAAAATGCTCTGACGAGCACCAGAAAAGCTTAAAACTCACTCAATAAATTGTAAAAAATAGTTAAATTTTAAAACTCATACAATAATTGAAAATAAGCAGTATTTGCGGTAGGATATGCAGACGAATATACATTTATATTTTAATTTTCTTTTGCATCTATTTTTATAGTCTGTTTCACTATAATTATAAGGGATTCTGGTTAATAACGCCAAATGCATTTACATTACGCGTAATTATGCAGCAATCAGGAAGATGGCACCAATGTTTTCTGTGCAGAAGGTCTTTCAGGCCTCTGAATCACAAACAACCGATAAATGTTAATTGTCTCCATTTGTAGACACTATCGCAGGGAGAAGCACGCACAAGTGAACAACATTTTAAAGTTATGCAATGCAAATTGTATGATCTGAAGACCATACATTTATCATAAAATATTTAGTTTATTACACCATCCACATTTATAACGCCATCCACTGGAGTTTTTACAAAGGTTGATTACTTTCAACGGTAGATAATTTTGCATTCGGTTTATTTTTTATTTTATGCTCATGAAAACATTATTGTCATTGTTGAAAAGAAAAAAAGGTGAAAGAGAAATTTCTATCTCCTAAACGCTGCTATTTTATTAATGCCAGAAGAATAAATATCAATTTATAAAACGACATGCTGATATAGCAATTAATCATAAGTAAGATAAAATTGTTTTCAAGGGCTTTAAAGTTTGTACCTCTAAAATTGGACAATTTATATGTCATATTCCACCTTTTTTTTAGTTTATTTGTATAAAAGTATTACTCACGTAGTGATAACCAATGTTAATGTATTAACCAATTTTTGACATGAGCGCGCTCATGAAGCGGACAGTCACGCGTTTGATTCAGTTTCTGTGATCTTGAGTTTCTTTTTGATAAATAAACGTTATTTGAACGAATGCTAAAAAAATGCATGAGTTCAAAGAAATTTGCAACCCAAACTCACTTTTTTTCATAATTTATTTACAAATTTTCCAGCACACTGTAAAAAAAAAAAAAAAAAAAAAAAAAAAAAAAAAAAAAAAAAAAAAAAATCTACAAAGGTACTAAACATTTTCTAGGAAACTGGGATTCCTAGAACTTTTCCTGTAACGGTAACAGCAAAAATTCAAGTTTCAGAATGGCTACATGGATTTTTCCTGTTATGGTTTCATGAAAAGCTCTTGGAATCCCAGTTTCCTAGAAAATGTTTAGTACCTTTACAGATTTTTTTTTACAGTGCAGTTAATACGTTATATCCATTCAAATGCCATTCTAAGATTATTGAATAACGTATCTAATAACTAACATATTTACATCGAATAACCAAAAGATTATTTCACAATTGTTTTTATAAATATTGGCAATATAACTCTAATATATGTAAAAAAAAAGCAGTTTTGTATTCATCGTCGCTCATGGCATTCTTCATTCATTTCATCTTCTTCATAGATGAAATTGAGCGAGCAGTTTTGAAAATTTTTTTAATTCCGCGTGACTAGTCTCATTATTTTAAGAGTTTCAAACATAAATGAGTTCTTTTTTTCCCTCTAAGGGAGTGCCCAACACAAGTAATGATGCCATTGTCAATAAAAACACATAGTCAATAAGTGGATGTATCAATCCTATACGTTATTACTCCAAGATACGTTATTTATCGATTCAAAACCAAAGATGTTAAATTGGTAATTTTCTCTTATTATTTAATTTTTTTAAAATATGTTTCTTTTATAGAGCCATTTTCTTTCAAAACTTCTTTCATAATATTACGAAACAAAAATTGCAAAGAAGTAGAGCCAATATATATATTTAAAAACAACACAAAAGGATAACTGCTAAATATTTTATAAATATTTGTACACGTGAAATGATCTTTTATGATTTTAATGAAATATTCTCAATTTTTAAGATACAAAAATTGACTCATCCAAAATACTAGCTAAATATCCATAATGATACGTGTTGTTATCTAAAATAACAAGAGGTGGTTTATAATAACTTAAAATTTTTAATGTTAGAACTGATAAACCTGTCCAATTATGAAATAAAAGCTGCTTCTAAAACAATTTTTACTTTAATGTCAAATTTATATAAGCATTTTTCGAATTCATGCAAAGATATATTTTTTTTTTCATTTCTAAACTATTTATATTATCATATCACCAATTTCTTTAATATTTGACACATTTCAGAGAAACTACTGTTATAATTTTGAATTGCTGAGTTTTTCAGGAACTAACTTGCTTGAAGCAGAAGAAAGTTATTGATTACCATATCCAATTGATGTAGTGTATGTGGTTCATTCATTATCAGTTAATATGTCATTTGATTTCTGCGGTTGAAGTTTTGTTGATAAACGCATGTGTCCACTTCTATCTTCAAAAATTTCAATTTCAAGTTTTCGACAGATTTATACGTTTTAGATGGTCTGAACACGATTTAATGTTGGTCCGTGAATCTGTATGTCACTCTGTCAGTCGGTGGGTATGTCCTGTCTATGTGTTACAGGTTCAGCCAGGTGGGGAGGCCTACCAAAAGACTATGTGTTACAAAAAAACTTATTGGCGGTCTATCTCAAGAACTAATAGATAGAATTCACAAAACTAGAGATTATGTTAGACCACGTCAGAAATTGAAGCTGATCAGTTTTAGATGCATTTTACTCAACAGGTGAACTGATAATCTGTATTTTTTATGAAAATGTAAAAGTTTTAATGAAAGTTTTGATGGAAAACTGGTCTGGTTTTGATGAAAAACGCCTATGTTTCCACTTCTAAATTTCTCAGAAATTATTAATTTGATAATTCATTTTTTTTCAGCTTCACAAATGTTGCGTTCATCGAATCAGACATATTTTTGCATTATTCGGAGAGCCTTTAACTCTTATCTGTCAAAATTTCTGGTAAACAAAATCCTCAGGTTTGTATTCACTTAAAAATTTCTGGAATTATTTACAGTAGCAAGCAAAGTGGAAAGATAAACATTTAAGAAATCTCAGATATTATCTGAAGCATTTTAAAGCAGTGCGGATCAACATTATGTAATGATCATTATAAAACTTACTAAAAGACTCTCGCTAAATATCAAGATGCATTTCAGCTGTTACTCGTGCAAAAGAAAGTAAACAAAGCCGTTAGTGGATATAAACTGCATGGATCTAACATTTTTTTATTTTCTTCTATATTCACAAGAACAAAGTATTGAACTCCTGAAAATTTTCGAATTTCGGTTTTTGGTGGATTTATACGTTTTACAGATAAGAGAACTAAAAAAACATGTTTTTACAAAATGTTTGTGAGTCTGTCTGGTCATTGGTCACTCTGTATGTGTGGACGCTCTATCTCAAGAACTAATGTACGGAAATTCAAAAAACTTTAGACTCAGTTAGATCTTAATATAAAATGGAGCGGATTAGGTTTTTCTATACATCATCCAACAAATAGCGTCGCAATGTTGCTTTTTTCCTGATTTTATCAATAGATGTATCTTTAGAACTAAAGAACAGTTTTTCATAAAACTTCAGATTCTGTCAGTCCTTGATATAATAAAGTGCTGATTACTTATTGGTGTAAATCAATCAAAAGTTGGCGCTTCTATGCAGCATTAATTATATTAGCAATTATGCAATAACACTATTTCAGAAACTAATGCAATAATTTTTATCAACTTCAGATTCATTATAAATTCCTGATATAAATTAGTATAGTTGTTAATATAAATTTGTATTATCTAATTTTCGGAGCAAATCGCTCAACAGGTGCCACTTTTATTCTGATTCTTCACTATTTTTGCAATGATTCTGTCTCAGAAACAAATCAGGGATTTTGCTTAAACTTCAGATTCAATTTGCATGCATTGTTGCTAATTAATTTTTTGTGTAAATCACCTAGCTGGCTTCGCTGCTCTGCTTCATTTTTCTGGAAGTGTTAACATGAATGAGATTGAAAAAAGTATTAGGATTGCAATATCCGGCTAGTTTCTTTATGTGTATAAGGGAATAAAGGTTCATACGAATTGAATATTTCCAGCTGAGCGAAAAATTGCCCAGGCCGCGAATCGAACCCGAATACTTGGCTTACAAGGCCAATGCTTTACCTGTTAAGCCGGGTTAATGCTAGTATCCGGGTTCGATTCCCGGCCTGGGCAATTTTTCGCTCACCTGGAAATATTCAATTCTTATGATAACTTTACCAATCAGTTAGATTGTGTTAAAATAATAGTATATCTACGTATCCATCGTTCTATGGAGTTCCCTTACCTGCGGCTTATTCTGCCGAGCTGTCTAAATGACAGACCAGATGTTATGGCCAATAAGGTTACCTGAGCGAAAAATCCCAGCCGGTTATCGACCGGTTAGCTTAACAGGTAAAGCATTGGCCTTGTGAGCCAAGTATCCTTGTTCGCTTCCAGGCCTGGGCAATTTTTCGCTCAGCTGGAAATCTTCAATTCGTATTACTTTTATTACTTTTATTAACTTTACCAATTAGTTAGATTGTGTTAAAATAATAATAAAGGTTCATTACGAAATATTTTCAAATGGGTCATTTTAAGAATTTTATTTCGTATGCATTGGTAAATTAAAATTGTTTATGCATACTGCCTATTACAGTAAACTTTTCGATATTTGCTTATAATTTGATATGATCAAATGTAGTAACTCAGTGAATGCTAATTACATATGCAAATTGAAAACTACACACGCTATTTCTGATCTATGATTTATAAATACAATTTATCAAATGTAGATGCATTTAACGCGGAATAAAATTTCAATTTTCCTCTATCAAAATGTCTTACAATAAAAGTCCTTGGGGTTTCTTAAATTCAGAAAATTTAATTGGGAATCAGATATATACATTATATTCGCAATACTGAAAGATACTAATAACATATTTAAAAATAATTTAAGACCAATTTCTAACAAGAATTGCAGGAAAATAAGTTTAGATTTCCGTACATAATATTCGAAAACATGAAGTAAAATATAGTTCTGATAATATTTTCATGCCGTTGTTGATTGAAACGTTATATTATGAAGTGTTTAGTTAAATTTTTCATCAAGTAATTTTGAATAAATTATGAAAATTTCAACAACTTTTGATTCAGCAGCATTATTTTACAAGTAAAATTATAAAATTTAACATGAAATAAATACAAATGTTTATAAAATTTAAAAGATAAAAAATATATTTTTGAAACTTTATGTAATTTTTCTGTTAAGTTCTGATATTAAATCAAAAACTTTGTTCCAAACAAAGCATAGTTGTAATTGATTTTTGTATTATTATAATTAGAAAATAACAAAGTTGCGTCATTAAATGTACTTTGAAAATTTTATAGTAAAGTTATCTAAACTTTAAAACAAACTTATTGAAAACTGTATGCCAAAAAGTATAATGTATTCAGCACTTAGAAAAACATTGGGCTGAATATCTTATGTTAAATTGAAAACTTTACAATAAACAAAACATGCTTGTATATAAGTTTTATATCCCTCTAATGTTTAAATATTAAAAACTAACTGAGTGCTTTTTTTCAAAATTCAGATTCCGTTAGAACTTGGCATATATTATTGCTGATTAAATTTTGGTGTAAATACACCTAACCGGTGAAGCTGCTGTGTATCATTTTTCTGGAAGTATTAACATATGTATAAGATAGAAAAAAGTGTTGGGATTGGCACATCCCTCTAGTTCCTAAAAGTTTATATAAGAGAATAACGATTAATTACGAAACATTTCCAAATGGATCATAATAAGAATTTATCTAGTATGGATAGAGAAAATAAAATTCTTTAAACATATTGTTTATTATAGTAAAATTTTCGATATTTATTTATAATTTAATATGATCATATAAAGCAATACAATGAATACTGATTACAAAGGCAAAATGAAGACTACACACGCTAATTCTGATCTATGATTTATAAATGAAATTTATCATGCGTGGATGCATTTAACGCGAAATAACTTTCCAATTTTCATCTATCAAGATGCCTTACAATATAAATCCTTGGGGCTTCTTAAATTCGGAAAATTTAATTGGAATGCAGGTATATAAATTATATTCGAAATGTTGGAGATACTAATAAAATATTTAACAAGAATTTGAAATCAATTTCTGTCAAGAACTGAATATAAAATGTCTCTCAATTGCCGTACAAAATATGTGACATATTTGAAATAAAATATAGTTCTGAATGCAGTTTTCATGCAGTTTTTGTTTCTTTTATGAAATTTTCAACAATTTTTGACTCATCATCATTATTGTAGAAATAAAATCATAAATTTTAACATAAAAGGAATATAAATATTTATCAAAAGAATAAAATAAAATATTTTTTAATTAAAAAAAATTTCTTTTAATCTCTGGTATTAAATCAAAAAGTTTATTCGAAACATAGCATACTTGTAACTGATTTTTACATTATTATAATGAAGAAATAAAAAAATGGCGTCTTTAAACGTTTAACAAATTTAACAAGGTTAACAAGTTTAGAAATTGATGTAGTAAATTATGTAGACTTTAAAACTACCTGATTGAAAAGTATATACTAAAAGTTATAACGCGTTCAGCACATAGAAAACATTGGATGAAGCTCTGATGTTAAATCTAAAAAGCTATTCCAAACAAGGCACTTTGTAAGTAATGTTTATATTTCTTCTAAGAGGAAACAACAAAGATGCTAGAGAAATGCACTTTTATAACAGATGTAAATTTTCCAAGAGGGTGAAAAAGGTCCGGTTCAGGATTCGGAGATGTATTGGCAGAAGCCACCAATGCTCTTCCTACTGAGCCATCCCGGTCGAATACTGTAGCACTAAATCTCCCTCATTGATCACAGAATCTGGTCTGATACTTTGGACCAAGTCAACACAATAAATCGAAGGTCAATACTTGTAACTGAAGAAAGCGCAGCATACAAAATCATTAGACTTATTTTAATACGAATATTCAATCGGTAAACCAATAATAACTGTTGTAAATTTTCCAAGTGGATGAAAAACGTCCGTGGATCAGATCAACAGAATAAATGGATGCTCAATATCTGGAAATGCAGAAAACGCTGCATACGAAATCATATTAGATTATTATTTTATAATACGAGTATTCAATTGGTAAATTAATTATAACAGTGGTAAATTTTCCATGTGGGATAAAAAGTCCGTTGATTCAAAGTATCACACCGTATTCGGTGATCGTTGATGTCATTTGGGTGAATTACTCCTCCAGTATTTGTCCGGGATGGCTCAGTTGGAAGAGCTCTTTGGCAGCTTGAGTCAATATATCCGTCGTTCGAATCCTGGCCCGGACTTTTTTCACCTACTTGGAAAATTTAAAACTGTTATAATTGATTTACAGATTGAATAATCATATTTAATAATAATAATTAAATATAAACTAATAGATATGCACTTTGTTAACTTTTAGAGTAAAAATATCTAAAATCTAAAATTGCCTTTTTGAAAAGTATAAACGAAAAATAATAATGTGTTTAGTAAATAATAAACTCTGAATAACAAATATCTAAAAAAATAATGCATGGCCGGAATTAAAATACAAATTTGCCTGAGTGCGCCGAAGGTTTTACTATTATAAAAGGCAAAACGACACAAAGAACGATTACTAGTCAAAATCAAAGTGGGGAAGCCCTCTTTTTCAACTATTGATTCTGAGCCATTTTCATTTGTATATCCGAAGAAAATTCCATATCAGACTTTTCTTTATTAGTGAAGACAATATCTTTTGATATAGTGCCACGGAGTATGAACATTTGCACACTGGGAAAAGAATTTATTATGTATTAAACTACGCAAAAATATCGCATAACTGTTCTTTTTTTTTACACATAGGATTCGCAGTTCTATTTGTTCTATTTGTTCCATTCATGTATTTTTCTAGTATTCTCTTAGTGTCATTCTTCTCCCAATAACTTAAAACAGGAATGGACCTTTAAAATTTGCATACACCAAGTCCCTAAATGCGTCAGCTACTTACAATTTTTTCCGACCATGTATTCCTTGCTAAACGTTATTTTTTTTGCATGTATGCTATGACTTTCTTAAATTGTTACCAATATATTATGAAACACTCTTCATATCCAAACAGATACATATATATATACATATATATGTGTGTGTCATACATATAACGCATTTAATTTTAAAATATATATATTGTAGCAGAAGAGTGATAATATTATACTTATTAAATCAAGGTACCTGATAATTCAAACTTTTTAAATACTTTCTGCAATTCTTTTTTTTTTCTTTTTTTATGAGTGCGATAATAAGTAAGTTGCAGTATTTAAATATTTGTTATAATTTAATTAGATTAAAACAAAAGATATCTACTTCAAAATTTATTGTTTAGACTGATAAGTCGTATATTACTCAGTAAAATCATATGCCAGTAAGTATAGCCATACTCGAAGAAATAAGAAATTTTGTTTAAATAGTTGACAATAAATAAAGTATTGTAAAAAAAAGATTGTTGAATTGCAAGACGATTGAAAACTGTAATTCAACTTAACCTTGTACAATTTACCTCACCACTGGTTAATATTTCCAAACACTTTGTTTCTAAAAGAATAACATGGAAAGAATATCAAGGAATATCACGTCTTCATGGTTCTTCTATGCAATTTCTGGTATCATCACTGAACTTTAGTACCAAATTAGCCTAGATTTTTCGTCCTTCGTTGGAGCATGGACAGTGACATTTTTCTGTATTAAGAGTAAATCGTAAATTTTATATACAAATTGCTACAATTTCTAATATGAACGTCGAATTTGTTTTTACGCATTACCAATACGAGAACAGAAATACCACTTTATCTTTCTTTCGTACTCGTAGGACAAAAACATTGGCGAAATTTCTCTAATTCTTAGTCAAAATGCGAATAGTTGTGTGTTTTTCCGAACGTATTTATCAGAAGTTACATATCGAGAAAATTTTAACAGATATAGTAAAATATCTAATAGTTTTGTTTATGTTGAATTAAAAAATTAAATATTAAAAAGAATTTTTTAAAGTAATATCAACTATTACAAATATTAAAGAATCGTAGTAAAATTAATTTTACTCGTTTGTTAAAGCGTTTATTATTTCTAGGTAATATGTTAGCATTGCGATTATGAATTTACCCACACAGCGAAAATTGGTAAATATGACATCCATATAACGTAAATTACATCTATATACCATGTCTAGAATTCATCCAAGGAGTTTCATATTACGTAGTATCTACGTAGATATAACCATCAGATGTCTCTCCGAATACATCCATATAATGTTCATTGGACATCCAGATTGACGTAATATCTATGTAAAACGGATGTCTATGCCCATGTAGATCATTTTCTGAACATAATATCTACGTTATATGTATGCATATATACATCATATCTACGTAATATGTACATGTATAAACATCATATCTACGTAATATGTACATGTACATACATCATATCTACGTAATGTGTACATACATATACATCATGTCCATGTAGTATGCACATATATATGTACATTATACCTTTGTAATATGGAACTGTATGCGTATACTAGACACTTCTGTCACCTTGTTTTTTTTATTTCAAAAAATATTATACATGAAAGTTTCAGATTTTAAAAAGTTAAAATTATTATTGGTAAAAAGCACAAATATTAATTGTTCGGACGATAATAAATATGATTAACATAAGAAAATATAAGAAATTAGAAAGAATTTTTGTTTTATCATTTTAAAACATAAATAATTTATCTTTTAAAAATGTTTATTTTTTACATTTATAAACATTCATCGTCCATCAATATAAACAAACAAACAAACAAACAAAAAACTAGTTTGTAAGAGCACCAATATTATTTTTTATGCTACTTTAGTATACTTACTTTATTATATCACTTTTGACACAACAGTAGGAATTCCACCATACTCACAAATTTCTTAAAAGTTTTCTTTTATAAATCTTCAATGCGAAGATGAGTCCTTACTCCTCGCAAATGCAGCATACAGTCCAAGGGCACCATCAATTCATCACCAAACAGATCGCAATTGCTCGCAAAAGATCACTAGTGATAGTTGTTTATTGTATAAGAAAACTACACATTTACACACAGAAATCACACTTTCGAAAACTGTGATTTTTTGGAAGCATTCAAATTTGAAGTAAGATCTGTCTCGGCATCAACTGATCTGTCAGAAATTTATCTCCACTGGTATATATTTTGTATTAATTGAGACATTGTTTCTTGACATAACATAAAAAAGAATATTGACGCTCTCTAAAAACTAGTTTTCTTTCTTTTTTTAAATAAATTACTCGCTTAATTATATGTTCTAAAAATGCATATTACACTACAAGGAACGACAAAACTAGGACTTACTTTCTCATTACTTTTAACATTTTGACCGTTGAATTTATTGAATTCACGATTGAAAAAAATATTTATTATACATTCAAACACAAAGACTCAAATCAAAGAATTTTCCATAGACAGCATTTTACTTTTGAATTTTGATAATGAATTTCATCTTCAAAAAAGTGAAAATAATAAGTAAATGCTTTTTTGAAAAAAAAAAAACAGTAAATTTTTAATTTAATAAATACTTTTAAATTGATGACCTATGCTGTAAGATAAATCGATACATACTTGTATCGATAACTTTTGAGATTAAGAAACTTTTTTATGAAACAATTTTTTAATGAAATAATTTAAAACATAATAAAGATATAAGTTTTTTTTAATGTTCAAAAATTATTTATTATCAAGCAAATTTATACTTGTTTTCATTTGATAGCGTTATTTCCTTTTATTCAAGAGAAATTCACTGTTTGAAAGTTTTTATTGTTTTGTTCACCCCATTTTTTTTTTTTTTTTTTTTTTGAAACAAATTGTTGATCCCAAAAAGTTTTTGCCCTGTATTTATACAAAATAATATTTAGTAGCATTTGAATTAGACAGATTTTGAGGGATATGGGAGAAAGAGAATAAGAAATTAAATATAATCCAAACACTTTGTATAGTTTATTGTACGAAATTAAGATTCACTATAAAATTAAAATATTTAAAATGTCAAATCAATGAGTAACCATGTAAGTTAAGTACAAAAATCACTCTACTATTATAATATGTCAAAAGAATATCAAAAAATTTTAAAAATTAATTCAAAATTAATTTCATGATTAAAATTTTTTTTTATAGTTATTTAAAAATAAAATTTAAAATCATAAAAGAAAAAAACTACTAAAATATCATGTCAAATAAAGATGCACAATAAAAAATAACTCAAAGGATTTACTTACATACAATCCAGCTCGATATTTAATCCAAATGTCACACTGTATCACGCATCTAAAGTATAAAAAACACATACTTCTATTGTTATAGTCAGTGGTTGTTGTAAATTCTAATTGTTTTAAATAAAAAAAAATTAAATCTGCATCTTAATTCAACTTGATCTTCGATAGTCTGATTTAAACGAACCAAAAAATGCTGAAAACAAAAATTTCAATAATGGCGTCGGCGTGTTCTGTTTACAAAACAACACAAAGTTGATGTTGCCACAAGAAAAAAATATAACAGAAATAAAATATGTAACACTAATTTACCTCCATATTATGTTAGTCTATAAATTGGCGGGATATAGACGTATTCTGTAAGTAATTTACTTACAATGATCTAGTTTATGTTTTACAATAGACGTAAGTTCTATGTCCATATCGTGTTGGTCTATATTATGTTGGGATATAAACATTTGATGGAAGTCATGTGCTGAACAATCCAGTTTACGTATTAGAAATGACATCAGTTTGATGTACATGGATGTATTCTGGAAATAAAGAGCTCAAAACAAACGTAATATCTACATATGTGTTGTGTGGGTACTTATTGAGAAAAAATACATATTTTAATGCAAACAAAATTAGTCTTGTTAAACTTTTATCTTTATACTTTTACATATTTAAAAAAATAATGTGATATTCCTGTTTGAAAATATAGTGTATTTTGAAATTCAAACAAGAAAAGCGTATAAAATTGTACAATTTCTGTTCACAGCATTAAAGCAGTTTAAAGAGTTACTTTACTGAATATTTACCTAATATAAATATTTACCTAAAATATTAGGTAAATATTACTAATATTTACCTAATATAATTAGACCTAATATAAATGAATTTTAAAACTCTTAAAGAGAATACAAACATATTCTATGTACATTAGTCGGCAATTATGCAAATTTGCGTGCGGAAATAATTCAATTTCTATTTTCGGATTAGGTCTGTCATTTTCGAAATTTTCTACATTGTGCAATCTATTGCCGCTAAGGAAGAAATATTATTTATTTCGAAATGTGTTTCGTTAAATTCTTTAATGGCATAAAAAAGAAGTACGTTTCCTTTGAAATATGAGACAAAAATTAATATCTGATTCCTGAGATGCTCTAAATAAATTCAGAAAAACATGCCCTTAAATTTAAATTGTAAAAATAACACCAGTATTAGACAGTAAATTGTAGAAATTCCGTTTTATCGGTCCGAAAGATTGTTCATAAGTTTCACAAATTCAACAAATTAATATAATTACTATCAAATGTTTTAACATAATTATATATGGATATACAATTATTTAACGAAAATAAAATTTTCTTGAGATACTATGCTGTATTTCCACGTACGCGTAAGGACACAGTCGCAAAGATGCACCTAAATTATTTAAAAAATATATTAATTCAGTATGTAAATACATAAGTCGGCAATAACGGCTTACGTGTACAATGAATAATTTATTTGTAATAATAATAGATTAATTGTGATCGTGCACAAAAAAATTTCAGCACTTGAAACTTAATGACATGCATTTATTTTTAATTTATTGAATCTAACACTTTTACCATTCGAAAAAAAATCCTTACTACTACATTTGTGTATTTTATAAGGCTTTCAATATAAAATCTTGGTAAAGATTTCTTACTACTTACGATTTTACCCATATAATTTATGGTTCATTTCCAAAGTTAGCAATAACACGTTTGTCATGGTGATGTTACCCTTCAAGTCTATATTTTTTCCTTCACTTCAATCTTTTCAGTTGACGGTTACCGATTTAGGAAATCGCTTCTTTCAATATCAGATTTACGGTAAAAGCATATTTCATGAAACGCTATATTTACTTTGAATTTATGTAGTCTCTTAAATGTTGTGGTTAGATATATTTCTTTCCACATATTTCATATCGGAAATAAAGAGAATATTTTACTATATTTTACTAACTTACATACATATATTTATTTATAACGGATTACTTTCAGAATATATTTTTGTTAAATATTTGATCGTTAGATTTTTCCACGCATGCATATTGATATAAGTGATGTATGTTTAAAATCTATAAAAACTTAAATGCTGAAATAGCTTAAACCGTTCTACAAAATTTCTAAATTATGATTTCTCTATTTTGAGTTGTTATAGATAAATGTAATATGATACATACTTAAAAATGTAAAAGCTCTTTGTGAATAGTTTCTAAAAGGCTAAAAATTTAAAGAAGTTAAATGAGCGAAAAGCCTTTGATAAACTTTCTTAATAAGATTTCTTTCGAATATCATGATGTACCAAATCATTTTCAATATTAATGGTTGCAAACTGAAAATGCAAGCGCTTGACTAACATTATCTGCATTTTATGCGGGTTGCACAACCTCAAACGGGCTGCAGAAGCAAAATTCTTTTTAAAAACTTTTAAAATACCTTTTTGTGTTAATGGACGGCCTATAAAATTTTGAAATTAGGCATGGTAGTTACTTATAAGATGTAAATGCTTTTTTAAAAACAGTCACAAAAAAATCGAATATAAAAGTGCTGAAAATACACGAAAAGCGTTCTAAAAACGGTTTTATATTATGATTTCTATGAAATTGTTAAATATAGAAAATAGAAATTTGGTGGGTGTAGACATTTATAAAGTACAAATGCATTCTAAAAAAGCTTCGAAAATTTTCGAAATCCGTAAAAGGCGTGAAAATGAGCGAATACAACTCCGATTTCATATGTAATGATTTCAAATTGGAGGTGACATCCCTTGATCGACCATGAACTATATTTTGCATTTATAATAATAGCACAAGGAAATGCCAGTTGCGAAAAATGTCCTCGAATTGCAAGTATGATACGGAAGAGCTTATGAAATTTCGCATGGTAGTTATTTAAAAGATATAAATGCTGACGGTTCAAGGAATACTTTTTCTTCATATATTGGAACACACAAAATAATTTCATCACGTAATGTGATATGGGGGAATTGTTTGCTGCGTATATTAATTATTTTAAACTTGTATCATATATTAGAGGCCTGCACGGGCCCGGGCCGGGCGGCGGAACCGTTTCGAATTTTCTAACGGGCCGGCCGATGAAAAAATTTTCAGGCCTGCCGCCCCGTTCTGAAGATTTCAGTAGAAACGATTATATATGACATATTTTCAAGGAAAATGGTTTTAACGAGAATAAGTATAAATGTGGTCACGAACCATATAGTATCAATATAAAAATGTAACTTGTACAGTGTAGAGATCGGCATCGGGCAGTTACATTGTGTGTAACCCATTTTTATATTTTTTAGCTGACTCGTACCTGCCAGAGATCAAGCTTGCATTATTTTTCTACATATAGATTTGCTGGAGCGGAACTAGACTTAATTGGTCTCCTGATCTGCAGAACAAACATGATTTGTATAATAACACTGATAAACAAGGTTTCTGTTTCTAACTAAGTATGTGGTGAGTTTTATATTTTAGGTGGTGCTATGAAAGAATATGCCATTAAAAAGTTTCCATCACCCACAGATTTTTAAAAATTAAAAATCTTGAAAATCTGAATTTTGTAGTATTTATTCAACACATATACCTTATGAAATTTATCATTTGGTATTTAGTAAAGACAAATTTTTAAATAAACACTTATAAAGCTTAAAATTAATATTTAAAACATTAAAATATGCATTGTTTAAAAAGTTTCAGAAAAATGTAGAAGAATTTTTGTAAAAAGAAATGATATTAATAAGAAATATCATACTTTATTTAGCAGTAAATGTCTTATCTGTGGCCGCTCTTACTGTAGGCCATTATTCCGAGTTATATTGACAATTTAAAGCAGACATTAAGCCACTAATAACATTACAATATCATAAATCATCTTTTCTTGAAAAAAAAATTGTCGAATATATCTTATGTCATAAAAAGTTAATTAAATCCAATTGATTTTTTAAATCATCAGATTTTAAAATATTCATTTCATTCTCATATCATTCATTCATAATTGTAATCGTAAATCTATTATAAGAAAGTCCATTGTAATTTATACGCGTAATAATCTGGTTTGCAATGATACCGTTTCTTTTATTTTTCCTAAGTTATGGTTAGAATTAATAAATAAATTCCTCGTGAGGGCTTGAAATGGGATGAACCATGTTGGAATTTGTTTTGATCATGGTCTATGTTTATTTTAATTTAATTTTTTACAATAGCGCGCGTGTTTTTTGGTGTTTTTTATATCTCTTTGTCGCGTGTCATTTGTAGTGACCGTGAAATAGTTTGAAAATTGTATTGTCCGAGAAATATTTTGAAATTTTGTTTTATTTATATTATGACTATGGAACTTATTTGACGGTTCCGAAACATGTCAATGTATTTTATTTTTACTTTAACACCTTTCTTAAGAAAAATTTAAATTGTTATTAAAAGATATCGTATGTCAATCTCGATAAATATATACCTTTGTATTGTTTTTTCAGGAGATTCCAGCCTTGCAATCTTGATCCAATTAATTCTGAGTTTTTTCTTTGATAAATTTAAGTCTCTCACAAAATAATTTAATTCTTTTTGATTAATTAGGTGTGGTTCTTCATTTATGCCAGGAGAATAGTTCATATCAGATATAGAGGAAGTTTCAGTTTCACCAATTTCCATTTCTACTGCTGCATCGTCATATGAAAAATTCTTTGGAGATTTCGGTATTTGTAAATCATCTTTATGTAATGTTGGTCACATTGCTCATTTTAAGTTCGGATACTTAATTATATGTTTACTTCTTGCAGAGAATCCTTTAATTTTTGTAATACATTAGTAGCAGTTAGTTATATAATCCTTCGGCATGCGCCATATCATGGGTATAGCAAAGGACATACACTTTTTTTGTACCTTTCATCCACGCTCGGAGGTTTCTAGCACATCGTGTACAACAAGAATGAGGTGCCCATTTCTTATCTTGTTCATCTACTTTATATCCAAAGTACTTATGATGGGCAGTCTTTATTAACGGCGGGAAAGTGCATCGATGCTTTTTCAAAGAATCAGCAGAAAGAATTCAAAGAATTGCAGAAATCCCTAGCAAACAGAATCGGGTTCATTAATGCATCCTCTCGACATGTTCTACATATTGTAGAGGAAAATAGGATAATTATAACCAAAATTTAATTAAAAAGTCTTACAGAACAGAGAAATAGTATTACGCTCGCCCCGAAAGTTTCAACTGTCATGGATTTGCGTTAAAGTCAAATACTGTGGGGGTGGCTAGAGCTGTCTGTTCAAAGTCGCTAACATAAAATTTATGAGGGGGACATCTGTTCTACTCTCTTGCTGTATCTTCTATAGTTATAATAATAAAAAGGAATGTTTGTGTGAATCAAATACATGAAAGAGAATAATATAATATAATTATAATGCTTATATGATGCCTACATACTCCAAAACGTATAAATGAAATTTCTCAAAATTGGAGGGTGATAGAAAATTTTTACAAATATATTCTTTTTGAGCAGCTTGAAATCTATAAAAAACACCCAACGTATATAGAGAAACAGAAAATTCGTTAAAATTTGTTTATCAGTGTAATCAACAACGATAAAGAACTTATGATAGCTTAATCTTTGGATAGATATTTCTTGATGGTTTTTGAATTATTTTTTCAATAACGCGAAAGTTTGACACATTTTCAGATTAATTTTTAATTATAAAAGTATAAAAGTGATAAGCCTGACTATTGAGGGGATTTGGAATCGAATAGCGTTTTCCATTTTTGGTAAATAAAATACTAGCATAACCTTGTTGAGATACAATAGTTTCACAAATGGTTGCAGGTTTTTCTCCCTTCCCATGCTATCGTTTCCGGAAATTCCATTTAAAACGCTAACTATGACACTATTTTATTAGTTTGCAGCATTCTTAAATTGCTTGAATACAAAAATGGATAACGCCATTCGATTATATAGTTTCTGATTAAAGACATCTGCTAACCTTATGGGTTTCTGAAAAAAAAAAAAAAGAATTCAGAAATGCATCAGAAAGGAGCTTCTTTGAATCAAGGAATGAATTTGGTTTTAAAATCTTTAAGAAAATGATATAAAAATATTTTTGTGAATCTTATTTTATTAAACAGCTTCAAAAGCTACAATGTTTTTAACTTTATTTCTTTTCTCTTTTATTCTAGGCCATATTATTTTTTTAATGAATCTTTATTTGAATGTTGAAAGCCTAAGAATCTAAGAAATCATTCCAGAGATATGTATGCACTAAACTTTAAAGGAATCTTAATTATATAATAAGAATCTGAATTTTTAGGAATGTAACGGTCCAAAACGGGCCTGTTTTCACTGATTTCTGTCACTGACGGGCCGGGCCTAAAATATAAAAATTTAAACGGGCCGAGCCGGGCCGAAAAATTTTTCCAACGGGCAGGACCCGGAACTGGAAATTCCGGGCCTTTCAGACCTCTATCATGTATATTGAAAATGATATACACTGAGGTTCAATATAAGTTATTATTCCGCGAGAAAAAAAATAAGGGTAATTCAATTCTGATTGTAAAAAATTCCTGGAAAATTTACGTTTATTAATCGTCTGTGCACTAAAAACAAAATACCCAAATTGGGTTGAAAGATTTTTGGGTACAGCATTGATCCAATTTGGAAAGTTCAGTTTGTAGCACAAAATCGTTTTAAATAAGTCTGATTTTTAATGACATTAAAACAATTAAAATATCTTAGATAATATATACATTATACCTCAGAAAATTTGATTAATTTAATGTTAATAAAGATCTGCTCTGTTTTGAACCATTTTGGTTATCTATTTTGGGAAGAATACTCTACCATTTTGGAATCTTTACTGTACCATTTCAGGAACATTAGTATATCCAGAAATCTTTCAACCCAATTTGGGTCTTCAATTTTTACAGTGTGACATATCAACTTTTTGTCATTACCTGTTACAATCACAAGTGAAATATATTTAAGTAATTATTTTTCCAGTTCTGTTTCCTTTTTAGCATATTTAAAGATTATCCATTTTTCGAGTCATGTTTAAAAAAAAAAAAAAAAAAAAAAAAAAAAAAAAAAAAAAAAAAGAGAGAAATAAAAAGCCTCAAAATCTGTACCTATATATTTGATAACGCTCCGTATATGAGTTGTATGATCATTAAGTAAGTAAAATATCCAATTCCTTTCCGTAGATAACTCATGTTCCTTAGAGTATTTTTGGAGGAAATGAAATGATTATACGATAGCTTCTAATTTCCGGTAGTCAGGAGCTTTTTACTTGAAATATGATACTCTATGTAGAAGAGCATTATTTTCTTTCAACAAATTGTGTCAGTTTTTGGAAACGAATAATAAAAAGTCTGAAGACAGGAATTGCATTTCAGAGAATATATGTATGAATCATTCAATAAATTATATATAGAAATAAAACAGTTACGTGAAAACACATTTTAGATTTTTTTTCTTAAATAAGAGATTTTTGAGAGTATTGAATACGATATTTATGCACAAATGTATACATATTTTTAAATTAAATACCAGCAATAACTGACTGTTATTCTACTTTATGCATAAAATGTATTTGAATGTATTAGGCTATATATTTTTTTTATAATTGAACTTCAATGGTCATAAGAGAAACTGCTATAAAACGAAAAAAAAATATCTTGATTCTGCACCAAATCTATATTCAAATTCTTTTCAAATATCATCAACCATTTCAAAAAACATGAATTCTAATCCTTTTAAAAATTCGTTTATGAAACTGAATTTGCCACATTTCGTTATTTTTTTTAATTTCTGCATCGGCTTCTTGAATCTAACTACTAATAACTAAACGTATTTAACAAACTCTAACAAACATGTTTTCAATAACAAGGACTTCGCTTTAAAAAGGTTGAATCCAAACTTTTAAAAAACTTTTGTTTCCGTAGCTAACTTTCGCAAATTATATTTTTCTGAAGTATGTTAAGTTCTAATTTGGTTTCGGTGATAAAAATGATATAAGAAACCAATTCAATATTCATATACACTTCGAATGTTCCTTCCATAAAATATAAAATGAAACATTATGAAAAAAATCTTTCCCAAAATACTTTAAGGCGAATTTCGTATTTTTTGTATGTTTTAATATTTCTATATTCTTCAAAAAATAAATATTAATAAACTAAATATACTAAACCATATCCAAAACCTAACTAGCAAGTTTTTGTGCCAAGTATACTTTGAATTTTTCGTGACCCCTTAGATTGTTTAATTTAGTGTATCCAATCTTTTGTTGTTGTTGTTTGTTTTTGACATATTACACATTTATTCAACGAGTCAGTAGTTACAATTTAAGCTTAGTGAATGACCTGCGTCAGTACTATAACGAAGTTTTAAAAATATTTAGCTGTTAGTGTAATCAGATCTTAGTGTCTTCAGTACTTCAGATATAATATAGTATTTGAAATCCTTTGTGTGTTCCTGTAAATACTATCTGCTTTCTATTGTACAGGAAGTAACTATTAGTAAACCTCTGCAACGTACCGGGTGTCCCAAAAATGAGGGACATCCTCATTTCAAATCCATCAGTGATGATGAATTTTTAAATTCAATAACTTGCAAACGGTAACAGCTATTTAAAAAAATTTTGCATGAGGGTTATGTATAATGTCAGGAGATTTTTACCGTAATTTTTTTAGTTCACATCTCAAACAATAGGTGGCGCTGAGGGCGATTGAAGGCCAGGTGATCAGTGCTGAGTGAAGCGTTGACTTGGCCTTCAATCGCCGTCAGCGCCAACTATTGTTTTAGATGCGAACTATAATTAAAAAATTACAGTAAAAAAACTCCTGACATTATACATAACCCTCCTGCAAAAAATTTTTAAATAGCTGTTGCTGTTTGCAAGTTATTGAATTTTAAAATCCATCAGTCATTCTTGGAACACCCGGTATATCAATTATATAAAATGTGAAATAATTTAATATTTTTTAAAACGCGCTCCAAACAATGTTTCCGACTCTACTATGTAATGGAATACTTTTGTGTAGCTCTGTAAATTAATAACAAATATTCTTTGCACATAATAAATATTTTTGACCATTCTTTATAGATATATATAAATTTTATTATGTTCGAAAAAGTGTAACCGCATTAAGGGAGACCCGTAAGAAAAAATCCAAAATTTTTATTATTGATTTTAAAGTAATGAATTTTGCTGTACTATTTAAGAATTTTCTTGTAAGGAATAATTAGCAAAAAAATTCACTTTTTATTAAAAAGTATATTTTTTATGGGGATTTTTATGATTTTTTTTTTAATTTTTTTTTTTTTTTTTTTTTTTTTTTTGTCGAAAAATACATTTTTTAAAATTACTCCTCATTCAATTTTCAATATTTTGGTATTACTAAAGTTTCTTAAATAGTGTTATAGTATATAGAAAAGAACTAAGGGGAGATATTTTTAATTTTCTATTTTAATCGGCTAAAAAAATAATAATAAAAATTCGCATGGTAAATTTCCTTAAATTCGTTATAATTTTCATGTTTATCAATTTATGTAAAATTTTCAGCAATAGTTAAAAAAATATCTCTCCTTACTTTTGCTGCAAATTTTTTTTAAGATTCTAAAAACATAACCACCTTGTTTCTAAATCATTTTACCACTGAGTCTTAGTACTTTGAACATAGGCAAAATATGAAAAAAGTCATTTTCAGGAAAACACGTTTTAAATGGCCGCTAGTCCTTTAAACTTTATGGTGAGTGCAATTTAAAAAGCTCATTTTCTACCTGTTCCAAGTGTCCCCGAGTTCTGAAATTTTGCATGGATATTCGCAAATATGTATTTTATCGTTTTCTGAGGAAAAAAAAAAATGAACTTTTGATGATTTTTGGCCGAAAATGGGGTACGGGTCTCCCTTAAAATGAACTTGAAACTATTATTATGGCAGGAAATATGTTTTTAGTTATGATATGCACTTTCAAGTTTCACTATATTTATACACTAGCTGACCAGCCCAGCGTTGCACGGTTCCGTGATAATTATATTACAGGAACATGAAATTTGTGATTTTATCTCTAACTCGAAATACGTGAAATTACGTTGCCTGAAGTACACGGCCACTGACAGTGTGAAAAATTGGTTTAAAAAAATTAACAAATAATATTTAGCGGTAAAAATGTTCAAATAGACAGTAATGGGAAACGGAAGAGGAACATACATACAATTCAAGAATAGATAAGATCCTGATGCATACAAAAATCTATAATTTTGACAAAAATGACAAAAAATCGATGCTAAAAGCTCAAAAAATCAATAAATCGGTAAAAATCACACCGAAAATCACATTGAAAATCGCATTAAAATATACTGAAATTGAAAAATCATAGCAGACAAAATTTAGTTCATTAGGCTGAAAGTTTGAATCATTTTTATTTTTATGGTTCTCAAAAAATAGCCTCAAAATGTGAAGAAATACCAAACACTGTAATAAAACATTCGCTAAATCAAAAATCGCTCCACGAATACCGAATAAACTTTATTCAAAAGAGAAAAAAAATTACTATATTGAGTGAAAAGAATGAAACCGTATTCCTTTCACTAATATGGGAAAATCGCCTTGGAACATAAAAAGACCTCTAAAAATTGTCTTAAAAATTAAATTGAAAAAATCTTACAAAAAATCAAAAATCGGGCTTCGAAGTGCAAAACTACATATCAGGAGCCCAGACGTCAAGGGGTATAAGTGACAAAATTGAAAAAAAATGAGTTAAGTGCACAGGCTATCTGGAAATAAGTCTATTTATTTGTAGGTAAAGAGTTATGAGTGATTTTTTAATTATATACTGCGTTTCAGGGGTCAGATACTTAAACTCTTTCCCAAAACAGTGAAACGCGTGGAGGCCAAGGGGTATAAGTGCAGTGTTATCCGTTGACGTCTATATAGCAGAATCGCGACCAGCGACATACAAAGCCATTTTCTTTCTTATACATTAAATAACTATTAACAAGTAAGAAAAATCATGCGTTATGCATAGATTATAAAACACTTTCCAACACTCCCTGAAATCTTAAAAAATCTATAGAAAGATCTAAAAAAAGCTATTTAGGGTAATAAAATGTTACTGCACATAGCCAAATATGTATTCTAATACTTTTGAACAACCCTATGTTTTATCTGTCCGTTGATATACACTGCATAATGGGAAAATTTAGTTTAACAAGAAGACGCGTAACAGTTTGAAATTTCTGATTCGGCAGTTTATACTGATAGATGGAAACATACTTATAAACGTTTGTTCATCCTGTAGATTACTTTGAACCTTTATTATACGCCAGTATTTAGTTAAAATATAGTTCAAACTAAAACACTTTTAAGACTATTGAAATTGCATTTCCAGAAATTATCATACATAGATAACCATACATAAAATGTTGTGCGTGACCCTGTATATCATTTTATCTATATTTTACAAACATTTCTTAGTAAACTGAATTCAGTTCTGCATGACTTATTTAAAAACAATCTTTAAGTAAATTACAATCATATTCAGTAATCTTTACGAGATTTTTTGTGCAGCCCTGTATATGAACTATAGCGTTTATACATATCGTATAATATGTATAAATTTAGTGAAACTTAAAAGCGCAAATCATAATTAAAAAAGCATTTCGTCCATCCATCAATAATGATTGATAATATACATTACTTCGGATAGAATATACTATTTGAAATCTTTTTTTGTGTCCCTGTAAATACTGGTTACTTCGTATTATACACGAAATAACTTATATTAAGCCTCAATGATGTATATTAATTTTATTATACATGAAAATTGTAATATAATTAAAATATGTCGCAAAAATATATCCTCTCTTTACCATTAGGTTCTGCAAATCTTTTGTGTGGGCTTTTAAATAAATAATAACTATTCTTTTCACCTTATTTTTACTAAATGTTTTAGTGCAATTCGTAAATGCATATAAATTTTAATATGTGATAAGGTGTAACATATTTAAAATTCCTTTGAAACGATTTTTCCCATAACCCGTAGTGTAAAGGAAAATTTTTGATTGTCCCTGTAAATAAACAAATCATGTTAGAAACTTCATTTGCAATAGGTTCATGTTTAGGTAAACGTGAATAATTCCCAAAAATTTCAGGGAAATCTGAATGTATTTACGAGAGTTAGGGCAAGGACAGACAGACAGACAAACAAAAATCATTTTCACTTTTCAATTTTGTTTGAAAGTGTTAAAAGTTATAAAATTCTAATGTTTCAAAACTTATAATAAAATTTTAAAACTTAAATTAAAACGAAGTTTTTTCTTTCATTTATTTATATCAACATTGTTCATAAAATTTTTGAAAATTCATTTTTTTACAATTTTTTTTCCTTTTTAAAATTTATATTATAACAAATTTTGTCCTTTCATTTAATTGTATCAACATTGTTCTTAATTTTTTCATAAATACAATTTTTATATGATAATATTTCATTTCTTGTGTTCATTCGGCACTTGTACCCTTTGGCTTCTAAGCAGTGTTTATTACTGCTTGGAAGCCAAGGGGTACAAGTGCCGACTGATGATTAACATTGCTTACAAGGAAGGTCTCCATTGGGGGCATACTCAGAATTTTTTTTAAAAAATACTAATTAAACTACTCACGTAGGTAATAAAGGATCAGTGAAAATTAGCGGCGGAATTACATTATTAGATATGTAAAAAAAAATAAAATAGTTTGGAATAATTGGCGTGAAAAGCTAAAAGCGACGCGGGATTTGGCGAGAAGTGAATTTCCTCGCCAAAAGCAGACGATTTTAACGAATCTGAAAATTGATTTTAATTGATTTTAAAAATCTGCAGCATTTACTGCAACGTCACTCCACTACTTTTATAGAATATCTCTCTTCTGACCAATGAGAATGCTTCATAGCAAGTTGAATTGACTGTGTCATACACTGTTAAAAATCTGCTGCATTTTGTTGCAACGCACTCCACCGCTTGTATATAATATCTCTATTCCAACCAATGAGAAAGCTCAATTTTACGGCCAAGAAACCGTTTTCTATACAAACAAGGGAGTGCGTTGCAACAAAATGCAGCAGATTTTTAACAGTGTATTTTTCAATTCGGAACAATTTTAATCAATTTAAATTTTTTTTAAATGATAAAATATATTAATTTCATTTTGTTATAAGTACATATAAACGTATATGACAAAATTGCACTTAAAGTAAAGTAAAAATGCAAAACTAAACTTACTTAAACTAAACTTATTTAAATAAATTGAACATAGAAAGTTTTTTCTTTAAAAAGTATTCGAAGCGTAAAAGCGTATTATTCAAAATTTCGTTTTTTCGCCAACCGGAGATAAATCGCCAAATAAACGAAATTTTTAATTGTTTTTTACGGACGTTATAAGGAGATTCCGCCGAAATTTTTTTTATAAACATATATAAAAATATGAAAAGAACATTCTGTAATTTTTTCAGATTTTTCTGAGTGTGCCCGTATGGAGACCTTCCTTGTTAGTTACAAATTTAAAAAAAAATGTATTCCACTTTTTTTAAAACAGTCATTGAAATAAGAGTTCAAAGATCACTAAAAAATAAGCAAAAGTGTCATATCTGTATTCATTCAATTACAGTTGATGTTTAACTTTGAACTCAATTTACTCAAATCTAAATTTTGTCACTTGTACACCTTGGCTTCTGGGGTCCTCATATATAGAGGTATCTTCCCTCCAAATTTTGTAACTTTACATGCAGCGGTCTCTTCAGAACAGTACTGGCACACACACAAACTTGTCTCTTTATTATTATAGAAGATTATTGTGAATATCCTAATTAATAACTTTATTGGTGATTCATTAATTTTATGTTTTTTGCTTTTCTTACATGCAATTCAAGAATAAATAAGAACATGATGCATACAAAAAAACTCTAATTTAGACAACAAATGAAAAAAAAAATCCATGCTAAATTCACAAAAAAATAAAAAAATCGCTAAAAATCACATCGAAAATCGCATTAAAAATCACTAATATTGAAAAATCATAACAGACAAAATTTAGTACATTAGGCTGAAAGTTTGAATCAATTTTCTTTTTATCTTTGTCCAAAAATAGCCGCAAAATGCGAAAAAACTCTAAAAATCGCATTAAAAAATCGCTAAAAATCGCCGCACGAATTCCGAATATACTTTAGTGAAAAAAGAAAAAAAATGCTAAATTGAGTGAAAAGAATGAAACCGTATTTCTTTTTTATAATATGGTAAAATCACCTCGAATCCTAAAAAAAATGCTAAAAAACGGCTTAAAATAAAATAAAAAAAATCCTAATAAAAAAAATGAAAAATCGGGCTTCAAGGTGCAAACCTACATGTATAGAGGTACCTTTCCTCCAAATTTTGTTGCTTTACAAGCAGCGGTCTCCTTCAGAAAAGCGCTGACACACACTCAAACTCGTCTCTTTATTATTATAGATATTATATGGTGTGTATAAGTTTTATAAGAAGGGGGGAGGATTGTACTTTGTGCTTATATATAACTAAATAAATAAACAACGTCCAAGAGCACAAATAATATAAAATAAATGATGTAAAAAGATGTTAAAAGCATACATGTTTCGGGACTTCTTAAGTCCCATCATCAGTGCTAAAAGTGTAAAATGTAAACGAAGAAAGTCACATCGCAAAATAAAAAAAGTCGCAAAATAAAAAAACATCATTTATTTTATATTATTTGTGCTCTTGCATGTTGTTTATTTATTTATTTATAAGTTTTATAGTTGGTATACAAGGCTACATAAAAGAGTTCTTAAATATTACTAAGTATAAGCGTAAAAGTGGTTTTTAAATGAGTTCAGCAATTTTATGCTTAACTGCATTCAGTATAGAAAAAAATATTTGTGGAATATCGATAGAATGATATGTCGAAGTACGCAAAGAACTGGATAAATGATTGTCTTTGGACGAACATATCTGGAAATGTGATTTCAATAGTTTTAAGAGAATATTATTTTGAAATAAATTTTAGCAAAATACTGGCATGTAATAAAGGTACTAAGTAATTTATAAGGCATAACAAAATATTTATGTATGTTTAAATCGATTAGTATAAATTGCAGAAAAAGAAGTATTCACTTATTTGGTATTTTTTTGCTAAATTATTTGTCCTATTATATAACATATATACACTAAATGACCAAAGGTGTCACTTGCAATTTAACCACTTGCGATTTTAGACATTTTGTTGAATATTAAAAAAAAAAAAATGAAGAATTAGCCTGAAATTCTAAGTGTGTAAACATAATAGTACAAGCCATGCATGTCCGCGAATATTTCTTTTTAAAACTAGATAGGAAACCAATACATAAGTTAAAAAGCTACAATGTTATAACGCACACATTGCATAAAAACACAACCCCCCTCCCCCCCCCAAAAAGAATCATACGACCGTTTCAAGGATGCCTTGATCCCCTTCCTCAGTGAAAATAACAATAAAATGGGTTCAAAAACCCCGGCTCGTTTATAGCTCCGAATACTGGATGTGGAATGATTGAAAATGTGTCAGCAAAGAGTTTAAATACAAAAAAAAAAAAAAAAAAAAAGACGTAACTGTCCGGAAATAGCTAGAAGTCAGAGCCACTACGCAGGATCTCTCCACAATTCTGAAAGAAAAGGGGTGCTACAATTACAATTTTGCTTAGATAGGAAACCGTCAACAAATTGAAAAATAATGAATATGTTTTGGATGACCTTGTTGAAACTACTGTAGTAAAAGCATTCAAACTGAAGATTGTGATTCAGTGGCTTTTTTTAAAGCTGTGTTCATTTTTATGCAGATAGCATGTGTACTCGTAAAAAAATTACGTTTTTTATAAAAACAGCCCCAGTTTTTTGCTTATACTTTTCAGAGATTTTAATATAAAATAATGTTCTTTTTTTTGAAAACATGACAAACAACATAAGTGACAGAGCCACTACGCAGGATCTCTCCACAATTCTGAAAGAAAAGGGGTGCTACAATTACAATTTTGCTTAGATAGGAAACCGTCAACAAATTGAAAAATAATGAATATGTTTTGGATGACCTTGTTGAAACTACTGTAGTAAAAGCATTCAAACTGAAGATTGTGATTAAGTGGCTTTTTTTAAAGCTGTGTTCATTTTTATGCAGATAGCATGTGTACTCGTAAAAAAAATACGTTTTTTATAAAAACAGCCCCAGTTTCTTGCTTATACTTTTCAGAGATTTTAATATAAAATAATGTTCTTTTTTTGAAAACATGACAAACAACATAAAACACAACACCTTGTAGTCAGAATTAAAACATAATAAAAATTGTATGAAAAATAAGTAGGTTTAGTGGATATTTTTTTTTGTGCGAATTCCTGAATGCTATCAAAATTTCATTTGCATATTGTGTTAGCTGTAAATGTGCAGCGCAGTTTTTGTGAAAGCCTCAAAAACATAGCTTGAAAATTTTGAAAGTGATCGTCGATAGAATAAGCCCGAAATCCGTTATTCCCAAAATCAAGCAAAGAGATGAGAGACTATATCCAATTTTCCATTTATTTGTGCCAATGTAGAATACACA
This sequence comes from Maratus speculifer, assembly GCA_964019185.1. NCBI lineage: Eukaryota > Metazoa > Arthropoda > Arachnida > Araneae > Salticidae > Maratus > Maratus speculifer. The sequence continues at coordinate 421,653,227 of OZ025292.1, forward strand.
ATATGGCAGGTATTACTCTGCTAGGATTTTTACTATCCTAGATTTTCATCCGTTAACACAATGAGGTGATTCAGATCGCGTATCTCTTACCCCCAGGCCGGTACACATGCTTAAAGCCCCTAAGGGTTCAGGGTCTAATAAATAATGTTGGGCACTGTAGGCCGTGATACTTCGAAAATCGTAAAGTTACAGGTTTTTTTTCGAAATGTATAAAAAAATGGTTCTGAAATTTAAAAAAAAAATCTTGATTTTAAAATGTTACAAAGTTCTCCGAGCGAATACGGCTAAATCTAAATCATTATTAAGAGGAAAACCGGAAAAAAAATTTTAATACCGCAGTGCACCAGACGTTTGGAAAGTGTTTGAAAAATGTTTGTAGTCGTTCAAAGCTACTATAAGTTTGCAAGTGCTGCTCCACAAAGGGCTGATTTTAACCACTAAAGATTAATAGTATTCTTTTCTTTATCAAATCCCCGAAATTTGTCATTAAATAACTCCAAATAATATTAGTAAAATTTAGTGATGCCATTAGCTTATTGTGGCGCAGTGCTTGCTTTCTTTGTATAAACAGTGGTGGGTATAAATGTATAACAGTGAGTAGAGAATTATAAGTGTGGTGTTTTTCTCTTCTGCCTTTCCTCTTGATAATTGTTTAACTTTAGCCAAAAAATATTGGCGATATTTATACACGTTTAACATCTATGTTTTTATAATTTTTTGAAAACTTTTATCTACATATTTTATTAACACCAAATCAAATTCAGCAATCAGTTTTAGAGAAAAAAAATTATGAAAAATTATGCTTCCATCCATATGTATAAAATAAGAGACGTCACCCTGCCTGCCTGACAGCGGATAACGCCAAAATTTTAATGCCAAGGTCTCTGAAATTTTTGTCATGTGTGCATGCTAATAACGGAAATTGCACTTCCCAACCGGATTTTTAAATTTAAATTTCGATTTTTTTTAATAAAAACTTTCTGGGTGGGAGAATATTTGCAATTTTCCACCAAACCACGACAACAAAGCAGCCAGGTTATTTGCAGCTCGCCATTAATCCGCGGCAACGAAGTAACCAGCCAATTAAAGCAGGTAGTAAATATGGGAGTTAAAGGGGTCGCATTGTCCCTAAAATTTTCATACTTTCCTACCACAATTTTAAAACAACAATATTTATTGTACAATTGCACTGCAAAAATTTTAAAGGCATCTGAGACGAAGATTTTTCATTTAAAATACTGGTAGAAAAGTGCGAAAATTTTAGGGACGCTGCCACCCCTGGATTTAAAGGCTGCATTTCACCGCTGAATGCCAGTATCAAATTTCACACGCATATTTTTATTTTTCCTGTTTTGGTGATTTTGTTTTCCTTGATTGATTTGCAATCGACCGTCAAAATCCATTCATGGCATCATCCAAAAAAGTAATAAAGTAGATAATTACTCCTTTCCTGTTTACATAGGATTTGTTCAGATATGCAGCGCATATCCCACTCGTGCTGAGAAGATTTTGCTTGGAGTAGGTCTCATTGAAGAAACATTTTTTAAAGTAATTCAACTGTTGCATTATTTTTGTGGTTCAAAACAGCTAAAATCAACGACTATATTCCTTTATCCTTCCAAAACATGAGTTACGTAACAGAAGTACATACCTGTGTTCACTCAGATGAAAGTTATTCTAAAATTTAAAATATTCTTGAGATAAAAAAAAAAAATTCCCTATTTTAATATAAATAGAGATTTTATATATTCGCAATTTGTTTGAAAACATCTATGGTTCCGGGGTACGTCGGGTTGATCAGCTAGTATTTTATAAAAAAGAAGATAAGACTTTTTTTTAAAATATTTTCCTTTGAAAAACATCTATGATCCCCGTCAACGTCGGGTGGATCAGATAGTATTTTATTAAAAAAAGAATATAAGACTTTTTTTAAATATTTTATTACTGTCTATGCAACAGCATCTAATTAAAGCTTTAATTATCCTGTTCGTATATGAAAGTTGATTTCTTTTTCGCGTAAAAAATAATAAATGAAAAAATGTAAAATAATTATTATACAAATGTGAGAATTTTTGCTTTTTGATATTAATTTCAATATGACAAAAAATGTTCTTTTTTGTAAAAAATAGGAATAGTTATTTTTCTTCTTCCTTTCTTTGGTTTTGTTTAAAATTATAACAAACAATGCAAAATGCGAAAAATGACTTCTGGTTTCATATGACTTAATTAAACTTAATTAAATTATCTAATTAATTACTCTTCTGTTATGTGATCTTTATTCAATATGTATTATTTTCTAAGGTTTATAATGGATAAATTTACTTACATAATCTTTTCAGATAAATCTCATCGTCACTATGACATAAAAGCTTTTGTAGTTAACGATTTGTTTTGCAAAAACAACTTCCAATGAATAATGTATTTTGTTTTAAAAACTGAAATATAAATAATCTTAAAAAAAAGAAAATTTATGTATAATGAATAAATTTGATTTGAATATTTTCTTCTTAAAAAGGCATTTTTATTTATTGAATGAGAAAACTTTCTGTACAAGATAATATGAAATAAATACAATTTTCACAAAATAAGATGGCACATAATTTTGTCTAAACTATAACAACTTAAATAACATAAGTATTATTATTACTACATGAGAGGAACAACTTAACCTAGGATCCAGCTACACAGTCCTTCCTGGTCTCCTTCATTAGCCCATTGGGGACATGCCGCAAAAATGCTTAAAAATTCTTACTTATCGCCACCATTAAATTTTTGCTGTAAAATTTAGTTTACTTAATCAGAGAATTTCCTCGATTTAAAAAGGTAGTAATTTCTGTTTTTAAAAACTGGTGACAAAACATTAAAAATTTCGTAAAAGGCTCTCGTCCGGAAGGGGTTAAGACCTAAAAAAGTAAAACACAGCATCCATATGGTGATGAGACTTCGGTGCGTGCGATAGAGAGCAGGGTATACAGTATGGAAATAAATTTGACAGTAATAAAATTTCTAAAATGATTTTTAATATTCTATCAGTGGATTTTCAAAACAAGGATTTTTGCCTAATTGAATCAGAAAATTATTCGGATTAAATAATGCAAAATATACAATAAAAATGAACCAGTAATAATAATAAATCATGATTGGCAAAAACATGTAAAACGTATGGCGCAGAGGCAAACGAGAGAAGCGGTTAATGCGAAACACTAGGCACAGAAAAAGACCCGGATGATAATGTAAAGTCTATGGGGATGTTCTTTTCAAATATTTCGCCTAAATTTTAATATTTTACATGAGTTTTTGCATAGGATAGCTGAGGATGATCCACAACCGGCCTAGTTTTTACTTTTTTAGCTTTGGTTTCAGATTAAAAAAAATTACTTTAACTTTCAAAACCGGTTTAAACCGACCGGTTCTGAAATTGAAACGGTCGTAATATAAAATACTTATAAGCAAAATCGAAAAAGTAAAAACTAGGCCGGTTGTAGATCTTCCTCAGCTATCCTATGCAAAAAAAAACACATAAAAATATTAAAATGTGAGCGAGATATTTGAAAAGAATGCTCCCATAGACTTTACATTATCATCCGGGACTTTTTCTGAGCCTAGCGTGGGGTGCTAAAGGTATTTCAAACATTAATAGCAAAGTCAGATGCAACTAACGTTTAGGAAGAGCAGGAGAACGAAAATAATCCATCGAGCTGTTAAAGGACAGTTATAAAAAAATCAGAGGACCAAGATATGAATGGGTTCTTTTGATCTCGGATAGTTATGCTTCAAAGAGACCATAGCAGTAGGGGAAATCAGTAAAGGAGGTAGCGAGCAAGAGAAGATAACAAACTAAAACGTTGAGATCAGATCATGTATCTTTATTCCAGTAGTCCCAACTGTTTCATAAAATGAACGCAAAAATATCTTTTGATGTATGAGTCGTTATTGGAAGCAGAAAATCAACTGACGATCTTCTTCATCAGCACTTCCACTACTTCATTGTCCAGAATACACTTAGATCTGAATCTTAATCTAAATAAGTTTTACAGCAAAGATTTTGTAGAAGTGATTTAATCTCAATTATTTGAAAAATTACCAGAGTTATCTTCTTCACCAACACATCCGCCACTTCATTGTCCAGAATACACTTAGGGCTGAATCTTAATCTAAATACGTTTTACAGCAAAGATTTTGTAGAAGTGATTTAATCTCAATTATTTGAAAAATTCCCAGAGTTATCTTCTTCACCAACACATCCGCCACTTCATTGTCCAGAATACACTTAGGGCTGAATCTTAATCTAAATACGTTTTACAGCAAAGATTTTGTAGAAGTGATTTAATCTCAATTATTTAAAAAATTACCAGAGTTATCTTCTTCACCAACACGTCCGCCACTTCATTGTCCAGAATACACTTAGGGCTGAATCTTAATCTAAATAAGTTTTACAGCAAAGATTTTGTAGAAGTGATTTAATCTCAATTATTTGAAAAGTTACCAGAGTTATTTTCTTCGCCAACACGTCCGCCACTTCATTGTCCAGAATACACTTAGATCTGAATCTTAATCTAAATAAGTAGCTTTACAGCAAAGATTTTGTAGAAGTGATTTAATCTCAATTATTTGAAAAATTACCAGAGTTATCTTCTTCACCAACACGTCCGCCACTTCATTCTCCAGAATACACTTAGGGCTGAATCTTAATCTAAATAAGTTTTACAGCAAAGATTTTGTAGAAGTGATTTAATCTCAATTATTTGAAAAATTACCAGAGTTATCTTCTTCACCAACACGTCCGCCACTTCATTGTCCAGAATACACTTAGGGCTGAATCTTAATCTAAATAAGTTTTACAGCAAAGATTTTGTAGAAGTGATTTAATCTCAATTATTTGAAAAATTACCAGAGTTATCGTCTTCACCAACACGTCCGCCACTTCATTGTCCAGAATACACTTAGGGCTGAATCTTAATCTAAATAAGTTTTACAGCAAAGATTTTGTAGAAGTGATTTAATCTCAATTAATTGAAAAATTACCATAGCAAATGCACATATATCTTGCGACTTTAAAGACTAAAGATTTTGGAATTAAACATTTTGCGTTTTGCAAAGGAATTCACACTAATATTTAAAAATTATTATTAACTTCTGCTTACTAAAAAAGAAATACTATCATGTAGTCTGCAGGACTACTGGTGAGTCACTCCACTCTCCTTGGTAACTGTGCCTTAGTCAGTATTAGTGAGTGTGCTATAGCTGAAAAGTACTTTAAATTAAGTAGGAAAGTTTGTAGAACAAGTTTCAAGAGTTTACATTCGAGTTTACTTAGAGACGAGAATTCTCTTCTGACGATTAAACAAGCCTTTTTTCAACGTTTTAATGGAGGCTGTTACTTTTAATGAAGAAATATTTTATGGTAGTAAAAATTGGTGAAATACTGTTAAGATATATTATGTCTGTTAAGGTATTCAGATCAACACTGAAAATGATTCGATTGATAAAAATGTGCAAAAAATGTTCTTTTAATGGAAAATAGTTTATGAGGTAAAAATTATGTAAGATTGCTCCTCATCAAAGTTTGACCTATTAGTAATTTTTTTTTCTAAAATAATAAAGTACTGTTTTTAGTACTTTGCAACAAAATTGAAAAGTGCTTATGCATTCGGTTTTTCTGCCCGTGCTCTAACTCTCGTAAATAAACTCGGATTGCCATGAAGTTTTTGGACGTTTTTTAGGTTTACCCTAGCACGAATCCGTTTGAAAATGAAGTTTTTACCATGATTAATTAATTACGGGGCCAAACAAAAGTTTTCCATTACATTACGGCCTATGGAGGAAAATAGTTTAAAATGAATTTTAACGTTTATAACACTTTTTAAAAGTTTGAATAATGCTTATGCATTGTTTAAAAAGTGCTTATGCATTCGGTTTCTCTATTCGTTTGTCCGTCTGTCAGTCTATCCGTCTGTCTCTAACACCTATAAATATACTCGAATTGCCCTGAATGTTTTGTATGTTATTGACGTTTACCCTTAGCACGAACCCTATTGAAAATGCACTTTCTACCATGATTAGTTTATTTACAGGGAGAGTCAAAATTTTTCCATTACATTTTGGCCTAAGGGTTAATGGGCCTAATCCTTTTAAAGATGTTACACCCTGTCAAACATATTGAAATTTTTATGCCTTTAAGAAGTGCACTAAAGTATGCATTCTACAAAATGTGCGGTGAAAATATAGCTATTATTCCTTTATCGCACCACACAAAAGATTCCACTGGATAATGGTAAAAGGGGTGGGGGCTGAATAGTGTGCGACATTTAAGAAATATATTAAATTGTTTCATGTACAATCACCGAAAAAAAAAATCTTGACACTTGCGATATTAGACGTTTTGTTAGATATCTAAAAATATATATAAGGAATAACTCCGAAACTCCTGATGTATAAACAAAATAGTACTTGTCTTATATTTCGCGAAGAGTTTTCTCCGAAATCCAATAGGGGACCGTCAACAAATTGAAAAAAACGAAGATCTTTTGGAAGACCCTGTCAAAACTAATGAAGCAAAAGAGTTCAAACTGCAGATTATGATTAAGTAGCTTATTGTAATAAACGGTATTTATTTTTATGAATATAGCATGTAAACTCATAGAGAAATTAATGCTTTTAAAAAAACGGTCCCAAATTTTTCAAAGTTTTTCGCTTATAATTTGCAGAGTTCTTCATCAAACTCAATGTTCTTTTCAGAAAATATGACAATCAACATTGTAAATAACACCCTGTAATCAGAATTAAAAAATAGTAAAAATTGTATGATAAATGAGCAGGTTTACTAAATAATTTTTACAGCGCATGCGTCAAAGCTATTAAAATTTCATTGCATATTATGTTAGTTAAATGTATAGAACAACTTATGTGAAAGTCTCAAAAACATAGCTTAAAAACTCTGAAAATTATCGTCAATAGAATATGGTCAAAATCCATTATTCCCAAAATGAAGCAAAAAGATGAGGGGCTGTATCCATATTCCTTTGATTAGTACCTACACAATATTACACATACTACAATATTTGGATACAGCTCCTTATCTTTTTGCTTTATTTTGGGAATAACAGATTTTGACCATATTCTATTGACGATAATTTTCAGAATTTTTAAGCTATGTTTTTGAGACTTTCACAAAAGTTGGTCTATACTTTTAACTAAAATAATATGCAAATGAAATTTCGATAGCATTGACGCATGCGCAGTAAAAAATTATTTAGTAAACCTGCTCATTTATCATAGAATTTTTACTTTTTTAAAATTATGATTACAGGATGTTATGAACAATGTTGATTGTCATCTTTTCTGAAAAGAACATTGAGTTTGATGAAGAACTCTGCAAATTATAAGCGAAAAACCTGGAAAAATTTGGCACCATTTTTATAAAAACCTTAATTTCTCTATGAGTGTACATGCTATATTCATAAAAATAAACACGGTTTATTACAATAAGCCACTTAATCATAATCTGCAGTTTGAACACTTTTGCTTCATTAGTTTTGACAGGGTTATTCAATATATCTTTCTTTTTTTCAATTTGTTGACGGTCCTCTGTTGGATTTCGGAGAAAACTCTTCTCGAATATATATGACTAGTACTATTTCGTTTATACATCTGGAGTTTCAGTATTCCTCACGTATATTTTTAGATATTTAACAAAACGTCTAAAGTCTCAAGTGTCAAAATTTTTTTTAGGTCACTGAGGCTTAATATAAATTATAAGATACTGTCTTGGATAATATGAAGTACATTGCATTTAAATGAACACACAAAAGATTTCAAATAGTATATTCCTTCCGACGGACTATATATGTTTCTGAGGATGGCTGATGGATGGATGTAATATATTTTAACTATGATATACGCATTTAAGTTTCACTAAATCTTTGTACATTGTAAGAATGTGTATAAATGTGTTAGTTGATATACAGAGCTACCCAAAAGAACTCGCCGACGTTACTGAGTATGAGGGTAAATTACGTAAAGGTGGCTCTTAAATAAGGTAAACATTTTTACGCTGAATTGCATTCAATTTACAAAGAAATGTTTGCAGAATATAGATAAAAAGATATACAGAGCCGTGCGAAGAATTCTGTACATGGACACTTATGAATGATAATATATAACAATGTGATTTCAGTTGTTTTAAGAGTGTTTTAGTTTAAAATGAATTTTAGTTTCTTACTGACGTGTAATAAAGGCACAAGGTAAACTACGGGGCTGAACAAAAGTATACAATTATGTTTCCCATTTATTAGTACAAATTGCTCAAAAAGAAATTTTAATATTTTTTTTTTTTTGCTCAACTAAATTTTCCCATTTTATAATGCTATGTCAAATGACAGATCAAAAACAGGGCTGTTCAATAGTATTGGAATATATATTTGCCTATATATACTTATTTCCCTAATTAACGAAGTTTTGTTAAAGATTTCATGAAGTGCTTCTTAATCTATTCTTAACGCATGATTTTTTTTACTTGTTTTTTTTAGCGTGTGGCTCTGGTGACACTTACCAGAAAAAGTTAGGAATGTAACCACACATTAAATTAACGATGCCATTGAGTTCGCCCGAACGCATTTAAATAGAATCAAAGTTTATAGCATGTATGTCACAAATCTCTTGTACAAATAGTGTACATATTTGAAGCATACACCCACTTTGCTAGTCGGTTTCTCAGAAAGAATCCTGAATGGAACAAAATATAGCTAACAAAGATCAAATTAGAAAAGAAAATTAACAAGTAATCAAATACCCATAAATGTATTCAAATTCGTATAGCATTATATTGTGGAGTTCAAAATAAAAGTCGGCAATATAATACATATAAAATCACTGAAATGCAGTATATAACTGTCATTTTTGTTGATTTAGGAGGCGCCGCCCCCTTTTCCCCCCAAAAAAACCACGCCTAGTATCAACGAAGTAATGCTTAATTTCTAGCTAATCCGAAACGTAATTATTTGGCGTATTTATACACGATCTCATAGCGATCATTTATGCATTAAATTATTAGATTTCACCTGGTAAAAACCTGCTCCTTTGTCTCCTCAAGGTTTGACACGCCCCTCATTTTTAAAATTCTATTATATCTTATAAACTATTTTACACTTTCAAACAGATCACCACCTTGTTATATTTCCTAATTTTCTTCGTGACCCTCCTTTCATAAACTTCCAAATTTCAACGAAATCACGATCTATTAATTCAATATTCCACGACCAAGAGAGATAAAAATGCTCACAAAACTATTCTTAAGAAAACTGATCTGAACTAAGTTCCGTAAACAAAGTATCATTATATATATTACTCGGCGGGGTGACGGTATTAACCATCAATTTATGATATTTGATGAAATTAGAATTAAAAAGTATGGTAACTAAACTTTTGACATTTTTGGTAGATTTCGTATGATTCTACCTATTACACCGTAAAAAAAAATTTCAAGAGGTTACTAAAAATTTTTTAGTAAATTTGTATTCTACAGAATTTTTTAGTAACCATTACAAACTTTTTTTGCAAGCGAAACAAACATTTCTTTTGTAAACTGAACAAAAGAATTTTTTGTATAACTAACTTAAAAAATTTTAGCATGAGCCACCAAAAAATTTTAGTAATAGCTCCAAAATTATTTTTAATAACAATTACGTGGGCTCGAAGGGCAGAAGGTCCCTTCGAGCTGCATCCAGACTTCTGGAGAGGAAGATTTTCGGCAAAACCGCAATAGATGGCAGCACCAAACATTGCTACTGCTCCGTCAGGATATTCATAATCCCTTTATTAACGAGTACTTACACTGCATACATTCGGGGCGTATTTGGCAGTGGCCAGTATCAAACCCGGGATCTTTTAGCCTGGAGACCATTATTATAACCACTATGCTATCAAGGCCACACCAAGTGAATTTTAGTAATAGCTATTAAAAATATAAAATTATTAACTCTATTCGTTGCTTAATTTTTTCTAGTAATTCTTACATATTTTCTTGTAACCGACTAAGATTATAAAAAATTTTTTAGTAATTACAAGGATCACTAAAGTTTTTTTAGTAGATCGACACTTTTTTTTTACAGTGTACATTCTCAACGTTTGAAGTTTTTGATAGTACAAATCTTAATGTCAAAAATAAATAGATAAATACACTATAAATAAATATAAAGACAAAACAAAAAGTTACCCTTTTGCATTACAATGAGAGTCTACGGGAATTTGGCAAAATACCAGAAATACCACCCGGTTGGCATCGCTTTTGATGAGTATATTTGGTCACCAGATTTGAGGGTATATAGCACAAAAGTTCATTGGTCCATTGTCTATTATGCCGATTTTCATTGCTTCATTTCTAAACCGTCTGGCTCATTTCCAAAGCGTTACTTTCTTTTTAAGATTGAAAGTTTAGGGAAAAACCTGAAACAAAATTTTATTTTCTAATGTGAAAAAAATTGCCGTAAAACTCGAAAAAAAGAAAAAAATCGCACTGAAAAATGATTAAAAATAACTAAATATTAAAAAAAATCACGGATCGAAGTTTACTTTAATAGGGTAAAACATTTCATTAAATATAAAAATAAAACTGTCGCCAAATGCAAAAAAGGTAAAAATCGTAATGACAATAGCATTAAAAATCGTTGGAACTTAAAAATCACAGCGAAATGTGGTAAACTAGGGTCCCTGGGCTCCTACAGGCTACGCTCGTCAACCCCATTTATAATACCACGAATTTTAAAATCATGCTAATTTGATCAGTTTTTAAAACATTGCGAAACACTTAACTATGAATGTTTTTACAAAAATGTGGCGATCTCCCTGGTCACGGGTTTCCATTCATTTCCATATGATTGGGGAATTTTAAGATCGAATCAGCTGCTGTTAAACTTCTACTGGTTATTTATATGTTCGATTAAACAAGATGAGTTAAACATTTAAATACATAAAGTCTTTGCTTTCTAGTATTTTTTTAAACCGTGGTATATGAAAAGTGTTTAAAACTTGATACATTAATTTGGTGAAAACTTTGGCTTTGAATATTGCTATATGTGTTAATATTTACGATTATAATGTAATCAAACATCACTTAAGATTTGTAAAAGGATATTTGCATTTGTCAGCAATTTATCTTCATATATGAAAAAAACGAAAAATTTTAAGTTGCTAAAATATTTATATTAAATTTATTTCTAAGACAGTCAGATTTTGTTTTCTATCTTAAAATGTTTGAAATATTTCATTGCAAACTGTCTTCTTATTTCAATATATATATATATATATATATATATATATATATATATATATATATATATATATACAACTGGTGCTATATTTATTTAAAATTAACTTCTAGAACTATCCACGTACTTCATTGATCCTTTGAAGTGTCGTTTCAAGAATTTCATTTTTTGTTTAAATTTTATCTTTTTCTTCGCTCTACTTGATTGACTTTTCATATTCAAAAATGATAAGGAGTTCGAGCGCAAAATTTAAGGAAGTGATGTATTCTTCCTGTCTGCTCTATTTCCTTTTTTTCAATATTAGAACCAACTTGATATTTTGCAATTACTTAGGAAAAAATCTTAATTATATAAAACAATTCATGAAACATTTGAAATGTCACACATAAATAAATGTAAATTCTTAATTGTAAAATAAAAATCAGTTATTTAATGCATTATGAACTTAATTGTACAGGTTGTAATAAAATATATCTGAAAAGACTGGACTTAGATATATCAGAGTTCAGATGCGATAATAGCGTTAGTGCAAAACTTTTCTTCTACAATCGTTAGAGTAACATTTTACTGTGTTTCGCAGTTAATTAGCGTTTCGAATTCAAAGTGTACTATGAACAATTACAGATTCACTCTTAATTTTGTAAGTTACACAGTTATCAGTAACTCGAATGATGTGTGTTCATTAACTTTACGCTAAATGTTAACATGTGCTTGAAGTTGTCACAGCATGATTAGTGCAGGAGGGGAAACTGTTAATTACAATGTCAAATTAACATTTTAATTAACAGAATCCTTTGCAAAGCTAACGGACTTTCTCTTTCATTATTCCAGAAAATTAAATGTATTTTCTAGCGTTTCTGTATTTGATTTTAGATAAAATAATTATTCAATTAGGAATAGGCTATTCAATTTAGAAATGATTTGAAATTTTGTTTAAGCCTATTATTAACCTCTATTTTCATGAGTGATAAATTTTCACAATACAGACCAGGCTCTAATTTTAGTCATCATCACTAAGTTTAACAAGGAACCGATTTCTATATTTAATTTTTTATATGATAGCTGTTTATACTTAGATGTGTCCGTTCTAGCTATTTTTCAATTTATTTTCTTTTTTACATTTTATTTTTAATTTTAAAAGCTTTTTTATGAAATTTCTTCAAAACAGAGGCAATATTGGATTACTTCCACTGTTGTAGAAAAAAGAAAATAATGAAAAATATTCAGACATGTGGCTTTTAGAACATTATTTTTAATTTGCGAGTTTAATTTCGGTAAAAAATAGTTGAAACAATCACGCATTTTCTTTTGATAAACGAATAAAAAATTATATTTACTTTTACGTCACGAGAATACTGCTTCTTGGGCTTATGCATTTTAATTTTACACATATCATTTTTTTTTCATTACATTGAAAGGTATATTTATATATTTAATGCATGCTGGTTAAGCATATAAGTACGTATATAAAGTACGTGTGAAATTTTTTTCAGTGAATGTGGTTTCATGTTTAGTTTAAAATCCATTTTTTTTATCTTGAAACATGTAAAGAGAGAAATTGATTTAATGGTGTCAAAATGACGTTATTTACAATATTTTTTTACTTTGGATTCTAAAGATTATATCGGGATACTTGATTATTTCACCTAAACTACATATCCTTTATCGCTTAAAAATAATTTTAGGTAATATATATTAATTTTTTTAATAAATTTAGAGAAGTAAAAAATTTCAGGAAAATTAAAATCATTATAAAATCATTTAACAGTTCCTTATGGAAAAAGTTTCTCTTACAGTAGAATTCTCTGCTGTTCTCTGTCTATTCATTAATGCTTATTTACAGTTAAAGAAATACAGACATTACAATTAATAAATAAAATCATAAGTACGCATTGAATAACATTTTACATTAACTGGGCTTACACATTTGAGATATTTTACAAAGTAGGATTTTTCTTTAAAATATATAATAATGCCATGATAATACAATTATTTATTAATGAAATTATTTATTTGGATATGATTTATTAAAACTGTTATGCATAAATTAAAAACTAACTAACTTTTTTTTATTTTCATAAGTATTATTTTATGAGCGATTTTTTTGTTTATGTTTTAAGTTTCGAGTGTATTACATATTAATTAACTAATCTAGAAAAAACATATATTCTTCTACACACATTTTCTTCCTGAAAAAGTAAAATTAATTTAAATGTTTTATAAATAATCATTGAATTGCGTTTAGATATCATATACTTAAATGCAATTAAATACATATTGTTTTTTATCAGTTTTTTGAAATATTTTAATAAAATATCTAGTGCAGAAACAACAATAATTGATATAAAAATTAAAATACTTGACGAATTTCGAAATTCAATTTGGCACTATGGAATTCAGCTTAAGGTGTACATTATTTCTAAATATTGTATTAGTAACATAGATTTTTTCTTTCCTTGGCATTATGAAAATAAAATGGAAAATGTCTAAATAAAATATTCTTATTTTGAAAATAAATTTGAATTTCTCATTCCGTGAGAAAATTTCCGATATACTTTCCGAACAAATATTTTATTGCTTTTCACTGATTGCTGTCGAAAGTTCTCCGACAGAAAACCACAGTTCTTCCTTTTTTTATTCATATAAAATTGATTTGTTTACGTAAAAGAGAAAAGTTTTGTCATAAAATAGACTACATAATGCTTCATGCGATTTTGTGAAAAATATGCATTTATTGATAACGTTGCTGACTTTCAGCATTAGGTGATATTTGAAAAAAAATATTCACTTATCATATTTTTTGTAAATTTAAATTAATTATTTTCTGTAACAAATAAAAATTAAAGTGAAAACTGCACACTTTTTTGTGCAAATAAATTCCTGGATGTTTGCAGGAAATAAGTTTTATTATTTAAAAATCTTACTAATTTTTTTAAATCTTAAATTCATTTATATTTTGCGCACGACTGCCACAAAGTAGCTAAGAAACCATATAAGGTGGTCTGGTGTAATAACGCCAGGCGGAGTAATAACGCCAAGTGCTAACATTTTGCATAATTATGAAATAATCTGGTAAATGACACCCATGTGCTCTGCGCAAAAGGATTTTGAGTCATATAAATCGCAAAAAACAGCTTCAAGTTAATTTGTTTCATTTTTAGGTCTTATTGTTTTTACAAGCAACTAAAATTAACGTTTGATCTAAAATTTGCGAGATACGTTTTGTGATGTGAAGACAATTTTTTTTATCCTGAAATACTTTGTTAAGTACATAAATTTGTAGTACATTTCATGGACTTTTAAAATGTTGTTGAAGATTTTGGATATCTTCTCGAGATAATTTGTAATTTAAAATGTACAGCGCAATAAGTGTAACGGAGTAATAACGCCAATCATTAGCATTAATACTCTGGTTGATTCCCTACAGTGGTCGAGCTACATCCGAAATACTGATTTAAATAAACACAGTTAAAATTATGGATTGTTTCTAATAATTCTATTTAAGCTGTCCTTTTTAAGCTAAAAGAAGCTCACGGTCTGATATTATTTTGCCTCATCCTCCCCCCCCCCCACACACACCACTTCTTTATTTTTCTTCCACGTTCACAAAAAATTTAACATTTTCAATAGCTTAGAATGAAATTTGTCAATTTCTAAGTTTGTAGAGTTTGTATTTTTAGAATTGGGAAATCTACATGCTATTATTCCATCTTATTTCATAGTTTTATTTGCATGGCGTTATTACCCATATAGATGGGTAATAACGCCAAATAGCATTGGTCAAGAAATCACGCCATTACATTTTATGAATACATATCTGTTAAATTATTTTTTTATATAGATAGTCAATGAGTTGCTGTATCAAATCATATATTTGTTTGAAAAATACAAACTAAAACTGAGCCGTGAAAATTGGTAGAACCTTAACGTGGCGTTATTACCCCAGGCTACCTTAGTTATCGCAACTTTTCCTAAATCTGATTAAATACTATCAGGGGCTTCAGGAGGAAAACGTCTTCTAATTATGCTTGAAAGTTTAATGATTGAAATGTGGTTAAGATGCGTGATTTTATGTGACTAAAGATATTTAGCATTATCTTGTCGTTATAAATTGTTTACAAATGTTAACAACATAAATAAGATGATCTTCTCCGCTGCATGCGTTTAAGTTAAAAACTATTTTACCAAATTCATTTCGCATTCATTGATATGAATAGTTACGGTTTTGATCAAACTGCAAAACAAATTCTAATTTTTTTTAATTTAATATATCTTTTATGATTTTTCTAGTAAAAACTTTTGGATAGACGGAAACCTCTGACGGAATAACCTCTGACTCATAACTGAACAAGCTTTCACTTGCCGATATTGTATAGTATTTTTACTAAATCTAATGTACGATACATGCTTTTCCACTAGGGACTGTTTATATTCTGTTACACTGTTAAAAATCTTGCAGCATTTTGTACATTCATTTCACCGTTTTCTGAAAAACCAGTAACATATCCGTAATTCAACTCTATTCTGACCATAAAATTAGTAATCATATGTTCAGAATAACGTAAAAAGACGGTTGTTTTACTTTTTTTGTAGAAAACGGTCAAATGTCTGGATAAAATGCTGCAGATTTTTAACAGTGTAACTAATAGGTGTCTCGCATACCAAAACGAGTGCGTTTGTGTTGTTCCAGCATTCCTTGAGAAAAACTGTGCTCAGTTGCAGCTACGTAGGTAACCAATGCGGTTTGCCCTGTGTGTTTAGAATGTTTAAGAATCCTGAATTGCCTGCCCTATGCAAGGCAGATCCGTGATACATTTTTGTCGCTGAGAAATTCAAAACAAAAGAAACAGCATGATGGCAGAGGAACTTTGCTACTCCATAACAACGCAAGGCCTCATATCGCAACTCAGACCTGAACTTTATTGGATTCTTATAACTGGGAAGTTTTTCATTACCTCCTCTACAGCCTTGATCCTGCATCGAGCAATGCCCATATTTTCCCCTATCTCAAAAATCATCTCTGTGTTTACCATTACATTGATGTCGAAGTCGTAAAAAAGGCGGTGATATTTTTATTATCGGAGCAGGGGGCTAGTTTCTATGAAGAGGAAATTGTAAATCTTGTTGTAATGTATCGTTTGCATTTGCACAAACTTGGCAGCTATGTTGAAAAAGAGACAAAAATATTTATAATCTGAAAATGAATTCGTTTTTTGAAAATTTTCTTTCCAATGTTTGATTTTCATTTTCGAATGGCCCTTAAAGAAATTGCAATTTGCTCAAACTATGAATAAATAAGTACCAAGTCATGAATTTAGAATTGTAGAAAAAATAAATTTGCGAAAAAAGGTTTTAATATTGTAATAAAAAATTAATACAGAATAAAAATTAATATTATAAGAATCCTGTAATTTGAAGTTTCTTATTGTACAAATTAAGAGGTTATAATGAGTCTTACTTTTAACCTGTCGGTGCAATTAAACAATATGTCATAATTATTTTTTTATCAGTCCCTATAAAACATAAATGCATGAAATTTTAACAAAGACAACACAATATCTCTTCTATTTAAAATATTTTTTTAATATTCTATAATGAGATTATTTTTATACTTGCTTTGTATTTGCTATATAGTATTTATTATACTGCTTTTTGATATTTAATTTTGATTCAAAAATCTCAGAGATGCTTCTTGATTTATATCCACTGCGCAAGACTGTAGTAAAACTATTGGTCAAGAAATGATTAGAAGTTTTGATAATGATGCAAAACTAATGTATCTTGAACGCATGCTTCATTTCTAAGCAATTTATTTATTCATCTATACAACATTAGAAATTTTGTAAAGCAAAGCGGATTTGCTGCAAACATAAAAGTTTTTAGAATTGGAGTGTCCATAGAGAAGAGTGTGAATGCAAGCAGCATACGGGATATGTGCATTTGTCAGATAATTTCAGGGAAAACATAAATTAAAAAGTTTAACAAAAAAGGGTACTAAAACATACAGGGCAATTCCACATAAGATTTAATAGCTAAGAATATATTCTAAAAAAATAAAAATAAAAATAACCTTGCTTATTAGTGCACGAAACAAAAACATTAATATGAGCGTATAAAATTAAAAATAAACTAAGATTTAAAATGTACGTTTCGAACTGCTTCTGCAATCGTCTTCAGGATATAATACGATTGTTTATTGACTGAAAGTTCAGCGATGAAGTTTTCCTATGCGAGCAATAATTTGTTGAGCTTTAACCAGTGATATGAGTGCAAAAATGCAGTAATTGTCCAATATTTATAATATGTCCGAAATTAATAACAATTTCAGATGATGAACATCGAATAGTCTCATGATGGCGAAAGAACCACATTAAAATAGTTTTCTTGAGAGAAAAAAAAAGTTTTTTCTGACATTCATGATTCATGTTTAAACTGAAATATTGCAAACAGATACGGGTTTAAGGCTTTTAGTATATAAATATATAAAAATGAAATGAAGCGTTCTTTTGGATTTCGGGGTTGAATTTAATACACTTTTAAAATTAATGGTGACACATTGCACCTTTTAAGGGTGAAAGGCTTGTCTCACTGGTGACACCCCTAAAAGATCCAAAATAGCACCTTTAATTAGGGTGAAAAGATAGCACCCTAAATCCAGAGTGCCCAATGATAAAATATTAAAAAATATACTAACCGACTTTCGGCTCTCGATGGATTCGAACGCAGAACGTCTGTTTACAAGCTCAGCGCCCTATCCACTCGGCCATCGAGCTCACCTTCAAAGTCTCCCTGAAATGTTCATATGTCCTAAAATTCAAAGGTTGCTTTATATAAAAAAGCTCGCCAAAAGTTAGCCCTCCGAAGTTCTAAACAAAATTGGGATAGCCTATAGCGGTGATAGTCATCGTAGGAAAAAATTGTTGTGTTGATCCACCTGTGACAGCGAGTTGAAGTGCAAGGATACACATTACCGAGCATGCGCAAATGACTAAGGGGTGAAAATCTTCCAACGGTATGCATTGCGCGGGACCCTAATTAGCGTGAAACACCCAATGGTACCCCAAACACATTTTCAAGCCCACTGGTGCCAAGTGATTTAACATTTTCACCACTGGGCGCCAAATGCAACCGGTCCGTCACCTTTATTTTTAACAGTGTATTCTTACTTAATATGGTTGCATCTTGAAGAAAACCAGTTAGCTCAGTTACACAGTACTTCCATACAACAAAAACAACATATTATAACCAACATTAGGGTTTCAAATTAAATGTACCAAATATTTTATATTCTTCTGGTCTTAACTGTTTAAACAGCCGGAAAACTTGTGATCCTATCGGTATATACATAACACTATGTATCTGTCTGTAAATATTCTTGCTAAAAATGAAAATGTTAGTGTGAACTATGAGGTTAAGCAGAGATTTAAGTGAGATTTTGACATCTTGAGATAGATTTCAATTGTTATCTCTGATCATATTAATGTATTTTATAACTTAATGTGTGTCTGTAGAAGAATATAGAGACAAAAATTACGTCTAAACTTGCCATAATGGAGTTTGTATGATTTGTATGATTTGTGAGCTTTCTCCTTCTTAAAATGAAGACGCAAACGAATTTAAATACTTCAAGTTGTTTTAATCAAAATTATTTTTTTTTCGTACTTGAAATAATATTGTATAAAATTGTATAAAATTCATAATAAACCATGTTATATATCAAATTGTTTTATAGAGAAAATGTAACATAAAAAAGAATGTTTTTTGTGCATAAAATTATTAATAAAATGTATACTTTATGTAAGTTTTATAATAAAACTTTATAAAATATTTATAAATCTGTTATCTCAAATATATGAGAAATGAAATTTTAATATTCCGTATCTTATCTCTAAATATAGTTTTATTTCTTTATTTGTTTTTAAAGAGTATATTTATCTTTGAATCATCGAAAGAAATTTTAACTTGTAGGATTAACTGAGATTTCAGAGTGAGTTATTATTTTTTTAGAATGTAATTCATTTAATTTTATTTCACTTGTTTTTCTTTTCGCAGAGAATTATCATGCTTTCATAAAATGTATGGATAGATTTATCCTTTCTGATAATATCCCATTCTTTTCTACTTGTAAGTAAAAAATGAAACTTCAGTTTTTTTTTTCTTTAAAGTTGAAATTAAATTTTAAAAGATATTTTGCGATCAAAAAGTAATGCTTAAAAGCGTTTGTTTTTACATGTTATAGATTTTTATATAAATGCTCCTTAATCTACTTTCACTGCTATGTAACTGATGTTTATTTAGGAATACAATTACTCTCAAATAAGGTCCTTTTATTAAAAAAAAAGCATTAATTTTTATGTTTTGTAATATAACAAAAGTTTTTTAATCATAATTTTTATGTTATACCTATTTTTTTTAAAAAAGAACATGAATTGGTTATTCTAGTCGTGCACAATCTATCTTAATAAGTAATTAAATCATTAATTCATTAATAATTAAATCGATGTTAAAAATATAGTTTATAAAAAATAAGATATACTGCATACCAACTAAAGTCCTTTACCACACTCTTAGCTTTGGAAAGCCTGTAACTATATTCATAAAAGTGGGGATATAGCTGTAATAGAATAGCCATCCATTATTGACTGAATCTGCCTATGTCGCCACCTGTTGGGAAGGTATGGACTATTTGGATATGGCATTCCTAAGCCATACTATATGTCATACTATACTATGGATATGGTACAGACTGGGAAAAAAAGTGATTTACAAGGTTGTATAGCGTCATTGACTTATTGCGGTAAGTCATCTTGTGGACATTAATGCGAAGAATAGAACGGGTACCCCATTTTTCTCTTAATTTCCTACTATGTGACCTGACAGAAAATGAACTTATAAATTAAAAAAAAAAACTAAAAATATCAATATAATTCTATATGAGTTGTTCAAACTTCCGACCGCAACTGCAATTTTAAATGTGATCTTCTTTCGATTTTTACTTTGTACACGTTTGAGCATAGAGTGTGAAACAATGGACCAAGCATCTATACTGCATCGCTTACTACGTTTTTGGAGGGGCCTCATGCACTTGCTGTTTAAATTATCCCCATAGGTAAAACGAATTCTGTGGAACTGGATCAGGCGAACGTGGATGGCAATATTCAAAACAACCACACCCAATTACTCGGTTGTCGTATCCAGCTACTATTTAACAAAGATGTCTTGTGTACAGGCCTAATGTCATCATGAAACTATACATTCCAAAGAATAAACAAGGGCAGGTTCTTCACAAAATCGGGTATTACAATCTGCGGCAGTAGTAAATACCACCCACTGTTAGTGTGCCACCGTAAAACACTGGACCGATTAGATTTTTATTTTAATTTGCACATGTATTGTTAATAGCAAACCAAATTTGATGTCGAACATTGGTAAAATATCTAGGATTACCAATACCCATTAACGACGCCCTCCGTATTGTAAGTACCATTCCGTGAATGACATGTCTCATACGCCTACGCTATACATGCGAAGAACGTTGGCTGCACTTGTATCTTGTTCATGACGAAATTGCACAATTCATAGTGTCGTTCTGCATCCCAGTAGAATAAAACCTGTAGAGGTGTTGGTCGGAAAAGATGAACGCCTAATTAGTTTAAAATTCTACAAACCAGACTTTTTGACAGGCAACAGTGTTCACTGATTTCTCTTGTGTTGCAGTTATGCGAAGGCATATGCTGCTAATACCTAACCGGGTTGGACTTGCTGTCTTATTAAAGCTTGTCTGCCACATGGGGATCGACTAGTTACGCAGACCATAACTCTTAGATTTCATATACAATAGTGATTAAGGCTTGATGAGAAGAATGTTGGATTGTAGGGAACCGTTGTAACTACAGATTTGCTTGTGATCGTACTTTACTTCCATATTCATCGCAAAATTAAACAGTCCCATAATACAACTTTGGTAAATCGTTCCATGATCATGAACATCAATATTCAACCCCAAGCAGATGTTTACAATGTACCTGTCTAAAATGAACAAGAAAGTTTGTTTCTTACGCATTTACGCATTGCAATAATTCTGAACACCAATCGCAAATTGCGAAAATTTTATACGATGTTACAAAATTTTACATAATTTTACACGATCTACCCATGGTCTGCTTTGTTTATAAAGAAAATCATGGATGAAAATCTCGTAATATTAATCACAATCTTCTTTATTAACAATGACGAGCAATATCTCTGTATTACATTGCGGTATCATCTTTTGTCCGAAAGACATAATTTTTTTCCGTTCATGTTTAGGGACATCACGGATAGAATAACATGAGAAAACAAATGCGACTTTTAACCTTTTTTATTTTTCGTCCAAAAGGTGTCTTTTCGTAATAAATCAGTTAAGGATTTATAATTTGTATTTAACCTCTTTTACATATATTTTCCTGTTTTTGATATAGAAATGCTAACTCCCCAATTTTCCAAAAGGTAGAGCGATAGGCATTTTAATTTAGTAAGAAATTCTCTTTATGCAAAATTATGTACAAGGTAGAAATCGTCGAATTTCGACGAAAGAGAATGTTTAAGAAAAAACTGTTTCATTGATTTATAATAAACCTACAAAATTAGTTACAGGAAAAAATGCATATTGCTAAGTCATAAACTAATGTTAATTAGACTAAACTTATTAAAACATTATTTCCATAAAAATCAGTTTTAGAAATTATTAAAATTAAACTTTGGTGGCTCTTATGCTTGGTATCTCAAAATGAAAAACAGCAGAATTTATTCTACTTTGATTCAATCATAGAGTTTTCTCCCGTGAAATCTAAACCCAATATCATTTTCATCACCTCAAAATTTACATATACAACTTTCATATCCTAATTCACCTTAAAAAATGGTATTCTAATTGGATTATTTTAAATTCATTTAAATTCAAAACTTAAAGTCTCGATTGCTGTTAGCTGGAAACAGATATTAAACTGTTTACTTTCTTTTAAGTGTAAATGAAAATTTCTGAAATAATCTGCATGCAATAAATACGATAGACAATATTCCTGTAATGTCACATAAGATAAAATATTTTTGATATAGCACATATTGTATTTTAAACTTTTTTCATTTTTTATAATAAAACGACAACAAAAAGACAGTTATCTTTTTTTCCACTTTACTTTTAATAGAAATGCGCTTTTGTTGCCACAATCACAAAAGCGATATTAAAAACTTCAAAAAAATTAATATATCAAAAATAAATAAAGATAGAGGTTTCAAACAAATTGCATTTAAAAGCATATTTTTTCCCTATACAATGGTATAAAATTTTAAAATATTGGATGTTTAGAAGTTTAAAAATTTGCAGCAGCAAAAATTGCGAAACCGAAATTTCATTTCAAATTTCAAAGTGTTGCCATTCGGAAAATGACGTATGCGTTACGCGCAGATACGTTTGGACTTTATAATATAGATAGTAGCAACCGTTCTATGTTTAAGAGGGTAATGACTGAATTTAGTAAGCATACTAATATAGTAACTTGCGTATAAATAAATTTTGACCTTTTTTTAGAATGCATTTTAAATAATCATACTTGTGAAATTCTTAATAAAACTATTCAGTATCTATTTGTATACCTAATACTAAATTTTCTTATATTTTTTTGCAGTTTTATTATCATATCTAAACCAAGTTGAAGTCACGTACGTTGATTACAATAGAAATAACTCAGTATAAGCATAAATTTATTTTCATAGTACACAATTTATATGAAATCTACGAGATATTAAATATACAATGTAATGCCATTTAATTAAAAAAGTATTTCGAACAGATTTTTATTTCTTTCTTTTAATTTAATTTATACAATTATAACCACATATGTGATCTCTATATATAACATTTCGCATAACAAGCATAAAGCAAATAATAATAAATACTACAATAATTTCTAATATTTATTTTAAAAAATTCATTCAAAAATATTTCTAAACTTTGTTTTGTTAACTAAACTTTTTTGATGTATGTAAAGTTGAAATTTATAATATTTTTTACTAGTTTCCGTACATAATATAATTTATAAAAATATGTACACAAATGTATTTTAGAAGACAAGACAATTTTTATATATTTCGATCCTGTTTATAAATGAATAAATTAATTCTAGGTCATTTTTCTGTTGGCCGGGCATAGATCGTGTAATCTCCAAATAATATGATTGTTTTAAACACAAATCATACAACATTAGTAGATTTTAATGCATAAGCTAAATCTTTTTAAAACATTATTTTAACGCACAAATACGTGCAAACACGAAAAATCTCATGTGGCCGTTTCGAAGATTCATGGATCGCTTCCTCTGTACGGAAAGAGAACGTGAGCTAAAATAATACAAGAATTGTGTGAGAAGACAGGAATGAGACAAATCATGTGGGATCATGTATCTATTTGCAATGCATAAGTTTTACCTCGTGCGTAGATGGCAACATATTCAAACCTTTATTTTTTTTCATTTTTATTTTATTAGAAGTGTAATTTCTCATGCACGAAATATTTATTTCGGAACTTTTAGTCCTTTCGCCATCATATTTTCTTGAAGACGACTGCAGAGAACAGTTTGCAAAATGTTGAATTTATATTATATTTTATTTATAATGGTACAAGTTCTTATTAAAGTTCTTGTTTATGTGCACCAATGACCAATGCTATGAATTTTTAACAAATATATTTTTAGTAGCTTTTATAATTCGCCTGCAAAGAGATTTCATTTTTTGGAAAAAGAACTTTTAAGTGCATTTTAGAGTTTATTTTGACAGTTTTGAAAAGTTCATCCCGCTAAAATGATGTTAGAATCATCTACTCAAGAACATTGGTAAAACAGTTACATTAAACATCGATGCTTCAGGCAAGTCAAATATATATAATTATAACGATGTTTCTCATGCTCTACTATATACATCAGGAATGGACAAATTATTTAATTTTACCGCTTGTTTTCAAATTAACAAATATTTCGCATACTTTAAACATGGAATTTTCAGATATTTCTGCATCTTTAAATATATTTAATCAAGTTTAGTGAATTTTATATTTTTAAATAAACTCTGAATTGCAACATTTAAAAACAAAACATTTTAAAATTACTAGACAAAAGTACATACCATTACAAACCGATTTATTATTTGCGTGATACTTTTTACTTATTGTAGGTTGTATTATATGTTTTTGTTAATCTAACATTTACACTTGGATTTTGTTCAAAGAAAATAATTCTGACGTCTTAAAAACTTTGTTTGAACACTGTTCAACATAGCCAAGGGAATTATGCCTTCTGTCTCTCTCTCTGCCGCCTGCCTGTTTATGATTTAATCACATAAATATATTCAGATTGCAATGTAACTGATTTTTCCGCTGAGTTTCACTATGACGTGTCCGTTTTATAAAATATAGGGCGTAGCATTTATGGTTGGTTTACAGAAACATTAAACAAATCCTTTTACACT
This sequence comes from Maratus speculifer, assembly GCA_964019185.1. Classification (NCBI taxonomy): domain Eukaryota; kingdom Metazoa; phylum Arthropoda; class Arachnida; order Araneae; family Salticidae; genus Maratus; species Maratus speculifer. Next base: position 421,677,991 of record OZ025292.1, read on the forward strand.
AAGATTTAAGGGGAAAATTCATACGCAGATATATTATGGCGTTATACTGTGTTAAGTATAATGAAATTTCTTCGGAGTAACAAAGCATGTTTGCGGTAGAGCATCAAATTTACCTTTCACTTACAAGGCGGCGGTAAATAATTCGAAAACATGTGTTTCTCAATGACAAATAACGCTTGTAGATAATTTAAATATCATAACACTAGGGTAACATCCCCAGTAATTGGCACATTAAGTATTTGTCTTTAAACTTACTTCTATTTTCATTACTAAGAAATAAAATATTTACTTGCAAATATTTTTTCAAAGAGTGCATATCTGTGCATCTATTTTGCCCACTAAAACAAAAATATTTGAAAAAGTATTTTTATAAAAAAATATTTATAAAAAGTTGCTGTAATCACCAGTAATTGGCACTTAGACTTTTACACAATTAAAGTAAACTTTTTCAACTAAACAAAGCTGTTATTAATTAAAATTTAAAATATACTATAAATCAGATAATAATAAATTGAAATGCATGCCTTTTTTAAGACAGAGAAGAAGCATTTGCAACAAAAATAGCTAATTTGATGCAAGCCATAATTGTTTCTCTTTTTCTACGCACTATTGTCATATAGTAGCATACATCAAAGTTATAATCTGTAAAGTAAATGAGCATATAACTGGTATATGGTCTTACATTTTTAAAAGACTGAATATAAATCTTATTTTAGGACATTTTGTAGGATGTGCCATCACTGGTGCCTGCCAATTACTGGGGATGTTACCCTACTCTAATTTTAATAAAATTATATACATGCGCACTAGGTGATAAACACTCTAGAATACGGTTTCCATAAAAATTAAATTTCAGGTAAAGTTCAAAAAAAGATTTTTACTGTCCATGAGTAATAAATGCTGGAAGACCATTTTCAGTTTTGCTTAGTTTTTTAATATTTATCAACGTTTTTCGCCTTACATAGTGTGATAAATTCTACATCTTTTATATAGGACTGGAAAATTTATTCGTAAGCATAATTCTGTAAGTATTTTAATTTTTTAAAGGTGTTTTTAATTGCGTTATATACTTTCCATCTTAAGTTCTTTTTGTATATAGCAGGTGTTTGCACAATATAAATAACTTCAAATGTTACTCAAAGAACAGTATGTATCTACGTATACACTGTAAAAAAAAAATCTGCAAAGGTACTAAACCTTTTCTAGGAAACTGGGATTCCAAGAACTTTTCCTGTAACGGTAACAGCAAAAATTCAAGTTTGAGAATCGATTACATGATTTTTTCCTGTTATCGTTACATGAAAAGTTCTTGGAATCCCAATTTCCTAGAAAATGTTTAGTACCTTCACAGATTTTTTTTGCAGTGTATATGAGCTTATTTCTAAAATAGCGTCTCTAATTATTAAGCTTTTTCTCAATTGTTTACTTAATATATCGTCTTTCACTTTATTAAGTGAAAAGGTTTCCTTACAATAGTCTGGGTGTATTACAAAAGACTATGTTATTAATATCCCATGCATTAATTTTGTTTGTTCTCTAATTATCTTATCGTTTAATTGAAAAGTTAAGCACTCAATCATAGAAAGAAAAAATTACAACTTGTGAAACATTTTTTTTCGAATATCATTTTAATATAAATTTTTCCCACTCCAATCACCAGCATTAGTTCACTAGATTAGCTAATATGAGCTTTCACTAGCTATGAGAGATTTTTAGTTATTAAATATATTTTAGTCTATACAGTTGATTTATAATAGGAATAATTATAACAATTAAAGATATTGTACCTAACTTACTACACAATCAGTCGGAACAAATATTTCATGTAATTTTAGATTTTATTAAATGTCATTTTCCTGTAATCTTATTGCCCTTTTTTAAATAGCATCTTAAAACTTTCAGTTTTTCCTCCGCAATATTCCATAATTTTTTAATATTTCAATGCTAAAACATTAAAACTAAGATATTGTGTATAATGATGCTTTTAAAAAATCATTATACATCATCAGTACGATTAAAAATTATTAGATTCAAACATGTAGAAACTGTTGCTGTGTGAAATAAGATATTATTATCATCACCCAAGTGTATTAACTTGAAAATGTGTAAGAGTATCTAAAATAGATCCAGCTAATAAAATAAAAATACTTTAATTTCCCTTTATAAAAATAATAATTTCCCTTTATATAAAAAATAATTTTACACAATAATAATAAAACAATAATACAGATCACGCTATCAGATTCATTTGAACTATAGCTCTTATTCATTTTATTATTTATTTATTTATTTACTTTATATCTTTCAAATGACCTATAAAAAAGCTGATTAAAATTAAAGTGTAAAGTTTAAGGTTTGAAATAAAAGAAATTTTTTATTTAAATTGACTTTAAAAGCACGAAATTTTTCATTAAGTGAACTTTTGGTGCGAACTTAACTTCAGGCATTAAAAGGCTATAAAGAATATAGACAGAACAACATTTAATCTTCTTCAAAATGATAAAAGTTTGATACCCTCAAGCTCTACCTTTTTTATTTTGGCTGTGATAAATCATTTCTATTAAGTACTTCTTTTGTATTGGCAAGTCTAAAGCTAGTCTTTTAAAATTGTTTCATTTTTTTTTTCCTACTGCAAGGAAACTTGCTTTATAAAAAATTTCTTTTCTAGAAAAATCGATGTAATACTTTTTTTAAAAATATATCTATATAGATAACTTTTATTTTAAATAAAAACGGTATTTAAAAAAAAACATACTTGCATTTCTTTTCTATTATTTTTTATGAGTCCAAATCCTTCAATGTCATTATTAAATTATTGATATTATTAAGTTGCGTAGATCATTTGACAATGTCCTAAAATAGAAAGAAAATAAGAAGAAAAAAAACGTAGTTAGTCTTATAACATTGAGACCACAGGCTATTCACATTAACTGTATATAGTGTTCTTATCTCAAAGAACAATAACCCTCATAAAGTAAAAAAAAAAAAACCCAAAAAATTACTAAATTAAAGGTGTTATTTTCAATATCCAAATTTCAATTATTCCAAATTGATGCAAATCGGATAATTCTGTATGAAAAATCCATTAAGGAGAGATTAGGTCTCTCTTCACAGCCTTTTATAATCAACCAATGAGCCTCCAAATATAAACAGGGAAGATCCTTATCAGATTAAACCGGTATACCATATATGAAGTCGTATAATTCTGCATGAAAAACACATTTATCTAAATTAAGGATTGATAACTCTCTCCGTATCTCCTTTCATATCTAATCAATGACTAATAAAACTAATCAGGACACTGCCTTATTGGAATGAACCGGTATGTAAATTTGTTGCAAATAGGACAATTTCGAATAAAAACACCTTTATCTAAATTAGAGAGAGTATTAGTCTCTTGTCGTTCAATTTTACTGCAGCAATGAATCACAATACTAATCAGGGAAGCGCATTATTAGAATTATTTACGAATTTGCTGCCAATCGGATATTTCTATTAAGAACTTTAGTGTTACGTATTTAATGCATACGTACGTGCGTAAATATAAAACCTGCAGGCACATTAATTCTCAGGCTTCAATAACCTATTAGCTCAAAAATGTAGCAACATATTCACTGATATTATCAGTATAAATTAATAACTGATATTATCAATATTAATTAATAGAGTAGTTTATACATTCAGATGCAATCAGAAATGTACTTATAGCATATTTAGTACTTAAGCAATATATGTTAAATTATCCTATAACATTGTAAAATGATTGTGTTTTTTATAGTAAGTGGCAATTATTACATCGTGAAAAGTACGACACATTATTGTATATCATTGCCGTTTTAGTTGTGATTAAAATCAGTTTTAGGCAGTAAATTGTTAAATTAACTAAAACAGTTTAATATCATAACGAAATATAAAGATGAAAAATATTCAATCTAACAAATGAAATATTATACATCGCAAGCAATTGTCGATTTTGAATGTTTCTATTATTTTGAGACTATTTAAATTAAAAGGCATTCGAATCTATGAAACATTAAGTCAATACAAAAGTGTTAAACAACTAAAAAAAAAATAATATTAATAAAATTATACTTAATTTTTTTTAATTAAAAAATGTATATTTGTCATACATCATATATCTGAGTATCGTACAGTTCTTGAAAATTAGTGATAACGAATTACAATTTGGAAGGGGTTTTATTTATACACTTCAAGTAAAGAAAAAAATCAGTTATCAGGAACTACAAAAATACTTTTCAAAATATTTTTCTATGCAAAAGACTTTTTAAAACCAAGTTTTGGGATTTTTCTTCTCCAGGATTCCAAATTTCTTTGCTAGTTCTCAGGAAGATGTTAAATTATAAGGAGGTTTGGTGTAATAATGCCAGGCGGGGTAATAACGCCAAGTGCTAATATTATGCATAATTATGAAATAATCTGGTAAATGACACCCATGTGCTCTGCGCAGTTTTGAGTCATATAAATCTCAAAAAACAGCTTCGAGTTAATTTGATTCATTTTTAGATCTTATTGTTTTTACAAGCAACTAAAATTAACGATTGATCTAAAATTTGCGAGATACGTTTTGTGATGTGATGACTAGCTTTTTTATCCGGAAATACTTTGTTAATTACATAAATTTGTTGTACATTTCATGGATTTTCAAAATGTTGTTGAAGATTTTGGATATCTTCTCGAGATAATTTGTAATTTAAAATGTACAGCGCAATAACTATAACGGGGTGATAACGCCAATCCTTGGCATTAATACCCCGGTTGATTCCCTACAGTGGCCGAGCTATATCCTAAATACTAATTCAAATAAACACAGTTAAAACTGCGCAATGTTTCTAATAATTCTATTTAAGCGGTCCTTTTTAAGCAAAAAGAAGCTCACGGTCTGATATTCTTTTGCCTTATCCTCCCCCCTCCCACACCACACCTTTATTTTTCTTACACTTTCACAAAAAGTTGAACATTTTCAATAGCTTAGAATGCAATTTGTCAATTTCTAAGTTTGTAGAGTTTGTATTTTTAGAATTGGGCAATGTACATGCAATTATTCCATCTTATTTCATAGTTTTGTTTGCATGGCGTTATTACCCATATAGGTGGGTAATAACGCCAAATAGCATTGGTCAAGAAATCACGCCATTACATTTTATGATTACATATCTGTTAAATTATTTTTTTATATATATAGTCAACGAGTTGCTGTATCATATCACATATTTGTTTGAAAAATACAATCTAAAACTGAGCCGTGAAAATTGGTAGAAACTTAACGTGGCGTTATTACCCCAGGGTACCTTATTTTCAATCCATTACGCATCTGTTGCAGTTTGTTAGTATTTTTTCTCTATTTTTTTTACCTCTTTTGGAATCGCAGAAGTCCCCGCAAATTATCATTTTTGCTATCTGTACTTGCAAATATTTAAAATTGTAGCAAATGTCTATTTAAAATGTTGTAAAATATTACCATAATTTTTAATACTTGTTAATATTTCTAAATAAAACAGTGCCCATTGGGAACTCCTGAATATCCATCATTTATTTCCAAAATTGAAGATATATATTTTCCTCATGAATTCATATTGGAATACATTCTAAAGTAAGCAGAATTCCCTCAATTGGACGGAAAATAAACAACATTATACTTAAAAGCTATCAAGAAATTTTGGGTACGATGCTAAAAGTATTTGCCTGATTTTCTATAGTTTTAAACGATCTCGTTTTCTTTGAATCAATCAGTTTTTGAAACATTTATAATGTGATGGATTATTTGTGCCACTTTCATATCTATTGTAAAGCGATATTTTTTTCCATTTTCTTACATTGCACATGTAAAAATATTTCAAATGGACCCAGGTTCCTTTTTGTCAATTTGGCATTTATCAGATCTATCAAATGTTGTTCCGAGAAGTACATAAACAAATTTTCAATAACAAAAATATTTGTTATTGATTTTCAAAGTTAGTTTCTTTCATCGGAAATATATTATTTTTTCTATTTGTGTGTTTAAATCAAATTGTTTGATTGGAAAACTAAGAGATTTTATTTGTGTATAGTTAGCCAAACCTTGCCTCTGAAAAAACTGGAGAGTTATTTAAAAAAAAAAAAGTTCATAAAGTGGAGAAAAAAATATATATACAAATTCGGCAAAACTAACAAATTATTCTTGTTTTCAGCTTCTATAGGAATTGGAGCTTCAGGTTCACATGATTCCTCCAAAGCGTTCGCATCATCCTGAATGAATTATCTTTTACGAATTCAAATTTCCCTTCTTGTGGATAATTTTCAACCACATTACCGAGAATATTTTTTGGGATAGTTTTATACGAAGTATTGCAATCGAGGAGTATGATAGAACATTTCAACACTCTTTCATTGCAACTACCCCCATGTGCCTCGGCCAAATTTTATATACCAGCAGGAGATAAGCATTAGATGATTTGGTGTAGTGGAAGATTTCAAACTATGCCTTCATTTATTTTGAACAGGTGGATGATTTTCATTGACACGTCATTAGTTTCCATGGGAATCGCAGGTAGGTCGTTTTCCCTACTCTTATCGTTCTTCATTACAAAAGCTATGAATCATCCTCAAATGCAGTGTGAAAAAAGCACTCAAAAGAGAAATCAGAACCCTTTATAAGAGAAACACCCATTAGATCATAGACATAGTCTACTGTAGTCATAGTATACTGATTTTTCTAGCCCCATTTTTCTAGTTGTGTAACATTTCCACGAGAAATTTTGACTTGGTGGCACGCCCTGAATGTAGGTCGTTCCAGTAGATAAGCTCCACTTCGGGGTAAAGAAGCAAGGATTTGTTTATTGTTATACACGGAATTTATGAAACTTTTATGTATACAACATAAATGTAACAGTAATGTGTTTATTTATACAACCATACAAGTGATGTACAAATTAATTCCCAGCTTTTTTAGTATAGTTAATAACTAGGTTGAAACTTAAATACTTGTGAATTAAAAAGGAATCTGTTTTGTGGGTTATTTTATTAAAATTTTGGGAGTTGATATTTTGTGGAAAGTTACGACTTCAGATTTAATGATACTAATAACATAAAGTAAGTCTTTTTCCAGATCTACCCTGAATTTCTTTATGTAGAGCTCCAATACAGTCTCTTTTACATGGACTATAAAAATATTTTCATAATGGTATTATTACTCGGAGGGCAGACGGATTAGCACGCGCAAAAGATGTCAGTGGTTAACAGGAATCGCGTAAATTAGTGCACGGAGCCTATGTTGAAAGACAGGCTCCCATAACGTCATAGTCGTAGATTAAATTTATTGCAAAGTTTGTCGACATTTAGAATTTACAGATAAATTTTCCACAAAACAACGAAAAGCGGAATTAAATATAATAATAATTTTGAGATGGGGAAAGCTTAGTGGGAAGTTGAAAATTAGACCTGAGATATCCCAAAAACATAAACTAAGCATTTTTCCAGGTCTGCCCTGAATTCCTTTTTAGGTAGAGCCAATATACGTTGCCTATTATCTGGTCTAAAAAGAAACTCCGCTAAAGATATTATTATCCCAATAATAATAAATCTCCAATCTCTTTATATACTTCTACATATTATTTCTTGTATACTTTAATACAATCCAGCACTTGGCTTTTCGGGGACAAGAATATTTATAGGGGAGACTGGGGTACAATGGTCCATATTTGTAAATTTTGACTGTTTACTCTTAAAGTATTGGTTTTTTTTCTTTTGATCAAGTACATGCATGTCACCTATACATTAAAGTTTATATTGCATACACTCAAAAATAATAACTATGCATACTTTTTTTATATATTTTTTTAATAACATGGGACAAAATGGACCATTGTACCCCAATGCCGGGGTACAATGGTCAGCATGGGGCTCTATGGACCACATCTAATTTTAATAAAAATATTTTAGTGTAGTTCATTTTTTAACAATAAGAAAGATACACTATATCATAATTTGTTTTTTCACATTTTATTATTCACTTTTTGGCTTTAACTAAAGTAACATATTTTTTCTTCAATTTTTTATCATCCTTTTTTTTCGCTTCTTCTTCAATTATATTTTTCACTGGTGTATCAGTTAGAATTCTTGATGTACCTTTCTTTCGTTTATTTGGCGTTTTGCGCAAGCAAGCTTTTGGTAAAGGACATAATTCAAAAGGTGATATTTTTAGTTTACCACTTTTCAAAATATCTTGTTTACTAATTTTTGGTGTTCACTTTGGGTTAATTTTTAAATTTGAAAGCATATATTATATAGATAAATATTCCAAAAATGCATTTCATAACATGAATCATTAATTAATTCACACACAGAAATGAAATAATTTATTAATTGTTAATTTGGGATAATTTTTAAGTTTGAAAGCATATATTATACAGATACATATTTCAAAAATGCATTATCATTAATTAATTTACACACAGAAGTAAAATAATTTATTAATTCTGAATTTCACCTATAATATTTAACTTTTAAAAGCATGGAATACAAAACTAGGATACAATGGACCATGGTCGATTGTACCCCAGTTTCTGACGGTCCATTGTACCCCATATGGAAGTTTCACAAAAACTTGATGATAAAAAAAGAAATTTAGAATTCTATTATTTTAGCTACAATAAATAGAACAATGTATTGTTTTACCTTTTTATTTTACCACGCACTGTCTTTCAAATTACAAATCTGTAATAAATAAATGAAGATATGTTTTACTGAAAATATTTACTTTTGCCTTACTCCTCCTGTGTCAAATCAACTATCAAGTATAAAATGGCTAAAATGTCAGCTATGCACATGGTTTCAAACGTATCTTTACTACTTCAGTACTACCATCTATGTACTAAAATATGAAGTTTTCAAAAACAGAATTAATAAAAAAAATAGGGGATGGACCATTGTACCCCGTGGTCCATTGTACCCCAGTCTCCCCTAATATTTTATAAAAATGATACCTTTTCTGTAGAAGAATTGCAAATCTAAAAAATTTTTGTAAACATGCTATTATCTTATTCAAATATATACATTTTAATGGAATAAAAGGTTTTCCTTCTTAAGAATTATTTTATTACAACATTTGAGGGAAAAAATGTTTTCCGTTTTTTTTCTTTTACTTCAGTAAGATGTATTTTTAAATTTCTAAAATTATTTTCATTACAAAAACTTTTCAAGAAAAATCTATGGATTAAACTTAGAACAACTTTTTACTGAAAATATTTCAATCTCTTTTTTTTTGCCATTTTTTTAACATTATTTTTTAACATTATTAATATATATCTCAAATTATATATAATTTTTAATGCATTTTATGAAAAATAATTCTTTTTTTAAGATTAACTTCTTATAAAATTAAATTAAATTAAATTAAATCTTGGAATGTTAACTTTAATAGATTAGGGAGATTATGCAAATATGTTGCTTGGGTTATATAATGGTGAATTTTTAAATAATGATTTACGCTTTTCACAGCTTTGTAGCTATTGTAAAGTACCGAAAGTAAGTCCTCAGCGAATATTACTTTCCCCCCTAAATTATGTGCAGTTTTCCTGTTTGAAAAAGTGCAATTTTTAAACCCTCCAGTTAACATTATCCTCCCAATTTGCCTATCATTTCCTCAAGTCCGAATTATAAGCGCCTTTTAAAATCATTAGAATTTCCTGTGCGCTAAGGGTTTTTAGGTATTATTTTATGCATATGTTTGAGTTTTACGTTGGTTGTAAAGTATTTTAATGTACATGGACGCGCAGTAAAATGTTTGTGTGAGTCTGGCATACGGTTATGGAAACGGCGATCATACTTAATGATTAATAAATTTTAAAAATAAATTATATTATCGTTTAAATATATATTTTTTAATTCATCATACGAATACATTTACACATTAAAATATCTAAATATATCAGAAACTGTTATATCTTAACACACACTTTTATTAGAAAAAAATTCAATGAAATGTAATTAGTTAAAATCAAAGAAAATAAGCAACTTAACATAAACACTGCTAAAACAACTTACAATCGCCCACAACTATTGCACCTATACCTTTAAAAACAGACATATAGGATGTAGTGAATGCAGGATCTGGATCTTATAAATGCTTATCTGTTTCTTTTCCTATATAAATTACTTTTGATCTATAACTTGCGTTTATGCACATCTTCTTCCGCATAGAAGCCACAGTTAAAGTTACAAAATATTTTCCTCCATTCATCAGATTTCCTCATTCATGTCTACATTTTATGCTAAGTCGTTTATTTAATCAAATTTAACAATTAATTGCTTTAGTTTTAGGATTTGTTATTTATCCTAATTAAGATTACTAGTTTTTTTTAGCCTTTTCTAACTATTCCATTTTCCATATCATATTTCTAAAAAAATTATTGATTCTCATACAAAAAAAATATCATAAAAGAATACATGTTCGTATTTTAATTTAGTATACTAACATGAGAAATTTTAATTTCTATAACTTTCCGATGTTTAAACTATCCCTCTCAATATGTTTTAGCTTCAGGATGAAAATTCTAACATATGGAATCAGTATAGTTCTACAATTTTATCAAAATATTTTGAAATTTTTCAACAGCAAGTTTAAGTTATTTAAGCAACAATGATTTTACATGATGGCTGTCCCGAGCCTCTTATTTGGATTTGCAAATTATTAAACTATTTATTTGGTAAAGTAGTAGTAATGGATGATACACATATTTCGTTAGAAAACTATATACCAATAACTTGACCCTCAAAACCTAACGCTATATCTCCGTTTAGAATTTTACTTGGAATTTTCAATCGAAAGTTCAGTATTAAAATTCTGTATAAACGCTGTTTTTCTAAATCAAATTTCTGCTTTTCTTTTTTTCTTTAGTTTTCCTAACATTTTTTCTTTTATTTGTCATCAGTAATACTGCCAGGCATATTATTTACTATCTCTCGCTCAAAATTTGTACTTTTATTTATTTTATCTTTTAAATTGATCAACCACAAATTGCTATTTACTTTTTCTACTATCTCTATGGCAAAAAATGTGTGATCTCATTTCTTGCCTTTTTATCTAAACATCAATTTTACGGTATTTTTTTTACATTTAACCTTAAGCAAGCAAATATCGAAAAAATAAATATAAAACAAAACCACATTAATTATACATAAATAAGATATTTATTTACATGCAATTAATAAATTTTCCTAAAATTTCAGTTATTTACATTATTCAGAAAAAAATAATAAATATTTATCTTATAGTCTAAGTTTTCTTCAAGGGTATTTTATTTTTTCTCCAGTAACTTCACGGAACAACATTAAACTAACAGGTTACTGCAGGCAGAAAAGAAGAAGAAGAAAAAGATAAACCAGAAAGAAATAAAGGTTTTCCAGTTTTTTGTTTTTCCTCTAGCATAAATTAAAAACAAATTATACACCTTTCGTGTTTTTTTTATTGTTTTTGCCCCTTTATTTAAGCATTCGTTACTGATAATGTAAAATAATAATTACTCAAAATTATGGCGGCTGTTTCATGATTTAAAATATAAAATAATCATTTCGATGTTAATCAGTGCTTTTATTTAACAGAGATATCAAAGCAAAAAACTTCTCTTATCGTATGGGTTGTTTCAAAAAACAAATAATCACAAAACAAAGTAAAAGCAATTGATGAATTAGCTACAAATCAGTCTCTAATTTCAAAAATCCAATCAAAAATAGAACATGTTTTTAACTGAAAAAATATTTCAAAAATTTTCAATAATTTTTTTATAGAACACATACGTAAATATTTCCTACCTTCATGATAAGTAAAAAACGAAATTTTAAACAAAAGTGAGAGTCATTGCATTATGTAGTTATCACGACGACTTATAAAGTACTTCTTGTGGAAATGTATACAGTGCATCGTACAGTAATTATAGTCTGAGAAAGTGAAGGATTAATTATTTTTCTTAAAAAAAGAGAAGAAAAGAAATAAAAATAAAATATTTCCACATGCCATTTTATGATTAAAGCTCAGATGTATTCTCGAAAGATAATTTCATCGGAAAGTTCTCTATGTTAGAATTCACTTAAACAGAAACAACACATCTAACACTCCTATGTTCATAAACAAGATAAAAAGGTAAAATGAAAATTTTTTGGATAACAATTCAATGATTTTCTATTTTCACTGTTGTGCTCATACATGATATTACATGACCTCGTAACAAGAGTTTCCAAAATCAACAAAACTTTTTTTGCAGCTCAATTGCCTGTTTAATTTGTGACCAGCACTCAAGGGAAAAGAATGGAAAGAAAATCAACCAATCAAATTTATTTTGCAATAAATGTTTCTTAAATAGAAAATTCATATGTACACTGTTAAAAATTTCGTGCTACTTGGAAATAAGATGTGGTGCTCGCAGCTATTACCAGCTGCCACCATAGGATGGTTCAATCGAAGCTCCAAATCTTGGAACCAGATGTCACCATCTTATGGTGGCAACTACTAAGCACCAAATTTCGGTTCAAAGTAGCACAAAATTTTTAACAGTGTATCCTGAAACGTTTAAAATTTTATGTCTAGCTTTACATAGATAATACTTGAAACATTATTGAAAAATGTATGTACATTCTTACATTTCCCTACTGAATTCATTTTTTGTTCCAAAACGTAAACAGAAATATAATGACAGGTCACTTAACGCAAAAATGAAAGAAAACGCACTTTTATCATACTCTTTCTAATGCTGCCTTAAACTCAATAGTTCCTCCGAAAATAGTATTTAAGATTTTGTGTTTAGTTTGAAACGTAGTTTCAGTGGGATTGATAAAATATGCTAGTATTACTATCAAAAATTTTATTATAATGAAACGTACAGAGCATATGCATCAGAGACACTTGCACCAAAGCACTCAAATTAAAATTTAGGAATTCCAAGTGAACCATGATTTGGAAATTAAATAACTATGCATTGCCATATACATAATTTCCCTTCACTACGGAAGCACCCACCGTACGCGCGCTACATTCGAAGTATGTTAACTCTGACATAATGCAATGATAATCTCACATAACAGTGCTCCAACAACGACTGAAAGGTGCATCGATTTTACGAAGTTGTATAGGTGGCGTCAGTAGGCGAAAACTCTAGTGCCATCAAAATAGTTCATGATAATCAATCTTTCTTTTCAAACATGCATTTCAAAAGGTGTTTCCATATTTTTGTCCAACCCCTGTACATTTACATTTAAAAATGCATTAACAAAAGTAAATTAATAATTTGATACCTTAGAATTTATATTATGATAAAGTTAGTAACTGTCCCTCCGGGTGATTCTGGACCAGCCCTTTTAAATGAGAGATACCGGGAGCACTGCAGAGTTCTAGGCCGTTTCGATGGTCTTTCATGTTCTGCGCGGAGATCCCGGCGGGGAACACGAGTCCTAGGGTGTCGAACAAAGACGAAACACAGCCTCTACATATAACTCGTTCTAAGTCCGGCAGAAACGCGTAACAGACATTACGCATTCAGCAAATTCCATTTGTACAACGACATCACATCACGGGTGTTGTGATGTCGTTGCCTTCTCCAGTAGTTACCATAGGGGTGACACCGCAAGTGCCTTGGTTTTCGAGGCAAGCTAGGCAGCGAAATCCGTAGGTTAATTCCAGAGCCAGCTTTCGTTTTAGGTGGGGATTCTAGGAAACGACAAGCCAATGTTGTGAAGATCCCGTCTACTAGTCTGACTGGAAAGGAGCCTGAAAGAGAATGAGGGCCCTATAGAGCAAGGCGCATTGACACTCTAATATCGACGGGACTTACGGATCGGCATGAAGCAACCAGGAGTTACCGTCGAGACATGTACTAAGGTCAGTGCCAGGACTGGCCTTCCTGGTAAATAGTCTTTGCGTCCGCCACAAGTGGGGAAAACGTGAGCCGACTCTAATTCGGTGGAGAATACATGTGAATCCCTTCAACTAAGGAATGGCATGATAAGGAGGTCAGTTTGGCACTGATTGCGTAGGTCTGGCAGTTTTTTCTTAAGAGAGGGTCGGCCGGCTGCTCCGTCTTGAGGATCCGACCCGCAGAGATGACCACAGAATTACCCGCTAATACGGAGACGCATTAAATCATAGGCGAACTCCCTCTGTGCATTACTGGAGTTTACTGCGCCCAGTGAAGACCTAGCAGTCCGGGTCTCAAACTAAGTTTCAGCTATTAATTCCCCAGAAGGGATTTGCTCTTGTGGAATAAATTTCCTTGTTCTCCAGGTATTGTAAGAGGTGCCTTCATACTCTAGTATTCGTGTCCATTGCACGGCGGAATGCGTAGGCCCCTGAGGTAAGATAATAAGTGACCGGGTGTCTTATCTGATCTGGAGCGGTCCCTTCGTTAAAGAGCTAAAGTGTTCAATACGTCCGCGGCCTCGGATACGCCAATGATTTAGGGTGGAAGAGTCTATTCTGTCCTAAAAGGATTCTTGTGCTTTCTTGGGGTCTTAATAGCTTATAGTCTGACCTTAAGAACTTCCTTTGTTGAACCGCGAGAGGTCCTGCAGATGAGGAAGTATACCGGGTGGAAAAACACGAGCAAATTATGTCTGTGTCTTCAGAAGAACTTTTATCGGACTTTGCTATCCTTTTTTCGTTATAGGCATAAAGTCTGAGCTCTTACGATGATTCGCAGCAGGTGCCCCTCTAAGGGAATTTGCAAGTCAGAAAAATTCAGAGGTAAGAAAAGGTAGGTTTATGAAAATGCTGCCAGGAAAGTCTTTTCTTGTCTTTCCGTGTATTAGCTTAGAGATGCCTTGCTTTTTCCGGTTGATCCACAAAAATTCTTCCGTTATTTTAGGAATGCATCTTCACGGTATTCCACAAAAAAACTTTTCTTTGGGAATTGTATGAATCAGGCTCTTTGGCCCCACGAATTTGTAGCATTGCTGCGAAACGTCATGATGACATGGAGGTATCGCCAAGCGAATGAAACCTCTTGGCTCTTTGAGTGTGTGTGGTGAAAGCACTCGCAATCGGATTTTTGTGTTTCGCGTGGAAGAGAGGCCATCGTGATATGCACTGTGCAGGGCGCAGTCCAAACAACGGGTTAGTCCGCGAAGGGAGGAGCGGACTTGTAGCTTGGTTTGGAGTTTTCTTGAAGTGTGACATGGAGGTATATTTGGATCGGAGACGCAAGTGCATAACGGGCCCCGGTTTTGAGACCGCCATTTTTAGACCCAATAAGGTTATCTGAGAAAATACACAATCTCTGGTTATCAGTCCAGGTTTCGCAAGGTAAAGCACGTATCTAGATTAGAGAGACTTTGGCATATTTCTGCTCAGTTCGAAAATTTCAATTGGTATTACAATTTATTTTCTTTCTAGATTCTCCGTTCGAATAGTTTAAGGATGCGAAAAATTATGCAATAAAGTTTGGACGACAGTTTTTATTTTTAACTTTAAGATTTTGTTGTTACCGTAGATTGAGTTTTCTAAGCTTTTTGTAATGATATTTTTTATCTGTCTGTCACTATGACTTGACAGTCTAGGAGAAATTCTCCTTAGTAGAACGAAATATCTTCAAAAATCTGATAGCACATCTTAATTAACGAATTTTTCCCGTCTAGACGTAAATGTATGGTGACGTAAGTGGACGGAAAGTAAATCGGGAAACAATTGCACCTTCCGTTCTTACAGAAATGAACACAAACGTTTACGTAACGTTCATATAGCTACTTGTTACAGGAAAATAGTCCTAACTTGTTATAGACCAAATCATTTTTTACTCAGGATAACCCGAAATATATTTTACTATTCTGAATTTGTATTATTTAACCGCTTAATTGTTCTAATAAACAAACTGCTTCTGAAAAATATGTTATAGAACATGTTATTTATAATACGAAAGTTTCAGAATTATGTATAAAATATTTTTTTATATGTTAGACAAAATCTGTAAAATCTAAATTGACTGGTGATGTTTGATTATTTTTTGTTTATGTCTAAATGTACATATGCTAAATATCAAATTTAAAAGCAATATAGAAAAAAAGCAAAAGAAAATAAGTAATGGAAGATATAAACTTATTCAAAACGATTTTGTGGAGAACACATTAGAAATTAAAATCATCACTAGGAGCAAGTAATTTACGCAGCTTAAAAAGTTCAATAGCATCTTATTAATAAATTTAACTACACAAAAACATTCAGCTAGAAATTGTGTGTTAAATAATATTTATTCCTTTTTCTATAAAATATTGATCATATTTTTACTTCTTTACAAGCGTATTTTTTCACATTTTTCTAAAATATTTGTCACTTAATTAAAATTTATATTTTATTGTTACAGAAAGGATATATACATGTATTCAGTGAGGGGATATATACTTAATATTTGCCAGAGACTCCGCCATTAACGTGGCATTAAAAAAGAATTTCGGAAAGACTAACGTGATATTAACCTTTACGCAGGTGCCCGCTCAGTGTCTACCTGAGAATACATGTAATCCCGGACAGATGCTGTCACAGCCCCTCCGTAAAGGTTAAGTTTGTTTTCAGCGTTAAAACAATTCTATGCAAGATAACTCCGGTTATTGAATCGCACGTGGCTTGTATGAAAAAATACAGCTGCTCAAGAGCATCATAAATATATTTAATATAAGAATCAGATATGGGCACAGTACTATTGGGGCTATATCATTCTGAAAAGTAACATGCCTTATTACTGAAAATAAGGTAGCTAATACATTTTGCCTGCTTTATGTTATAAAGTAGATGCAATGATTCAAGCAAATGAGTGTTATACGAATTAAAAACGATACATTAAATTATAGAAATCCATATGCCAGAAATAAATAAAAACCCACAAAAAGAATAATGTACATAATAAGTAGAAATTTATGACATTTACCAAGCTAACTAAGTCATTAAATCGGAAATCGGCCGAAAACGTCACAAGAAACAAAACAAAGATACAGTCCAAATACCGTACGACAGTATGCTACTTATGCAGAAATGAGCAAGAAGCTGATTTCTGTTAATGTGGAGCAATAAAATGAAAACTGCAGCTTTCGTTAGTTGAATTATTAAAATATTAAAGGCATATTTCTGATGAAATCAGCTCATTTGAGATAATATCCTGGTTAAATGGGTTAATTCAGAGCTGCCGACCTCCGCTTTTTTTAAAAAAAAATCATGTAAACGTATTTGAACCAGAAAATTTAATTAGTTAGAAATGTCTAAAATTGACTCAGAGGGTGATTTGAAATCCACTTAATTCTGTTGTCTTAATAAATTTCTGGTTAGAAGTATAATTGTTTGATTTTCAAAAAGCCGGATGTTGGCATGTCTGGTTAAATAAATAAGCAAAATAATGTAGCTGTGAGAATGGAGTAATAAAATATTGACGCTTGAAGTTTTACAGATGTTTGTGTAAAATAATGTGATACAAAACAGCAGAGTTTCTCCGAGGAAAATAATCAACTGCAGCAACAAGTCTTCATTTAACAAATAAAAGGCAATGACAGTTATATGGAAGACTTCTTCTCGAGACATTGTCAGTGGCAAATAAGTAAATATATTGGACATGATCACATATCAGATGATATAAAATTATCCATCTAGGTTAATTTTAGTCTAAATTACAAAATTAACGTAGCAAACAAACTAGCGAAATACTAGATCCAATTAGAGCCACGGGTTTTCATAGAAAAAGAATGATAATAAAGTTCTACTCTGATCTAAAAATCTACTCTGATACTGCCAAAGTACTTGTAAAGGTTATACTTTATGTATACAAAAATACACAATACGCCCAGTTTATAGCCATATTAAATCCAATACGTTTTCTAGCTGACGGAACAGAAAAGAATTCAGTGCTCTCCAGAAAGTGCGCGAATACGTTCGAAATGTTATAAAAAAGCTTATGATCAAGAAAAAGAATATTATATGCTAGATTGATCAGTAATTTAAAAGACTGGGAAAATATTGCTTCGAGACCAAGACGAATTTTGAATGGAAAAACTTGCACTGTAAAACATTTGTGTAACGTTACTCAATAAAACTGGTGGCAGTCTTGCTGCCTCCAATTTGGTGGAGTATTTTAACCAATATAATCTGTGTAACATTGCAATGTTACACCAGTAATGCATGTTTTTATTACACCATTATGTAAGGGAAAAATTACTCAATGAAGTGTAAATCGTAGCTGCCACTAATTTTATGGAGTAACGTTACCACAAATGTTTTTCAGGGCACCAATGAACAATTACAAGTTAAATTTGTCAATTATAAGAAAATGAAATTTTATTAGATGGAATACTTAATTTAAAATAGATTAAACATAAGATACATTTATGTTAATTGTGTGTGTGTTAGCGTATGTAAAATACAGAAAGTTAGTTATGTTCATTCTATGAGCTCATTTTTTAAAGATTTTGTTTTCATTTCAAGCATACATATTAACTGGTAATATTACCCACATATATGACACAGTAACTCATAAATATAGTATGACTAATTTTGTATTTAATAGTTTTATTTCTCTATTAATGAAATGAGAAATTTTAAACTTTCTTGCTTGTTTCTCTAAAACAAGAAAAAGCTCTTTATTTGCCTATGACATTTAAAAAGAATTTCGACATTTTCTCTCTTTTTCAAATAGATGTACATTTTAGGTTTCAAGAATTTTATGAAATTTTCTGATAAACAAATTTTCTGTCTGCCTACTGATAGTAATGTATTTTTTGACAAATACTTACAGACATGTCAAATTTTGAGTTCTTACATGAAATGCTTTAGCATTAGAGAAATGATTTTTTTTAAAGCGCTATAAAATTCTTACGAAATATAAATATAGGAAGATGCAAATAAAAGAAAATATTTATGTTCCATACTTTTATTGAAAAATAAATTTACGGGTATTAACTGTGCTATATTATTTATAAAATTATTTCTTAGGAATATCTTATGAGTAATTTAATAATTGCCATGTAAAAAAACACAATTTTTTATAATTTTTTGTAAGTCCATTCCATGTTTAATTGGAATGCAAACTGTCAATTTCATATAAAATAACATGAATCCATTTTTTATTTTTTCTGAAAATTAAACATTTCAATTGTTTATAAAAAATATTTCAATGGATCTTAGCATTCTAAAAATATAACTTGTTCTGCTGTTATGGAATTTTTAAGCTTATGCTAAAAAAATATTCCATATAAAAATAAACAAACCTCTAGTTTTATAGAGAAATGCATAATAAAAATGCTGAAGCAGCGAATTTTTAAATAAAAGAACTATTCATAACGTTAATTAATAGTTAAATCGGTTACATTTGTCGAGTTACACAAGATCTCTGTGAACAAAACTATGAATAGACCATATAGATATTTTGACAATTTTAACATATTTTTCGCAAAATGTCCGATCTTTTATTTAATCTCGAAAATACTAAGTCGTTTTAAAAAGATTTATTCAAAATTTTGCTACTTATAACAGACATTTAATTCACAGTTTAAAATATCAGTTTATTACCTATTTTTACAAGATTTTAAAAAAGCAAAAATATAAAATTTATAAACAGTTTTCTTTTGAAAATTATATTTACGAGGGAATACGACAATTTTATAATAAATGAGCAATTATGTACAAAAGTCATTTTATGGGGAAAAATACATCATACAGAAAAATATTAACTTAAAACTTTAAAATCATTGCTGTTTTACCTAGCCTTTTACAGCAGGTAATATTCGATTGCGTAATTGATATTATTTAATGATGTATGAAATTGTCCTTTTAGCTATCATTTTTTTTAAACCAAAATTTTATCATCTGAGAGGAAATCGAATAACAGCCCAATTACAATAGATCGCAACTAATCGTGAAAATATTTAATCTTTTGTTATCAGGTAATGTTTTTAAAACAGAAAGAAATGGTGAAGTTGTATAGACTGCGATGTCTGAACAGGATTACAGAGCATAGCCAGTGTTGTCAAAGAACTACTTATTTTAATTTCAGACTTCTTCATTTGCACCACGTCTCTGAAACGATAACATTTCCCTTGTTTTCGCCTTAATTAATATGTCATTAATAACGAGAATTTTACTATTTTCAAACAGTAGTGACGATAAAGAAATCTAATTTTTTTTAATGTAGCCCGCTGTCAACAATGACCGTATCTGGCAAGGGAAAGAGTCCGAAATTTAATACAATAAGTAAGTTAAAAAAAGAGAAACAAACTAGAAACAGTCACTGAAATGTATATAAAACTGTATTTTTTTTTTTTGAAAGATTATAAAGAAGAGAGCTTAGTTAACACATTAATTATAAAACTTGTCATTTGAGCGAATATAATTGTATATGTATTTCAAACTGCACTTACACACACTACTTAGCATTAAAAAAAGAACTTTAGAAATAATAAACTATATGAAATAATCTCAAATATTTAAGCCATAGGCTCTAATCTTTTTCAGCTGCGTGATGAAATATTTCAACCCACTAAGAAGATGAACTGTATCTAGGTACATATTCGTCATAGAACATTGAAATTTTACTGTTTTACTTGACGGAGTATAGAGACTTTTTTCTAAACTATAGTAAAATCTTAAATTTTAAAATTTTTAAAGCATTCGACATCTTAAAATTAATGGCAGGATTATTTAGTCACCAGAATCTTAATTCCTGCCAATTTTTGAACACTTTTGACATTTACAGTATCTACTTACATATTTATTTGTATACACACTGGTGGCCAAAATTATGAACTCTTTTGGAATTTCTTATGTTTTCTAAATTTGTATGCTTATAGAAAATGAAAATTTTCTCAAAATGCAAACTGTTACATACCATTTAAAAAAGAATTTAATAAGAATTTCAATGGAAAAAACAACATCCAAGTGTTTGTAATGCAAAAATATTGAGCAGAAGTAATTTTCGAGATACATTATATGCTGATAATTGTAATATTACATACATTTTTATTTAGTTATTTCGGGTCATTACATTTGAGGATTTTTTAACTACATTATAATGTTTTGTCACAATAAAAAATAAATTAGAATACTATTAAATTGTTTCTTCACTCTGACATTAAATTCAAAATGCTGTGCGAAAAATTACACTGCTTACCTATGCAAATTAGCATACATTTGTCGTGATAAGAGTTTTTATTGCTTTTACTAAGAAAATCAGAACGGAAATATCTCACTGAGCTCTTTCTAAGTCTTGCGCATTCAGAAAATTAGATACTTATAGTAAAGAAGGTCTTATATTCTTAATGCTGCTTACTTAGCGTCGCAAGCGATAATCTTCTCTTGATATATTCCTATGTTACTAATCTATCAGAAGTGAAGAAAAGTTATTTCTTCTTGACACCTGTAGAAAGAATTTCACTGATAAATTCTGAAAGAAATAATATAATTAATTTCGAATGAAGTATTAAGTATTTTGCATGTGCACGGATGATATTTATTTCTTGTGAATTACACGTTAGAGTATCGTTATTTTAAGTATATCATATAGAAAACATTTTACTAAAATTTTCTAATACAGTTGTTAAACTGTATTTTCTGAAACAGAAATTCCGTTGATCTATGCCAGTATATATATATATATATATATACATACATGTGCCTGTGTTTAAAATATTTGTTGAAATATTAATCTATGTTAATTATTTTTTCGAAATAAAATTGTTACCATTTAATTTTAGCATATATCATATTGCAATACTTTTTATATATTTCTAAAATCTATTGATTTTAACGCAACATTCTTTTTCATTGAATTTTAGTTCCAGATTTTTGTTCCGATGATTGTGATATACACTATATTGCCATTGATTATGGGACACTTGCGATTTTAGACATTTTACTAAATATCTAGAAAAATACATGAGGAATCATCTCGAAACTCTTAGTGCATAAATATAATAGTATACGTCATACATCTCCGTGAAGATTTTTTACCGAAACTCCATAGGGGACCGTCAACAAATTAAAAAAGAATGAATATCTTTTGAATACCCTGTCAAAACTAATGTAGCAAAAGCGCTCAAACTCTAGATTATGATTGAATGCCTTATTGTAATACACTGTGTTCATTTTTATGCAAATAGCATGCACACTCGCAGAGTAATTAAGGTTTTTATAAAAATGGTCCCAAATTTTTCCAAGTTTTTCTATTATAATTTTCAGAGTTCTTAATATAAAATAATATTTTTTTCAGAAAATATGACAAACAACATTGCACACAGAACCCTGTAATCAGAATTAAAAAATAATAAAAATTGTATGAAAAATGAGTAGGTTTACTATATAATTTTTTACTGCGCATGCGTCAAAGATATCAAAATTTCATTTGCATATTATGTTAGCTAAATGTATAGAGCAACTTTTGTAAAAGTCTCAAAATCATAGCTTGAAATTTCTGAAAGTAATCGTCTGTAGAAAAAGGACAAAATCCGTTGTTTCCAAAATGAAGCAAAAAAATGAGGGATTTTATCCAAATGCAGTAGTACATCCCATATTGTGTATTCTACATTACACTAATCAATGAATATATGGATACAATCCCCCTTGTTTTTGCTTCATTTTGAGAATAACGGATTTTCGACTTATTCAATTGACGTTTATTGTCAGAATTTTCAAGTTATGATTTTGTGACTTTCACAAAAGTTGCTCTATACATTTAGCTAACATAATATGCAAATGAAATTTTGATATCTTTGACGCATGCGCAGTAAAAAATTATTTAGTAAACCAACTCATTTTTTATACAATTTTCATTATTTTTTAATTCTGATTACAGGGTACTGTGTGCAATTTTGTTTGTTATATTTTCTGAAAAAAAATAATATTTTATATTATTTTTGAACTTGCGAACTCTGAAAATTATAAGGAAAAAACTTGGAAAAATTTGGGATCATTTTTATAAAAACCTTAATTACTCTGCGAGTATGCATGCTATTTGTATAAAAATGAACAAGGCTTATTACAATAAGGCATTCAATCACAATCTAGAGTTTGAGCGCTTTTGCTACATTAGTTTTGACAGGGTTATTCAAAAGATATTCATTCTTTTTTAATTTGTTGACGGTCCCCTTTGGAGTTTCGGGAAAAAATCTTCACGGAGATGTATGACTTATACTATTATATTTATACACTAAGAGTTTCGAGATGATTCCTCATGTATTTTTCTAGATATTTAGTAAAATGTCTAAAATCGCAAGTGTCCCATAATCAATGGCAATATAGTGTATATGATTATATATATGATTTCATTGCGTTAAATTTGGACATTCTATTTAAGCTTAGTTTGTGTTGAACAACATTTGAGTTAAGTGTTAAGTGGTTCTATTCACAGCAAGAAATTATAAATCTGCGTTTTTATTTTATATATTAGTAAATATATAACGAAATATTTTTTTCAGAAAATGTTATGTGATTATGGTAGAAACGAATTTTTGCAGTTTAAAATTTCAAAGTTTAAATTGGGAGTTTTTGTATTTATTTAATATGTAAAGAAAAATCAGTAACTATGCAATTATGTTTTCCAAATAAAAATACTAACCATTTTGCAAAAATTACATCTGTAAAAGGAAATGAAAAGACGAAATGTAATAGTCCGTCTTGATTCAAATGCAAAATGCACATTAATAACTTGTTAATAAAAGTTATCTCTATATTTAAAAGGTGACGATAATGATGCCACAGATGTTACAAATTTAAATATATATTTTATTACAAATTAAAATTTTCCTTGACGTTATCTGCGAATTTTGCAGATAAAAAAGAATAAGAAATTTAAATATTAATTTTGAATCTGTACCATCGATAGTATTATTATCTCTCGCCTTTTAAGGAAACAGAAAACTGATTAAATTAACATGAATTGTGCTGTTTGCATTTATGTCTATTTTATTTCATTATAATTAGCAGTTTTAATATACAGGTAAATAATGCGCCTAATAATATAGCGTAAATTTTGAAAGTAAAAATTAATTAAGTTTTATAAGTTAAAAAGGCAATTTTAAAGGACGTATATTTAAATTCCCAGATTGGCATTTAACTTTCAATAACTCCTAGATCTGGAGATGTGCATTATTTATAAACATGTAGATATGTTCTTTAAATGAATAAGAAGTGAACTACATTTACTAAAGCAATATACAGGGTCATTCATAATTCCCTCCGGGGTTTCGAAACGTTATAGTAAAAAAACGAAGACGAATATGAAAAAAAATAAACATATGAAATTATTCCGAAACTATTCAAGTTTTAATATAATTAGTTGCCGGTAGATGGCAATAACATCTGTATTGAAGTCAGTTGTAGTAAAGAAAAATGGCGTTTACAGGCGAAGAGAAAGCTTTTTGAGTGTTGGAGTTTGCAAAATCTGAATCAGTGGTGTCAGTTCAACGGGCCTTTCGTAATGAATATCGAAAGCAGGGACCAACTGACAAAACAATTCATGTGTGGTACCGGAAATTTAAAGAAACGGGATGCCTATGTGAGAGGAAACGAAGTGGTCGGCCTGGTCCATCTGCGGACACCGTAGATCGTGTACGGGAAACGTTTTTAAGGAGCCCGACGAAATCAACCGCTAGCGAAAGCCGAGAATTGGGGATCTCTCAACCAACAGTGTGGCGAATTCATAGACAGTACCATGTTGAGTAGAGTATGGCAGGAACTGGACTATCGCATTGATGTATGCCGTGTGACCAAGTGTTCACACATAGAACACCTGTAATGTATGTAAGTAAAACTTGAATAGTTTTGGAATAATTTCATATGTTTCTTTTTTTCATATTCATCTTCGTTTTTTTACTATAACGTTTCGAAACCCCGGAGGGAATTATGAATGACCCTGTACTATCTATTAATAACCCTTTTAAATGTATGCAACCCGATCTGGAAAAAATACTCATCCATTCAAAAATAAAAATTATATCTGAGGAAGTCAGTGAAAGATATCGATGTCTGTATCCTATTCATTCCATTATATATTCCAGAAAAACAGCATATGTATGAAGCTTTCTATTGTATTTTATATTTTAACATTATTCTGCGTCAGATATAACTTCTTTCAAAATCTACATAATAATAAATTTCAAAAGTAGGTAGTTATTCATAGAAAAGTTTCTATATCGAAGGGTACATGCGAGGCACTAAAATAAGTCAAATTTCCATTTCTCTTCCATAGATAACGTATTCTTCTTTGAATATTTTGAAGGAAATTGAATGATAATACGGTAGCGTCTAATTTCCGTACGTCTGTGGCTTTTTTTGTTGAAATTTATTGCTAAAGAGCAACGTTTGCGTCAATTCAAATGTTATATCCGACATACTACAAATTTCTAAATACATAAATAAAAATAGCTTCGAGTGCTTTTAAGCAGACAAATGAAAGAAATATGAAAAGCAACATGTAAGAGAAAAAGGCTGTATTTGTAGAAAATAGATTGGTTTAATCTCGTCTTATTCCATATCATGTATCGATTTTTTTAAAATATAACTTTTATCTTCGATTTTAAAAATTGCATATAATGTTCAAGAAAATGAAATTATATGTATATGTATTTGTAAATGTTGAACTTTTATTCAACTGTATGTTTGACTCTAAAACATTTCTCATTATTTCTAGGAAAAATTAAATCAAATTAGTGAATATTAAATAAAGTGTGCCAGAGATCTATTTAAAAAAATGAACTATCAGATTACAATTCACACTATAAGACATGTGACAGTAATCTGACTGTTTGTTTCAAAAGAAAAAAAAATATTTAAAGATACTGGTATGTATCTTAGACAGTCACATATACATAAAATAATTAACAAATATTTGTATTGAATATCGGAGTACACTTTGCATTTAAGCACTTCTCAAGGGCTCCAAATTAGTCTAAAAAAAGAGTTCAAAGGAGATTTCAGGTATTTTTGCTACAAGAATAACAATATATTTTTAAGCTTTGAAGTAGAACCTGTATAAAGTACTGCAATCTGTTATTACTTACCCATTATACGTAATACAGTCTAAGTCTTGCAATTGATTTAAAAATCGATTTATTTATTTTAATAGCGGGTTTGCACGTTTCAGACACTGGAGATAGCGAAAAACATATTTTTAAGTTTCAAAAGTAAAAAAAAAAATAATTCCAAGACACTCATATGTAATTTAGACATTCACATACGCATAAAATAATTAACAAATAATTCCATTGAATATCGGAGTACAGTTTGCACATAAACACTTGTCAATGTCTCGAAATTTGTCTAGAAAAAAGTAGTGCAAAGGAGATTTGAGGTATTTTTGCTACAAGAATAACGATGTATTTTTAAGCTTTAAAATAGAGCCTGTATAAAGTACTGCAATCTGTTATTACTTACCCATTATACGTAGTCTAGGGTAAGTCTTGCAATCATTTTAAAAATCGATTTATTTATTTATTTATTTATTTATTTATTGACGGAGATTGCGAAAAAAATATATTTTTTAAAAATATACCGCCCGGCTGTCTATGTATCTGTCTGTCTATCTACGTGTCTGTAAACGCTCTGTCTCCCGAACAAATTGAGATAGAGACTTAAAAGTTGAAGCATTTGTATTTCATTCGAATTTCCATTCAAAGTTATATTTTTATTGGAAATGCGAGACTTAATTCAAAGAAATAAATATAATACAATTATTATAATTATCATTTTTTAAGTAATAAGGATGCTTCTTTAACGCAATTCGGGTGTACTTGATTATCCCGTTGATCAAAAAACTATCGCCAAATCGTAAGATTATGCTAATAATGGCTTATCGTAAATGTCACATTCACTTGACATTAATCACGTTAAATATATTTTTACGTCGTAAAGGGATTTTTAATTCGTCGTTCTGTTTGTAGTACTGTTAATATTTTATTAATATATTTGTTAGTTCGTTATTTAAATTAAAAATAAGACTAATTTGCATAATTAACGACTGGTTTGGAGATTCTTATAATTTGCCGAAATGGGTCGAAGCGATAATCAAGTAGTACCTGCAGTTCCGTAACATTACTATATATTAAAATATCATATATAAAAAATCATATATTTAAACATATTTAAATATATGATTAATATTTATTTTGGAATTGCAATGCATTTTATAAATAGTTTTCAGATGTTTTAATTTAATATTTCATAATATGCATAATTATTATGGGTGAGTATTACGAAGGCCCCAATATCTAGTTTTTTAGGATGAGTTGTTGAAATAAAAATGGATTATTGTCATCACCTTTAGTTTAAAAGTATCAATCCAGAACTAAACTTTCATGGAAAATTTATGTTAACCCAACAACTTCAATTTGAAAAATATTTACTTAGATGTTTGAAAACGTTATTAAAATCCTGTAAAAGGAAAAAGCTTGTGTAATACAATAAAACATTGAAAAATAAACATATATAGGAACATTAACCATAAAATATAATGAGATTGATACTCTTAAGCACATAAAATTTTTATAGGACTTATAACAAATAAAATTAAGGACTAAGCATGATATTTATGCTATGAACTGCTTCATTTTTAAGATAAATATAATCTTGAAATGTTTAAATGTCTAAAGGTGAAAGCTTGGTGTCGAATATTGATCAATGATAATAATGGAAAACTACATTGAGAACAAAAGTATAAAATTTCTAAGATTTCATTATTTTTATTTAATTTTTGGCATTGCAAAAATTTTGAAAACATAAAATATATATATATTTCAAAATTATTTATCATTAATATATTCTACAAATAGTATCTTAACGCACAAAAAATTATTTAAGTTTGCATTTTTATTGATTTCATATATTTTTGCTGTCAATAATATTTATAGAAGATTTAGCTCGCTGAAAAAAGCCATAGAAAAACAAATTTCTATTTTATTTGACTTTACTATCTACACTGTTAAAACTACAGGTGACACATTGCTCCTTTTAGGGGTGAAAGGCTTGTCTCACTGGTGACACCCTTAGGGGAGCCAGAATGGCACCCTCAATTAGGATAAAAAATGGTACCCCTTATCCAGAGTGCCCAATAATAAAAAATAATTATAAACCAAATTTTGGCTCACGCAGGATTCGAACTCACAATGCCTGATTACATGTCCAACGCTCTAACCTTTCTTTCATCGAGCTCACCTCAAAATCTCCCTGAAATGTTGAAATGTCTTGAAATTCAAAAGTTGCTTTATAGAAAAGCTCGCCAAAATTTAGCCAATCAAATTTCTAAACGAAATTTGGATAGCGCATGCGCGGTGATAGGCTTCGCATGGAGAAATTGCTGTTTTGATCCATCAATAACGGCGAGTTGAAGGGGAAGGACACACGTCACAGAGCATTCGCAAATTACTAAGGGGTGACAATCTTCTGATTTTCCAATGCGCGGGGCCCTCATTAGCGTGCATAACCCAGTGAGGCTTCAAAAGGCCCACCAAACGCATATTCAAGCCCGTGAATGTCAAATGGTAACACCTTTTCACCCCTGGGCGGCAATGCAACTGGTTTGTCACGTTTATTCTTAACAGTGTATTAGGATCCATTTACACCAATTTCTCCTTTTTTAACATAATTTATATACCTGAAAAAAAAACAAGAAAGTTGAGTATCCTATATGAGCAGAGGAGCAACTCCTCCACCAACTGCTCCTACCGCGTGCTCCTCCATCTTCTGCTCCTCCTCTTGCAGTGAAGGTGAGCTCTTAGACAATGGTTCTAAAAGGAATTTCGATCTCTAAAAAGAGGATGGAGTTTTAAAAATTAATTTTTTCCCACAATAAAATTTTGTACTGAACTATAACATGAAGTTAATTTTGGAGATTAATTTTTTTACAGCGAACTATAACACGAGGTTAATTTTGCAGATAGTCATATCAAGAAAAGTAAATTTTGGTGGTGATACACTCACCACCTGAATATTGATACACTCACATGCACGCATGCATACACTCACATGAATAGACACATATACAATCGATTTGATGCGATAACAACAGCCATTCATTTATTTAGATATTTTAGCTTCATAGTATGCGTACTATGTATTATAAAATTAAATAAGTATTTGTTTGTATATATTATAAAATGATTGATGAATTATTATGCTATGTGACGTAAATGTTTTTTAATAATAGAATATTTAGACATAATTATATATTCTGCTGAGCATTTGATGAAATTTTCCCTTTCGCATTCTTAAGAAAATTAAGATATTTCTAAAATCGTTACTATGAATAATAAGATAAATCAATCACTGTCGGAAAAATTTGTCAATATACACAAAGTTATACTTATTTTTTCACAAATAATTTCCGTATTCCCAGTACGTATTTGATTTGTGAATTCATTCCGAACGTCGAAAAATGAGGAAGAGATTCCCTTTTATTTCTAGCACGCATGCGTATTGGGTCTGTTATTAATAAATTCGAATTTATTTTTTAAATGAAAAACAAAATATTCTATAGATTAAAATGTCTAATTTAGTTTAAAAAGACAAAAAGGTTTTCGAATTTAAAAATTAATAACAATTACTTTCTTCATTCACTCAAAGATTCTCACAATTTGTTATTTAAAGTTGGATTAAGTTGAATAAAGTTGAATTTACTAAGTTATTTATATAATAAATATTCGCTTTTAAAATGTACTTTAAGTGAACACATTTAAAAGATATTTTAATTAAAAAATAAAATGCAAAAAATATATAAATAAATAAATAAAAAAATAAATAAAAAAAATATTTAAAAAAATATGATCTAGTAAAAATAGAACATCCATATTTTTCTTCTAGCAATCTACGTAAATATATTTAAAATTCACATTTTTATACTATATTAATATAAACTTATAAAAACCCCAGTCACAATTTCATTAAAGATGAAATCTTTCCGAGATTAACTTCAAAATTAAACGTTTTGGTCTATTTTAACAAAATAGACCAAACCACACTCATATGAAATGAACACTTCTACTTCAAAGCACTTTTCACCCGTAAAGTCGTGGCGCTGAGGCAGCGTGTTCGCCTTCCAATGTTGATCCTTCGTGAGTACGATCCCCTCACGTCTGCGTATTTCTCTTTTCCAAACTTTTATCAAATGACGGATATTTTACCTCTTTTTTGACGGAGAAAAAAATAAACGGATATTCGTCAATCTACAGGCAATTACTGTCAGCAGTGCTGCCAGTACATTTTCTGTTAAAAGACGAAAGTTTTTTTGAGAGTGATTCTTATTTTAAATTTTATAAAAATCAACTAATGAAAATGATCTGATTGAAAACTTGTGATTTTAATTATCTAATCAGCCTTAGCAATTAAAAGTACACAACAGTTCATATGAATAAACTCGCATTTTAGACTAGGTAACAAAGGAATTAAATACAAGGTTAAAGACAAGTTGTTTAGACGTTGCATTCCAGCGAGGAGTTAACAGCAAGCGAGACCACTCATTCCAAGATAGTGATGGAAATTGTGTGAAAGCTAGTTATCTAGGTGGGCTTATCGTCGAGTGACGTCATTAAGAAAAAAATGTCTATCATCCAATCCGACGTCGGAAAGTAGTCACGTGATTAAGTATAGACCACGTGACATCCTGTTTTGCGATAACAATTTGACATTTCACTGCACGTCATTGCCGTTAGAAGGACGTGTTTGAACAAATTGGTATAATAGTATCATTCATGAGAAAATCTTATATTTTAACAGTACATATTGAAATTACGATTCAGTTATGCTCAATATTATCAATCAAACGAAAATACTATTAAAAATACTTACTATAAAAATGGAGATTTTGTTGTTCTTTTGTGAATTTCGACTAGTTTAACTATGTTAGAGCAAACCCATGGATTAAAAAATTACAGAGGTACTCTCAATGCATAAAAAAATTGCCTCTTAAGCTTAGTTAAAATTTGGATAGACACGATTGAATTATTTTTACTGTAATTAAGATAATAAAATTCCAATCTTACCTAAATTTAAAATAAATGTTAAAGCATGTACTTCATATACAGGGTGAGTCATAAATATCGAAACAATAGGCTATCTCTTTAAATATTGCCCCTAGACATATACTTCCAATTTGCAAAAATTCATAAAAAAGTGATATTTTTGATAAGATAAGTTGCAAATCCGCGGGGGGGGGGTCTATTTTAAAAATTAAGAAAATTAACTTTTTATACGGCCCCCGTAGGATAAAAATTCCAATTAGGAAAACTTTCCTTATCCAGTCCTGAATAAGACACAAAAAGTTACATCTTCATATCTTTAAAATTCGCAGAGTTATAGCCGTTTGAATTATTCATCAGGTTTTAAGAGATTAGACACAAATTGAAATGCGCGCAATTCAAAAGACAATGTTACGTTAACAGTTCTAGGAAACGGGTAAAAAATCTACCTTTTGAGTTAGAATTTTGATTTCTTATACTTTTTTGTGATGGTTAACCATATAATTTGCTAAGAAAATCTCATCCTATCCTGAAATTTATAAAAATGTCATATGGTTAGTACTGGTTTAATGTGATAATTAATAATCGTTATAACTCGAAACATTATTTATCGGATTTCACTTTCTTTCCATTTAATTAAAAATGAAAATCTGATTTTATTTTTGTTTTTCAATATTTTTTTTTAACTATTAAAAATATTTATTAAGAAAATAATATAACTTTAAAAAAAATCATAGTTTCAAAAGTAAATATTTTTTCAATTTTGCCCGAAATAAATGTAAAATAATTAAAAATGATGTGTTTCAAATTTGTTCTTTTTTTCTTTAACAATTCTTAATTTTTAATAATTTAAAAACAAGAAATAATCGGGAAAAAATTCATTATGTAGAAAAACGAAATGTACTGTTTTACTGCCCATCATTTATTTAAAAGAATGCTAAAGTCTTTTTTAGATATTTACCTCTGACAACTTCAAGCATTTTATCGTACTGGAGAGGCTGTGAAAAAATATGTATTCTGTGCCCAGGCCGGGTCAGGACAGACACGTTACTTTTTTCTGAACACTCGCCTATCCGGGCCTAATGTATTTTTTACATCGGATGGGACTGCTTCATAGGTCTGCGCAGGACGAAGTTTTCAATCCCGGACTCGAACAATCCGTATTAAAATCATTGTTTCTGACTGACCTAATACGTGCCTGAAATAAGTAAAATTTGATTCAATCAAAATTTTTACAAAAATCACATAGATTTTTAAATTGCTTTTATTTTACAAAAAAAAAAAAAAAACTTTATTTATTATTATTTTTTAAGGAATAGTTTATTCAAATGGTAGAAAATTAAACAGAATAAATCCAAAGAAAAAGCTGCCTATGACGAAATTCTGTCTTATACGGAAATTGTATTGATCCATGCAAAATACATACAATAATACCTGAGAAAAAAAATAAGCTCCATTTAACCCTCCTAGGAAGGGCATTTGCTATAACGTATTTTTTCTTTCCTATGGGGTTCCGTCTTAAAAGGTTTTAATGTGCAACATTTTTCAAATTCTCCAACGCATGGGATATGGATTAGCGATATTAAATATAAGTGAAACATTTAATATAAACAGAAATTCATTAATAAAATAAATATATCACAACCTTTGGCGCTTCTTTAATAATAAAACGTATAAATATAAAAAACGAAAAGCTATAATAAGTAATTTTGGTCAGAACTCCTCCATACGAAAGAATTTTTATCCACACCGAAGTAAAAAACTATGTAGAAATTCACGACTGAGCTGGGCTATGATTGAAACTTTTTTCTAGGACGGTCTGGGTTATGATTTTAACATTTTTCCATGCCGGCAGAACTTTTTTCCCTTTGGGTCGGTTTGGGACCAGACCTACATAATTCAATCCATACAGATCTCTAGTGCTGACGATCAACATAATTTGAAAACAAGTTTTGATTTAAATCAATGCTCTGCTTTTTTATGTCCAAGATAATAACTGATAATTTGTGGACGATCCCATCAATTGCATTGAAAATCGGTGAAAAACGCTTT
The DNA here is from genome assembly GCA_964019185.1 of Maratus speculifer. NCBI lineage: Eukaryota > Metazoa > Arthropoda > Arachnida > Araneae > Salticidae > Maratus > Maratus speculifer. Next base: position 421,710,997 of record OZ025292.1, read on the forward strand.
GTTTACAAGCATGGTAAAGTGGTGTAAGTCACGAATTTTGGAGTATTTTGGATTTTAATATCTCTGTCAGATTTTTAGATAAGAAGATGAAATTTTTTTTTGTTCATTTTAGTAATGTATAAGAAATAATTTCCTAATTGGAAATTTTGCTCTTCGGGGGCCGTATACAAATTTAATTTTCGAATTTTTTCAAATAAACCCCCCATGGAGTTGCAACTTATCTTATCAGAAATTTCACCTTTTTCATGAATTTTTGCAATCGGAAGTATGGGTCTAGAGAAAATATTTAAGGAGAAAGCCTATTGTTTCGATATTTATGACTCACCCTGTATATTGTAATTAAAACAGACTCCATAGAGTTGCTATTTGAAAAATATCTTGTTATGTTATCTATTGAAACTGACCGCTGGGCGTTTGATCTTACCATTTTATTGAAATCGTTATTTTATATAACATACCTTATGCGTGTGAGCGATAAGCAACCGAAATGAAAGTGCGTTTTCAAGATGGGAGGTGGATGAAAATTATCATGGATTATTAGCGGATATTGTAATTTCCTTTTCTATTTTGATTCAATATTAAAAATTATACTAAAATAAATGATGTATGTATTCTGTTCCGTTGAATTTGTATTTCTAATGTATCATTTTGTAGTTTAGTTTTAAATTGTGTAATGGAATATTTAAAAAATCTTCAAAAATGTATAATTAACTGAGAGCATGCTATTCCGATTTTTATTATTAATTTTCCAACATAGCATTAGAAAGTATTTTTTATTAATTTTGGGACATAAAATCTCCCATATTTCACGGGCAAAATGAATCACATGCAATATTTTTTTTTGCAAAGTTAATTTGTACAATACGGTAAAGGATATTTCTAAAATTTCTTTTCGAATTCACAAAAAAAAGTCTTAATTTATTAAAAATAATTTTAATTAAAAAACCTGTGATTAAAGCATTAATCTTTCAATCGGCCTAAAACTATCATTTATTTATATTGTTTAAAAAAATATAATTAAGACGAAGTGTTAAAAAATGCAGTAGTTCAACGAAAATGACTATTAATAAAGCTCACAATTTGTGTTAAAATTAGTCCTAAAAGCATTATCCAACAATAGTATATGCGTAAATACACAGTTTTTCTCAAAAAATAATAGGTGAAATATGTCTTTTACTAAAACGGCTGTCAAGGATATAAATAATATTGGTAGTTCTCTAAATAAATAATAAGGAAATAAATGATAAGGAAATTCTCTAAATAAATAATATACAGTGAATCAAAAACATGCTTACATTTTCTCAAGATGTAATGTATACACCATCTGAAAATGAATCAAAAATACGAAAACACAAAATTTTGAAACATAAATTCGAAAATTTTATTTAAATCGTTGGTTATTTTTATGTGACGGACGAGGGATATAGCCCCTAAAGGGGTGAGATACCCTTCGTGGGGGGTCTTTCTAAAAGGACCTAACCCGTATAAGATATCTAAGATTCGAAGAAAACTCTGAACTACGAGTCCGACGGGTGCAATTGGAATTGTACTCAATATCGTTTAGGAAAGAAACTCGCTCATCCACTAATGCTATTTTAATTATAACTAGTGAAATCTTGTATGCGAAATTATTTTTACATGTTACAAAAAATATTTTTACGCTATCCATAAAATCCCTCTTACATTTATCTTATTTCATTGGGTGTGAAATAGACTATCATATTCATATTACAATCGTATCTCTGTTCAAAGCATTTGTTCTTCAACAGTACTCAAAATTTGCTTTCCGCATTTTTCTGAAAGCTGAAAAAAATATTCAACTTAATTAAAAATGTATAAAATATTTATGTAAATAAATTCGTATGTTTTGTCTTCAACATAAAAAATATTTAAAAAAAATCTTAATTAATTATTATATTTCACCAACAATATACAACATTAAAAATTAATTAGCGAATTTTTCTAATTGACTCTTAGACATAACGAAAAAAGGGTAAGGGGTGGGTAGTTTAACAAAACAGGGTAAAAGATAAAATAAAAAATTTAATCTCATATCAAACTTTGTTATATTCCAAAAGAAAAAGTACTTTTGAACTGACCTGTATATATAAGGAAAATTTTTGAAAAAAAATGAATTCTGTTGAATTTCATACTTTATTAAAAAGTTATTCGAATTATCATTATTTGAAGTTGTAGATTTGCAAATGAAATGCCCATTGTATAACGTGCAGGTGGAAAAAGGGTAAGAAAAAGGGGGGGGGCGAAGTCAGATTACGTAACTTCAAATATTTCGATTCTCTTGAAACTTTTTATTTTTAAATCATTATGTGTTCAAATTTAATTAAAAAACAATGAACATTATTACTTAATTAGTAATTAAAAATTTAAATTTGCTGGAATGTAATATTGCCAATATCTTGTCTTACTTGAAAAAAAAATTATTACATTAAACTGCAGTTAGATAATATATATATATATACATTAACATCCCTGAAATGTTAAAAAAATTCTCTCTTTCTTAAATTTACTTCAAAAATATTATTCGCTTATCAAAATGACTTCACTTTCTTTGAAATTAAAAATAAATAAAAAAGTAAATAAATCTAAGTGAAATTTCAGAATTTAAAACAATTTCAACCTATGTTACTTAAAAAAAATTTCAATACCCCTAAATTTTCTTTCTTTAAAACTTCTCCTTCTTCTGCTTCTTAAAGAAAAAGAAAAACCTACCTAATAATAAGCTACCCGCAGGTATAGTGGCCTTCTTTAATCATGGCAGGAGGAGTAGGAGCCCATTACTCACGGCAGGTGGTTGAGCAAGAGGTGGAGCCCTTTAATCCCTCCAAAAAGAGCTGGCGTAGGAGCACTTTTCTCCCTACAAATAGAGCAGGCATAGGAGCCTTTACTTCCTCCAAAAAGAGCAGCCTAATTCACACCAAAAGATTTAAAAATATATCAATTCCTAAAAGAATTACCATTCAAAAATTTTCTTAATTTCCAAAATTAAGTATTTTAAATTTAATTCGTCATGTATAGTTGAAAATTATGCCTAATTTTATAGTTCGCTGAAAAATTACAATATACAAAAATATTCATTGTAACTAAATAAAATAAAATTCTTCATCTAAAACTCAATTATCTTAAATTTAATTATAATTGAACTTCATACTATTGTTCACAAAAAGAAAAAAATATTGTAATTAAGTAAAATAAAACTATTCTCCAAAAAATAATTATCTTAAAAATAATTATAATTAAAACTTATACTAAAATCCGTTTTAAAAACTTTTTTTCTAAAAGTGGAAAAAAGATCTTTTTCATTCCGTTCTAAAATTTGTTTTCTTAATTCTTCCTAAAAATATACATTTAAACCTCAACCTATAGATCGATAATGAAAATAAAATTCAATCTCCAAAATTTCATCTCAACCTAAAATTCGATTTTTCTCCGCTTGAGGTTACTACTTTTCTTCTTTCTTTACTATCTTCAAAATTAACTTAATGTTATAGTTCGCTAAAAATTACAATCTTCAAAATCAACCTCATGTTATAGTTCGATAAAAAAATTCACTGTGAGAAAAAAAAAATCTAATTTTGAAAACTCCACCCTCGTCATGGAGATTAACATTCCTTTTCGACCCTTCCTCTTATAGCTCACCTTCTCCACAGGCGGTGGAAGCAGGTGGTGGAGGAGTTGCTCCTCTTCTGCCACTGCCCACCACCTGTTGGACTAGAACTCTCCTTTTTCTACTACTTACATACTTATTTTTTCTTTTTTAATAGAAAAAATGAACAGATTTCTCCCCCTGCTTGATTAAATAGTAATATGTTTTAATGCATTTCAATATGACTGTGCGCTTGATTAAATAGTAATATGTTTTAATGCATTTCAGAATGCCTGTGCGCTTAAATGTTGGAAATGCCCAGCTCTTTCCCCTTGCCTAAATGTTTTTTACTTACTCCATGAATTCTAAGTAGATTGTCTACGAAAACATCTAAAATCCAACCGATGACACTTACGAAATTTCTATGAGGTAAATAAATAAGTTGTGCCTTTTAACAGTTTTTAAACTATAATTTTTAAACTATTTGGATCGAATTTTTCATAGTAGGTGCATCCAGTAGGTTACCTTCATAGGTAACTTCTGGTATAAATAGAATCGAAATCCGACAAGTACTTTTTGAGATTTGCTTGACGAAATAACTTTGTTTGACTTTTAATATTGTGTCATAGCTGTTTATGTCCAGAAAGTAGTACTGCGGTGTGTACAAGCCTTCGCTTCGTTCAAACAATTATCTTTTACAACTCCTAAAAAAAAAAAAAAAAAAAAAAAAAAAAAAAAAAAACATTTTTATCGGAACGAATATTTTGAGGATCTGAAAAAAATAGTTCCAGATAATAAATATTGATATTAAATATTGATATTAAATATTGATATTAAACATTGATATTAAATAGCTTCTTTCCATTATTACAAACTAAGAATACAACAAATTTCAAGTCTCTATCTCAATTTGTTTGGGAGATAGAGCGTTTACAGACACACAGACGGAGGGAAGGCAGTTTTTTTCTCTAAAAACACTTTTTTTTATCTCTAGTGTCTGAAACTTGTAAATTCGTCATTTCTTTTCGATTTTCTAAACGATTGCAAGATTTGCCCTACATTACATATGGTGGGAAAGTAAAAAGGAGGCAGTTAAACCACAATAGTAACTTCTCCCATAATGTCATTATAAGGAATGGAAAATATTTTATTATCTTAATCCAATACAAATTGAAAATCTAAATTCTTGTGGGAGTAACGTGACTGCTTATGATTAAAAAACAATAATTATCAACTAATTTTTATGAAAAATTAGTTTCATCTCATACCGCTATAATTATAAGCTTTAAATTATATCTTAAAAATATATATAAAGCCTCTTATAGTAACACTCTTACTCTGTGCATAACATTTACTTTAACTAAAAAGATTAATTTCATGTTATATTTAACAATTCATTAGGAAATTACAAACACAAAAGATTTAATTTAGCACTAACGCCCACACATAACGAATTCCCCAAAATGATGAAGTAAAATCATAAAAGTAAAATCATATCTATATATTTTTTTTTATAATGCTAATTAATGGCTTGCTATACATTAAATTTCATAGCATTGATTTAATTCATTAACCGATGTAAGAAATAACGATTAATTAATTACTCTGTTTTATTTCAGAATAATTCCCAGGTGCAGCATAAAAAAACAAAAAATTAAATAAAGTTAGTTAATGGATTATATTAGGAAATTTCTTTGCCGCATTCTTCTGAAGCATTAACAACTAAGTAAATAAATTAACTGGAGAAAATTCTGAATACTTTTCGAACTTTCAATCCTATAAACATAATTTAAAATTTAATTTCCCTCTATTTTATTTTAAAATTTATGCAGAAATTTTAGGAATTTATCATTCAAAACAATTCACTTTTATAAAAATCTCGCAGCACGGTTATCTTTTAAAATAGATTTAAGCTAATCTCAGCAACAGCTAAAAACTACTGTATGAAACTTCTCTGTTGCTAAACAGTGTACATTACAGGGCTCAGTCACTTGCGATTTTAGATGTTTTATTAAATAACTTGCAAAATATATGAAGAAATTTACTCAGGCTTCAAGTGTGTAAATATTATTCTAGACATTATATTTACGTAGGAGTTTTTCTAGTAATCCAGTAGGAGACCGTAAACAATTTAAAGAATAGGTAATATCTTACAGATTACCCTGTAAAAATTATGTCGCAAAAGAGTTGGAAGTGCAACGTGCGACTAGTAGAAGCAATAAATCTGTATTTCTTTTTCTATATGATAGCACGTGTAATTTAAATGTAAGAAATTAACATTTTTGTGAAAACAATTCCCTATATCACCAATGTTTATATTTCTGTAATTTTTAATGCTGTATTTTTTTTTAAATTTTAATTAAAAACTAAAGTATTGGATGAAAAATGACCAGGTGTGCTAAGTAATGTTTCACTTTGCATGTGTAAGTGCAATTTAAAATATAATGGGCATAATGTTTTTGATAAATGTATAAAGCAAGTTTTATGAAAGTTTCAAAAATATTGCTTAGAAATTCTTAAAGTGATAGTTGATAGGAAAAATTCGAACTTCGAAAAGGAAGGAAGAAGATGAAGGAGTGCATATAAATATTGTATTTAACATACGCTATTGCACATACACAAGATTGCAGGAACTTATTTTGTTCGACTTAGAATAGAACGTTTCAAATAATATCGTATTAGATATCAAATGTGCTAAAATTTAAAATTCCTGTACTAGAAAATCATTTTCCATTTTGATTTTATAATGGTAAAAAATGATGATAATGACTAATAATAAATAAACAAATTATGAAAATGTGTGCAAAAAAGCATGTCACTCTTTTGTGTAATTTAAACAAGTATGATCATGAAATAGAATTTTTTTCATATAAATAGATAAGAGATCTATTAAAATAATAACTTTTAATCATATTGTCTGGTTTTATTTTCTTAACTTTGAAACAATAATTTCACTCAAATTTCTTTGAATGATTGTGATAAATGCTGCGTAATCCTTCAGATTCCATAAAATTTGCGGCTACAGCTTCAGTCGAAAATGTAGGTTTGAAAGATGTTTTATCTCAAGCGTTTTTATCTAGCACGGAAAAACGAAAGATAAAATGTAAGAGAAATCTCTGATCATCGAGAAAATTACGTAGTTTAATTTATGGTTAACGAAAATATAATATTTCTTTATCTTTTGTTTTTTTTCATTTTATTTATTTATTTGCTGATTTATTTAATTAGTGGAAAGAAAATTACAAATATATATTCCACTTCTGATTAGCTTATATGATTTTAGAAAATAAAAAAGCAGATTTTTAATTTACTAACGTCATTAATTTTGAAATAAGTGTAATAACTGTAATATATTTGCAGTACATAATTTTCTAACACATGACAGGATTTTTCTTATAATACATTTATTTTGTAACAATAAGCATTTTACTCTATGTAATTAATAGTAAGAGCCTCTAATTTGACTTAATATGTATATTGAAGGCTGTAATTATATGATTAAAATCATTCTAAAAGTTTGTTAAATCATTTTTCACGAATTGACATCAGCCATAAAATTCCGTCATCTTCATAAGCATGCGATATCTAATTTAAAAATAAATAAAAGAAGAGCGCAAAAGTAAGAAGATTTAACCTCTAATTATTATTTTTTTTAACTTTACATAATTTTTGTCTAAGTATAACTACTAAGGATATAACGTCTAAGGATACTTAATCTAAGTATCATTTACCAATAAAGAAACGCATTTTTCAGAAAAACCATTTTTGATAAAAATAAATAAATAATGTTTTTTTTTTGTGAAAAATCTAAAAAAGAATAATTTTAACAAGTATTGAGTCCTCTATGTATAATGTATAGGCAGCATCAACTTTCTTTGTTACCAATTAAATTTGTTGGACAATGGAGTTTTATGCATCATCTATACAGGTTTCAACGCATGTTTAGGTCATTTTAAGTCTTTGGTCTTCAGGAGGTATCTGTCTATAGGCGTCATCGCAATATAAAAATAATATAGGAAAATAATAAATAAATTGATAAATTAACAAACTGCATAAACTAAAATGCAGGATTAATAAAACTATGAGTAGCTTATAGATTCGTCAGAGGTGCTATGCATGCTAATTCGTGGAAAAAATGTGTTATTTTGTTGACTTTTGTCAGCAAAACGCTTAAAAAGACAAAACTTAGCACCTTATAAAATATCTGAATACTCCGTACTCCGTCCCCCAGACAAAAAAATCGAAGAATTGCAGAAAAAAACAATGTCATCCATTATTAAGTTAATTTATTATACTCTAGAAGTAGGTAAATCATTTAAGCACAATCATAGCTAACACGATTCACTAAAAATAAAAATAAACGATGAATAACAAATAGTGGTGCTGTCATCTGTGAGGAGAAATCCAAATTATGGGGATGCGATTTAAAAATAAAACACTGCAACCTACTCTGCTATATTTAAAGACATTACGAAAAGTGCATAAAAACAAATAATATAATATCTATATCAAAGATTTGTTAAAATATGGAACAAAATCATACAATATGTAATATAATCAACCTGTGATTAAGAAAAAAAATGAAAAAAGAAATGAAAAATGCGGGACAAGTTATAGAAAAGACAAAAAATCCTATAGTTAACAACCGTGCCATGCACAAGGTAACAGTAATTGAGAAATACGATGATAAATACATGTATTAAATGCAGAAGACATACTTTTTGTTACAATTCATAAGTCTTACAATAAAAATAAAATAATAAAAAAATGAATATAAAAACTATAAACTGTAACTTATCAAGTTTTCAACAAGCCAATTTATTAGAAACGTGCATTGCAATGAGTTTTGCACTGGTTTAAAAGGAATTCAATATTATCAGTTCTAATCTTTAAATCTTCATAAGCCCTACACTGATGAACTAGATATGATTATAATGTAAAAATTCCAAATACTATTTTGATCTCAAAATTAAGTTTTTATATTAGAATGTCCGAGCTTATGCTTAAGAGCAATATGGATTTTTTAAATTTAAATATACATTACAGGAAGGCGTAATTTCCAGCTTACCACTTACGTGCTTAGAAAAACTTACGAGATTCACTCCCTAGTGCCACATACCAATGGTGGTGTACAAAAAGGGCGGAGCCTTGTCAAATATTGAAAAAAAAATCGCTTGTATTTTCACGTCACTAGCTCAGTGCGATAGCCTTTATGAAGGTAGTTACTTCTACCCCATCTCCTCTGAAATAGGTCAGTCTTTCAAAGTTAAAGATACCTTTAAAGTCTTTTTTTCTGTTTCTTTTTTTTATTCCAAAGCCGTGGGCGTGGTTTTACTGGTACAGCGCAGTATAAAGGACAATATTTTGGACTGACGTAGATATACGTCAGTGGCACTTAACGCATCGACTATGCGTTACGGATATATACGTCTGTGGCACTTAAGGGGTTAATTTAAATCGATTACTATTTTTTCTTCAATAATTTAGAGATAATCATGTGTGAAATATTCTCTTTGATCTCCAAGTGTTTGAACGTCAGTGGTTTATCGTCATAGAGCAGAGACTTCATATATCTTCACGTAAAATAAACCATTGTTATGAGATCACATGACCGTGTAAGCCAGCTCACAGATTCACTGCAGGAAATTATGGGCCCTCCGAATGTATCCGCTATAAACTTGCTCAATTTGCAAGCTTTCTTCTCATTTAAAACGGTTCTCGGTTAATGACAAAGAATACGCATCGCAAATCACTTGTCAGCTGTTAAAATTACTATGAAAAGAAACAGTGGTGCAATTCAAATCTACATCTCTAAAATTCATCCTTTTCATAATAATACAAAACGTATGAACTGCTTCCATGTTGGAAAAATGTTCTGTAGAAATTTGCTATTTTACTACAAGATTAATTAAATCCATCTGTGCGAAAAATTAAACAGTAGCCCTGCTAATTAACAAATAAGGATATTTAAACTAATGCTACAATCTTTTCTTTTCAAAAATGCAATGTATTTGAGTGTGGGTCGTGTGCTTTTTGTATTGAAAAGAATTTGGTTATAGTTAGTCAAACTTTTTATTTTTAAATACTTAATAATAAATATGTTTAACTCAACGCTTGCGAAGAGAACTTCGGTGGTCAGTCATATGATTTCAGATAATAATAAAATTTACCGTTAAACGAATAAAGCTATTTTAGTGATACAAAAAGAACGATATTTGATGAATTTTGAAAAAAAGTGAGATAATTCTTAACTTTATTAGAAACATTTTATGATGTAAGATTCATTTAGAACAAAAATAATTAAGCAGAATACAGGATAATTATAAGGAATTGTACTTATCCCATTTTCTTACTTAGGATTATATGAACTTCTTGAAAAACGCCAGAACGTAACTTAGAAACTAACCCTTGAAAAAATAAGTTAACCGTTGAACAGTTTTACACAAACACTGGTTGGGCAAGAAGAGTCTGCTTGCTCGTTAATACAAAATATTCTTTATCAATTGGCGGATAGTTTTCGATTTTGTAAGGCAAACATTTTACTTCGGAAAAAGTGAAGTTTGGCACCTAATTTTAGTTTATTGTTAAAAAACAAAAACTATTAAGGGGTTATGATGAGTTATGTTATTTTAGATTGGTTTAAAATTTATCCGTTTTTTAATGTCTTAGTAAATCAAATTTTATCACTAATGTTAAAATAAAAATCTAAATTGAATATTAATATTTAGAAGTAGAAGGGGAAGTAGGAGAATTATTATATTTTAATTATTAGATTAAAAAAAACTTTTAAACTAAACTGTATATGAGCAATATTTCATATAATGATATTCTCATTATATGAAACTGGAATTCGAAGTTAAACCAAAATGTTTCATACTTAAAAATATAAAGTTTGCATTCACATGTTCAGCAGAAGTTTGTCTAGTAAAGCTGTTAATAACTATTACTTTTAGAAATAGTTTACACAAAAGATCTACAATGTATCGGATTATTCCAACGGATTTATATGATGTTTATAATAGTTTTGAAAGATTATTTTTGGAAACTAATTGCAGTTATATTATACTTTCATAACAAGCGATATAATTCAAAATAACTTCCACTTCATAATTATGTAAGTAATTTGAATTTTATCCCTTATTATTCAATGAAAGAAATTCAGTAAATATTTTGTGGAGTATACAAAATTTAGATTATAAATATAAAGAAAATAATATGATTAATAAAGCATTTACCTATAGAGACTTAAGTAATACCGCTTAAGTAATGATTTTTAATGACTTAAGTAATGATTTATTTTTTGTGAGTATATGGCCAAATAGTCCAAAATAATAGTTATGAGAGAATGTTATATTTTGTACATTAGAGAGTCATATACCGGGTGTTTCTAAAATGACTGATGGATTTTAAAGTTCAATAACTTGCAAACGGTGGCAGCTATTTAAAAGATTTTTGCAGGAGGGTTATGCATAATGTCAGGATTTTTTTACCGTAATTTTTTATTTTAGTTCGCATCTCAAGCAATTGGTGGCGCTGACGGCGATTGAAGGCCAGGTCGACGCTTCACTCAGCACTGATCACCTGGACTTCAATCGCCGTCAGCGCCACATATTGTTTGAGATGCGAACTAAAATAAAAAATTACGGTAATAAAATCTCCTGACATTATATATAACCCTCCTGCAAAAAATTTTTAAATAGCTGTCACCGTTTGCAAGTTATTGAATTTTTAAATCCATCAGTTATTTTTGGGACACCCGGTATATACAATATATGTTCTAAAAATAGTGTTGTTGATTGTGTTGAAATAGTGTTGTAAATAGTGTTGATAAAAATATTTTCTTACAATAGTGTTTTGCTGTACAACACTTTGTCAGCAAATTAACAATTCATTGTAAACACTACACAATTTAGAATGCTACAACCAGTGCTGGGCACGTTCAAAAAATAAACGAACTAACTCAAACTCACGTTCAATTTCTGAAAAGTGATTTAAGTTCACGTTCAAATTCAAAAATTTTCAAACGAACTCGTTCAAATCAAACTCATTTGTAAAAGTGAACGAAGTTCACTAAAAAGTTCACTTTTTTATGTTTGGATATTATTGTCCAAATTTACAAAATTTTGTGAACTAATCATTTGATTATTCGATATGTAAGATAGAAGTATGCACGGACGGAAATTTCCAGGCCCGATCCATTGAAAAAAATGTCCGACCCGATATTAAAATAAAAATTTCGTCCCGAACCCAGCCCGGCTCGTAGAGAAAATTTAGAGACCCGATCCGGCCCGATATAATAGCTAAAATCAAGGCTCGACCCGGCCCGATATAATAGCTAAAAACAAGGCCCGAGCTTGGCTCGGCCCGGAAAAAAAAGTTGAAATTTCGCACCGAACCCGGCCCGACCCCGAGTACATTTCTACAGGACATTGATGTTTACCCAGGTCAAAATTCATGCTAGTACCAGCAACAAAAATATGCTAGTTATTGCTATATTTTGCTTTGTCTGCTAGATATCCCTGCTATTATTTGCTTTAAATTGCTTGCCAGCATCACATGCTATATGGCTAGCTTACACAGCAATAGCATGGCAAGCTATGTACAAGCATCTTATGCTTATTTGCTGATTAAGCTTTTTCCAAAGCATGCAGAGGTAGGCACCTTAACATGCTATAATATGCTATTTTATGCTTTCCAGCATGATATGCTATGTAGCAAGTTTAGGGAGAAATAGCATGACAAGCTATGTACAAGCATCTTTTACTTATGTGCTATTTAAGCTATTTCCAAAGCAAGCAGAGTTAGGTACCTTAATATGCTATAATATACTATTTTATGCTTTCCAGCATAATATGCTATGCAGCCAGTTTAGAGAAAAATAGCATGACATGCTATGTATAAGCTTTTTATGCTTGTTTTCTTTTTAACCTTCTTCCAAAGCATGGAGAGGTAGGAATATTATATGCTTTAGCATTACATGCTTTTTGATGCTTGCTAAAATGACATGCTAGGAAAACAGCATGTCGCACCATGTGCCAGTAAAATATTCTAATTCCCTAAACAAGAATAGCAGCAAAAAATTATTTGTTGGTTATGAATTTCTGCTAGAATAACAGAATCTAACTTTATAAGCAATATTCAGCACAATTTTGCAAAAAATGGGAGATTGTATAGAATAAATTCATAAAGAGTAAATATTTTTTAATATTGCAAAAGCATATTTTTTTCTGAAAACTATCTGAATTTTTTAAGCTTTCATATCAAAGCATATTTTATGTTTCAGAAACTGGTCACATTGTTTGCATAATATAAGTGCATATTCGTTTATCAAAATTAAAAATACTGGAGAAGGATTGTTATCACCACTTAAATTCATGATTACCTTTAACCCTTTCCGGCACGGGCAAAATCTGTTAGTAAAATGAGAAATTATCGACTGACACCGGAATTCACAATCGAATTTTTTAGATATTCTGAAGCCCCTAATTTAAGCTTTTATTCTAAAAGCAAAATATTACTAAAATATTACTAAAGCCTTTTGCAAGTTTGGAATTAAAATTAGGTATCCCAGACCGGGCACAGTGTGCCGGAAAGGGTTAACCACCGATTTGAGATTAATTTTTAACTTATAAACAAAAAAGAAGAAGAAAAACAGAACAAAGATTTTATTTTCAAAGCGGATTTATAATAGTAAGTCTTCTCCTCTCCTAACGGAAAATTAACTGACAATTTAACTGATCTTTTAACTCATATTTTTCTTAGTGATGAATTATTTTAACTTACATGAAAATTATAAATTTATTATTTCTTTAAGAATAGGATGAAAATATTTTTTTTTTTTACTAAATTTAAAAAGCTGGGTAAGGAGAAGAATAGCTATGCACCACCATGTGAATAAAATACTGCCTTTTGAACTCGTTGAGATAATGCTTTAACACACAAACTTAACAAAAAATAATAACAATTGATTTTTATAGCCCTCCCCCCACCTTCAAGAAATGGAAGAAAATCACCGTCACTTTCTCATACTATTTAGTTTTTTAAGTTACTTCAAAAGTAAAATTTTATGTGTTTATTAAAATAAGGGAAAAAATATGTTTTTAAAATTTCAAAATCAAGAGGCTTTAGATCTTCTCCTCGGGCTAATACAACGTAAATTCAAAACTTCCTTCGTCCACCCGAAAATTATTAGCTTTCAATTTTGCTAGTGTTAATTAACTTAAGTTATTAAAAAATAATAAATGTGTTTTTTCAAAATCGGTAAAAAACAAAATTTAGTCATTTAAAATTCAATATTCAAGGAGCAATTTTTCATTTAAGAATTATGTTTATAACAATCGATTTAAAAATATGTATAATTGATTCCTCTTCTCTTTCCAATATGCATTATAGTTTTTAAATCCCCCATCTGAAACAGTATTTACCTGAAATTTATTCTATCAAAAATACATTTCATAAGTATTTATTTCTTGATTTATATTAATGTAATAATATTCTAATTACCCATTAATTATTTAAAAAAACTAGAAATAAATTAATTTTATTCATTGAAAATTTGAGGAAATAGTTGCATCGATAAATTCACTCTTAACCTTGTAAAAATAATAGCGCATAGTAGAATTAGCTTCGTCAATAATCACTAGCAGTTACAGGCATCTATTGACAGGTCCCCGCTAGCAAGGTAAGTAGCGCGCGCGTCTCCTAAACCACAGGTAGTCAGTTCAACCCTCAGGGGTGAAAAAGTCCGATGCAGTTTCTTCCACCAATATCCGTAGACGCTTCCAGTGTTATCAATAGATGGCAGCACCTGCATTTTTTTAACTAGCAACTGATGCTAGAAAAGTAAAAATTTAAAGCAAATGATGGTAGAAAAATAGTGCTAGACTAGCAGAAAATACTAGCAAGTGATGGTCTTTATTGGTGCTAGGCCAGCTACATATTCAAGCAACACATGCTGGATTATGTATGCTGGCCAAGCAGCAAAGTGGGCCAAAACACACCATGACATGCTGGTAATACTGCTAGAACAAGCAAATATGTAATGGTAGTATGTGCTATTTTACTTGTTGGGATATAGCAAATAATGCTTGTCTAGCAAACAAATACCAGCATGAATTTCGACCTGGGTACCCTTACGGAAGAGTTCTGGCCAAAAAAACTTACCTAAGTCTGTTTATAATCTCCATTTATGCAGAAGTGCCGTAGGCTGCGATGTTTATGAGTTTAATGAGCCTTTGTTAGTTGTATGTAAATGTTTCAGCTATCATTAGAATTATTAATCCATCTTCCATGTTATGGAGACATAAAAATATAAAAAATGATATATGGTAAAAGTAATATCTTCTAAGATGAAACCGCATTGGGAAAAAATACGTTTCCTTTTTAGCAGGTGTAAATGTTTACATATTTTTTCTACCGTATTATTGTATTCATTTTGCATGGGTGAACAGTTTAAAAGAACTTTAAAAGAAATTTTCAGTTTTTAGTTTAAAAGAAAATTAGAATAAACTATGGCTATAGCGGAATCGATCGGTATCTCAAAAATTTTCCGTAGAAGACAATATTCCGTCCTAGACAAATTCTACTCTGTCTGCGGATTCGCAGGAACTTGAAAATCTTTCCGATTTAGACATATTTCCGCCTTACACAGTCCACCTTGTATAGAGAGTTTACTGTATATATCTATTTTCGGCGAAATTGTATACAGGCCAGATCCGGTTCGGCGCGACCCGAGTCTGCAGAAAAAGTAAGACTAGGATACTACCCAGGGGAGTGATATCCAGACTTAACCCGTCCTGAGGCTCGTGTAAGCCTCTAAATGGCATTTGAAAGAGGGAAAAAGTGTACTAAGGTCTGGAAAAATTTTAAATAAATTATGAAAAAATTGAACGGAAATTTGAACGTAAATTTCGTTCAAACTCGTCTATTTTTTGAGTTTCCGTTCAGTTTAAACTCGTTTATAAAATAGTGAGCGAAGTTCAATTCAAAGTTCACAAATAGTGAGCGAAACTCGTAAGTTTTCGTTCAGTGAGCGCGTTCATACCCAACACTGGCTACAACACAGCACATGTAAACCACTTTCAAAACATTTTCTGGTACTACTAGGTTATCCCGTCGACCAAAAAACGATCGCCAAAAAATAAGATTAAATGCCAATAATGGAGGATCGCGAATGTAACACTCAATGATATTAAATACGATACACGTATTTAAAACATCATTAAGCTATTTTTATTTCGACTTTTTATTTTTATTTTTATCAATATTCTACTAATTATTTGTTTTTTCAATATTTAAAATAAAGAATATGTCGATATGTATAATTTGGCTATTAGTTTGGCGATTTGTATAATTTGGCGAAATTGATCGACGGGATAACCTAGTAGTACCCATTTTCTATATAATACCTGTTTTGTAAACAATCAAAACTTCATTATTGGGTTCAGAAATGCTCCAATTATACTTGAATTTTCTTTTTTATTAATTTTATTATATACATAGAATTATAGTATGTCTGAGACATATAAAGAAATATTGAATTCAAAGTATTTACATATGTACAAAATTTAAATTAATTTTGCCTTGCAAAATTCTGATCATCGTCCTAAAAACTGGAAAGATGATCCTATATACATTTTAGCTTGCCTTTTCATAAAAATAACATAATTCTTCAATAAAAATTAAGACGCGCACGACAAACAAAAAATATAAACATTCTCTTAAAAAAAAAAAAAAAAAAAAAAAAAAAAAAAAAAAAATCTATTATCTTTCCGTCAAAAACTGATGCCAACTTTTTTTACCTAAACTTTTACCTCATTTCGTAAGATAAAAAATGTAAAAGTAAAGTAATTAAAAAAAACAATTTCGCTGCCATAGCAACGAGTCGAGTTAGATAAATAAAATAAATACCGCAGTAGCAAATTTGCGTAAGCTGCGAAAAAAAAATGAAAATAAAAATTTATCAATTCCTAACAATACCTTCAAAATTACACAATCTTTAAAGAGAAGTTAGAGACAGTTTTGATTTATAGAAAAACAATTCAGGAGATTACTGAGTAATTTCACTCATTTCGCTATTATAGCAAACTTGCATATACATTTTGTCAATAACTGCATTTCTAGAAAATGTATGTAATTTTTAATAGTACTTTTTGTACATTAATTTTCCCAACACATTTAAACACATTCACAATACAATCAAAAACAAATTTAGATAAAAGTGTTAATTATTTTTTAATTAGTGTTCTAAAATTATTTCAAGAAATTGCAGGTGTATATTTGAAAGTTCTCTAGATTTGCAGCAACATTTTTGCTGCTATAGTAAATTATTTATAAAGAATTATCGCTTTTCAGTGTGGACAAAATTAAAATGACTCATTATACATAACTTTGTAATTTATTAACAAAAATAATTAAAGATAGAATTTACCTCTTGAAATTGTAAGCATTATGAGAACTTTTACTAATGTAGAAGCAGTTCAGGCGTATTTTTTTTAAAAGATACATTTTGTTTTTCTAATTTTCATTTTTTTTAAATATGTTAAATGAACATATGTATTATTTTGCATTACAACTATACTAAGTAAGTATATAATGGCATACGTGCTATACAAAACAACTTATTAGTACAAAGAAAATTATAAGATAATTCCAAGTTTACAAAAAAAAAAAATGAATTTCAACTATACACGCATTCAAATGTCTACTTATAACATTCCACTCGTTATATTGTACAGAAATTACTTTGACTTTTAAGAATGGCCAATGTATGATATGCATTACACTATACCAAAAGAAAATATAAATAAAATTACACTTATGATAAATTCAAACGACATTTCCATTTCATGTAATATCTCCAACTCCTGAGAAATATTTCATATTTTCCAAAAAAATATTATTTCCCTTTATTTTATTTTTGATATTCGAGGTCGGATGAAGAAAAATGTCTGTGTAAAAAATGTGTTCTACATAGTCGTTTTTCTTGTGTTATCTATTTCAAAGGATTTAATAAATATTGATACAAGATTTATAGTTAAAAGTATTTCTTCAGAATCTATAAAATAGTAATATCATTGAAATATGATTTTGAAATATCATTCAGATGAAATTGAAAATTTTATTTGCTGTGGAGTAAGATAGGCAGAATTTATATTTTAAGATTTTGTTATTTTCTTTTCATGTATAAATGACTTTATCTAGGTAGAGACACAAAATTTTTCATAACCTATTAGAAAACAATATTGTTAATGTGTAATATATTGGATTTAAATTTTCACGTTTTATTTCTTAAGAAATAATTCCAAATAAATATTCGCAGTGGCTTTCTACCATTCTTCATGTGAATAATAGTATTAACAGTATTGGAGCAATAAATTATTGGAAACATTATTTCACTATAATGTAACAAAGGTATAGCCACGTTATACGCATACACAATTAATTAACATTCTGCCAATATTTATCATCGTGTGCAAAAAACAAACAGTAATTTCCCACAGACATACACAACTCTGTATGCGGAATATCTATGTTTGGATTATTATATAAGTTTCTATTATGCACGTTTGCATGTAGGTATGTAATAGAAACTCAGGGTATTAGAACAATTATAAAAGGCTTGGCTCAGCAATGTAGTTGCTAATATTTATTTGTTAAATGTAATGCATGATACAAGATTATTTGGTTGTTATAGTTTTACGAAAAAGTTAGAATTTAATGAATATAAATTCGAAAATTTGGAATAGATGTTTCGATTTTTATACTTATTTTTATCATGGAACAGGTTCGTTCTGGTAGGTATCCAAGATCTAGTAGTTGGGGGCCACCATATTATACTTACCCTTCAAGGATATGCAAAATAAAAATATGAAAATAAAACATTGAAACTATTTATAAAATTTAAATATATATTTAATTATTTTAACTCATAGTAATGCTTTATTAAAAAAATGCTGATGAACCAATTTCGACAAAATACAAAAAACGCAAAACTACTCAAGTCGTACTGAATCGCATAAAAGTAACATCCTTATAAGTTCAAAAATAATACCCACATAAAATAATAGTTTACTCCGTTCGTTTAAGCGTTTTATATACAATTAAAATATATGTTTAAATTGAAATTTGAATAAAATACAGGGTTATGAAAAATCGAAAATTGTAAAAAAAATAGGATTACAAATACCTTAGCAACTAACTATCTGATCATTTATATTCTTTATGGAACATTTTTGTTATTTTAATGTCTTTTATGTCCATTCCTTAAAATAAAGAATTAAAAAAAAAAAAAATGTATCCTTCATCAGAACAAATATTTCGACAGTCCAAAAAAAAATTATTCCTCATAATCGAGGTTATTGATATTAAATAGTGTTCTTTCTATACTCACATACTAAGTATACACCACATTCCAAGTCTCTATCTCAGTTTAATCGGGAGATATAGCGTTTACAGACAGACAGACAGATACAGAGACGCACGGACGGCATTTTTTTCTAAAATTATGTTTTTCGGAATCTCGATTCTCTGAAACGTGTAAATCCATCATTTTTTTAAGATTTTCAAAACGACTGCTTAATGTACCCTATACTACATATGATGGGTAAGTAAAGTAAAAACAAAGTTAAAATTCAAATTCAAATTTCCGGAAAATCATTTAACTACTTTTAGAGCGAACTAAATATCAGCTCACTCATTTCACCGATATCTTACTGAATTTTCATACTATTTCACTGGGCTTTTTTATGAGTTGCTCCATAGATTTGACTTATTATGTAAAAAGATCATTGCTATCATTCGTGTCAGCGCAGATAAAAATTATTTTATTCAAACACTCATATTTTACAATATATTTAATACATTTATATCCCAATTACACCATCTAATATCTACTGCTTTGTGATTTTTTTTAAACGAGTTGAATTTGGTTGAAAACCTTGCATCATTTATATAGAAAAATGCGAGAAGTTTTTGAACTTTTCAAACAAAAAGACCATGACAATAATTGCTATTCTTATAAAAATCAGACGACATGTTGTAAGAAATCAGCATATTTGTTTTCCGCTATGATAGATAATTTCACACAGTTTAATGCAGGGTAATCACAAATGTTATTTCTTTTCTTTGATCTTTTGTTGGCTCCCTAATTAGTATCGATAACACACAAACATTGATAATATTCCTTGAAGATCAAACGGGATTTTTATAATCCTGAAATTCCAGAAGTATCCACAAATATATTTTTATATATTCGACAAAATGTCTAAAATAGAAAGTGTCCGGTAATTAATGGCTATATAGTGAATAAAACCAACAAAAAAGCGCAAACATAAACTACTTATGTTACTATTAGCATTAGTATTGTTTTATAAATGTAACAAAAGTATTTTTTTTATGTGCTGCTCCAACTAATCCATGCATTAGTTAATATATTTAATCATAAAAATATTTTCCAGCTCTATAATGATACATTCTATCAGATTAAAATAAAAATAAGTTTACAAACGTGACAACAAATACTTTCAGAAAAGAATCACTACACAGATCTTTATAGGTTATTTAAATGATTTTTTAAAATTTTTGCTTAATTATTCATCTTTTAGTAGCAGAGACATTTCTAAAACTCTTAATTTATAGTGCGAAAACGTTCAGTCATTCTAAATAAAAATAAATAAATAAATAAATACCGAGTAGAGTGACAAGTAAATTTTGTTGATCTATCCGTTTCGGCCGCGAAATAACATTTCCGTAGTATAATTTATTAAAATAGTTTTTTGGTGAAATGGTATTGTAAACAATGCTAAGAAACTAAATTGCGTCATGATTTAGTCGCGATATGGCGAGAGAAATAAAGAAGTAAGTTAACCACATTTTGTGTTACCTGTCAAAGACATCCGTTTATAAACCTAATGTGTTTTAATGGAACTCATGAAACATTTTTGGCTAGAAAATTTTTGTAAATTCATGATACAATCTTGAAATTACTTAAAATTTGTTTTGAATGCAACTTTCTAAATTTCATATCATATTTAATACTGTCGTCACCGATGACTGACGCTGCATAAACGGAAATTTCGATGTCAGTTGTCAATGACTGACATGACACTAAACGTGTTAATGCTGATGCTGGAAAACGTAATTTAGAAAAGAATATTGCACAAACCGTAATTCAATCTTTTGCAGTTGAAAAGTGATTTTTACTAACCACCTGTGTCGCCAATTGTCTGGTGTAAATCATTATTCTAAATGCTCTCGGCACACTCAAATACCAACTATTTATTTCGCCATTTTAGTTGGAGAGAAATTTGCCGTTAGAATTGATGAAGAAAATTATTTTAATAATTTTGTGTTAAGGCCATTTGCAGCACCGATTTATGCGGGGCATTTGATAACACCAGTAATGAGATACAGAGTTTCTCATGTTCAAAGTATCCACACTTTGAAATCAAAAAAGAATAAGATTATACAAAATTATACGATAAAAAGAGAATTCTAACACGTAGATGTAAAATTTTCAAAAATATATTTTTTTAGTAGAATGTACCATAAAAATTAAATGAAAACGTCTATCTTTTATCTCACATCTTAATTTACTGTTAAAGTCCTGTGTGTGATCATTACTTTTCTATTAAGTAGTGTGTGACACTTTACGAACAAAAGAAACATGTTAGCTTGAAAATATTTTTGGGAAAAGGTGTGATTTTATTATCTTATTTCCCAACTGTTGGATTTTAGAAGAGAGATTTTGAAATCGAAAAAGAATAAGATTATACAAAGTTATACAATAAAAAGAGAATTCCAACACGTAGATGTAAAATTTTCAAAAATATATTTTTTTAGTAGAATGTACCATAAAAATTAAATGAAAACGTCTATCTTTTATCTCACATCTTAATTTACTGTTAAAGTCCTGTGTGTGATCATTAATTTTCTATTAAGTAGTGTGTGACACTTTACGTACAAAAGAAACCTGTTAGCTTGAAAATATTTTTGGGAAAAGGTGTGATTTTATTATCTTATTTCCCAACTGTTGGATTTTAAGGAAAAGGTAAAGAATAATGCAAAAATGTTGCCTAAATTCCAGAATCATGAATAATAATAAAAAAATCTGCACTAAAACGGGACATTAAATTATTTACAAAATAAAGATTTGTTACATAAATGTTTTACTTATCTAATACAATATATTACAATATTTTATAATACACTGTGAAAACTAAATTTTGCATATGGCACTCCTAGGAAACGCTTGTCTTGTGTCGCACTCTAGGGGTGCAATTCTGGGTCCCTTAGGGGAGTCACTAACGGGACAATCAATTCACCCCTAAGAGTGCCATTTGCAACCTTTAGTTTTAACGGTGTATTTTATTTTCTTGAGTTTGAGTTTGAGTGAACAGTGCTTTGAGGCCTATAACTACAATGACTGTTGCCTCGATTGATCCAGAATACACAGAAACAAATACAGAACACTTTATTCTTACAGAAAATCCAGTACATACAATTAATACACATCACAGGGACAACACAGACACCCATGCCGCTAGCTGGACTCGAACCATGGACCAGCGGTGTGGGAGCAGCTGCCGCTACCAACCACGCCACTGAGTCGGCTTTATTTTCTTATACGGTTAAAAATTTTGTCCTAGTTTGAACCAAATTTTAGTGTTCTGGTGGTGAAATCCCGTATCAACATTTGGAGCTTCCCATTGCAATTTTGTTTCAATTATTGGAGCTCTGCTTCAAATAGGCCTATAAATGTTGGCACAAGGTTTCGCCATCTGATGGCGACAGTTACTAAGCACCAAGAATTGGTTCAAACTTGTACACGATTTATAACAGTGTACTCATACATAAAATATGTATTCACATGGAAGTATCACTTGTAGGAGTAGGATAAATATTACGGTTTGCGTGATTAAAATAACGAAGTTTCAAATTAGAATCAATAATCAAATAATTTCTGTGAATAAATTAACAAACAACATACAGGGAGCTTCAAAGTTTATAAAAAAGAAAGCATTGGGAAATTTTAAAAAGCCAAAGATTTTTACATCAAAACATTGTTTATACTTGAGAATAAAGGAAATTAAAAAATGAGGTTCTTAAATTGTTACCTATCTTACAAGTTATCAAATAAAGTCTGTGCTGAAAATTAGCATTGAACTGTTTGATTTGGTTTGTTGGAATAAGCATTATCATACATGTTATTGTCATTTGCAGTTCTTCTATTGTTTTTGTCCCATCTCAGAAGACTTTATTTTTTATATAGCTCCATAAAAATAAGTTTAAAATTTATAAATGAAGTTATAAATGGCAACAATCTCCATAATCAAGCGATTTGGATAGTCTCTTATGACAAAAGGATCATCATAGTTGCTTCATCAAACTGCTAGTAGCATTGCTGCCAGCAGTTTTTACCATGGTCCTAACGGATTTTTTTTACGGTGTACACTTTAACATTAGCCACAGAAACTTTTCATTCAAACCTGGAAATTAATGGTATTAACGTGCTTGAAAAGTTATTTTGCCTATTTATAAATTACAAAGCCAGAACTAGACCACAGCCGGATGTTTCAGAAAGTCTTATGTCTTCTAACTTAAACCTAACCGTAACATAACTGTATCATGATCGAACTTGTAATGCAAACTACTTTAGCTCTACTGTTCACCACTAAAGGAGCAATATGTTTTATACGAACATAAATTAGGGTCAAAGTTGCCTACGAATATAAAAGGAGTGATATACACGCTCTCCAAAATATTTTAATCCTACTTTACACTGTCTGAATGCACATTTTTTAAACCAATCCATCAATACGTAAGAAATCATCTTAAATTAATATTCAAAAATAAAAGTAACCACCGCCCACTTAACAGCCCAATATGGTCTATAAAGACTTCTTACACCAGTCACTCCTGGCGGTAGCATCGTAGACACAACGTGCTGTTCACGCTCTGTGAAATATGTTAATTCCACTTTCCACTGTAAAGAATGGTTTCTCTATTTTCTAAACCTACCTATATCCGACATAATTTCCGTTATTGAAACTATCTATAAGTACATTAGTCGAGAGGTGATGTATTGAAATAAAAATAGAAGAAATTTAATGAATTTACTATTAAGGAATACTGATGATCACAACTCATAAGTTAAGGCCACGGTTGATTCTATTTGAATACCCAATACGGGACCATGCTGCCTATGCCACCATATACCAGACGTGCGATTTATGCAGCAAATTTTTCTGGGTTTAAAAAAACAAGACAAGGAATGAATAATGCATTTTAAAATGTCTTTAAAAGCATAAAAATCATATCTTAAAATATATCCTTAATAAAATCAAAAAGAAGAATTTAATTTGTACTTAAAATTTTCCAGTTCTTTACAACAGAAAGCAGAATGGAAATGCAAGGACTTACCGTTATGAATTTCTTGTTTCTAGTGGTAAATAGAGCCTGTAAGGAGTGTTGTAATCTTTTAATTAACGTTTAGTTTCTTGTTGTCTAAATGTATCACTTTCAACATCGTGCCTTATAGTTTCCACTAACTTACCTAAATCGCCATATTTAGCTGTATTATCGCACAATCAGTGAAAGTAGAGAAAACTGACTGGTAAACAAAATGCCCGCCAGCTTGTTAAGTTGGTTGCTAGTGTGTGACGCCATTTGAAACTTACTTCCGATCTATTGAAATAAATGAGCCAAAACAAACAACCTGTGAAACTAAATACAATGTTTTTAAATTTATAATTTTTGTATATGATTTTGAATTCTATAATTTATCTATAACATGTTTAGAAAAGGCTTGTCGATTTTTTGCATACAACTGATTTTCTGAATGTTTGACAGTGCTTTTTTTTGTGGTTGTTTTGTTTTATTAAATAATGTATATATTATGTGGTAACGAAAGTTTTCTGCCAAATCCCCTCTATATAACACTAACTACTCTCTATATATAATTATACTGTAATATTATATGAACCATCATTTCTCCAAACCTTCACAGTGTGACATAATAAAGCAGTAATACTTATAAAGCTGTACACATGATTACGTGACATTCTATAGGTGACTTTTTGCAACTGAACTGGAAGTAAATGATGGTTCTAATTTGATAGCGGAATAGTTCCGTTTCAGATACGTAATTAATGATGACAATATGTTTTCTAATTTTCACTATACAGCATTGTAAAGCAAGTATTTTTCTGTAAAATGCTAAAAAATCGTTTGGCAAAATATGAGCAAACGCGTTAACGCAATCTGTTTGCACAGGCAGTATTAGCTGAAGAAAAAACTTTCGTTACATCTTGATATAATATAGGGGAAGATGGGGATACTTGAGCCATTTTTTGAATTTTAATTTTTTTAAATTTTTTATATTTTTTTAGAATAAAATAAAATATTGAAAATGAAAATTTGATATTTTTCCTTCAACTAAAAACCACTTTCAATAAAGTTTGAACTATTTTTCTATGTATAATAAATGTTTATTTTTTGTTTTACATCATGTCTCAAGTATCCCCATGGCGGGGATACTTGAGCCATAGTGAAGGGATACTTGAGCCACTACGGAAAAATACCTACAAAAGTAATTTTTTTCGCTTTATTTTTGCACAAACATTTTACAGAATGATAAATTATGAAACGTAAAGTCTTTCAAAACCAATTGAGAAAACAAAGCTAGTAATACTATCATTTTTTGTCGTTAAAACTGGTTGTCGAAAGATAATTTGAACTTGAGTTATAACGACGGTAGAAACATCCTCAGTTCAGAGCAATTTAAATTTGGAATCTGCAATTCTTCGGACAAATTTCATTTTCAAAATATTAAGCACTTATCCAACAAATATTTTTACAGTTTTCTTTCTGGCATATTTTATTAGTAACCAACCATCAATAGAAGGTTTTCTTTCACATCATCACCATCATTGACAGAATTTTCCTCTAATGATATTGTCGAACTCATGCTTTTAGTTTAGTAGCTGTCGGAATTTAAGCCAGATGTATCATTCTACTATTTCAAACACTTTTTTGATTTCACAGGAAAAGATTTTGTCTTCCTCTTTGGCTCCATGTAGGTAAGTTTGAACTGGGATTTTTGTTGCTTTTCTTGTTTTTGTGCGCTCTTTTTACCAATTTTTCTTCAATTTTCTTAGTTAAAAAAAAGTTACAGCAACAGAGGTTACGATTTCAATATAAAATACTAATCTTAATATGTTATATTAAAAAATAAATATCTTAATATGTTGGACCTAACTAATTAAAGTATTAGAGATTATAGCCTGTAAAACCGTTTTAAAAAGTTATTTTCATTTAATGAAAGTTAAATTGAAAACTATGTTTACATTTATCTAGACAGGCTATTTTGTTAGTCAAATCGAAAAATAAAATAGACATTTTCATTTAAAAAATATACATTTTTAAACATTTTTAGGTCGTTATTTTTTTAAGAAAAAAAAAATAAAATGAAAAATTATTCTCCCTTTTCTCCAGAAAAATATCTGTTAGTGAATATAAGGATGGAATTTTATTTTTTGTTTGTTTCACCCATGTTTAATTTCTAGTGGGGATGGTTCAGACATGGCTCAAGTATCCCCACTCTCATTGGCTCAAGTATCCCCACTATCACTATTTTTGTTTCCCAGAGTTTTACTAAATAAAGCATGCAGCAATTAGAACTATTTTAGACACAAAATACAATTGAAATTATGCTTATTGAATGTATGTATATAGTTGCAACTTTAAACAAAACTTTGATTACAAAAAAACAAAAAACCATGCACCCAAATATTTACTTCAGATAGGGAAAAGACAACTATTAATCACTATACTTTCAAAATGGTACCAAGATGTGTGATTTCTTTTTTACGTGTTCAGAACTATAAATATGTTATCATATTGGCAGTTTTAGAAAGAAAAATTAACCAACTGTAGAGATAATAGGGGTGGCTCAAGTATCCCCTATGCTCAAGTATCCCCACTCTCCCCTACACTAAAAACATAAATATATTTTCGTAAATTTTATTGTGATAAAATAAAAACTTTAAAACTCTCGAAATTCCTTAAATGTATTACCCTACACATAATTTTACAATAAGTTAAAATAAGTAACTTTGTTAAATATAAATGGAAATACCAAATGAGTTTTATTACGGAGAAATATTATTCACTAATTGAACAGAAATTGTTTCAGTAAAGTTGCTAGTAAAACTATGGACTATATACTGACTATTACATACTAACGTGGAACAATTTTAATATGTTCTGCTAATAATTGTTAAAGTTCTGTAAATATATTTTGAAGAGTAATTTCAATAACATCGTTTTACAGCTTCATGTTTTTGATGCAAAATACCATTTAAATTTAAACTAGGTACAATTGTGTTGAAACAAAGTTTCTACAGCATTTGATGATTAGTTCTAGTCTTTATTAAGGAAAGAAATATATATACATCATTCTTATTTTGTATTTTTATATGGATATTTGAACATATAACTTAAACGCATGTATATATGCAGATATACCGGGTGTCCCAAAAATGACTGATGGTTTTTTAATTTCAATAACTTGCAAACGGTGACAGCTATTTAAAAATTTTTTGCAGGAGGGTTATGTATATAGTCCGAAGTTTTTTTTACCGTATTTTATAATTTTAGTTTGAATTTCAAGCAATAGATGGCGCTGACGTCGATTGAAGGCCAGGTAGACGCTTCACTCAGCACTGAGCACCTGGCCTTCAATCGCCGTCAGCGCCATCTATAATTTGAAATTCGAAATAAAATTACGGTAAAAAAACTCCTGACATTATACATAACCTTTCTGTAGAAAATTTTTAAATAACTGTCATCGTTTGCAAGTTATTGAATTTTAAAATCCATCAGTCATTTTTGGGACACCCGGTATATATATATATATAGATATATATTTATATAAACTATATCTCAAACTGCAAATAATGAAGCAACATGATGATTTACAACTCATTATTCAAATTTATCAATGCGCAATCAGGTAATCATTGAATTTTTGGAATGCTTCTTTTTTATAGCTTTTTTTGTAACTAAATGTAATAGCGACATCAGAAACTATACATACATACATTAAAAGTGTAAAGATTTCCATTTCTAAATCTCTAATAGCGTTTATGTAACTCGGTACATTATGGGTTTTTTGATAATAGAGATTTTATCCTTGCCGCATTTTAATAAACAACTTCTATTAAATGAGAATTACCTCTCTCAAATAACATAAGTTGTTTATTTAAATGTTTACATAAAAGATAAAGTTCTTTAAATATTGCGATTTAAAAATCTAATGGATTTTGATAAACTTTTTATCATTATACTTAGTATGTTTACAAATTTTAAGATGTTACAAAGTACATTGCAAGAAATAATTTTTTAAAAGAAAATCAAGGTCACAATTTACTCATTTATGCAAAATTATAGTCGAAAAGCTATGTAAAGAAAAAAAAACAAATATTAAATGTGAAATAAATCCAACTTCGGATTCATAAGGTTTAATTTCGACTCAAACAACTTCAATTTATATCAAATTAAGACAATTTTTTAAGAAAAATATTTCTCTTTGTTCATGACACAATTTTGCACGTTTGACCTCGCATTCACGAGTATAATCCGTTTTTTAGGTGCGTTCGTAATTATGTAAATACGTAGCACCTATAGTTGTTGATCAGTCCGTCCGTCTGTCTGCCTGTCTGTCCGTCTATCTGCCTGACTGCATATAACAATGCAAAACTACCCAACCGAATCTTTTGAAATTTAAAATACATAATTATTACATAATTTTGTCGAGCATTTCCAATTTTATGAGAATCGGATGGATAGATCAATTACAGGGACGATCAAAAGTATTCCGTTACATTACGGTCAATAGGGAAAAATGTTGCAATTGCAGTTTAAGCGTTTGAAATTTAAATTACATACTTATTACATAATTTTGTCTAGTCATTTCAATTTTTTTGAAAGTAGGATGCATAGATCAAATACAGGGACAATCAAAAGTATTCCGTTACATTACAGTCAATGGAAAAAAAATTCAAATGCATTTTAATAATATTACACTCATTAGAACTTAATAATATTGATATGCATCATAAAGTACACATTATAATATAGATTTTGCATAATCGGTTGGGCAAAGAACTTTTGTTATTGATTTACAAGGCCACACAAAATTATTCCTTATATAATGAGTATAGAGAGAACATTGTTTGTTGCGCATTTTAATTGTAATGAGCTATTTACAATTTTATGAGATTGATATTTTAAAAACCTCATTATCGTACTAACGCACCTCATTTGCTACGCTTCACGTGCAATTTCCAACTTGTTAATTAAGTGTTTATTTAGTGAAAGCAATTTTTTTAGTTTCAAAATTAATTAAAGGGAAATTTCCATCCATTAAATATATTTATCTATTGTTCTTTGGTGAAATGATTAAAGTGCGCTATCCAGACACCACCTTATCGTTTGTGTTATTATGAAAATTATTGAAGAGTGTTTTCATAGTGGATTGAGGATTCAATATTTCGAAACAAAAAAATAGTTCAAAATTATAACAGATAGATTTTGAATAATTAAGTAAGTTTGCAATAGTATGAATATGTATTTTAATCATTATAAAACTAAACAAATTGAATATTATACATGTCATTTAGAGTCAAAATGAAAAATAACAGACACAATATGACTCAACGGAATAACATTACGTCGATTTTAGTAATTGCTTTTAGAGATTGCTGTAACTAATTCAATTTGGAGATTGTTAGAAATGTATGTTTTAAGAAGTTTGAATGTTTATTAAATTTATTAAAACATCATTTAAGTATATAATTAACTAAGTTAATTTTTTTTTTCGTTGCAGTTATGAAGATAGTTTATTTTGTATAATATGACTGAACATTTTTTTAAATTGTCATATTTAAAAGTTTTAGCATATATAGTTTTTATTTAAAAAAATAAAAGTAATAGACGAGAATATATTGGGTTCAAAAATACGTATATATTTTTTAAATATCTTTTTTTTTTTTTACTATATAAAAATACTTAGCTTTTATCGCATGTATTTCTATATAGGATACTTCAAATTCTGAAATTTAATTAATCATTCAGTATAAAAGATATAACGATTTATTAGATAGAATAGAAGTTTTTACATTTTGTAAGCAAATTTGTTAAAAAGTGGTGAATCATCTCGTTTTTTAAACACACATAAAGTGTTGAAATGTTAGTGCTAAAAACATGTGAAAATAATTGCCTAGTTTTTACTTTTATCTCTATTTAGCAGCTAAAATGTAGAGATATTTCGTGTTTTAAAATTTATATGCCCATTTAAAATTCTCTCAGATTAGATTGTGCAACGCTATCTATTTCTGAAAAAAAGATGCATTTTAGAATTTTTGTGTTCAAAAAACATGGGTTACTTAGTAAACTTGTCACTTATTTTCATTTTATAAAAACATACATAAAGTGTTGAAAAAAGTAAAAATAATTGCACAGATTTATATTTCTCTCTCTTTAGCAACTAAAATGTGGAAATATTTTGTGTTTTAAAATTTATATACTCACTTAAAATTCTTACAGGATAGATTCTGAAATGTCATCTATTCCCGGAAAAAAGACGCATTTTAGAACTTATGTGTTCAAAATATATGGATTATTTAATAAAAACTTATTTTCATTTTATAATAATTAAAACTAATTTATTCCTGAATATTTGAACGAGGAAAGGTTTCCAACCTAATATTCCAGAGTTAATGAACAAATTTCATAGAATAAGTTAAATGTATAGCAAAAGAAAATCATCCTTAATAGAAAACTATTTTTTTATATTTAACATGTATTTTTTAGATTTCAAAAATACACTATCAAAATTTATTTTTACATCAAAAATGTCTCCCCAATAAAAAAAAAAATCTCTAGGTATTTTATATTTGTCGGTATTTGGCACATTCTGCAGATATTTTTAAGAATATCTTTAAAAAAAACTTAAGATATTTTTAAGATAAATCTAAATCTGCAAAATTTCTTCAAATTTCTGTAAAATTTCTGAAGAATATTGTGATTTCTTCAGATAATCTTACGATTATTTTTAGTTGACTGTTATACATACAAATAAATTTGTTATTTATTTTAAACTAGGTAATTTCGTATTAGTTCTATAACAGGGATTAACAACCAGAAATATTTTGAAAGATTTAACTTTTTACAACATACAATTTCTATTTTATTTTTTCAGTGTTTAATCAAACAGTTCGAGCATTACTTATTATTTGTGAAACTTGTATTTTGCTAATACATCTAATTCATTTTTGTAAAATATAATTTTGTTAAGGGAAATTCTCCGGAAGCAGATACTACATCCTTTATATATATATTTTTTGAAATGTAAAGCAAAATATCATTCCTGAAAATTATTTTTAACTACGATAAATCTGTAAATTAAGATGCAATTTTCAAACAAATTGCTTTAACACACACACACATATATATATATACTGCTAAAAACAATTAGAGGAACAAAAGGATTAACTGTCAGTATTATTAATAATTGAAAGATTTAATCATGTCAAGAGAGGACACAAATTAATCAATATCTTGTTGTAAAATTAATATCATTTAATTAAATCGAATTTTCACTGACAAATATCCTTATCAAACTAAAGAATTCCAACAGTTTATTGAAGTTTGAAATTTTCCTGAAGTAGAAAGTCATCTAATTATGTGTTTAAGTTAATTATCTAAAGTTAGTTTAGTAGATGGAAGCATGCAGTGATTTATTCTTATTAAGTTTTCCCATTCTCAGTACATTTGATTTAAGTAGCTAATAGTGGCTTTTAATTTATTGAAAAATATCAAGAATGTGTTTAAAAAAATTATGCATAATTGTGTAATGGGGTAAAAATAGATTTATATTTAAATCGCAATAAAAATACAATAATGTTGTGAAGAAAAAAGAAAAAAAGAATGAGTTAAAAAATATATATTATTTGAGAATGTCGCTCAGGAATAGAAATCTTTTTTTTCGTATGGTAAGCACGCAAAAAGAGTACACATATATCTTCTAAAATTACGATTTCTGCTTTAAGTTACTTTATCAGATAATTGTCGCTCAATCTTTCCAATTGCTATATTTTTTGTACTTTAATTATTCTGTATATTTGGTTTTACTTAATTAAATTATTCCGTTAGGATCATTTATATGATTGTATTAATTGTGTATAGATACTGTGTGTCTTATTCATAATATTTTTAAAATTATGATAATAAATACATAAGATGAAAAAACAGTTCAAATAATATTACCTACAAGCTTACTGTGTTCACTGTGACCGACTATCGCCTCACGGCAAACATAAATCGTTAGCTCAGTTCTTTTTAAACGTTGATTAGCTAAGAAATTCTGTTTAGATGCTAACCGGATATGACTCCAAGTGATTTCGATCGGTAGTGGTGCATAAAGCATCGTGCATATGTGGCTCCACTACCAGCTGGCCATTGCAGCTCGTACAACTATGACCTCAAAAACGCTAATCAACATTTAAAAAGAACTGAGCTGTAAATTTAATGTGTGCCGTGTGAAGAAAGCTGCTCTCATTGAACGCTTGTGAGCTTGTGGGTAAAACTATTTGAAATACTCTTTCATTTTATATATAATTTGAATTTTTATTTTAAGTAATAGTTACTACAAGTGTTAAAATCAAAATATTCATTTAAAAGCACCCTCATACAATTGTCTGCATTTTCTATTTATTTTGGTTGCTTTCATCTACATATTTATGTGAAAAATGAACTTCTCTTATAATATATAGATATATAAAAAAACAGTTTTAATAAAATATGTCTTGTTTGGGACATTTAATATAAAATTATTTATTATAGTTATATCTAGGCAGATGTATTTTGATATATGTAGACTGCAATGATGACGGTACGCTAAGTATTGTCGCTACTTGTCTACGATAATTAACAGAAAAATATACGGCTAAAAATTTTGCTATTTTTCCCTATTTTGGACTTTGCCAAATACCATTTCAATTTTCAAGTTATTTTATGTAATTTACTCCAGTGCTTATTTTCTAGACGAAAATTGTTCATAAAATTATGGTACTGCGAAACTTAATACAATTGAGGAAAAGTTCTTAAAACCATTATGGTTACATTTATCAACTTTTTTTACTAGGTAGCTAGCATAGCACGTAAAAAAATGGTTTTCTTTAAACAATCACATGATTAATCATTATGTGGCGCGTTCATTCAAAAATATACGTGATTCATTTGTTTTGATTCGATGCTCGAAAAAATAGGTTCAGTAATAGACAAATCTGAAGCTATTAAAATATATTTTGGTGTTGTTTTATCTTGATTTTTATGTATCTAAAAAGTTTCAATAAGAATTATAATCTTAAGTTTACTTTCATTAAAAGCAAAAATAAAAATATTTTCGTAAACGTTTATTAAAGAATAAAAATGTTAAAACTTAGTACACTCAGCTGCCCCTTAAAGAAACTCTTAGAAAAATATTTACGATCAAAAACAATATTTATGAAAGGAAAAACTATGTAACTTCAAAATAATCATAATATAATACTTAAAAGGATTATTTTTTAAAAATATCCTTTAATTATTATACTTAATATACATATTTAATATATATTTAATTATTTTAGTTATATTATCTTAGGTGCCAACCTGACATCGGTTATCCGTAATACATGCGTTAATTTGACCCTGGTTTAATGAGTTTCGAACCAGAATTTTTTCAAAGAAATGAAATTAAATATGTTCCAGTAACAATCCTTAAATTAAATAAATAAATATTCATGAAATATATTTTCTGGTTTGAAATGACGTTAACCTCGATCAAACTAATCCAGGTATTACGGAAGACTAGTTGAAAGTTGGCAGCTATGTATTATGATTAAGTAAAATCGTCGTAGAACTAGGAAGAAGGGAAGGAACGAAGCACGAAAAAGAATTTTAAGGATATATTAAAGAATAAGTAAGAAAATAAGCAATATGACAACTATTTGTAATAGATTTTAAAAAAAAAATCTCGATAAGAATTTTGTAGTAGTAGTAAAACTATCATAACTTCAAATAACATATTTAAAAATTAAAACATTCATGAAATTTTTTCATTATATTATTAAATTATATTATTTGGTTGTCCTTGAATGCATAAGTTGAGCTTTGCATCTCAAAATGTTTAAATAAAAATCAAAAGCATGCGAAAAATTGATCTTTCAGTTTGAGAAAAGTAAATTTAAAAATACTTTAAAATATTTAAAAAAAATTCCCTGACAGGAATTATGAGATCAATGGTAGAAAAGAAAACTTTGCTTTTACAAAATAATCCAGTAATTATTGAAATTAAATGAATTTCGATTATTTTACTTATATGTGACACTTCTCGTAACTGTGAGCAACTTGAATGAGGTTGTTGTATATGGTCATTTCTTTATTATATTTTTGTTGGTAAAGAAATATTTCTCCTTTAGTTTTCCGTATAACACATAATACTGTAAAAAATAATTTAATTTTGCATTTTAAAAAGTTTTTAAAATGTAATGTATTATATTTCTCGCAATTAACGACTTTTTGAAATAAGAGCCTGAATTTGTCATTGCTGCGAGTTTTTGGTTGGCTCTAAATATTGTCATTTTCATATTGTAAATGCTTTTGAAAATGATTTTTAACGTCATTTTTGCAATCACGTAACTATCATAAACATATAAATAAGATACTTGTGATTATGATTAAGTTTTATAGTTAATTGTCATTTATAAAAAATATATTAAAATAAATATTTACTGTCTGAAATGCATGCACGTTCTCATACAGGGATAACTGTAAAAAGATGTTTACATATTTGTGTGTGTGTATTACACACACTTTGCATACCTTAACCAAACTACTCTATTCTAACAAGTTTTTCCTAGGTCAAACTAGTTTATCCTTATCCCATAATCTCCTCAGGCCTAATGTCACCTAGAGGCGACACGAAAAAACACGCTTTAAATTAATTTAAATGCTTCTATAATTGGTGAAATTACATTCAGAAATTTTTAATACATATGTGCATGTTAGAAGCATCGATATATAGAATAATGCATCTTTTTAAATGTTTTATGATAATTTTAAGCTATAGTTTGTAATGGTATGCACAATTCGTCTCCGGATTGAGGAGGATAAGATAAATTAGGTTTTCCTAAGCGAAGCTAGTTGGACATAACGCTCATAAGATAATCTAGTTTATTATGCTACTCATCGGTCTATACTAATTTATACAAGTTCGATTTAGTTTATCCATGTGCAATTCAATTTCAACTGCTTTTATTGATCCCAAAAACCGCGTTAACGCCAACCTTTTAGTTTATGTCATGCCAGTTATTTTGTCCTACACTGTAAAAAAAAATCTGTGAAGGTACTAAACATTTTCTTGGAAACTGGGATTCCAAGAACTTTTCATGTAACGATAACAGGAGAAGTTCATGTAATCGATTCTGAAACTTGAATTTTTGCTGTTACCGTTACAGGAAAAGTTCTTGGAATCCCAGTTTCCTAGAAAAAGTTTAGTACCTTTGCAGATTTTTTTTTACAGTGTACTATGACGTGCTTTATTGATGGCAAGAAATGTTGAGCATAGTTTAAAAAAATAACAAAAGGAAGTAATTCAAGCTCAAATTCTTTTTCCGGAATGGGGAATCAAATTCACATTCAAATTTAACATCTTTTAAACAAGCTCGATGAACTTAAACATTTCTATATAAGCTCTAATAAGTCTTCTATTTATTGCCGGATTTTTGTTTTGCAAATGATCTTTTATTAACTCTTTTAGGGTTCCGTTCTTAAAAAATGAAAACGTAACCATTATGAGATCACTTCTGTGTATGTCTGTTACAGCCATTTTACTCGTAAACGGTTGAAAATAAAAGTTCAAATTGTGGGAAGTAACAAGACTATTAACCCACATATTTCTAGATTATTAAACATTCACAGATATGTTTAGGACATAGGTGTAAAGGCGCTACTTAAAATAATAATAATAAAAAAAATATTTTCTTTGTATATCGCACAGGATATAGTTTGAAAGCTTTCATAAACGATACTCAAAAATAGATATTATTTAATTTTAGGTAGTAT
Source organism: Maratus speculifer (assembly GCA_964019185.1). Classification (NCBI taxonomy): domain Eukaryota; kingdom Metazoa; phylum Arthropoda; class Arachnida; order Araneae; family Salticidae; genus Maratus; species Maratus speculifer. Next base: position 421,746,770 of record OZ025292.1, read on the forward strand.
ATTCTCGGAGATTTCGTCGAAAATCCAGAGTAAAAATGTGTTACATTTATTTTTGAATCTACTGAAATTATAACCATGAAAAAAATAAGAGGTAGTAGACGTTAACTTAAACCTTGCAGGAAAACTATAGCATTATCCTAGGACAGAGAGTTGTTTAGAAAAGCACATTTTCCCGTTACTCATAAATTTAGGTTTTTGGAGGTTTTGATCAACTTTAGAGGAGTAACTTCTTCTACACTGTAAAAAAAAATCTGTAAAGGTACTAAACATTTTCTAGGAAACTGGGATTCCAAGAACTTTTCATGTAACGATAACAGGAAAAATCCATGTAACCGATTCTAAAACTTGAGTTTTTGTTGTTACCGTTACAGGAAAAGTTCTTGGAATCCCAGTTTCCTAGATAAAGTGTAGTACCTTTACAGATTTTTTTTTACAGTGTACCATAGGTATATCGTAGAAGAAGTGTAAAAGCATTGTTGAGAGGGATTTTTGAAAAAAAAATAATTGTTGATAATTGGTAAAGATATTCACCTTGGAAAACGTGGACGGTTTGGACTTACATAATGAAAAGGCTATAGCAGTATATGTACCATCAGCTTTTAAAACGCACTATCCATTAGCAGTATAAAAGCAATAAACGATAAAATGTTAAAAATTTTACTAATTTAATTAAAATTAATTTCACAAAGACTATGGGGTGTAAATTCAAAATGTAATAACGAATGTGTGAAGCGATGGGAAAGCTCGAAAGGCATTCGAAAATATTGCTAAATTACGATTTTTATACAATTTCAGGGTATAACAAACCAAATATAAAAGTAATGGATGCTAATCAATTGTGAGAGTCTCAGCTCCTACGCAGGCTGTTATTTAAAATGTTGCCACTACCACCTAAGGTTGGCAGGAACAACAGACTTTCTAAAAAATGTTTTGATTTTTTTTAATTACGTTTCTATGGAATAAAGAGAAATACTTAGTCGATTTCAAAATTAATGGTTGCAGTCTCTGCTTTAACTTAGTCATTTTATAGTGGTGCCACTAGCCTTAGAGCGATGGTAGACGTTAGAAAAGAAGCTTGGAATACGTCACGACGGTTAATTTTAAGATGTAAGCACGTACTCAGAAAATGGTGTCTAAAAACTTCAAAACTTCAAATGAATACATTAATGGATAAAGTATAATGAATAAACAAATGGATTGAGCATAAAACTTTCAAAATATTTTCTAAATTATCATTTATTTAGAATAAGCTTTAATTCTTCTCATTTATGTCATCTCTTTTCAGCCTAATGCAGTGCATTTATAAGTTTAGTCAAACTGTATTTTGAGTGTTAATTTTTGAATTATATTTAAAAGTATAATTTCTTATAATAAAATTTAGACATACATATATTATTTGGCATACTTCAACTTTCATGCAAACAAAGTTCGGAGATTTGCTTGTTATTTAAAAAGAAGAAAAAACATCATGTTCACACGATTCGATATAGCGATTCATTTGCAGAAAGCTATTCAATCTAAAATCTTTTAACAAACAATTTATTCAGTCCAATGGAAAACATCATAAAAATTTCTTAATACCGCTATCCATACAGTTCCTGTTTTCTGAATAACGAACTGTTAAAAATGTACATCCATTAAAAATGTTTGATTTATGAGACATGACAAAAGAATATAGAAAGAGAACTGTTTCCAACAACATCAATAAATTCCTTAAAAAATTATCTAAAACACAATCTCCCTTGTTTTTAATAAACTTTTACTTTGCGTTTCTTATGCTAGTATATTTAAAGAAGTGTACGAATAATTAAAGCTCGGTTGCATTGTTGAAATTATGATGTTAAAAAAATAAATAATAGGTTTGATAATAGATTTGATTAGTAGTATTTGTTTTGAACAACAAAAAAGCTTTTGTTTTTTTTAAATAAAGTATTTATCAAATAACGGATATAGCGATTATATGTTTTTGTTATATTGGAGGAATATATATTTTATAAATAGTGTAAGATATTTGCTGGTAATTATAAATATGTAATGCTTTTGTTAAAAAAAAATAACACTTTTAGTTACTTTTTAATTAATTGATTACCATTTGACTTTAACAAAAGATGAAATGTAAAAAACAGAAATATAGTGTTAATGTACAATTTTAATTACATAGAATAAGCTTGAAAATAAAGAAAAAATATTTTTATTTTACAGTCATTCTCAATAAAATATTTTGTAAAAAATGTCAAAAACTTCAATCAAAATATTACTTTAATCAAAACATTAGCTCTTGGGGCCAAAAGTCTATGCTCTCAACGATGGTAGACGGGATTTACTTAGTTCGAGCTCAGTTGCACCCGTCAGACTCATAGCTCCGATTTCATCATAGCTTACATCGAACATTGAATAAGCATAAATGCGGTTGAAATTCTGTTAGAAAGCCCCCCCCCCAATTAGGCGATATGTGCCGTGTAGATAATTGGCCATGATAAACCATGACAACAACTCAAAAACTAACGAAAATTTAACTCTCAATTGATAATAACAATTGATAACGATTTTTTTCTTTTTAAAATATACTGATTCTTGAAGCTTGAATATTTGATAATAAGTTTGTATTTTATGAAAAATACAATTAAATCATAATATTACTTTCAGTATTTATTTATAGAAAAGTATACATGAATTTAAAAATTATGTCAAATAAAAAAACTAATAATCCCTAACTTTTTCCTTTCTGACCCATTTATCGAAATAAATGGAGTAATGTAGATGGACATTATTACAGATAATTCATAAAACGAATCCGAAGAAATGATGATCGCGGAAAAAAATTCAATTTTTAAAATTAAAATACAGTCGACTGTCGTTAATTCGAACTCGTCGGGACCACAAGAGATATTTGAATTATCCGAAGTTCGAATTAATGAAAACATGCTTACTATGGTACTATTACAAAGAAATTAATGTTATAGTATTTTTTTAACTTATTTCGTCTGTTATCATTAGAATATGACTTAATATTGAATTAGAATGTATAAATACATAAACTAATTAAAAGATTAGAAACAAGCACGATGGAAGAAAAATTTAAAGCGTCACTGATGGACAAACAGGGCTCTAAGAAAGTGGATATCAAATGCATTGTATCATATGTATACTCGTTCGGAAAAATTTTCACAAAAATCAAAGAAAGTAAGTGTTTCAAATGATCTGAGATCCGTGAGAAAGAAAAGAAAAATGAAAAATCGAAATTCTCATTAGTTCGAATTAATAAAATTTATTAACGTTATTCTCCCATTGAAAATTTTGGGACTTTATGTTTAGTTCGAATTAAGCGAAGATTCGAATTATCCGATTTCGAATTAACGAGAGTCGACTGGACCACTTTTTACATCCCTGTGTTTAAAAGGGCAACTGGCATTAAATGCCTCCCTAGATTGTCCATTCGTGATACTGGAAACGTGTTTTGTGCCAACCATGTTTTGCATGTACCTCGTACAAGCAACCCATAATCCAATCACGTTTCGTTATTTTCACTAGTAAATTTTTAAGATAAACTTTGCATTATTATTCTGCGCATTTTTCTGATTTAACTAGGCAAAAATTTCTGTTTTAAAAATCGGGCGATAAAAAATTTAATATTCCGTAAAAAAAAAAAAAAGGCATTTTTTCAAATTTTTTTTTCCACGAATATTGATCAGTTAAGAAGTCAACTTTGCCCAACATTCCGTATTCTGCGAGGAATGGATGCGAAATATAAACAGACAGTCACTTTTGGATATAGTAGAAGAAAGAAATTTTAATTTTTTAAAGATTACTTTGAAGAGAGTCAAATATATAAATATTTAAGTTTGTTTAAGTGCAAATAGGTTTTGGTTTTTGCTAATATAACTAGAACTAAAGGAAATTTATTGAAAAAAAATATTTCTATTTGACGTGGACGGTGGACGTTAAAATTTTTCTTTTTTAATTTTCATCACAACAATATGAAATTTTCTGCATGCATACATTTTACCAAAAGCATATAGCACAACTTCAAAAAAATTTTCAATCTTATTAAAATTTTTATTTTTTTCAAAAATATTTAAATTTTTAAACGAAATTTTAAAATGCTCCTCGTGTCTTAATTTTTGAGATATTTTCTTGCTTTTGCTTTTTTATCATTTAAAACTTCATTATAAACAAATTTGTGTATGATATTTTCAATATCTTGATTAGTTACTATTTTACAGATTTTTTTCTAAATTCTATATCGATTTTCATCAAAATTTTGCCTTTTAATAAGTAAAAAAATCAAATTTAACTATCTTAATGAAGACGAATTTTAAAAAGCTTGCACAATATCTTTTTAAACAGTGTCAGGAAACTTTCTTATTAATTTTATAAATATTGCTCAAAAATTTCGTCGCAAGGAGCATTTCAAATATCTAAAAACGCTGAAAAATTAGTTTTGAGAAAAAAAGATTTAAAGTAAATAAATACACTTACCTTTATTATTTTCATCTTAAAACCTTCATATTTTTACAAGAAAAAACTGTTTTGGCATTATTATACCACAGCAATAGACATTTTTGCGAAAATTTTGCTATGGACAATTTTACTCAAATAAAAGATCCACTGTCTCCTGAAGAAGTCCATTTTGCCCAACATTCCGTATTCTGCGAGGAATGGATGCGAAATATAAACAGACAGTCACTTTTGGATATAGTAGAAGAAAGAAGTTTTAATTTTTTTATTATTACTTTGAAGAGAGACAAATATATAAATATTTATGTTTATTTCGAGAAATTTCTTTTTATCATTTATTTGCTTTTGAAAATGTTGCCGTAAGAGCAATGAAACATGTCAAGCTATAATCTTTTTAGGTTATTTTAATTTATCACTTAAAGCATTTAAATTAAATTGATGTTATATTTATGTTTGTTTAAGTGCAAATAGGTTTTGGTTTTTGCTAATATAGCTAAAACTAAAGGAAATTTATTTAAAAAAAAATATTTCTATTTGAAAATTAGTTTAAAAGCATTTGTATATCAATGAAATAAGTTTTACAAACGATATGTATTTTAGGATAAATATTTTTTCAAATATCATAGTGTAAAAATCGAAAATATACAAAATATAAAATATTAATGAATTTTAAAAACTTCAGTAGTAGAAATTGCAAAACCGGAATGTAATTGTTAGATGCTTCCATTTGCAAGTGTTACACACAAACAATCTTGTCCTTTAAAATATAGAAGATATCTTTCTTTTATCGAGCAATATCGCAAATATTATAGTGAAAATTATTTTTCTTTAAGGTCAAATATTATGTTTTGATTTTTTTTCTTTCAAAAGGCTTTATCTGTGTTTATTGATTTAATAATTATAAATTATATTTCATATTATCAGCTTTTGCTATGAAATGTGACAAATGTATATTTGAATTTTTTACTTATAAGCTTCCTATTAGTCACAATGGTTTCCATTTACATGAATAATCTTTAGTTTAAAATTGTTTTTTTTTTTTTCAGAACCACATTAATTATTTTAATGTCGGAAATATTTTATAACATATTAGTCATGGTAATATATTTTTTGTTTTCCTATTCATCACCAGCAGAGAATAATTTTAAGATTCTGAGAAATTATAATGCATTGTTGAAAAATTTGAAAATTCCTAATAAATTCGGTTTTATTTAGGAATTTATGTTTACGATTCAAAAATCAGTATTATTTTTATTTTATTTTATTATTTTTTGGAAAACTGTTATGATGATTTGGATAATAAGCGTAGGTATTTTTGGTTCGCATAAGTAAATGAATTTTAAAAACATTATACAATATAGTATTGTGATGAATAAAATGTCTTTTATACCGTTAATATTCAAACTTTTAAAAACAATGAACCGACATTTTCATGTTTATTTAAGAATTAGAAATTTTATATAACATTCAGAAATACATATTATACAATGATTATTATTTTTTTTTCGAAATAGTGTCTATTGTTTTGTCATATTCATTTTGAAAAAGCGTTGAAAAGCCTGGTCTAATTTTTTCTATACTATTTTCTCCAGTTAAACGTATATATCTGTAATTTTTTTGTATAACTGAGCATTAAGTATAACAAATTAAATAATACATATGAATTAGAAATATTTGGTAATATGAAAAAATGTTTTATTAAACCTCTTTCTTGAAACCGGTCCGAACCCGAAAAAAAAAATTCCATTCAACCATAATCCAATCTTTACAGAACAAAATAACTTCTGCTGAATCACAACTCGACAGGACTAACAATTTTATTTGAAATCACTACCTTTGCAGACAGAGTGTAAAGTTACACCCTTAGTCATTGTCTTCCGTGAACATTTTTTAGATCTTTACGGAGAGGCATACTTTTTTGCGAATAAGGCAGTTTACTTTTTCTTTTCTTTTTTTTCTTTAAAAAATAACAAAATTGTAAATAAAAAAATTACAGCGACTATTTGGAAAATGATGGTTTCAAAGGCTCAAATTTTAAAGACTTCATTTCTACATTTAAATTAATAATAATAATAAACATCATTTATAGGATGATTATAAAGAGTCATATATTACGTTACACCGTGCATTAAACAATTAATATTCCTAGATCAATGATAAAAAAAAGTATATTATAGATAGACAACTTTAACTGCTTAAAATATGCATTTTTATTTGGTGGAGTTAATCAGAATGACTTTTGAAAGTCTCATATTACTTACGACATGGATTAAATATTACTATCCCTTGACACATCATAAACAAATATTTAATTAAATTTCAGTTTTACATTTTTCGGAACTGCAAAATTTTCATCTCCTAAATATAGCACATTTAAAATTTTTACACCATCGCGTAGAAAAAAATGCACTTTTAAATGAAATTTGTTTGAAATTTCTATCACAATTGTTTTTAAATTTTTATTATTTTTATTATTCTTTGTGTCATCGTAGAAACAGAAGTAATCCATTTTAGGACATTAAGCGGGGACCAATCAGAAAACAAATAAAATAAAAAACACAAACGTTTCATTTTTGGACAATAAACTTAGACGGAATTGATTCAGATATACTTTAGATTTCCCAATTCTCTACCTAGAACAACAACTATTTTTTCCAAATAGTTAAAAAAAACCTATCCATCACGTAATTGGCTCTTGGAAACAATATTAAAAATCTTCTTTATCTGCAGATATAATTTTTACAGTAGTTTTGTTTTTACTTATTTCTGTACTTTTTGTATTCAGCAAGTCCCTTTTCCAGCACATAAAAGGGAAAAGCAACAAAATTCTGCCTAATCTACAAGTGTCATTATTGTAAAAATTTCCCAAAATACATTTTATAGTTTTTAGTAGATAAACATCTTCTCTTCATAATACTAAGTAGACTTTAAAAGTCTGTCTCATCTCCAGATTTCATTTATTGCGTAAATTTTCATACATATATATTTCCAATTATTTGCATTAGCAGTTAACCTTCTCTCCGTAATGACGAAAAAAACTTTTAATATCTAACTCATATTCAGATATTCTTGCATTTGAAAATTTCATATACACTTCTAGAATTATTTTCATTGGCAACGCATCTCTTTAACTGGGAAATCAATAAAAATCGGCCTCATTTTAGCTTCAATTAATATGAAAAAATTGCATACATTTTTCATATATATTTTCAGTAGCAATTTATTTTCTGTTTCTATTTCTTGGGAAAAAAATCTACCTCATCTACAGATTTTTATTTCTATTACAGAAATTGTCTTAAATATCTAATAGTTTTCATTAGCAATCTAACTTTTCTCCACAAATCTGAAAAGCATTAAAAAATGTGCTTCAACTGAACACGTCATTGATGCAGAATATTTCGTTTGCAATCCATCATCCCTGCTTAATGCTGCGAAATCCTTAAAACTCTGCCATATCTGTAAATTTGATTAACATACAATTGCATACATATTTTTTCCTAATTTGTATTAGCAAACCATCTTCTCTCTGTAAACATGGAAAATTATTTAAAATATACTCCACCTGCTGCGTTAATCAAGTAAAAAAAATTCATATGTATTTAATAATAATTTTATTAGTAAAGATCTACTTTGCGTAAATATCTGGGTGAATAATGAAAGTCTACTGCATTTGTAGATTTCCATCACACTTACCATAAAGCATATTCATTTTAAAATACAAATTTAAAAATGTATTCGTAATTACAGATTAGTGTTCATTAACGCAATTAAAGATAATTTAATTTCCTTACATTCAATATTTGGGTTGAAGAATTGTGGGTCGGATTGAAATTTGCCAAAATTAGAATGGATTAACAAAATGGACTAGAATTAGACTTTTACTGGAATTTTCAGCTTTTCATATGTTCGTGTTAACAATTTTTTTTGTACTATTTTGTATCGGATTACGGTTAATGGAATTTTCTTCGGGTTCAGTTTGGGTTTCAGGTTGACTTGAAATGAAAATTTCAGGTTCTTGTGTGGTTACATTTCGACAAGAATTTGTTTTATCAATGAATTTATTTTATCTGGTACAAATTGGGTTACGGTTGGGTAGAATTTTCTTTTGTAGGGTTCAGATCAGGTTTCAGATAGCCTTCAAAGCTTTTTAAAATTTTGCTTGGTACTTGTCGCTGGAAACTAATTTGTCTTTCTCAGAACGGGTTACGGCTCTATAGGGTTCTTTCTGTTTATTTATTTGCTTTGTCAGGTTTACATCTGATTCCGGGTTGACGTCAAATAGAATTTTAAGATTCTACTTAGGTTGCATTTCGAAGGAAATTGTTTTGTGTTACCCTTTTCGGGTATCAATCGGGTTATAGTTTGGTGGAACTTAAAAGAGTAGCCATTTTTTAATCAATCATACTCTATTTGAGGCTCTTTGCAAAGAACATAAAAAATTAGACTGTTTTAGAATTAAATTGTCTTATTCCAATTAGCCTAACGTTCTTTAGATTATTTGCAATTATCCTGAAAAATATCAGCCCCACCTGAATATTTCCCAGGCTGGGAATTGAACCCAGATCCTTGGTTTACAACGCCATTGTTTAGAATATCAGGATGTTTGGAATAAAGAAGAGACTATTCTCCATTTAAACCGTCTGTTTACAAACAGGACAACTTCTTTGAAAAGAGTCGGTTTCGTTTATTTTATGAAGGCCGATTATCAACCAGCGGGATATAGTCCCGAAAGGGTTGAGGTGCCCTCCGTGGCGGTCTTTCTAAGGGAACCTAACCTGTATTTACACAAGGAAATCCAAGGTTCGAAGAAAACCACGGAAAACTTCGAACTTTTAGGCCGGTGGCCACGATTGGGTTCAAACCCAGCACCTTCTATCTACCAGTTGAGCGGTCAGAAACTCTCGACCAATGGTGAGGTCCCTTGAAAAGTGTCGTATTTTTCAATTGGCCCATCATATGTATATTAATACAAATTGTATTGTATGTGCTTACGTATTCACTCTTATATATATAAATATACCTAATTAGACTTTTGCTAGAAATGTATTTCCAAAAATCAATAATATGTAAAATGTCCGTACTGCAGTTGATTTGTATTTAAATATACAAAATGTAGCTCCTAATTGTTTAAGAAAAGTATTTTCTACATAATATTTATTGATATTTGGCTATTTACATCTAATGTACCAGAAATTAAAAGGAATTTTTATGTATCTAAAAGTTGCGTCTAGTATTTCTATTTCTGTTTACTTTAAAGAAAGAAAAATCTTTATTTCTTTGTACAGTGAATATATACTTCTTGGAATAAAATTGAATTTTAAAGCGCTCGCCTCAGCTATATGGACCTAGACTATTGCAAATTTTCGTACAAATACAATTTTTGATGTCTGCATTATGAAGAAAAAATATTAATGTATAAAAATAAAATAAGAAACATAAAACATTTTAGAATCGATCGATGCTTGAATATTCAAAATTCATATTTTTTATTACATAGAGGATGAAGCCAGTTACTCTTATAGAAAATTGTGAAATGTGTTCTTAAAGTTTCATATATTAATATTTTTCAGACGTTCCTGAAAGATAAATATAGTACATTAAAATAAAAGAGTATTTTTTCAATATACTAGTTAATTAAGTTTTAAGAGTAAATTAACTGATTATTAAGGAAGACATATATGCCACCTGTACAGTATGTTTTGCACTATTTCAACCAGATTTTTAAAAATGATTACCGCCAGACACCTTTAATAGGATAGTTTCGAGGTATGACTGCCAGAATTTTTTTTTTTTTTTTTTTTTGTTAAATCTTGCACAAATGAATTTAAATACTGCCCAGTGTCCAGTCCCGACTCGTAATCAAAGGGTAAAGTGATTTTCTGAAATGGGATATTTTTGCAGATAATAAATATATATGTATATTTTTTATGCAGGTAAAAAATTTCCAATTCTAATTAAAAAAGTTCGTAAAATATTTTAACATCATGTTTAAAAAAAAAAACTACAGGAAAAACGTTTTTAGAGAACATAATTTCATTTTCCTATTTTTTTAAAAATATAATTTAAATCTAGCTTGTTTCGATGTAGTTCTGTTAAATCAATTAACAGTACATGTTTTCCATTGAATATTATTTCTTAAATTACTTTTTCTTTCATCTTAATGTTGCAATGGTACAATATGTCTAGGCGTTTCTTATTAAGACTTCATTAAGTATTCGGCATTGAATAATCTATATTATAAATCCCAAACATATCTACTCGTAATGCTTACATCATTTTGCGAATGGCAACATTTTGAAATTTGAAATGGAATTTCGGTTTTGGAATTTTTATTGCTTTTAAATATTTCAAATTTTCTATTTTTACACTATCGTTTAAGGAAAAGTGAGCTTTTAAATGCAATGTGTTTGAAAACTCCATCTTAATTTTTTTAGATATTGATTTTATTTGTAGTTTTTAATACTGATTTGCAATTGTGGCAAAAAAAGGACTTTATTTCTATTAAAAGTAGCGAAAAAATCGATCTTAATTACATTAAGAGTTGCTATCTGGGCTTTAAAAGCCGATGGTACTACATAAAGTCAGCCACCCCTGTCATTATGTATGTTGAAACCGTTCATGTTATTCAAGGTTAATATCTCGGCGAATTACAGGCGATTTTTTTAAGAAACATTATAAACAATATATTTTTTCTGTTATGATAGGTATCCCATTATCCAGCATTTCTCAGCACCTTTGATAACTGCTTGATAATCCTAATTTGTATGTAACTGGAAAATACGCTTTACTCAAAATCTATGTGACTTTGGGTACTGGCAACAGTTTTCCTGCAAGGTTTAAATCAAAGTGTACTACCTACAATTTTTTTTTAAATTTTAGATTCAGTATATTCGAAAATGAATAGGTGGGGAAATATTTTTGCACTGTGATATATCCGAAAATATGCTTCTAAAATTAAAAAAATGCATTTTTGAGTTCAAATTTACGTAAGCTTGCACACACTATGCACAAAGAAAATACTTTTTTAATGTAACTTAATTAATATCTCTACCCCTAAGTCCTAAATGTGTTTATAAATGTTTCATAATTTGTAAATATTTGGATTAGTAGTCTTTACCCCGAATTTTAACTTTCTACATTCAATAGTTTACAATTAAAATAACTGAAACAGGTAGCCACAAATATGTGATCTTAAAATGGTTCTGTTTTCACTTTTTAAGTACGGAAACTTAAAATTGGAAGATTTGCGTTTTAGAGCACTTAATGGAATCTTAACTTAAGTGATAAAAGTTTGAATTAAAAAAAATAAACAACAATTTGATTATATGTAATCATGTGTTACAAATCCGTTCATATTTATTAAATGCACATTTGTATACATTGCGTATTTTTAGTTTTTAAAAAACTAATAATTTTGATGTCATAACATTGAAGGAAATTTACTGAATTAATACACAGTTTATTTAAAATGTTTTTCATTTGTTTCATAACTAAAACTGTCATATTTTTATTGAAAAATGTTTAATTTACTCATATTTTACTATACGAAATATCAAATTTTACGAAGTCAAGTTCATTATGCTTTTCAAAAGCATGTTAAATACAAAAAAATACATTGTATCTCTTTTAGCATAGCTTTAATTATTTGAAGTTACTTTATTTTTTTTTTTTTTCAAAAACATGTTCAAAAGATTTGATACAAATTTGCTTTAGATATTCTAATTAGAGCTAAATGAGTTTGGGTTTCATAAAAATCTTATTTGAATACTGTCATTGTAGTATCAGCAGAGGCAACTCCGTGAATTATTACGATAATTAAACATATCACATTTCCTACAAAATAAATGTTATCCAGATATCCTATTTGATAATGATCATTTATTTTTCACTTTTTGAAAAATGTAGTAATGATCTCAACAGCAGTAATTAAGATTTGGACAAAAATATTCTAGACTACATTTTTCATACTAACTAATCCAAAAGTGATGCAAGAAATCTTTCATTATAATTATGATAAAGATCTTTTAATGATTTGAGCCTTTAAAAAATAATATTAAGTAATGAAATTGTTATTAGTAAACATTAGTAATTATTTAGAAAAAAATATATAAAGTTTATGCATATTTTTTTGTAGCCATAGTATGTTTAAATTTATGCTTTTATTATTTTTATATTTTCATTTTTTTTCTTAACAAGGTAATGAAATTTAAGGCGATTTACATCAATTTTAAATTAAATAATAAATTTTACTTTAATTTTGATTTTGTTTATTGTATTATGTTTGCTTTGATACAGAAATTATTATTATTTCTTAGCTAGTCAAATAAAAAATTCCAGAGCAACACATTGTATTTCGAACTCAAACATAAACAGTTTTTAAATGAAGGAAACATACTTAAAAGAAACATTTTTCTACATATTAGAATTTTGTCGTATTATGTTACTCAAAATTAAATTAAGTGAAGAACAGAATAAGGGAAACAATAAAATGTTATTCCCTTGCCATAACAAAAAAAAAAAAAAAAAACTTTACTAATTTAACACAAAGTGCTATTTTGCTTTACTTACATTCAGTTAAATAACCTTATATTAATATATTTCGCTTAAACTCCAAATATATATATATATATATATATATATATACAGGGTGAGTCATAAATATCGAAACAATAGGATATCTCCTTAAATATTGCCTTTAGACCCATACTTCCAATTGCGAAAATTCATAAAAAAGGTGAAATTTTTGAAAGGTAAGTTGCAAATCCATGAGGGGTCTATTTGAAAAAGTACGACAATTAAATTTTTATACGGTCTCCGTAGGATAGAAATTCCAATTAGGGAAACTTTCCTTATCCAGTCCTGAATAATGCACAAATAGTTGCATCTTCATGTCTTCAAAACTCGCAGAGTTATAGCCGTTTGAATAATTCATCAGGTTTTGGATTAAACACAAATTGAAACGCGCGCAATTCAAAAGACAATGTTACTTTAACAGTTCTAGGAAACGTGTAAAAAATCTATCTTTTGAGTTAGAATTTATTATTTTTTTCTTTTTTTGTGATGGATAGCTATATAATTTGCTACGAAAATAACATCCTAAAATTTATCATAAAATTTATAAAAATTTCATATGGTTAGTACTAATGGTTTCTGACTAATGGTAAATAGTACTAATGGTACTAATGGTTTCATATGGTTAGTAATTGAAAATCGTTATAATTCCAAACATTATTTATCAAATTCGAATTACTTTCCATTCAATTAAAGATGAAAATCTGATTTTAATTTTGTTTCGAGAGTTTTGTTTTTCAGTATTAATTTTAGAACTATTAAAAATAGTTCTAAAATTAATACTGAAATTTTTATTATTGAAAAAATAATATAACTTTAAAAAAATCATATTTTCAAAAGTAAATATTTTTTCAATTTTGCCCGAAATAAATATAAAATAATTAAAAATGACATGTTTCAAGTTTGTACTTTTTTTCTTTAACTATTCTTAACTTTTAATAATTTAAAGACAATAAATAGTCGGAAAAAAATTCATTATGCAGAAAAACGAAATGCACTGTTTTACTGCCCGTCAGTTATTTAAAAGAATGATTTTCTTAGATATAGATTAAGACTTTTTTAAAAATTTAGCCCTCATAACTTCAAGCTTTTTATCGTCCTGGAGAGGCTGTTAAAAAATCTATATTCTGGGCCCAGGTCGGATTCAGGACCGATACGTTACTTTTTTCTGAAGACTTGTCTATCCGGCTCTAATGTATTTTTCATACCGGAGTTGATTGCTTCCTTTATTTTAGTCCTTCTTCCTAGGAAACTTTCAATCCCGGTCTCGAACCATCCATATTAAAATTTAATCTGACCTAATACGTGTATGATATAAGTAAAATTTGGTTCAATCAACATTTTTACGATTTTGAAATCGCTTTTAATTTACAAAAGAAAAAAAAACTTCTATATATATTTTTTAAGAAAATTTATTATTTTTTTAATTTTTACAGGCTGGTCTGGACTATGATTTTAACATTTTTCTATGCTGGACAGAACTTTTTTCCCTATGGGTCGGTTTGGAACCGGACCTAGATATTTCGGCCCATGCAGACCTCCAGTGATAACGATTAACATATTTTGAAAACAAGTTTTGACTTAAATCAATACGCTGTTTTATTATGTCCGGATAAGAGGGCACGGTCTTAAATCGACATTTTGTGGACGATCCCTCATTTGCTTTGAAAATCACTCAAAAACTCTTCGTTTACAGGCATGGTAAAGTGATGTAAGTCTCGAATTTATTTATTTATTTATTTATTTATTTTGCTTTGAGGTAGGCGCTACAGCTATTTGCCGGCATAACCTCCAATGATCACAAGAAACCATACAGAAAACTCTATTACAGAATATCCAGTATATACATTATCACAGGGACAACACAGACACCCATGCCGCTAGCTGGACTCGAACCAGGGACCAGAGGTGTGGGAGCAGCCGCAGGCATGGGCGCCACTGGGTCGACATCGAATTTTGGAGTATTTTGGATTTTAATAACTCTGTCATGTATTCAGAAGGTGGTGAATTTTTTTTTTTTTTTTTGGTCAATTTAAGAATGGATAAGGAATAATTTACTAATTGTGTATTTTGCTCCACGGGGGCCGTATAAAAATTTAATTTTCGTATTTTTTCAAATAGACCCCCCATGGAGTTGCAACTTATCAGACATTTCATCTTTTTTTATGAATTTTAGCAATTGGAGGTATGGGTCTAGAGGCAATATTTAAGGAGATAGCCTATCGATATTCATGACTCACCCTGTGTATATATGTACCGGGTGTCCCAAAAAAGACTGATGGATTTTAAAATTCAATAACTTGCAAACGGTGACAGCTATTTAAAAATTTTTGCAGGAGGGTTATGTATAATGTCAGGAGTTTTTTTTAACCATAATTGATTATTTTAGTTCAAATTTCAAACAATAGATGGCGCTGACGATTGGATATAGATTATATATTGGATATTGGAAAAGAAGGCACTGATTATCGGTTCATTTCAGTCGATGCCGAAACTGACGTCGCTCAGAATGATGCAAAGGAAGGAGATTAAGGCTATGGAGTGCGTCTGTTTCGGCAGTAAAACCTTGTTCGCAAGCCCCGATTCGAATTCATTCGATATGATTTCAATGGAATGCGTTGTTACCATGAAAGTAATAGATTCTTGGATAGTAAAATGCAGCATTCAAACGGGGGCATAATTTTTCCAAGCAGTATTCGAGTTTGCAGGAAATTTTACATTTTAAAGTTTTATTTTCCCGGATCAAATTAATTTTTATAGCATGGTTTAAAGAATATTTTATGCATCGTATTTTAAAACTACACTGTTAAAAATTTGAAACTTTTGCTGCACCGTCACTCCACTGCTATTATAGAATATCTCTGTTTTGACGAATGAGAATGCTTCATAGTACAGTGAAGTAATCGTTTTCTATAAAAGCGGAGGAATGACGATGCAGCAAAAGTTTGAAATTTTTAACAGTGTAGGTTTAAAACACGATGCATAAACTATTCTTTAAATCATGCCATAAAAAAGTAGTTTAATCCGGGGGAAATACAACTTCATAATTGTAACATCTCCTGCAAAATCGAATACTGTTTGCGAAATTTATGCCCACTTCTGAATGCTGCATTTCACTATTCAAGAATCTGTTATTTCCATGGCAACAGCGCATTCCATTGAAATCATACACTGTTAAAAATATGATCCTTTTTCTGCATCGTCACTCCCCCGCTTTTATAGAATATCTCTCTTTTGACTCATGAGAATGCTCCATAATAAAGTGAAGTAATCGTTTTCTATAAAAGCGATGGAGTGACGATGCAGCAAAAGGGTCAAAATTCTAACAGTGTATAGAACGAGTTTAAATCGGGACCTGAGAGCAAGGTTTTACTGACGAATGAGACGCACTCCATAGCCTTAATCTCCTTCCTTTGTATCAGTGCTGAGTGACGTTAGTTCGGCGTCGACTGAGCTTCAATTGCCGTCAGCGCCATCTATTTTTTGAAATTTAATCTAAAATAAAAAATACGGTAAAAAAAAAAGAAAAAAAACTCCTGACGTTATACACAACACTCTTGCAAAAAAAATTTAATATCAGTCATTGTTTTCAAATTATTGAATTTTAAAATCCATCAGTTAATTTTGGGACACCCGGTGTATAAACAGGGTGTTTCGCTACCAGACCGACAAACTTTGTGGGGTGATAGTAGACATGAAGACAAACATTATTAAATAGGAAAACACGGAGCGCAAACGTATTCCGTAGCAGCTAGGAGCCATTAAATTTTAAGGTCCAAAATTTCAAACGATTATAAAAAACGGAAAAAAGGGTGGATTCGTTTGCGGTTTTCGCTAAAATAATTCTTTATATCACGATGTGTTTGTAAAAAAAAATTAAGGTTATGCTCCAAAATTTTCGATAGAGGGCGCTTTAGAATTTAGAGTAACAAACAACTACTTTTTACCCTTATTTTGTGCACGGGGTTCAAATTATTCTAAAGTTTAGACTTTAACTTAAACTTTAAGCCCGAAATTGAAAACATTGTTATCGGGTAACTAGCGAAAATTGAACCGTGAACAGATGGGGGAATTTTAAACACCCATAAATATTATACAAACTGATCGATTTTGTTGCGGTCATTCCCTTGGTAATTACTTTCTTCAAAATGACTTACAGCTCTTGTGTCTCCATTTTTTATAGAGGGCGCTTCCGACACATCTTCGACATTCCAATGGCATTACTCCTGGTTTTTTTTTCTACCAAACCAACATACTTCCAGGGAGTGTTAGGGATGCAAAGCGACTGGGAATCAAATAAGAATGTAACGTTTAAAATACCTTTTTAGCGAGTTGTGGTTAAAAGAAGCAGAGAAAAAAGCAACAGAAACAGATAGTGAAACAGCTACATGTTAATGTGACCGAAAACAATTTAGTTAAGGGTTTTACTTCGAAAAGTGTCTGAAATTACGACCAGAAGTAATCGGGCATGCTTGATAGCAGCGTCGCATGCAATTCCTTGCGCTTTCAAAGATTCCTGGCATCTCGGATAGCTTTCTGGCAGCTCTTGAAATTCGAGCTGGGAGGTATTCCACTGATTGTACGGGAGTCTCATACATTCAACTTTTCCTTTCACCCCAGCAGAAGGAGTCCATACAGATTCAGATTCAGATTGAGCCAGGTGGTGGGAAGGGGCTAGTAATTGGTTTGAGCTCAACTAGCGCAACCCAGCATGGTTATTTAAAAAATACAGAACAATTATACAGTACTAAAATAAAGGTAGATAATAAAAAGTAATTGATATAATGAAGTAGGTGCGACTATCTGTCAGGCCGCTAACCGGGCCACAACTACCTATCCACTGCTGTCCATATGTTACGTTGAGGTGTCTGCGAACATCGTTGGTAAAATGTGGAGGAACCTCGTGCTATAGAGTAGCGCAACGAAATAGGAATATGTGATTTTACCAGAAGTTCCGACAGAACGTGTTGTAGAAATATCAAGTTGCTTTTTTCTCTGCTTCTTTTAACCCTAACTCGTAAAAAAGGCATTTTCGACGTTACATTATAATATGATTCCGAGTTGTCTTTGCATCCCTAACACTTCCTGGAAGTATGTTGGTCTGGTAGTAAAACATACAGGATTAATGCCATTGAAATTTCGGAGATGTGTCGGAAGTGCACTCTATCAAAAAATAGTGACACCAATGCTGTACGTCATTTTGAATAAAATCATTACCAAGGAAATGACCTACACGCAAACTGCAACAAAATCGATTAGTTTGTCAAATGTTTATGAGCTTTCAAGATATCCTCCTCTGTTCACAGTTCAATTTTCGCTAGTTACCCGATAACAATGTTTCCGATTTTGGGCTTAAAATGTAAGATAAAGTCTAAACTTTAGAATAATTTCAACCCCGTACACAAAATAATGGTAAAAAGCAGCTGTTTATTACTCTAAAGTGTAAAGCTCCCTCTATGGACAATTTTTGAGCGTAACCTTTAAATTTTTTTACAAGCAACTCGTGTGATGTAGAGAATGATTTTAGCGATAACCACAAACGCATCCACCCTTTTTTCCGTTTTTTATAATCGTTTGAAGTTTTGGACCTTAAACTTTAATGGCACCTAGCTCCTATGGAAGAAGTTTGCGCCCCATGGTTTCCTATTAATGTTTGTCTTCATGTCTACTGTCACCCCTCAAAGTTTGTCGGTCTGGTAGCGAAACACCCTGTATATTACTATGTTTTTAATATTTTTACAATGTTACAGTTGTAATTATTCTTTATTTCTATCATGTCAATATCTGTAATATAAATAAGTTAAATAAAAGAGGAAAAATAGCGAAAATGCTGTTAAATTTTCGTTTTTGCGATTATTTTACAAAGTTAGAAAAAAAGAGTCATTTTCAAAAACTGTAGCGTGCTTAATAATTATTTTAGAAAAACAGTTTTGGAATGAAATTTGAAGACAAATTTAATTTTGTTTATTTTTGTAATTGAGTATGGTACACAAAAATTTTACGGTTTTTGAGTTAAAGACAAAAAATAGAAATAAAAGCCGAAGATTTTGTGTTTTTTTTTTTGTTTTTTTTTTTCTTGGCTTCACAAAATTTAGCCTCGAAATATTTTGTTGGAAAACCATTAATTCTTGTTACTAGAATCCCCATAAACAGTTTAAAAACATAAAATCTTCTAGCAGAATTTTTGCATCTATTTACACTGACGGAAAAAAAAATCCCAACACCAAGACAGACTTGTGTTAGCTAAACGAAATTTTGTAGGCGTGTTTATACATCTGAAAGATGACACTGATTTAAATTTCATGCTTCGCACATAAGTGTGGCGCTAGTAGCGCCACTCACAACTTTAAAATCAGGTTTGGTTTAAATGCGTGCTGTAAAGTTCGTGAGCATTATTTATCTTCAAAATTTGACGAAATGAGCTGAGGCTGATCATGAATGCCATTAAGAAGACGAAGAAGCTATTATCATCAGCTCCCGAGTTGGAAAGAGGTCTTAAAATAGGGCTACAAGAAAGTGGATTTTCTTTCCGCGAATTTGTAGAAAGACTTGAACGGAATGTATCCACTGTGCATGATTGTTGGGAGTAGTGGTCAAAGGATGGTACTGCCACAAGAAGACCAGGTTCCGGGTAAACAAGTGTCACTACTGAGAGGGAAAACCGTCGTATTCGGCATACAGCTGTGGCACATCGTACTGCGTCTGCGACAGAAATTCGAGCTGCAGTTGGTACCACAGTGACACAACGAACTGTTAGAAATCGGTTATTTCGAGAACAGCTCGATGCAAGGCATGCATTCCACTGACTCTAAGTCATTGCCGTTTGCGACATCAATGGTGTCAATCCAGAGCTCAATGAAGGATGAAGTAGAGATTTGTTGTGTTTTCTGATGAAAGCAAATTCTGCCTTGGTGCCAATGACGGCCATGTGCTGGTCAGAAGGAGGCCAGGGGAACGTCTGCAACCAAACTCTCCTACCAACCAAACTGCAACCAAACACTGAACCTACAATCTGGGGTCATGGTCTAGGGAGCAATTTCCTATGAGAGCAGAAGCACTCTCGTGGTTCTCCCAAGCACATTGACTGCAAATGTGTACGTCAGTCTGGTAATTCAGCCTGTAGTGCTGCCAATCAAGAAAAGCATTCAAGGGGAGTTTTTCAGCAGGATAACGCTCGCCCTCATGCCGCTGTTGCAACGCAACACGCATTACAGAGTGCCGACATGTTACCTTTGCCAGCAAGATCACCAGATCTGTCGCCCATTGAGCGCGTATGGGATATCATTGGATGAGAACTCCAGTGTCATCCCCAGCCAGTATTGAACATCACGTATTGACACAGCTTCTACAACAAGCATGAAACTCTATACCATAAAGGACATTCGGCACCTGTATGACACAATGCATCCACGTATGCAGGCTTGCATTTGAAATTCTGGAGGTTGTAGCGACTATTATTGTAACGGCATTTCACCTTTGAGATGCATTTTATTGACCTTAAATTAACCTGTGATCTCGAAAATCTAATCAATTAAACATGTTAACTAGACAAATGCACTCTCCAAATTTCATTACTCTACAATAAGTTTTTCTTGGTGTTGGGATTTTTTTTTCCGTCAGTGTATGACAATTTGACTGTCCTATATCAGAAAATTCTGAAAACAAATATCCATAATGAAAGTTAGTTGATATGTGAAAATTTGATTTAACCAGAAAAAATGAATAACCATTTTTTATTATAGGTTAACGAACAAGTTTTAAATTCTCAGCTTTAGAATTACTTGAACAAAAATTATTAATCCTGTGTGCGAAATACTGCAAAATATAGATATAAACTGATTTAGAACTTACTGAACAGGAATGAAATATAATGATTAAGTAAAATTACATGAAATGTAGCGTAATTTACATAAAATGATGGAAATTATTTTCATTAATTTGCATATAATTATAAAAATAATTTATATTTTTATATTATTTTATTAATATTTACTGAAACTAATTATAAATCTGCATGGTGCCCATTAAATTGTGCTCAACCCATAAAAAAAGTTATGCTAAACAAAATTGTACTCAAAGCCACTTTTCCGGTGAAGGATACAAATATTTATAATTGCACATTTCAGAATTTTTTAAGCAGAAAAAATATTTTTCGTGCAAAAAAAATTAAGTTTTCTCCGTCTAAAAATGTAAAATAAAATCCTTTACGTTTCTTAAGGGATGCATAAATATTGGGATTAACTGATTCATTTGCCATTTTATACTCATGCGATACCCATGGGACAAAAATGCATTACATTTAATGTTCAAAACTCAGATTATAATTCTTATTTTAGATGTAAAATTTGTCTTTCAATATCAACAGTTTATTATTTACTCCACTTGTAATTTTTTTAAAGATAAGAGAGCAAAGTTTTACAGACCTCTCTGTACAGTAAAAAGCAATATGTTTAAATTGTACTTTTGTGAAAAAACAATTTTAAATAAATTATTGTATGTCTGTACTGAACTATATATTTTTACTTTTTCTATTCTATCTAAACTATTTTAGCTGTATCAGTATTCTGGAGTTAGCCATGGAATTTTAAATTATAGTTTACCTTTTTATAACAGGACTGAAAACCAAATTCTTAGAGCTTAAAATAACATAATTGATTCATTATATTTTTTTGTGCAATGATCATTTAGAAGTCAGTACAAATTTAACAATAACATCATTATATTTTACGAAACTAAAATTACTCTAAACAAATTCGTTATTAAATATTTTACAGTATTGAATAATTAATAGAAGTAAAAAATGTGATTTATTGGAAAAAAATTTTTCTTTATTTTGTCACCTCTGTTGCATTATTAAAAATATTATTTTTTTCTCATTTTTAAAATAAAATAAATAGACACTGATTAAAATTCACAGCATAATTTATCGCGAGACTTTTGCAGTTAATAACAAGTGTAGTTTGAGATGAATTAGACATACTTTAATCGAAATATTGAAAACTAAAATATATCGACTAGCGCAAATATACTAATTCAAATTCTTTAATTTCACGATTTCTTTGTAATGAAGCCCCGGCATTTTAAGTACTTTTGTGAATAATGCACTTTTTACGATGTAAGCAAAGTTCATACAATATCCTGTTAAACTGAATTTGTTTTTCGGATATCTAGTTTAATTCGTGACGGTTTGGCCTGTAACTTATAGGATGTAAAGGACATGTTTATCTTCATGAATATATTGAATATTTGATAAGGTATGGGTATTTCTTTGAATAAGTATTTAACTGCGCATTCTTAAAATATTTCAAAAAAATTATTCAATTATTAAATTTTAAAACATTTAAGGCAACTCAAATAATAATAGACAAAATCTTCCGTCAAACGATGGCACTGAGCACACCAGACTAGGTTCACTAATTGCATCTTCTTCTTCTAAGAAAAATGTCTCGAAACGCAAATTAAGGTTGCATTAACTCTTCGTCTCGAAAAGCAAATTACCCTTATAGCATGCATGTTTACAGTGACGTCACAATGACGTCACTGTGAGTCACTTTGGTCACATCACATCTGTGACCAAAATGCCACCACTCAGTGACGTCACATGGTGACTGAGATGTGACTTTCTTAAAAATCTTTAGAAAATTACAAAATTTTCTTCAAAACATGTTATTTACTTTAAAAAACATGTTTCTGGCAATTTAAATATCGTCGCTTTTGTCAAAGTTTCGTCACAATGTTAATTTCAAAGTAGTCACAAATGACATATTCTTCACAAATTTGTCCACCAGTGACTTCACAAAATGGTCACAATGTGACGTCACAAAAAGCTCTAAAACGGCCATAACGACTTAACATCTTAGTCAATGTGACTTCAGATCGACGTTACGTGATGTTACATCGACGATCGATGGTCACAAAGTCACAATGTGACTTCGCAACGACGTTGCAGTGACGTCACCATGCCTTATGTGTAAGGGTGTATTAACTCTACGCCTTCCCTTTATTCTTAAACAAAACCTCGAAATATAATCAGAGCTACATATCAGAATATATAATCGTACGAAATTTAAAGCAAATGGATTAATTCTGCATGAAAAAACTCATTTAGTCAAATTAAAGGGGAGGATTATGTTCCCCATTTCCCCCTTTTAACTTAGCATAATAATCTCAATATTAATCAGGAAACTTTTTACCATAACAAACCGGTATACAAATTTTGAAACAAATGGGATAATTCAGTATGGAAAACTCATTTATCTAAATTAAGAGGGATAGATAAGCCCTTGTTTAACTCTTTACACTTAACCTATGAGTCTCCAAATTTACTCAGGGAAACGAGTTATCAGAATAAATCGTCGTACATAATTCGAAAGAAACCGCATAATTATGCATGAAAAACGCATTTATCTAAATTAAAGGCATTGGCAAACCATTTCCCCTTTGATACTTAACAGTGAATCCCTAAAATTAAACATAAGAGCTTCATATAAGAATTAATCAAGAAAAAAATTGAAGCAAATCGTATACTTATATCAAGAATTGCCGCACTACGTACATACGTACAATCCGAAACTACACAGTAAAAAAAAAAAAAAAAAAGAAAAAAAAAAGAAAAAAGAAAACATGACGTTATTAAACATTTTTTAGCGAATTTGTATTTCACAAAATTTTTTAGTAACCATTACTCACAGTACGAATAGTAAACATTCCAATTTTTTTTTGCAAGTGAAACAAATATTTCTTTTGTAAACTGAACAAAAGAATTTTTTGTATAATTAATTTGCTACTTTGTAGTAATAGTCACCAAGCAAATTTTAGTAACAGCATCAAAATTTTTTTTTAGTAACCATTACTCACAGATTGTTAGTAAGTATTACAAACGCAATTTTAGCAACTGAAACAAGCATTTAATTTGTAAACTGTATAAATGAATTTTTCGTATAAAAAACTTAAATCTTTTTAGCGAGAACCACCAAATGAGTTTTGTTGTTGACGTGTGATTGAAGGGCAATAACTTCTGTTGAACTGCATCCCGTGGGTAAGAAGACAGACTTCTACAGCGTAAGATTTTCTGCAAAACCCCAATAGATGGCAGAATCAAACATTGCCACCTGCTCAATTTTGATATGCTTTAGAAGGGGAGGGGAGGGAAAGTCTTGAGACCATTACGCATGGTAACTGCTACGACATGATTTTCATAACCACTTTATTTAATAAGTACTTACATTGCATACACCCGGTGCGTCTTTGGTGGTGTCGAGCACCGAACCCGGGACCTTTCAGCCTGGAGATCGGTGCTATGGCCACTAGGCTATTACAGCCACACTAAGCGTGTTTTAGTAATAGCTGTTAAAAATATAAAACTATTAACTCTATTCGTTGCTAGCTTTTTTTCTAGTAATTCTTACTGATTTTCTTGTAACTGAGTAAAATTACAAAAATAATTTTAGACATTGCAAAGATCACTGAGAGAAAGTAAAATTTAGTAGATCGACCTTTTTTTTTACAAAACTGCACATTAGCTTTTATGCTTTGATTGCCATGAGTTAAAAAAAATCTAGTAAAATAACGCGAAAATACAAAAACTATGTAGGCAACGTAGTAAGTTTCTTTTTAAAAGTAACCTTATGACAATAATGGATTTTGTATGGTTTGCCAATCAATTAAATCATTTTTCTGAGAAAATAATAATTCTTATCCGACGATTAGTGTACGAAAGGAAGCATCTGGTCATTATCCATTTACTTTTTTAACATTAGTTTTGAACGTTGTACACTCACTTTAAATATTTCCAGGTTTGATATTTAAATAAAGCTATAGCCCACGAGAGGGCAGCGAAAATAATCACTTAATTAATTTAATGGCTGAAATTCCAAACAAACTCTATTCGTTAAAACTCTAATCGCTATCCTCGATTAGTAGATAGTAGATAGTAGATATCATCGATTAGTAGATAGATCAATCGCGCATCGAAACGCTAAAAGAGAATCTGTTTGCAAGTCGTATCATAAACGAAAATAGATATAAATCTTTTTTCAGTTATTGACTCGTAAGTTTACAATTATGTTTTCTTTGTTCCAGTCCTCCATGTTTTCACACCTTCATATGCAGGAGAACATAATGGTAAATTTACGAATCGACCGACAAATCGACTTTTTAAATGCGATTGACATTTAAATGCGAATCAAGACATGACTTAGCAGACCGATAGCGTTTTAATATGCGAATCGAATTTTAACTAATTCTAGAATTTAAATCGTAAACTCTGCGAGGTGATTGTTTGCACTACCATTTTCTGATTCATTATTTCTTGTAATGAAGAACCCCAGGTTTTTTTGTTTAAAAAATTCGGATTCATATCAGAAATAAACTAATCGTTGGGGGCCATCGTAATACTTACTAGAGATGGGAAATATAGTTATATTTGGTTAAGAGGTTACATCGTTCCACAGATTCACAGGTAACAGGTTTCAACAACCTGTTATTTTTGTAACATATAACTAATCGATGAGACTATGCTGTCAACAGACATTTTAATTAAAGGGCCGTTAATTAAGGTATCTTGAATAATTTTGATACATAAGTATAGACGCTGTTTTAGTTCAGATAAACCTGCGCTATTAAAATCAACATAGAGTTAAAATTTTAATTTTTTGTTAGTTGTGATACTTTACATTTCACGTATTATTATCGTTTTCTTGCACTAAAAATGCATTTTTCCTTGTTGAAATTTTATAAGTATCATAACTCAGTAAATTTTGCCCGTAGAATTTTTTTTTCTCATTTACTTGTTAAAACACATAAAAACTTTTTTCTAAATAAAAATTATAGGAAACTTACTGAACACTGTATTAAATATGTAGTTTCTTAACAATTTAAAAAATAATTATTTTAATGTAAATTAATATTTACATGATGCAGAAGAAAGTTTAAAGTATTTTTGCAATTGTTTCAATGACTCCAAAACGTATGGTTTAGAGATTAATTTTTTCTAAACGATCAGAAATATCCTCCATCAAAACAACACCGTTTTAACAATGCGATTTGTAAAAAAAAAAAAAAAAAAAAAAAAAAAAAAAAAAATTGAACTTTAATCGTTAGCACCTTGATTTGAAATTCGAATTTTGACATCCCAGAATCAATATCTGTCAACGCATATTCAAAGCTTATCCCCCAAGAGCACGAAAAATTACTTGTATATTTTTAATCAAATGTCACTCATCCCACAAATTTCGTATGTGCAAATACGTATTTAAAATCTCCTCCCCAAAACTTGTGACAGGCAAAAAATGACGTTGGCAGTATAAAATTGGCGCCCTATGAATATCCGCGTCCGTCGGGACCGCCCCCCCCCCTCCCATCCCTTTTCGAATGACTGTGTCCTCACCAGTCTATTTTTCTTCTTTTTTTTCGGTAAGATACATTTACAAAAGTAATGTTTTCCAATTCGTATTTTCTAACGACGCGATATTGACAAAATAATAATGATATAAAAATACAGCAATAAACATTTTATTAAATAAAAATCATAGCTCCAGAATACCCCCCCCCCCTTCGAAAAATACCATGAGTACACAGCAATATCCCTTTTAAATATTCAAACTCAAAGATTGCCACAGTTTTACCCATCTAACGACATCAACGAAAGATTATGTCCCGTGCCCGAACGATAAAACAGCTTTCTATCAACAATTAAATTCGTAAATCTCTTTAATTCCATTTTTCAAACAGAGATTCCTTCCCATTAAAAATATGACCAAAGATGGCCGACATTATCTCCTTGCTTTTTAATAATCTGCAAGCGTCATTCACTAACTTCACGTAAAGTCACGTAAAAAACACATTTTTTTCCTCATTTCATTCTCAGTATTCTTCCTATTTGTTTGATAAAAGCAGTTTTCATTATTCCAGCTATTTTTACAATAAATGTTGTTTTCGTTATTCTAAAAACTTATTCTATTGCTTTAATCTTTGTAACTGTGAGCGTTATAAAAAATTCAAACGATAAGATATATTCTGTGAAGAATCGAAGCCAGATGTTTTTAAATAGTCATAGAATAATCAACAACGAATAGCTTTTGAGAGATTTTATCACGTGAACTTTTGAGATAGCAAAAGGACAAGGTTTCCTATGATTGGCTTTCTTGATTAGACCAAAAGGATTTTTAATGTCTTGGAAAATGCAAAAGGAAAACAGTTCCAATTAATGGCTTCCTTGATCAGACCAAAGGGATTTTTAAAGTCTTGGAATCGCAGATCGACAGTGACGCGTCAAAAAGAAAGTTTCATCGGGGGTTTTTTTGTGCATCAGAATTTTTTTTTCTCTCTCTGTCTCAAAAGCGTTTTAATGGGGATTTTTGTTTTCTGCAGTAATATAAATTCTTTGCCTCCGAATTCAAATAGATTTATAAGTTGGAATTTCTTTTATATAACTAAGCTTTTATTAATGAATAAATATGTATTCTTAAAATGATTTTCAGCCTTACTATTTGTTTCTTCTTTTTAAAATGCTTATCATGCGACGCGTTTCAAAATTAACAGGGACTTTTCGGTATTCTGTTATTGAATAATATGTTTTTGGTTAATATTACGAATATTTATCCTGTTATGTTAAATAATGCCCATCTCTAATACTTACCCATCATGGATATACATAATATAGAATATGAAATTAAAATATGTATAAACTATATATAAAACGCATTGATATTCCAAAATAAATTTCAAACGTAGATTTAAATATTTTTAATGTAAACAAGCATAAAAGCGTTGTTTTCAGATTTATTTAATAACTCTCTCTTTTTTTTTTATACTTCAATTTAATATTCTTCTTCAGAAATTTTCGGTCTAAATTGTGAATTTCAAAATTAAGATCGATGCTATTTGATATATTGCAGAACCTTGCTTACTTTACTATATAACGGGTCTGCAACTCTTGTAACCTTTTAAAAGATAACACTTATTACTTACTATTACCTCAGAAAGTTTATCCTATAACTTTCAAAATAGTCTGTTTAATTTGTAAAAAAAATGGCTTTATTTTACATTGCAATATTATTTTTAAAGATTTTGCTTAAAGAAATCACAAGAATCACTTTCTATTTATTTTCGTATGAAGATTTTATTTTTCTTGAAGAAACAATATCTTACAAAGGAGGCGGATTTTGTGGTTTTATAGGAATGTAGTTGTCAACAGCATGACAGAAAAGGAATGTGAAAATCATTGGATATAAATTTTTTTTCAGAATAAAAACTTGAGGTTTTTGTTTCAAAAGAGCGCTGTTTTCAGTTTCGTTTCTTTTCTTAAGGTTACATATAAAGAATCAGATTTTTTAAAATGAGTATACAAACAGAAAACAACTACTTTTTCTTTATTTTATAATATTTTTGTATACTTTGATGAATAATAAAAATTATTATTCAGTTACTTGAAATAAATTATCATTTTGACTATAGTTTATTCTATTCTAATGCACAGGAAAATTTAATACAATTGCACTTTTTTAGCAATATAAATAAACACAAGATAAGCCTTCTTCTAAAATTTCATTTACTGTCTTTACAATGTAAATATTTGTATTGTAAAAACCATAAATTTCAATTCATCGATTTCTATTGTAAATATATGTAATATTATATTCATATTGCATATATATCGATTTCTTATTAACTGGTTTACCTTAAAATTAATCAAAATGTCGAGTTTTTATGCTAAGAGAAAACCCGTTTCATTATGAATATTTTTACTCATTTTAACCTGTATCTATATTATAAAAGCCAAACGTATCTGTGCGTAACGCATACGTCATTTTCCGTATGGCAACACTTTCAAATTTTAAATGAATTTCGGTTTTGCAATTTTTGCTATTAAAAGTTTTTAAACTTCTTAAAGTCGCACATTTTCAACTTTTACACCATCGTGTAGGAAAAAAAATGTACTTTTAAATGAATTTTGTTTGAAAGCTGTATCTTAATTTGTTTTTGAAATATTAATTTCTTTGTAGATTTTAATACCTCCTTTCTAATCGTGGCAACAGGAATACTCCATTTCTATTTAAGGCAAGGGAAAAAAGGGAAATAATTGAATGCTGTATCTTTATGTTGCCATTTTCTCATTAAAAGGGAAAAAATAGAAATTTAAATAGCTTCTGTTATGAAATCCGGTGAATTTGGATTTCATTTACAAAATTTGATTTACACGTAAAAGAATATCAACAGTTTAATATATATTTCATCTAAATAGCATTGAGACTTCAAGTTTTAAATCAAAATTATCAAATTAAAATGCCAATTATTTTTTTGAAAACGTGAATACAGATGAGACATGTACATTTGTAAATTTTGATATGTTGAAAATGATGCTGGATTTAAATTTCACGGGAAAAAAATTCTATGATTGAGTCAAAGTTGAATAAATTTTGCTTTTTATCATTTTGGAATACTAGCATAAGAATCTTAATTAATAACTTTATCATAATAACATATCTTTATTATTTTTTACTGCTTACATATACGATTAAAGTTTTTTTTTTTTCAATTTCTACCAATATTTTCAATTTTTAACAATTTCTACAACTGCGTTTTATAGATATAGTATTTTGTTAATTTGACGATAAATATCGTTTGTTTAAGAGTTAGACGTAACAATATAAAATGCATTTTTTACTATAACTGATTTTGTAGGTTTATTATATGTTAATGAAATAGTTCATTCTTAAACATTTTCTTTCGTCAAAATTTGACGGGTTCTACCTTGTAATAATAATATCGTAATGTATTAATTTTTTTGACAATACAACAAGCGCAATTCCCCACACAAATAAAAAAAATTAAATTGTGTTTTCTTCATGTTCATACTTTCTTCACTTTGCTATTTTCAAAACGCTGAAGCTTTTTGGTACTACTAGGTTATCCCGTCGACCAAAAAATTATCGGCAAACTATAAGTACTAATGCCAATAATGGATGATCGTGAATGTCACATTCAATGACATTAAATACGACTCACATGTTTAAAATGTAATTAAGTGATTTTTATTTATTTTTTATTAATATTTTTATTAATATTCCACTAAATTTTTGTTTTCTTGTTATTTAAAATAAAAATTATGTCAACAAGTATAATTTGGCTATTAGTTTGGATATTTGTAAATTTTGGCGAAATTGGTCGACGAGATAACAGAGTAGTACCGGCTTTTTCTCTATTTAAGATAGAGATTTAAACATTTTTGAGAATGTTTTTTATTTTATATCTAATAAATCTACAAATTAGCCTTTTTTACTTACCCATCATACGTAGTATAGGGTAAGTCTTGCAATCGTTTTGAA
This sequence comes from Maratus speculifer, assembly GCA_964019185.1. Classification (NCBI taxonomy): domain Eukaryota; kingdom Metazoa; phylum Arthropoda; class Arachnida; order Araneae; family Salticidae; genus Maratus; species Maratus speculifer. Next base: position 421,777,126 of record OZ025292.1, read on the forward strand.
AATCGAAAATTTTTTTTTGACGGATTTACACGTTTTAGATAGTGGAGATTTCGAAAAACATATTTTTAGAAAAAAAATTTTGCCGTCCGTCTGTCTGTCTGTCTGTCTGTCTGTCTATCTGTCTGTAAACGCTCTATCTCCCGAACAAATTGAGATAGAGACTTGAAATTTTGTATGTAGTTAGTATGTAAGAATGGGACGAACCCTATTTAATATCAGCAACCTCGATTATCCGGAAATATTTTTTTCGGACCCTCGAAAAATTCGTTCTGATGAAAGGTATATAAAAATTTTCGAATTTTTTTGTTCTAAGGAATGAACGTAAAAGGCAATAAAATAACACACATTTTGCATATAAAACGTAGTCGATCGGATTATTAGTTGCCGAGATATTTGTAATCTTGTTTTCCACATTCTTCGATTTTTCATTACCCTGTATTTCATTCAAATTTCAATTCAGAAGTATATTTTGATTGGAAATGAGACGCTTAATTCGACGCAGTTAATTGTTAGTTAATAGAATTATTATTTTTGGAGTTATAAAGATGTTTCTTTTACGCAGTTCGGTACTATTTGAGTAGTTTGGCGTTTTTATATAATTTGTCGAAATTGGTACATCAGCAGTTCTTTAATATAGCATTACTATGTATATTAACAATATTTAAATTTTGTTTATGAATTGCAATGCATCGTATAAATAGTTTCACATATTTTATTTTCATATACACTGTAAAAAAAAAATTCAAGAGGTTACTAAAAATTCTTTAGTAAATTTGTATTCCACAGAATTTTTTAGTAACCATTACAAACTTTTTTTTTGCAAGCGAAACAAGCATTGCTTTTGTAAACTGAACAAAAGAATTTTTTGTATAACTAACTTAAAAATTTTTAGTATGAGCCACCAAGAAAATTTTAGTAATAGCTCCAAAATTATTTTTAATAACCTTTACGTGCACCCGAAGGACAGGAGCTTCCTTCGAGCTGCATCCAAACTTCTGAAGCGATAGATTTTCGGCAAAACCGCAATAGATTGCAGCACCAAAAAATTGCTACCTGCTCTTACAGGATTTTAATAATCCCTTTATTAACGAGTACTTACACTACATACATTCGGAACGTATTTGGCGGTGTCCGGTATCGAACCCGGGACCTTTTAGTCTGGAGTCTGTTACTATAACCACTATGCTATCAAGGCCACACCAAGTGAGTTTTAGTAATAGCTATTAAAAAATGTAAAACTATTAACTCTATCCATTGCTAACTTTTTTCTAGTAATTCTTACAGATTTTCTAGTAACCGACTAAGATTACTAAAAATTTTTTAGTAATTACAAGGATCACTAAAGTTTTTTTAGTAGATCGACCCTTTTTTTTTTACAGTGTACATATCCATGATGGGTAAGTATTACGGTGGCCCCCAACGACTAGTTTAATTAATTTTTTGATTAAGAAATTAATTAAATATATAGATAATTTTTCAACAATGAAATACAGCAATTTCGCCATTTGAAACTTATATTTAAGAATAAATAATACTGTTGATATCTTAAATTGTCTCCTTAAAAAAACAACTTTTAATTCTACATGCAAAATAAATATTTGTATTTCGCATCTTTATTTGGCATAATATTGGGAAAATATTTAAAATTATGAGTACGTTTATTCTGTTTTAGGTATTTAGTAATTGGCAATATTGGCTCTTAATTAGTTACTGAGTACCGAACATGAGAAAATTGTGTACAAAAGAGCAATATAAAGTTTGATTGTTCTATTGTTTTGTATGCACAGGCAACGGAAATTACGTAAAGTGACGTCATAGTTACGCGATTGATTAATTATCACATCGATTATTTTTATCAGCTTAATTATAACAGTATTTCATTGTTGAAAAATCAAACACAAGACCAACACAAATTTGTTGCATATACTAAACAAGGTATGTACGCTTTAAGGCCTTTCAAACACCATATACAAGCATTTTTTAAAAAGAGATTTTTCCTTATTTAATGAAAAGATATCTACATTCTTTTATTGCGACCTGTCATTCTTCTATTTTTACCTGTATTTTTGCGTTTTTTCTCAAAATGAACTAAAACATTTCGTACTTCATGTTCCAAATTAACCATTTTTCAATTTTTTTTCAGATTAACTTACGTAGGAAAATCTCAAATATATTTCACCCGTAAATCATCACATAACTGATTTATTTTGTGTGACCCTGTAAATGAGTGATAAATTGAAATACTTTACAGAAAGCAATCGGTAGTCATAAATTCTTCCCGTTTGTTTTTGTTAATGGAAAAAAAATCATTTTAGTATGTGTGAAATAATGTAACATCATTATAATACAAAGGAATTATATTTTCGTTATAAGTCATAAAGTAACATAATTAAAATACAATTTTTTTTAAATTGCTGTAAAAAATAATGTGACGGGATTATTTTGAGTGCCCCTTTATATGAACTATAAATGTTACAATTTTCGATATCGATCACGAACAAGCTATTTTTTTTAAATTATAAAGAACTCAATTGTTTCTTAACTAAAATCACAATCTCCCGCCTTATATTCATCTGATATGATTGAAACAGATTTTTCAGACGATAATTTTTACCAATGTCACTTTTACTTTCCTCTATCTTTGAAGAGAAAAATATTGGGTTTGCAAAAATCTGCGAATTCCTATTTTCGACGGAATTACTCGTGTTAGGGGCTAAAGAACCCGAAAAACATGTTTTAACAAATTGTCTATCTGTGAGGCTGTCATTCTGTCTGTATCTCTGTATGTGACACAAATTATGGGGCCGTTCTATCTCAAAAATAAAAGAACAGAATTCATTAAAATGTTATATTAGATTAAGTCCAGATATAAATTCTTGCTGATTACGTTTTGCTGTATAACGCCCAACACGTGACGCTTCTATACTGCCTTTTTACTTACCCATCATACGTAGTATAGGGTAAGTCTTGCAATCGTTTTGAAAATCGAAAAATTTTTTTGACGGATTTACACGTTTTAGACACTGGAGTTTCCGAAAAACATATTTTTAGAAAAAAAAAAATCGTCCGTCCGTCTGTGTGTCTGTCTGTCTGTAACCGAATCTCCCGAACAAATTGAAATAGAGACTTGAAATTTTGTATGTGCTTAGTATGTAAGAATGGGACAAAGCCTACTTAATATTAGTATCCTCGATTATCCGGAACTATTGTTTTCGGACTCTCGAAAAATTCGTTCTGATGAAAGGTATATAAAAATTTTCGAATTTTTTCCTTTTAAGGCATGGGCGTAAAAGGCAATAAAAAAACACAAATTTTGCATATAAAACGAAGTTGATCGGATTGTTTGTTGTTGAGATATTTCTAATCCTTTTTTCCACATTCTTCGATTTTTCATGACTCTGTGTTTCACTCAAATGTCAATTCAAAGATATATTTTAATTGGAAATGAGACACGTAATTCGATGCAACAAACTTTTAGTTAATATGATTATTATTTTTGGAGTTATAAGGATGTTTCTTTTATGCAATTCAGTGCTACTTGAATAGTTTGGTGTTTTATACAATGTGTCGAAATTGGTTCATCAGCAATTCATCAATAGAGCATGATTGTGTGTTAAAAATATTTTAATATATGTTTATATTTTATTTTGGAATTGCAATGAATTTTATAAATAGTTTACACATGTTTTGTTTTTATGATGGGTAAGTATTACGGTGGCCTCCAACGACAAGTTTAATATTTATGCAAAAGCTATATTTCAAGAAGTAAAGAACAGATTTTCATAAAACATCAGATTACGTAGTCTGTGATAAACTGTATTGGTGACTTCCTTTTTCTATAAATCCCCCAACAAATGGCACTGATGAGCCGCACTATTCATTATTACCGCAATAGATCCATCTCAAGAGCTAATTCATGAATTTTCACCAAACTTCAGATTCAATTGGTACATAATATAAATTAGTGCTGCTTAGCTTTTGGAGTAAATCGCTCAACAGGTGATGCTTTTATCAAGACTTTTTTTACTATTTTACGCAATGATTCTCTCTCAAAAACTAATGCACATATTTTCCTCAAACTTCAGATTCAGTTGAAGTTATCATAAGTCACTGGCGATTAGATTTTTGTAAATCATCTAACCTGTGGTGATGTTATGCTTTATTTTTCAGGCATTACCATGTATGAGATATACGAAAGTTTAGGGATTATCACATCCTACTACTTCAATATTAATGTAATGTTGGACTTTAGTAATTCATTCATACAATTTTTAATACATTTAAATTTCAATTACTAGTGTTTTATACCGCTCATTTGATTCACATATAATATAAGATGTCATAAATTCTATGTTATTTGCGTGTGATTCAGATTTATGGTTCTGTTAAAAGACTATTGGCATCCAAAATTCCCTTGGTTCGTCCAAAAGTTCCTTGGTTTGAAAGCACACCCCGGGAATGTTTTCACGCATTTTAGAAAAAAATAGTAATCATGTTATTTAATTTATCAAGTATTTTTACGTATCCAGCAATTACTGGAGTTTTATTACCGATCATTTATAATTTCATGTTCAGTTAATGTTGTTGATTTAGAATGATGTCTTAGAAAATTTCGGACATATATATATATATATATATATATATATATATATATATATATATATTTAACCTATTCAGACCTGAGATACACAAATGTGTACCTCCATTCTTTTCCCCATAAAAACTAATCTTTTCGATTTTTTTGCATTTTTACTTTACTTCTATACAGCTGAATGCTTTTTGCTTTAAAACAAAACCAATAAATGTCAGCACTGATGAATATTATACCTTCAAGAGATTGTGGCCAAGAAAGTAAGAAATATTCATGATTATTTATCTTAAATGTTTACAATAAAAAAATGAGGATTTGCTGATCATTTACTTCTTTAAAGACCTTAATTTTGTTATCGTGTAAATTTATATTACTGATAGTTAAACAGGAGTTTTAAGGCGATTATTACTTTTATATCCATATATAAACATAAATTATCACTCCCTTAAAGTAGTGATTTCATAAAAATGACTTTTTCTGCCATCTACAGTGTCATTTCGATTATCCAAAAGCAATAAATATATATTTGTAGAGTCCTTTTATGATCCGGTCTGAAGAGGTTAGATATATATATCTATCTATATATATGTATCTATCTATCTATCTATCTATATATATATATATATATATATATATATATATATATATATATATATATATATATATAAAGTAATATTAGTTATTTGTAATATCATTTTCTCCCATCTCTATCAGTAAATCAATAAAAAATAAAAAAAAAACTATTAAAGTGATTTTAAATGTTACATCAGAATTAAAATTTTTCGAAATGTTTCAGAAGCGGAATTCTTTTTCTCCATTAATTTAAAATATTTTTACCAAATTTTTTGACAAAATTTTAAGAAACATTTTTATTCTTATAAAAATGAACTTTATTTTCTATTTCGTGTTCTTTTTTAAATATGTGACTATTTACAAAATTTCTTCCTACTTATGTACTTAAAAGGTATTTCCTATGTATTTCTGCGCATGATAAATTTTTTTGCAAATAAAGTATTTTGTAGTACCAAATTAAACGTGTTTCATGAAAATTTACATTTTGTGAGGAATTAACAATGGAAAATATTCAATTTCTTTTATAAATAATTAAATAAGATTTTTTTTTTTTTTTTTTTTTTTTTTTTTTTTTTTTTACGAAAAGCAGATTTTACAAATAACCTCTGAAAGAATATTTTTGGGGTACTTTTATATTATGCAATTTTGTTTCATTCGGATTTTAAAAGCGAACAAACAAGCAGGAAAATAAAATAATCGCTATTTACGATGGAAATATTTTAAATTAAATGTCATTGAGTAAATGTAAAACTATTCTATTTGCTATTTTCTTTAAATTTTGTGCTTTCGCACATGTTTTGACTTTATTGTTTTATTGTTACACGCCACAGCGTTTTTGGAGGAATGTTTGATTTCAAAAATACGAGACAAATGATTTATTATTTATTATATCTCTGTAAGTCAAGTATCAAATCTTTTTAAATGCATTACATATTACTGAGAAGGAACAGCTATGTGCATAAACATATTCGGGTATCCATTTTAGCAAATGGGACATTTATGGATAATGTGGATTTGTTTCTGACAGATATTCTTGGTACTAATTGTCGCGGATTTTCATTACATTTTAGAACTTACCAACGTTTGTGCACGTATTTTTACTTTCACGCAAGTACTAATGCGTATATATATAAACAGCAACGGATAATTAGATTTTTCTCATTTTTCGACCTTAATGTTACGGCATTGTGTATAATTTACCATCAAGATGGCAGTGCTTAACTTATCATCAAGATGACAGTGTAGCGTTTGTATGTAGATATTTGTGATTTATGTAGTTTCCTTTGGCTACATAATGATGATGTTTCTTTCCATTTTTCCTCAATTTTCTTTTTCAAGATGTGCAATCTTTAACTGTTTTTTCTTTAATGAAATGTCACCTATTTACGATAGGCACATTAAAAGTATTTCTTTTTTCGTACAAACTGAATATACTAGATTTATATGTTTAGCAATCAATTTGTACATTGCTCCCCAAATATACATTTGTAAACTTTCTTTTTTTTTTCAAATAAATACGAATTCTGAAATAACATAATTGTGAAAACTTCAAGGTTATAAATTTATCTGAAAATTAATGGGAGTTAAACGACTTTACATCTACCATGATAAATTAATGTACCATTTCTCAGAAACTACCACGCATATTCTCTTGATTAGAATGAATCAGAATTTATAATCTGAATTTGTAGCCAGTTATTATTTACTTATTCTTACTTATATATCTGGAATAAAAATAGTTTTATTTAATTCAAAACTGACATTTTCAGAAAGATAATCATTTTAATAAATATTCTTAACATATGATATTTTAAAAAAAGTTCCCTTCCGATTAATCAGGGATGTGTGTAAAATATTTAGACAAGATTACAGATAATAATATGTAATAATTTCTACGATAAAGTTCATTCAATTTCAAAAAACAACTTTATGAGAAATTTGACATTAAAATTTGTGTAAGTAACATTTATGTATGATATAAACAAACTAAATTACTTTAAAGCTTCTAATTTTGCACTGTTGTAGAAACAAAAGTTATATACGATACGAATGGCGGAAAAAGTATTCAAAATATTAAAAATAAATAAATAAGGGCATTTCTCACAAATTTTAATCCAACTGCCTTAAATGAATAGATGATGTAATACGACATAAGTTAATGAGTTTTGTTATATAAATGAAATTTAATAGTTCAGAAACTATAAATGAGAAACTTAAATATTTAGTAAATGCATCACTTTTAATACATTTCAAAGGAAAAAAAAATAATCACAGATCTCACGTACATATATTTAATTAAAATTTTAACAACTATAAATTGCTAGGTTTTCAAACGAATATACAGACTATTTAAGAAGAGGGGGGGGGCAGGGAAGGGAGGGTAAACATATCAATAATTTATATTCTTGGTGTGATGTTAGTGTAATTGCTTAAGTATTTTTGATTTTTGAAATTATATTAGAAACACAATTAATATTTTAAATCTCTTAAATGTTGCTAATTTCGATGATAAATCATTTTTGAAATAAAAGAGTAGAAATGTATTTTGTTTTCAAATTTAATTTTAATTTAAACTCTAAGCATTAAAAAGGAGGTCCTGTATTCAATATCAATAAAGCGGTAAGCATTTCGTTAGGTATTAGGTAATTGCATTTCGTTATTTTATGTGCCGTGTGTAAATACTTGATATATCAGACAGTAAGTTTTGCGATATTTTAAGTAACAGCTGACTATGACAATGCTCACGGCATTTTATTGTCTGAGTTTTATAATTCAATTTTTACTGATCATAGGAGAAATAACATAATCTCATAGAAATAAGTGCATTTGAAATATTATACTTATTTATTTACTACATTTTTGTTTTTTACAATTTCAGACATATTTATTTCTATACTATTTTCTACTAAAATGAAAATATACATATGTTACCGTTAAAGTATGTAATTCAGTTATTAAGCTATTGCATAGCTTTTATCACGGGCTTTGAGCGCGGCGATCGAATCCAAAAATTCCGTAACGCGAAAAAATCCTAACACATCCGTAACGAAAAAAACTAACACTCGGCTAATTTCGTTTCAGTTCGGCAAACTTCGGCACGGTATCCTTCGTTAGACTTCGGCAGACATTGACGCGGTATTTTTCAGATATTAGGATATCAAGTCTCAAATTTATGTTTCTTATGATCTAATTTTCATAGCGCGGCCAAATTTTGTTTGGTAATTTATTATGAGACATTGTTAATCTTTGGTGACAGGAGACACCCCACGGTGAGGGTCGAAAAATTAAAAATGCTTATAACTCGCGATCTAATTTTCGTACCACGGCCAAATTTTGTTTGGTAATTTATTATGACACATTGTTATTTTTTGGTGACAGGAGATACCCCAAGGTGAGGGTCGAAAAATTTAAAATGCTTATAACTCGCGATCTAATTTTCGTAACGCGGCCAAATTTTGTTTGGTAATTTATTATGAGAGAGTGTTAATTTTTGGTGACAGGAGACCCCCCCACGGTGAGGGTCGAAAAATGTAAAATGCTTATAACTCGCGATCTAATTTTCGTAACGCGGCCAAATTTTGTTTGGTAATTTATTATGAGAGAGTGTTAATTTTTGGTGACAGGAGACCCTCCACGGTGAGGGTCGAAAAATTTAAAATGCTTATAACTCGCGATCTTATTTTGGTAGCTTGGCAAAATATTGTTTGGTAATTTATGATGAGACATTGTTAATTTTTGGTGACAAGAGACCCCACGGTGAGGGTCGAAAAATTTAAAATGCTTATAACTCGCGATCTAACTTTCGTAGCGCGGCCAAATCTTGTTTGGTGATTTATTATGAGACATTGTTAATTTTTGGTGACAGGAGACCCCACGGTGAGGGTCAAAAAATTTAAAATGCTTATAACACGCAATCTAATTTTCGTAGCGCGGCCAGATTTTGTTCATTAATTTATTATGAGACGGTGTTAATTTTTGGTGTCAGGAGACCCTCCAAGGTGAGGGTCGAAAAAATAAAAATGCTTATAACTCGCGATCTACTTTTCGTAGCACGGCCGAATTTAGTTTTGGTAATTTATTATGAGACAGTGTTAATTTTTGGTGACAGGAGACCCCCCCCCCCACCTTGAGGGCCAAAAAATTTAAAATGCTTATAACTCGCGATCTAATTTTCGTAGAGGAACCAAATTTTGTTTGGTAATTTATTAAGCTATTGCATAGCTTTTATCGCGTGCTTTGAACGCGGCGACCGAATCTAGGTATTCCGTAACGAGAAAAAATCCTAATACTCCGGCTAACGACGTTTGAGTTCGGCAGACTTCGGCACGGTATTCTTCGATAGACTTCGGCAGACACTGGCGCGGTAGTTTTGCATAAGTTGATAAAAATGCTATGCAATAGCTTTACCGCGGCAATCCCCGAGTGCCACGCACATTTTTTTCATAAAATACCTATTTATTTTATGAAATAACTAACCAAGTCCGTTAAAGTGTGTAAAATTATTGGGTTTCATAATTTAACTAGTTATTTTATTATATAACGATTGCTAAACCGTTAAAGTTTAAAATAAACAATTTGACACTAAAACAAATCGTTGTTTTATAAATTAACTCATTATAAATAGTTAAAGGCATTCAAATAATACATTCCCACATTACTATTATATACATTACTAATATTTATATTATATATATTATGTCTATTACTATTTTCCCTTTCTTATATCTTTACAAAATAAGAGCACTGAAATTGTGAAATTTTTCGAATGTCGGTTTTTAACGGGTTTTTACGTTTCAGAAAGTAAAAAAAATAATTTTACAAAATGTTTATTTATGAGTCTGTGTTTCTGTGAAACTGAGAATAACTCTGTCCATCTGTATGTGACAAAAATTTTGTGGGCGCTCTATCTCAAGAACTAATGTACGGAATTAAATACCAATTTATATTCAGGCAGTCCCTGATATAAATTAATTCTGATTAGTTTTTGATGTAAATCTCTTCACATATGGCTCTGCTATGTTGCACTCTTTATTATTTACGCTATATCTCAATAACTATTTTACGGATTTCCATGTAACTTCAGTTATTTCTTGACATTAGTTAATGCTCTTTATATTTTGGTGTAAATCGCTCCAAATGTGGCTCTGATAGGCTGAATCTGTCATGATTTTTGCAATAGCTTTATTTCAAGAGCTAACACACATAATATAATAAAAATATATATTTTTGTAGTCCTTCATATAGATTGATGCTGATTACTTTTTGGCGCAAATCGCTCAGCAGGAGATGCTGCTAAATTGTATTTTTCAAAATTTCAGCAATAACTCTATCTCAAGAATTAATGCACGGATTTTGACCAAACTTCAAATTCAATCAATCCGTAAAATTAACTAGTTCTTTTTATGTTTTGGTGTCAATATTCCAATAGGTGGAGCTGAAATGTTAAGTTCCCGATATGCTGATTCCTGCAATAGCTTTATCTCAATAACAAATGCATTAATTTTTTCCATATAATTTTAGATTCAGGTATAGTTTGATAAAAAATAGTCATGTTTATGTTTTGGTATAAATTGCACAACAATTTTGTGCTTGTATGTTACACTTTTCCTGATAGACGCAATAGTCCTATTTCAAGAACTAATGCGCAGAATTTTATGTCTTTAGAATTCTCACGATGAGCATAGATCACACTATCAGATTTAATTTTGGCCCTATGATTGTGACTTTTGAAGTATTAACATAGAAGAATATTGCCACATTTGACTGCCACATTTGATTAGTTATATTAGTTAAACAGTAGTTAAAAATAACAGAATATAGCATGGCAATACATAACAGTTAAATTTTTATATCTTATAAAAATTACATAATTATTATTAGAACAAGGATTCCATGGGCTACTGCATTAAATGTTTAAAAATTATTATACGAAATATATCAAGATATGTATATCTATAATACTGTGTCGTTCACAAATTAATTACAACTTATGTTATACGAAAATATAATACAGAGGCACTGAATGGACTTGGCCACCATTATAATAAATTACTAATGACGTAATGTGTAATTTTGGGTTTGAAACCATGGAAGTGTTCTAGATACTCTTTAGTAAATTATGGTATAGCAGATGCCCTTTACAAAAATTATTGTACGAAATATATCAAGATATGTATATCTATAATACTGTGCCGTTCACAAATTAATTACAGCTTATGTTATACGAAAATAAAATACAGAGGCACTGAATGGACTTGGGCACCATTATAATAAATTACTAATGACGTAATGTGTAATTTTGGGTTTGAAACCATGGAAGTGTTCTAGATACTCTTTAGTAAATTATGGTATAGCAGATGCCCCTTACAAAAATTATTATACGAAATATATCAAGATATGTTTATCTATAATACTGTGTCGTTCACAAATTAATTAAAACTTATGTTATACGAAAATAAAATACATAATTATTATTAGAACAAGGATTCCATGTGCTATTGCATTAAATGTTTCTCATTTACTGATTAATGTCTTATTCCTGTAAAACCTTTTTTCCCTTAAGATTGCAGCAAAAATATTTGTGAATTATACCAAATGAAAATCTCTAACATAAATCCGCCGCTTGCAAAGTATTGCAAGTTCAAACTAATCAGCTCTAACAATCCCAAATTTGTCTTCTATCTCATACATGTGAATACTTCCTGAAACATGCAGCATAGCAATGCCACTTTTTAGGTGATTTACACCAAAATGTAGTAAACAACAAATTACGTCAACATCTAACTGAATCTGAAGATTGGTATTTCTGAGATAGACCTATTGCGGAAATCTTAAAAAAATCTACATAACAGTGCCACCTGTTAGGTGATGTACAACAAAAACTCATAAGGATAAATTTTTATCAGATACTAATTGAATCTGAAGTTTGGTGAAAAAAACATGCATTAGTTTTTGAGGTACAGCTATTGCGAAATCATGAAAAATACAGCATAACATAAATTTACACAAAAACTAAAAACATGGGCATCAGGAACTAACTCCGTTTGAAATTTTATAAAGATCTGTTCATCATTTCTTGAGATATAGATATTGTGAAAATTTTGCATAATGCAGCATAGCAGTGCTATCTGTTAAGCGATGTACACCAAAAACTAATGAGCTCCGATTTATATCATAATCTAACTTAATCTAAATTTTTGTGAAATACCATACATTAGTTCTTAAGATAGGAGTGCCCAGAATTTTTTTTCCACATACAGATTCACAGAGCGACAGACAGACGTTTTCTAAAAAATCTCAGATTTTGTTCCTAACTTCTAAAATGTGTTAATCCATCGAAAATACAAAATCAAAGTATTTCACCAATCCAATACTTTCTTCCTGTAAAGTAAAAATGTACGGTCAAAACATGCTCTCCCAACGACAATTAGTAACCACACTGACTGAAAAACAAACATAAACAATTCAAAACTGACTAAAACCAGTTACAATCAACTCAAAAGGCTTCCGCATAACATGTTTAATACTTTAATGGTTAGACAATAATTATTCTATAAAATAACTAGTTAAATCTTTGAATTTAATAATTTACACACTTTAACGGATTTGGTTAGTTACTTCATGAAATAACTAGGTATTCTGTGAAATAACGGATTATACGCTTTAACGGTAATATATATTATTTGATTGATTTTTTTTCTTTTAAGGGTTAACCGTTTACTTATCCTAAAATTGGTCAACTAATCGATTTTTTTTTTAATTAAGCGGAAGCCTGTTAATTTTTTTAAGTATTATGAGGCAATGTGTTAACCCAAAAGATAATTATATCGTGACATATTGTAAAATTTGTTCTTATACAACTGAAAATCTTTAAACAAAATTGTTGAAAAGTATCAATTTTTTAAAATAAGAAAAAATGGTTTTAAAAAGCTGAAATTTGTTATAAGATTTCAAAAACTTTTTTTTTTTAATGAAATTTGTCATTATTTTTTTCTTTCGATATACATAAAAATGTAAACAAAAATTATCTTAAAAAATTTAACAAATGAGCGCCATTAGAAATAGTCTAGTGCCGTTAAAAACGATTTCAATAAATTGACTTTTAAAATCTTATTATTGAAGTGATAAGCAATTTCAGTCCTTTTCACATTTGAAAAAGTATCATGAAATTACTAATGAAAAGCCATCACATTTAATGCTATTGTTATCGTTTTAAATATACTAAAAAAATATACATACCTCGAAATGGTATTTACCTTCAATTTTGAAACATTCCATGATATATTTTACACTTAACATATTAATCATATAATGCAGCGTTTTAAGTAAAAAATACGTGTGGCACTCGGGGACTGCCACGGTAAAGCTATTGCATAGCATTATTTATCAACTTACAAAATCATCAATATCAAAAATACAGCGTCAATGTCTGCCGAAGTCTACCGAAGGATACCGTGCCGATGTCTTCCGAACTGAAACGAGTGTTAGGATTTTTTCTCGTTAAAGAATTTCTAGATTCGGTCGCCGCGCTCAAAGCCCGCGATAAAAGCTATGCAATAGCTTCATAAATTACCAAACAAAATTTGGTCGCGCTACGAAAATTAGATCGCGAGTTATAAGCATTTTAAATTTTTCGAACCTCACGGTATGGGGGTCTCCTGTCACCAAAAATTAACACTGTCTCAATAAATTACCAAACAAAATTTGGCCGCGCTACGAAAAGTAGATCGCGAGTTATAAGCATTTTAAATTTTTCTACCCTCACCGTGGGGGGTCTCCTATCACCAAAAATTAAAGCTGTCTCATAATAAATTAACAAACAAAATTTGGCGGCGCTACGAAAATTAGATCGCGAGTTGTAATCATTTTAAATTTTTCGACCCTCACCGTGGGGGTCTCATGTCACCAAAAATTAACAATGTCTCATAATAAATTATCAAAAATTTAGCCGGGCTACGAAAATTAGATCGTAAGTTATAAGCATTTTTAATTTTTTTACCCTCACCGTGGGGGGGAGGGGCGCTCCCGTCACCAAAAACTAACACTCCCTCATTATAAATTACCAAACAAAATTTGGCCGCGCTACGAAAATTAGATCGCGAGTTATAAGCATTTTAAATTTTTCGGCCCTCACCGTGAGGGTCTCATGTCACCAAAATTAGACAATGTCTCATAATAAATTACGAAACAATATTTGGCCGCGCTACGAAATTTAGATCGCTAGTTATAAGCATTTTAAATTTTTCGACCCTCTCGGTGGGGGGGGGGGTCTCCTGTCACCAAAAATTAACACTGTCTCATAATAAATTACCAAAGAAAATTTGTCCGCGCTACGAAAATTAGATCGCGAGTTATAAGCATTTTAAATTTTTGACCCTCACCGTGGGGGGTCTCATGTCACCAAAAATTAACACTGCCTCATAATAAATTACCAAACAAAATTTGGCCGCGCTACGAAAATTAGATCGCGAGTTATAAGCATTTTAGAATTTCCGACCCTCACAGTGGGGGGGGGGTTTCATGTCACCAAAAATTAACAGTATCATAATAAATTACCAAACACAATTTGGCCCCGCTACGAAAATTAGATCGCGAGTTATAAGCATTTTAAATTTTTCGACCCTCACCATGGGGGTCTCCTGTCACCAAAAATTAACACTGTCTCATAATAAATTACCAAACAAAATTTGGCCGCGCTACGAAAAGTAGATCGCGAGTTATAAGCATTTTAAATTTTTCGACTCTCACGGTTGGGGGGGGTGTCTCCTGTCACCAAAAATTAACACTGTCTCATAATAAATTACCAAACAAAATTTGGCCGCGCTACGAAAATTAGATCGCGAGTTATAAGCATTTTAAATTTTTCGAACCTCACGGTATGGGGGTCTCCTGTCGCCAAAAATTAACACTGTCTCAATAAATTACCAAACAAAATTTGGCCGCGCTACGAAAAGTAGATCGCGAGTTATAAGCATTTTAAATTTTTCTACCCTCACCGTGGGGGGTCTCCTATCACCAAAAATCAAAGCTGTCTCATAATAAATTAACAAACAAAATTTGGCGGCGCTACGAAAATTAGATCGCGAGTTGTAATCATTTTAAATTTTTCGACCCTCACCGTGGGGGTCTCATGTCACCAAAAATTAACAATGGAAATTGCAATTGGAAATTGCATGCCACAAAATGCACAAATTGGAAAAATTTGCACAAATTGGAAATTGCATGCCAAGCGTAGCAAAAGTGGAGTGTTCTTACTGTAAGGAATTTTTAAAAGCTTTCAAGTCTTGGTGTAATTGGTTACAGTATTTCGAACAATAGAATATTCGGAAAATTTTGTATATCACACTGTAAAAAAAAAAAATCAAGAGGTTACTAAAAATTTTTTAGTAAATTTGTATTCCACAGAATTTTTTAGTAACCATTACAAACTTTTTTTTTTGCAAGTGAAACAAGCATTTCTTTTGTAAACTGAACAAAAGAATATTTTGTATAACTAACTTAAAATTTTTTAGTATGAGCCACCAAGCAAATTTTAGTAATAGCTCCAAAATTATTTTTAATAACAATTATGTGCGTTCTTCGAGCTGCATCAAGACTTCTGAAGCGATATATTTTCGGCAAAAACGCAATAGATGGCAGCCCCAAACATTGCTACCAGCTCCGACAGGAAATTCATTACCCCTTAATTAGAGAGTACTTACACTGCATACATTCGGGGTGTATTTGGCGCTGTCCAGTATTGAACCCGGGACCTTTTAGCCTGGAGTCCGTTACTATAACCACTATGCTATCGAGGCCACGCCAAGTGAGTTTTAGTAATAGCTATTAAAAATATAAAAGTATTAATTCTATTCGTTGCTAACTTTTTTTCTAGTAATTCTTACAGATTTTCTAGTAACCGACTAAGATTACTAAACATTTTTTAGTAATTACAAGGATTACTAAAGTTTTTTTAGTAGATCGACCCTTTTTTTACAATGCATGGTAAATATACTATTTGCTTTCTATTATACCAGAAGTAACTTGTAGTAAACCACAGCAACGTATATAATTTTCATAACATATGAAACAGTTTAATATTATTAAAACGCGCCCCAAATTTTAATTCTCCCTATACCATTATGTAATGGAATTTTTTGTGTGGCCGTGTAAATCAATAACAAATTTTCCTTTTACTACAGGCTGTACTAGATGTATATTTTAGTATATACTTCATAGATGCTTACCAATTTTATTATATTCGAAATTTAATGAAGATGATAATTCCATATAATAAAAAATCACTATTCTAATACTGCTTTGAATTTGTTTGGCAAATACAATAAAATTTTTGAAAATAAATGAATTTATAATTTATACGTGAAACAATCAAATAAAAGTTGTTGTATGCATAAATTGTACTTACTGCATGTAATTCTTTTACAACAACTATAGTAAAACAGCTTGAAGATTTTTTTTTCATATAATGTTAACATATTTATAAATAAACAACAATCATGTTCTATCCTCAAACTTCATATAATTCAGAATTCGCTATTCAAAGTAAACATTGAAATGATTTAAAAGTTTTATTTACTTTAATATCAAATTTTTAACTGTTCCCGTAATATCAGTAACTTTCAACTGTTTCGCTATTAATTCTACTTTTGTTCATCTATAAAAATTTTGCGTTGGTTATAAACCATGGTCCTTTAAATGAAAACTATTTGTTTATGCAGGAATTTGGGAACTCAGAACTGAAGAATATAAATGAAATACATTGTATAAAATATATTCTTTTTCAACCGAGCTTAAATAAATTTTGTCTGTTAAAACTTATTTATAGTAAAATTCCGTAGAAGTTTTAAAACAAATTTTGAATATTTTTGTTTATAGATATCTATTTGTTAAATCTTTTGAAAGCAAAAATGAATTTAAACCTTAGATTATCATATTTTGGATTTTACAGTGTGTAGATACTTAATAAAAATACCTAAGAAGAGCAATATTTATAAAAATGAAACTAGATGCAGTATAATGTAAATATAAAAATATCAGCAATAACAGCACCAATAAATTTAATTTATAATTATGTCGGTTTAAGTAGCATATAACTTAATGTCATGAAGGTAATTAAAGTTATTAAAATTAAAATTAATTACTAATATTTGAAATTATTGGTGCTGTTATCGTTGATATTTTTGCACTTGTAAGAAAAGTAACTTAAACTTAAATTGATAGTCAAAGAAACTTGGGAAAAAGATACAGGAGGAGAACTATCTTGGAGTATGAAAAAATAGAACTATATTCTTTGTTGTTAGAAAAAATAAAATGATCTTCATAGAATTAAAGGAGACAAACGGCACCTACGAGAGAAATACGAAGCTAATATTACTAATGGCGTGCCAAAAAGTACGTATCACTTTTTATGAGCCTATTGCTGTTTTATGGATATCAGAAATGCAAAAGGCGGAATATTTGAGTATTCAATTAATCTAGTTCCGGTTGAATTTCTAAAAGTCTCAGGTCAAGTGTTTCTATCATCTTGTGTAGACAGTTGTCTCAGTCGAAGCTCATTCATATGAATTTATATATATTAAATGATGCAATTCCTATTTTTTTTCCAAAGCAGTCTCGTTTCTAAAAAATATATAATGATTTTACTATTTTGCCGCACTGACTAGAAGGAGGTGTCAAGTGGTTCAAATATTCCGTAATGACAACGTGGTTATATTTTTTTCGTCTATCTCTCAATAGTGACGCTTATTCCTTTTTTCTATGAAGATGATTTTTTTTACTATCAAAAATATGCTTGTGTTTTTTCTTTATTCTACTGTATCTTCTTTTCAAGTTTTCGATTCTATCTCCATTTTCAAATCTATCCCTTTATCGAGGTCGAGATCCTTATTATTTTTTGTAACAATGTCTGCAACATAAAGCACATGCGAAGTTCTTAACAATCTCCTTACATGTTATACCTATTCTAAATGCTGTATGAGAAAGGGAAAGGACTATTCATATGCATTTGGGTGTGTCTTCTTTTAAATACCTTGTTTTAAATTTTAAAAAGATAGAACAACAAGCTTTAAGTTTATCCACTATTTGAATCTTCTGTGAATTTTTCTTCATTCTGTTAAGTTCTATTATACATAATTTATTCGGTGACATCTTTTAATAGTTAATTACTCTAGATTGTCATGTTGTTATTCTATTAAATACTGTCCTAAGTTATTTGATGATATCCCATGATAGATAGTAACTGAAGATGTCCGTGGCGATTACGTAATATTTAAGGTGAAGTCATATTTTTTTCCGCATTATTTAAATTAAATGTAAATTCTTAGCAATTTTGGTATTCATACATTTTTATACTACATAGTACCATAGCTAATGCACCAAAATCTGAATTATTATAAAAAGAGTTAAAGCATAAATGCGAATCATTTACGCCGTTTGACATTCAGTTTCTTATTTTATTTGCATATTTTCAGTAGTGCCAATAACTTCTACTTTACAAAAGTACTTAGCAAGACATAGTTCATCATAATTTTGGAATTTTCTCCACCTCCGTGCACAAAAATGTTAAACATGGACATGATGACGAACATAAAGCATGAACTGGCTTATCCATGTGTCATTTTCAAAGAAACGATTGGCCACGTCGAACATTTGTATAAAATATTAATCATTGAGTGTTTCGCTGTCCTTTAATTTTAAGGTTTCTGATACCAGGCAGAATAATTAACACGTGTTCACACGTTCGCTGACGCTTACCTGAAGATGTGATGATAGTTAATGCCGCACTGTAGAAGTGATTTTTCCCAGAAGCCGATTTACTTTTTATAACAAAGAATCAATGACAGATTTTCCCGAGGCAGCGCGTGACTGGCTATTGGAAATCCCCCCCCCCCACATCACGCGCTGGCAAGGGATTGGCCCCTTAACGTTGGCGCTATATGATGCTCTTTCGCGTGAGCGGCAGCGAACATGTTAAGTCACTCTTTTTCCCTAAAAAAATTAATTTCCGCTTTTTATATGCTAACACAATAATTATTATTCATCATTTTTCTTATATAAAAAATGTAAGGTTTTTACCGTTTCAATAATTCAACTTTTTATTGAAGCAGTGATATAATGATGCTTAGTAAAACATTTAAATTTAAACAATTTCTTTCACGATATCCTAATTATAGAATTATGAATATTTCATTCATGACTGCATAAATACAAAACACAGTCTATTACTGAGATTAAAAATGTAATAATATTTTTTGTTGATTTTCATGTTTATTCATCGAACAACAATGAAAATTAAATTGAAAATTTTCTAATTATAGATTGCTAAACTTAGTATGACTTCATTTGTAACAATATACTATCTATAGAACGAGATTTTTTGCGTAGGAATGGTTTCGATACATTTTAAGCTACTCAAAAATATGATTTTATATTTGTTCTTTAGTGAATTATTTTAGAATTTGAAAAGCTGTTTCGAAATACCGTATTTTAAGTGATGGAAATTCGCTTTCCAAAACGTCACTGAAACTAGCATGATTCTCCAAATGTAAACGAATCTAGGCAAATTTATAATTTCAAGTAAAATTGTCAGCGTAATTAAAATTTAGTTTATTAGAATTAAAACAAAAAAATGTCTTGTATAAAAATTTTCTGACTAGATTATTGATTGTCTGAAACAAGCGAATTGCACTGACAATATTACTTTGCATAGCAAAATATTACTTCGGATATATGCTCAGCTACTGTATATAGTCGAAAATAATGAAATTTGGAAAAACTTCACATATTTTCGGTTATGACTCACCTCAGTTTTAAAATTTACGCATCACTACACATAGCCAATTCATCTGCTAGCCAAATAAATCATTGGAAGAATTTTTTTTTCGAAATCTTAAGTACTATTTTAATTCGAAAAAATTGTCAAAAATGATCTAAATTAATCGACTGGTTTCCTTGGTTGAACTCCCAGTCCTCTATATAGGGCCATAACATATCAAGTAATTTAAATTTCTAGAGAATCTAACTATTTTATTGCATGAAAAATTTACAGTTGATAAAACAGACAAACAAAACAACTCAAATGAAATATAACAAAATCAAATGTCTGAAAATAATAGTAATTATTTTGAATCAAAATGTAAATAAACGTTAAAAAACAATTAATAATAGAATTTACGTGAGTAATTCACAGCTCTTTAATATAATGTAAAAAACGATACTAGACTTGCACATGACTTTCTTTTTGACAGACTTCAAAGAGGAGAGGTTATGATTTCGGCCTATATGTATTTGTTGTTCACTCATAACTTCTCTCAATATGAACCGATTTTGATAATTCTTTTTTTGTTTGAAAGCATAAGATACCCATGTGGTCCCATTATAATTTCATTAAATTCTGATGATTATAACTGTTTAAAAATAAAAACTTTAAAAATTAAAATTGTTTTTTAAGGAATCTTCCAATTAAAAGCGTTTTTTGAGTTTGAGTGAACAGTGCTTTGAGGTCTATAGCTACAATGGCTGTTACTTCGATTGATCCAGAAAACACAGAAACAAATACAGAACACTTTACTATTACTGAAAAACCAGTACATACATTTTAGTATACATCACAGGGACAACACAGACACCCATGCCGCTAACTGGACTCGAACCAGGGACCAGCGGTTTGGAAGCAGCTGCCGCTGCCAACCATGCCACTGGGTCGCCAATTAAAAGAGTTCATTTTTCTGGCAATTACTCATATACAGATATGAGATCATTTTTCAACAACGTGCAAAATCTGGACTGAAAAGAATCAGGATCCATATAGCCTTTGCAAAGTTTGCGAAAGCAGATAGACCAATAAGAAAATTTACACAGCACTGTGAAAAAAATTGACCCTGTTGGTGCATCGTCACACCATCCCTTTTATAGAATATCTCTGTTTTGACCAATGAGAATGCTCTATCATACAGTGAAATAATCGTTTCCTATAAAAGTGGTGGAGTGACGATGCAGCAAAAGGGTAATTTTTTTTTACAGTGTGTGATAAATCTATAGCTATAGCCACATAATCACTCCACTGTTTGCATAGGATATCTCTACTCCGACCAATAAAATATGCTCCATACGTAATAAACTTTTATATAAAAGCGGTGGAGTGATGATGCAGCTGCAGCTGCAAATATAAAATAAAGTGCCTACTTAAAATAGCAAATATTCAGCAAAAATGCAGATTTTAGATTGGGCAAGAACAGAAATGATGAGAAGTTTCTGATTTCGATAACAGCGTGAAATCTATTTGGACCCCGTTCAAGTTCTGTTATCCACCAAATCGGAAGGCTCATACTGATACCAAAGAAAATAGGTCGACAGTTTTTGATTTACATTTAATAGCATATTTCTGTGTCCTTTTCTGAAGACGCAACCTTTTATCCCTATTTGATTTCGTTAAACGCTTCTATCGCATGCGTACCGCGTGTTTTGTTGGTCTACCCATTGCTTATATATTTTTCTACTATAACTGCACCATGTTAACTTAATGCAATAATATCTGCAGACTGAGTTATCACCTCGATTTCTGCCCATTGTTCTGTTCCTGGTACCACAGAATTTCTTTAAAGCACCCTAATTGTATAAAAGTTATATCATCACACAAACAGAAGCTTTATTTTTGCTATGAGCATGTTCGGCGCAACTTACCGGTCACTTACCGAAATGACCAATATTACCAACCAATTGTCAGGCAGTACGAAATGACAATTAAGACGAATTGTGAAATCACTACAATTCAGCAGGATAGTTTTCATTGGTGCCACAATTCGCTTTCGTACTGCCCTACAGTCGTCAATAACATTGGTCATTTTGGTAAGTTGCGCTAAACATGCCTTGTGTTTCTGTCACAGAGATGCGAGGTCTTTCCAAAGTAAGAAAATTTGACTCCACATGTCCTCGCATCCACTAAACAGAAAAGAGCACATCGATCATAATTATATCCAAACATATAATGTTACATTATTTTTAAAATGTCTAGAAGCAGACATCATTTTATGGGTAAGCTGAGTAACCCACTTCTTGGCAGCGTTTTTTCTGCGCGCGATAACTACGCCACGCCTTGCTTTCCTTTACTTTTCGCTTTCGCTCTTCACGGCAACCCTCGGAGTGAACAAGCGATTTCTCCCTCGTTTGAGGGTGCTTGCGGCGCATGCTCTGTCCGTTCTTTCTTTTCTAGCTTTATTATTGGACGAGAGAGGGAAGGGAGAAACTGTAGAATTTTAATTCTGGCGCCTTGAAGTTAATTAAATTTCTTGTGCGTTATTAGACCGTTGGATTACGATGAGAGTTGGTCGAGTAATTACATATTAAATATAAATAAAAATGACCATTTGAATTCAAAACTTAATATATTTCTTTAGAAAATCTATTATTGATTTCTTTCTTTATTTAAAAAAAGACTGGTTTCGTTTTTAAAAAAGGTATGTGTGCAATTTCTTTGTTTCTTGAACAGAACTGTTTTGAATGTTTAAATATTACACATGTTTTAAGGAAAAATGTGACCGGGGGGGTTCAGGACGGCAGAGCCCCCCTGAGAAAGGATTTTTTTTGCTTCTAAAATCTCTGTAAATTAAATTTTTAGTTATGGTCATCCGATTTTGGAATCTTAAATTTTATGAAATAATTTTGTATGTAAATGAGATATTTGTTTTAATTTTTCGCAATATACATGCTTTTTACATCCTAATTTTAAGATTCTGTGTTAATATATGTATTTTTGCTCTATTTTTATTGTCGCGATCTCTCAAACTCCGTTAAAAACCTAGCTTGTCGGTAAGTGGATTATTTGTTTTTTTATGTGTGATTTTTCAAATTCTTTTAAATTTCCATATTTTAAAACATGTATTTTTGATTTATTTTCATTATCGCCACTTTAAATTGCGCTCTTTTGAATAGTGTCTTCTGGAGTGAAACTCCCGGAAGACAAAACGCAAAAGCGCGCCAATGTGGCGATATTTTGAAAACGCGCCAAGAAGGGGGTTAAAACTCAGTCGCGCCCCTTTTATTAATTCTTTTTAAAATTAAATTTATTGATGCTGTCAACTAAGTAAGAATTTAATCGTTATAAACTGACAATTTGAATTTATTAATTAAAGGACAAGTTGTTGTGAAAGAAATATTAAACGAAATACTTTGTGCGATCTGCGATCACACTTACCCACCTGTTCTTTTTTGTTGTCATAGAACAAAAATTGCACGCACACAGACATATATATATGTACCGTAAATTACTGCGAGGTTTTTTTTATTTTTTTGATGATGCACCGCACGAAATTAACCTATTGGAACGGTCATTTTTTGGAACACCACAAACTGTAATCAAACAAATGGTGTATTTTAAAGGTAATTCCTAAATTCTAGTGAAACAGCTGTTTAATTTTGTTGTTATTTTTATATTTATTAGTCTTTACAATATAATATAATTTAATTTCGGTGAAAACCCCTTATACAAGATGATTATAGTATGTGTATCTTTATCTTAAGCTGTTTGTAGCATTAATAAATAATACGAATGAAACGAAAATTGGTGCATTTACTATTGGAGACAGTGAAAAAACAATGCAACAGTAAACAATATTAGAAATAACCCCTAATAGATGGCGATAGGGGACTTGTCATCACAAAAGTCTTTGTAATGATCAAACGAATCAAGAACTTGTCATTTTTCACATTACATAACAAAATTTTAAATTAAAACTCAATCTGGCAACCTGAGAAACATGAAAAAAGTTACTGGCGAAAATTATCGCTTCTTGATTTTGCTGATGATTTCAACGACTTTTGGATCTACGGCACCTACAGCGCCATCTGTTTGCGATTATTGTTTCAATTTTTTTAGATGAAGATTTTTTTGTTTTGATTTTTTTAACTTGTTCTTAAATATTCTTAAATAGGAAGTGCACCGATTTTGGTTTCTTTAGTGTTATTTCTTCTAGATAAAGACAGCTCAAAATACAGAAACTTATTTTATAAACAGTATATATAATAAAAGTAAAGAAATCTTCAAATTTCACTAAAATATTTTAATTTTTTTAGATGAATGAAAATTCTGTTTTTTATTCAGTATTTTAAAGGTTTCATTTATTTACTGAATGTGTTTAATAACATACCTACAAATATATAACAGATTAACAATTTGTAATAATATACTATCTAAAAGTACTTTTTTTTACTATTAATGTAATAAATGTAATCTTTAGTTTGTTTCTCCCAGGCTTGCATTTTAAATGACTTTGAAAAAAAAATTATTTTATGAATCATTAATTCCATTTCCTTACCTTTCATCTTTTTTTTTCAACCTTAAATCTTAACATCCCATTAATTTAAAATTTTACAACGTTCAACTGTGATGGTGTACTTTCCAATCGAAAATGTTTGAAAATTGTATTCTAGTTTACTAAATTTTATATACAGTCGGCTCTCGTTAATTCGAACTCGTCGGGACCACAGGAATTGTTCGAATTATCCGAAATTCGAATTATGGAAAGTATGAAATGAAAACGTGCATAATATGGTACTATTACAATAAAATTAACATTATAGTGTTTTATTTAGTTTCTTTCGTCTGTTATCATTAGAATGTGACTTAATATTAAATTAGAATGTATAAATACATAAACTAATTTAAAGATTAGAAACAAGCTCAATGGAAGAAAAATTTGAAGCGTGGGAAAATGGATATCAAATGCATGGGATTATATGTATAGTCGTTAGGAATAATTTTCACAAATATCAAAGGAAGGAAGTTATACAAATGATCTGAAATCAACGAGGAAGTAAAGAAAAATGAAAATCGGAATTCTTGTTAGTTCGAATTAAACGAAGTCAAGCGAAAATGAGTTCGAATTAAGGAAAATTTTTAACGTTATTCTCCTATTGAAAATTTCGGGACGTCATGTTCAGTTCGAATTAAGCGAATATTTGAATTATCCGATTTCGAATTAACGAGAGTGGACTGTACTTTTTAAATTAAAACTCGATTATAGAGTAATAGCATATGAATATTTTTTTTTAATCAATTATTTAATTTTTTAAGGGAAAATCGCGATCCTTATACAACGTCTTAGGACGGGCGTTTATACAAGTCCTCCATAATAATCTATCATGGAAAATAAGCTATTAAATTACACTTAATTCCATTTTTTCATACTGTTTCAGTATATCTTCAGATATTATTTTTGAGTTATTTGAGTAATTAATAGTTTTTATGATGTAACGAACTAAATAAAGGTTGCTAAATTTACCGATCATCATTAAAATAAATCATAAGGGAGAAAAAAATACACTGTTAAAAATTTCGTGCTACTTTGAACCAAGATTTGGTGCTCGCAGCTATTACCAGCTGCCACCATAGGATGGTTCAATCGCTCAGCTCCAAATCTTGATACGAGTTTACACCATATTACTTGAAAAAAATGGTACTATGGTTCGACCGAAGTTCCAAATCTTGGAACAAGATTTCACTATCCTATGGTGGCAGCTACTAAGCACCACATTTCGGTTCAAAGTAGCACAAAATTTTTAACAGTGTATGAATGAATTATCTGATTTTTGTTTACTGGATTTCCCGCTCATTCTTTTCTTTATGATAAAAACTGCATAAAGAAATAAGATGAAATAATTATTAAATAAATGGTAAAGCGTAGAACCGAATTATTTTTTTTATTATTAAAGAAAAAATAACGCATTAATTCGGGAGTCTCATAATATTGTGTATATGTAAAGTAGTAGAAAGGCTGTAGCTTAGGAGCTGTGCAAATGTAACATTATCCACTTTTTGGTAATTTAGGATCCCCTTCGATATGTTGCATTATCATCACTCACCCCTCCCCTCCTCATTCTTCGTAATGATATAATTATCAAAGTACATTTTTATTTAGATTTTAGTTATTTTGTTTGAAGTGATATACTAAATTAGCTGCATTTATTCTTCGAATACTTGATTGATTCAAATGAAGATTAGTCAACTAAATATTGCTTTATATCAAGTAAAGCTTAGAAGACACTTAATAATACTTTACTGTTTAAAAATTTTACTATAGCTTTTCGTTACATAATGCATATAATAGTAATAAAATCTTGTTGCCCTAGCGCCGAATGGAGGAAGGGAGGGGAGAGAAAGAAATTCTTATCAACAAAGAAAGTGAACAATATTCTTCCTTTTTCTCTCCCTGATTTTAAAATAACACAAATATGAAGTAAACACAAACTTCATTTCAAATACACTTCACATATGATTTCTCTGACTGCGTTTATATATGCATATACATACAAATGAGAACAGGGGGTCAAACTTTGAAGCATTTCATTTTGTAGAATTAATTTGTTTTAGAATATTTTAGTAATTTTAATGATAACTTTGTATTTTCTTAAAAAAGATAACCGACTAAAAAAAAGACAACAACATACTAGAAGGTTAAGAAACAAGAAATAAGGTACCTGTGCGTAATATGGACACCCTAAGGAAAATTTATTTTTTTTCATCCCCATGTACATGTGATAGGACTCCAAAAATATATGATCATGATCCCAAGACTGTTGACTATCATTATTAAAATTAGCGAATTTGTAACTATTATGGTTTTTATTTAAATGATAAAAACAAAAAATGTTTACAAATGTCCATATAAGGAAACACTAGTGCCTATGGTATGGACAGGTGGCTCCTTATTGACCTACTACATACGGGGTATGAATGAGGTACTCCTCTATGGAATTTTAGATGAGAGGGGATAAAAAAATATATCTTAAAGCATTGCGGGGAGGGTAGGGCACAGTAAATATCTTCAGAACATGCACTTTAGAATGGGGGGGGGGGTCATTTTCGGTTGTGGCTCTTCGAAGACCGATGCTAAGCACCTCAGTTACTACAAAATATTATGAAATAATTTAGTTGGTTTTGCTTATATTTATATTTTTGTGAATCTGAAGATTCACCTGCTGTACTTCCAATGTGGACATAAGGTGCCCATATTGGGAATCTGGAGTAGCTTTATCAAATCTTGTAATAAATAAATAAAGAAAATGTTTTTAAGAAATATATGCAATAGCAATCGAAAATATGTTTTAAAAGCTTTCTAAAACACCTCACGTTTAAATATTTAAAGTAATTTTACAATATCAAATAAGAGTTTAAACTTGCCTTTTAATTACGATCAGCACACCACGAAACAATAAGTGTCCTTTAAAATGGCGAACAGAGAGCTTTTTTTTTTTTTACTTTCCAGCCTTAATTATCTCTTCAACTGCTTTTCTTCTTGGATATGTAGCGCGATCTCTCTATCAAAATTGTTACTTTTAAAAATATTAGGGGTGTTCGTATTGAGAGAACTGTCCATATAGGGTACAATTACCTTATATTATTTTCAACCAATAACCGTGTTACAAAAAAAAAGAAATAATTTGATTGAATCAAAGATAATATCGATATCAAAAGATAACCCCCTCTCCCCCAAGTGATATCTCAAGATATCATGTGACTTAGCCCTCCTGCCCCCTAAAATGACAATGTTAAAAAAGCATTAAACTCTTACACTGTTGTTTAAATCGCTATTTAAAAGTAGATACTGGCTTACAACTTGCATAAAGTCAGTATGTGTATGATAAATTTGTGTAGATAGTTTATCAAATCGAAGATAAATGTATAGTGGTTCATTGCGATTTATTACAAATGACATTTCCTGTTCGTATTGATTTTTAATTGTAGTCTGTTCTTCGAATTTCAAAAATTTAATTAATCCCGTTATTATGTGATCCCTAAGTTATATTAATCCCGAAATTATACATTATTACTGGTATTATCAGTCCCATATTGTTATACACTTTTATATTTATAAGAATTTTGATTAATACATACTTACTAAATTTATTAATTTCTGTGTCCGAAAAATCGCTAAATTGTACTTAACTGCGCACTGGAACATTCCAAATTTAATCATAATAATTACCTAAATGCTATTGACGTTAATTTTGAAAACGTTTACCAATGAAAGATGAAATTACACTTGAAATCTATTTTGAAACTTTCAAAAACATCATCAGATTTTACTGAAATATTTAAGTATGATACTATTGTAAAAATACTTAGTTAAATGTTAGTAGCAACTTCAGTGAAGCACTTTGAGTTTTATTAATGAATAAAGTATTCTCTAGTTTATTAAACTTTCAGCATAAAGCTTATAAACATTTCAAGTGACTTGGATATTTGTATTATGTATATATTTCTAAGTATTTTAAAATATTTCGTAAAGTTATTTTGCATCCAAAATTAGTTACATGTATATTATTATGTGAATTAAAAGTGAGGCAATAAATTACAATTATTATTATTTTGCAGTATATAATATTTGATTAAAACGCATAATCTTTAAGTTATAATCTTTATTATTTTTTTAATTGAGTTGATACTAAACATTATACTTTTTAAAGAAGAATAGTTTAAAATTTTACTCTCTGTATCATTTTGAAATATTCAGTAAATTATGACAAATATTGTATATTATAATTTTCCAAAGCGTTTACGATGTCATATTAACACTTAAAACATAATAAACGACAGATCCTTAAAACCATTAAAACAATCAAAACGTCTTAGATAATACATGCATCACATCTAAGATGTTTTCATTGTTTTATTGTTATTAAGGATCTGCTCTGTTTTGAGCCATTTTGTATTGACTACTTTAGAAAATTTATTGTACCATTTTGGCAACACTACTGTACCCCAAAATCTTACAACCCCGTTTTGGCCGTTTATTTTTACAGTGTAAAATATTTGGATATTATTTTTGATTACCCTAACAGAAAACCTACTTCAAATTTTGTGCATGTTCTAAACTTTGTGAATGTTTAGATTATTTACAGTCGTAATTTTGCCGTAAGGATTCTAAAGGCATTAAGTTCCGTATATTAGTTCTTGTAATAGGGCTATTGCATTAATCAGGAAAAAAATGCAACCGAAAAGCGCCACTTATTTTGCTATTTATGCCAAAACATAAAAAGCAATAATATTTGTCAAGTTATTCCTAAATTTGATGAAAAAAATCGTGCATTAATTTATGAAACATAACTATTGCAGAAATTGTGGAAATTCAGCATAGCAGCGCCATCGAATGGGCGATGAACATAAAAAAATAGTTCACATAACGGATTTATCGAATATCAATTTTGATGAAAATCAAACGGAAATCTTCTTTTAAAAGATTTTCATCAAAATTCATATCCAGTAAATTTGTGAATTAATTCGATAGATCTGTAGTGGAAATCGTGTAAAATACAGAGCCATCTGTTGAGCTATTTTACGCCAAAATGTAAACAACATCAACTCATGTGAAGGACTAAGTGAATTCCATGTTTAACGGAAATCCGTGCTATAGTTATTGAGATAAAGCTGTTACATAAATTGTAAAAAAAATGCAGCATAGTTTTTCGCTTTTATCCCTTTTCTGTAGAAAAAAATGGTGAAAAGTTGTTTTCGCATGGGAGGTTACTTTTTATGACAAACACATTCAATTTAATAAGCGTAGTTATGATTCAAAAGTGATGTACTTCGCAAACCGCACATATTGCCATTGAATCTGAAACCATTGCCTGATTGCCATTGTCTAAACTAATGAATCCAATATTTCACAACATGGCAATATACTCTTGGAAAATTTTTAGACATACTGGTTTGACAGATCATAATATTAACGGCAGCTGCGCGAAATTTTTGTCGAAACTTTGTCTCCATAAATTTAATTTTTATGCTTGTTTATATCACTATCTTACTTACAATGATACTTCAGTGCTTTTAACTCTGGATTTTTTGGGGAAAATCTCCTAAAACAACCACATTTTATTACACGTTTCTACTTTTTTTTTTATTTTTGCAAAGGTATTACATTCTCATGGAGCAAGGTTGCGTACAAAATACTTTAGAGCAACAAATTTTTGCTTCTTACAAGCCTCCTCTCCCATTTATAATATAATTCTATCAATTAGCAGGCAGAATTGAGTTAGAAATGTTAGAGGGTGAGAGATAACTAGACTAGCAAAATCATAAGCACATTTTTTCAATTATGATTTAAAATACTAAAAGTCATTTTAATACAATGATATTTTGATATAATTTAATCATAAATAATAAATTATTATTTCAAAATATTTTATACTGTTATAGAATATAGTATACTTATGTAGAAAGTGTGTACACTTATGTAGAAAGTATGACAAAAGACTTACTTCTTATAATAGGAATACAGGAATTCACCAGTATTTTCTCATACTTCACATAATATAAACTGATAAAAGAAAGCGAAATTATTTTTTCAAAATACCGGTATTTAAAAACTGTTTGGACTATGTTTTTCAATAACCTCTCACCACCCTGCGTATCAAATTAACCTCTTAACTGTACTACTCGAACTGGATTCTGACAAGTATACTTTGCTTATTTTCTTACTTTGATATCACTAAAAAGTATTATTTCCAAATAACTTATTATTACCCCACCAGTGGCCGAGAGATTCTGTCTCCAAAACTGATAGACGGCTGGTGCTGGAGTCGAGTCCAATTGCGGCCATTGCCCTAAACTTCGGAATTTTCCGTGGTTTTCTTCAAACCTTGGATTTCCTTGCGTAAATATGAGTTCCGTTCCGTTAGAAAGACTCCCATGAAGGGCACAATTCCCCTCTAATTTAAGGTCCATATCCCAAGTGTAAATAATTGGCCGTTAGAAACACAAACAAACAAACCAAATGACTTATTTCTGAGAGTGACAAATGAATTTCTTTTAATATAATAACAAAATAATTTTGAAGTAATCTTTCTAAAATTTAAACTGTATTTAAGAAATTTTCTCATACAATATGAAAATTAAAACTTGATGATTCAAGTATAAAATATGCTAAAATTTACAAATTTTTAGCTACAGAAGAATTTTAACTTTAATACCAAAAATAAAAGAAATGTACATGCCTAAATTCTTTTTTATAGCTGTATCAATAGATTGAAGATTAGAGATTTTCGTTTAGAATACATTGTCGTCCATTATTTAATCAGGTTTTTATGGTACCCTAGGGTATTACTGTTAAATAAAACAATGTAATTAATTAGTTATTATTCCTCACACAGGTCGGTAAATTAAATCATGTCTGCTAAATTTAATGCGAAATAAGTCATTAATTAATTTCCGGAAAGAAAAAAAATATGTAGGTTATAAATTATTTTTGTGTCACTCTTTTAATGAAATTATTTGTGTTATAGGTAAATCATAAAAATTAAATTCTTTGTTTTAATATTATTCTAATTAAATATTAAGTATGAAATTGAATTAACCTTTTCATTAAAGCCAAAATTTTGCATGAAAAAAAATATGAGGACCATAACCCTCGAAGTATGAAAAATAAAAATATGATAACCATAGGTTATTGTGCAGATATTTTCAAATGTATTTTTATAAATGTAAAACAGTATATGATAATATTAAAAATGATATTATAATCTGAATTGACTTTTATTTCATAGCAATGAAAACCTTACATACTACCTCTGACAATAAAGTTCGGTGAATGAATTCAGAACGGCCGATCTTGTAACACTGGGGAAACAAAACGCTGTCCCTGCATAGAGACACGTGTTGACTATCTTCCTCACCATTGTTTAGTTGAGCGTCGTTTAAGTTCTCTATGAGACGTACTTTACTAAGTGCTTGTTCAATATGTTGGTTCTTAACTGATAACAGGAAAATGAACGAACAAAAGATCAGTTTAAAGTTTGGTTTTAAACTTTGCAAGACACCGAAAGTAATTCATGAGGTGTAGTGCAAATTGTCCATCCACCATACTCGCCAGATATCTATCCTCCAGACTTCATCCTATTTCCACGACTGAAACTCTCTTTTGAAAGAAATATGACCGTATTGCTAACATCCAACGAAACGTTACGAAGCTTTTAAACTTCATTCCAAAAGAAGCATTCCTGCAAATTTCTCAGGACATGCATAGAAGTTCTCAGAGGTGCTTAGTCATGGGAGATGACTATTTCGAAGAATGGTATGGTAACTTTCGTTAATATTTTATGTACATTAATGTTACAGGACTATTCACCGAACTTTATTGTCAGAGGTAGTATTTATGACTATAGATATATTTTTAATATATGTTAACATTTTTTTTTACATATAAATATAAAGATGGTTCTAAAGTTTATAAATTCAAACCTAACTTATTTAAAATTTGTTTCATTTTGGTATTGATTTTGTTTTACATGCGATTTTAAGAATAGCTTTTTTTAGTATTTTCTCTTTAAGTAGTGTGTTCACATTTTATATATTGCAGTATTGTAGAGTGAATATCACAAATTTTCTGATTTTGATCATCTCATATACTGAAAGTATTGTTTGAAAAAAATTACAAAGTTCAAGAGGTAAATTTATTTTCTGTTAGAGAATAAAGAATTTTCAATGTAAAATTTCTAAATTTTAAATAAATAAAATAATAAGTTAATTTTATGTAAATGTAAGTAATTCTTGAAATATGTATGCCAGGATAATGGCAATTTCATTCTAAACCTTATTTTTCATTCTTTTTTTCCCTAAAATTTTAATGTTGTTTAAAGGAATATGTTTTCAATATAATACAGTCGAGTCTCTATATAACGAAATCCACCATTCCAGTAAAAAATTCGTTATATAGAAAAATTCGATGTATAGAGAATGATGTTAAAAATCGTATTTAATGTGTAAAATTTGAACAAATATTATTTTTGATCTTTTGAATTAAGAATTTGAAATGTTTAAAAGTAAATATTAACCTAACATCTTATTTCTTAATTATTTAAGCTGTTTCAAAAAAGAGAACAGACATTTATTTGAAAGCTTAATGAAAATCAAATATGGAAGACTTGCATTAATTTCAGACGAAGAATTCTGTGATTTTTTGTTGTTTTGATTTTAAAATTGTTACGTTCTCAAAAAAAAAAAAAAATGCTCAAATTTTAGCAAGGAATGAAAAATTCTAGTTAACATTTTCCTCGATTTGAAAGCCTCCCCTATGTGCCTCTAATTCATTCCTCTCTTACGTGTGCATCAATCCAATTGATTCTGTTTTGAGAAGGTGTGGAAAGGTGTGTGGGAGATGGGATGAATTCGTTGGATTTAAAGAACAAGGAGAGAAGTAATATATATATATAAAAGACTCAGTACTGACGATAAATAAAAAATAATTGATGGGAAATTGATTCCATATGATTTCGAAGCCTTTTAAAACTGAGTAAATTAAGACCAATTTATGAAAAAAAAAATCGTTATATGGAGATCGATATTTCACTATATAGAGAGTGTGATGTAATTTAATGTGTGTGTTTTTAATGTAATCATGCAAAAAGGGAACCGTTCCTACTAAAAAATCGTTAATAGAGAAATTCGATGAATGGAGTTTCTTTATAGAGAGACTCGAACTGTATTTAAAATTTCATGTAATGTTCACTTTTATTTGTTAACTTATAGATTCCAGGAAAATAATTCATAATAAAAGTCTAGTCAATTTTTACAAAGAATTTAATCACATTATTTTCATAGAAGATCTTGCTGGTAACTATGATTTTACTGCTTTTGACTTGAACTCTGACAAAAAAATACGAAGAATTATTCCACAACGTCATATTTATGTCTGATAAAGAACGAAAATGTATTCCAGGAAAATGACACTCATTTTCAGTGACAACGATATTTTTATTATGGAAAATTATTTCTAAAATAAAGGATTTGTTGCCTTTATCATATAGTTGTTTTATAAGATACAAATATTAATTTTAATAAAAAGAATATTGCCCTGTTAAACTGATGGCATTGAGCTCACAGGCTACGCATACTTATTGTACATTACAGCCTTACATTTTCAAGGGTTAATTCCGTTCGAAAAAAATTAAGAAGGGGAAACAGCTCTCCTCTCTCCCTTTTTTTATACTTAATTATTGAACCTCCTAAACTATCAAGGACATGCTTTATCATATAAAATATCTATATCCAAAATTCAGAGCAAATCTGATAATTCTTAATAAAAACCCATTTACCATTTATATAATTTAAGAGGAGTTACTTAACCATTAAACTTCCAAAACTATTCAGAGATTCGAACGAAATCCGACAATTCTGCTTGAAAAACCCATTTATATAAATTAAAGGGAGGGGCATTAGAACCCCCGTTCCCCCCTGTTCATACTTATTCAATGAACACCTAATATAAGTCACGGAATCGCCTCATCAGAAGGTTCCTATACCTAAATTTTGAACGAAAACTTAATTCTGCATGAAAAACCCATTTATATCAATGAAGGGGAGGGGCATGAGCCCCCCCCGTTTCCCCTCTTATACATGTCGAATGAACTCCAAAAACTAATCAGGGACGCGCCTTGTCAGGATATACCTATATACAAAATTTCAAATGGATCGGATATTTTTATCATGAGTTATCGCGTTACGCACGAACGAACATACATACAGAACGGGCGGGCACATATGCTCTCAGGCTATGATAGCCTGTGAGCTAAAAAAACTACAAAAAGATATTTATACAGTATAACAGAAGGTCCTTCACTTTACATCACTGTGTGACAGATTAGGAAAATGAAAATCTTAAATTCTCAGCTTTTTAATTGCCTTATTTATGTTATTAGGTAGGTAATATCACTGAAAAATATTTCAAAGGATATTTTTTATTATAATGTGTCAAAAGAAATTTTTTTCTTTATATAACATTTAATAGGAATTTTATCGTGCTTATTTTTTGATTGAGCGATTTTTTTTTTCCCGAAAATAAGTAGGCGACTTTTAAAACCCATGAAAATACTGCAAAAAAGATCCGAAGTGTATGTCTAATGGTTAATATAATAAGTAATTTATAATGAAGATTATTTCAACCTGTTTGTGAACCCAAATTGCCTTCTACAAAAGACAGTACAGTTCCGACAAGGCCCCTTCTGGACAATTGAATTTGTTATCCATGAAACATCAATGGATGTATGTCCAAAGAAGGGACGTTTGTCATTTTTTTGGGATATTTAGAAGACTTTTTGCAACTGACTAGGGAACTGCAAGAAGTGTAAGTCACCGATTTTGAGGAAAGCGGTATCGTTGGAAAAGTCTCATCGAGAAGAGCAAAAAACTCAATGGAATTACCCGTCGCAAATGAGGCGTTATCGACATATCTGTCAATTTATATCACGTAACTAGTGCATACTTAAAGGGGGATCACAAAAAAAATTAGTGTCGATTTTAACTAAAGTGGTATCGTTGAAAAGGTATCGTGAGGATTAAAAAATTCAATGAAATCACCCGATGGAAATGTGACGTTTTTGAGATATCCGACAATTTGTGACACATTGCTAATGCACACTGCATTAAGTGACATAAATCGTCGGATATCTCGAAAATGGCTCGTTTCAAATGGTTAGTTCCATTGAATTTTTTACTTCTCACCATGATATCATTACAATGACACCCTTTTCATCAAAATCGAGAAAACAATTTTTTGCGGTATCCCATTAAGTGTGCACTAGCTACGTGACATAAATTATCGGATATCTCGAAAATGGCTCATTTCCGACGGGTAGTTCTATTGAGTTTTCTCTCCCTCATGATGATATCTTTTTAACGATATTACTATGGTTAAAATCTAGACTAAAATTCTTGCTCCCCTTCCCCTCCATTAACTATGCACCAGTTAAGTGTCAGATATCTCGATAACGGCTTTATTGCGACGGGTAGTTCCATTGAGTTTTTTACTGCTCTCGACGAGATCTTTCCAACGATACCACTTTCGTCAAAATCGGTGACTTACAGTTCTTGCAATTCCCCAGTGAGTTACTTTTCGTAATTAGTGTTGCTTCATGATGATGTATAACCGCAACTGTTTCACGTATAAAAACATTTCATATTTATTTACTTAGAAGGTGTCACAAATAAAGTTAAATTAAAGAGTTGACATGTTTCGGTTCATTAATAAGAACCGTATTCATAACATATAAAATCAGTAGAAAATTAAATGACACTGGATATAAATATAATTTAAAAATCAAAACAAAACATTGTGCCCGTTATGATCGTGAATATAGCCATTGCC
The DNA here is from genome assembly GCA_964019185.1 of Maratus speculifer. Lineage (NCBI taxonomy): Eukaryota > Metazoa > Arthropoda > Arachnida > Araneae > Salticidae > Maratus > Maratus speculifer. The sequence goes on from OZ025292.1 coordinate 421,813,423, forward strand.
AACGCGGCATATAAATATAATAAATTTTGACCATATATTAAATTTAAAATGTATAAAATTAAAATTAAAAAAGTAGAAAAACTAAATGACTCTGGATATAAGGGTAATTTAAACCCCCCCCCCAAAATATAAAATATTGCACCCTCTATGATCGTGAATAGCCAATGCCATCGCGGTTCCTCCTATTAGACTCATCCTTTAAATATTTATTAAGTAATTCTAACCACAAACTCGGAATGTCATAAGAATAAGAATCATTACAAATTCTATCCCTCCTAGAATCCGCAACTGTTTCTTTACTTTTAAGGTGTGGTATAGAATATTTTCCTTCTGGTCACTAGTAGCCTTTTGAGAAATAAGCAATCCATCCACAATTGTGATTTTCAGTAAAATTAGTGCTGTTGTAAAGAGAGAAAAGCAGGAGTTTTTATAATCCCATTTAGCACAGAACATTTATCGTTGATAAAAGTTTACAGTACAGTTTATTTTGACATGACATCTCGAAAATTAAAAAAAAAAGTTAAAAGAGAAATTATCTTATAACAAGATTAACAAAATAAATACAGCGTTATCCAGACTGAATTTCAGAGATATGTTAAGATAAACTTCGAAAAAGCTAAAATGATTATTAGAACATCTTTTATTACCATTTGATAATTTCCGAATCCATTGTGATTTTACTCAAAAATGGTATTGTTAATAAAAATGTTCTTTCGTATAATATTCACACAGTTTGGTTTAATATTCAAGATAATTGGAGAGATCCTGAAACAAAATGGCCTAATACTTTAACAAGCTTTTTTTCTGTAGCGGTGGAATGAGCTTCGCTTGCACATAAGAAGTATTTTATCTTGTTTTATGTATGTTTTATTATTATTATTATTATTATTATTATTATTATTATTATTATTATTATTATTATTATTATTATTATTAATTAGTCAGTCACCTTTTTTTCCTTAAAAGTGAAAGTCTGTGTGTTTGAAATATCTCGAGGTACATAAATAAAAAAAAATCTGCAATGTTGCTAAAAGTTTTCTAGGAAACTGAGATTCCTAAAACTTGTTATTTAACGACAACAGCAAAAATTTATGTAACAGATACAGATTTTTACTGAAAATCAAAAAACCTGTAAGATTACTAAAAATTACTTAGAAAACTGGGATTCCAAGCATTTTTCATGTTACAGCAACCAAGATTACAGATAAAATTTTAGTAAAATAACTGTAATTTTAGTAGACTCGTGTGTGAAGTTACAGTTTTATGTAACTTTACAAAAATTAGATTTTTTTGATTTACATTTTGTCTTGTACTGTTTACAGATAATATGTTCCCTCATAGCATGCATGGTCACATCACATCTGTGACGAAAATGCCACCACTCAGTGACGTCACATTGTGACTGAGATGTGACTTTCTTAAAATTTTTTAGAAAATCACAAATATTCTTCAAAATATGTTATTTACTTTAAAAAACATGTTTCTGGCAATTTAAATATCATCGCTTTTGTCACAGTTTCGTCACAATGTTAATGTCAAAGTAGTCACAAATGACACACTTTTCACAAATATGTCACAACATGACTTCACAAAGAGTTCACAATGTGACGTCACAATCAAGCTCTAAAACGGCCATAACGACTTCTCATTTATTCACTGTGACTTCATTTCGACGTCACGTGATATGACATCGACAATCGATGGTCACAAAAGTCACAATGTGACTTCACAACGACGTCGCAGTGACGTCACCATGCCTTACGGGTTAGTAACCATACAGATTTCGGTAAATTTACATCTGTAGGCTTTCAGGCTTTCTTTACAGTGTAGTAATTAATAGTTTTATACTTTTTTAGTCCTTTGTAGTAATTAAATGTTTTTTTTTTGCTTTATATTAACTTTAATTAAATTTAAAATAACCTTCTTTTTAATTTAGTGCAAAACTACTACAAGTTTATATGTTTCAAGGATTTTCAAGCACCTTTTATTCGAATTCTTCGAAAGTGATATTTGCTTTATTTAATTTTTAAAATGTCATTGGATACAGCGACCAATACTTCACGATATAAAACACCTGAAATCTCCTAATCCGTTAATGCTTATGTACCCTGTACTAATTAGAAATCAATTTACATGTCAAAAATGATTGCTTATTCACTCAGATGCTGCTCCGAATAAAATTTATTTGTAAAAGTATTTTACATTAAAACAAACTAGCAAGTCTCAAAATGCCATTTGGAAGCTAGAAATCTGTTGTTGCCAAAAATGTATTTCATTCGCAAATACAGTGAAGACATCTTAACATGATTTATATTTTCTCTGCTAGTTCTCGAAAATAAACAGTATACATTGGTAAAAAAAAAAAAAAAAAAAAATGAAATTATAGAGAATTTACGGGTAATCCATTATCTTAAGTCTTATGTAAAATAACAGAGATTAGAAACACCGAGATTATGTTAAGTAACAGAAAAGTTATTTAGTAAATTTACAACAGTCTCTGTAAATTAATATCGTTAAAAATACGCAAGAGTGTAAAATTATTTTTAACGACAATAATTTAATTTAGTTTTCAAAATCAGTGAAGTCCTACAACTTACGTGAGCTTCCGAGAATTCCGATAATTGTTCGGGTAAATATGTATGAATAAAATCTCCCTCACAATTTGTTTCTGGCCGTGCTGAGACTTTGACCGGAATTCTCTGGACACGGGAAGAACGCACGACTTACTGACTCCATACGTGTTATTGCATTGAGCAAAAAGTTTGTCTTGATTCAGCGGGGAAAACCATATTAAATCTGATGAGATAAATTTTCCTTTTCTAAATTATTCTAGGTTTGAAAAAAGTATACTAATTATTTTTTTTAATATTTCTAATAAAATTTCTGAAGAACTTTAAAATTGTGTATCTTGAATTACAAAATTTGACAAAGATAAAAATAAATCTAAATAAAGACGTGGAGATTCCTACATGGAATTAAATATAAAAAACGGGAAATATGTGTAAAATAATGACCAAGAAACTCAACCGACTGTATTTATCCGACAACTAGTGTAAATTTACGGAGTGTGTAAAAATTAAACACTCCCTACTAACAGCATACAACCCTACTAACTAAAATTTTCTACTTATCTAATGTATATAAACTTTTCTTGGGGGCAATCTACATATTAAAATAAACTTAAACTTATTTTTTTTCAAAAGCAAAATCCAATCTCAATAAAATATTTGAAATTTCGGTTCAAACTATGTCTGGACACCAAAGAATGATGAATTATCATTGGAAGGATAAGTTTTTGAATTATGAACATTCAAAATTTAGTGCTTTTAATGTTAAAATACATTTTGATATTTTTATTAATATCTCTTAAATTATATTCTTATTGTGCTAATATTTTATGTAGCAATAATACTAAAATATCAAAACATAAATACGTTAAATTTGCAATTTTTATAATTTTATAATATAAATTATGTATTATGATTGGGAAAAAATATGAATTGCAACCGACTATTTTTTTAAAATTTAGATTTACTAAAATCAATTTAGTTCTTTATGGGTAAATATCGTTTTCTGCAACACCTGTTACATTAAAGAATCATTTCTGTAGAATCTACGTAATCACATAATAATAACTAACACCATTCACTTAAACATTTATTTCTTTTAAGCATATATCTTGCTTTGTTACGTTTGAGCCTTGAATCCGAATAGATCAAATTAACCAAACCAATATCTATTCAAATCCAGAAAAATAATATCAAACTGTAAAATAATATCAAAGTTTGTCACTCTATATCAAAGTGTGAAATATTCGGGTAGATTCATTTGTTAGAAAATGATTCCGATGTGGATAAAATAATGATTAAAATATAACGGAAATTTTCTGAGTAGGTCACTGTTTCAAAATTATATATCTTATAAAACAAATGGTGCATTTTTTTTACCTTTTACATTAAAAAACATGCCAAAATATGCTTTGTAGCATAAAAATACCTGATATTTGTTGCAGATTGCACACTTTAAAACTCGTCATCTGTAATGTTTTATATGTTTTTATGAATAAGAATTTACGTTATTAATACCTTATCTATTTCATCATAACGCTATCAAAATATAATAATAACGATTAAAAAAATACACATTAGCTAACATTATGCTTTCTTTGTTAAATATCTAAACATTTTTTACAAAATATTAGAATATAATAGGATTATTTGAGATGATAAATTGAATTTTTGCAGTATTATCTTCCATTAAAAAGAAATGCTATTCTAAAGTTTAGAATTGGGAATTTAAATTTTATTTTTCCATTAAATCGCTTCCTAATCAGAACTTTGAAACACTTGTTATGCAGGATTAATAAGCAAAAGCTTACATGAATAAAGATTCTAGTCGTTAATTATAAAGTCCTTGGAAACAAAATCGTTTCATGTGTCACTTAATTACTCGCAAATGAGGTCATTATTCTTGAATTTGAAAAAAAAAATGTAAAAGATATCATCATTAATAAAAAGAATATGTTGACAGGATTGAAATAAAATGAAAATGTTTTATTTTCGTAATAATTTGCTGCTTTGTTTCAATTATTATTTTATTAAAACATTTTTATATGTCACAGAGCACTCAATGGTTAAACATTCTATAAATAGTTCTTTTTTGTTTATATACACATATAATAATAAAAAAGAATATTGCCCAGTTAAACTGATGGCATTGAGCTCACAGGCTACACATACTAATTGTACATTACAGCCTTATACTTTCAAGGGTTAATTCCGTTCGAAAAAAAATTAAGAAAGGGAAAGAGCTTTCCCCTTTCCCCTTTTGTATGCTTAATCATTGAACCTCCTAAACTATCAAGGACATGCTTTATCATATAAAATATCTATATCCAAAATTCTGAGCAAATCGGATAATTCTTAATAAAAACCCATTTAGCATTTATATAATTCAAGAGGAGTTATCCCCCTCTTTTATACTTAACCATTAAACTACCAAAACTATTCAGAGATTTGAACGAAATATGACAATTCTGCTTGAAAAACCCATTTATATAAATTAAGGGGAGGGGCATTAGAACCGCCGTTCCCCCTGTTTATACTTATTCTATGAACATCTAATAACAGTCACGGAATCGCCTCATCAGAATGATACTATATCTAAATTTTGAAGGAAAACTGTTAATTCTGCATGAAAAAAACCATTTATATCAATTAAGAGGTGGGGCATGAGCCCCCCGCTACCCCTCTTATACATATCGAATGATCTCCAGAAACTAATCAGCAAAACGCCTTATTAGGACATACCTATATACGAAATTTCAAGTGGATCGGATATTTTTATCATGAGTTATCGCGTTACGCACGTACGCACGTACGAACATACATACATACAGAACGGGCGGGCACATTAGCTCTCAGGCTATGATAGCCAGTGAGCTAAAAAGTACTATGAAACTTTTAATGTTTATTTCACTTATATTTGAATTCTCTAAATTCATAAATGTAACAATCTATTTTATGAAATAAATTTTAAAAAAAGTGTATTTCCAATAACGGAACAGCAGTTTTTCATTTAAACCATTTTATTATTGTAAAAAATAACGTTTTATTTATCGTAAATTGATATAAATTGTTAAACTATGACTCATCGCAAAATAACATATTTTATTATACTTATACATTAAAATTGTTTCTGATATTAATTATGATTTTGGTTAAAAATATAGATACATATCCTACGCAATTGGAATAATTTAGAACAGAAATCCCGTGAAATATTCCACTATTTAACATTGACTTATTATTTCTTATTTTGATTAAAATAAATTTTTACAAAGAACCATTCGAATGTTCCAGTTTCATATTTTAGAAAAAAATGATATAAGTTATATTTATATAATTCATTTTTAAAAATTCAAGACTTAGACATAAACATCTTTTCTCAAATTTAATTTTGAGTCTTCATTTTTATTTAAGTCTGCCTGGCAAGTTGTATTTAATACTATTTAAAAATACTTTTAAAGATTTCAGTAAGCTTGGATAATATGTTGAGTTAATTAGTAATAATTATTACTAGCTTTATAATTTGTGAAAATTTGGTAATATTTTCTAATTTTAAAATGAAACATTATATTTGCTGGACTCATAACTACATACCAAAAAAAATTCAGCTTTCTTCCTTTTTTTTTATTTTTCGAATAACTTATATATTTATAAACTGATATGTAGTAAAATCTTTTTTATATATATAATTCATTGCTACTTCGCGTTTCTTGCACGTGTAACAAGACTCAACTTTGATTATTACGACATTCTACATTATTATTTAAATCTTTAGGTATATGTACATTTTATAATTCTTTTAAATTTTCAACACTTTCTGTTATTTTTGGTCAGGAGTGCAATTAAGATTTTTAATTGTTAACAGTATGTCCATGATAAATAGTCTTATATTTAGTCATTTTTTTTAATTCCTAAATCTATTTAAAAAATTCTACATGAAAATGCCGGAATAACTATATTCAAATGTAAATTTTGTTTTCTAGATTTTTATAAATATTGGAATAATTAAAGGAGAATAAATGGCACTTACTTCTATTTTCCATGGAATAAAGTTTTTTACGGGTTTCGCAAAGGATTACTGTTTCTTCGTCTTATAAAAGATTAGTAACATAGAAATATATCAAGAGTAGATTAACGCTTGCGACACTAAGTGAGGCAGCATTAAGAAAATAAGGCCATCAGATGTATAAGTATCTAATTTTCTAAATGTGAAAGACTTAGATACAGCTTAGTAAAGAATCTGCGCTTTGATTTTCTTAGTAAAGACGTTAAACGACTAAAAATGTATGCACATTTCCACTGTTTAGGAATGACATAATTATATTCATATTCAATTTTTAATAAGAGAAGGCGGATTGTTCTGCCGTGTTATAAGTTGCGATATTATTTATTACACCTATAAATAAGTATGCAAAAGTTTTTCAATATATTTTCTGAAAATTCCCAGAAAATACAACACTATCTACGTTTTCACTTTATAAAAGATTTTTAATGTACAAAACAAACACATTTTAATACTCAAAAATGGTCATTATATTTATTTGTGAAAACATATTCTGCTTTAAATTATCTTAGTTCAAAATGATAATGTATTTCATTGCGATTATTTTAACATTAAGGTAAAAATATTTATGCCTTCTTACAATTAAATGAGTTCAAAAAATGTTCTAATATAGAGCATTGTTTTATAATGAACACGCAGATCCTCGAATAAAACCTACTCTGTTAATAAAATTTCTCTAAAATTACAGATAATCTACGGGGAATCCATTATCTTAAGTCTTGTATAAAATCACAGAGATAAAAAAAAACGAGATTCAGTTAAATAACAAAGAAGTTCTTTTGTTAATTTAAAATAGACCCTGTTAATTAACATCGTAAAATATACACAAGACTCCGTAGATTTATTTTTAATGATATTAATTTAATTTAGTTTCTAAAAGTAATGAATCGCTCAATCTACAGAGTGTCTCAAAGAATTGTATTTTTTTTTTTTTTTTTTTTTTTTTTTTTTTTTTTGAGAAAACTTTAACAACTGTAACATTAAACAGTAACATAATTTGTTTCCAGCCTTCGTGACATTTTATGGCAAACTCTTGTCAGTGGAAAACACCAGACTATCCGAGCTCTTGCTTTTGGATACAAAGCATGTCTTGCATGATTCAGAGGTGAAAAATACCCACTAAATCTAATGAGAAGATTTTCTATTTTCTAAATTGTTTTAAGTGTTAATAAAACAATTGTTAAATTAAATTTACCTCTTCAGTCATTCTAATATCATTACAAAAGTATTTTAAAGCTGTAATTTTTGAATTAGGAAATTTAACAAATATAAAAATACCTTTAAATAAAGACATGGAAATTTCTACAGGGCATTGGATATAAGATAAGGGAAATGTGTGTAAAAGGATGACCGAGAAACGCAATCTAATGTATTTAACCGATAACTAATGTAAATTTGAAGAGAGTTTCGCTATTTTCTGCGCTTTTACAGAACTTTTTAAAGGAGTAATTCATTATTTTGAAATTTCATTTGCAACTACTTGTCATTAAAACCCAAGGATTTTCTTAATATTCCAGGATAAGGTTTTATTTAACATATTATAAAAAAACAATAAGCCAGACGGCTTATTTCAACAGTCTCCTTAAAATATTAAATAAATTTCTGTAAGCTGCTTATCTTCATAGTTATTAGAAAAAAATATGATTGTGAAAGACCATGTTGTTATATACTTTTGACAAATGTAGATCGCTCTAGATTTTCACTTTCTCAGGTTCCGCAAGGTCTTATAAAATATATTTTTTACAAGGTTTTATTTAGTTAGCTTTGTTGTATTTAAAGGACATGTATAATACAATAATTCAACAAGAATTGAATGTTAGCTGGTGAAATGTTTGAACCTTGGTTCATAGGATACCGTGATGTGACTGCAACACAAAACTACCCTGGCTGACAGCTTACCTCAGAAATTTCTCACAAAAAATTATGTTCAGAATGTAATCGATTAGTCACCGAAAAGTACTCGATGATGGGAAATATAATGAATAATTTAATGTTTTATCGATCTACAATACATATTTTAAAGCAGACATAAGTCAACTTATTTATTTATGTCTTTATTTATTAAAGATACAGGTTTATTAAGACCGATTGGAACACAATTAATGCAAAAACCCAACAAGAATGATAAGTTAGCCGCAGCTAAGTATCGAACCTAGGTTGTTTATTTTTGAAATTGTTTAATTTTAATTTAATCAATTAAACACTATTTCTCCTATTTTGGGAACATAACTGTGATGTAGAATCACATATAGTTTTCTTAAATTTTACATTTTTCTAAATTACAGTTAAAACTAATTTTTAATTAAATAGCTATTTTATCTTTGTGTCTTATTTCAATCCCACAATAACTTTCCGTTAAAAAGTAAAGAAAGAAAACATGTAACATCTGCTGTATCAGTAAAACGATTCTCAGATAAAGAGTTCCTTTAGATGAATGTTCGGCTTCGCTAAAATAATAAAAGAAAGAATAAAGATCGAATGTGTTTGCGGTCAGTAAAATTTCATTTTCTCTCTGCGTAATGTTGAGCCTAACTTCTTTATCACATAAAAACTTTTCATGTACATGCTCTGTATTTTGTCTATTGATAACATTCTCCCAAAACAGACATATAACGTACGATGTTGGCGCGAATTCTTTTTGGCGTATTTTTTTAGGACTGCCCATTTCTGGTTGCCCTGCATTAAATTCAAAATCATCTTAATTGTTTAAAGCGTAACAGAAAATTTCATGGTTATGATATCATTCACTTTTCATATGCTCCTTTTCGCCAATTCCAAGATGCCAATGTGTGAATTCTGAATGAGAAATTCAATTGCCTCTCTCTCGCTTCATGCACTCAGTCATGTAACAAAGGTCTCTTGAAAAATGGTTACAGGCACCATCCCTAATTATTTCAGTGAGAAATGATTTAATTTTTATAACTCTACTTTAAATAAACAATGTTCTCATAAGGCATTTATTTTATTGATCACAGCCTACAACTCTAGCGAATGCATTATTTTTTTGAAAAGAACCTGGTCGCAATACTTTAAAATACAGATCTACACTACAGAAACTATGGTGCCTACACCAGGCATTCGCAACTTTTTCAAACATCGAGGGAAGGTGCCTGCTGTTATTTGCCTGCTGTTATTTGCCTGCTGTTATTTGCCTGCTTTTATTAGCCAGCTTTTATTTGTCTGCCAATTTATTTTCTGGACTAGTTCATTAGAAATTATCTGAACTATATCGGGACTATTATTTGGACTACTTATAAGTGTGAAATCGGATTATTAATGCCTGTCTTCAAATAGTTTCGAATGACTGTCTCCTCGTCAGATAAGTCCCACTTATGTTTGTGAACCATGGATTATTAAATAAGTGCCCCCCTTGTTCACAGAATGTTGTTTGAAATGCGTATGTTCCTGTGAATTATGTCTGCTGGATTTTTCTTGATGGACCTCATGGAGTTGGATTATAGTGCCGATTTATCTTTTATTTGAGCGATTGATTCTTCTGATCGGGACCTTTCGAGATGCTCGGTGTTAACGCGGCCGCTCGTTAAATTTTCTCCTGCCGATGTAAGCCTAAGAATCTACGACTGGCGATTTGTGACTCTTATTTCACCTCCGTTAAACGTTTACTGACATAATGTTTTTATTTCATCTTAGCGGTGTACTTCAGTGACGATTCCATATGCTCTCGACTAAAGTGACACAGAATTTCGTGTTTGACGTTTAAATTCTTCGTCATTCGTCGATAATATGATCTTCACATTGGATTTATTCTTTAAATTTTTGGATGCTGACACTGATATTTTTCACAAAAATAATTACATGCGATGTACTATTAAAAAAAACCCTTAAAACTACAGCATTGATCAATTTTGTGTCTGTAATTTTGTGCGCTATTGAACGTTTATTTTTACGATAATACTGTTACAAGTTTATTTGTAGTAGTTGAAAGTTAAAAAAAAAAAAAATGAGTGAAGAAGACATTCATTGATAAATATTTACAGCATAAATTTCGCAGATGAGAAAGTGTATGCTTTTATATTTAATAGGTTAAATCTCAATTTCTATTTTAATTATATGATATTTTTATTTAAAAAAAATTATGTTGAGTAATTTTCAACCATTTTTAGTTTATTATGTATTAGTTTTTCTGTGCTCTAATTGAATTTCTTTAAATACGAACAGTTATAAATGATTTTAGATTGTCTTGAAACATTTCACAGCTTTACAAGTGCTATTTAAAAACTATGATACAAACGATAGCATGATAAAATTATATTTTTCAAATATCTAAGTACTTATTGCTGTGCACTTTTTGCTGAAAGTCGTTTGAGAAATATCAAGACAGTTTATTACTTTTTAAAGAAAGTATTTTTATAATTTCCATTATTAATTAATGACTAGATATTTTGTTTATTTTTTTTTTAATACAGTTATTTTTGAAGTGTTATAAATTGATGTATATTCCTTTTTCTTTTTCATAAATTTTATGTTATATTTCCATGTAGATGAAAAAGATCTAGGTAAGTTAATGGTGCATCTCTTTTTCCTATAAAAAATAAGGCATGATGTTGTCGGGTTGCAACCATTATTTTTTTAATATGAGGTTTATATAAAAGAAACAATACAGAGAAAGATGCATGTGAATACTGGTTATACAATAAGGATGTATGCACCTTCATATATTATTGACAGTGGGCTCATTTTCAGATAAATAAAATTTTATCGTTTGAATCACATGCCATGTGCACATGACATAAATAATAATAATGATGCATGCATAATCGAATTATAAATTCATGTATCAAAAAATATATTATTACATTTTATCCTACTTTTATTTCGTGATTTTTTTTCACTTTAAAGGTAAGTTGTGCTTTATATTGTTTGTACAGTAATTTTATTGGGAGATTGTTTTTATTTGTGCAAAGACTAGCCATGTTCTTATTTGCATAATTAAACCTATCTAACATCTTAATATTCTTAAAGTGTGTGCATTGTTTATATCTATTCGAGTAGAATTATTTTTACACTCTAGTCTGCAAAAAAAAAAAAAATAAAATAAAAAAAAAAAAATTATAAGATGAATAAGATACAGTATGATACTGAATAAGATACAGTATGAATCATTATTTTCGTCAATTATATTAGCTAATAAAAACTTCAATTTTAGGAGTGTTCAATTAAAAAAAAAACATTTGATAAATTCCTTAATATTTATTATGATATTTCTTATGCATTTCATATAGGATATAAACAGTGCATTAAAACAAAATATCGTCTTAACTAAAGTGACTAATTTCCCCCCCTTCTAATTTATTTTAAGACTTTTTATACATATATTTCCAGTGTTTGTTTTTCCTATTTGCACCCCACTTGCAAAAATATTTCGTTAGAGAGGGTCCAGTTTTCTAATATTTAAATAAATATTGAGATTTTTTTTCATGCATTTTCACTTTTATAAATGTAAAACACAATTTTGATTAGTTTATGGATAGACATTTATTTTAAATTTTTAGCATCTATTTAAAAATATTCTCACATATAGCTGCTTTTATTATATTGCATTGTAGATAGGTTCATTTTTTTAATAATCAGATACTGTGCTCGTTTGTTTATTTTCGTATTTTTATAATTTAGGATATAAATTGTTTATAATGACTAAAAAAAGGTCACGTAAATTGACACAAGATCCATCTGTTGTGTTTAACTTTAAGTTTAGACCTGATGCAAAACAGGTAATGTCTTTTAAAACTAATATGGATTCTGAAACAATTGGTTTAGATTCTAATTCTTTTGAGATTTCATGTTTGAGTAGTTTAATTCTAGATCTGTTGTTTAGGATGTTCAGAAATTAATTGATCCTATTTCAAATGAGAATAACCCAGAACTCATGGCAAAATTTAATTCCTATCAAAAAGAAATTGAATTAAAATTTAATATTTTAAGTGATTTGGTGTGTAGTGTTCAATCTGAGTGGACTGTTTTACAAAAAAAAATAACGACCAGTTACATAGGTTAAATGAGCTGTTGTTCGAAAAAGTAAGAACACTGAACTCGTCCAAACAGTCTATGCATAATGAGATAGCTATTCAATGCGACATTGATGAATCTAAATTGGATGAACCCCTTAATGTTATTAAAGATAAGGAATGTAATTCTAGTGGGAAAGATTTGGCCAAATTTCTAGATAAGGTTGAATCTGAAATACACATAAATTCTGGTACAAATAACTCTGAATTATCAAAAGACAAAAATACTGATCTTATTTCAATACCGGATTACATCCTAAATTTATGTGAGCACAAAAATCAAGTTAGAGATTTATCTGACTGCACAAAAATAATTCTGTTAGGTCTTGATGACAATATAGGTATACCAGATATTATGATATCTATAAATGAAAAGATTGGCAGTACCATTCCTTCCATTAACTTTGAAAGAAAGCATAAATTAAGACAGGGATTAAAATATAACTGGACCATTAGTGTTACATCATGGATAGCTGATCTCTTAACTCAACATGGAAAATTAAATATTAATTCTGTTGACTACACTGTCAGGCCATTTATTAACATAAAACGTTGCTTTCATTGCCAACAAATAGGCCACCTGGCAAAATTTTGTGCATATGATTTGGCATGTGCTAATTGTGGTGAATCACACACTTCAGATAATTGTAAAAATGCTTCAAGATGCATTAACTGCATCGCACATAACCGTGCTTACAACAAGTTTTTCGACATAAATCACCCCGCTTTTTCCACTTGCTGTAATACATTTAAATTTTATTTCAAGCAAAAACAAGCTTTTAATCACTCTAAAATATAACGTAAATATTCAACACTTCTTCAGGTATGCTATTTCATGTATATTTAGTTATTTACATATTTTGTTGGTTACCTTCAGGTGATACTTGGATTTCTCCGCTCTTTTACACAGTATTTTTTTTTTACATTGTTAACCTTTTTATTCATAACACAAACATAAAGCATTAATAATTATATTTTTTTTCATACACTATTCTTTCGTAGATATATATTTTTTCATATGGTGTACACATTAATACATTGTTATTTAAAGATTATTTCAATCATTTCATGATTTACATTTTTCGGGCATTGTTCATATCTCTGATTCTCTTTCATTCAACTGTTTCGTGAGCTCAGGAATAGATGAATGATTCGAAATTTCACATTTTTGATTTATTGATAGTTTTCTTCTGGTGGTTAAGCCCTAATTATCAGTAAGACTTCTGCGGTGAATCTTAAATGTTTGTTTACACAATTTATTTTTCTTTACTTGTATCTTTCGTGATAGATAAAAAAAAATTGCACATCTATTTTGTCTTAACTCGATTTAGCTACTCTAATTCTTAGTGGGTCTGTTTAATTATCAATTGCACTTTTCTTTGCACACAGTGTTAGTGCGAATGTTCACTGGTGTATCAATATTACAGTGGTGAAATTTTTACAAAGTTCTTTTTACTTTTGATATACTTGTGGATATTTGCAACTGACTCACTTTTCATACAACTTCTCTTTGCATGCAATGTGTATTAAATTACAATGTTTTTATACAAAGTTTTTTTACAATGGTAGTTTACAAAGATATATATTTTGCTGCATGCTTTGCAGAGGAAGTTATTCACATACATATACATTTACATATGCAATTGTTTAATTATCGGTCCTCTGTGAAGTTTTTTTAGAACATATTGATTATTATCTTTAATACATAAGTCATTTCTTTACATTTTTTTTGTTTTGGTTATGGATGATTTAATCCAGTAATTTTTACCTTCCCATTTGCACTATTCCATGTTTTCCCGTTTACACACGTGAATTTCATTACTCTTTAGGCGTAATTTAGATAGATATATACAGTTTTTGCATAATATTTGTTAGTAGTTAAATATCATTTATATTCGCTTCTCCACATTTCTTTATTTTCATTTGGGTATACATGATATACAGTAGTACTTTACACTATATTTACGACCATTAAAAATTAGTTTTCAGTCAATGAATACCTACACATGTAGCAGAGCTTACTCCTTCCTTATTTGAAAATTCTAGCATGATGCAAAATTTTATATATAGACTAAAATTCACACACTTATTCACTTTAAATTCAATACTCATCCTTTTATAATTTGTACAGGGTACTTCCACATTTAAAAAAAAAAAATATTACACTTTAGTCATTTTGTATATAACGATGAGTGGTATACGACAGTCAAGGTGGTATTTAAAATTGCATACCTGTCAATGTTTTCACACTTCTGGTTCAAAGGATATGAAGTGAAGATAAATTGTAATTTTTTATAAGCAAAGAGGCTGTCATACGTTTGCTTTACTTGTTAATACATGTCTTTTATTGGTCTTTATACCAGTTGTATCTTAAATTGAAGTTACTTTATAGGTCTCCATATTACATTTACACATCTTTCCCACAGTTCTAAACTTTTTACACTTTTGCATGAAAGTTCAGTCTCTCCCACTTAACAATAATTATTTTTGAATAAAAGTATTTTTGGGAAGATACCGAATTCTTTACGGAGATTTCTTCTCTCATGTTACACTAAAATACCGTTTTAGATGTCAATATAATGCAACATTGATTTTAAATTTCAGATTTAACTTAATAAAAAAATTCATCAGTTTAGGTATTAAAAAAAAAAAAGGACAAAAAAAATTAGAAGATAGACATTTAGGAACATTGTTATCACATGGAAGTAAATGGTCAACGGCAGTGTTTCAAAATTTTTTTCCATATGTTGCTTGTCTAGCATTTCTTGAACTCTCATCTCAGATATAAGTTTGTAGTAAAATTTATCTTGTAAACTTTAAAAAAAAATAGTGGAAATTTCAAAATTTCATATTATTCATTATTATGGACATTTTTAATCCTTCTATTTACAATATGTTTTTGTTTATTTGTGTATTATGTTTTGTGTTTAATTGCATTATATTACTCCAGTATTTTGCTATTATTATTGTATTGATCAATACACATATTTAATGTTTCTTATTACAAACATTTTGGAATTTATTGCCAATTGGTAAGTGACCTGTAGACTTATACCTGATATTTTGTTTTATTTGTATGTGCACATTTTTTATACAGGTCCTTGTCTAAATAAGACAAATTGAAAAGTGATCACAAATTTTATTAATGAAGCTGCAGCTGTTTCTAAATAGAAACAATATATGATGTCATTTGTATGACAAAATTTATGGTACCAATATATTTATATCATGATATATATATATATATATACTTTTGTTTGGGATGGTTGCCTACTTAGAGAGAAGTTCAATTACTGTTTACTTTATTTAGTAAATATTTAGTTTGTTTTCATGAACATTTTACACATTGTTACTTGTAAGAGCATATGAAAATTGATTTCTCTCCCTGCATGTACCTTTATAGATTTTTTTGCCTGTGAAAGGGGTGATATATGTGATGTAGAATCACATATAGTTTTCTTAAATTTTACATTTTTCTAAATTACAGTTAAAACTAATTTTTAATTAAATAGCTATTTTATCTTTGTGTCTTATTTCAATCCCACAATAACTTTCCGTTAAAAAGTAAAGAAAGAAAACATGTAACATCTGCTGTATCAGTAAAACGATTCTCAGATAAAGAGTTCCTTTAGATGAATGTTCGGCTTCGCTAAAATAATAAAAGAAAGAATAAAGATCGAATGTGTTTGCGGTCAGTAAAATTTCATTTTCTCTCTGCGTAATGTTGAGCCTAACTTCTTTATCACATAAAAACTTTTCATGTACATGCTCTGTATTTTGTCTATTGATAACATTCTCCCAAAACAGACATATAACGTACGATGTTGGCGCGAATTCTTTTTGGCGTATTTTTTTAGGACTGCCCATTTCTGGTTGCCCTGCATTAAATTCAAAATCATCTTAATTGTTTAAAGCGTAACAGAAAATTTCATGGTTATGATATCATTCACTTTTCATATGCTCCTTTTCGCCAATTCCAAGATGCCAATGTGTGAATTCTGAATGAGAAATTCAATTGCCTCTCTCTCGCTTCATGCACTCAGTCATGTAACAAAGGTCTCTTGAAAAATGGTTACAGGCACCATCCCTAATTATTTCAGTAAGAAATGATTTAATTTTTATAACTCTACTTTAAATAAACAATGTTCTCATAAGGCATTTATTTTATTGATCACAGCCTACAACTCTAGCGAATGCATTATTTTTTTGAAAAGAACCTGGTCGCAATACTTTAAAATACAGATCTACACTACAATAACTTTAGGATTTTTTTTAAATATAAAATGAGTATCTTGTATATTGTCAACAAGTTTATGTTATTTGTATTTTAAACATATAAGATGACTTCAGAAGTTTTTTTATTACTTTTTTAAGTTTCATTTGTATTTTCCATTTTAAAAAGCGTTTTAAAAGACGAATTTTAGCTTTTTGACCGTTTTTATGAGATTTTTTTTTTTTTTTTTGGAACAAGTAAATGTAAACAAGATTTAAAATGTAAACAATTATAAGTCTCAATTTCATGTTTTTGATGTTTTTCAGTTTTAATATTTTGAATTTCATGAAATTTTAAATTTTAGTGAAAAAAAGCGTCTTTTTTTCGAGAGATAGAAGCGCATTTAGATATAAAAAAAACCTATATTTCAATTGGAATTAAATATCTAAAAGCTGTTGTTTAGAAATTATTAATGATAATAAGACAAGATAGATACATTATATAAAGAACATCTTCCATATATGTAGCTTTATTTAGTTAAAATGAGAGTTAAAAGTGGGTGATCTCCTCGTTTTATTCTATGTCATTCCCATTTTTTTTACCAAGAAATATTTTTTATAACACTGCAAAATGTTTCATTCTTCTGAGGTTCAAACATTTCATTTTATTACTGAAAACTTGACGTATTTGTATGTTTCTGTCATAAAAGCTATTACTATCTCGATTTTCAAAGAGGAAATTAGTATCTATGACATGTTCATAATATTCGTTAGAAGTAGTTTATTTTCTATTTCTTTTCCTTATAAATAATCTAGAAACAAATCGAAATCCGTTGAAATCGAAGAATGAAGAGTTTAAAAAATTGTTAGATTGAAGTTATGAAAGAGTATAAATAATGAAACTTATATTGACTGGCCTAAACCCAAAAACAAAGAATATTTAAAAGTAAAATTTAACTTTAACTTTGTAAATAATTGAAACAACGAGCATAATTTCTATAAGTATCAGCAATAAGTAATTCAGATAATAAATTATGAAGCTATCAATTCAGGCTTTGATTCCTGGTACTGCGTAAGGAAAAATAAACGAAAACTGCGCCATTTTGTTTGCTACGAAACTTGAAAATAACACCTACTCACCGTCGCAGTATTTACATGCATACTTTTTATATTAAACGTTTTTTAAATATTTTGCTGTGCAGTAGATTATTAATAGATATATTCCCAAGTTTAAAGTCACGTTTGCCAGTTATCAACTTTGCATGCAATACACTTTTCATTTTTATTATGACATCATTTTCACACTTTCACCACCATCATTTTCACTTTAACTCAAGAAGCCGTCTGAGATAAAGGTTTCTATCTCAGTATCAACCCAATAATATTGAATGAATTTGAGCTATTTTAAAACGTGACGTCATTCTCCGTCTAAAAATTTTAAAAGTCATAATTACTTGTAATGCGAAAATCAATGATAATTTAATTTTCAATGTCTCTCTTTCTCGCTTCTAAAAGAAAGTAATCCGATTACCGTCAATGGGGGAAATTTTCATAAAATACTTAAATTAAATTTAAATAATAAAATGGATTTAGTTTTTAAAAATAGCGAGTATGGGCACATCTACAATTAAAGTATTTTCGTTTTAAAAAAGACCTATAAAAATCGGCTGAGTAGAAACCTCAGGCCAAATGACCACAAACATAGCCTGGTCATTTAAATGTATAAACACGAGTTTACACTTGATTAAAAAGAAACTTTATTTACTGTTTTTGTAACTATTGATTTGTTAGCAAGCAGAATGTTTAGATGGGAACATATAATAAAAATAAGACTAAGGTTTAGGATTAAATTTACATTATTTTACTTAGAAAATACCTTATTTCTACTTGACTCCATTCTGAAATATTTTCTGTTTAATCTGAACTTAATTAACGCTAATTATTTTCTCAGATATTAATAAATGACTTTTCGCTTTATGTCTGTAATAGAGAAACTTTTGTGTGTCATAAAACTAACATTAAACTTGTTACTATAAAACATGTTACGAAAATCATTCTTTTAAAATATATATTTAACATTATTACACAAGTTCTGTTTTTTATCTTGTATAAAAGACGGAATTGTTCTATACTATCAAAAACAAATCAATTTTAAACGGAAACACCCAAAATATGGCAAAAGAACCAACTCCATATTTTATAAATTCACAAATTCTAGTGATTTAATTGTAGACAAGAAGCATATTTATGATAGCGTAACTTGAGGTGAGATATTGTGTTTTGCAAGACTTCATATCATGTAGTTTTCATATTAGTAAAGGTTGTAGGACAACATCTCTCAGATTTTAGCAAGAAGGCTTACTACTGATACTTTAATTTCCATTTGCATATCTTAAAAAAATGTTTTTTTTTTTATCTTAACATATCTAGCAAGTGTCCAAAATATTTTACACGGTTTCTTTATTTATCTATATAAACCTTAATTTACGTATAAAAACATTTCATATTTATTTACTTAGAACAGGTGTCACAAATAAAAAATTATTTTTAAAGAGGGGGGGGGGTTAAAATTTGTTTTAAAGATAGTATATTAGCGTTCATTTCTAGTTTATACCGAAAATTAATCATCCGTGAATCCATAGAGATATATTCTAGGAGGGATTGGGTTTGTAATGATTCTTATTCTTATGACATTCCGAGTTTGTGGTTAGAATTTCTTAATAAATATTTAAAGAATGAGTCTAATAGGGGGAGCAGCGGTGGCATTGGCTATTCACGGTCATAGAGGGCGCAATATTCTGTGTTTTGGGTTTTTAAATTACCTTTATATCCTGTGTCATTTAGTTTTCTACTTTTATTAATATTAATATTATACATATTAAATTTAATATATGATCAAAATTTATTATATTTATATGCCGCGGTGGCAATGGCTATTCACGATCATAGGGGGCGCAATGTTTTGTGTTTTGGGTTTTTAAATTATATTTATATCTAGTGCCATTTAGTTTTCTACTGATTTTATGTGTTATGAATACGGTTCTTATGAATGAACCGAAACACGTCAACTTTTTAATTTAATTTTTATTTGTGACACCTGTTCTAAGTAAATAAATATGAAATGTTTTTATACGTAAATGAAAAAGGTGAACTGATTTTGTTTTAGTTTTTAGTTTTGAAAATCAAGACATGAAAATTGAATAGTATCAAAGGAATGTTAAGAAATATACTACATAACAATATACAGGTTTTATGTTAAAAAGTGGACAAAACATTAAAGAGTTATAGAATGCAGCTATAAGAGCAAGTGTCTTTGTAGACTTCATGATCGGAACGCAAGCGGTGAAAAGTTAAAAGCTAGTTTTCAATGTCTCACAAAAAGCATCAACTTATAAATGAGTGGAATTCGCTTCTTGAGAGTACTTTAAAAAACATTTTATTAAGAGGAATTTAATTGATGTACATGCTCAAAATTTCTTCCGCCAGCAGTTATGCACTCTTAACACATGCGGGATAGGTATTGACAAACAATTGCGAAGACACCAGGCATTTCATGAGTATCGAAGGCAACAACAGCAATCCTGGTGATTAGATCCATATCGGTTTTAATTGGCCATTTGTAGATTAGACTTTTAATATGTTCCCACCGGAAAATGTGCAAATAGGAGTAATCCGGCGATATTGTTGGCCAAGCCATAGGATGACCTCGACCAGTCTATCGTCCTGTTATAGTGAAAAACTACCGTTTAACTTCTCACTACTTGCATTCCGACCATACGTTCTCTGACGGAAATGTTTCGTATAGCTACATTATATGTCCCCATAAAGTTTTACCCCCTTTTTCTGGTATGTGTTGTATACACATTATAGTAATGTACATATTTAATATACATTATAAAATCTTTAGTCAACCGCACTGAATTTCCTACTGAACAAATTTTGGTACAAAAAAGCCCTTTATTTGGATATGTCTCTAGCTTTTTTTAGAAATATTCCTGTTTTAAAATTGTAATTTTAATCTTTAAAAGTTTTATAAGAAATTGCATTATTGTGGGGGCAAAGTGGTTACTTCCATTGTTACAGACAAAGAGTAAATAATTCGAATTACTAAACCTTTACTGAAGAAGTTTTTTCATTACAATTCAAAATGAAACAAGAGGAAAAGGACGTTTTTAAAAATAACCAGCATTTTTTAAAAAATAAATCTATTGCATTGCAACATTTAGTCATTTCGCTAATATTGAGTTTGAAAATCTAATCTCAGTAAACAGGGAAATACTTAAAGTAAATGACAGAATATGACGCTATTGTGGAAAGGAGACTTAAAATTTCTTCTGAGTATAGAAAGTGTTTAACTATTAATGCATCTGAAAAAATACATTGTTATGCATGTCCTACGTTAAAAGTGTGGATGTTCACATGCAACGTTGAATGAAATGAAAAGTCACATGAAATAGAAACTTGGCAATTTTACGACGGATAATGACACAAAGTTTTGATTTCATTGAAAATAAAGCTTATTGTATCAAAGTAGGCCATTATTTGCTGGGTTTTCATGCCCAGTTTTAATATTACATAATAATAAAGCCTCGGTTTTTAGCTTCCTAATTATTTATATTTATTACAAGTTACTGATGACTTCTAGGAATAAAGTAATTTGAAATGTTTAATTTTATAAAAACTATAGTTGCGTAGTTTATATATACACTATCTACCAATAAGTGTTTGAAAAATTTCGATTTTTGACATTTTCTCAAATATTTAAAAATATACTTGTCGGATTCTTCTGAAAGTTCAGGATTATGAAGATTATGTCTAACCTCATATTTATCAACATCCATTTGATAAGCAGGGCAATTAGGAGGCCGACAAAAAATTAAAGAATAACAGAAATATTTGGGATCACCCGTGCATGAAAATGCACGAAACGATTTATCGCTGCAGAATACAAATATGTGGATACTGCACAACATGTACACTGATTTTTGTAAAAATAGCATGTATATTCATGGAAAAAGAGTGATTTTTTTAAAAAAAATTAAAAATTCTGGTATGTTTTTTGTTTATATCAGGCGGGGTTTTTGACCGAATTTAAAGCAAATTTCAGAAATGTAGGCAAAATCTATTAGAAAAAATACAGCGCAATTGGAATATAAATATATAAAATATTTTATGAAATATGAGTAGTTTTATGAAATAATTTTTATCTGCGCATGCGCGAACAATAAAAACGATTCTTTTACATCATTTAATAGTCAATTCTATAAAATAACTTATAAAAAAAATCCAATCAAATATCATGAAAATTCAAAAAGATATAATTATTATAAATAAGCTGTTTTTACATTGCCCTCTAAAAACGGCTGAATGATAAGGGATTCTCCACAAATTGACATTTTTTATTAACTAACTTTTAGGAAAAAAATGGTACTATTTAATGAATACAATATTGCTGCTAATAAGTATCTTGAGATTTGTGATAGAAAAGGAAAAGAGCTTTTATTCTTTTCTATCACCGATGTCAAGATACTTATTGACAGAAAGATTGTATTAGATATTGCATACATTAAATACTAATTTTTTCCTAAAAGTAAGTTAATAAAAAATGTCAATTTGTGGAGAATCCCTTATCATTCAGCCGTTTTTAGAGAGCAATGTAAAAACAGCTTACTTATAATAATGATATCTTTTTGAATTTTCATGATATTTGATTGGATTTTTTTTATAAGTTATTTTATAGAATTGACTATTAAATGATGTAAACGAATCGTTTTTATTGTTCGCGTATGCGCAGATAAAAATTATTTCATAAAACTACTCATATTTTATAAAATATTTAATATATTTATATTCCAATTGCGCTGTACTTTTTCTGATAGATATTGCCAACATTTATGAAATTTGCGTTGAATTTGGTCAAGAACCCCGCCTGATATAAAAAAAACATACCAGAATTTTTGAATTTTTTAAAAAAAATCATTCTTTTTCCATGAATATACATGCTATTGTTACACACATCAGCGTACATGTTGTGCAGTATCCACATATTTGTATTCTGCAGCGATAAATCGTTTCGTGCATTTTCATGTACAGGGTGATCCCAAATATTTCTGTTATTCTTTAATTTTTTGTCGGTCCCCTAAATGCCCTGCTTATCAAATGGATGTTGATAAATATGAGGTCAGAAATAATCTTCATAATCCTGAAGTTTCAGAAGAATCCGACAAGTATATTTTTAAATATTTGAGAAAATGTCAAAAATCGAAATTTTTCAAACACTTATTGGTAGATAGTGTGTATATATATAAACTATATGATATTGCAATTTATCAAATCCTCACAACCTTCATTTTTTTAAAAATTAATCAAATCGCATTATCCAAACAATACCCCCCTCCTCCGCACTCTAACATCTACCTACCCAGCCATCTTATTATATATATATGTGTATAGGCATTTTTATGTTTTATTTTTAATTTTTTTTATTATTTTTGTGTTTCATTATTATTTTTTTTTTTACTTTTTTTACGCAATGGGCTAAATATTTTAAAGATCATGTAATTACTAATTGTATAATAACAAATCAGTAAATTTTTCAGGACAACCTTTATTTAATGCATTATAAATTGTTTTTTTATATTTACGTTAATAAGAAGAGAAGATGAGATGAACATAATCATTTTATTCTATATAAATTATTAACGAGTATATTACGATATAAAGAATTATGGAAACATGATTTAAAATTAGTAAATGTATTAACTTTGAAATAAATTTCATTGCGTTAGTCATATATATCAGTTATTATTATTATTATTATTACAAATGTTTTTTTTTTACTTAATTTTAAGATTTGCAAAGTTAATAATATTGTTTACATATACATATTATTTAAGATGTTGCCTAACCAATATAAGATGTATTTTTGTGATTATATTTTAATGTTTATAAATTCAATATAATACTTTTTGAACATTTTCATAAGTCTAATTTGATGGGTTCCCACTTAAAGATACTTATCTGAAATTGATTTAAAATACCTAAAACCGAAATACAAACCCTATTATATCGGTAAGAAAAAATCTAAAACGAATATACAGATTATGTAATACAAAAACATGTGCAAATGTATGTGAAAAACAGCAAAATTTAAAATTATATTTATTTCTTTTTTATTTGAAAATTGTAATCATTTACCAGACATAAAAATATTTTGGGAATGCAGCTTGTATAATGACAGTAAAAATTAATATTTTGATTTTATTAAAGTAGCTAGTTGAATATTACAAAAACATGCCTTATATTTTAACAACAAGAAACTAAAATAAATATAAAATAAATCTCCTCATAAAAATATACAAGAAAAATATTTACATAATTTGATAAACAAAGCTATCCTAAAACACTTATAAAATAAATAAAAAAAAGCATAATTATTTTCTTTAGAATGTAACATTATAATGTAATTTGTTGAAGAGTTTAATCTTTTAAAATACATATAAATGTTTTATAATAAAAAATAACTTGGAAAGACAAAAATATTTCATGCTTAATAACAACAACAAAATGCTCTACAAGGTTATAATAAAAACATTTTTATAAAGGAAAATCTGTTCTTTTTTATAAAAAAAAATAGGGAGGAAATAGTTTTCCGAGAAAATAATATTATAAATAATGTTTCATAAGTCTCTTATTCATTTTTACCTTCGCTAAATGAATTTATAAAATATTAAATGAAAAATAACTAATTTGTTATATTTTAATATCTAAATTATGAATAAAATATGAAATATTATTAACTTATTTAATATTATTAAATTATAACTTTGACATATAATTTTAATTTAATTAATTTTTACTAAAATATAGGAAATTTCGTTGAAATTTCACACTTAATGACTATAAAAATAATATTAATCAAAAATTTATAAAACAACATTGACATATAAATAAATCAGCCAAATGATATTTTTGTAGTGTTATGAGAGCTAATAAAACGTTATGGATAAAAAAGAAAACGTAAGATATATTCACCATTCCTTACTAACTTTGATGGAAACAAACCATCCAATATTTATAGGAATAAGTCAACTGGGTTAATTACTAAAGTCTATGTGTAATTAATACTTTTAAAGAGATCCAATTTTTATGAATTGTTACATAGAGAAATCGATATGTGCTCCCCCAATCTTTTTTTTTCGACTGGTTCTACCTATGTAGCTTAACTCATCATTATATTTAAAACAGAACATAATGAGTTAAGCTACATAGATATGACTAGTGAAAAATTAAAAAAAAAAGATTGCGGGAGCACATGCGAGTTATTAAGATTAACCAATCATTTACTGCTCTTTCTAGGATAAATCAACGACAAAATGTAAAAAATAGATTTCCAGAATGCAAGAATTAACATACCTACAAATGATTACTAGACTTTGAGAATTAGAGAATCCTTGGAAATTTTAAGTAACAGAAATGCAATATGTAATGACTCCTTATCCTATGACACACCACATATATGGTTCAACATTTTACAATTATCTAATTTTTCAACATAGACACCATTTGCTTTTCACAGACACTCCCCCATCAAATAATAGACTTTTCCTTTTTCATACATCTATATAAAAATCCCAACGAGTGCGACTTTCCAGCGGAACTAATACTTTGTGAATGATCGTGGTAGCTATCGAAAGATCTCAGGAGCTTATCCTGGTTTTAAAAAATGATTTTAATATCTTTTGGTTTTTAAGTTTTAAAATCCAGTTACCTTGTAAACGGAAAAGTTTTAATAAAATCGTATCGTAACTTTTTAGTAAATCGTTTTATTTAGTAGTTTGTAACTGTTGGTCATATTTTACTCATTATGATTGCAAATTATAAATTTAAAAAAATGCAAGTATGACTAAAGTTTGGGGACGCTTTGTATGTGCTCATAAAAGGAGTCAGCCGTAGTACAAAATTTTGGGTTTCAAACCATGTAAGTGTTCTAGAGACTCTTTAGAAAATTATGGTATAGCAGATGCCCTTTACAAAAATAATTATACGAAATATATCAACATATGTATATCTATAATACTGAGTCGTTCACAAATTAATTACAACTTATGTTATACGAAAATAAAATAATGAGGCACTGAATGAACTTAGGCACCATTATAATAAATTACTAATGATGTAATGTGTAATTTTGGGTTTGAAACCATTGAAGTGTTCTAGATACTCTTAAGAAAATTATGGTATAGCAGATGCCCTTTACAAAAATAATTATACGAAATACATCAAGATATATATATCTATAATACTGTGTCGTTTACAAATTAATTACAACTTATGTTATACGAAAATAAAATACAGAGGCACTGAATGAACTTGGGTACCATTATAATAAATTACTAATGATGTAGTGTGTAATTTTGGGTTTGAAACCATTGAAGTGTTCTAGATACTCTTAAGAAAATTATGGTATAGCAGATGTCCTTTACAAAAATAATTATACGAAATACATCAAGATATATATATCTGTAATACTGTGTCGTTTACAAATTAATTACAACTTATGTTATACGAAAATAAAATAATGAGGCACTGAATGAACTTAGGCACCATTATGATAAATTACTAATGATGTAATGTGTAATTTTGGGTTTGAAACCATTGAAGTGTTCTAGATACTCTTAAGAAAATTATGGTATAGCTGATGCCCTTTACAAAAATAATTATACGAAATACATCAAGATATATATATCTATAATACTGTGTCGTTTACAAATTAATTACAACTTATGTTATACGAAAATAAAATACAGAGGCACTGAATGAACTTGGGTACCATTATAATAAATTAATAATGATAATGTAATGATGCTATTATGTATATTTTAATTACACATATGAGAAGTAAGAACATTTTCGTTTTTGTTTTCGGCCGAAAATTGGAGAATTATAGAAATCAGAATTGTTTTCAGTTTCAGTCGTAAAAACCTAATTCGTTTGATCTCTATTTATATATTATCGTCATCTATGTTTTTTGTTACGATTAATTATATTTAATAAAATTTATTTTATCTGATCACGAAATATTCATGAATAAATAAGGCAAATGCCAGTGTAAAATTGCAGCAATAAAATTAACGTTTTTAACGTTAATTAAATAACGTCCATTACAATAATATAAAAATTGAGCAAAAAATACCACAAATCCATAAATTGGTGAGATCTTTTACAAAGATTTCAAATTAAAGTTTCAAAACTTATTGAACAATAAAAGCTTCAATTACTTTAAAAAATGTAAATGTTACGATGCAAACACATTGTTTCTGCATATAACATTATCGTTAGATATTATTAGCAATTGAGTGGAAAAATATCTTTACTAATACAAAAATTAAAAGAATTTTATGGACGTTCTTGTTTTTCATGATCTTACGTTTAGAATTAAAAATTGTCGTCTTGCATTTTTTTACCTTGCTTCCCCATGACGCTTTCTTCACGAGTATGCCTGCATTGTCAAAAATTTACTTTTAAATATTTTGTACAACTTCAAAGTTTTATAAGAAGGAAACAATATAATGAACAAAACAAAAATAAAATAAAAATTAAGAAAATGATTTTCTGCCTTATTCGCCAAACAATTTAGTAAATTTAATTTAATACTCTGTCCAGTTTATATTTTTGCGGACTGAACAAAATACATTTTGACAGAATTTTATTACATTTATTTCGTCTGTTGAAATGGTTTTATATCTTTTGACAGTTGAAATAGAAATAGACTTGAATTTATTTTATTTTGAGGGCGATGGGGAGGGCAAGGGGTTAGTTCAGCTTGCTAAATTACACGTCCATAAAGAATAATGTTTTCTATAATTCCATTGTATAATTTTTTAAGCATGATACATTGATCTTCTCTGATTTCTCCAAAGATTTGATATTTTGTGGTTGTGTTTTACTAATTTGAAGATATGTTGGTTGCACTGAGTTATAAAATTGCGAAATTGTATATAAGAATGCCTAATATTTTTATATGAGGTGCATCGTCAAGGCATTCCCCGATATCATGCATTGTTGGTTCACGTTCTTGCTTACGTGACTTTGCGAATGTTAAAACCTATGATTTCCCAGGTGAGAGGTGTAGGCATCCAATAGACCATTGGAAATGCAAGAATTTACAGAAGAAAGTCATAATTCAAAATAATTTCAGGTCATAATTTTAAAAAACAATATAAGTAGATTTATAAATGTGCAACTACATATTTATTTGTTTATTTTAAACTTCGACAACTTTCTTGTTTTTTAAAATTATCTGAACTGCAATGCAAATAAATGTAAATTATTTTCCTTGAAAAAAAAAAAAAATAAAAATAAAAAGAAACGCAATGATATTTTATTAAAAAATTGTTTTAATACACTAAACAAGTACCAAATTTAAAGTGCCAGTCAAATAAAAAATTATATAGAAGTGACTATTTCAAACAGGTATAGTTCTAGTTTAACGTCTTTCTGAAAAGGCAGCCCGAGTTACTGTTTTAGATAAAAATTTACATATTTGTATATCTTAAAACACACATACACACACAAATAAATGCCTGTAGTCAAATCATAAAGGTACATACAAATAATATACAGACATACGAACGATAAATTCAATAAACCCAATTGAAGTGGAAAATTAGCCATAGCCAGGAATCGAACCTGGAACTACAGCATTCCAGGCTGTTGCTCTAATCGCTGAGCTACTCCGCCCGATTTTGTATATCAATGATTGTTTACAATATTATAGTTTGGCATAAAATTTAAAGTGCATAAATTGGCATAAATTTCGCAAGTGGAACACAAGCGTGTTGAAAAAAAAAAAAAAAAAAAAAAAAAAAAAAAAAAAAAAAATCCAGATTTGATTAATTACGTCAAGAACTACTAGACAGATTTTAATGAAATTAGATATTTACAAATATTAATATAATAAATATACATTCAACTGTTTTATATTCCCACTTGCATGACATTGTATAAAAATCATCAATGTCAGGCATAAAACAGAGCGTACACCATTGAAACAAAAAAGTGTTAATAGTGTGTTTCCTTTCTATAGCATCACAGCTCTCACAGAGTGAAGTCATGTCGTAAAGCCGACAATTCGCGGGTTCCTGTGGCAATCACTCTCTTTTTTATGAAGTGTTATTTTCAGGTTCTGGGTGATTCTGGTAAATGGAGAGAAAGCGAGTTCCAGTTTTCCTCCCCAGAGATCAACTGACATTCTGTATAAATATAGGTCTACACTGTAAAACATTTGTGGTAACGTTACTCTATAAAATTGGTGGCAGCTACGATTTACACTTCATTGAGTAATTTTTCACTTACATAATGGTGCAATAAAAACATGCATTACTGGTGTAACATTGCAATGTTTCACCGATTATGTCGGTTAAAATACTCCACCAAATTGGAGGCAGCAAGGCTGCAACCAGTTTTATGGAGTAACGTTACACAAATGTTTTTTGTCTGTTACAAAATTATAAGACACTCAGAATTTCACCTTTTTTCAACAAAGAAATTATTAGTTTGAATATAAAAGTAGTTGTATGAAAAGTAATAACTCTAGAATGTTTATTTAGCCGAGGATAAAAAAAAAGTTTGAATAATTTTTCGTTTTATGCCAAACGATTTTACACAAATCCGCTGTTTCATAAATATAAGACCACTCTCATATTATTAATAAAGCAGACAATTTTCTTTTTAACTCGCAGTTTAACTGTAATCTAAACACTCTGTAAATTTTAAAAAGTAGAATTAAATGTAAAAAATCAAGATGATATCAGATTGTGATAATTGGTGAACTGTCACACTGGCAACGAAAAAATATCAGTCAAATCGTAAAAATCACAACTGATAACTAAAAAGGTACTACACGCAATTGTGTGGCGAGGCTTGAAATAAAGTGCTAATATTATTTATCGCAAATTAAACAGTAAATCACTACTACTAAAGTCTCACAAAATGACTCGTCTTAAGTGGTCAAAGAAAGTCATGTCCTGAAACTCTGCATGTAGAAACATATTGTTTTTAGACGAGAAAAAATCAATCTTGATGAGCCTAACAGCAATAATTACAACGACATGATTTAAAGCAAAAATCTCGGGAATTCTTCAGTAGGCACATGGGAGGCGGCTCTGTTATGGTTTGGGGCGCATTTTTATATGTAGGAAATTGGCTTTCCAAAACGTTGAAGAGAAAATGAACTTCGAAAGTTACAAACGGATGCTGTTTGGAAGCCTAATACCCTTCAGATCAGTGCAAAATTTATGTTTCAACAAGATAATTCTTCCAGTGATTCACCGAAATCAAGAAAAGAGTGGCTTAAAAGAGAAAAGATTAATATTTTACATTGGACAAGTCGAACCCCTGGCCTAAACCCCATGGAAAAATTGTGGGGTTTTTTGCCTCGCCAGGTGTATGGGAATAACAATGGCAATATCATTCAACATATGAATTAGAAATAGCCATTATGGATAAATGGGACAATGTTCTCGACTCGTTCCTTAAAAAATTAATTAACTCTTTGCCAAATCGTGTGTTTGAAGTTTTTCAGAGAAATGGTGGCACAACATCTTACTAAAAATATCAGAAAACTGCTTTTTCCACAGGTGGTCCTATAATTTTGTAACAGTCCTTTTTTACCCTTTTTTGTTACATTGATGTTTTATTTTTTTCAATATAATTTCATTTGTGTAAATTTATGCATTTTACTAAAAACTTGATGTACTAATCTATAGGATTCTTTATTTTGATTGAAATATTTGTTTAATTGCCTAAATAGCAAAATATCTTGTGGTCTTGCAATTTTATAACAGACTGTAGAGATCTGACTGGCTAATCTATAAGCGATTAACCTCATTTACTAGAAATACGAGAGACTACATAAACAGTGCACTTTGTAATCCTTTTAAATAAACATAGGAACAAATTAATCACTGAAAAGGTGAATTACCACGATTCGAGTTGAGTTCGTTTGCGAGTTGTGTTTAAATTATTATTACGTGAGAGATATTCAAGTTCCTGCCAACAACTATTTTCATTTTTCTCTGGTACAAGTGGGATTGACATAAATTTTTTGTGGTTTGTTTCCTATTTGGGTTAGGATTTGATTTTTATGATTACTGGTCATAGTTAATGCAATTTCGTAAAAAAAAAAACTGTTTAGAAAAATGAAGTTATATAATTGAAAGTGAATGTGTATGCATATGCAAAAATATCCAAATTAAAATATGTTATTTATTGCAAGGGTAGAATGACAGACAATATTTTCATGAGTGCGTTAAAACATCGATTCTGTTTCGGATTTTGCAGTACTGATTAGGTTGCAGTTTTCATTTCGGTTGAAGCACAATCCGGTCCACGTTGAAAACCATTTTCATGTTACATATAACCTGTCCAAAATTCAATGGCCTGACGTTAACTACCGCAAGACAATTTACCGTAACGAAAGTTGACACTATCTTTTTATGCACGACAGAGTGATGCCGCATACGCTGATTCTTTAAAAAGACATTTCACCGAATTATGGTTTTAAAGAGAAAAATAAATATATCAAATTATATTGAGGTAATTGAACCAAAGTTGAGACTATGTACCGAAAACGTACTCACTAGATAGAACATTTTGGACGCCAGCGGCTAGTAGGTGACTAGTATTGTAGAGTCCTGCGTATAATGATATACATTAATTATAATTATAAAATTTTCACACGAATCATAAATTGTGCTACAATACTGGTAGCATTTATTGCGATTTAAACTTCATTGTGTACTAACAAAAAATATTTTGTAGTGTATTGAAAAAGCAGTATGTTCTTATGCTCATTCTTTTTTCATGACCTTCAGTTTTTTAATTTAAGCCTAAATGTTTTCGACATTTAATTCATTTGCTTCAAGAATTTCATTTGCTTCAAGAATTTTTTGACGCTAACAAGATGTTGATATACACGAAATTTTTTCTATCAAATACTATTTTTAAAATTGCGTATTAAATTTGAATAAAAAAGCTTTATTTCTATACCTAATTTCATATTCTAGAATGAATGATATTTTTTTCAAAATATAAAATCCAGACATAAAAATAAATGTAAATTTCTTATTACCGTAACAAAATTATTATTAACAGCGCAATATAACTATTCAAAAGAAAATTTTGCCAAAATTTTTTGTCATTACTTGCCGAACTATCCGAGTTGCCCGTATAAAGCACTTTAGCCGTCAAGGTAAAGTACACTGTTAAAAATAAAGGTGACAAACCGGTGCCATTTGGGACCCGGAGGTGAAAAGGCGGTGCCATTTGGAACCCTAGGGTGTCATAGGAGCTTGAATATGTGGTTGGGGTGAAGACAGATCTGTTACTGGATGATGGGAGCTAAATAAGGTGCCATGCACTTCGTACTGGTAGCAATGTACCCCTCATCGGGTGACTGGCAACTTGCGCATGCGCTATGACATGTGTCTTTCTGCTTTCGGTGTCGGCAAGTAATGTTTACGGGTGTGAGCAAATCAAAACATTGCAGTGTGTAAATTGGCGATATTAACTGAGGACTAACCACTGAGCTACAATGAAACAACAATGAGGACTTAACGATCCGATTTGCGCGACTAGTGAACCGGGCAATGTCTGATTAAAGGTAAGATTTAACTTTATTTTATTTTATTGTTAAGTTAATTTATCGTACATTCCTATATGTAATGTCATAAAAAAACAGTAAACTAGATTTTTTTGTTAGTATGATTGATTGGTAAGTTTATTATGTGAAGCTACCAGCTACACTCTTACCAAAATACCCGCTTGCTAATGTTAAACCTATGAGGAAGTTATTTTACAATTTCTCGTTTATATGTCAATATTTTAAAATGATTTATCAAGGCCTTAGCTACCGAGGAGCAATTGGAGCAAAGTGCTCTAGGCACGGGAATCCTAAGGGCACACAATTAGAAAGAGCGAAATGAAAGACTGTAAAAATATTTACATATTTTTCATTACAAA
This sequence comes from Maratus speculifer, assembly GCA_964019185.1. Lineage (NCBI taxonomy): Eukaryota > Metazoa > Arthropoda > Arachnida > Araneae > Salticidae > Maratus > Maratus speculifer. The sequence continues at coordinate 421,846,314 of OZ025292.1, forward strand.
TCAGTTATTATAGACGAATCTTGTTACAATCGGAATATTCTATGACCATTTTACCTTATGTTTAAACTCAACTGTTTAGATTTAACCCTTAAGTGCTGTTAGTGGTCTCAGACACCGTGAGTTTTTCAAGTTTCACAGTTTAACTTGTAATTTTTAGTTTAACTATAGATACTGGTCAAATGTTTTTAGTTTGGAGTCTTATTACTACCTCTAAATACTTTTGAATAGCTGAATTTGATTTATAATATTCTTGTACATAAAGTTTAGTACATAAATGGTATTCTGAGAATTAATGTAACATATTATTCATCTTCAGATTAAATGGTCTGACAGACAGCTCACAGTAGTTATGTAACTTTTTTTGTCAGAGTAGTTAAGGTTAAAATATGTTTTTGCGTCTATATACAGTTAAAAGCAATTAATTTTATTCGCGTAGTTTTAATTTTAACCTTCACACGGGATCTTGGACAGCATCTGGCCGGCTTTTCATATATTGTCGGATAGATGCTATCCGAACCTCTCCTGCAAAGACTAATTCACACCATATTGCAGCTTCGCGTAACTTCTCTAATATTGTTTCAGTATACCTGATTTGTCTTTGTTTGAGAGGGGGGGTAACTTTTTCATTTAAGACAATTGAATTCTTGCAAATCTTAAAGTAATCAAAACTTATTTACAGGGTTTTCATTATTAATATTTCCTTATTAACCACCATTATTTCCAAAATAATCTTCATAATAATAATCTTCATAGATCGGGAGGCTGTAGCACGGACAATCATTTAGTCTCATTTAAGGATAAAAATCACGGATAAAACCTCGATTTGCATATTAAAACGTTATTAGTCAGCCAAGTCATACCTTGGTGGGAAATGCCTAAAAACCCGAATTTAGCGGTATCTTGGGTTTACCATTATGTTTTCGTACTCCCAATTCTTCATATTTTCATACTTTTGGTTTCATTTTCTTTCAAAAACGTGAGAAAATGTTAGGGTATTGAATTGAATAAACCTTATGATCTGATTATCGGCTATGCAGATTTACACCCATTTTTTTTCGAAAGTATTCTTTCGCATTAAACCTTATTTAGTAGCAGAATTTTATGGTTAAATAAAATAAAATATTTTTTTTTCAATAATAGTAATTTAAGTTTGATTAGACCGCAATCACCCCCCCCCCCCTTTCTCAATCATCAACATCATCCGATATGACAAATTTGTAGTCATGAACATTCAAATTATAAAAGGAAAACAATCTGTAATTATTCCACTGAACTTTCAGAATAGTTTACAGAAATAGTGTGTGTTCAAAAACTATAACAATGAATAAAAACTTATATCGTAATTTTACACAAATGTGAAAATTTTCCACAGGTGATGAAGATCTCGTGTTTTAAAGGCGATTTTTGCATTGTCATTTATAAATCTTAAACATTTTTTTAATGACCGTTCTGAAACAAGACCAATAAACAGCGTTGGCTTTTTACCGGTAAAAACCTGGGGAGAAGGTGGTAAAAACCTAAGGATATACAATAAACTGTTAGCCCTTAAACTGTATTTTAATACTATTGATAAAAATTCTATTTTCATGTAATTGGTGTATTAATATATAATATCTATATAGGGGAGAGTGGGGTGGTGTGGGACTTTTTTTTACAAAAGTAAGAATTTTTTTTTTATATACAAAAGAAAAATTTTATTTTATAGCATGCAAGGTAAAACACTTTTTAATCCCCCTGAACAATATAGAAACGTAACGTGCAAATACTATTTTATTTTAAAGAGAACGTAAGTTTCAAAATGTGTCTCATACCTCCTCATTAAGAGTTATGGAACAGCAATAATAAAAAAAGCTATAAGGCCCAAAATAACCTATAGTGTCGGTAAGATAAACAATTAAATAAAGGTTGTAAGTTGATAATGTATATGCCACAATATAAAATTCCAGTATCTCCATGACTGGAATGAAAATTCAGGATTCTCTGTCATAGGTGTTAAGGCTCCACACTAGGCACAGAAAGAGACCCGGATGTAATGTAAAAGTCTATAGGAGCGTTCTTTTCAAATACCTAACCCAAATTTTAATATTTTTACATGTTTTTTTGTGAACAAGACAGCTGTGGAAGATCCATAACCGGCCTAGTTTTTATTTTTTTTTGATTTTGCTTTTATATTTTTTGTATAACGATAGTTTCAATTTCAGAACCGGTTTAAACCGATTTCGTAAGTTAAAGTAATTTTTTTTTTTTAAATCTGAAACCAAAACTGAAAGAGTAAAAACTACGCCGGTTGCAGATCGTCTTCAGCAATCTTGTGCAAAACAATCACGTAAAAATATTAAAATTTGGGCGAAATATTTGAAAAGAACGCCCCCATAGACTTTGCATTATCATCCGTTTTTTTTCTGTGCCTAGCTTTGCGCCTTAAATAATCATCAAATTATTTACATTTTGAAGTATGAATGCATATATTATCAATGTTATAATTAATATATTATCCTCTAAAAATATTTGCATGTTAGCAATTCGCATTATTATTAATTAAAAAAAGGAACTGGGCGCGTCCCATTCCTCCCTTTTCTGGCATGTCCCATTCCTCGCCACTTCCTTGTTTTTGTTAAACTTCTAACAACTTCTAAACTTCTAAACAAAAATGCTGCTTTAGGCTTAGTTTAAATTATGGATAATATACAGTATAATGTTCCTTAAATAGGGAAACTCTTACATTTATACATAAACAAGCCTTTAATATATTGAAAGCAAATAAATCAAATTTAAATTGAATTTTTGAAATAATTTTTTCTTTCATACATTTGCAAGTCTATGCATATAAATATTTTTTGTAAACTGAAGAATGGATTACCACTGCTTCATCTTGTGTGCGATCGATGAAATGTTTAGAATAATGCACAAAGAGAAAAACCTACTGTCCCATTCCACCCGACTTTCCCCCTTATAGCAAAAGGGGAAATAAAGAATTAGCCATTTCCTTAAAGCTCCTGATATACCCTATATGGCCAGAGATGACCGTCCACTTGCAATTTTAGAGATTTTGTTAAATATCTAGAAAAATGTATGAGGAATTATCCTGAAAATCTTAGTGTATAAATATAATACACAACCTGGCCATTCATTATCGTCCACTTGCGATTTTAGACATTTTGCAAAATATCTAGAAAAATACAATAGGAATTATCCTGAAACTCTCAGTGTATAAACAATATAGTACAGGTCATATATTTCCGTGAAGATTTTTTCGAGAAACTTTATAGGGGACCGCCAACAAATTAAAAAATGTATGAATATCTTTTGGATAACTCTGTAAAACTAATGCATCAAAAGCGCTCAAACTGTAGATTGTGATTAAGTGGTTTATTGTTATAAAATGTGTTTATTTTTATGTCGATAGCATGTATACTCGTAGAGAAATTAAGGTTTTTATAAAAATACTCCCAAATCTTTCCAAGATTTTTGCTTATAATTTGCAGAGTTCTTAACCGTTTTAGTGCTAAGCAATTTTTGCAAGAATGCACGAAAATTGCGGTACATATTTTGATTTCTTTAAAGGAAAAAATAATGTTGTCATATAAAACACTGTTATTTAGACAAATATCAATCAATTTTAATAATTCTTTTTGTATTATAAAGAACTCGCAGCGCAAAAGCGCTGCGCCGCGGTTTTCGAGATAAACTATCGCAGCGCTTTTGCGCCGCGTAGCAGTCAAACGGTTAATATAAAATAATAATATTTTCTGAAAATGTGACAAACAACATTGCACATAATACCCTGTAATCAGAATTAAAAAATAATAAAAATTGTATGAAAAATGAGTAGGTTTATGAAATAGTTTTTCACTGCGCATGCGTCAATGATATCAAAATTTCATTTGCATATTATGTTAGCTAAATGTATAGAGTAACTTTTGTGAAAGTTGCAAAATCATAGCTTGAAAATTCTAAAAATAATCGTCAATAGAGTCACTTAAAAATCCGTTATTTGCAAAACGAAGCAAAAACAAGAGGGGTTGTATCCATATATTCATTGTTTAGTGTCAATATAGAATACACATTACGGAACTTACTACTACATTTGGATAAAATCCCTCATTATTTTGCTTCATTTTGGGAACAACGGATTTTCAACTTATTATATTGACGATTATTTTTAGAATTTTCAAGCTGTGATTTTGCGACTTTCACAAAAGTTGCTCTCTACATTTAGCTAACATAATATGAAAATGAAATTTTGATATCGTTGACGCATGCGCAGTGAAAAATTATTTAGTAAACCTACTGATCTTTCATACAATTTTTATTATTTTTTAATTCTGATTACAGGGTATTATGTGCAATGCTGTTTGTCAGATTTTCAGAAAAGAACATTTTTTTATATTAAGAACTCTGCAAATTATAAGCAAAAATCTTGGAAAAATTTGGGATTATTTTTATAAAAACCTTAATTGCTCTACGAGTACACATGGTATCGACATAAAAATGGACACAGTTTATAACAATAAGCCAATCACAATCTATAGTTTGAGCGCTTCTGCTGCATTAGTTTTGACAGGGTTATCCAAAAGATATTCATTCTTTTTTAATTTGTTGACGATCTCCTATAAGGTTTCTAGAAAAAATCTTCACGGAAATATATGACCTGTACTATTATGTTTATCCACTGAGAGTTTCAGGATAATTCCTCATGTATTTTTCTAGATATTTAACAAAATGTCTAAAATCGCAAGAGGACAATAATCAATGGCCAGGTAGTGTAGTACAACTGATACATTTCCCTGAAGGTTTTATTCCGAAACTCCAATAAGGGACTGTCAACAAATTAAAAAAGAATGAATACCTTTTGGATATCTTTTGGATAACCCTGTAGGGAAAACTAATGTAGCAAAAGCGCTCAAAGTGTAGATTATGATTAAGTGGCTTATTGTAATAAACTGTGTTCATTTTTATGTCGATAGCATGTATACTCGTAGAAAAATTAAGGTTTTCTACGAATCCGAAAAACAGTCTCAAATTTACCCAAGATTTTGCTTATAATTTGAAGAGTTCTTAATATAAAGTAACATTCTTTTCAGAAAATGTGACAGACAACATTGCACATAATACCCTGTAATCAGAATATAAAAATAATAAAAATTGTTTTAATATTGAGTAGGTTTACTAAATAATTTTTCACTGCGCATGTCTCAAAGATATCAAAATTTCATTTGCATATTATATTAGCCAAATGTATAGAGCAACTTTTGTGAAAGTCGCAAAATCACATCTTGAAAATTTTGAAAATAATCGTCAATAGAATACGTTGAAAATTCGTTATTCCCAAAATGAAGGAAAAACAGGAGGGGTTGTATCCATATATTCATTGATTGGTGTCAATATAGGATACATAATAGGGGCGTACTAATAAATTTGAATAAAATTCCTCATTTTTTTTAGTATTATTACTGGTATGGAATACCTGGACATGTTAGGCAAATTCGTTGCTAATCTGGAATAGGCACTTTGTTGCAAAATATGTTTTGTAACTATGATTAATAATGTAAATAGTTTGTAACTCTTACGGGTGTATTCGAAAAACGCTTTTCCACCTTCAACAGCTCGAAATTTTCCGATACAATATCAGACACACTTTTAAAAGTAGAAACTTGAAATTTGCTGAGGGGATTTTTGAAGAGACGTATGAGGTGCCGTGTGATGTCTTTTTACGCTCAATTCATTAGAATTTGATTTTTAAACAATTATCCTCTCAGTATGACTTTTTTTTTCGACCCCAGATCTCCCGCTTCTGAAAAATCCGTTCAAATTGGCAAGTTTGGCAGCATTTTTTGCAATAGTTTCTACATTTATCAAAGAATCAACCATTATGGCACCTTGAATACTTTCTGAATAATACAATTTGCCAGTTTCATGCATTTGAGGGCAAAAATGAACTTAAAAATAAATCGTGAAATAAGCAGTTTGAATCGAAATACACCCTTAATGATAACACAGGAAAAGAACATCTGAATGACAAGTGTGAGTTGGTCATGTAATTTTCTCGTGCTGTCCGAAAATAGGCAATAAAGAGGAAAGTGCCCAGTTAAACTGATGGCATTGAGTTCGCAGGCTATACATACAACTGTATATTATACTCTTATTTCAAAGAATAATCCCCTTCCAAAAATAAAAGAAATCAACTGTAAGTTATTGGACAGTGGATTAACTACCACCCCGCTTTATACTTAACCAATGAGCCCCTAAAACTAATCAGGGAAGTGCCTTATCAGAGTGAACCTATTGATAAAATTTGAAGAAAATTTGATAATTCTGCATGATTTCTGCATATTTATATAAGTTAAGGGGGGTAGCACTCTTTTCTCTCCCCCTTCATATTTAACCAATGAACCTCCAATGCTAATCAGTGAAGAACCTTATCAGAATGAACCTACATATAAAATTTGAAGCAAATCTGATATTTATATAAAGAGTTATGACGTTACATATAGAGCCTGCGGGCACATTAGCTGTTAGGCTTTGATAGCCTTGTGAGCTATAATTTAAATTTTATTTAAATTTTATTCTTTCTTTTTTTGTTCATCTACCATTTTTTGCTGTATTTTGATGATACATTTTATTTGGACTGTCTTGTTGTGTGTTTTCCTTAATGTGTTATTATTATTATTTCAGATAGTGAACTTACATTTACAGTACTTACATTACCATGCTTGATACAAGAAAAGTTTCCGACTCTTTATCATAAAGAAGATGCAGAAATTTTCGTGTTTCAACCTGTTATTGTGCTCCGCAATTCAAGCAACTTGTTAGATTACTCATGCTATGTATTAATTTTATATAAACAGTTAATTACAAAAACTGATAATTTTATAAGCTTAGTTACTTTGTGGTATGCATTATTTTGGTTGTTAACGTTAACTATAGCAAAAACCAATTTAAATTTTTATCATTTTTATTAGATACTTATGTCTTCAAAACTTTCTCAATGGCATCAGTTCCACATAGTGTCACGTCTTTGATCAATAATATTTAATTCATTCTTGGTGTTTACAATAAAAATGTTATTTGAACTAAAAGGTTGTTTTTTCAATTCAGTGTTTTATTCCTTTCATTATAATTACTCTTTGGATTAAAATTTCAGATTCAATAAGTCAAAACACAAAAACAATTTGGCAGAAAGTGTTTTGATGTGGATACAGGACTAGAAATCAGCAGTCGTTAGTCGTCAAATGAAACTAAATTATAGAAAAATTATTCCTACTCGTCAAATCTTGATAGCTAGCTTTCTTTAACTTTAATTTTTGTTTAGCAAATGCTTTCATTTGTATTTTAGCATACATCCCCCCCCCCTCTGCACCATGACATCAGCAAGTGTCTTAAGAATTTTGAACCTGTCAATAACCTCTAAGTTAACTTCATTTTAACCAATGACTGATAAAACTGGTCCTTGGATATTACACCGCTGTAAACAAGATTTTCTTTTATTATGAGATATTTCTGCATACTTATATGTTCCTAAAATAAGAAAGTGTATTAAAATTGTTTTAAAATTTTTGTACTCCCTTCCTCAAACAAACAAACAAAAAAAAATATGTGTGATTTGGAAATGTTTTAAATGCACACCATAATTGGCAACCAAAGATTCATTTATTTGCTAACTTTTTATTTTCTGATGTACTGTTAGTCTCAGATTTTTTAAAAGTTAGCTTATCCCTAGTTATATCTAAAGCTCATATTTTCTTTCTGTGGACATATTTGCTTGATTATCTGTTTTGTATGCATATTAGCTTTGTAAAAAGAATAAGTTTTTCCATAATCCAAATATTGTAGTTTAATCAGGTTTCATACTTATGGAAAGTCAGTTTTTATTTTGTTTAATAAGAAAAAGTGTTTAATATATAAAGTTTCCTCCCCACTTCCCTTCAACACATTAAAATTAAATATGCAATGCAATATTATTACTATTAACATGGTTGTGAAAAGAAATAAAAAATATGAAATGCAGTTGGCACATCGAAAAAAAAATTGCAGGCATTATTTTGACACCTTACACACAGTTCTTAATTTTTAATCCTGTGTGGATATATGCTGTAAAATGTGGATTTGCATAAGTTCACTATAAAAGTAAGTACTACATATATTGTAAAAATGATTTTTTTTTTACTCAATTTCATCTGTGATTTTACCACAACTATAAAATGAACTTATTTTCTATAATTCATTTCATAGCTTGATGGCTAACTTTCTGGAAGAATTTTAAAGAATATGAAATATTCTTACTAATTTAAAAGTTACACAGCATTTCTTACACATTCTTTTCTAATTTGTGTTTTACATTTTTTTAATTAGTTACAGCAGGGTAGCTTAAAAAATATTGGTGCGTTGTTTGACATTGATATTTCACAACTAAAATCTGAGAAATGCTTATTTTAAAAATTTGTAGCATTTCTTCTATTATATTAAAATCTTAATCCTCCGAAAAGTTTACAACCGTCAAAATGATCAGCAACTACACTGGTGTCCAAAAGTTAAGCATAATTGGTAATTAAATAATTATTTTTAAGTAATGAAAGAAATATGAATCGGAATGTGCTGAAACTCCAGGTGTGTAAAAAAAATAGTACGCGTCACATATTTTCGCGAAGAGTTTTCCCCGAAATCGAACAGGGGACCGTCAACAAATTGAAAAAGAACGAAGATCTTTTGGATAACCCTGTCAAAACTAATATAGCAAAAGCGTTCAAACTGCACATTATGATTAATTGGCTTATTGCAATGTACTGTGTTAATTTTTGCAAGGATAGCATGTATACTCGTAGAGAAATTAAGGTTTTTATAAAAACATTCCTAAATTTTTCCAAGTTTTTTGCTTATAATTTGCAGAGTTCTTGTTATAAAATAATGTTCTTTTCTGAAAATATGACAAACATCATTGTGCACAATATCCTGTCATCAGAATTTAAAAATAATAAAAATTGTATTAAAAATGAGTATGTTTAGTAAATAATTTTTCATTGCGCATGCGTCAACGATATCAAAATGTCATTTGCATATTGTGTTAGCTAAATGTATAGAGCAACTTCTGTAAAAGTTTTAAAAACATAGATTTAAAAGTCTGAAAATGGGAGCCTATAGAATCAACTCAAAATCCGTTATTCCTAAAGGAAGCAAAAAAAATCAGGGGTTTTACCTAAATATAGTTGTACGTGCAATATTGTATAGGCACTAAACAATGGAATATGGATACAGCCCCTCATCTTTTTGCTTCATTTAGGGAATAAAGGATTTTGAGTTGATTCTATAGGCTCCCATTTTCCGAATTTTCAAGCTATGTTTTTGAAACTTTTACAGAAGTTGCTCTATACATTTAGCTAACACAATATGCAAATGACATTTTGATATCGTTGATGCATGCGCAATGAAAAATTATTTACTAAACATACTCATTTTTCATGCAATTTTTATTATTTTCAAATTCCGATGACAGGGTATTGTGTACAATGATGTTTGTCATATTTTCAGAAAAGAACATTATTTTATAATAAGAACTCTGCAAGTTATAAGCAAAAAACTTGGAAAAATTTAGGACTGTTTTTATAAAAACCTTAATTTCTCTACGAGTATACATACTATCCTTGTAAAAATTAACACAGTACATTACAATAAGCCAATTAATCATAATGTGCAGTTTGAACGCTTTTGCTACATTAGTTTTGACAGGGTTATCCAAAAGATCTTCGTTCTTTTTCAATTTGTTGACGGTCCCCTGTTCGATTTCGGGAAAAACTCTTCGCGAAAATATGTGACGCGTACTATTTTGTTTACACACCTGGAGTTTCAGCACATTCCGATTCATATTTCTTTCATTACTTAAAAATAATTACTTAATTACCAATTATGCTTAACTTTTGGACACCAGTGTAATATGTTCAATGAAGTGTTGGCCTCATGGAAGCAAAATAATTTTAATGGAACTTCCAACAGTATTGGAGCCTTCACATGGAGCAAAAACAACATTGACCTTCAAAACCCATCTGCGTGGATATTTAATAACAGGTGTATTGCCTTCGAACAATCAGATTTTAATTCACTTGACTTCTGTAGAAAATTTAGAAATAGAAAATCCGCAGTTTGCATTCTATGTGATGCGAAATTATCAAGTCTTAGAATGATTTAAATCAGAATTACCTGCAGCCGACTGTCAATTCTGTGATTTTTCGTTTTCAAACTTGTGTAAAAAATAAATATCAAGCCAGTGAACAATTTGTTAAAATATTGTTATTCCTTTTATTTATTTTTTATTATTATTAAAGTATGGCATATATTTTAAAGGATATAGCATTTTTCTGTGTCCCCATACTTTTCAGTTGCCCTGTATATAAAATAATGAAAATACATGTCAAGCAATATACTATGTGTCAAAAAAGATGGTTACGAATTATTTCTGGAACTATAAGAAAATTATAAAAATATTCATATGAAGATAGATAATTCAATTTGTACTTTCTCTTATTTTGGAGTCAAAAAACATAAAATTTTTATAATGTTCCTGCATCTAAAAATGCCCTATCACAAAAATTGTAACTGGCCCTTTCTTAAACATACCCAAAAAGTTTGATCCAAACATCTGAGTTAGAGACAGTCAAAAATCATGATTTATTTCATTTCACAAGAAATTCAAAACATAAAATAGAAAATCAGGCTTCAAATTGCATGACAAAGTCACAATATTTGACTCTAACTCAGTGATTTTTAGAGGCAGAAAATAGGTGTAGAGGTTGTGTAAATTTTGCGATTTATTCTAACAAGACCTTTTGGGTCTGACTAACAATGCAATAGTGATGACTTATGATTGGTGATTTTGAAATGCAAAGACTGTATAAAAAATAAAATTTTGAATTTTTCTTAAAATGCTCTCCATATAAATGAAAGCACAATTTGAATTCTCTGCCTTTCTATGATTATTTTTGTAGTTCATAATATCCCTTTCTGAGTTACAAAAATATGCTACAATTTTTCTTTGTACACCTGATAATGAGTTTAAAAATATATAATATTCCATCAATCTAAAAGAAAAAAAAAGTTTCAAAATATTGACTGATCATGATAATTTTCTCTGCAGAATTCAATTTAAAAATAAGTAAACACTTTGTATTTAATGATTCAAACCAATACAATTTCTTGACAAGCAGGGTGGGGGGAGGGGGGTTGCAACTGTAGGCCAGAGATTGTGAGTGCTATTTCTTGTAGGATGCCACAGGGCACACTGGATTATGTGTCATCCGTTCACCCTCTGGGGTATCCTGGATAAGTGGTATCATTATTCTCCCCTGAGATGCCATTCTTTCACCCCTTAAGGTACCCTGGATGAGGGGTGCCATTACTCTCCCCTGAGGCGCCATCGTTTCACCCCCTGGAGCACCCTGGTTAAGGGGTGCCATTACTCTCCCCTGAGATGCCATCCTTTCACCTCCTGGGGCACCCTGGATAAGGGGTGTCATTATTCTCCCATGAGGTGTCATCTTTTCACCCTATTGAATACTGTGGATAAGGGGTGCCATTATTGTTTCCTGGGGTACCGTCCTTTCACCCCCTGAAACACCCTGGATTAGGGGTGCCATCCTTTCACCCTAGTTAAGGGTGCCATTTTAGCTCCTTTAGGGGTGTCACTAGTGAGACAAGCCTTTCACCCCTAAAAGGTGCAATGTGTCACCATTAGTTTTAACAGTGTAAGATGAAAAGAAATAATACGGAAATCGCAATATTAGAGCTTTATAAATTCTCATGAATAACAGATAAAAAATATAATTAAAATTAGACTTTAAATATGCGACAACCACAGTGAAATAATATCCGATTGTAAATAGTCGGCTATTAATATCAGATTCTGCGTTTTCTTTGGTGGGTTTAATAGAAAAACTATATCATTTTGAAGGCAATACAAAAATAAAATAAAATAAAATAAAATCAACAAATGGCGTGGTACTTTCAGTTACAGCATAATGAAATTCTCGTTTGCATGTCATCCATGTGCATTATAAAGAATAAGCTTTCGCAATGGGTAACGCTGAAATCATAATGAAGCTAGCGATGATCTAATTCATAAATTGCGCGTTTACTGCATTTTTGCGTCTTTTTTTAAATCAAACAATTTACATTTTTCACATTGTCAAATAGAAAAAAAACCCTTCAAATGATATTTCTTCGAAATTTTCATTTCAGTTTTCCAATTTTTTATGTATTTTAATGTATTTTTTAAACATGGATATTTTTAAATTAGCATCAATAAAATTGTTATAAATGAATCTAATTGCACTCAATTGCATACGTATTATTATTGTGTAATATAATGTATATTTGTGTATAAAAGTGTGATATATAATTGTGTAATGCAATAACCAGTAGCAGTACAAAATCAATACATGTAAAATTGTTATAAACACACTAAATTAACGGGAATTAACTGATTAACGCCCAAATAAAACTCTTCACTATAATTTAAATTATACATTTCCCACAACTGTTCAAAGAAAAGTATTTTTGTGATATTTTATCATGGAACTTTTCTTGTAAAAACAAGAGTACATATTTATTTTTATATTAACTGGTGCAAAAGACGCTTTCTTCCACTAAGTTTATTGATATACAAATATGCCATGGCTTGTTTATGGGTTAATCAGATAAATACCGCTGGATTCACGACTTGTTTGCATTGAGTGGATCGCTCTAAACATCTCCCGTGTTTTTAAAATTTAATTAAAATTTGAGTGACCATGAACGGTCATTTTGACTGCTATCATATGAATATATTTCGATGCATATCAGATATTTTATTATGAAAAAGTTTAAATGATTCAAACAACAGAAAAACTTTAAATTAAGAATACTATTTTAACATGAAATTCAGATGTGAAATATATTTTTTAAAACCTTAACTAAAACTTCCGGCCTTTCTACCGTAAAAACTACCTGGAAAAATATGTCGAAGACCATGGCAGTGTTACAAATTTATGACAAACTTCCGAAGAGCGCTTAGCACTTGTCAAGTTTATACTTGAAACAAGAATTTTATTTTAGCTACATTGTAAAAACGAATGATTATTATTATGTTAAATTTAGCTTATGAGCTCTAAATGAAGTTTAAATATGTACTATTTTTATCGTCAGTACCCAATTAAATCCATAAAAAATAGATTAAAATAAGATTAAAAAAGAGCTATACATTATATCACTATCTGATATTATTCATGTTTCGCATCCCTTTTAAATTTTATTATAGAGACAGTCGTACTTTTCTAGTATAAACAGCTATGGCGAACCCTACTTGTATATTTTTTATAAAGTTTTATTATCTATTTAGAAAAGATTTTTTTATAATATAATGCAATTAATAATTCCTGGTTTTAACTTATAATTTTTCAAAGTTGACTGGGAACGTTTCTAAGTTTAAAAACGTATACAGCAAGTTTCACGCAAATATGTCAAAAAGTGAAGATTTTTAAGAAGAACATACACACAGAGAACGGCTTTTATATAAAGAGATAATTAAAACTACATTTATTCCGGTACAAGGATCATATACATTATAAATGGTGATATTGTATCAACTTTAACGTGTGAATTAAAGCGATTTAACAACATACTATTCATAATAGCAATCCTACAGTAAAATAATAATGATAATAATAATAATAAATAAAAAAATGCATATAAACTTCAGAATAAATTTTCATTACTAAAAATGTTATATAGTATAAAACATTTTATTTAAAAAAAAATTGTATACACACATATATATATCACTTTCCTTAGAAATTAAATCTAATTTCTAAAGTATTTTTAAAGTAAAATTTATATTTTATTCGTTTTTTATCTTAAAAAAATAAAACCAATAAGTCACATTGAAATATAAATAAAATATTCCGAAATTTTTATATTGCACTTCAACGAAAAAATAAATGTACAAAACAGATTTCGGAAATTCCGGCTACGAAGCATCTAAAAAAATCTACACATAAATCAGATTGAAAACTATGATAAAACATTTTCAATTTATTTATTATTTTTTATATTTTTCTTTTTGCAAAAGTTTGATAGGTTTTTAAATTTATAATGCGAAATTCAATGTAGATTTATTCTTGAATAATTGAAATGTGAATTAAAATGAAAATGAATATTTTTATAAAAGTTATAAATTAATTATTATTTTCAATTTATTTAAAATATTTTTATTTTCTACAGGTTCTTGACGTCGAAGATAAGTTTATTTGTATTTTGTAGCTTTAAAAAATAAATATATTCTCATGTGTTTTATTATGATTTTGAACACAATTTTAATGTGAGTATTAATGAACTCTTACGTCAAGCAATAATATTTAAAATGTACTTTAAAATACAGGGTGGTCATATAAAAAAAACTTTGTCAATATACGGAACTCTAGCGGCCAGTCCGCTCAACCGATGGAAATGAAGTTTCAGATATAGCTATTTAGAAGTATGAGCTCGAGATTCTGTGAACGACAACAAAATGGCACTCACGGTTACGGTTATAGTTACAGAAACTCGAAAATTTCCAATAACAGCACCCATTTTTTTCATCGCAAAATGCTCAGCGCATGCGAAAACCCTAAAGAGCGTTGGAACCGTACGTGTATCGCAAGAAACGGACATGTTATGCACTCACAAAAAACCGTTCTGCGAATCCTTCCCCCCATAAAAAAAAAACTCGATTGGGGCGCAAGGAGGAAATTTGCATATGACACAGATTCAGTACACTAATCTCTCATAACAATACAGATCGGAGAAACTAAAACTTTTATTTTGATTACACATTTTCCACATGGATGTCATCACAGGCAATTAATGGTGATGGCACCCATGTGGAAAATATGTAACCAAAATAAAAGTTTTAACTTCTCCGATCTGTAATGTAATCAGAGATTAATGTACTGACTCTGTGTCATATGCAAATTTCCTCCTTGCGCCCCAATCGAGTTTTTTCTATGGGGGGGGAGATTCGCAGAACAGTTTTTCTGCGTGCATAACATGTCCGTTTCTTGCGATGCACGTACGGTTCCAACGCTCTTTAGGGTTTTCGCATGCGCCGAGCATTTTGCGATGAAAAAAAAATGGGTGTTGCCTTTGGAAATTTTCGAGTTTCTGTAACTATAACCGTAACCACGAGCGCCATTTTGTCGCCGTTCACAGAATCTCGAGCTCATACCTCTGAATAGCTGTATCTGAAATTTCACTTCGATCGGTTGAGCGGACTGGCCGCTAGAGCTCCATATATCGGCAAAGTTTTTTTATGACCACCCTGTATATTAATGACATTCCGTCCACTCTAAAATATTTTTATAATTTCCAATTTAAAAAAAATAACATTTTCTAAAATATAAGTCTCATACATAAAATAAATATATGAATAATTCAAAAAATATCATAGAAAATTATAGTAAACTCACAATATGATAAATCTAGAATAAACAAAACATTATATATATTTTAGATGATTAAAATCTTTATTTTTTTGGACACAAGTCAAATGCACAGAATTTATAAATGATGAAATCTTATTATCTTGTATCTATGAATTAGATAAATTTAGCAGCATAGTGTAAAATTAAGAAGAAAAAAGCAATATACACACAAAACTCTGCAATTATGTATTTTCCAGAATAAAATGTATTGTGAAAGCAATGCCTGATGCATATTATCAACATAAACTCTTTTGTTTTTGAACACATTGCATAAAAGAAATTCGATCATCTTTGCTCAGGTATGAAAACTATTTTTTATAATGTAAAAGAGAAGTATTTTAAGATAAAACCTCCAGTTTTCGTTCACTGTGATGGTCCATTTTCTAAATGAACCTACAATGAAACGGACTGGTAAATTTAACTACGGATGTTAAAACAGTATAGATCCTTACCTGGAATCTCCTTCCAGATTGATGATGACAATGCGAATGAGTTATATTCTATTTTGCGCTGAGAAAAAAAAAACACGTTTGGGAAACAATTCATCTACTTGATCATTTATGTAGATTTGTGCAGCAAAGGAGGCAGTTATGATAAAAAAAATTAAAATGTTCTTTAGACATCACAATACTAAAATCGGAAACATTCCAATGATTGTAGTGGCTGATCATTAATCTTAATCAAAGTTCCGGTGATTTATTTGAATTGATTGAATAAAATTAATTTTATATCAATTTCAATATATTTTCGTTTTATTAATCGGTTTGGGATGGTGTATCCGTTTACCTGCCAAAAAACGCTTGATGGCGGATTCTGATAAAAAAACGAGCCTCTAGTTTGCATCTAATGAAATCTTCCAGGTCTCCCGTAATCATGTCAAAGAATTTTTCAAAATGTTTACAAATTTACTCAGAAGTTATTCGACGTTTTCAACTGTATATCATCCAATAAATTCCTGACAAAATGACCTGTCATTAAATAATGCCAAACTGCAGTTTCGTTTTGTATCAATGCAGTTTTGTATCAGCGAACTTCCGTATCAATTTCAATGTATTTTCGTTTTATTAATTGGTTTGAAATGATGTATCCGTTAACCTGCCAAAAAAGCTTGATGGCGGATTCTGACAAAAAAACGAAACTGTAGTTTGCATCTAATGAAATCTTCCAGGTCTACCTTAATCACGTCACAGAGTCTTTCAAAACGTTTACAAACTTACTCAGAAGTTATTCGACGTTTTCAACTGTATATCATCCAATAAATTCCTGACAAAATAACCTGTCATTAAATAATGCCAAACTGCAGTTTCGTTTTGTATCAATGCAGTTTTGTATCAGCGAACTTCCGTATCAATTTCAATGTATTTTCGTTTTATTAATTGGTTTGAAATGATGTATCCGTTAACCTGCCAAAAAAAGCTTAATGGCGGATTCTGATAAAAAAACCAACCTCTAGTTTGCATCTAATGAAATCTTACAGGTCTACCGTAATCACGTCAAAGAGTTTTTCAAAATGTTTACAAATTTACTCAGACGTTATTCGACGTTTTCAACTGTATATCATTCACTAAATTCCTGACAAAAAAAAATCTGTGATTAAATAATGTTAAACTGCAGTTTCGTTTTTTTTTTCTTTTGCTAATAGAACTACCTTATATAGAACTGACAGTGATAAATAAAATTATTTATGACAAAATTTTTAACAATTTTGCGAAATTCTGGATTTTAAACCATCTCTAATAAATTGCATATCATTTCGAAAAATAATTAAATTAAAGCATTTTAAATTATCATTTCTTTTCATTAAGTGTAATGAAAAGAATTTTTAAATGAAACTGTAAAACAGGAGTGAAAAATGGTATATATATGTTACGGTCAGTTTTATTAATAGGTTATTATTAATAACTATCCAATATTATCCAAATAAGCCGTTTAATATGAATAAATTATGAGAATTTATCAAATTGACTGTTTATTATTAATAGTTACCAATTACGTTTGGTCAATTTAATAAATTTCATCTCATTTAGATTGAAATTTTTGATACAAATGCGCTTGTTTATTCCGTATCAGCTCTTACTATTTTTCAAACCTTTTACAGCAGTTATGATCGCACAAGCTTGTTTTAGTCTAAGGGCAACAAAATAACGACATCAGTTGATTGTTTATTTCAGATTTGTTTTTAATGCAGTTAAGAGCATTCAAATCAAAACTTACCGAGGAAGTTTATTCCAACACCAAGTAATTTCAATTTTTTGTTTAATAAGTTTCAGTGTTAAAATTGTAAAGGTAATTGGAAATCAAGTTGGGTCAAATGTAAAAACAAATATATAAATAAAGAAATAACGGGCATTTGTGGTTTTAAATGACAAAATAAATGATAAGTTGAAAATGCAATGTTATTTTATTTCTAATGTTTTTTTTTTTTTTTTTTTTTTTTTTGCGGTTTCTTGTTTAAAAAAACAATAATGTATTTGGAAACTCTAGTCAATCTTTCTGACTGAAAAAAAGTATTTTCTTCGACTCATGGATGACCTTCTATTATCTTCACGTATATCTCCCTATCAACTGAAGCCGAAAATTATGGAGAGTGGTAGTAAAGAAAGGAATATATAACTTATGTCTCTTCTCAAATATATGACACATAAAGGGTACGGTGAATTATTATTAATAAGAAGCTGACCGCAATATTATAAATTGTAAACGAGTAAATAAATAGTATATAAAGAGCTCAGAAGCCAAGGGGTACAAGTGACAAAATGTCGATTTGGAGTAAATTGAGTTTAAAGATAATTGATGTTAAATTGGAACATCAATAACAATTGACTAAATTAAAATAGGAAACATCTGCTTGTTGCATTCTAATCTTTGAACTCTCATTTCAATAACTGTTAAAAAAATAGAGTACAATTTTCTTTAAATGTATAATTAATCAATATTGTTTGTTTTTCGAAAAAAAGTGGTTTATCTCTATAACTCCCCAAATAATCAGAAAATGACCTATATTTCTTTACCTGAAATGAAAAAAGCATATTTCCAGATACCCTGTGCACTTAACTCAATTTTTTCAATTTTGTCACTTATACCCCTTGACTTTTGGGGGTCCTCATATATATAATATACATCATGTCTCTATTACGCATATATATAAGCATGAAAAACGAAAATTGGTAGCAAAAATTTTTCAATAATAATTACCTGAGCTCAGTCTAACTTCTGGATATTTATAATTAAGTGTACACACGTTTTGTTCTTAACTTCAATTACAAAAAAATCATAATTTAATAATATTTTAAATCAATATTCAAATTAAAGCGGTTTCTGGAATTTAGACCAGGAAATGGCAGCACATACAGTTACCAAATTGTATTAGTATAATATGTAAAATTTCTATAGTAGAGAAATAAATATATAAAAGAAAACAATAAATAAATCATAAATCAAATTTTTTCATCCTTATACAATGAAAAATCGAAATGTATCAGAGAAAAAAAATCTTCTAAATTTTTTTTTTAATTAAGGTTTAGGGAAGTCAAACTTTCTAAGAAAACCTTTCCCTTGAAAAAAGAAATCAACTGTTTTACAGAAACCCTTTTAGATTTCAGCGCAAAGTTGTAAGTATAAAAAGCGTTCTATCACAGACAAAATAAGAGAAGAAGAACCTCAGGGTATCAAACGTTTACAGATTTCGAAGAAGATTAAATGTTTTCTCTATATATATTCTTTATAGTCTCATAATGTTCCTAGTAGAAGTCAGAAAAAATCTTTCAATATTATAAAGAGAAATAAAATGCATAATCTAGAGAGTGTGGACTCATTTTTTAGAAATTATTTTTTTATCTTTTAAATACGCAACGAACAGTACAATTTCACATTTTTTATGCAATTAATTAGCAACAGAACATTTCATGTACGTTTAGTATTTATGATTTAAAAAATATATATATATGGTTGATATTTAGTGATCAGGAAAAAAATGGGTCAAGGATCCCCGCTTATAGGAAGGTTTTCCAACTTTTTGATAAGCTTGGTCCACTTTTTACAAAATGTTATTTTATTTTATATTTTAAATATTGAACGTAGAATATCGTTTTATATATAGTTTGTTTTTTTATACAATCAGTTATCAAATGAAAAATTCTCTATACGTGTAGTCATTAACTTTTCTTTGAAAAATAAGACTGATTTTAATCATGAAACAATAATCGAGGCTCCCCACATATAAAAATGTTGACTCATTATTGGGAATCTTGACCAGCATTGTTTTATATTGAAATATTTATTAAGAGTAATAAAATCTGTTTAAAAAAAACAAAATATCTTTATACTATATACTTTAATTTTTATAAATGTATTTTTGAATGTATGATGCTTTAAGAAATCTGTTTAAAGGGAAAAATTCCGCTCTAAACAGGATTTTGTCTCATCAGGTGTTATTGCACAGCAGAGAAAATGATACTTCCAAATTTAAGACATCATTACTCTAAAAACAGGTTACATTTTCATACGGTTTCATGTATTGATTCATGTATTCGGAATTAGAAGCCATTATCCACTTTTGTTTTCTATTTTTTTTCTTGTCTCTTAGATCTATTTTTTTTGTTAAACTCTTCCTGGCAACACTAGTTGTCACATAGTTTAACTTCATATCACTGTATTCATTTTGATGAAATTTTTCTACATACTTTTCTGAAGTTTTTCAACAAATTCTATGTTCTTTGTATCCACATGGGCACTTAAGGAAAAACAAGAATCAGTGAAATCCGATGGGAATTAGCCGAGCCTTTAAGACCCATTTCCTCGAAAAATACTCGATTGATTTACATTTAATTTTGGAATCAATTTTTACTGGATTATGCTTAAGATGTATCTCTGTCAGTTTTTTTCAATGGCTTAAACTTTCTAATTTAGAACGATGCAATTTCATAAATTTTCTATTTTACAGAAAAAAAAAATGTGAAACCATTCTCCCTATCTTTCGCTCTCTTTTTTCAGCTGTCTGCCACATATGTATATTCATATGTATATTTATGCTTTGTCACCAAATATTTTTATACAAATCACTCGAGTATTTTAGGAGTTAATGGGGTTTTTAGCTGAAAAGTATAATTTTTCGAAGAGAAAATACCGAGACTTCTAACTTAATGAGACTGGTGGTGGTGTACCCGTCATGTCTTAACATAATTTTTAAAACTGCATTAAAACCGCTTTTCTGTTTACCTACTGTAGATTTTATTTAAATCGAAAAAGTTCCTATCAACTTTCTCATTTATACTTAATTGAAATTTTTCTTGAAGCGGATGCTTTAGCATTATCTATGCATGTATAGTATTATACTACAGCGGATGCTATACTAATTTTTTACATCTGCCTTCATCTAGTCTTAAAATTTTCTTTACCTTTGCCCGTATTATTTTAAGCTTACGGAATAATTTTACAGACATATGTTTTGTATATAATCATTAACTTTTATTATGAACAGCGTATAGTAAAAACTTGTCCGAAACCACTTAATTAGGGAAGTCTTGACCAATTGCCTGACTGAGTCAAGCCTTCCGATACAACTCTTTTCCAAAAAATAATATATTATTAGATACAAAATTACGGTACAAAATTCATGCCCAGAGTAAACGCTCTTAAAAAAAAAAAAAAAAAAAAAAAAAAACTACTTATGTTTTAGATTGTTTTTTACTTTTAATTATTTGCAAGTAAAACAATATGAAAGTGAGAAATTAAAAGAATAAAATCGTGAGCAATATTAAATGGATGTTTTTTTAATTTATTATAGTTTCATAAAGTTAATGTTACTTAAAATAGAAAATAAAATGTTTTTTTTTAAGTAATTAATTATATAATATTATATATACATTTAATAAATTTGCTAAAAATATTAAAACAATAACTAAGTAACGAAAATCAGGTTTTCTTTAATTATTATGATTGTATCCTTCTGAGTTAAGAAGATGTTTAAGGTTAAGTTAAGATTAGTCTTCGAAATTAAATTATATACCATATTCCTCCGCATTACCCAGCATGTCGGAAAAAATCGAGGATCATGAGCATGCCGGAAAGTATGAGGTTTTGCTACTGGAGGACGGCCAGCTCATTTATTTTCGTTTTTCTAACAATATATTTTATTTTAAAGAAAAACATTAATATTTATTTTTCTCTATATATATCATATCTTTTTCTCTCTCTAAATATATATATTCAGTGATATTTATAAGAATGGAGAATGGGGTTTCACGGTATGTGGTAAGCGTTAATCTGCTTCGCATCAAATTTTAATTTTAAATAATAAATTTACCTTCATATGAAACTCTCATAGCTCTATAGGTAAAGGCAGCTTGAAGAAAAAGTTACGAATGTTTATTTAAATAACTTTTTTGGAATGAAGTCTAGCTATGAAAAGAAAACTTTTTACGCAATCGTTGGAAAGAACTTATTTAAAAGAATGCTACTCCTAATTCTAATGCCAAAGACAAGGCAGTCCTCTTCCGTTCCGCTTCGATCACATTGGTTGCAACGATGGCTTTTCGATGCATTGTTAATTGACATTTTGGTTTTCGTCCTTCATATATTTATGATGGGGATGGGGTGATAATTTTACTTTATACACAGATAATGTGAGTTCTAGCACTACAAAACATATACGATCAATGATTTTCACAGTGCACATTTTTGTATAAATTGCGTGTTCAGCGCTTCATTTCTCTGTTTTTTTAGTGAATTGAAACATTATTAGGTTGCTTCTCATTTGTCCCTGGGTATGTAGAAATACGCAGAAAATTTAATTGGGCAAAAACCTCATATCATTAGTTTTAGAGACATGATATTTCCATGGAATTTCGAATACGTGTTAACAACTCTAATATAAACGAATTTAGTAAGTTTATACAAATAATATAATATTTTTCAGCATACTAGTTCTTTTAGTTCTCGCGTTCTCTTTTTAGAACATTTATACATGAAGACAGCTTTTTTCACAAAACAGTAACCGCCGCTTAATAAAATCATATTTGTTTTGAGCCGAATTGATTTTGATAAGCGGCTGATTTTTATATCCGGCAAAACAATCCCGAACCCAAAAACGGTGGTAATACCCCGCAAATTGAAAAATAAATAGCAAAATATGATATCTAACGACATTAACAAGCAAAAATCTTTTTTTTTTGTCAAAAATTACTAAAGTATTCATTCAAAATTAATAACTTCCAAACAAAATTAATTAATATTTACTAAATATAGAATTAATTTAATTATGTACTATTGCATACATTATTGGACATTGCGAAAAATTGATCATTGGTGCTTTGTTTGTTCGAGACTATCAAACGTTAAACGTTTTTAACAAGAGAGTAATATTGACTGCAATTCTTACACTTAGTCCTATTCTCTAATATCTTTCTGAATGTGTGAAGAGCTTTGTACTCATCAGTAGAAGTGGGTGGAATCTGGCTCTTCGTCTACGTCGGAATCTTCAGCTTCACTAACTGATCTGTTTGAAACTTGCGAAGACAAGACCTGCTGCACCATTTCTGTGTCTGATATTTCGCTGGACGTTGGGAAGATTTTCGTTTATTACAACATATTGGTGGAAATCCTCATCAAATTCTTTATCGCTTTTAGATGTAGCGGCAATGTCTTGTGACTCTTCTGATTTAAATCTGCAAGCCAAGAAGTATTTTTTTATCGTGTCCTGTCACTCTGTCCCAAGACATTTTAATGTAATGCATTGCATCCAAGACACTGGTAGATTTTACTACGGAGTTTGGAGAAGAAGACGCAGATAATTCCCATTTTTCGATTTCAGTTAATGCCTTTTTGGTCAATTTCTTCTTGTAATAACATTTAAAAATTTTGATGATTCCCTGATCAAGTGGCTGTATAACACTGGTGGCGTTAAGTGGAAGGAACACTTTTTTATTTGCTGCAGGTCGATTAAATCTGGAGGTTGTGCAGCGCAATTGTCCATATCGAAGGCAATTGTTTTGTCCCATTTCACAAGAAAATCTGTAAAAATTGAAGATGTCATCCACAATTTTTTATTGTTGCGGTAGTTAACAGGAAAATTCTTCACACCTTCAAAACAATGCGGTATATCTTGCTTCTTCAAATCATTAAAGATGTTTTCTGTTCAATGATTAAAGGTGTTCCGTGGTCCACATCATGCACGTCAAAAGAACAGTTACACTTTTTTTCATTATTTAAGGAATTCTGTTTTAAATATATGAGTATGCTCTGGTAAAGCCCGATGAAGGAGGTCTGTTTTATCAGTATAAAATGTTTGAGAAAGATCATAATCTGTCAACAAATCCTTCAAAATGTTTTCGTTCCAATAATCTGCAGCGTTCAATTCTGCATCCTGTTTTTCACCGTACAGTTTTCGATAAACGATATTGTTTCGTTTTTACAATCGTGACAATATCTCATGACAGTGTCTGAAGTTTCCAACACTCATCGTTTGCACGAACTGTTCGTCTTTCTCGCACAAAAATTGGAACTTTTTTCATCCTGGCATTTTTAAAACTTTCTAAAAGTGCTATCTCGATATCTTTTGATACTTTCGTTTACTACAGTTTGATAATTAATATTGTCTCTGTTTTTAAGCAAATTGCATTAAGCAGATTGGGGAATTCCAAGTTTTGACACCGCTTTCATTTGGCTATATTTTGGTAAATTATCACTAAAATTTCATTCTTTTCTTGCAAGTTTAAATGTTTTCGCTTAGGTATCTTACCCATTAGCAAAAGTTTTTTAAGGGTTTCAAAATAAACAAAAACTAAATCATGCTGAACAAAATTATCTTTTAAAAACTTCACAAAAAACATGTGATTACTGTAACAATAATTTTTTTAACTTAGCACTGCATTAAAAATTTCTGAAAGAATGCATTCATTTATCCTCTACCCCATACATGAACCCCATACCTTACCCCCATGCCTTTTTAATACCCCTTTTTTTCTATACCAGGCTTATAGGAAATCCTAGGGGGTGGTGGTATTGATTTTTATGACACGTGATGGGCATGTTTGTTGCTAAGCAGGTGAGAATTCATGGAATTGTAAGCAGTATATTTTTGTTTGTTTGTTATGTTTAATCTGAAAAAGAAAAAAAAAAATTTTTTCGGTAAAGAAAAACTGATTATTTTTCTGCTGAAGAATTTTTTTGAGTTTATTTACCGGCGATGCTGATTTTATTAAGCTGCTTTTAAATTTGTATTGATTTGAATCCGGTCCTCAAAATTTGATCAGACTATGCGGCTGATTTTATTAATCAGTGATTTTATTCAGCAGCGGGTACTGTATATTGCAGTGTGATTCCAATTCGTCATCAAATTCTTAACCTTATGAAATTTTTAAGTACTATAAGGAATGTTGCATGTATCATTAATTCCAAAAATATTATATGTAAATTTTTATATCTAACAAATATAGAACAATATATTGAGTATTTATCATAGTCAAGTACCTAAAGTAACAATGAAATAAGAATTGATGCATTAAAAGAAAAACCCGAAGCATATTTATTTATTTATTTTTTATTTATTTATTTATTTATTTATTTATTTATTTTATTTTTTATTTATTTTTTTTTTTTTTTTACATTTTAAATAAAAAATTTCGATATTCCATTACTAGTGTTTGAATGAAACAAATATGTAAAATTCAGTAATATATTAAAATAAAATTGAATAAAAGGAAATGTGTATTCATCTTTAACATCTGATTTCAACTTCACGTAATTTAATGCAGGATGAGTTTTTTATTTAAAAAAATAAAAAATTGGCAAAGAAACAAAATCTATTTTTGTACTTTCTAAAATTTTAAATATGCTGTGTTGCAGAAAAAGAAATAATTGAATAACATTCTAATATTACAAAGGATAGATTATAAAATATCTCTTAGAAATCCCAGATAATCCTACAAGGTAATATTTTATCTTTTGATTTGAAGGCATAATCCTACAACAAAAATGGAAATGCATAAAAAATGAATGGAAATAAAGAATATTTTAAGCATCTAATCTTAAAAGTTGAAAATAACGAGATTACAAAATTTAAAAAAATTTCATTCCACAAGTTTCAGAAATAATCCTGTTTAAGTTCTTTTAATATAATATTTCAAGAATTTTAAATACAGTTTAGTATTTTTTAAAAACTTTTTATAAAAATTGTTAATATTTCTAAATGAAACAATCGATAGTGTACAAATTTCGCTGTAAAATTTATCATGTTAAGTTTATTTTCTCTCTGAAGAATAAATATCAAGCATTGTATATTTCACATAATCTGATCACAGATGTAAAGATTAGCCATAGATAATAATAAATATGCACATTTGTATAGCATATTTTGAATAGTTTCTATACGAGCATTAAAAAAAATTAAACTTTTGTGCATTGAGGGCATTGTGATATTCTTTCTTTATTGTTACATTATTAGTCAAGTAAAATTACTTCAATTTCATAATGTTTTTCAATTCGCTGAAAGGGACAGTGCCTTTAAACTTTCAACAAACCTCTTTCTTTTTCTTCCTTATTTTCTTCTCAATTATATTAAAAAATCGGTATGTTTTCTTAAATTATAAACCCATAAAAGTGAATGTATTTGGAGGTAGAATATTGAAATTTTAAAATACATTTTCTTACTTTAGAAAATCTAGAGACTGTGCGTACTGTTACTTTTAAACTATCTATGTTATATCGTTAAAATATTAACAAAATGTGCGTTTTTTATAGTCCGATTGTCTATTTTTTTTATTTTTATTTTATGCTAAAATTAAGTTTTTAACAGATTTTTCTCTGTATATTTTTGATTAAAATTTAAAAGTAGGTGTGTTATGATTTTATTTCGTTTAAAAAAGGTTTTATATATGCTTAATTTTGCGTTTTATGAATCGTATAGTATTTAGGGGTTCTTATTCATGTATCGGTGGGGTGCATGTTGAAATTTCAAATTTCATTTTTGTGTATACAACATTTATTTATATGGATAACATAGTTACGAATACTTATCTTAGTCAGAAATGGAAAAGGACGATCTTATTTACATATTTGTGGTTTGTCACTTTCAAAATTGCGATATTTTTGATCGATTCCACAAACTGGAAGATCCTGTATGCCCTTAACTCATTATATTTAAGAAAAAAGATAGACGAATGGATGGAACTCAGTTTATAAGTAAGCGCACTTGTTTTTTATATGTTTGATATCAATCACTATTAAAATTTAGGAAATAACACAATTTTTTAGAAAATAGCGCTATTATTCAATATCACAATATGCAGTGATAGTAACTGATAATTTTATAATAATTTAAATGTTTTAGTTCATCTCTCTTTAAAGTAAAATAAAAAATTATAACACTGAAGTCCAGCGAAGTGGAAATTAGACAAAGCAGAGATGGCAATTTCTTCAATACACACGGACTAGATAGCCCAGACAAATGAACGCCACCAGAGATTTAGACTCAGATTTTCCACAAAAACTGTGCAACGGAGCGGTGGAAGTTGCAATGGCAGACTGCATTACGCTTTCAAGTGATTAACAGCTTAGTGCCTTAACAAATTGGCCATGGTGGGCCCAATAAAATGATAAATATGTTAGCAAAAACAAAACGTATATAATAACATTCTACGAAAAAAAAAAGCTTTGGCAGACATTGGTAGATGGGAGACCATCTTATTGTAATTTACTACTCAAAAATCGCGAAAAAAGACCTGAAATGAAATAAAGTTGCTTTTTAATATGCGTTTTTTCTTTCACTAAATAAATATACGAGGAATTTGGAAATTCTTGAACTTTATCGTTCTACAGAGTGATTAAAAAAAATTCCCTTCTTGTCACGGCTATTAAAAGTAAGCAAAGAAAAAATATATACTGCCATCGGGAGACAACAATAATAATTGAAAATTTAAACTCAACACAGTGATAAGTAATCTAAGTGACTTCCCAGAGACACTGGATCGAAATCTATTTGGTATTATAACACATCCCACAGTTTTCTTAACATGATTATTATTTTTGTTTCGGAGTCTAATGAAATATTATAGTTTTACTTGACTACTACCAACTGTCGTTGAAGAGCTTAGGGCATGTGTATTTCAAAGAGTCATACCAGACATGCTGACAAAAATTATTGGAGTTAACTTGAAACCTGCATGTCGTTCGTGCTCCTGGAATGGCTCATATCGAACATGTATAATGTATAGAATTTAAAATTTCTACATTTATATTTCATTTCCAATTAACAACAAGGATTTAGTGTTTTTTTTTTTTTTTTTTTTTTTTTTTTTTTTTTTTTTTGCTAATAGATCTGTAAAGTTGGGATATTTATTTATTATCACTCTGTCCAATGTATATTGGTAGACCAGATGTTAAAAAAGACAGCTTTCAGTCAGGTTTGTTTATTTGTAACCAGTAACGTAATTGATAAATCTTGACGTTTATTAAAACATAAAGAATATTCTAAAAAATATATAAAATGATAATAAAATATTTCTTTCTATGAGATTTTGTTTAAATTGATAAGTTTTTCAATTTTCACTTTAAATTTTCCTTTAGTTAGTTTAAATGTTCAATTGTGTGGTGATATTTTCAGTTATGGATTGTTTTTCGTCTACGAATATTATAATGAAAGTAAATTCAAAAATTACCATTCATAAAGACATGTTTGAAAAAAGGTTGCTGTGAAATATGATGCTCAATTTACTTACGGTACTACATCTTAGAAATATTAAAGTATTTTTAATATTATTAGAAAGTATTTATTATTTATTTCAAATATTTTTTATTTATTTTCTTATTTTAAAACATCTACTATTTATATTTATAAACTAATTAAATGAGTTAATAAAATAATTTTTTTAAAAAAAATCTAAAATGTTGAAAGTGACACCTCCCTTTAAAGACCCTTTTTTATAAAATCGAAAAAAAATATGTTGTTTTAATCATAAATCATTTCATTTTTTATGTAAACAAATCAATGTTTATATGAATAATAAAATAAATTCGATTTTCTGGTCAAAATCTTATGACTTCCATGAAAGGAAAGCAAAAAAATTATCTGAGAAAAAAAAAAATGTCAATAGGCATATACTTGTGTAGGCATAAAATTAAATTCCTTTTTTTTCTCCTTTTTCCCCAAGATTTTTTTTTTTTTTGTTATTGTTGTTTGGGAAGGGAGGGAGACTTATTTTATCAATTAGGTTTCAAAATAATAATAGTAAAAACAGAATGTCAATGAGAAAAATATTAGAAATAATATAGATTTTTTTATTCATTTTTGTCAAAATTTATATTAAATTTTTTTAATATTATTCATGAATATGTATATGTTAGCATTTGAACGCTTTCGTGTTGTTTAAAATATAAAGAACAAAATTGAAATAAATAAATTTCAATTTAGTTCTAAGAAGTATTTTTGAGTTGCATAATCTAGTGTATTCATTCCATTTTAAAAAGTTAATTTACAATTGGTTAATGTAAAAAAAAGAAAATTGTATTTAATGTACAAACTAAGAAATCCCTTTGAAAAAAGGGTAGTACTAGTTTATCCCGTCGACCAAAAAAATATCGCCCAAGTATAAGATTAAATGCCAATAATGGATGATCGTGAATGTCACATTCAATGACATTTAATATGATTAACGTGTTTAAAATGGCATTCAGGGATTTTTATTTCGACTTTTTATTAATATTTTTATTAATATTCTACTAATTATTTGTTTTTTGGTAATTTAAAATAAAAATTACGTCAATGTGTGTAATATAACTATTAGTTTGGCGATTTGTATAATTTGGCGAAATTGGTCGACGGGATAACAGAGTAGTACCGAAAAAAGACATTCAACATTTCTATATTTACATTCCAAAATTCCCGTTTTTTTTTCCCTTGTGTTGCAATGAACGAAACTAAAAAATATATCTACATATAATTTTACTTAATTTTTCAATTTATTCTCAGCAGTAAAATTAATGAATATTTGATGCGTGAATTATCACATAGCTAGCTAAGAAGAGAACCAACAGAATGGAAAATGATCAAGCCTGAAATCGAACCTGGAATCCCTACAATAGCGCATCAAATGATCGATTATATTAAGTACTAGGACAAAACCCAGGATAGCAAATCCTAAACTCATATGTTGGTAAGGCAGACATTGCAGCACATCTTCACTCACATATTTTGTTAATACTGCAACTGCAGCACAGTATCTCTTGTCCTGTAGTTACAAAATTACTAATGTATGCGCATGGGAGTTGCTAAGTTGGGTATTGTCTTCGTAGTTCAAATAGTAGAGCCCTTGGAGCGCTATTCATAGGAAGCAGGACGTTTCGGTCCCGCCATTTCGGTCCCGCCGTTTCGGTCCTGCCGTTTCGGTCCCGAGACATTTCGGTCCCGAGACGTTTTGGTCCCGAGACGTTTCGGTCCCGAGACGTTTCGGTCCCAAGACATTTCGGTCCCTGGCCATTTCGGTCCCGAGACGTTTCGGTCCTGAGACATTTCGGTCCATGGTCATTTCGGTCCCGAGACATTTCGGTCCCTGGACTTTTCGGTCCCTTCTCCAGTAAGCTGAAATTTTGTGCAGGGGAAATATCTGACATAATTTTATAAGGAACATTTTAGAGTGTTGAATTCAGGGGCAGGTCATTCCCCCCGGAGCTATCAATTACCCCCCCCACCGGAAAATTTGAAATTTTGTGTTTTCAGTGGTAAAAAAGTGTAATACCCCCCCCGGAGCTACAGAAGTCCCTCCCGGAGAAAAGTGTCTGAATTCAACACTGGTTTTTTAACTGAAAGTCGCATAAAATTTTAGTGTAATGCGATTAATTAGAAGTAACAAGTACCCCAAAACTTGATCAATTATTTAGAAATCGATGGAGATTTCTGAAAAAAATTCACAGATGAAAGGCATTTTTTAAAATTGCCAGAATGTTTTGAATTCTTGAACGAGGAAATGGGGAAGTTAACTTGGAAACTGATAACTAAATTTATAAAATAACCCAATTAACTTATGATATTAACACACCCCACAATAGTTGTAAAATCTTAACTTCTGAGATGCATGTTTCCTCTCCAGAGAGACAAAGGCTTTTAAATTGCCAGGAGAAAAGAAAGAGTTATTGTTATATGGAATTTATATTCTGACACTTAGCACAGGATTTCATCGCTGAAGCCAATTTTCAGAATTATGTTTCATTATTTTGCACCCCCGCCACTTCCCGCATAGGAGCAAAAATGTTGAAATAAATAAAAAAAACATCTGTATCTGGTGGTATTTTACCCCCTGTGCCAAAATTATCATTGAATCCTCTTTTTGTTTATGGCATTTTTTATATATTGTTTTTGGTTACTAGCATTTATTTTCCGTTTAAACTTTTCCGTTTTTAAATTAAGAAAAGAGTTTCCAGATTGCAACACGTGGAGGTAGTTAGCATTGCGATTATTTTATTACATAAATATATGACACGAGCAGAAATAATTATTAAAATGATTTGTAACCTTTTTTTTTTTTTTTTAATTTTTATTTTTATTTTTTTTTACATTTTAGAAAAATGAATTACATCTTGAATTATTAGCAATTATTTTTTCATGACAACAGTTCTTTTTTTATTGTTATTATTACAATCTAGAATGTTTATTATATTGACGCTTCCCTGTTTTTATTAATGTTTTCCAAAACAACGGCAACGTCAAAAAAATTATATTGCCATACTTTTATGCATATATCACATTTATACAACACATCTGTTAAATTTTCTAAAACCAGCTTAAGGAAACTAATTACAAAATTATTAATGTAGTGAGTATTGAAATTTGTCATTTCATTTAAAGCTGATATTATTATATAAAATAATTATTTTTAACATTAAAATATAAAAACACTCATAAAAAATATGAAAAAAAAAAGCCTTCTGTCAAAGTAAGTTAAATTAAAAAAGGTAACTTAAAATATTATGTCTAGGTGGTAAATATCTTATCTAACAATCTTATTTAGTTATAAGTTTTGAATATTTCAATGTCATTCATAAGCTGTAATAATAAGGATAAAAAATATTCCATTCTACTTTTTATACTGGTTTAATTGATACTAAAAGCGTTTGAAATGAAGATAACAGCAAGAGGAATAAAAAACACCGAGAAATGCTGTTCTTTTCAAAACATCCATATTTCCTCTAAAAAATGCCAGCGATTATGTGGGAGGTCCGTCCGCATTTGAACTCCAGAGTATAAAGGGCATTGTAAAGAATAAGGGTTTCATCTGACAAGTGTATAAAGATCAAGATACGTAGAATAAAGCTAACTAGCTAGCTCTTCTAGCTATCTTGTATAAAGATGACTATTTGTTCAAATGGGCGTTGACAATTGATTGACATGCAGAATTTTTGCTTAAAAGAGGTTAATCGTAGTACTTAGCTGATACTTATATGCATACATTTCCAATTTTATAGGAACACCAACATAAAAAAAAGTGTTTAAAAATTCTCGGCACACGGTTTTGATTTGTTATTTACTTAATGTTATACATTATTTTATTAAATGATTAACATCATCTTAGAAAATTCGAAAGCATGAATAATTATGTTGTTAAATTAAAAAATTCTCAAAAATTAAATTATTTTTATCAAACATATTTATCAATAAGGATTCAAAATTATTTTAACTATTAATTGTTTAAGTGACTTATTTATCAATTACTTGTTTAAAATCTAGTACAAGAACTATATAGAAGCTATAGCAAAAATGAAAAAAACATATTTTTTAAATTTCAGCTACTCTAATGTTATTAACTTCATTAGGATGTATAAAAATGATAAGGATTCTCAAAATAAATATGTTATTTATTCATTTATTGGTTAGTTTATCATATTTTTCTTACTCTTTAAATATAATAATTAATATATGATTGATTTTTGCGAACTGTAAACTATAACATTATTTCAAAAAATTTAAATCTGCATCTGGATAATAATGTTACCTAAACCTGTTAAGAAATATTTTTACGCATTGTTACAGTGTTGCATTATTATGTTTAATTAATTATTACGTTACGTTACTAATTGATTTTTCAAAATAATAATAATAATAATAATAATAATTTTCTTTTTTGAAATAAATAACAATTTTTGAATAATAACTTATGGTGATGAATAATTGCTATAAATTAAATCTCAAAACAGTTAGTGATTTTAAAATGAAAATCAAATTAATATTTTATTAAATTTATGCATTTTTAATTTAATGAATCTTTATGTAATTAAATTGATAAAATTATTAATATGCATTTCGAATTTTACTTTACATAAGCTCAATAAATAATCTGTTTTATATTCAATTTATCATTATGTTTTGTAGTAGTTATAAACTGAAGCTTATCGTTTACCTGTTTATTTATTTTATATTTAAAGTTACTGAAATTTAAAACTATTTATTCAATTAATAATAAAATTAAAATAAAAATTGTCAATTTTTTTCTGTGAAAGTGGGAGCGAAAAGGTAATGGAAATAAATAAATAAACGATAAATAAAAAAAGCTTAGTTTTGTCAGTTAAAAATCGAAAATAAAATTATTTAAAATAATAGTTACATTATTATATAAAATTAAAAAATAGTAATTTTATTACAAAGAAATATGCCCACTTTCAATAAAATCAACTCACAAAAATTGTCTTCATAAAGTAAAAAAACTGTTTAAAAAAAAAAAAAAAGCAACCAATAATTATTACATAAAAAAGGTCGTTGGAGCATTTTTATTTTTTTAACAGTTTTTTTTTATAGCACGCCTAGTTACGAAATCACTAATTTAAAGATTCTAAGAAAGTGTTCGAAAACAATCAATAAAAATAAAAGTTAATCAATAAAAATAATAGTTTATAGTATAGATAAAATACCTAATACAAAAAATATATGATAAAACTTAAAATATTTATTCTGTTAAATAATAATAATAAAGACAGTGTAAAATTACATAACATTGTTTAATCAAATTTACAACTCGCTGTGATTTTATTATCACGAATTACAGTAGATTAAACTTATTGGACTATTATATTCAGCTTTGTATAAAATTTGAGGGAAGGGGATGCAGGAGAATAAAAATATTAAAAAAGGCCCGAACAATGTTGAGTTTAAGCGTTTAGTGGGCCTTCATCAATCAGAAACCAAGTTATAAAGTGGCCGGTAAAGAAATAGCAATGGACCGAAATGGCAAGAGACCAAAATGATTAAGGACCGAAATGGCCAGGGACCGAAATGGGAAGGGACCAAAATGTCTCGGGATCGAAATGTCCAGGGACCGAAATATCTCGGGACCGAAATGTCTCGGTATCGAAATGTCCAGGGACCGAAATGTCTCGGGACCGAAATGTCCAGGGACCGAAATGTCTCGGGACCGAAATGTCCAGGGACCGAAATGTCTCGGGACCGAAACGGCGGGACCGAAATGGCGGGACCGAAATGTCGTGTACCCCTATTCATAGGGTTCCAGGTTCTAGCCCAGGCTTTGACTTTCATCACTCTGTTGTTATTACGCTTAGTTAGCAATGTGATGAATCACGTATTCATCATTCAATTATGGCATTTAAAATAAAAATTAAACAATGGAAAGATCTGCATTTATTTTTTTAATCAACTAGTCTACATGTGATTAAAAAAATAATAATACGTTCAGCAGAGATTATGCAGCATCTTTCTAATACATTTAAAATAATTCCTAATACTCTCCTAAATCATTCCAATAACAATCTGCAACAAAACTTCATTAAGACGAAAGATAGGAAATTTGAAAAATTTGTTTGTTTATTTTACGTTGACCGATTATCTACATGTAGGATATAGTCCCTAAAGGAATGAGATGACCTCCGTGGGGGTCATTCTAAAGGAACTTAACCAGTATTTACGTAGGGAAATCCAAGGTTCGAAAAAAACCATGGAAAACTCCGAGCGGTTAGGCCGACGGCCGTAATTGGGCTCAAACCCAGCACCAGCCGTCTACCATTTGAGAGGCCAAAACCTCTGGGCCCCTAGTGGGGCAGGATATTTGGAAAAAGAAAAAATTTTAAATTGAAAATGCATTTGAAAATGCAATTTCTGGTAATGCCATAAAAAGTCTTAAAAGTATGCTTTTTTGTGTATGTATATGATTTGTAGATTATGAGTTCTGTATATAATTTATAGATTTGTATGTATACTACATAGCATTCTAAAAGTTACTTCAGTAAAACAGATGTTACATATTAAAATTTTCTTTTTATCAGTTTTCGTTAATAAGCGAATTGCATTTGAGAACCTTTGCGCAGACCTTTTTTTATGACCTTTATGTTTTATCACATCAAATATTATTTTTAAAAAATTCTTCAATTTTAATATGCTCAACGCATTTGAAAAGCCATTTTCTATTATTAAAACAAATAATTGAAAAATATTAGGTTTTCTTTTTGGTGCAGCCCTGTATATGATCCATATATTTGTATATATACTATCTAGTATGCTAATTTTTTGTAAAGTGAAACGAATATAACAGTTGGAAATTTCCGTAAATGATCGAAGATGAACTTAAAAATGTATAAAGTCTATAGAATTTATACAGAATTTATACAGAATTATATTTGATATTTTAGAAAAAAGTTCAATTTAAAAACTCATACCATAACTAAAAGTGCACCTCCAGCAATTATTGTTCATAGACTTCAACAATTCAATTATTTTATCGAAAAACGCATGCACACACCTGCAATCAACTATTAAAGAAATATACAAATATTACATACATGCAACAAATACAACAAAACTGATGGAATAATAAAATCTATTCATCGTTTTCCTCTCATACAGAGCTGTCTGATAGATGACTGATGATTTTCTCCAACTTGGCTTATTATTGGAATATTTCAGCCCCAAGTACCGCCCGGGAGGGGGGGGGTCAGTGGTAGATCAGCAGCTTTGTGCGTTGTAGTTCCGAACTCGATTCCTGGCACTGGCTAATTTTTCATACTTGTTGGGTTTATTGTATGTATGTCTGTAACATTTTTGAATATGTCTTGAATTCAATTATTACTTAATTTTATCTGTTGCCAAATTTTCTTTTATGTTCCTGTAAATAAACGATAAATAACAAAATTCCTAAATCTACAATAAGCGTCTTACAGCGTAACCCACAGATACATATATAACTTTTAATATGCTTAGAATTATGTTAAAATATGATAAAATACACCGCAGTTGATTTTCCCCCGTAGGCTGTAATATAGCAGAATTTTTTGCGTGGCTCTGTAAATGAACCTTTAATGATGAGCATCTCATTTTCTATATTGAACATGCCATAAGAAATCCAAATAGCACATATCAATTCCCTGATAATATGACTACAATTACACAGTCAGAGCACGGACAGATAACAAACGGCAGACAGATAAAGGAGAGTCTTAAAAACTTTAAAACTATATTGGGAGTGTTACAAAAGGAAGAAAATAATCGAGAAATAAGATTTATTGTAGGTAAATAATGGCAGTTTTATTTCCACAAAAACTCATACTAATTAAAATCCAAAACCTTTTAAAACTTAAATATGTATGCGAAATTTTTACTTATTTTAACATAGGATTAATATAGAGCTTTATTCCTGAGTCCTTAATTTCTTAATATATGTTTTTTTAGAGGTATGATTTAAAGTAAATTGTAACGAGAATTAATTTTCTATTTAAATAACAGCGAAAGTAAATTGATTATACTAAAGTTTCCTGTAAGTGAATTGCTAATTTGACATCAAAATTAACAGTTTCAACTGTTTTGCTAATGAAGCAATAACAACTCCCAGCATTTGTTAACATTTTGTGTAATATGAATATACATCAATCGAATTCGGGATAATTATGAAAATAAATTAAATCCCTAATTGTTTGTAGTACATTTTGAATATAGAATACTAATTAAATGAGAAATGTGGTGAAATATTTATCTACCGATAAGAGAGGCGATGTTTTTCACTTGCGCTGTCTGAAATTAAACGCACAAAAAGTTAAATGCAAAAATGTCGTAACGAAATTCAAATGCTTTCAGACAGAGATCTTAATTTTATTATTTTAATAACGTGCTTTTATTTATTTATTAATTAATTCAAGGACTTCTCTCAGAGGGATTAGACTCGGAGATATTGCTAAGAACATAGACTTAATAACTTAGAATAATTAAAGAAAACATGATGCTATCTTTATAAGCAATTTAAAACGAAGCTTTACAAAACCTTGTACATAAATTCTTATAAACTATTTTAGTAAGTGGGAAAGCAACCATTGCAAGACAGTTATTCATTTGTATAAAACTAGAAAAATGCAATACTAAAAACAAAACATTAAATTATTTTGTATTGGAATTTTAACTCTTATATGTCAATAGCATAAACAGACACAAGACTCTAGCGGGAGTCCTAACTACCGTGCAGGTTACTCTCGTAACCAGAGATTAAACAGCTCCGGTTAAGAAAAATAAAGCCATGTGATAAATGACGTAACAGGAATGTCACATGCGGGAAATAATTTTTTTATTTATTTTTATTTTTCGTTTGTTTATTTATTTGTTTATTTTGTTAAAAAAAATTTTAACATGTAATTTTGATACTTTATTATTTTTTAACACCTTTTAAGAAATTTTACTGAAATAAACAACCTACACTTCTGTTTACTATCACAACAACAGCTGACTAGCGCAAGGCACACTGGGAAAATAAAATATCGCTGATGTTGACAAACCCTGGTAACGAGAGTGCCTTGCACGATAGTTAGGACCATGGCCCACTAGATCTAAGTAAAGGCCTGTTTATTTGAGGTTAATGTATGAAGTCTCCCGCCAGAGGACGCTGATACTTTGCCCAAGTTAATCAGAATGGAAGAAAATAGAACCTATATAATCATCATAACAATGACAAGTGTTCAAACATGTGCACAGAACCGAAAGCAGCTTATTCAATGCTAATTTGGGCAGGGTTTGCGTCACATGGACTTACCCGTGGTTCAATGAAATGGTTCAGGGTTTGAAGCTGTTGCCAGCTTCACTTTTTCGGCGGTTTTTCGCGAAATGGCTCGGCTGGTAGTATTATAGTAGGCTATGGTTAGGACTCTCGCTAGAATCTATATAAACAGACGCTCCGCATTAATTTCAGTAACCCTAAATGACAAAAAGAAGATGTTTGAAAAGAAAAACAGTACTATTCTGTATATTGTGTGTTCTCATGGAATAGTTATTTTTTGTTTAATATCCGTTTTAAACGGATACAATGAGGTTGTCTATAGGAGTTAAGAAATTATCCATTCAAAAACTGATATAGTATCAACACCCTGAATGTATCTACACTGGCGTGCAATGTCGTGTAATAACACATCGTCATTAGAGTGTGCTTTAGATATGTTCTATTGGATGTAAACGAGGACTACATAAGCTGTGTTTATTTGTTTTAAAACACATACTGTACAAAGTAAGCAATATTTACCATGTATTGAATAAAAGAATTCGTCAATGATTGATGCATAATGTATGACACGAAATCTATATATGTAATCTGTATAGCCTTTGACCTGTCCAAGTGGGATTTTGAAATAATGTAGAAATCTTTACATATTTTTTCAGCAAATTCTGCAATTTAAAATACTTTAGTATGAAACCGATTATGAAACTTTTCTAAAAAAAAGTTTACGTATAAAAAATCTCTTAATAACAGTTTAAAATGTAACCTTATGATAAAATATCTAGAATAGTGAATTTGAAAAAAACAATGATAACAGATACTACATAACAGATATTATACTTAACAGAAATTAACAGATACTTTCCTCTGTTAGTGGCCTTGTCGAGACAGAGAAAGACCGGAAAACTTTAGGACGGAAAACTTTATTAAGTATTTTCGGGTTTTCCACTGTCTGTTTCATACATACCTTTAGTCAATATTTACACATTTTATTTGATGCAAATTTTGTCCATTTCATTGCATTTGAACTCCATGATTTTTGGTGTAAATTTAGTAAGAAAAGTTTCTGTATCTAACATTTTCAAATTACTGCGAATGTACACCAACATCCAATCATTTTATCTTTTTAGATTTTCGATTTTGTAGAAACAATTCTCAGAGACAATTTTACATTTTAAAATTAAGCCGAAACGAAATTTCAAGTTTTTTTGGGCTCTGCTTTAGCAAAGAATTAGGGCATTTCCAAAAGATTTTTACTCCTGAATTGTATTGTTCAAAGCGCCATTTTTTTTAATTGTCCTATTGCGCGAATGGTACTACTTGGTTATCCCGTCGACCAAAAAATATTATAATCCAACTATTATAATCTAACGCACTAATATGCCAATCAAACTATATGATTAAATGCCAATATTGGATGATCGT
The DNA here is from genome assembly GCA_964019185.1 of Maratus speculifer. Classification (NCBI taxonomy): domain Eukaryota; kingdom Metazoa; phylum Arthropoda; class Arachnida; order Araneae; family Salticidae; genus Maratus; species Maratus speculifer. Next base: position 421,885,180 of record OZ025292.1, read on the forward strand.
GAATGTCACATTCAATGACATTAAATACGGTATACGTGCTTAAAACGTCTTTAAGTGATTCTTATTTCGACTTATTATTTTTATTTTATTAATTATTCTACTAATTATTTGTTTTTCGATATTTAAAATAAAAATTTTGTCGATATGTATAACTTAGTTATTAGTTTGGAGATTTGTATAATTTGGCGAAATTGGTCGATGGAATAATCAAGTAGTACCGCGCGAATTTATGACTAAAGAATAACAACCATGTCAAGTTTCACCTTTATGCTCCTGACAATTCCATGCACTTTGTTAATTAGATCATCTTCAGATCTTCGTCCGCTTTTTTATTCTTTCGATTTTTTAGACTTCCTTCTGTAACTCGCATTTTCATCTTATAATTTATTGTAATGGCAAAGTTCTAGTTTCTAACACGAACAGTATCCTAGAATTTCCAGTATTGCAAATAAATCATTATTAATATTTTTTTAGAAAGTTTTTCTTTTTGTTTGTCAAATTATCTTTTGAACCGTTTAGAGAACGTTCATAACGAGTACTTACATATTAAAAGTAACCACCACAACAATTGCAAGCCTCTAGGCCAATCACTATCACGAAAATCACAATTTCAAAATTTTTTTGCTCTGAACCGATAGAGGTTTTTGGACTGAGGTTATAAATAGTTTTTTTAGAAGGGATAATCATCACAATTTTATCCACCAAAATAATGTTTCGCAAAAAAATTCACTTTCTTAAAACTGAATTGCGCAAACTTTTTATAAAAGCGCAAAATCCAAATCACAGCTACTTACTATTGAGTGTATTAAATACATGATAACAAGTCACTTAGCCGGGTGCAGCGTCAAATTGTCAAATATTGTTATTACCGCGCTCTTTTGAAACGTTTTCTCTCCGTATACAATGCATATATTTTATATAAATGTATTAAACTTATTAAAAAATAACGATTTTGTCTGATCTTATTTAAAATACAAGTAAATAAATAAATGAATGAGAAGAAAATATATTGGCATGAGTCACAATCTTTTATCTTAACTTCGAAGAAGTGTAGTTAAGTTTCACATGGGAAAAATGCTGCTTTTGCTGAAAAAACATAGTCTTGGCTAAATTCAGACCCCAAAAAAATAGTACCGTAATTAATTAAAATATCAAGAACATTCCCTAATCTGGTTTTTTTCTTTTTTCTTTACATTTGTCGCATTTTAAAAACCGACATTTAATGGGAATTTAATTTCATTGTTGTAACTTTTGCGGAAGGAGAGAGAGGTGAAGATGCATAGATGCATGTACTTGCATTTGAATTTAAACTTTTATTTTAATGACTGTTGCTTGTATGAATAATTATTATTTTTATGATTAAGTTTTACTTGAAATATATGTAAAATGCAACTTATGTGGTTATTTGATCAAAGCCAATTTTATATTGCTACTAGTTGCATCCGTCTAAATTCGAGAGAATATACTCATAAGTGAGAAAATATTCGAAAAGAATATGTTGGATAAGTATGTAAAATTTTAACCTTATTATTAAAGGGGAAATGTAATTAGATAAAATACCAAGTTCATTTTGTTTTATCTATAATCATTATGACATGAATTTTTGTATTTGTTCAACGGTATGTTTTTCCTTTCATTTCGAGTTTTAAGAGTATTTCATTTTATACGACAATTGTTGCATTAATACGTATTTAGAACTCTTTTCACTTTAAAATTGTCAAAAGAACGTACTCGAGACTTCAGGACATTTAACTGACGGTGGGTAAATACAGGCTCCATTAAATAAATACCACTCAAGACAATTCACTGTTTGTTCTTTACTTAATTCGCCATTATTCAAAACGCAACACAAATAGGAAATTGGAAAAAGAAGGATTGTACCTAAAAGCATTAAATCAATTCTAGAAATCAAATTCTTCGTTCAACTCTTTTGCTAGGATTAATTTTTAGATCTACACAATTATCGTTCTTATTTAGTAGTTTCTTACAATTATTTTTTCCCATTTAAAAGACCTTCGATTGCTTTGATTTTTAGAGTGATAATAAATAGAGGCAAATGATTTTATTGTAATCTATTTAAAAATTTAGATGGAAATAGAAGAATTTCTTTTTCATTTTCAGTTATTAACTTATTTACTCTCATGTTCTGGAAGTGGTGGGTATTAGATTTATAACTTTATGATAAATTTCATTCTAATGTTCTTTTATTTGTAAGGTTGAATGGAAATTTTAGCAAGTTTTATGATATTATGTGAGGATACTAACTTTTTTCCAAAACTTTCAATGACGTTATCATTTTTTGCTATGATAGACGGTCGTAAATCTACTTTACTTGAGTCCTTAAAGAATTTTCATTTATGCAAAAATTTTCCAAATTACCTGTTTTAAACAAAAATTTCGAAAAATTCAGATTAATGTTCTCTTAATTCCATATTTATATCAATTTAAATGCTTTGTGTACTGATAAAGCGTAGAAAATATAATGTAGTTTTTAACAATGTTTTGCCTTGTAGCCATGTGAGATACCTAAAATATCACCTGTAATCTCCCACCAATTACATTTTCTCGAAAAGGATCATTATGGTTTATTAGATCTCGCAGAACTTTATCCACGCACATTAATCCATATGCAGTGTGCATGGATACTTTATCTCATATAATTGGTCACACGACTAAATGTCACATGCAACCATAATTTTGATATTGAGAGATGATACTTATGTCTCGTGTAGGTTTAAAAGTAGTTTAAATCTGTTATACCTGGTCTGATTTCTTAGTAACTGCAAGGCGGCGATACCTGTCCATTCAACTAGTAAAACTTAAAATTCTATATCAAAATACTGGCCACCTATGAAGTACGCATCACATTTATTGCTTGTATTATTCCAATGCATCACATAAATAATTTCATCAATGTTGTTCGTCATTAGCTGGTTGTATCATAAAATCGCATTTCATGTTTGAGATTGTAGAAGATTCAAAAGCAGTATTTGATATACAGAGTGATTTAAAAAAACGTGGACAAATTGATATGACAATTCAGTCATGTGACAAAGATAAAAAAATCACATAGGAAAATAAGGGCCTCAAACCACTGTTTGAGTCATAAATAGAGGATGTTTCATTCTAACTCAATTAGGGTTGACGGTAATAAATTTCAGAAAACTGCAAGTATATTATAATAAAACATTTAACAGACATTCTCACCTTTGTTTTAAATGCGGTAACCAAACACCAAATAAAAATGATAGAAGTTTGCATTAAGCGCACCAGCAATATGCACTTGGCACCTCATATTTTGGACTGTGATAATCAATTTATACGGCATCATCGATTGCTTTAACGACACGCTTTCCCAGTTCTTTTTGTAACGTTGTTAAATTTCACACAAAATAAGGTACATATCGTTGCATTTTCATTACAATATTTGTATTTTCCTCGAAATTATTACTTTCAGACCGGGTGTAGCAGAATGAAACACCCTGTATTTATGACGCAATAAGTAGTTTGTGACCCTATGTTGATATGTGATTTTTTATCCTTGTTGTATGCTTGATTTGTCATATCATTTTGTACACTTTTTTTAATCACCCTGTATTATTATTATATTCTGTAACTGGTAGGTCAAAAATTGGAAGAGAAAATCTGTCGGTTTTGAACGTTTTTAAAAATATTTTTGAGAATTAACTCATAGACATTTTCTTAACTATAAAATTACAGATAATTTTCAATAAATAGTCTATAAATGTATTGCATAACAGAAGTACATTAGTTGATTGAATTGTATTGTTCCATTTAATGGAAAGTCGGATATGTTTTATAACATGTAATATTAAAAAAATCCATTTTGTTTTATAAACCAGTAGCGTTAGACTTGATGAATTGACATTATTAACAATTATTAATAAATATTTATACACACACTTATTAATACACATAATTATTAAAAAAGTGTGATGATATAATCATACATTTAAAATTTTATTGCTGTGAAATGTATACGGAAAAATATAATGCGAATTTACATTAAATTCAGTTGGAGTATATGATATTAAGAGGTGATTAATAAGATATGCGATTTTATCCAGCTTTCCTCTATAACTTTCTGTTTACAACTCCCTACTGAATGTATATTTGTCTACACAAGCATGATTCTGGTACTGCAATAAATATAGTACTATTATCACTATTTTATATGTTTATGTTTATGTACTATTATATATGTTTCGAGTTCTTAAAAAATGTAATGACTTCATGTACTTGGACTGTGGTTACCATACATAAATCCAGTAATTGCATGAATACAATTGAAATGAGATAACTAAACAATATTAAATTAAAAAAAATTCCCTGTTTAATTAAAAAGAGACAGTTATCAATAAGAGAGATATTACAAGTTTACAATATACGTTTAAGTTAAATTTCCGAGTATTTTCGGTCTGAAATCTCGCAGCGTTTGTCGTGAAAATTTTCATTAATAGGCGTTTTTTTCAATTCAGATACGTTACGTAGCTTTATTTTGAAATGTCTGCAATTCTTAGGATATATAAACAGGTAGAAGTATTTGTGCTTCGGATTGAACTTTTCTAGAGGTAAAATTCTTAATTGGCGATCCAAGCACTTTAATGTGTCATTTTTGTTAATAAACGTCAATTTTATTTTTGAATGCACAGGTGAACCTAGTAGAAGTGCTTTTGATTAAATTTGCATAGAATTTTTTTTTTTTTTTTTTTTTTTTTTTTTTTTTTGCTATTCCAATCATTTTAATACAACTCTGTGTTCATAAATATAAAATCTTTTTATATGAGAAGTAGTAAAACTCACTTAAGATTATATCTACGTGGAGAATAATTATTGCATTTCAGAGTTTATTTTCAAGATTTTTAACCAATTATTTGTCACATCATAGAATATTACATCATTACATCTCTAATTGTTTTTACACATAATTCCTATGGATTCTTTGGTCATAGATACATAGTAATTGGCTGTTGATTATATCAGTGGGTTTTTTTTTTCTTTAAATGTTATATTTTTATTAAAATCTTAGCGTAACAGATCAGTGGATTTTCGACAAATGCTTTTATTTTATTTAGAAAAAAGACGATTGAAATATATGTAGTATATACGTTAAATATAAATATATATTATACTGCTTTCAATTGTTCAGTTATTGATCTGTTACGATGTTATGAATTTAATGCATTTAATAGAGTTTCTTACTTTTGTATTGCTTAAAATGTAGCACTGAAATATCCATAAACACACACATTCAAAGACATTTTATTTTATTTTAAAAATCTGAACGTGAAACATTTTAAAAATACCCCTTCTGCCATTTTCGACGATTTGTGTATTATTATTTATTAAAGCTATATATCTCCGTTCGTTCTAATCTTTGCAATAAATACTGTGGTTAGAAAAATATACTGCTTCAATAAATTCAGTACTGAAGTTCCTATCTTTTTAGAATGGTAAAAGTTAACTGAGTTAGGTAAACGAAAAGATAAAAATTTTGGAGGAAACTGAAATAGTGTAGGAAATATTCCTTTTCTATGACAGTAGAAACGATAAATGAAATATGTGGATAACTTAAAAATTACTGAACAAATAAATCTAGCAAAGAGTGTAAATATAATATTAAAATAAGAAATGAAATTAGAAACAAGATTTAAAAGCGTTTTAAAATTAAATTTAAGATTTGACTTTTTTTAGCTTATAGGCTATCAAAGCTTATTTGACCAAGATTTCTGAATAAGCGTATATATGTATGTACGTATGTATGTACGCAACGCGATAACTTTTGATGGAAGTGTCAGATTTGTTTCAAGTTTGGTATATAGATTGATTCTGATAAGGATCTTGCTTGATTAATTTTGAGAATTCATTCGTTAATTATAAAAGAGGGAACCACGGGACTAATACTATCCTTAATTTAGACAAATAAAAAATTATCCAATTTGTTTCGAAACTGGTATACGGTTTTATTTTAAAATGGCAATTCCTGATTAAATTTTGGGAGTTCGTTGCATAAGTATAAAATGTGGAAGCAAATTCCCCCTTTGCTTACCAGTGCTAAATTATTTCTTTTTCTCAATTTCTTTATGTTTCGAGCGGCATTATTCTTCGAAATAAAAGTATATTATATATACAATTAGTGCGATTAGCGTGTGATCAGAATGTCATCGGTTTACCTGGGCACTTTTAATTTTAAAATACTTAATACGAATATGAAAAGATAATTTTATTTACCATGTGAAAAAATAAACTGAATTTCCGAAACAATTGGATTAATCATAAAATTTCATCGATAATGTTACAGAATCAATAAAAACAAAATGAATTGATAATAAGTGTCTTAATTCAATTGTTCAATAAATAGTACGGAAGCGTCGATTTAATCTAAAATAAAACATGTTTATTTTTCTTGCAAATAATAAGGACCATTTTAACAGACTTAATTTCTCTTGAAGTGTAATTTAATGACAATGTTTATAGTTTTGGAATTTTACATATAATTTTGCATACAGACTTTTATATATTGAGATCATATGTAATTCTAATAACTTGTGTAAGTACGGATTGTCTAGCTCAGTACCACATGGATTTATAAAATGTTTCAATCTTATGGACACACAGTTTAGGATTTTAATAAAATACGTAGCATTCTTGACTGGATATATGGATTAAAATTCTAATTTCCCATAGAAAAATAAGCAAATTAATAGATAAATAAACACATTTGTTGCATTTTAATAATAGGTCGATAGATGATGGTTTCCAAGGGATTTCTAGTTGTAAAGCCACTCCATATCCTGTATATGAGTATATTTTAAAACACAAAATCAGTTATAATATTACTTCGGGTAAAATAGTTGTTTTAACATATATTACAATAAAGTGATATTTTACCCATAGAAATCTATTGCTATGATGAATCTATGTTTGGAAAAGGCATCCGAACTTTCGTCCTTGTAATAAGCTATGTAAAGATTGCATTTTATGTTTATCAATAGGAATGGGGAATTTAATATAAGGGAACTTGCAATATATTAATATTTTTTAAGATTATAAATTCACGGGGTTTTCAGTATTTTAAACTATTATAAGTTTGAAACATACAGCTAAATAACTTCGAGTGTTTCAAGTAATTTAGCTTTTGATTTACTTTAACAGTTTTCTAAAAATTATTGATTATTTTTCAAAGAGCAACAAAATTACAAAAGCTTAGAAATGTGCATTAAAAAGTTCGGTTTAAGGTAATCGCTATTATATTTGTTTGAATTTAAGATATCTTGCAGGACTGATTTACAGTGTCACAAAAATGACATGTAAAATGAATTGAATAAGAGTCAAAGCAAAAAAAATATATATTTTTTATTATTCCTTTTTATAGGGATACCATACATGTTGAAAATGACGCACAATATAAAAACATTTTTGACTGCATTTTTTTTAAATATTTCATTTGCATTACAATAACTTGACGTAGACACCGATCTCAATTATAAGAATTAAATTGTTTTTTATGGTGACTAGAAAGCATAAAATAGTTAATCTGTTCGAAATGTATATAATTTTGCCTGGTAATTCCATGCATTAGTTCTTGAAATATGATTAACACGTACATCACATACCATAATATTTTTCTATGGTTCGAGGAAATTTTTCTCAGCAACTTTGTATATTTTTGGCTTACATAAGGAAAATTACAAATATAAGTCATTCATTAATTTTATTCGTGGTATCATTGTCTCAAATTACAACTAGTCAGATGTAGCAATCCCAAAATTATCTTCTATCTCATACATGTTATAATTTTGAAATTAACTATCATAATACCAAAATTAAATGGCAGTCTATCCCATCATGATGCGTGTGTGTGTAATTCTAAAGATTGAAAAATTCCGTGCATAACTATTTTAGGTATGACTATCATTATAATAGCATAAATCCTGCAAAATTCATCATAGTTGCCCCACCTGTAAGTCGACTGACTACAAAACGTAAAGAAAACAAATTCATGACAAGGATTAACTGAATTGAAGTATGATGGAAATCCGTGCATTAGTATACGATATAAATCGGTTGCAGAAAGCGTAAAAAATACAGTATAACAGCACCACCTGTAAATAAAAAATAACATCAATTCATGTTAAAGAGTAATCGAATCTGAAGTTTTGTGGAAACCCGTACATTCGTTCTTGAATTAGGGCTGTTGCGGAAATCATGCAAAATGCAGCAAAGAAGCAACGCCTATTAAGGGAATAACACCAAAATGTAAAAAAAGTCAAATTATGTCAGAAACTAATTTAATCTGATGATTGGTGAAATTCTGTGCATTAACTCTGAAGATAGAATTATTGGGGAATTCGGACAAAATGCAACACAGCAGAGCCAACTGTTGATTGATTAACACAAACGTAAACAAGCATCATTTTATGTGAAGGACTAACTGAATCTGGAATTGATGAAAATTTACAAGTCAGTTCTGAATATTGAGCGATTGCGGAAATATTAAATAATACTAAAAAGCAGCATAAAGCGCATTTTACACAAAAAGGTAAAAAAACGTCAATTTATGTCAAGGCCTAGTTGAATGTGATGATTTGTGATCTTTCGTGCATTAATTCTTGGGGATAGAGATATTGCGGAAATCGTATAAAAGGTCTAATAGCAATGTCCCCTGTTGAGCAATTTACACAAAAACTAATCAGAACGAATTTATATTAAGGATTATCTAAAGGTAAAATTGTAGTAAATCCCGTGCTTTAATTCTCGTGTTAGAGCGCCCAGCAAAATTGTGTCATTTACAGACACACAGACTTACACAGAGACATTTTATAAAAACATGTTTTTCGTGATGTTCGCGGTTAAAATTTCACGAATCTAATGCTTATAATATAAATATAGAATAAATTAAAAAGTGCATTTTAATGCTCGTTTATTCTAACACATGCTTCTGTTTTAACTTTTAATGTGATTGAATTGCTATTCAAGGATAAAACTTCTTTAATGCACTCTTTTATTCTGTAAATAGTACCACAGTATTTATAGACTATCATCTGTTACATCGAAGATACAAGCACGTTTTACAAGCAGATAAGCGAAAAATACTCTTATAAAAATGTTTGGTAGGAACTTGATGAATATAGTCAGAAAATGTTTTTCAATTGTCTGTGCAACAAACATTAGTTAAAATACATTCTGAGCATAATTCTCATTTATGTTAAAATTGACGACTTAATGGTATTCGTTACATTCAACTCTTATAGTTTATGTCTATCTCAGAATAAAATATCTGTTACTATCTAAATTTAGTTAAAACTTGATTTTTCAAAATGTAAAATCCATAGAGTTAAAGAGAAATACCATACGTAAACTGGTGCAGAAAACTCTTAATCTTTTTAGATGAAGGAATTATGTTGTAGATATTTTTACATGCAATACATTCTCAAATATAGAGTGTCTACAATGTAAGAGAATATCACTTATATATCAAAAATACCAATCTGTTTCAGTAAGTCATCAGTCGCGAGCTGATCGGCCGATTCTGATAAGAATTTGCTAGGTAGATTTCGTATGAAATAATATCAATTGCGATCGCTTCTATGTTAGAATTTCTGAAAAGTTTTTGGAGATCTACACTATAAAATCGAATGACCAAAATTGGTTTGTAAGATCTTTTGATACTCCAGTATACCAAATTGGAAAGTTTACTTTGTAGCTCTAAATGGTTTTAAAAAACAGCTGATTCTTTATAACATTAAACCAATCAAAACATCTTAGATAATATATACATTATATCCAAAAATTCTGATTGTTTTAATGTTATTAAGAATATGCACTCTTTTGAAACATTCTGGGTTATTTACTTTGGGAATACTACTCTACCATTTTGGGAGCACTACTTGCCCAATTCACAAAAAAATGGACATAAGGATGAAAATTTAAATTTCTTTAAATATGATTGAAATTTTGCATATTAACAGTTAAGAGTGTACTATTTCATATTTTATCAAAAAATAATTAAATTTTTGTCATTAACATACTTATTTTAATTAATAAAATGACGCTATGACTTTGTAATATAGACTGCAGCAAAAATCTTTACATTTCATGGTCTCGTACAGCTGAACAAACATTCTAAAAATCTCCAAACTTGGATATATATGATCTGAAAGCTATTGTTGAGAGTTTTTTTCTGCAGAGAAGTGTTCACTAATCTTCATTACAAAAGGTAAGCATATTTAATTATTCTTAATTATTGTGTCACACCGGCAACAAAAAGTTACATTTATATCTCTACAGAAAAATATTTTTGATTTAAAGTTATGAAACTTTATATTCAAAAATAGTTTATTAAGATACTTTGAATTACAGACACAAAAAAAATAATTAATATTTTAATTATAATTATTGTGCGTTGCGGGCGTGACATGTCCCTGTTCCGGGTGTGACATTTAATTAAAGTCACACCCGCAACGCCTTTTAAATTTGAATACAAATGTATATTTGAACAAATTATATGTAAATTTATATAAGAATAATATGCTGTAAAACATGTACTTGGTAGCTTTAATTATATCCTTTGATTTAATAGAGTGAATTCCAGTTAATAAATAAAAATTTGCATCATCTGAGTATGTGACACTGTGTGCAGTTGATTTATTCAGTTTGGATTGATAAAACTGTTGCTTTATTATAAGAAAATCATTTTATTAATGATATATGATTAAGAAATTAATTTAAAAAGGTAAAATTTTTAGAGAAATTAAAAAAAAAATAGGAAACAATATTTTAGCAATTATCTTTAAATGTGTTAATTTTATTTTGTTTTATGTATATATATATATATATTTGTTATTTGATAGTATTTATCTAATATTTAGTTTTTTAAAATAAGCAAAGCAATATTAGGGGAAGATTTTTTTTCTTTTAATTCAGATTAAATAAAAAGTAGAAGTAAGAATAATAGAAACTGTTAAAATATTTATTAAGTTAGCATAAAATGTATATAGTCAGTTTGAAATTAACCAAAATTTAATATAATTAACTTTATTTAAGATTAGAATTTTCAAGGGATAAATATTAACAATTTGTTAAGCATATATTTCTGGACTTGAAGTGCTATATTTATTCAGTTTACACATTAATTTCTTCTCTTTTGCAGAGAATGAAGAGTACAGAAAGATCACGATATCATCGGAAAAAGATTAAAGAAAACCCTTTTAAATATGAAGAATATCTACCAAGAGAAGGTAAGAGACAAAGCAAGGAGAGTAAAGAAGAGACTATTTAAAAAAATAATGGTAAAGGATGGCAATCCTTTTGCACTTCATCTCACGGTAAATGAGTTGTCGACGGGGTTGGTGCAATTGCCAAGAAAATGTTAACGTTAGCAAAGCTTTGCAACTATAAATTCAGCTTCAGATTTTGCCATGTGTGTAGAAAAAGTCCTAAAAAATATAAAAGAAATTTGCTGAATGTGAAATTTCAGAAGATATTGTGTAAATGCTTCATGCATGCTGGCACCAAGCACAATTGGAGCTCAACATTCAATGGACACATGTTGTTTCTATTGACATAGGAACAATTAATGTAGAAATTACTTCAAAAAGTCACAAGAAAATTTATTTGTTACCATATTTTGTCAAAAATATAATATCCAACGATAAGAGTGCAGTTGGAGATTTTGTAGAAGTTGTTTTGTTCTCCACATTAAAAAAAATAAATAAATAAATAAACGTGAAAACTTTGATGGACAAATAAGACAAATAAATGGGGATGACATAAAATAAGAATATCTGAAAAAAATTAAGAAAATGTGTATATTTGACTCAGTCAGTCAGATGTATTCATACTTTGACAAGGATATAATATCCAACGATGAATGTGCAGTTGGAGATTTTGTAGAAGTTGTTTTGTTCTCCACATTAAAAAAAAATATAATAAATAAACGTGAAAACTTTGATGGAGAAATAAGACAAATGGATTGTGACGATATAGAATTAGAATGTTTGAAAAAAAATTTAAGAATACGTGTATATTTGGCCCAGTCAGTCAGATGTATCCTAGGAAAAAAAGGGCATTTTTGTAAAAAAAGCTACCACCACCAAAAATTATAAATTCAAGATTGGAAATGAAATTTGTTTGATATTTTCCTTTCTAATATTATAATTGTAATATTGATTAATTCTTTAATTAAAAAAATCTGCCTTGAATATATTTGTGTATGTCATTATTTTATTGGCCATACAAGTCACACCCGCAACAGGGCGTCACACCCGCAACGGAAATTTTGAATATTTTCTACAAAAGCAAGAATTTAGTAAGCAATTTAATTTTTTCATAGAATAATTATTTAAGTATTACTGTCTAATATTTAAAAAAATCAATTCACTCAGTTGTCATAATTCACAGAGTTTTGCATTTTTGCACTGAAAGATGAAAATGCATGTCCATTTTATGTCACGCCCGCAACAGGTGGAAATAATTTTTATTATAAATAAATGATACATCGGACAATTTTCAGATTTGGATAAATGTATGTGTAAGTGGTCTACATTGAAATTCATACAAATTGAAACCAATGCTCAAAAATATTTTTGCTGGTGACTAATTTATGTTGTGTAAATGTCACACCCGCAACTTTGGATTGGGCGTACTATAGCATTTTGGAAACACTACTTCGAAAAATTAAATAGCTATAAAAATTTAAACCCAATTTAGATCTTCAATTTTTACAGTGTAGAGCGATCATGAACTCTAGACTTCATAACTACCACCAGTAAAAAAATTTATACATCTATACCTACATCGATATCTATATCTCCATATCTATAGAACCATTATTTAATAGTAATATTTAACAACAAAATATAGAATAACCTATAAAATGACAAAATATAACAAGATAGGGGAGTTGTCAAATATTGGAACAAATACGAAATATCGGATTTGTGGTATTCGGCACGTTATCAAGGATAATACGAAATAGACATATTAATTGCGATTAATTTCTGATTAGAAATCAGGATAAACCTAAAAATGATTTCTAAATCCCCCTATTAATTGGCAATGAAAAATTTAATTCAATAAAAAATAGTAGACAAATATTAAACTCATAATAATAGAATTATCAAATAGAAAAAAACTTACATCATACAATCGCCAACATGTGCGAAAAAAAATATATATAAATTCAAATTTGCGATCTCACCTTGCCAACAGTTGAGAGGTGACAGTTAACAATGAAATTAATATCAGAAACCAAATATATATACCTAATTATTAGTATATTTAAAATAACTATTATTAAAATATCAAACTATTAAATTAATATTAAACAACAATGTTATCTAATTAATGGAAATAATGTAAATATATTACAATAAAAAAAGCTTTAAATAGATATCGATGAAAATTTACTGTAAGAACGATTAAATATATATATATATATATATATATATATATATATATATATCCAACATATAAAACAATCAACAATAAACAATACAAATTCAAATTCATGTGAATTGCGCCGAAACGCTGCATTAAAACACATAAATTAAAAATATAATTTCAAATTTATCGATTTAGCAAGAACCAGCACACCCCCCTCACAAAACAAAAATCCTTTAAAATTAAAAATTCAACAATCAAAATACAAAAACAATAGGCTGCCAGCCTCGTCAGCGATGGGTTTTATTAGACAAAAGCAGCCGGACACTCGAGTTTACAAAAACAAAATATATTTAAGTGGCAGTGGGTTTCGGCCAGAGCGGTGAATAGCAAAAAATCAGATGTTAAACACCCGATGGCTATAATTCACTCGCTCCCCCACCGGACCCTACGCCACATTAATAAACGAATGTCTCACCTGGAACATTGTAAACGATGCAAAAATATGTTCTCTGAATAAAAACCACATCCCCAACTTAGCTGCCATGCCACAACTCCAAACAAATTAAACAGAACAAAGTAGAAACCGTATTCCAAACCAATCCTAAAACAATCCAGGTCTGTTGCCACTCAATGCAGCTCATCATCATAAAACCGTCCTTTAGCAGGCTTTAGGTAGTACAAGTCATTTAGCTGTCACCGAGTAGCAAACGTTCAAAAATGTAGAGAATCTGCAAACTCAGAGTACCTTTTTATGAACTTGAGAGGAATATTGTTTTTATAATGAAGTTTACTTTTAAATTGGAAAAGCTCATTATGAAATAGATATTTTTCTGAACAGATTCTATAAAATCGGAAAATTTGGCTGATTATAATATTAATGTAGATTCGTTTTGAAATATTGGAGGACCAGTGTACGAGCTGATTAACTGTAAAAGAAAAGCTTTTACGCTTATCATAAATAGAAATTTGCATTTTATTATCCATTAAAATTTTAATTTTTAAATCTAGATAATCAGCCTCCGAGCTATTTTCATTAGTTTTTTTCAACGTTAAGGAGTCGGGATAAATTTCTTGAGAAATTTCATTAAAATCAGAATTAATATTTAAAACGATCAAATCATCAATGTATTGGTAAGCAAAAAATTTTAGATCGGCTTTATTTATACTATATTGAAATTCATAAAAAAATAAAAATAAGTTAGCTGCAGTGGATGAGTAACTAGTACCCATGCCAATCCCATTAATTTGTAGGTATATTTTAGAACCAGTATAAACATAATTATTATAAAGGCAAAACCGGCATAATTTATAAAACAAGTTTGAATTAAAATCAGCACCATCCAAAACCAATTCAGCTGTTTTCAAAAGTGCATCCTTTAAACTACTAATAGGAATGGTTGTAAATAAATTTTCGAAATCATATGTATGGATAGAATGTATTTTATTGTTTTTTAATTTTTCGACAATTTCAAAACTATTAGAAACAATCCAAAAACAGTTACTGTCTTTATATTTATATTTCAGCATGTTCAAAATTTTTTTAAGTAAATCCTCAAATTTTCTATTAAAACTATTACCTATACTATTAACATTACTGCAAATGAACCTGTATTTGGTCGGTACTTTATGGAATTTTGGAGTAAGAAATAAAAACGGAAATGACGGATTTTTAATACGAGGGAATGGAATATTGGTTTGTTTAGAGAAAGCCAGATGTTTATTGATAATTTCTAGCTAGATGTTGATTGATTCTGAGCTAGCTTGAATTCTGAGCTAGATGTTGATTGATATATAAAAGTGGTAAACGTGGTAAACACACTGATAAGCTAAAGCAAAATAAATATTCTGACATAAGCCCATCTGTTGCTCTGCAGGACCTTTACAATTTATTTTGTAATAGTTTTAATATTAAACAGATTAAAACCATTTTATTTGGTTTAAAATTTAAAATACTTAAAAGATTGCAACAAAAAATTGAGAGTTTTAACTCTGCAAACACTCAGTTTAAAGATCTGATTAGTGATATTTTGTTATACAAAATTGGAAAATACAAGCCTCTAGATTTGGAAAAAGTTTACTTTGTATGCACTTTTCAACAAAAAAGTTTTGATAATCTACGGTTAAGTTCTTTGATTTTGCGTCATAAAAGTTTATTTCCTGTTAAAGATATTGTAGTAATACCCACTTATAAATATACCAAAACACTGGGAAGTATTTTATTTAATTACAGAGAAGTTTCTCAAAACCTTGATTCATTTACAGATTTGGAATGCAATTGCGAAAATTTTAAAAATTCAACTTTTTTAAATGAAACCAATCAACATATTGTGACTGGTGATCTAAATATTATAGAAAATTTCACTCTACGTAATCTTTTGAACTTGGGTACTAAATTTCGTATTAACAATAAATTAAATCCAATGAAGTCATTCAATACTTTTAAAGCTGATTTAAATGCTTTTATATTAAATTTAAGTTACAGATACAATGCACCTATCCCCCTCTTTACAGATTGGAAATTACACATTTTAAATGATTTTAAATCTTTCCAGAATTGTTTTTTAAATAATTCATCTTATACTTATCATTATTTCAATAGGGATTTTAGAAACGAAATAGCTAAATTAAAACAAGAATTTGTTTTTTGTCAAGTGGATAAGGCCGCCGGTAACTTTGCAGTAATTTGAAAAAAGTTTTATGCGGAAATGCTTAATGCAGAATTAAATAATAGTATAACCTATAAAATTTGGAAATTATCAATAAACATCTGGCTTTCTCTAAACAAACCAATATTCCATTCCCTCGTATTAAAAATCCGTCATTTCCGTTTTTATTTCTTACTCCAAAATTCCATAAAGTACCGACCAAATACAGGTTCATTTGCAGTAATGTTAATAGTATAGGTAATAGTTTTAATAGAAAATTTGAGGATTTACTTAAAAAAATTTTGAACATGCTGAAATATAAATATAAAGACAGTAACTGTTTTTGGATTGTTTCTAATAGTTTTGAAATTGTCGAAAAATTAAAAAACAATAAAATACATTCTATCCATACATATGATTTCGAAAATTTATTTACAACCATTCCTATTAGTAGTTTAAAGGATGCACTTTTGAAAACAGCTGAATTGGTTTTGGATGGTGCTGATTTTAATTCAAACTTGTTTTATAAATTATGCCGGTTTTGCCTTTATAATAATTATGTTTATACTGGTTCTAAAATATACCTACAAATTAATGGGATTGGCATGGGTACTAGTTACTCATCCACTGCAGCTAACTTATTTTTATTTTTTTATGAATTTCAATATAGTATAAATAAAGCCGATCTAAAATTTTTTGCTTACCGATACATTGATGATTTGATCGTTTTAAATATTAATTCTGATTTTAATGAAATTTCTCAAGAAATTTATCCCGACTCCTTAACGTTGAAAAAAACTAATGAAAATAGCTCGGAGGCTGATTATCTAGATTTAAAAATTAAAATTTTAATGGATAATAAAATGCAAATTTCTATTTATGATAAGCGTAAAAGCTTTTCTTTTACAGTTAATCAGCTCGTACACTGGTCCTCCAATATTTCAAAACGAATCTACATTAATATTATAATCAGCCAAATTTTCCGATTTTATAGAATCTGTTCAGAAAAATATCTATTTCATAATGAGCTTTTCCAATTTAAAAGTAAACTTCATTATAAAAACAATATTCCTCTCAAGTTCATAAAAAGGTACTCTGAGTTTGCAGATTCTCTACATTTTTGAACGTTTGCTACTCGGTGACAGCTAAATGACTTGTACTACCTAAAGCCTGCTAAAGGACGGTTTTATGATGATGAGCTGCATTGAGTGGCAACAGACCTGGATTGTTTTAGGATTGGTTTGGAATACGGTTTCTACTTTGTTCTGTTTAATTTGTTTGGAGTTGTGGCATGGCAGCTAAGTTGGGGATGTGGTTTTTATTCAGAGAACATATTTTTGCATCGTTTACAATGTTCCAGGTGAGACATTCGTTTATTAATGTGGCGTAGGGTCCGGTGGGGGAGCGAGTGAATTATAGCCATCGGGTGTTTAACATCTGATTTTTTGCTATTCACCGCTCTGGCCGAAACCCACTGCCACTTAAATATATTTTGTTTTTGTAAACTCGAGTGTCCGGCTGCTTTTGTCTAATAAAACCCATCGCTGACGAGGCTGGCAGCCTATTGTTTTTGTATTTTGATTGTTGAATTTTTAATTTTAAAGGATTTTTGTTTTGTGAGGGGGGTGTGCTGGTTCTTGCTAAATCGATAAATTTGAAATTATATATATATATATATATATATATATACACGTGGTTATCAAAATAATGGAAACACCCTAGATTTTGAAGGAATTCTTTATTAATATGGCGTAGGACCGCCTTTGGCATGTAATACAGCTTGGATTCGCCTGGGAATCGAATCATACAAATTCTGAATAGTGTTTAGAGGAATATTGTACCATTCTTCATGGAGATATTGTGAAAGTTCCGTGAGAGATGCCAGTGGAGGATAACGATTCCGGATTGAAAGCTCTAAAATAGACCACAACGGTTCTATTATGTTGAATTCTGGGGACTGTGCGAGCCAAGGTAGATGTTCCACCTCATCCTCATATTCTCAAACCATGATTGAACATCTCTGGCTGCTTGAATAGGAGCATTATCATCCTGGAAAGTTTCATCTCCTGCAGGAAACAAAATTTGCATCATGGGATGGACTTGGTCAGCTAAAACTTCTCTATATTTCTCCCCAGTGATCCTTCCTTTCAGGGTTACGATTGGACCAGCAGAAAACCATGACACGGCTGCCCATACCATGACCGACTCACCTCCATGCTTGACAGTTGGACGGAGGCAATCAGGATCATACGCTTGTGCAGGTGTTCTCCAGACATGTACCCGTCCTGTTGTGGAGGAAAATGTGAAAGATGATTCGTCTGACCATATAACTGTCTTCCACTTATCAATCGACCAAGTTTTGTGGTTGTGGCACCACTCTTCACGACGTTTGGCATTAGCATCAGTGATAAGTGGCTCGGGAATTGCTATTCTTCCGTAAATGTTCTCTTTTAGAAGGTATCTCCGAACTGTAATTGTTGACACTGGAGAATCCAGATGCTGATTGAGCTCTGCGGTCACTTTTGCTGCAGTTTTCTTTTTAGACATTACAATCCGCTTCAATACCCGCGACGGCCTCTTTCACTGAGCTTCTCCTCCGTCCACTATTTTGCTTTGCTGAGCTTGTCTTTCCGCGCTGTGTGTATGCTGTGATGACTTTAGACACCGTACCTCTAGAAACGCCTATAAACTGGGATGTTTCAGTCACCGTTGTTCCAGCTAGTCGGGCTCCTACAATTTGGCCTCTTTGAAAATCTCTGAGGTCTGACATTTTACGCTTCTGACAAAAAAATTAAAACGTATACAACTCTTCTAGAGCTCTCTCATACTACCTAATACATGTACCTTTTATATTAAAAAAATCTGGTAACTAAGATTATATTTTAATGCTTACGAAGGGAATTCTTAAATGTCACTTTCATTCACAAATGTTTCCATTTTTTTTATAACCACATGTATATATATATATTACAAATTTAAAAATTTTTCGCCAAAACTAACCTTTATACTATCTTAATTTTCTTATAATAATGTTCCGTACTTACTTCAAATTATTAAATTAAAATCTTGTTTCTAAATCTAATCTTTTAATATTTATGCAGACGATATAAATTCTTAATTTGCCTTAAAAAAACATTATTCGAGTATGCGTAAATTTAAAAAGATGGCTCTAAATTAAAAATATTCTTAATTAAAACTTTATTTCTTAATATTCCAAATAAAACTGATTTCTTCTATGTTTTTATCAACCCTTTTTAAGAAAGTCTTATTAAATTTATTCCAAAACCATACTTTTCAAAAAATATCATTATTTTATTTTATCTATTTATTTATTTTTCCTACGTCAACCTTGATAGTGTGCAAATTAATAAATTAATTTCTTTTCTTTTTCTCTTAAAATTAATCATTTATAAAAATCGTCTGCCTAAGATATTTTAAAATCCCGATTCAATTATAAATTGGTTAAACAATTTTTTTTAAATAAATTTATCGTCTGTGGAGAATAGCCTCGTAGCTGGACAAGAATTCTGTTTACATAAAAGAATGATGGTTTGAGGTTACAGAATGTTCCAGATCTGAAAAAAGATTCTTGGGTTGCTCCTTCGATGAGGACGGCTCGCTGAAATAATGATGGAATTTTTGCATAAGGAGCTTTTCCCGTTCTCATTATTACGAATTAAATAAATGAACTTACAGCAGCCAATGACTAATTATTGGATATTCTATATTTATTTATTTAATTCGTAATAATGAGAACGGGAAAAGCTCCTTTTGCAAAAATTCCATCATTATTTCAGCGAGCCGTCCTCATCGAAGAAGCAACCCAAGAATCTTTTTTCTAAACTCGAGACTTCCACCTTTTTAAACTAAAAAGAAAGTTCTGGAACATTCTGTAACCTCAAACCATCATTCTTTTATGTAAACAGAATTCTTGTCCAGCTACGAGGCTATTCTCTACAGACGATAAATTTATTTAAAAAATATATTATTTAACCAATTTATAATTGAATCGGGATTTTAAAATATCTTAGGCAGACGATTTTTATAAATGATTAATTTTAAGAGAAAAAGAAAAGAAATGAATTTATTAATATGCACACTATCAAGGTTGACATAGGAAAAATAAATAAATAGATAAAATAAAATAATGATATTTTTTGAAAGGTATGATTTTGGAATAAATTTAATAAGACTTTCTTAAAAAGGGTTGATAAAAACATAGAAGAAATCAGTTTTATTTGGAATATTAAGAAATAAAGTTTTAATTAAGAATATTTTTAATTTAGAGCCATCTTTTTAAATTTACGCATACTGGAATAATGTTTTTTAAGGCAAATTAAGAATTTATATCGTCTGTGGAGAATAGCCTCGTAGCTGGACAAGAATTCTGTTTACATAAAAGAATGATGGTTTGAGGTTACAGAATGTTCCAGAACTTTCTTTTTAGTTTTAAAAGGTGGAAGTCTTGAGATGAGAAAAAAGATTCTTGGGTTGCTTCTTCGATGAGGACGGCTCGCTGAAATAATGATGGAATTTTTGCAAAAGGAGCTTTTCCCGTTCTTATTATTACGAATTAAATAAATGAACTTACAGCAGCCAATGACTAATTATTGGATCTTCTATATTTATTTATTTATTTTGTTTTTTTCCTCGCTTGCCATGACTGTGTGTTTTTTTGTAACCAGTGGAAATAATTCGAGTTTCTCCTTAAATCGTCACATATATATCACTATTTTATAGTAGTGATACAAAAACAAACCTCCAACGTGATACATAAAATCAAGGGGCAAAACATCTCAATCAGGATCGTTAATGGACAACATGGGACCAAGAAAAAGTGAGAAGTTTTGTGAAAACAGAAAAAAGCCCATATTTTTTTTACTGAAAATAGATATCGAATCAGTTTAAAGTTTATGTTACTTCTTAAAAAATAAGCCAAAAGTTTAAGCATGACAGATATTTGATAAAGTTTAAAATGGACTCAAATGGCAAAAAAAGGGTTTTTTGAGAGAAAAAAAAAATCATAACTTCGTCAATTCTCAAGATATTAAATCCAAAATTCAATTTATAAATGTTCTTAATATTAACTAAAACTTTTGTATTTCTAAGTTATTTACAAGCCAGGTCTTATTGCCAAACAAATTAAAAACGAAAACAAGAAGGGGGGGTGGAAAAGAAAAAATTCCATAATTTCGTCAATTATTAAGACAGCAAATCCGACTAAATTTATTTTACATCTTCTCAATAATATCTACAACTTTTACACTGAAAAGTTATTTTTGGGACCAATCCTTATAGTTAAAATAAATTAAACAATAATAGGAGTTGAAGAAAAATTCTCAGATCCAAACTGCTTACATTCTAAATAATTTTAAAACTCATTTTTGATTTTAAACCTATGCAAATGACAGTTTCTCTCATTTGGAAATTATGTAATTTGACGCTTTGGTAAGTTTTTGGATATAGGCACTCATTTTTTTAAAATTATTTTGATCTCAAACGTATCCAATTGACAGGTTTTCTTATTTAGGAGTTGTATAATGTGATGCATTGTTCAGTTTTTTCATAAAGGCAGAATATAATTTTTAAAATGCTGTTAAAATAGGCAATTTGAACAGAATTTTTCGAAGCGATCGTAAATGAAAAATGTGAAAGTATTCAAATAACAAAGTGCTCATTTCCTGACTCATTTTTAATCCATTTTTGAACTTAAACTTATGAAATTGACAGATTCTCTTATTTAGGAACAACTTAATGTGCTGTATTGGTCAGTTTTTTGATAAAGGTAGGAAGTATTAAAAAAAACTGCTGTCAAATTGGGAATTTCGAACGTAAAATTGCCTAAACTACCGTGATAAGAATTGTGGATTTATTCAAACAAATTACTTATTTTCTGACTCATTTTGACATTCAATTTTGCTCTCAAACGCATTCAATTGACAGTTTTTCTTAAGAAACTATATAATGTAGTCAATTTTTACACAATATCTTTCAAAAATGCCGTCAAAGAGGGA
Source organism: Maratus speculifer (assembly GCA_964019185.1). Taxonomy (NCBI): domain Eukaryota; kingdom Metazoa; phylum Arthropoda; class Arachnida; order Araneae; family Salticidae; genus Maratus; species Maratus speculifer. The sequence continues at coordinate 421,907,246 of OZ025292.1, forward strand.
ATTTCACTTAGATAATTTTGATAATATGAGCTTTTACAGAAAAAGTAAATTACAAAATCTTCAAAAGTGGCTAATTAAAATTGTTAAACTGGGTTTAACTTGAATTTCGAAGCTTTGCTAAAGATGATTTTGATAATACGAGCTTTTACAGAAAAATTAAATTAAAAATTCTTCAAAAGTGGCTGAATAAAATTGTTAAACTCGGTTTAACTCTAATCATATTTTATTATTTTTGTTGTTGAGATGAACACTTGACATCGAAATCTACCTCCGTCTATAGGCCAAATCGACAGGGATTTTTTTCTTTTGTTTTGTCTAATGAAAGTTGTTTATTTGTAGATATGCTCGTTCACGCTAACGTATGCGGTACAGAAATCGCGATTATTTGTTAATTGTTTAATGACTACGCCCTAATGGCAAGTCCCTCACATTGGTTACTCTGTAGAATTCCTTTGGCAGGATTTACGTCGAGTAAATTAGGTTTATTTACGTTTCTATCTTTCTCTGCAATTATTGAGCTTAAACATGTACTTTTGTTTTCTCCATTCTTTTTGCTTATGAAAATAGATATATAAAAGTCATGAATTTTAAACGTTTCAGTCTAAAATTATATTTATGTATTATAAATGAAATATGTGAAAGGATTATAATAAAATACGAAAAAAAAAATGTTACGGATAGAATGTTTGGGAATTTACTAAATGCGCTCAGTTAGCATAAAATATGCCAAGTTCTTGATTTGGCTTGGAGAATTTTCTAATTTGGTAAAAAGTTGAGCAAGTAAATTAAATTATGGGAAAAAGTTCCATTTCCTGTTATAGTTGGCGTAATAGGCGAAAGAGTCCAAAATAGCACCAAAGAACTTTTTTATCTTCTTATCATTTTTTTTTATTATTATTATGATGGATAATCATGATTTGACGGAAAATCAAATACTATTTCCTGTTCTGGTGTTTTTTGGTGAACTTTTTGCGGCAATAAATGAATCTATGTGGTTGCGATCTCCATCTTTTGGAGTTGCTTTTTAGGTGCGTTCGTAATTATGTAAATACGTAGCACCTATTGTTGTCGCTCAGTCCGTCCGTCTGTCTGTCCGTCCGTCTGTCTGTCTGTCTGTCTGTCCGTCTGTCTGTCTGTCTGTCCGTCTGTCTGTCTGTCTGTCCGTCCGCATATAACAACGCAAAAACTACCCAACCGAATCGTTTGAAATTTAAAATACATAATTATAACATAATTTTGTCGAGTCATTTCAAATTTTATGAAAATCGGATGGATAGATCAATTACAGGGACAATCAAAAGGATTCCGTTACATTACGGTCAATGGGGAAAAGTGTTTCAAATGCATTTCAATCGTTTGAAATTTAAAACATATAATTATTGCGTAATTTTGTCGAGTCATTTCAAATGTTATTAAAATCCGATGCATAGATCAATTACAGGGACAATCAAAACGATTCCGTTACATTACGGTCAATGGGGAAAAAAGTTTCAAATGCATTCTAATCGTTTGAAATTTAAAACATAATTATTACGTAATTTTATCGAGTCATTTCAAATGTTATGAAAGTCCGATGCACTGATCATTTACAGGGGCAATCAAAGGTATTCCATTACATTACGGTCAATGGGAAAAAAAGATTCAAATCCATTTTTATGATGTTACACTCAATCGAACATAATAGAAATGGCATGAATCTATGAAATATATACTAAAATATGCATTCTATACAATCTGTGATGCAAAGAATTCTTATTATTAAATTACAGTGCCACACAAAAGTATTCCACTACATAATGCAGTACGGGGAAACCTTGTTTGAGGCATGTTTTAATTATATTCAACTATTTCACATTTTATGAATAAGATATACGTTGCTGAGGTGTAATAAAATTTACTCCTGCATATTTACAGAAACACAAAGATTTCGACTACTGTACTGTATCCGAAGTACTCTCTACTATATCAGCAAGATCTGAATATTTTTAAAACTTCGTTATCGTACGAACGCACCTCATTTGCTACGTTCACGTGCATTTTCCAACTTGTTTACTACTAGAATGGACTTTTGTATTCGTTTGTTTTTTGTATATTTTTTGCATTTAGAATATTTCTTTTGAAAATTTTATAGCACTTGTATTTATTTGACAAACATAATAAATATATGAAACATATAAAATTTTAAATATAAATATATATTGTTATAATATATTTATATAGGTGTATATATTATGTATTTATAAATATATATCTCTATGTATGATTACATATATATTGAAAGTATCTAAAATGTATATGCATAAAAAAATTTATATAAACATCGTATATATTTTTTTTTACGCGTGACATATATAACATCTACTAAATAAATAAAATGCTTATAAATTGTTTAAAAATTATGTTTTTCTGCCATTTGGAAAATCTGATAAGTTGTTAAAATGGGTTTTATTTTTGCCATTTTCAATTTTTCACCTATCGTGCCTACAAGAATAGGATATGGAATTCTTCGCTTTAACAATTATAAACATACATTTCTTAATAAATTAGATGAAAAACATAAATGTAATTAAAAAAATCCCAGAACATAAAAAAGTTTATTCCAGTAGTATATAAAACCAACTACAACTACCAAATTAAAACATTTATGAGCAAAAAATGCTCGCCAAAAAAAGGGGAGGAAACACGATATGAAACTCTTCCCAATTTGTGCATAAAAGTAATATGATACAACACTTAGCATACATTTAAGGGAGAACAAAGTGGTCTCCAAGGGCGCCTAATAATATAAATTTATTTTTATTTATCATTACGGCCCATTCAGAGACGTGATTTCATTAGTGAATGTATTATCGTATTTATAAAAAAAAATTTAACGGTTTTTGATAAAAAGAAAAAAAAAAAAAAAAAGCAAAACAAAAAAAAGGTGGTTGCGTGTAAATATGTATTAAACGTGGAAGAAAAACTATTCATTGAAAAAAAAATATTAAGTAATCTATGTAAATTAAATAACACAAAATAATCTTTGATAAAATGTTATATTTAAAATAAAAGCTTTCTTATGAGGAAAACTACAAATAACAAATCAGATAACAAATAAATGTTCTCCTTGGATAGAATATATGTTGTTATATCTTTGTCAGTGACATCATATTCACTGACTTTTTTTCGTCCATTTAAATAGTCTTGAGAAATTCATTGGAAGTGCTTTATTTGTTGATGTGCCCACACTCGTAGTTTTGTAAAATAATCTCCTTTCCACCCCCACACCCCCTTTCTCACATCATAAAGTTTCCGAATAAAAGAACTGCTAATTTGATGATTTGAGAGGAAAAATTTATTTAAAAATGAGTCTGAAAATAAGCAGTTTGGATTTGTGTACATACACAACAAGATTTTTTTTTTTTTCTTCAACACCTATTTTTGATTTTTTTCTTTCAAGATTTGGTGCAATGAACCAATTGTCTGTACAAGTGTTGTAAAAATTTTAAAAATATGTATAATAAATTTATCAGGATTTCATATCTTGTGAATTGGCGAATTTTTTTCCTCCTCAACTCCCTTTTTTTCTCTTTAATATATATTTTTTTTCAGTAAGAGTATATCCAATCAAAAACCTGTGACCATAAAAGTTGTAGATAGTGTTTAAAATTTATAATAATGTAAATTAAATTTCAGAAATTGAGAATTGACAAAGTTATGATTTTTTTTTCATACTTTGAGACATTTTTTTTCTTCAAAAAACTGTGTTGCATAAAATTTTGCCGCTTTTTCTAAAAGAAATAATAATTTTAAACTAGTTTAACTGTTCACTGCACGGCGTGCCATATATGGAACATACCGAAAAAATCCCTCTATTTTCCTAAGGATCATAAATTTTGGTTATCTGAGCTTTCTGCCACATCTAGAATATTTAAAGAAAGTGTTTTATACCAGTTTTTCACACTTGATTTCAGTACAGCACTAGCTATTAAATTTTTCTTATATATATATATATATATATATATTTCCAGTCTGCATCGTATACAAGAGTAGAATTTGCTTCAACTTTGTCAAACCAAAATATTGAAAGTATCGCAAGATAAAATGTTAGACTTTCGAGAATATCACATATTTGTAATTAAAGTTGCTTAAAACTAAAATATTCCAGTAAATCAACTTGAAATCTTGTTTTTGTGTTTGTTGATATGGAACATTGAGCATAAAGCCCATAAAACATTCTAACGAAGATTGGCACGGAAAAGGTCAACGGAATATTAAATCAATGCAATATTATTTGCATCTAATAAGGATGATCATTCTGTTTGAGTTTCTGGTGATAGTTAGGAATATTTAACGTACATTTCTGCTAAAAATAGAACTTAAAATGCTATTTTTTCATGTGAATGAGACCGTTGACTGCACGATAACAATAAATGAAATCCGAGAAATGGATTCAACTGCGCAGGAGATAAGTTTTCACATTAAATATTAAAGTAATTTTAAATTTCACTAAAATTACTATGTAAAATTTAAAATCAACATGTGAAATTGAATACCACTGGAGTCATATTTTCCGCGGGAGAGACATTGTTATGTGCTGGGAGTGTGTGTCTGTGGGGGGAGGGGGTTGACTTTCTAAAAAATTTTTCAAATTATCTGTGCATTAAATGCTCTTGACAAATACACCCCCCTCTCCTGGGACACTCTGAATTCAACACTGGATATATTTAATGAGAAGCATCAATTTAGAGAAATATTATTTTTCATTGATCGAAAAATGTCACAAAGGAAAGAAAGATTTCTGAAGCGCAAATAAAATATAGAGAAAGTAACTCCTTAAGTGCTGAAATTATGGATCTGGAGACTCCCTATCATTATTTCCTCTTTTTTTAATTCTGAAGTTTTGAATCATATTTCATAAGATACACTTAGATATAGCCTGCGAAAATATCTTTCTGAACCTTTTCAAGTTTCCATTACGGGTATTACTGCAGTGATGTTTTAGGTAACCAAACAATTAAAAAGGCAATGTCTGTCAAAGAATTTGAAAAAAAAATTCCGTCAATTTTCACATTTTAATGACAATACTAAAGAATTCCTAAAGGCATAAAGGGCGATGATAGACTTTTTGAATTAAAATCTTTAAAAGAGTATATCAGGCAGTGGGATGTAATATATAACCCCCCTGATTTGAATCATGATTCTCAGCAGAATCTTTTAATGAAATTTTGTATTTCCAACTTCGGGGAAAAAAGTTTCAAAATTAATTTCCTTAATTTAAAATAATTTTTTTCGAATATTCTAGTGTGAATTCAACATTACAGAAAAAACAATTGCTTACTCCTCAAAGGTTAAAAACCTGCAGTAAAATTTTAATGCATATTATACTCTTTTTGTATATATAATATACCAGTATTGTGAACTTCATGCCACATTTGGTAGAAAAATGCAAATATCTTATTGTGAGCTTTGGGACACATATGGCACATACTACAGAAATCTATATAATATATATATATACATGAAGTCAGAATTTTTTATTATTTTTCCATCATTTGTGACTATGAAGAGTAGTCAAATTATTATTTTCACAAAGAAAAGTAAAATCGTGCAGTGAAGGGTTGTTATGTGTTATAACTAAGAAGTTATGAGTTTTTTTTTCCATTTTCTCATAGCTCCACTTTATTTGGAGAGCCTTGGACTAATTATGTCCCTTAACGAACTCATACGATATTTTTTACTTCTTGATAATATGTTTTAGTTAAAAAAAATATTTGTTCAAAATTATAAAAATATCATGTCCATAGAAAAGTGATATGTATATAATCAAGATGTACCGAATGGCACCCAAACTCTGCACAACCATATTCCTCTTGGGTAGTAGAAAAATAATACTCAAAGAATTATATGTGTGAGATTCATAGGTTATGAGAAAAATGCGAAAACCAAAGTATGACAACACAGTAGGTGCAAAGAAAAATCACTTTATGTGGCACATGAACAGCAGTTTGTTTGTTTGTTTGTTTGTATGTCGGCCAATTATCTACGCTGTGGGATATAGGCCCTAAGGGGTGGGGTGCCCTCCGTGGAGGTCTTTCTAAGGGAACCTAACCCGTATTTACGCAAGGTTCGAAGGAAACCACGGAAAACTCCGAACGGTTAGGCCGACGGTCACGATTGGGTTCGAATCCAGCACCTACCGTCTACCAGTTTGAGGTCAGAACCTCTCGGCCACTGGTGGGGCCATGGACAGCAGTATTTGCAAATCATACAGGCAGTTGTAAGATCAGTTCGAAAGGGATTTCAATTGGCAGACATGATGGCAGGCAGATTCATATTGGCAGACATGAAATACGTATCACAGTAATGAGTTCACCAGCAGCGGCTTAACATCAGTCTACGGCCATGCATGCATGATGCGAGGTGCGTAGCAAACGTTTTAAACATTGTCGTCTAGAAAGATATGCAAGTACTGCTGTTATTGTGTACAGAACTCTGTTTTTTCCTTACATCGGTTACGACGTCATACTCTGATCTTCGTATTTTATTCGTGAACTATGGATCGTGCAGGTATAGTTATATGGGCATTTTTATGTACATCAGCAAGTAATTTGACTGTCCAGATTTTGGGCTACATTTTTGGGACACTGTATTTACATACATGTATACATGTATACACACACACACATATGTATCGATATATGTATGTACAGTTAGAGAGAGAGAAATCTTTGAACCGGTGATAGTTTTGAGTTCTAAGGGTCATAATTGGAGTTCATCTGCAAAAATTATCCAGAAATTCTAAAAAGAAGAATAATGTTTTGGGTAGTATTTCTTACGAAACCTACGTAAAAACCGACACGACCCGAATTCCTACATTACCAATACTGTCCTTTGAGAATTCACGTCTGTCACTACAAAACTTCATAACACTTATTGAAAGTAGGAAAGCCTTCTTATTTGTCCTAACTTACCCTTCATCCTGTGCTTTTATCTTCTCACTCTTCTACTAATGTTTTCCCGATAATCATTGCATATGATTTGTAAATATACTGTTTAGTTATGTTCGGTATAAGTTATCTACTTTTAATTGAATATATACAAATCTTCTAGCACGTATCTGTTGTTTACATTCTGGCTAAATTTATTTATTTATTTATTTATTTTAATTTTACTAATAATCATTTCATTATATTTTCCACCAGCATACTGTGCACATTTTTTCTCACATTTCTACTGTAATTCTCTCCAATATCCATTGCATATTATTTTTAAATAAACTGTTTAATTATCTTATGTATAATTCATTTATTTGTAGTTTAATAATATACTTTTGCGCTTATTTTTTTATATGTCAGCTAGGTTCAGTTTATGTAAAAAAAAAAGAAAAAAATAGATAGCTTTTATTATACTTTTATTATTTCATTGTTTATTTCTTTAAATATAATGTTTTAATGCAATAAACAGATATATATAAAATTAATAAAATAATTTTTTTTATAAAATTTTTCTATTATATTCCTTAAATAAGAATATAATAAGAATAGTCATTTATTCTAAAATATTTGTATGAACACATTTGCTGAATTTGGTAAATTGTACGATGCCTTGAATTTTTTTATGAAAAATATGATATTTAAATTTTGAGACTGATTTCTTGACCTTCAATGAAATTTTCTTATTTTTTTTTTCAATTGATGTAAATTTAAATTTTTGGTGATATAAGTTATATTTACTTTCAAATTTTGAAGTTTAGTTTAAATATTTACATTCCAATTAAAATTTACTGAATGGGGAATCCTTAAAGTACTCTAGCTTGAAGCAAATTCTGATAGTTTAGAATTGAAAATCTATATTGGAATAAGTTTCTCCAATAGTGCATGTTTAAGCTTATAAAATACAATTCACTAATTCTATATCCGAATAAGAGGAAGTGCCTGATGTATATTCAGATAGTTTATTCGATTTTAGATAATAAACAACCTGAAATTCTTTTGCTTTTCTATTCATTTAAAGATATTACCGGATTGTTTCCAATATATAAAATATAATAAAGACACACGATTTATTACAATTAAATTATAAATAAAGTTTTTATAACGATCAAGTGTATTGTATTTGGTTTAGTTTAAGATGAATGTTATAAGTATATTTTTTAAATCTCTTATATATGCGGCTCGATGTTGTTTCAAGTGATATCTTCACTTTTTTACATAAAATTTTGTTAAAAGCAAACAATCTGAAATAATTAAATTACAAATAAAAAATATATAAAGAATAAGTGTTTTGTCATTTTTTACAATTTAGGATAGATATTGGTAAATATTTTTAAAATCTGTAATGTATGTGGCAGAACGATTAAAGTGATGATACAATGATTTTCACATTTCCAATTATCAACACGCATTGTCGCATCAAGTTGGCAAAATCATATTATATATGATTTTGACAAATCATATATGATTTTGACAAATCATATATGATTTTATCATATATATATATATATATATCCTGCCGGTTCAGGCAACAGGCGGAGGTAAATTTCGAATTTAAGTACTCATTGAAAAAAAAATAATAATAAAAAAAAGATTAGAGATAAACCCAGTTTAGCAATTTCACCAGGCCACTATTGAAGAGCTTTTTATTTTATTTTAGTGTAAGATCAGGTCTTTGCAAAATCATGTTAAGGCAATATTAAAAAAATTAAAAAATCCTTCACTCCGCAATTGCAAATCTGACACTTTTTTTTAACCATTTAAAAAATGATACTTGCTTATGTGATTTTTTGAAGAAATTTATAGGCGAGCTTTGTCATTTTTTTCTCTTAGTGAATTACAAATTGATTTTAAAATAACTAATTTTTAATACGACCATTTTTTCCGTTTTCAGCGCTTTCGTTTAGGAAAATTTGGTTTAAAATGTCCATTTTTACTGCACATTTTGAAATATATTCATCTTTTTTAATAGGATATCTGTGTCTAAGATAATATATAATTATAATATTTCAATATAATATAATTATAATAGAATATCTATTTAAGACGATAAAAAATCGACCGATATAGCATTTTATGTAGTTTCTGAATATGAAAACCAATCAGTTGAATGCATTTAAGTGCGAAAATAAACTTAAAAATGAGTCGAAAAATCAGGAGTTTGGATTTGAGTGCAATACTTAAAAAAGTTTTTTAAAAGTTGCTTTCCTTCAAACCATATTTTTGGTGTAAGCGTTGTTTCTGTGAAGAAGTTTGCAATATAAAAACTGTTAATAATATAAGAAAATGAAGAAAAATATTTACGAAGAGATTTTTTTCTCCCTAAATTATTATTATTATTATTATTATTATTTTTATTTTTATTATTATTTTTATTATTATTATTATTATTACTATTTTTATTTTTTTATTATTATTATTAATATTTTTAATATGATTATTATTACTATTACTTTGTAATTTGAGCCAATTTTAAATTTTATCAAAAATCTGCGATACATAAATTCTTGGTCCTTTTCATAGAAGTAATAATAATTTTAAGTTGGTTTCATCTGTAACAGAATTAAGACGTTATAGGGTTTTCGTTTATCACAAAACCCCTGCCTGTTTGCCACCCATTTGTCTGATTAAGCCAATATATGAACTTGACCGAGATTTTATGTATGAGTTTGGAAGTTATTGCATCCATAAAAAGTGATATTACTCAGGCTTAAATTAATTAATTTATTTATTAATATCATGTTGATAATAATTATTTTGATTTTATGTGTGTTGGTAGCCCCAAATTCGTATTATTTTGCTTTTTCATGGCAAATACGAAAATGAAACCACACACTTCATTTGTAGATCCAAAGAATTTGGGGTCCAATGATTCTGCTATGGTTCTACAAGTTCCATTTGTATTCTTTTTAATTATTTATTTTTTTCCCTCCATGTTCAACGTGCTATATGTTGTTAAATTCAATGGTTCATATATTGCAATATAATTAATGGTTTTATATATGTATATATATAGATAAATAGAATTTTAATATAGATTTTTAAATATGAAAGTTTTTACTGATGGTTGTTTTGGGGTGCAGGGGTCAGGATCGGTGTAGATCATCAATTTTTTTTCAGAAATTCCAACGTACGGGAGAAAGCAATCGGTAATATTTCTTTCCAAATATCGAAAAATTTCTATAAGATACACCTCCGTGTTTCCATCTCTGAGGTCCGATTTTTGTCACTCTTTGATTTAATGTATGAGTTCGAAAGGGATTTGTTCATAAGTATATAAGACACAGTATCCATAAGTGAAGCATATATATATATATATGTATGTATGTATGTATGTAGATATATGTAATAATAAATATAAATAGTTATATTTCTTGCCTATTATAAAAGAATAATTGTATATATGTATGTAAAAATCTTAAACTATATACTTACGAACAGAAAAACATATTATATACTTAGTTATACTATTCAATTTTAAAAAACAATACTTAAATAAACAACAAATGAATACTGCAACTAAAATTGGCAATTTAGTTATTACATGAAAAACCAAGCATCGTACATCTGTGAGGGAGTGACCTTTGTCATAAAGGCACTCTAGTATTTCTGAGATCGTGACGTCAATAATTTAACATGTGTAAGCGTAAAAGCGACATCTATCCTCTCTTTTACTTTAACTTTCTAGAGTGTGTGTGTCTCTTTCGGGTTCTGCAGTTAGCTCGCGGTTATTAGTAATATGTTAATGTGAAGTATCTCAGTTTGCAACATATAAAAGCTTGGAGTTTGAGTGTGTGGGGAGTATCTCTGGCATTAGCCAGCGAGTGAGAGGGTCTCTGGCATTAGATAGCGAAGTGAAACACTGGCATTAGCCAGCCGAGTGTTCTGGAGATATTAGTCAGCGAAGTGCTAGCAGATTGAATGTAGCAGCGAGCCTCCAGTGAGTTGTAGAGGAGTTTCGGTATTCGACTTGAGAGTAGGCCGTGGTAAGAAGTTTCATAGTAATTACATTTTGATTATTTGAAAGTGAATAAAGAATTATACACAGCCACGGCCTGTCTAATTAAGCTTTATCTAGCAGCTTAGCCGAAGATAGTGGAGAAGTAATAGAAGGTGCCACGATTGAGCTAGTCCGGAGCCCGTGAGTATGCGTTTAGTCTTTTAAGAGTGTTCTCAGTTGTAAAAATCAAGACTTGCTCCACTTCCCTTGAGCCATTATCATTTTAATAAACTGTGTTGTTTTATCTTAATTACTGAGTATGTCTGCATTTAACTCCCACCAGGAACACCCAAACGTTACAAATGGCGCCCAACGAAATATCGGACATTGTGAGATTGTGCCACGTGTTTATTTCACCGGTGAGGGTGACATTAGTGAATTTTTAGTCAAACTAGATGATTATATCCTGTTTAATAATATACCTGAGAAAAATAGATACGTAGTGCTTAAATGCTCATTGAAGGGCGAAGCACTTTTGTGGTTAGAGAATATAGGAAAATTTCTTATTAATGATGAAGGAAAAAGATTTGAGCAAACTGTGATTGAGTTAAAGAAGCCATTTGCTCCCGTTAAAGATAAAAGTATTTTAGGAAAAAAATTCTATTGCAATAAGCAGAATATTTATGAGTCAGCATCAAAATGTTATCTACGTAAGCTTGAACTAAAAAATAAATTGAATTTAGATATCACATTTGAGGAATTGTTGGACATTGTTTTTCCTCTTTTTAATCCGAATATACAGGACTTTATTGAAGTTAGAGCACCGAAGAATTTTTCAAAAATGCACCAGATATTACCGAAGTATGAGACTCGGCATAGCTCGGATCAACGGGATTTGCGTAGCCCTCGTCCGAGATCTGTCACGGATAGTAATTTGAGAAATGAGGGAGAGAGTAATTTTTTGAGAGGGGGACAGCGATTTCCGGATAATAATTTGCGTAATAGAAATGATGGATTTGGTCGTAATTTGTCGAATACGAGTAATGGTAATAGGAATTGTGGTGGTGCTAATAGTTTTAGAAGTGGTGAGAGAAATATGTATGGAAATAGACAAAATAGTGGTTATGATCGGAGAGGGGGAGTACGGGACAGGAATGTTTCTTCGCAAGTAAGGAGATTAACTTCGGATGAGAATTTTTAAAATAGGTCAATGCAAAGGAGATGTGTTAGGAGGTCGGGTCAGTTAACCTTATAGGTGACTGTATTTCGAAAGGTATGCAGTCACAGGTTAAATCGGAAAAGCCTTCTGTGAGTTTGAATAAAGTTACTATTAATCCGGTTGAGTTACCTGAAGTGTTAATTGTGTTGGATCGTATTGTCGTTAAGAGTGTCTTCGATACAGGGGCAGATAAGTCATTCATTTCTTTTGATTGTTATCGGAAATATTTTTCGTATAAGAAGTTGAAGAAGTCAAGTCTGGTTGTTCAGTCTGCGCAGGGAGTAGCTTGTGATAATAAAGGTTCAGTAGAGTTGGAAGTTGAAATTCGTTCGGTTAAGGCGTGTTGGGAGTTTTGTGTGTTAGATGGATTAACAGTGCATTGTATAGTTGGTGTGGATTATATGAAGGATAGAGGAATTAGTTTGGATTTCTTTAAAAAGTCGTTAATCGTGAATAATGATGAGAATGTGAGTAAGAAAGAGCCTGTTTCAGTGTCAGTTAATTTGGAGGAGTCGGGGTTAAGTGAAATCGAGAAGGAGGAATTTAATAAGTTTTTGAATGAGTTTGGAGAGGTTTTTTCTGATAAACCGGGTTTAACGCATGTTGCGTGGCATGAGATTGATACTGGTTTAAAAGCACCTGTGTCTAGTAAACCATATCGTTATGATAAAGTTAAACAAGGTATAATTGATTATGATATTAAAAAAATGCTAGCGGACGATATTATAATGACGATTGAGTCTCCTTTTGCATCGCCAGTAGTGTTATGTCGTAAAAATAATGGGAAAAGTTTAGATAATCCAGAGGCATATAGGTTTGCAGTAGATTATAGAAAGTTAAATACGATAACGCAATACCCTCAGTATCCTATTCCAGTTATTGATGAAATTTTGGCTAATATAACGAGTACTAATTATATGTCAACGTTAGATCTTACGTCAGGTTATTTTCAGATTGCAATGAAGCCGGAGGACATACTTAAGACTGCTTTTATTACTCGGGACGGTTGTTTTGCTTTTAAGAGAATGAGTTTTGGTTTATCGGGAGCGCCAGCAACGTTCCTGAAGGCCATGAATAATATCCTTAAACCTTTGTTTGGTAAGGGTGTGTTGGTCTACCTGGACGATATAATTATAATGGCAGCTACTTTTGAAGAGCATTTAAGATTATTGAGGGAAGTGTTTACGTTGTTAAGAGATGCTGGGTTAACAGTTAAGTTAGAAAAATGTAAATTTTTGAGAAAAGAGATAAAGTATTTAGGAGTTAAAATTACGCGTGAAGGTATTAATATAGATAATGAGAAAATTGAGGCAATTACGTCAATGAATCCCCCCAAAAATAGTAAGGAAGTGGCGACATTTTTAGGGATGGGGCTTGGTTCGCCAAGTTCATTCCACGTTTTTCAGAGTTTTGTGAACCGTTGTATAATTTAAAAAGGAAAAGGGTGAAGTTTGTATGGTCATCGGCGGCTCAGAAATCGTTTGAATTATTAAAAGAGGCAGTAGTTTCCCCTCCTGTTTTGGCTCACCCCGATTATTCGTCTCAGTTTGAAGTGTATTGCGATGCGAGTGCGGTGGGGGTTGGAGCTATGTTAGCACAGAAAGGTTGACCTATAGCGTTTGCGTCGAGAATTTTAAATGCAGCGGAAAGGAATTATTCGATTACGGAAAGGGAGTGTCTTGCAGTAATTTGGGTTTTGAATAAATTTCGTTGTTTTTTCACTAATATACCGGTTAAAGTCATTACGGATCATTCCGCTTTGACAAAGTTAACTAATGGAAAGGGTTTGTCGTCTCGTATGGTCAGATGGTGTTTGAAGTCAGCAGAGTATAATGTGATTATAGAACATAGGGCTGGCAAGGAGAATGCGGTAGCGGACGCTTTGTCACGAAACTCGCATGGTGGTTTAGAGGTCACGGAGGAAGTTAAGTGTTGTGCATTGTCTTCGTTGGTGTTAATGTCACGTGAGCAGTTAATAAGGGAACACAAACAAGATGAGGAATTTGGTAGTTTATATCGTTACTTGGAAAATCCTGATGATGTCCCGAACGCAGATGTGCCTATGTTTGAGAAATGGTCCCAATCTTTTAAGCTTATCGATGGTCTAATTTTTTTTCCTAAAATTGTAAATTCACGTGGTGAATTAAGAGTTTTTATTCCGGCTAGTCTTCGTAAGGCCATCTTGAAAGAATTTCATGATAATCCATTAGTAGGTCACTTAGGAATCAGGAAAACTTATGCTCGAATTTGTGAATCCTGCTACTTCCCTAAAGTGCGGGAAGCAGTGCGCGCTTATGTCTCCAGCTGTAGCACATGCCAACGTTATAATTATAAAAATGTAAGTCCAGCTGGCAAATTAATTCCTATTAAAGTAAATTTTCCTAATGAATGTGTAGGTGTAGATTTAATCGGTCCTTATCCATTGTCGAATCCTAAAAGATATAGATTTGTACTAGTTATAGCTGATTATTTTAGTAAATGGGTAGAGTTAGTCCCCCTCAGGAAGGCTTCTGCACCTGCAGTTGCCGATGCATTTTTCGATAATTATATTTCTAAATATGGTGTACCAATTAGGGTAGTTAGCGATCATGGCCCTTGTTTTATTTCTGATATATTTAAGGTTCTGTGTAGAGTTGCAAAAAGTCGGTTTATTCCCGGGTTTATTTCCAATAGACCAGGTTTATTCCCAGGTTTATTCCCAAAAAACCGAATTATTCCAAAAAATCCCGGGTTTTCTCCAGGTTTATTCCTAAAAACCCGGTTTATTCCCGGGTTTAAACCGGGTTTTTTCTAACCTTTGCAATGCTAGCTCTGTGTGAGAAGCTGGAGATCGATTATTCTTTCACTGTTCCGTATCGTCCTCAGTCTAATATGGCTGAACGTGTAAATCGTACATTAATTCAAATGATTTCTTCTTATGTTGGCTATCATCATGCAAATTGGGACCAGTTTCTTCAGCATTTTGCGTACGCACTTCGTACAGCAGTTCACGAGTCAACGGGGAAAACGCCGGCTGAATTGTTTTTGGGTAGAAAAGTCATTACTCCATTTCAAAGGCTAGTTATGGTGTCAGATGCGGAAAGTCAGTACATGTGTCAGGATATTAAGAGGTTGGTTAAGGAAGCTCAGGTTCAGATGGGAAAAGCGCAAGAAAAGCAAACTCAATATTATAATATGCATAGAAGGGAGTTAGAAGTGAAGGTTGGAGATTTTGTGTTAGTAGAAAAGCATTGGTTAAGTTCAAGTCGTAAAAAGAGAGTAGCTGAGTTTGGTCCGAAGTTTGTTTTTGAAGTTTTGGAAGTTCGAAATAATAATTTGATTGTTAATGTCAATGGTGAAAGAATGACGGTTAATCTGGATCAGGTTAGAGTTTATAAGTTTAGAGAAAATGGTAGTGAAGTTCTCATGTATCAAATGGTGTTTCGCGAAATTCCCGATCCAATGAGTGTCCCAAGTCCAGCACTTCTTTATCTAATTCTTTTCATCAGTATGCAAAAAGAAAATCTAGTGAAACAGCTCCAAAAACTGTTGTTGAAAGTAGAAAGCCTATCAATCCGAGAGCGAAGTATGATAATAAAAATAAGAGAGCAGTGTCAAATACATCAGACTCTGTGTGCCATAAAAGACAAAAGATTATAAACTGTCCGCGAAATTTTAAAATGGAGGGCTAAAATCACAGTCCGGTGAAATCCAAACACCTCATTGGTCATTGAGCCGCGTCCTTTTCAGGGAACAATCTCTTAGCGGTTGGGTAAATGTTGTCATACTCCTTTTTCCGAAAAAAATCGTAGCGGCAGTTTTGAAGTAAATCTTATCTCTTTTCATTTATAATCTAAATTTTTCACTCTCATTTTATAAAATGACATCAAAATATCTTAATTGAGTTAATTTCGATGGTTTATCTTAAATAAGAACAGACGGTAACAATCGCTTAAAAACTACTTTCCCCCACACTCTTTTTCAAATGCAGAAACAAGTTCGTGATTTTCACCCTTACCACACGACCAATGGGATGACTGGATTTCACTTGACTGTGATTTTGGCCCTCCATTTTAAAATTTCGCAAACTGTCTCGTTCCTCCAATTATTACACAGCAACCTCAGAAACACAAATTATCTAATAGTTCACCATCTTCGGTACTTAATCCCCGGAAAAGATTTCGTATGGACACTCGTCAAACTCTTAAAAGAACTTTAAATTCCGAATTTTTGCCCAATAAGAAACAGCATAGATCCGGAAAGAAACGTGACCTTGGATCTTCAGTAACTTCGGGTGCGTCTAGAAAGAGGAGACAACACTCAGATTACCTGCATCAACAGTGTGAATCTCGCCATGGAGTGACCCCAGCGAACCGGCCAGAGCAGAGTCGTCGAGCGGAACCTACAAGTATCCCACGGCATCCATTCAGGACCAGGCTGCAGGCACGACAGTCAACTGTGGCGTCACCGTACAGTTCTGATGACGAAAGATCCTTCGTGCAAGGCTTCTGTTACAAGAGGAGAAAGCCATCCTGTAGTATGAAGCCGGCTAGCAGCGAATCATCTCTATGATTGGGTGATAATGTTCTTTATTAAATTTCTATTAGAGTGCATATATGTGGTAAAAAATGTGAAGGTATAGAAAGCAGAGAGTCTGTTTTGTATTTTTGGCCATTTTTGGAATTTTTTGACGGACTCACGTTTAGTGCTTAATTGTGTTCAAAATTTGTTTGCAAAATTGTTAGTTTTATGTATGTTTGAAATTTTGGTCTTAACTGCTTTTAAAAATTCTGGATCTATTGTTAAATTGTTATGTTATTTGTTTAAAATGTTACTGTATTGTTATATTGTTCATGTGTTATAAAATGTATGTTAATGTATGTTTAAATTTTCAGAAAGTACAGATAGTAATTTGGGTTATTTTGTACACGCGCCGCGGTCAGACGGGCACGTGTTTTGCGGTCAAGAAGTCCTTGACACGCGTTTCTATCTCTTATACTAACATTTAATGAATTAACTTTCTCCTTATCGTTCGTGTTTTATGTGTTGCGTTTGTACTTTAGTTGGGAATGGTTTCCGCAAGTTGCGAAGTTTTAAGCTGCGTTTGAATTTGAAATTTTATTGTATTAAATTTGAATGTTAATGTGATTTTCTTGTAGGGAAGTATACCTGTGTTATGTATTGATTCTGCTATTTTCTTTTAGTTAATACAGATGAAGAGTTAGTTGATGACGTCATTTTGTAAATTTTTGATATTTTTGATTGTTGCATAAGCACAACTATGTGACGTTGTACGTATGTGCCCCAAATATTGTGAAAGTGCAGTTAAGTTCTGAAGAATTTTGGGAGTTAGTTCATTGGCTAATGGGTATGTAGGTATTACGTAGTAGCAGAGTTATTTTAGTATGAAGTAAATTTAATTCTAGATAAGTTCGGAATTTTGATGAGGAAAATTGTTGCGCATTGGGTTTTTTGGACTTGGTGCAAATTCTAATGTTGGGAAAGTTTTAAGGAGAAATTTTTTGTAAAGTTACGGTTGTATTGCAGTATTGAGGAAAATTTCGAAAGTTTAGTGTTTTGAGGAATTTTAGCACTCCAAGTGGAGTGGGTTCTTTTGAAAGAAGAAGTAATTAGTTTTGAAAGTTTTGGAAGTTTTACGGAGGCTATTTTTAAGATAGAAGGATGATTGGATTGAATATGTGAATATTTGAGGCAAACTGAGGTTTTTTCGGTGTCATGGGTTAAAGTTAATATTTTAAAAGTTATGTTTCCGCGCTAAATTTCACCCATCACTGTGTTTTTTTTACGGTTTAAAATTGATAACAAGAAAAAGTCCTGAGCATGCATTTGGACCAGCCCTTTTTCTCTGTGGAATCCGAGGGGGGTTGTGAGGGAGTGACCTTTGTCATAAAAGCACTGTAGTATTTCTGAGATCGTGACGTCAATAATTTAATATGTGGAAGCGTAAAAGCGACATCTATCCTCTCTTTTACTTTAACTTTCTAGAGTGTGTGTGTCTCTTTCGGGTTCTGCAGTTAGCTCGCGGTTATTAGTAATATGTTAATGTGAAGTATCTCAGTTTGCAACATATAAAAGCTTGGAGTTTGAGTGTGTGGGGAGTATCTCTGGCATTATCCAGCGAGTGAGAGGATCTCTGGCATTAGATAGCGAAGTGAAACACTGGCATTAGGCAGCCGAGTGTTCTGGAGATATTAGTCAGCGAAGTGCTAGCAGATTGAATGTAGCAGCGAGCCTCCAGTGAGTTGTAGAGGAGTTTCGGTATTCGACTTGAGAGTAGGCCGTGGTAAGAAGTTTCATAGAAATTACATTTTGATTATTTGAAAGTGAATAAAGAATTATACACAGCCACGGGCTGTCTAATTAAGCTTTATCTAGCAGCTTAGCCGAAGATAGTGGAGAAGTAATAGAAGATGCCACGATTGAGCTAGTCCGGAGCCCGTGAGTATGCGTTTAGTCTTTTAAGAGTGTTCTCAGTTGTAAAAATCAAGACTTGCTCCATTTCCCTTGAGCCATTATCATTTTAATAAACTGTGTTGTTTTATCTTAATTACTGAGTATGTCTGCATTTAACTCCCACCACGAACACCCAAACGTTACACATCTACAAATGTATGCATTTTGTTTTTGAAACATATATGTACGTAATATTTAATATTTTTAAACTGTATTATTGTGCTATTTTTAAAAGTAAAATCGGAAAAATTTCCCTCGAAATGTTTCCAATGGTGCTCTTAGTTTAAAATAAAAATATCAATAACTATAATAAATATAAATATAATATTACGGGCATTCTCAGGAGGAAACTGATAAATTTTTTAATGATTAATTATTATTTTTTATTAAATCAGCATGTCTAAATGAAGTAACCTATAAGCGCTACATTTTTTTTTAAAATCTAAAATATATGCTCAAAATTCTCATATATATATGTCTGATGTAAGAGAATGTCCTCCTTTAAAGAAAAAAGTAAAGCCATTTTACCGCATCTAAAACATTTCTTCTGGGTGTATGTCATACTGCAGTAAGCATTGCTAAAATTTTTATCTATTTTTTTTTCCTTAGAATAAATTTGCTTAATATCCATAGAACATTTAAATAAGGAATAATAACAATCTCGTATTTTTAGTACAAAATTGTTCCTGTAATAATTTGGCCTTAAAGGCAGAAACTTGGCAAATTTTATTTCTTATGCTGAATTATTTCATTTTATTATTATTTACTTGTAACACATACATCCCAGATAGGCTAATTTATTGTAGGTAAATTTTGTTATTTAAAATATTTAATTATGAACTTCATTTTAAAAAGTAAATAAATAAATAAATAAATAAATAAACGAGGAACGGTAAGGACTGCAGCAAATAATTACAATTGAATATTTAGAACCCCATTTCTACAACTAACGGTAATGAACGGATAATATGATGTCGCAATCAACCATTGTAAAATAATAAAATGTTTTTGTACGAAAAATATCTAATATTAAATAATAATAATCATGTGTTACATAATTGTTTTTCATGCCAATGTAGCCTGATACGTAAATTTAAACAGGTATTACAACACGGCTGCATTATTTATTACTTGAAAACTTTGGTGCATGTACGTCTACATTTGAAACACAGAGAAATAAGATATTTTTGACTAATTTAGTTTTTGATGCTACTATTTAAGAACATAGTTTTCACACAAGAAAACAACACAAATATATAGGATGATTGTTTCGAAAAAATCTGTTACTATGATTTCATTAAATCAGAAAAATTAAACAAAACACCGTGGTTTAATATTTTTTACCGATCATGCGAATGAATCTATTGCGTTTGCTTTCTTTTAGAAGTCGGATAGTGAGTTGTCAACTTAATTTCAATTGAAGTTATCGTAGAATGTATGTTTATTAAAATGCAAATTAGAAACAACAACATTTGATGCTTAAATAAAATATTTGCCACAAATGTCACATACGCACCGTGTTTGGTGCGATGTGTTTTATAACAATTTGATGATAATTTAATTTTTGAATATCATTTACATTCATATTTTTAAATTATTTTCTATTATTTGAAAGAGTAAATAATAAATAAACAATACTTTATTCAGTAACTATGTAGAACAAAATAATTTATGTCATTATAAAAAATAAAATTAAAAGAATCTTTAATAAATACACAACAATAGCCTAAATAAATGAAATATTAAACGCAGATGTCGTATATGCACCGGGTTAGGCGCGATGTTTTTTGTTATAATAATTTGTCAAAAAAATCTTTTTCGGATAACGCTCTCACACATATTTTTAAATTATTCTCTATTATTTGAAGAAAAAAACCTTTTCAAAGGTGATTGAGACTACTTTTCTAAGCATCTTGCTATTTAAATGGCCCCGACGAATCTCTAAACTTAGATACTATCTGCGTAACTGATTTCAGATAACTAGCAGCAATTGTTTTCATTGTGGGAAAATTAATCTCTCTATAAAAAGTACATTTTACCTGTTTCTACCCTTCTATGTTTGAGATAAATGTTCGTAGATATTAAATATGAGCAAAATTTTTTTTTTACCATTTCTTTAAATTAACATAGGTAAAGAAAAACTAGGTAGTTTCGTAAAATATGTTTACAACTGTGAAAATGGTCACAATGATTTAATAAACATTTTATGAACTGAATAAAACCAATATATCTATATATCTATCTATATATATATATATATACACACTGGTGTCCAAAAGTTAAGCATAATTGGTAATTAAGTAAGTAATGAAAGAAATATAAATCGAAATGTAGTGAAACTCCAGGTGCGTAAACGAAAAAGTACGCTTCAAGCATTTTCGTGAAGAGTTTTCCCCGAAATCGAAAAGGGGGCCGTCAACAAATTGAAAGAGAACGAAGATCTTTTGGATGAACCTGTCAAAATTAATGTAGCAAAAGCGTTCAAACTGCACATTATGATTAAGTGCCTTATTGTAATGTACTGTGTTTATTTTTATAAAGATAGCATGTATACTCGTAGAGAAATTATGGTTTTTATAAAAACAGTCCTAAATTTTTCCAAGTTTTTTGCTTATAATTTGCAGAGTTCTTAATATAAAATAATGTTCTTTTCTGAAAATATGACAAACATCATTGTACATAATACCCTGTCATCAGAATTTTAAAATAATAAAAATTGTACGAAGAATGAGTAGGTTTAGTAAAAAAAATTTCATTGCGCATGCGTCGACGATATCAAAATTTCATTTGCATATTATGTTAGTTAAATGTGTAGAGCAACTTTTGTGAAAGTCTCAAAAACATAGATTAAAAATTCTAAAAATTATCGTTGATAGAATGAGATCAAAATATTTTATTCCCCAACTAGCGGCCTTCGCCCGCTACGCTGGTCGGTTTATCTAAAGAAATCTTGAAGAAGTAGTTAGATAAGGTTCAGACATACATTAAAAAAAAAAAAGCAAGTCGATCATTCAAAAAACGTTGGGAAATATCAAATATTTACTGTAATTTTTTAAGAAAAACAAAGTTTCGAAAAAAAAAATTAAATCGAAAAAAAAATTACACTGACATATTAATGCAAGGAAATTTTCCCAGAGAGAAAATTCGCCTTGAATACAATATTTCAAATTCTTTTAATTGCTTATAGGCGTTAATGCCAACATAGTGAAAAAAAATTCCATGCTGGGAATCGAACCCGGGCCATCAGTATGGCGCACTGACGTTCTACCGACTAAACCACATGGAACGACAGCCAGCTTGAAACTTTCTCATACTTAAGTAGACTGGCGAAAACATAACGATAGCGCGTTTTAAAATCGCACAGTGACATCTATTGGATTTTATATGTACTAAAAAACGTTATGTACTAAAAAACGTGAGCAGCGCACCTAATAGTTTCTTTTGTTTCTTTTTGTTACTTTTTTGTCTGTTGTCCGATTTTGATGAAACAAAGCCTATACACTGCCCGGGAGTGTGCATTCTTCATTAGTGAAAACCGCATAAAAATCCATTCAGTAGTTACGAAGATAACCTCGAACAAACAGACAGACAGACAGACAGACAAAAAATTCAAAAAAATTTTTTTTGTGTTTCATTGGTTTTCTTTTATCGCCCTGACTCCATTTTTGTCAATTATCTTCAATGTACAGACACACCGGGTCCTACTGTTTTATTATATGTATAGATGAAGCAAAAAGATGAGGGGCTGTATCCATATTCCATTGTTTCGTGCCTAGACGATATTGCACGTACAACTTTATTTGGATAAAATCTCTGATAGTTTGCTTCCTTTTAGGAATAACGGATTTTGAGTTGATTCTATAGACGATAATTTTCAGAATTTTCAAGCTATGTTTTTTGAAACTTTTACAGAAGTTGCTCTATACATTTAGATAACACAATATGCAAATGAAATTTTGATATCGTTGACACATGCGCAATGAAAAATTATTTACTAAACCTACTCATTTTTCATAAAATTTTTATTATTTTTAAATTCTGATTACAGGGTGTTATGTACAATGATGTTTGTCATATTTTCAGAAAAGAACATTATTTTATATTAAGAACTCTGCGAATTATAAGCAAAAAACGTGGAAAAATTAAGGACTGTTTTTATAAAAACCTTAATTTCTCTACGAGTATACATGCTATCCTTATAAAAATAAACATAGTACATTAAAATAAGCCACTTAATCATAATGTGCAGTTTGAACGCGTTTGCTACATTAGTCTTTACAGGGTTATCCAAAAGATCTTCGTTCTTTTTCAATTTGTTGACGGTCCCCTGTTCGATTTCGGGGAAAACTCTTCTCAAAAATATATGACGCAAACTATTTTGTTTTTACACCTGGAGTTTCACCACATTTCGATTTATATTTCTTTCATTACTTACTTAATTACCAATTATGCTTAACTTTTGAACACCAGTGTATATCTATACTAATAAAATCCATGCGCCTCTGTCTGTCTGTCTGTCTGTCTGCTTGAAGCCGATTACAGTTCGCAACGCGGGCGAGTTGGAAGTCGCGAGAGGTGTCTTATTATTGTATATATTTTTAACGGGACAATGGCGACCATGGCGCGTAGCGCCGGTGGGTGGTAGGCCGGTGGGCCGCCTTTGCACGGTGGGCACGTAACGCCCACTGTGCGAAATCAAATATTTTTAACGGGATAATGGGCGCATAACAACCAGCTCTTTAATTTACTTTTTTTTGTGCTTGAAAATTCGAACTCCAAGACTTGCTTATTAAATGAATTTTTTTGCTTATTATATACTGCTTAATATCGAGGTTCGTTTGGAAAAAGTGGCCCAGCTAGCGGGCGTAGCTCGCTAGTCTATACTAATAAAATCCGTGCGCCTCTGTCTGTCTGTCTGCTTGAAGCCGATTACAGTTCGCAACGCAGGCGAGTTGGAAGTCGCGAGAGGTGTCTTTCGATTGGAAAAATTCCGGGGAAGTCATTTCGGGCATTTTCGAGACCGTGGGACCAAAATTAAAAAAGTTATGAATTAAAAACCCCTTGGGAATCGGAACGAAAAATGTCCCAATTCCCAAACGGAGCTCCGAAGCAGAACACTGCGCCACCTTGCGGTGAAGGAATGAATTTTTCCCCTTTGGCTAAAAGAAGAAACAGCCGAAAACCTCTTTTTCTACCGGCGATAATTGCGTTTTTTCCGCATCAATTTTTTTGACTTGCCGTAGAATATTTACCGTAGTTTTCGCTAAAATATTGAACTTAGAAATAAAACAGAACTATCGAAACTTTTTTTTTTGCGCGTTTTTTCTTAAACCATCATGCAGACAGTTTTTAAAGTAGAAAAAACTGATTACATATTCAGAATCTGCGTAAAAATATGTTTCTGATGAACTAAAAAATATGAAAAGATGTCTTATGGGCGCGTAGTGCCCACCGTGCAAAACGAAATATTTTTAACGGGACTATGGGCGCGGAGCGACCATAGCGCCGATCCACAATCTTTTTTTTCAAGTGCACGTGGCCCACAGTGCGAAATCACATATTTTTAACGGGACCATGGCTCTTTAATCTACTTTTTTTTGTGCTTGAGGATTCGAACACCAAGACTTGCTTATTAAATGAATTTTTTTGCTTATTATATACTGCTTAATACCGAGGTTCGTTTGGAAAAAGTGGCCCAGCTAGCGGGCGATGCTCGCTAGTATATATATTAGTGACGGGCGATTCTGGAAATTTTGAGAATCGATTAAAATCGACATCGAATAAAACAACATCTATCATAAAAAGAATCGATTTCTGAGTTCTAGAATCGTTATTTCATTTCACAGATAAGTTCAAAAATAGCAATTCCAAAACTTAGACAGTTAGCTGGACCATAATTACCACCTTCCATCCCAGGGAGCCGGTAGAGGGGGGAGGGTTCGGACTGACGTGGAAAAAAAAATAGTGGCACTCCGGGAATGCCGACAGGAGTGGAAACTTAAAGAATTACGCGTGTATTTTTTGAATTGTTACGTGGTGTTTTTTGAATCGTCAGGAAATATTTTTTTGTGCATGGAATACTTTTAAATGAAAAAGAAATGAGCTACAATATTAAAGAACGTGTCAATATCGATTCAAATAAAAACTTTGCGGTACCATATGTCCATCTATTGTAGTTCGCTAGTGTAGTTATTGTACCTCAATATAATTATTTCTTACATTTTAAAATGCAAAAAATACGCCGTCAAAAAATAAACCTTGCTATCTATACCTTTGTATTAATCCCTTTTCAAGTAAATCATTTTGTATTCATGACTCTTTCACTACCTGTAGATTACTTTTGAGGGACATTCCGTTCAAAAGAATGAAAAAAAGACACTCGAAAGAAATAATAGCGCTGCTGAGCGCTCGGTGGCCAATAAACTTAGGGATTGTGTTTTGAATCAAACGGTTGCGAGTTCGAACCCCAATTTCGCTGACATGTACTAATATTTTTGTTTTTTGTTTTTTATGAAGAATTGTGAGAAATTCAAATTTTACGCATTATGGGTCCGTAACGTAACCCAGAATATTGGGGAAATTTTTTAATGCTAGATTTGTAATGTATGAAGCATAAGCTTTCAACAGACATATTTCATCAAAAAATAGGAAACGCCCCCCCCCCCTTGCCCCCCCCCTAAAAAACGGTCCTAAGAGAAAAATTGTAAAACTTTAATAGCAAAAAGAACGGAGAGGAAAAGTTAGCTAAACTAGAATTTTTCTCCTCACTGTAGCTTCCAGACAAGCAAAGTTATAGCCTTTTAAAGATTGAAATGAAGTACAAAAATGAGCAAAATTAGTTGAATAATATATAGGGAGACCCACGGCCCCAGGGGTGCAATGTAGATTAAACTCTTAAGTTAAAAATGTCATAAAATTGAATGAGCGAAATTTTAAGGCGTGTGTTGAGGGGGGTGCAAATATCCCCCCTCCCAACAACAATTTGTTATTTTTTTTAGGAAACAAAAATATGTTTCCCGACACGGCGCAGGTAAACCTCAAATGAGCGGGCGGGCGACCTCAAAAGTATCTTTTGTCAAAGAATCAAAATGTGAATCATTAATAAAGTAAAACGAGAAATGAACATTTTTAAAACTTCATGCATATTTCAAACGGTCCTCTAAGTTAAGATTGGTGCAGACGGGGGGGGGGGGGGTTAGAAGGGACGAGCGCGAAAAATAAAACATAATAAATTAATAATCCAAATAACTGGGCTTCTAAACAAAAGTATAATGATTGTACCGAGTATTGAATTCATGGGTTGGCCCGCAGGGGACATCCCTCCCCCAGATGTTTTGAGATTTTATGTTTTTTAATGCACAAATTACGATTTCTCCTTTTATACAGAGGTGTAAAACATGCCTTCCTCCGGAGTCGCAGATAGCCCTCACCAGGGGCGTTCAAAAGAAAACTGCGCCCGGAGCAAAATCTCAATTTGGTGCCCCCCTCCCTGAATTTTTTCTTGTGACAGGCTAAAAATGACGTTGATAGTATAAATTTCTCGCCCCCTAAATTTCTGCGCTAAGAGCGACCGCCCCTTCCGCACGGTGCTGGCCCTCAAGGTGAAAAATACCTGCATTCAACACTCATTTAATCTAGAACGAAAAAAAATCTTTCCTTATACGTAATTTTACATCAATACTACCATTAAAACAATACAATTAAAAAAATCGATTCTGCCCGAATCTAAAACTCGAAATCGAAATCTAAAAACCGAAATCGAAATCTATAGTGAATCCATTTGTCATTGCTGTGCTGTGCCGATCTTATGAGCAGAATCGATTTTACGTTTTTACTTTCTTTTGTATCTTTACAGGAATAAAGTATTACATTCGTGAAAAATTTAGGCTTCCGGTTTTTGATGGACTTATATATTTTAGAAGACTTTTAACACGATTTCATGGTTTTTAGAAAATATTATTCTATGAGTCTGTTTGTCACTCTGAGTTTGTAATTGACTATCTTGAAATCGAAATCTAAATCTAAAAACCGAAATCGAAATCTATAGTGAATCCATTTGTCATTGCTGTGCTGTGCCGATCTTATGAGCAGAATCGATTTTACGTTTTTACTTTCTTTTGTATTTTTACAGGAATAAAGTATTACATTCGTGAAAAATTTAGGCTTCCGGTTTTTGATGGACTTACATATTTTAGAAGACTTTTAACACGATTTGATGGTTTTTAGAAAATATCATCTGTTATATCAAATATATCTGTTTGTCACTCTGTGATTTTGTAATTGACGTTACCTGTGAATTATACCTCTGGAGGTGCCTTGGGAGGTGAAGGTCTCGTCATCTGATCAAGGTTCTAAATTACGAGACCAAATTGAGTAGCCGTTTGCAATACATACAACAAGATATAACATTAAGAAACCGTCAAAACAAAGTATGCTAGACTGAGAAGCAAGTACTGCAGATGAGATGAAGTGCGATGCAAAGGAATCATGTTTTTTGCCGCTACGCGGCATTAAGGCGGTCCCCCGCCTCGATACCAGTTATCTAACCCGTTAAGCTGAGGTAACTCGGCAGGTGGGGCCTCGTCATCGGTTAGAAAGAAAGAAAGTTTGTAATTGACAGAGGTTTCTGACAGCTCTATCTCAAGAACAAATGTACGGAATTTTACAAAACTTTAGATTTAGTTTGACCTTGATATAAACTGAATCTGATTATTTTTTTGTGTATATCGACTGACAGGTGGCGCTGCTATGCTACATTTTTGCTAATTATGTAATAGCTATAGCTAAATAACTAATGCACGGATTTTCATTAAATTTCAAATTCAGTTAATTCACATGAATTGAAGTTGTAAGCATTTTGGTGTATATCGACTGACAGGTGGTACTGCTGCGCTACATTTTTTGTGAGTTTCTCAATAGCTATATCTGATTAACTAATCCACGGGATTTTCATCGGATTTTCATCAAATTTCAGATTCAGTTAATTCTTCAGATACAGTTAGGTGGGGAGACCTATCATATGCTTGAGCTCAACAAGCCCCACCTAACAGTTAATTCTTCACATAATTTGATGTTGTGCACATTTTGGTGTATATCGCTTCTCAGATGGCGCTGTTAAGTTGCATTTTTCATAATTTCCACTCAGCGCCATGCGAAAGGGGAGGGGTTGAAGGGAGCGATCGTCCCGGGCGCTGAAATTTAGGCGGTGCGAAATTTTTACTACAATTTCACTTCTTGCCTATCACAAGAAAACGTTGTGAGGAAGTATCCCTAATAAAGGCATTCTGGTGTTTTGAGTAAGATTGCACTGTTCTTACATATATGGCGCCCTCGATCTACAGTTAACTGCGCTTTTTTTTTTGAGTTTTTATACAAATTTCTAGCTCTTGTCTTCAGTTCGCAAAGTATAAAAGCTGTCAGTTGTGAGTTAGAGGGTGTATGTGGTGTGGTGATTTGCGAAGAGCCTCCAGCGACGAGTAATAGAGCTGACGTGTAACTAATGAGAGTAGAGAGCCTCTGTACAGGAGTTCGGTAAGAGTTATTTCAGAGTAATTTTGCACTGTGGCTGTTTAAAATAAAGATATGTGTGCAGCCACGGGCTGTTTATTTACAGGTAAGTAAAAATTGTCCGAGACCTGAAGAGAAGAGCCGAATTAGTGATTTGAGTCGGACTTAGTTGTAATGTGAGTACAAGCTAAAGTTTATTCTCATAGTAGTGTGTTTAATTGTCCAAAATACCAAACTTTGCTCCACTCCCCGTTACCCAATTACAGTAAATAAAAATTTTGCTGTTTTAATTCTACTCAGAATAGGTCTTCATTAGACCGACACGTCACAAAGTTAGCGAAGGGAGGTGACGCTAAATAGGAACTCTGAACCAGGAGCATTTTTTTCTTCGTACGCCCCTGTTTCCACTTTAGCTCAATCTCAAGAACTAATACACAAAATTTCATAAAAATTTAGATTCAATTAATTCTTGATATGATTTGATGCTGATTACCGTTCGGTTGAAATCGCTCAAAAGGTGGCGCTGCTATACTGCATTATTCATGATTAACGCAATAGCGTTATGTCAAGAACTAGTTGACGAATTCTCATCAAAATTCAGATTTAATAAATCCCTAATGTAAGATTAGTGTTGTTTAGTTTTTGGTGTAAATTGCCCTACTGGTGGCGCTGACATGCTGCATTTTTCATGATTTTGCAATATCGGTACGGACTATGAAAATATATAAAAGGTTATTTTGCGAACTAAAGCATGGATTTTCATCAAAATTCAGATTCAGCTGGTAACTGATACAAATTGATCCTGATCAATTTTTGGTCACCCAAAAATCACCCCCCCCCCCGAAAAAAAAAGAAAAAAACCCGCTTTTTGGCAGTTTTTTATTTTTTTAGATTTTTCCAATTCCTCTATCTTAGAAACCAATGCACTGATTTTCATCAAACAATTAGATTCAGTTAGAAGTTGACATAAGTTTTGGTGTAAATTACCTAACCAGTGGCGCTACTATGCTGCATTTTTCATGAAGTATTAACATATGAGAAAGAAGAAAGTTTTCAGTTTACTACATCTGATTAGCTCATTACTTTTTATTTTCTTTACAAAAAGAAAATATTGGATTCATTAAAAATTTCCACTTCCGGTTTTCGAAGTTTTCGACTGTCTCGAATACTATTTGACTTTTTTTATAAATTGTCTGCCTGTTAGTCTGTTATTTTCTGATCAGTCCCTATTTGTTTTTGTCTGCCACAAAAATTTTATTGGCACTTTATGTCATTAACTAATGCTCGGAATCTGTTGAAACTTTAAGTTTGTTAGACTGTCGTATAAATTGGTGCGGAAATATTTTGCTGAAAATCGTTTAACAGGTAGCGCTCCTATGTTTCCTAATTACTGCAATATTACTATCTCATGAACTAATGCAAGAATTTTCTTGAAATTTTATATTCAGTTAAACGTTGCCATAAGTTGTTTCTTATTATGTTTCAGTGTAGCTCACTCAAGAGAGGGGGTCACTATGCTGCGTTTATCACCATTGTTGAACCCAGACATTTTTCTCCGGGAGGGATTTCTGTGGCTTCGTAAAGATACATTCTAGACTTCAGAGAACGCTTGAACGTTTTGTATATTAACATAAAATCTCAAATCGTTCGGAATGATATTTCAGTTTTTTTCGGATGGAGATGTCCATCTTCGGGATACCCCAAAATTCAACCGTTTTCAAAATACATATGATTCACATATGATTCTAGGAATCATATCTCAAGAACAAATGAACGGAATTTTATCAAATTTAATTCTCTGTCGGACATTGCCATCAAGGCCCGTTTATTATAATATCAAGGCATCGCATTCAGGAGAAAATCCATTGTTGAAAATGTCCCTATAATTGCCAACTTATTATATGACTTTGTCTCGTAAGTAACGCCACCTGGTGCATACTACTGCTAATAATCCCATAGGAAATAATGGAAAACATTTCAGTTTCTAACATTAGATGGCGCTACCAACGTGAAAATCATGTAGTTCAGCGCCCCCTGTACTGCGGTCAAAGGAAACTTGGTGAATGACAAGCCTTTATATTATGATAAGTTATCCTTGATTGCCATAAGTTGTTCTTGATTAGGCTATCGTGTAAATCATGACAGGTTATGCTGCTATGCTGCTTTTTTAAGGCGTGTTGAATTCAGAGATTTTTCTACGGGAGAGATTTTTGTGGTTCTGGAGAGAGACATACTAGATTTCTGTATATGTGTGGGAAGGCGGGGATTGGAATTTTCCCCATGAAGCATTTAAAAATCTGAAATCTTCCTTGCTGACGATTCAATGCTCCGGGAAAGGGATGTCCTTCGGTACAACACTCTGAATTCAATACTTTTTTCACGATGTTAGTGAGAATATTTCAAGAATTAATGAACATAATTTCATCAAACTTATTATTCTGTTAGATGTTGACAAAAGATCTTCCTGATTAGGTTTTCGTGTAAATTGTGTAATAGACAATGCTCCATTTTTAAAGATGTTTGTGATAGCTCTATTTCTAAACTTATGCATGGAATTCAATCAAACTTCATATTCTGTTTCACTATTGCCTAAATAGATCCTTATTAGGCTTTGTATACTGTCCAAAAGGTTTAGATTTTATGTTCTTTGAATTTCAAATTTTAAAGACATCTAAGAGCGTGCGCGCCGAAATTCAACAATTTGTTTGGATAATGAAATGCTAATATTTTGTTTTAAAATGCACATACGTCAATGAGCTTATGCTTATTGAATCCTCATGATGAGTATAATTTATCATTTAATTTTGACACCGTGATAGTGAAACTGAAAATTTTAACATGTATGAAATAGAAATTTTGGGATTAGCACATTTATATACTTTATCTTCGACATTTGAAGTTAAATGAAAACGATATTACCTTCAGAGGAATCGACTAAAAATTTTAAAGTATCGATTAAATTGTGTTGGCCATAGTATTGATTAAATCGATTTAAATAAATCGAAATCGCCCATCACTAATAAACAAAATTCTACATTTTTAATAAAATAAAAGAAGCTAATTAATTTTCACGTATAAATAATAAATATTACTTTAAACAATTTTTATAATTCAAACTTTATTTGTTCAACTTTAAAAATAATGGGAATAGGTAACTATATGTCGCTATAATTGTTAGATTTCTGCGGCAATTGTAGCTTTCAAGGAAATCTAAAAGATCTCGAAAAATAATTTATGATGTTGTTATATATAACTTAAATAATAAAGATTGTTTTGTTTTATGTAATTTTTATATTGAACTTTGATTTATTACTTTTAAAATATTTCTTCTTAAAAGTCTGTCTTATTATACAATTTTCTTATTCATCATAGAAAGAAAAATTTAATTTAAAATAAATATATATAAATATTTCATTTATTGTAATAGTAATAATGTTAAAGTAGAAGAACATTTATTAAGTATTCTTATACTAATGCGGAAATGAAATATGTAATATTAAACTATATTTCTAAATCTTTTTCTTTTTTATGCACATCACGGTATATGAGATAAAATTAAATGGAATTTTTATCTATGTTCATTAGATAAAGCAAACATTAATTTAAATATATATCTGAAAGTAATAATATAAGAAAATAAATATATATCATTAATGAAAAATAATGAGACATGCATACTTACTAAATCTATAATTATATTTTAAATTATTTTTTGAACTTCAATTAATACCGAATTCCGAAATATATGCCCTTAAAAATGAAATTTGATTTACGAATAAATACATGCAAAATTAAAATCTCCACGTTCTTTAACTCGTTAAATTTAAATTATGGGAAACAGCCGACAAATTTATTTTCGATTTACATCATAAATTAAATTTTAAGCAATTATTTTCCAATTAAAAAAATGTTAGCCGGGTTATTGCAAAATTATTATTAGAAATATTTACTATAAATATCATGTAAAAACAAAACTGTTTGCTTGGAACAATTTTATTTATACACATCAATTACAATTGGATAATATAAATTATATCTAATTTTATAAATAACGTTGATTTTAAGCAAAAACTTTTTCTACAACAATATTTAGGCATTAGAAAATAAGATACAAATAAATACACCCAAGAGTCAAAGCATTATGACCACCAATATAAACATGTGTTTGCCAATTTTTAACCCGCAAAACAATTTAAAATTTACTTGGCGGGATTGCCAGAAACTCAATGGAGATGAGCAAAGGTAAATCGTATTTTTTTTTCAAGCAGCGATCATGCATATCCAGGATATTAAAAAATGGTTGTTTTTGAGTTCTGGGCTGCCTTTGAATGACGCCCAAAATCTACTGTGTTGAATTAAGATACGTCCAATTAGGCAACCAGAACGTTAGCTGGAATTCCGTGTGATGTTCCAGGAACTAATTCATGTCTAGTGACATGGAACGTTGTCTTACACGAAGACTCCAATTCCATTTCGGAAGACAGATACCCGGTAACGGTACAAATGATTTGTCGTTATGTTCAGATAGACCATAGCGGTCATTAGTATGTTCTACAACAACCATAGGTCCAAGGAATGCCCAGATCCCCACGGAGGGCATCCCACCCCTTAGGGCCTATATCCCACAGTGTAGATAATTGGCCGACATAAATACAAACAAAGAAACAAACCAAGGAATCCCCTTCAGAATGATTCTAAAAGCTTAATGTCACCAAAACTGGCCTATGGGTGATATGTTGCGTAAAGGAAAGTAACAATTCGCTGAGAAGACGGTGTACCCAAACACGACCATCAACGTGTTGAAACATGAGTCGTGTTTGACTTGACGAGGCAAATTTCTTCCTATGTTCTATAGTGAAATCGTGAT
Source organism: Maratus speculifer (assembly GCA_964019185.1). Classification (NCBI taxonomy): domain Eukaryota; kingdom Metazoa; phylum Arthropoda; class Arachnida; order Araneae; family Salticidae; genus Maratus; species Maratus speculifer. The sequence goes on from OZ025292.1 coordinate 421,940,206, forward strand.
GTTCCCGGGTCTAATGTAGGAGTAATTTTTTATAGTACTTGGCTAACAGGTGCACATGAGTTGGATGCCCACAGTTTCCCATTCAACAATTCCAGCTGAACTGTTTGTTCTGAAAATATTTCACTTGGACGTGTGTTAGCTTAGGATAAGAACTGAGCCAATCTCTGGTGCCGATTTCGATTTACCAAAAAGCGGGGTGAGGGGATCACTGACGTCATTTTTATTTGATAACACCTTACGAGTTGAATGTCGTTTGTTTAAAATTCGTAAAAATAATGGTTACTTACTTTATCACAAAATATGTTATTAGATTATTGTATATCTTTATGTTACTGAATATCTTTAGAATAAAATCTTCAGTTTCCTCTATCTATTGAGTAGACAATTTCAATTTAAGACTAACTAATAAATTATTGGCTTTTTACCCAATCCATTAGTAGCAAAAAGTTGTTAACGACGGCAGAAGAGTTCGCAAAGATTAATTTTACTTCTGATTTTTAAGCTGGAAAAGCAAAGCGGAAGGAACTTGTGAAAGCAAAAGAGCAGTAAATATGTCAATAGAAAATGAGTTGAATATGAATATGGATGAGTTACGGAGGTTAGTAATTGCCAGTTTACCTGATATATAAGATATACGAGAGACTACGGCACATGTGAATGTTGCCCCTTTTCACTAGTAATTATATGTTTTATTGGTACTTCTAGGTTATCCCGTCGACCAAAAAATATCGCCAAAATATAAGATTAAATGCCAATAATGGATGATCGTGAATGTCACATTCAATGACATTAAATACGATTCACGTGTTTAAAATGTCATTAAGTGATTTTTATTTCGACTTTTTATTAATATTTTTATTAATATTCTTCTAATTATTTTTTTTTTCGTTATTTAAAATAAAAATTATGTCAACATATATAATTTGGCTATTAGTTTGGTGATTTGTATAATTTGGCGAAATTGGTCGACGGGATAACCTAGAAGTACCGTTTTATATTATTTCAAAACAACTACCAACGATAGTAATGCCTGTAGACATATGGTAAAAATTCTTTTGAAGATCTTTGACGTTTTGTAAGTCCTTAGGAGCTAAGACATTTTTTATTGCTCTAAAAAGTAAAACCTCACATCTTTATATATGCCCCTGTGTCTTTTATGCATTTCATTTAGTTTCGTATTCCTCACAATGCTTAATAAATATTACATACTTTATTTTTCTGCTTGCCTCATACAATTTTAAATTTCTTTTCATATCACTGTCCATTATAGGTGTTTAATGCAAAACTATTAAGGTTAAGCACATAATAAATATTTAAACATTGCACTATGGATGGGTAAAATTAAAAACATATCACAACAACAGAAAATCAATTCTCATATTCTTATGTTTAATACAGACAATTGTATCACTATTTCGCTTAATAACTTTATAATACAAAGAAAATCATGAATATACTTCTATAAAGTATTCCAACATCATGGATATATATATATATATTTAATGTATTGATATTGTTTACTATATCAGTACGTGTTATGATTTACATGATTTATAAATATAAACTGAAAGTGGGTCATATATCAGTTAATAGTATTTCGATTAACCTTGATTAAAAATTTTTATAGTTTATTACTTTCAATGTGTAGATAAAATATTTTAAGTTTCATTACTAATTATAACTATATTTTGTTATAGATATCTTGATATCCATCATTAAAAAAGGTATTATAGAGGAGAACTCAAGCACAACTTGTTTACTATTTTAATAATAAAAAATATAGTGTTTAGTGTAAAACTATTTGAGCGCGAAGTTTAACGACATAAAAAATAAAAAACACACATCTGCTAAAATGTATAAACTATCTAACTTTTAAAAAGTGGTAGTTAAAGTTAACAAAGTTAAAGTTAATGGAAGATAAATAAACGTTACTTTTTAATTATATATGCAATAAGCACTAGCAAATACAATGATACTTTGAGTAACAGATATTTTGGTCAGGAATCATATTGTTTCCTGAAAACTTTAGTATAGTAAACATGATTTCCCGTCCAACTAAAATTCATTGATAATGAATTAAGTTAATATAAGAATTCACTTAAACTTTCGTTAGGAGATTCAGAAAAATGAGAAATGCATTGTATTAAATAAATATTCCTTAGAAGATGCAAATGTCAGCCACACTGTAAAAAAAATTCAAGTGGTTACTAAAAATTTTTTTGTAAATTTTTATTCTACAGAATATTTTAGTAATCATTACAAACTTTTTTTTTTTTTTTTTGCAAGCGAAACAAGCATTTCTTTTGTAAACTGAACAAAAGAATTTTTTGTATAACTAACTTAAAAATTTTTAGTATGAGCCACCAAGCAAATTTTAGTAATAGCTCAAAAATTAATTTTAATAACCATTACGTGGGCTCGAAGGGCAGGAGTTTCCTTCTAGCTGCATCCAGACTTCTGGAGCGGAAGATTTTCAGCAAAACCGCAATAGATGGCAGCACCAAACATTGCTACTGCTCCGTCAGGATATTCATAATCCCTTTATTAACGAGTACTTACACTGCATACATTCGGGGCGTATTTGGCAGCGGCCAGTATCGAAACCGGGACCTTTTAGCCTGGAGTCCGTCACTATAACCACTATGCTATCAACGCCACACCAATTGAGTTTTAATAATAGCTATTAAAAATATAAAATTAATAATTCTATTCGTTGCTAACTTTTTTCTAGTAATTCTTACAGATTTCCTTGTAACCGACTAAGATTACTAAAAACTTTTTAGTAATTACAAGGATCACTAAAGTTTTTTTAGCAGATCGAAACTTTTTTTTTACAGTGCAGAGTATCAATGCTTTTTAATAAGTGAAAGTATTTTTTTAACTCTAAATATATTGACATTATTAATTTCCAAATGAAAAAAAAACTTAGATTATCATGTTTTACTGTATATGTTGCATCAGAGAATCTGCATAATTGTGTGTATGCAAAGATAACATTTTTTAATTTTGTGCTAAAGTATTGAAAATAACTTGCGGTGTCAATCTCGGGGGATTTTGTTTTCTATTTCTTACATAACAAAATTAACAGTGATACTTACATTATGTTTAAATTACTTACATTATATTTAAAATAAGAAAAAAAAATATGTGTGGCACTCGGGGACTGCCGCGGTAAGGCTATTGCATAGCATTTTTATCAACTTATGCAAAACTACCGCGCCAGTGTCTGCCGAAGTCTATCGAAGAATACCGTGCCGAAGTCTGCCGAACTCAAACGTCGTTAGCCGGAGTATTAGGATTTTTTTCTCGTTACGGAATACCTAGATTCGGTCGCCGCGTTCAAAGCACGCGATAAAAGCTATGCAATAGCTTAATAAATTACCAAACAAAATTTGGTTCCTCTACGAAAATTAGATCGCGAGTTATAAGCATTTTAAATTTTTCGACCCTCACCGTGGGGGTCTCATGTGACCAAAAATTAACAATGTCTCATAATAAATTACCAAACAAAATTTGGCCGGGCTACGAAAAGTAGATCGCGAGTTATAAGCATTTTTATTTTTTCGACCCTCACCTTGGAGGGTCTCCTGTCACCAAAAATTAACACCGTCTCATAATAAATTAATGAACAAAATCTGGCCGCGCTACGAAAATTAGATCGCGAGTTATAATCATTTTAAACTTTTTGACCCTCACCGTGGGGTCTCCTGTCATCAAAAATTAACAATGTCTCATAATAAATTACTAAACAAAATGTCGCCGCGCTACGAAAATTAGATCGCGTGTTATAAGCATTTTAAATTTTTTGACCCTCACCGTGGGGTCTGCTGTCACCAAAAAATAACAATGTCTCATAATAAATTACCAAACAAAATTTCGCCGCGCTACGAAAATTAGATCGCGCGTTACAAGCATTTTAAATTTTTCGACCCTCACCTTGGGGTGTCCCCTGTCACCAAAAATTAACACTGTCTCATCATAAATTACCAAACAATATTTTGCCAAGCTACCAAAATTAGATCGCGAGTTATAAGCATTTTAAATTTTTCGACCCTCACCGTGGAGGGTCTCCTGTCACCAAAAATTAACAGTCTCATAATAAATTACGAAACAAAATTTGGGCGTCCTACGAAAAGTAGATCGCGAGTTATAAACATTTTTATTTTTTCGACCCTCACCTTGGAGGGTCTCCTGTCACCAAAAATTAACACCGTCTCATAATAAATTACCGAACAAAATCTGGCCGCGCTACGAAAGTTAGATCGCGAGTTATAAGCATTTTAAATTTTTTGACCCTCGCCGTGGGGGTCTCCTGTCCCCAAAAATTAACAATGTCTCATAATAAATTACTAAACAAAATTTTGCCGCGCTACGAAAATTAGATGGCGTGTTATAAGCATTTTAAATTTTTTGACCCTCACCGTGGGGTCGCCTGTCTTAAAAAAATAACAATGTCTCATAATAAATTACCAAACAAAATTTGGCCGCGCTACGAAAGTTAGATCGCGAGTTATAAGCATTTTAAATTTTTCGACCCTCGCATTGGGGGGGTCTCCTGTCACCAAAAATTAACTCTGTCTCGTAATAAATTACCAAACAAAATTTGGCCGCGGTACGAAAATTAGATCGCGAGTTTTAAGCATTTTAAATTTTTCGACCCTCACCGTGGGGGATCCCCTGTCACCAAAAATTAACACTGTCTCATCATAAATTACCAAACAATATTTTGCCAAGCTACCAAAATTAGATCGCGAGTTATAAGCATTTTAAATTTTTCGACCCTCACCATGGGGGGTCTCCTGTCACCAAAAATTAACAGTCTCATAATAAATTACCAAACAAAATTTGGCCGCGCTACGAAAATTAGATCGTGAGTTATAAATATTTTAAATTTTTCGACCCTCGCCGTGGGGTTTCCTGTCCCCAAAAATTAACACTACCTCATAATAAATTACCAAACAAGATTTGGCCGCGCTACGAAAATTAGATCGCGCGTTATAAGCATTTTAAATTTTTTGACCCTCACCGTGGGGTTTCCTGTCACCAAAAATTAACACTGTCTCATCATAAATTATCAAACAATATTTTGCCAAGCTACCAAAATTAGATCGCGAGTTATAAGTATTTTTAATTTTTCGACCCTCACCTTGGGGTATCTCCTGTCACCAAAAATTAACAATGTGTCATAATAAATTACCAAACAAAATTTGGCCGCGGTAAGGAAATTAGATCGCGAGTTATAAGCATTTTAAATTTTTCAACCCTCACCGTGGGGTGTCTCCTGTCTCCAAAAATTAACAATGTCTCATAATAAATTACCAAACAAAATTTGGCCGCGCTACGAAAGTTAGATCACGAGTTATAAGCATTTTAAATTTTTCGACCCTCGCATTGGGGGGTTCTCCTGTGACCAAAAATTAACAATGTCTCATAATAAATTACCAAACAAAATTTGTCCGCGCTATGAAAATTAGATCACAAGAAACATAAATTTGAGACTTGATATCCTAATATCTGAAAAATACCGCGTCAATGTCTGCCGAAGTCTAACGAAAGATACCGTGCCGAAGTTTGCCGAACTGAAACGGCGTTAGCCGAGTGTTAGGTTTTTTCGTTACGGATGTGTTAGGATTTTTCGCGTTACGGAATTTTTGGATTCGATCGCCGCGCTCAAAGCCCGTGATAAAAGCTATGCAATAGCTTAAAAATAACACAACTCATTTTTGACACATGTTATTCTAAGTACTAAGATTTTTTTATTTAATATATAGATACAGATATTTTATACTAATTCAGTTTACAGATTAACGAATGCTGTTTGACTAAAATTTTAATTTTAAGAGAGATTAATGATGAAAATTTTGCCATTTCCATCACATGCCCATTGTATTGTATCAATATAGAATCTATATTGATTTTAATCAATATAAAGAACTTTTCAGAAATTAAAATTACATTTTTTTAACTTCAAGTAAAAATTATAATATAGAATATATCAAAAACGTTTCTTATGGTCTTGTAAACAAACTAATATAATAGGCATGTGATGGAAATGGCAAATTTTCATCATTAATCTCTCTTAAAATTAAAATCTTAGTCAAACAGCATTAGTTAATCTGAAAACTGAATTAGTTTAATTTAGAATTTAATTCAATGTATATCTATATTATAGATATACATTGAATTTTAGGTTTTTTTTTAAATGGTTTTTAAATTAATTTTCAAAATTCTTCGCTAAAGGACAATAAATAACTTCATTATATTTATTGAATATGCTAAAATGTAAATGTAATAAATATCAAAACAGCGGAACGCGTTATCCTCTTCTGGCTCTTTTTGTAAAATATGTGACGTGAAAATAACAATCTTCCTAGGAAGACTTTTTATTTACTTATGTAACTTCGCTATATACACAATCAGAAAGCATTATGAAAGCAGGGAAATATCGATCGCTTTAAAATACTCATTTATATTTATATTTACTTATTCTTATAGTATTTTGGGAGCTATCTTAACCTCTTCAGACCTGATGTATCTTATAGGATACATATCTTTACAATTTTTTTTCACGTATATAAATAATGTAAAAAAAGAGAAATTGGTGTAAATGGAGGCCTAACAGATAGAAGAATTAAACAAAATAGTAATTTGTTTGTTATAGCTCTTTTTAGTAAGCTACGTGTTACATAATATTGGCTTGCAGCAAAAATCTACGAAATGAGCAAAAATGAAAACTCAAATAATTTTATTGTGCGTTAAGATATCATTTGTAGAGTCCATTAGTAATGAAAAATTACCAAATATATATTTATTTTACGTTTTTCAGTGTTTTTACAATACAAAAATGTATAATAAAATTAAAAAATTGAAAGAAATTGTCAAAAAATGTCTTTTTTGAATCCTGATGTATCATCAATTTTTATCAACAAAAAATAAATTCTAATTTTTTTGTTGATCAATCTTTTTTAGGTATCGGTTTGATAATATAAATCCATAACTGAAATTAAGAAAAGTACATAAATAAACCCTGGGGTCTGAAGAGGATAATGACAAAAGTGTAATTTTTGATGGAAAAAAGGAAATGTGCTCCAACAAACATAGATAATCTTTTTTTAATGATTTTTTTCCATGGGGCACGCATTGAAATTATTCGCTTGCAATTACTGATAAAAGTATAGATTTTGATAGGCAGTCGAATGCGAGTAGTAATGTAGACAATTTTAATAAAAATATAAATATTTTGAAATTTTATTTTTATTTATATTTTAGATCATGGTCTATATTTTAATTTAATATTTACAATAGAGCGCGTGTTTTTTGTTATTTATATCTCATTGCCGCGTGTCATTTGTATTGACCGTGAAATATTTTGAAAGTTTATTTTATTTATACTATGATTATGAAACTTATTTGACGGTTCCGAAACATGTCAATGTCTTTTATTTTTATTTTTATTATAACACATTTCTTAAGTAAAATTAAAATTTTTATTAAAATGTTTATATAAAAGGTGAAAGTTTTAAAATCTGATGATTTAAAAAATCAATTGGATTTAATTAACTTTTTATCAATGTAGACAATATTTCATAGGGCAACTAATCACTTCATTCTTAATGGTGTAGAATTTTTTTTTAAATTTAGATTAAAACTATAAATATCATTTTAACAAAGTAAGAAAACAAAATAAGAACTGCTAATTCACGCATATTCTTTCGCTAATGAATGTTTATCATTTTTATCTGATAGTATTCCCTTAAAACACGAACAACAGTTAAATCTAAAACAAAACGGAATTGCAATTTCTAAACGGAACCTATACTATTAAGAAATTAATAAAGATTAGTGATAAGTGACAACGAACACACCGATATTTAATTATTTGTGCATTTGAACAAAATTTTCAATTTCAATTAAACAAAACTAAAAAATAGCAAATTGTATCTGATTTAAAATTAAACAGAAATTTCCTAATCTAATCATGAAAATCCCGTGATATTTTTCGAGATATCAGGTACCTCTATTATCAAATTCTTTTGGAGGGTTTTTTTTTTGTTATTTTATTTATTTATTTATTTAATTACAGAGAATACATTAAAATGCGAAATCTTCCTTGTATGTTCGGAAAAACCACAATCTTCAGTGTGTGAATTCCGTCATTTAAGACGATAACAGCATCTGCGAGATTCTATGGTGAAAACGACGTGTCTTGACAGCTACCTCATAATTTTTTTTCATATTCTTTTTAACAATAAAGAACGGGCACAAATTAAATTGCAATTTTACAAATAGATAATTTACGATACATTAATCGTAAATTAATAGTTCAACAAATGATAAGAAGGAATTTTTCTTAAGTTTGCCGATATATTTTCTACGTTAGATCTTTCTGTCCTTTCCTGTTGGTAGTCGTCGATAATATGTGTTCTATCTGAGTTTGAAAAGAGTGAGTTTTCCAAAAATTATATTGTACACTTTATGGCAATGGTCCTGTATGGCTTAGTATAAACGGTATACATACATAGTAACATAGTTATAGCGGTACTTGCAAACCAAAAATATGTTCTTAAAAATAGATTCTTTATCTAATAAGTGATTTAAACTGTTTTTAAAAACATGAATTTTAACATTATCAAACATATAGTACCGTAGATCACATAGCATCATATCGAAACAATATTTGTTCTATTCTAAAAGTAACTGATCTTCCGTATCCTAGCACAGTCTTTTTACGTGATATAATTAGTCCTGATTTACATGATCTAAAAAAATTTCAAACGTTCAAAAGATTAGAAATATATTTTTACATAGTAAAATGTGTGAAACTTTCTACGAAATGAGGTGAAACCGTCAGTGTTTCGCCTTGGTTTTGTTCCCTTTCAGAACTAATAGTCTCCAAAAAAAATATACGTAGAAAATAACATACAAAATAGCATATGTTTTCGGTTTAATATTTTTTTCGTGATTTTTTTTATATGTTTCAAAATATAAATTCGGGCAAAAAGAAATGAATAAATTAGAATATACAAATTCAAGCTTTGTTTAAAACTATTACCAGAGCCTCGGGGGAGGATCAGTTAGTTTTGAAATAAATTTTAAAGCATAATAATTTCCACAAAAACATGAAAAAACCACGGAGTAAGTCTAATTTATTTATCATACAAGTCAATGAAAGTAAGAGCACATAGTTTAGTTAAACATTTTTAACTAAAATTTTAACTTTACAGAACATTTTATCAATTCTGTTGGTTGAAAGATACTTCAGCTTTGCATTCAAACACAAATTAACACTATATTGAGAAATTGATTGGTGCACAATATTTCTGATTCAGACATCTATGGAACAAGGAAAAGTACAAGAGAAACGACAATTGTACATAGTATATTTTTAATTAGTTGAGATAATTGTATGGGAATGTATCATGATAATTGTCTGAAAGAAAATGTTAACATGCATTCCATTAACTGCTTTCTACAGGTGGGCATAAATTTAGAAAAGTCTGATTTCTAAACTGGGCTTGTTTCATTAATTGGTTTTATTTCATTTATATTTTTTCAATATTGAAAATAAGAACTTGTTAGAAAATTGTTCAGTGTAATTATATATATACGACATCAAAATAGTCATATATATTTTAATTATTCACCAAATTTTAATATATTTCACATTTTTATTATAGGTATTCTCCGCTATTTAAAGTGGGATATTTCTGTTTTTAGAAATAATTGTGAGCAACAGAGCAATATTAAAAGAAATACATAAATAATAAATATATTTATTAATATATATCTATACAAAATATGTATTTATATTAAACATTGCCACAGTCGTTTATTATCGACTTGCCGTCCTCTGAAAAAGAGTCGAGACTTCATTTAGACAAGAAATACTGAAATTAACCAGTTTCTTCTCAGTAATTATGATAAATTTCCGTTTTGTTTCCCTTGAAATGAACTACTTTTCACCATTAAATGAAAAAGGATTACATTTTGTATCATTAAATTAAAAAGGATCAAATCATTTGACCGTGAAAATTTAACCATTTGAACGCAGAAATCTCTTAAAATCATCACAAAGTACAGAGATTATTTTTTTTACAATGTAAATTTAATACATAAAAGAGCAGTAATTGCAATTTAATTTCAAATTATTATCAACATGCAACATGGAAAAGATGCTAAAATGCTTACAACATTCATAAATAATAACCCTTTAGAGACTTCAGGCCTTGCATAAATTTCATTCGATTCGAAATGCTTTTTTTAATAGATTATTTTAATGGTTAAATAACAAAATGTTCTGTGTATGAAAACGACAAATATTACATATATTTATTGTTGGCGCCAAAAACAACTTCAATAGGGACCTGGTGAATATGTACCCATTTATCACCGTCTAGAAAATAACGATTTAAATACATTACAATATACAACAAAATCCATACCGATTATTAAAAAACATTAGTAAAACATTCTAAATTTGTTAACGAAACTATTTTTTTTCTTTAAACATTCACGATTAAGTAAACTTTCTGTGGAAAAAAGTACAGCGCTCACTTTTGTGAACTTTTTACTGTTATAATTGAAAAATATGTGAAATTAAATATCTGCAATTGGTGCAAAAACAATGTAGTGCTGTTCACCTTTTTAAATGTTTTGCATAGAGCATTGATGTCTCCTGTATTGAAGTAAAACAATGTGATATTGGTTATGCTACGTCGATGCAGGAAGAAAAGAAAAAAGTCCTTCCGGCTGTATCGGGAGGAAGAGGTAGCTTTCGTACAATTATTTATTTAAATATTAATTTTAAAATAAATTGTATTATTCAAACATACGAAGCTCAAATTAACGGAACCCAATTATATAAGATTGAATACTTGTTTTTGTCAATACTGAATATTAATAGGAATTTTTAGAAATTAGTCATATTTTATTCAACCGAGTTTTATTTTAAGCGATTTATAGGGTCACCAAATTCCACGATATTATGAAGTGTATGCCATTTTAAAGCAACATGATAAATAAAACAAACCAATGAGCTTGGTTGAAATCTTAATTCATGTTCACATGCACACTCACATGGAATTCGATTAATATATACGAGTGCTGTCGCGGGCAAATTGGTTTTTATAAAATGTCACCCGTATTAGAAATTCAAATTTGCTATATCTCAGGAAATTTTTAAGGAAAAGATAAAGCAAAAAATACTCCGGAATTCATTATTAAGATAAACACTTTAGAAAGAGCTTTTTCTCCATTTCTAACTTTTTGTTTGTACAACGTTATACATGTAAAAGGTTTTTTACAAACTTAAATGGCTGCCATTTTGAAACAAGAAGACCTACGAAGTTGGCCAGGGAACTGGGTCAAGACATTGGTATTTACTATGTACACACGGATTTATATCCAAATCAGTTTATAAATATGCGTATTATCGCATGACAAATTTCAGATCGTTTCAAAATGTCAACCACACTGGAAATTGAAACCGCTATAACATCTTTCAATATATAAATGAAACAAAAAATGCTCTGGAATCTTTGTATCAAGATCAAACACACAAAAGAAAAATCTTTTTCAATATCTTATTTTTTGCGCCTTATTTTAAAATTTAATTTTTTTAAAAGAAATTAATATTCCGCCATTTTGAAACAAAATGTCGGACGAACTTGGACAACGAGCTTGGTCCAGACATCGATATGTGCTATTTACTTACCAAGTTAAATCCAATTCGGTTTATAAATACGCGCATTATCACGATCATTTCAAAATGTGAGCAACACTAGAAATTAAAAGTGCTATAAATCAGCCATTTTTTAAGATACAGTCAAAACAAAAAATGCTCTGGAATTTTTGTATCAAAGTCAAATGCATAAAATCTTTTTCGATTTATCACTTTTCGGTACACTCTAAAAAATAAAAGTGTAAATTTGCACACAAAAATGTGTAAATCAATGATACAAAAACGATTTGTTTATGTGTGTAAATTTGTGTGTAAATTGCCAAAATACACACCTAATGTGTAAATTTCAAAATACACATTTCAGTGTGTAATTTGATGATAACACTAAGTGCGTAAAACTTATAATAATCACTCACGAAATACCCACATTAATGTGTAAATTGCGCAAGAATACACATATATCTGTGTAATACTCTAACTCATTTATCTGTGTAATCTTCTGTGATTACACTGTTAAATGTGTATTGCGCAAAAAACATACATTATTGTGTTATTGTAATTTACACAGTTCTTTGCGTAGTATGCAAAATACGCATATTCTATGGAGGTTCAATAACTATTGTGTCTAGTGTATATGAAATATCTGTACTGCAATGGGTTGATGTAGAATATCGATATATTTATACTTAGTTTTAGAACCATAGCTGCAATATTCATACAGTTTTGGAAGGAGGAGTAAAATGGGGGGGGGGTGTAGTTGAAAATCTGATTTTTAGCTTATGGGGCTAGATTTGTGACAGTGGATTCGATAAAAGTACTGTTCTTTGGACACGGGATCATAGTGATGTACACACTTCTCATCCACTATCACAAGTGTAGCATCATAAGCTCCAAATCAGCCTATCACACTCACTCCCCTCCTCTTAAAAACTCCCTATAAATAGGTTTTTAGAACTTTACCCCTTCCTTTAAAACTATGCTACTATAGTAGCTACGGATCTAAAATTCAGCATATAGCCATTTAAGACATTAGTTTTTGATATTCCTCATCAACCATCATAGTACAAATATTACTTCTCTGTTAGTGGGAAAGTATGGGACACATTGTGAAATTTTCAATTTCTTTAATTATAAAATTGATTCTTCAAATTATGTTTCTATATTGCTCAACGACATTAGAAAATGTTTCATTTTGTATTCTATAAATCAAAGTTTTTGTATTTGTGTCAAGTAAAGTTGATTTTATTATTTTTGTAAAAAGTGTCCCATTCCTCCCCACTCTCCTATAAAAACTGCTATTTTATTTTCTATATTCTTCCTTGCTTTTTAATTTTATATATTGTCCTCATTTATATATTATTCAGAACATGCAATTAAAAATTAAGATAAAGAAAAATAATTAATTAATTAATGATAAATTTTAGACTAATCAGATGGAATAATCATAGTTGGTAATCTTGCAATCTCCACACTTTTTATTTTCAGAGTTCAGACTCAATTTTTCATTTTTTATTTTTCAGACTCAAGATACAAAGTCAATTATATTGAAGGTACTGTATTACATACAGTTATAAAAGTAAAATTTAAAATACAATAAAAAAAAATAGAAAAAAGGCATGTAGACTTCATCTCACATACACACACAAATATTACCTGCAAATATTTTAGCTGATTTGTTTATATATACATAAATCACCTATATTACATGTTGAATTGTTTTCTTTTCATAAATATTCATCATTACACAGAATTTGCCATATAAAATATTATCAGGACTATCAAAAAAGCTGTTGAATCATTAAAGTAACATCTTTTGCATTACATTTATATTTAGAAATTTGTGTCTTAAAAAAGGAAAAAAAAATACAAATATATTTTAACATTAATGAAATTAATCCTATCTTCATAAATGAAATTTTCAGATATTCTAATTAAAATTTTAGCTATCAAACTAATGTGTATTTTTATTTATCAGCTATAGTAAAAAATAAAACGAGAAATAATGTGTCTATATCCAAATATCAATTGACTCTTATAAATTTTCGAAATTAAAGCTCGTAGAATTTATTTGATAATTACATTTGTGTCTTAAGTGTATAAAACTCACCCAACGGGGGATATTTATGTAGAGGGGGAGGGAGAGAATGATAAGTTCGATTTTGAATATTCATTATGACACAACTGTTATATTTTTTTATATACATACAATCATATGTTTTATGTCATATAATATCTGTAATAATAGGCAAAATTTGAATGGAAAAAAGCATATTTGAAGAAAAAGCCATTACTTTAATCTAAATTTTCTTCAGAATTTTTGATCTGGAGTTATTTTAAATCAACGTATTTGCGCCCTTTTGCAATTTACTTCTGTGTATTTTTATTAAATCTATAATTAACAAGAAAAAAATATATGTTCTTTACTATGACTATTTTAGTGGAACATAGTTCTTCCGATGTAATATTTCAAATTAAAGCACAGCTGAAAATTTAATGTAATTACGATAAAAAAATTAAAAAAATAATTTCTCAAAATTAGGAAATGTAACGTAGAAACTCAAAAGCAACGCTATAGTTTTAATCGATGATAAACTTAGTTAACATTATAAGTTTCATAATTAAAAAAAAATTCAATACATAAATAAAACTCAGATGAATTGTTTAACTTATAAATCAGAATATATAATTTATAGATATGGTATACATTTGTATAATAGTTTATAAATAAACTATAATATCTTCCACACAACCGAACCAAAATTTAACACCTCCCCCCCCCCCCCGAAAAAAAAAAAAGATGTTAATGTTTATTTTGCTACTGTTAACATACATTCATAAATTCTTTTTAAGATGAAAAATTTTCAAGAAATAAATGACTTTAGATACAACAGTTGTTATTTTAATAGACATTTATCAGGAGTTATGCAATGTTGACATTTTTTTAAGGCAAGTAAATTATATGTGTAAAAAATTCTTATACGTAAAAAACAATCCAACATGTATCATATACATTTATACATAAATATAAACAAATCAGATAAAAAGAATTGGAGGTAATACGGACGTATGACATTACATATCTTATATTTTATAAGAGAATAACTTATTATATACTATATTTTTCTGAACGAGAGCGCTTGTAATCAACTTGGCCCACCATTAATTTTAAACTTAAACATGATGAAGCCAAGTCAACGTAGATTACGATTTTACAGTTTTATATGTTAGATTCGCGTCTAACTCGGGGTTGAAGTAGTTCCTGAATACAACCATCAATTGCACTGCGAACTGAAGTTAAACTAAAATTACAAGTTAAACTTTGAAATGGATAAAAGTTTACAAGCTCCTATCCCTTTCGTAACGTCTACTTTAAAATTCACGCATTTATAATTTTTTCAACACAATAATTAGTGTAATTTCAGAAGTAATCTACATTTACACATTTTTATGAGTTTATGCACTGATAACAAACTTACAAACTTAATGCCATAAAATAAACACACATTAAAATAGGTATTTTTTATGACAAGTAGGTGACTTTAGAAATTTACACTCTTACCTATGTGTTTATCATTATGTGTAAATTACAATAACTTACCAATTTGTGTAAATTCAGACATTTTTCAGTATTTACACATTTATTTATGTTTTTCAAGTAATAACAAAATGCACACTTAGTTTGTTAAGCTAAAATGCACATAAAAACAGGTGAAACTTTGCAAAAAATGGGTAATTTTCATGTCAGGTGTGTAATTTTAGGAATTTACACACATATATATGTAAATTTGTCTAATTTACACTTTTATTTTTTAGAGTATAGTACCTAATTATAAATTTTAAATTTTTTAAAAAAGTTTAATTGGCCGGCATTTTGAAACTAGATGGCGGATGGAACTGGCTAACGAACTCGGTCCAGGCTTTATTATGTACTATGTACACATCAAGTAATATCCAATTAGATTCATAAATAAGCGTGTTATCACGTGACAAAAATGAGATTGTTTCAAAATGTCAGCCCTAAGAGAAATTCAAAGTGCTATATCTCAATTATTTTTTAAGATATAGACAAAATAAAAAATATTCTGGAATCGTTGTTTTAAGTTCTAACACATACAAGAAAAATATTTTTAATTTTTTAATTTTTTCGCATTTAATTTTAAATTTTAAATTAAAAAAAATTAAATGGCCGCCATTTTGAAACCAGATGGCGGATGATGCTGGCCAAGGAACTTGGTCTAGATATTTGTATGTACTATGCACATACAAAGTTTCATTCAAATCGGTTCATAAATACGATAGTTATAGCCTTACAAAAACATATATATATATATATATATATATATGGGTGATTCTTAAAATAGGGGACAATTTCAAAAGTGAAATCTTAAAAAAATTACTGTTAGCAAAATTTCTGAAAACAATAGGTGTTGTTAATATAGTATTAGGTATACTTTACATGTAGTCAGCAGAGTTAAATATTTAAAAATTAACTTAAAAAATAATTAGTATTTTTTTAACCATGCTAATCACAAAACAAATTGCATGGAATAAATATATTAAGAAATTTTTATCTTCTTTCTGTTTAAATATTTTTTTCTATATTTATTAGCTTCCTTTTCAGCAAATGGTTTCCATTTTTACATATATACATATAAGGAGAATAAAAACATTACCAAAGAGCAAACTTTGTTTACATGAGCAACATTCTGACACTAACAATGTAAGAAGCTGTCTTAGTGATTTTCTGACAGATTTAATGCATATTTTAGGGATAATATTTGTAATACCTAAATTTATATGTAAAATTAAACTTTGTAAAAGATACAATATAAGCAATGGTTACATTTATGCACATAGGAGTCTTTAGCATGGGCAGAAAAACCATGCTAATGACAGTGATATTTGTCCATGCTAATGACAAATTTTAATTTAAATAAGATTATGAGCCATAATATAATCACAATGCAATAGTCCTTTCTGGGGCTTTTTAAAACACAAAAGTCCTATGCAAATAAGTAAAATAAAAATTTTAATTATAAAATAAACATGAAAATTATTATCCATTTTAATGACATACAATTGATGTACGCCCCAAATATTCAACTTCTATTCTTAAAATACTATACATGCTTCTATTTTAAGGCTGGGATAAAATGGCTACTTGTTGCCATGGAGAAACTTTATATTTTCAAACTATTATCATATATGAAAATGAAATTTTGATTATTAACTAGCTGTTATAGTATGACCTTGTTTTGAAAATAGAATATGGAGGACAAATTTTAATTTTTTTTTTATGTACTATAATTTTATTTTTAAAAAGAAATTTATTGGATAAATCCTCTCCTTGATTAATTTAAAGAAAGAATAACATTTGTTTTATTTTGTAAACATGATATTAACTCTTTAAAAAGCTAGTATATACAAGGCACAGCTGCTGTGGACATCCATGCTAATGACATTTTGAATATTTATTCTGTTATTTTAAGGTGTTTTAACTAAAAAGTGAGTAATTCTTAAGTGCAAATAATGAATAATATTAAGACAAACATATCTAAATATAAAAACATTACAGAAAGCCTCTCAATTTTTTTTTGTATGCCGAAAGACATAAATTGTCCCCTATTTTGAGAATCACCCATATATGTATGTATATATTTATTTCAACATTTGAACGGAGGGTGGTTTTGGGGTCTGGGGGGGGGTCATGATCGGTGAAAATATACCAATATTTTCCGGAAGTAATTTACTCCAGCCGGCAGCAATAGGTAGCTTTTTACTTTTTGCAATGAAACCTACCTAAAAATGTTGTAAAGTAACGAAATGGTGAATGCATTGTGTTTAATGAAAAATGGCTTGGATTGGTTAAAAACATGTTTGTTTACTTTAAAGAATTCGAATTACCTAGGATACCATTATGTCAAAGAGTATTTAAATAAAATTTAAAAAAATTATCGATAATGAACGAAAAAAAATTCTGCCCTTATCTTTAAA
Organism: Maratus speculifer; assembly: GCA_964019185.1. NCBI lineage: Eukaryota > Metazoa > Arthropoda > Arachnida > Araneae > Salticidae > Maratus > Maratus speculifer. The sequence goes on from OZ025292.1 coordinate 421,957,880, forward strand.
TACATAATGGAATGGAATGAATTAATAATTGAACTTATGAGTGTGTGTTTAAACTGCATCTCCTCTTCTGAAACCTGAAGTAAATCGGACTTTACCTGGTCCTGATAAAATCTTTTTATCGATTACTTTGAGTTTTTTACCGATCAAGCTCGTTTAGTACCTTCATGTTGTATAACTAGCAACAAAGTATGTAATTTATGTAGGCTTATCTCAGACTTTATACAGTTTCACGTAGATTTTGGTACCATGTATAAGATCAATCTACCCAATCAGAGAAAAAATTTATAAATGTCTAAAAGGAATTATATTAAAGATAAAATATTTTTGTTACACTTTTCTACTTAAAAAAAAGAATATATTCTTTTACTGATTCTATATTTCATTAGATATCGTTGAAACATTTAAATATCTTTCCGTTAAAAAAAGAAGGCAGGAGGGATGTTCTCAATTTTATTATTTTACCATCTTATGTTAAATTTTTTTGTATGTTTATGTGTAATTTAAGCACGTTATTTACTATTACAATACGGATTAATATTAGTATGTAAATCACAATTAGTTTATAAAGCTTTATAATTTTTTGAAGATAAAAAGGTAAGTTATGGGAATCAGTGCCTAATTTTACCAAACTATTTTTTATTCAATATAGATTGTGTAATTAGAGTGATGCTAATACTACGTTTAACGACTTATTTCGATACATATCTATCAAAAATAACAATAAAGGTTTTTTTTTAAATACTTTACTAATCCATTTTGCTTTAATCTGTTAATGTGTTTATCGTCATTATAAATCATTTTTTCTGTGATAAAAAAAACCCCAAATTTGTTGAAGAAACAAACCAAGATGCTTAAAACTGTATAACTTGAAAAAAAAAAAATCAAAACAAACATAAGAATAAATATATATGTAATGGAATAAATCCCGTTAAATATTTTCTTTATTTCCGTAGTGAAATATGTGGAAAGTAACATATCTAACCAAAATATTTAAGAGATTACATAAATTCAAAATAAATATACCGTTTCATGAAATCTGCTTTCACCATAAATCTGAGATTGAAAGAAGCGATTTCCTAAATCGGTAACCGTCAACTGAAAAAATTGAAGAAAATGAACAATATATAGATTATATGGGTAGGATCATAATGACATACTGCTTATTGCTAAATTTGAAAGGGGACCCTATAATACATGGAATTACTTGTAGATAGCTAAATACTTTATTTTCAATCATTCACTATGAAATGGTTTATACAAATATATATGAATGTATTTTTTTTTCTTTTGAATATTAAGCAAAAATAGTTAAACTTACGAAGTAATTGCGGCAAGTAGTTATTACGATACTTGTTAAATATCCTATTTTAATTTTTATAATGAAACGTCACACGTTATACTATAACTTCCCACCCTTAGTAGTGATAAATGAAGTAAGCATGATATAACAAAAATATTTGAATCAGGATAGTCATCTTTAAATATGTTTTTAAAAAAGTAAAAATAAAATGTTATCTGAAAAATTGGTTTTAAAAGTTTTTTCTCCTCTTTAGAAAGTAACTTTGTCGGTAAATTATACAAAGCAAGAGCAAACGTAGTTCTTCATTTGAAAAATAATGCGTAAATTATATGTAAAGCATAGCACAGTAGTGCTATGCTTTATTTCCAGTGCGGCTCCTTAATGTTATTTTAAAACAAAATTTAACATTGAACGAGTTATTTACTAGACATTTTCCCACATTTTGTACGCGCTGCCACAAATTTTCTTCGAAGCACCTAAAAAAATTCCTCAAATCAAAAAAAAAAAAAAAAAAAAAAAAAAAAAAAAAAAAAAAAAAGGCTAGAGATTAATAGACATATTTCCTGCAGCATTTAAATATTTGTTAATACTAGTTTATCCCGTCGACCAAAATAATTATTGCCAAACTATAAGATTAAATGCCAAATGCCAATAATGGATGTACGTGAATGTCACATTCAATGGACATTATATACGATTCACTAATTTAAAATGTCAGTATGTGATTTTTATTTCGACTTTTCATTAATATTTTACTAATTATTTGTTTTTTCGTTATTTAAAATAAAAATTATGTCAATATGTATAATTTGGCTATTAGTTTGGCGATTTGTGTAATTTGACAAAATTGGTTGACGGGATAACAGAGTAGTACCAAATATTTTTACGTGATTTAAAAGTAAAAATAAAAGTGATTTTTTTTGTTAGAATTAAAAACGGAATATTTTAGACGCCATTTTGGAAATGATACGGAGATTTTCAAACATTTGGTACCAAGATAAGAATCATTCACAGAAAGTATTTATTATGAAGCATGATTTTTATAATAAAAAGACATTTTCAAACATTGATTAATGGATCAAGAAGATTTTTAAATGAAGAAATTTAGAAAATAGGTAAATTAAATTACTAAATTCAATTTATTGTTTCTTCAAAATAATAGAAAATATATATGTAACTAATAATTGAAAGCGAGGTTTTTGACACATTGGAATCAGAAAAAAAAAATCGCGCCAAATTTAGTGCGTATACGGTATTTGTGTCGGGACTTTCTACCTACGCCACATTTTTAAAGTTTATCCGTCTTATATGTTCGAAGAAAATCAAAATAAATTAAGGTAAATAAAAGTCTTAAAAAATAATAGTATTAAAGAATAATAGTAAAAAATAATAGTACATCATCCTTGGTATGTAATGAAACTAGTAAATCTGCAGAACTAGGCCTTCAAACTCAAGTCCTGGCATTTATTAAGGCTAAACTGCAGAATTAACGACTACATGGCGTAAGACTTTTCGGCACTGCAATAAATTAGCCAATTGTATCAACTTAAACATTCAAATCGAATGCAAACAAATATACACTGTAAAAAAAAGGGTCGATCTACTAAAAAAACTTTAGTGATCCTTGTAATTACTAAAAAATTTTTAGTAATCTTAGTCGGTTACATGAAAATCTGTAAGAATTACTAGAAAAAAGTTAGCAACAAAGAGAGTTAATAGTTTTATATTTTTAATAACTATTACTAAAAATCACTTGGTGTGGTCTTGATAGCATAGTGGTTATAGTAACGGACTCCAGACTAAAAGGTCCCGGGTTCGATACTGGCCACCGCAAAATACGCCCCGAATGTATGTAGTGTAAGTACTCGTTAGTAAAGGGATTATGAAAATCCTGTCGGAGCAGTTAGCAATGTTTGGTGCTGCCATCTATTGCAGTTTTGCCGAAAATCTTCCGCTTCAGAAGTCTGGATGCATCTCGAAGGAACCTCCTGCCCTTCGGGCGCACGTAATGGTTATTAAAAATAATTTTGGAGCTATTACTAAAATTTGCTTGATGGCTCATAACAAAAATTTTTAAGTTAGTTTTACAAAAAATTCTTTGGCTCAGTTTACAAAAGAAATGTTTGTTTCACTTGCAAAAAAACAGTTTGTAATGGTTACTAAAAAATTCTTTGGAATACAAATTTACTAAAACATTTTTAGTAACCTCTTAAATTTTTTTTACAGTGTAGACAATAATGTTTACAAATATTTTTTTTTTATTTCCGATTTGGCGATTTTTTAAAATCGCACCTAAACTATCAATATTACAAACAATTAATCATTGAATAAAATTAATTTTTAATTAACTTGTATTAAATTTTTTATACCGATGATTGTTAAAATGATAACACACTACACGACCTAATTTTTTAAATATCACAAAAAGTTTCTGTTGAAAAGAGCTGTTTTTTTTTATTTCAAGTTATTTTTATAAAACTCTTTTGATTCATTATCTGTATAAAATAATAAAATGTAAACACATTTGAAACATTCATAACGCTCAACCTTTTAGCACAGATGTCTAATACTTACCACGTTGCCGCAATTTTTTTATGCCAATTTGGCGAAAATTTTGTTTTCAAATACCAGTCACATGCATAATTTTACATTATTTTGATATATAAAAAAAAAGTTTTTTAATAACTATAGAACAAAACAATTTACATCATTAATGAAAGGGACGGTAAAATAAAGTAAACAACTTATTAATAAATATACAATGATAGCCGAGTTAGCATGTGAGACACATAATCGCCATTTTGTTCCAATCGTACCAACGTGCTGCATATAGGATATCTGTCCCCAATTTTTCTACGTTGAACCCTACCCAGGAATGTAGTGGAGGGTATGCGGGGGCATTCGTCGTATACCCTCTGGATTTTGGCCCCACCAGTGGCCGCGAGGTTCTGACCTTCAAACTGGTAGACGGTAGATGCTGGGTTCGAAACCAATCGCGTCCGTCGGCCTAACCGTCCGAAATTTTCCGTGGTTTTCTTCGAACGTTGCGTAAATACGGGTTAGTTTCCCTTAGAAAGACCCCTACGGAGGGCATCCCACCCCATAGGGCCTATATCCCATAGCGTAGATAATCGGCCAACATAAATACAAAACAAACAAACCCTCTGGATTTTTTCAGGTATACCATATACACTCTGTTTCTCAAGAAGGCTATAGTGTTATACACTCTAGTTATACCCTCTGTTTTGAGCGTATACTCTCTGCTTAGTATGTATACCCTCTGATTTTTTTACGACTACACCACTGACCCTACCCAGAGCCTCTATTGGCGGTTTGATTGTTTTTCGCTGTTAAAATTCTGTCGAAGTTAAATTCCAATTTTGGGCAGAATTTCAGTTCAAACATTAATTAATTTATCAAGAATTTTCTAACTGAAAAAAATACAGAAAATAAATAAATATGACGTCATACATAAAGTCAAACATAAAGTAAAGATAGATCTGTACTTCTACGCAATGTATCAATACTGATTGTTAAGTATAAATATGAGTTATATACAGACTGTGATGTAGTCTTAAAAGATACAGCTGCTCAGAGTGGAGCCCTGTGAGCAGAGGTTATACGCGCAAGGAATAGGGTACACCTTAGAGAGTAGATACTATTAGTTTTCTTGAGAAACAGAGGGAACACGATGTTCTTTAAAAAAAATCCAGAATGTATACGGCGGATACCTCCGTATACCCTCCACTACATATGTATACAGAATAGTTTTTTTTGTCGAATATGACCTCATAATTCATAAGAAAAGAATTTACCGAGGAGAAATTAGACATCTGACTTTTTGCATCGTAAAAAGTGAAACTATTTTTAAGAATGAAAAGGCGTACATTTTTGGCGTCATATTGGAAATGAAACAGAGATTTTTAAATGTTTGGTGTCAAGACAGGAAGCATGTAAAGATTTCAGTTCCATAAGAAAAAAAAACTAACGATTTGGAAATGAAGCATACAATTTGGTACGGCCCTGGGTAAATTACATCGGTAATTGTGGTGATACGATACCGCATAAAAGAATTCTTGATGATGGTACCCTCAGTTAATTTTGAAATGAGTTCATCTGAATGCCGTAGTTATTAAAATACTTGAGATAATAAACAAAAACATAATTTGCTGAACAAATTAAAAATACAAAATCACACACTACACGATTTAAGTCCAAGAAGGGATAGACATTAAAATAATTGATTTAGTTGTTTCTGCATTTAATATAATTCTTTTGAAAAAAATAAGTTAAACCAAATGAACATAAAAAAATAAAAATTAAATTGAAACAATATGATACTTAAACACCCTAGAGCTTTGATTTCGCTCATATGATATCGAAATAAATCTAAGACTTTTTTCCAAACTCAACTTGCAAATATTTGTATTGCAGATTTATTATTATGGTTATATTATGGCAAATGTAAATAAAATGAATAAGCAATCTAAAAAGCAAATTATATTTTTGTAATATATATATATATATATGTATATGTATATATATATATATATATATATATATACAGGGGTTGGACAAAAACATGGAAACACCTTTTGAAATGCATGTTTGCAAAGAAAGATTGATTATAATGTACTATGTTGATGGCACTGGAGTTTTCGCCTACTGACGCCGCCTATACAACTTCGTAAAATCGCTGCACTGTTCAGTCGTTTTTGGAGCACTGTTTTGTGAGATTATCATTGCGTTATGTCAGAGTTAACAGACTTCGAACGTGGACAAATTGTTAGCGCGCGTATGGTGGGTGCTTCCGTAAGCGAGGTAGCCGAGGTTTTTAGTGTTTCAAGAGGTACTGTGTCGAAGATATATTCCGCATATTTGAAATCCGGAAAAAACATCATCCGCTAAATCACAGCTCGGACTCAGTGTGTACTGAGTGATCGTGACAGACGATCATTAAGGAGAATTATCGCGAAAAATAAGCAATCCACAGCTGCAAAAGTTGCTGCTGAAATGAATGTCGTGTTACCAAATCCTGTGAGTACCAAAACAATTAGAAGGGAGCTTCATAAATAGGGAATTGCTGGCCGTGTTACAATTGAAAAGCCATCCATAAGTAATATTAATGGCTGTAACAGGAAAAAGTGGAGTTTAAGTCATAAAGCCTGGACTATAGAGCAGTGGAAGAGCGTAATATGGTCTGATGAGTCTTCTTTCATATTGTTCCCCATTTTTGGCCGAGTTTACGTCTGGAGAACGCCATCTCAAGCCTATAATACAGACTGCTTGTTGCCAAGAGTGAAACATGGCAGGGGTTCGGTGATGGTTTGGGCAGCCATATCGTGGTTCTCTTCTGGCCCCATGATAACTCTGTAAGGGCGTATTACTGCTCAGACTTATGTGAACATTTTGGCTGATCAAGTCCATCCAATGGTACAAGACTTGTTCCCCAGTTATGATGGTATCTTCCAAGACGACAACGTCCCCGTTCACACAGCTCACATTGTCCAGGACTGGTTTTCTGAGCACGAGGATGAATTTTCGCATCTCCCCAGGCCACTAAAGTCATCAGACTTGAATATTATCGAACCGTTGTGGTCTACATTGGAGCGGAAAGTGCGTTCTCGCTATCCACCGCCAACATCGTTATCTGAACTTGCCACCCTTTTTACAGGAATAATGGTACAATATTCCTTTGGCAAACATACAGAAACTTTATTTATCCATTCCGAGAAAACTGCAAGCTGTTTTGAATAACAACGGGTACCGTGCACAATACTAGGCAGGGAAACGCGTTCTTTTTAAGGTGTTTCCATATTTTTGTCCAACCCCTGTATATATATATATATGTACATATATATATATATATATATATATATATATATATATATATATATATATATATATATATATAAAATACATAAATACTGGTTTCATTGGTTTATTTAATGGTATTGTCTGAATAACTTTGGATGTATTTATAAAAGTATTTATATATATATATATATATATATATATATATATATATATATATATATTGCTACTTACTTGCAAATATTTTTAAATCAAAGAGTGCATATCTGTGCATCTATTTTGCCCACTAAAAGCAAAAATATTTGTTAAATATTTTTTCTGTAACTAATAATATGGATCCTGGTCCGCATCTCTAAATATTGAAGAGCTTAACATTCGTTGAGGGGAAATTAATTGTCCAAGTCCATCCTTAATTACTGTTTATCCCATTAAAAAAAGTCAGCTTGAATACAGTGGACAATTATAAATTTTCATCCAAGATACTATAGAATTTTGTACCTTATTGCTTCATTACATTGATACTATATCACAGACCATTTTTAGGTACAATGCTTGGTAGTCCCATCAACCAAAATTCTAATGTCAAATTTCAGGACCAAATGCCAATAATGGATTATCGTAAATGACACATTACTTGACATTAAACATAACACATGTTTTTGTTATGTCATCAAGTGGTTTTTAAATCGACTATTTATTTCTACTTTTATTAATGTTTGACTAATGTATTTGTTTTTTCGTTATTTAAAAAATGCGTCATTATGTATAATTTGGCTAATACATTTGTGAGAAAGTGACCTTTGTGATAAAGGCACTCTATCATTTTTGTGAGATCGTGACGTCAATGATTTAACATGTGTAGCGTGGAAGCGACATTTATCCTCTCTTTTACTTTAACTTTCTAGAGCGTGTGTGTCTTCGTCGGTTCTACAAGTTATGTCGCGGTTAGAAGCAATATGCAAATTTATAGTATCTCAGTTTGCAGCATATAAAAGCTTTCAGTGTGAAGGAGTGGTGTCTAGCGGTGCAAGCCATCTAGTGGTGTGTAGTGACGCAAGCCCGCTAGTGGTGTGTGGAGAAGCAGTAAATTGAATTAGATTTGAGTTATAGCAAGTTATTATTGAGTCTCCCGTGAGATAGGAAGGAGTTTTGCAGTGAGCCGCCAGCAGCATTTGGCGACATAGTTTATTTAGAGCAGAGCTATTCAAGGAGATTACCGTTGGTAAGAGTTAGTTAAATTACTTTGAGTATTTTTGATAATAAAGAGTGTTTCACAGCCACGGGCTGTCTAATAAATCTTTTATCTAGCACTTTAGTCGAAGCCTAAGTGAGAAATTTATTTGAAGTGCCCCGACTGAGTCTAGTGCCGGAGCTGTGAGTATATTTATGAGTTTAATCCTTTAGTATTGTGACTAGTGTTAAAATTAATGAACTGAAAGCTCCACTTCCCCCTGAGCCCCAACAGTTTAAATAAACTGGTTTTAACTTATATCTCGAGTTATGTCTGCATTCAATCACCCCACCGTCACAAATAACCCTCAGTACGAGTACCCTTCCGTTACACATTGTTTGGTGATTTGTATTATTTGACGAAGTTGGTTGACGGGATAACAAAGTAATAACCATTTTTATTAGAAGAAAAGATGGAAAATGTAAAAATATTTAAAAAAGAGTTTTTAGTGGAAAATTTAAAAAAATTAAATTTTTCTTTGAAAAAATATATATTTATTCCATTCTTATGACATGAATAAAAAATTTCGAGGAAATTTTTAGTTATTTGGCTGAATGTTTATTTCTAAAATTAAAATGCGCCAAAACATAAAATAGCGCTTTTGCTTAATAAAGTTACAAAAATAATAGGTACTACTTCGTTATTCCACCAACCAATTTCGCCAAATTTTATAAATTGCCAAACTATTAGCCAAATTAAAGAAATTCATGTAATTTTCATTTTCAATAGTGAAAGAACAAATAAATTAATAAAACATTAATAAGAACACAAATAAAATTTCATAATAAATTTAAAAAGCACTTGATGGCATAATGAACACGTTATACGAGTTTACGTGAATGCGGCATTTTTAACCATCATTATTGGCATTTAATCTTTTAGTTTGGCGGTCTCTGTTTGGTCGACGAGATAATCAAGTAGTACCAAATAATGAAAAAAAAGTTTTTTTCAAATAGTTATTCAGTAGAATAATGCTTGACGAATCCAAACAAAGTATGGGTTTTGCTTTTATAAAATTTCAAAAGAATACTTGCCACTATTTCCAAAAAATAATTTCATTAATTATCATAAATTCATCACCATAAATCATAAATTATAAAAAAGTCCGCCACCTCAGTGAATAATATTTCTATTAGGAGGTTGTTTAACAGGGTTTCGTTCATAAAATTTTTTGCGAAGAGCAGAATCCACTCTTTGGTGTGAAATGTGGAGCTAATAGATTCAAGATTTTTTTTTAAGAGCACGTTTACTAAATTGTGTCGCAGGCAGCGTAACATCAACCTCGAGGTTCGTTTAGTTCCAGATTGGGTGCTTTTTTTGGAGATTTTGTATTACAGATTTTGTAGTTCATTTAAGAATATCATAAGGCGGGAAACGCCGGGCAGGGCAGCCTGTAGCTAATATTTCAGGAAATTTTGATATTAAAAGTCAGTGAACCAACTTTTTTGAAGCTAATAGATAAAATTTTTCTTAAAAACTTTTGAAGTATTTTTAATATACAATGCCAAGATGTTTTATACTATAATTAAGGAAAAGAGACTTCTCCGTTACAGGTTCAATGAACTTATAAATTATTTAAAGAAAAAAGAATTACAAAAAAATTGTATTACTTATTATTATTGACGGGATGGAGGTAATTTCAACTTCGGCCACCTTTATTGTATCAAGAAATGCAAGACTTCTGCAGTATTAGACTTTTTTGAGGCTGTTCATATTCTAAATTTAGAAATTCCTAGTTAACGATTTTTCCACTGTAGCGACCAACGTTTCATTTCTGTTTTTGTCTCGCGTATTGCTGTAACTGATGATCATTCGATCAATTGTTAACTAACATTTTGGTTTTAATATGTAATCTGTATTTACAGTTAAGTTAATTTTATTTCATATATTGGTTAGGTGAGACGCAATATTCACATAACTTATTTTTACGTTCATTTTCTCAATGCTTGATTTGTATATATTGCATGTTCAGGTGTTGTTATTTTAGTGATTCCTTCCCATTTTAGCTAAACAATTTTATACAGATGTATAATTACACTACAAACTTTAAATAATGTTGAAAAAAATATTATTGTTAAATAAAAAATTGATTTTGATGGTCAACTTTATCCTTAAAAAGTTGAATATGATAAAACGTTGTTGGTGAAGTCCATCAAGTTTAAGATATTTTAACTATTAAAATAGTTTCACATACTACTCAAAAATCAGTCATATTAAAAAACATTTAAATTAGGAAAATCAGTTCCACAAAATTAATAATATTTTATACTACAATCATATATTCTGCAACATCAGTTTTTAACACATATTTTTGAAACTTTTTATTTCATAATTTCATATAAGAATAATTGTAAGTTGCATTACAAGTATTATATTCCAAATACTATCGTTTATAACATTTTATTGGAAAATAAATTAGAAAAAAAGATAAAAGAACTGAAAAATTTCTTCTAGTGTAACTTGCACTAAAAGAAAAAAAAAACACTTTGCGGCGTGACAAACTTGGAATTTGCGGTTAATTTGTTGAAAACTTTTGAGCTCAATTTAAGAAGATCAATAAACAGTAAAATGGAAAAGCGATCGGAATAGAACTGGTTCAGATAGTTCCCGGGAAAGAAAATGTTTAAAAAGTATTTTTTCGTTTCCTAGCTGTCCAATTCCTTTGTTAGATAAGAAAAACTGATAAAGTTCAAAGACATAATTTTCTTTCTTATATATATTTAAAATGTGTAGGTATGTATCAAATAAATTATATAAAGGTTCCTTTTTATTACTTTTCTTTGTGCATTTGTTTAATATCCAAGTAACATTTATATGCATTATGCTTTTAATGGTATTTACTAAATATTTTACACGGACTAGCTAGTTGAAATTAAATACTTTCGTTAACAAATATTTCAATCCTTTCCATTCACCATTCCATACATAATATCATACCATTTCACTGAAAATACAATATAAATCATTTGCATTTAACATCATTTTCTCGAAATACTAAATTCAGGTATAACTAAAGTCAATACTAAAAAAAATAAAATAAACATCAATCCATGGTTATGATTTTTGTGATTACATATCTGCCAATATTTTCTTATAATACCTCTCCCTCTCTATTGCGTGAAATTTGCTTTTGCGGTTCCTTATTTTTGTCTCTTGTCTTTTTTCGTTGTATGCATATATATATGCATATATATAGAAATTTATATATATATAGAAATTTATATATATATATATATATATATATATATATATATGTATATCTTCTATTATTTTCATATCACTTTTGTTGTTTCCATCTAAGCTCTTCAAACTAGCGCCACCTGTTACACTGTTTGTAATCTCCATCCTCATCCTCTCAGCTAATCTCTGACAATGTCCCTATACGGACATGTGTATATCAGCTGATGATGAGCTGTTATTGTTTTAACTCGAAACGCATTCTGCTCTGTTTTGTATTTTATGGTGATTTTTACAAAGACATTATTTTAGTTATTAACGCCAGTGTATTCGGTGTTTTTTTTGCTGAATTTAATTTGAATATCTACAATGTATGATTTGGTAATAATGAGCCATATCATCATTGGTTAGGCTCTGTTTGAGTGCGTATTTAAAGGGATAAAACAATTGCAATAGATAATACATTGTTGGAAATTGATTTATGAAAATATGTTTTTCTTTATATAAAAACGTCTGTTATATTGTTTAATAATAAATGAAATTTCATGAATTATACATGCTACTTACAGCAAATCATTAAAAAGATAATATTTTATACATATGAATAAACTAACAAATGATCAAAAATTATATTTTAGTAACATAAAAACATGGAAATTAATTTATGACATATCACATTTAATTTAAATTAATTGTATAAGCGAAAGAAAGCTATAACACAGTGCAATAATTTTTCCAAACGTAAACAGCTACGAACGATATTAAAAGTTAAGCTTTATTCTTTCGTCGACAAATTTGAAAAAAACATTTGTGGGATTACGATTCTGAATGTGCCAGAAGGTACCTTCGAGAGTAATCTGCTAAATGCACTACTTTGAAAAAATATGTCTGAATAATTCAGAACTTGTATTAAAAACGGATAAAATGCATAGTTTATTTAAATACGTCACAGAAATTTGGTGTACGTCATTTTAACACGCTAATAGACAACCGAATCAGCATACATGGAGTTTAAATAATAATAAAAAATAATAATAATAACGCATGAAGTAGTGTTGAAGTGCATTAACATGTTAAAATTTAATCAAGCAGGAAAAAATCCCTTTTTTATTTCAAAGAATAAAGTCATAAAATCTTTAATTTTGAGATTTTGCGATAATATCTCAATTGTGACGATATATTTTGAAATTACTACGCATTCACATTAGATAACACATATCGTTAACCCAGGAGAACTCGCGGATATATAGGGTATGAATAATTTTTAGTTTGTCACCAATAAATATAAATAATATTTGTCATTCTATGTTATTGGAGGCAATTCTTAAAATTCCTCCGAAAAAATAAATTGAAGATTTCTTTCATAAAAATAGGGGTGGAAATTGTAAAAACAATATTCACCATGGGTCTGTCAGGCCCGGCGCGAGTTCTGATGGTTTAATTAGAACAAGAAATCTTCCAAAGTTGCAACAAGAGGAACTTAAATAAAAATAGTTAGAACACAGATTCGCGCAGTTACAATTAAATTGATGCGTCAATAGAATTTTAGCATTTTTATAAATATTTGCAGAGAAGGAAAGTATAACAAAGAGAAAGGAAAAAAGAAAATTCTTTTAAAATTTAGAAAAGTGACAAAATAATACGAAACATGATTAAAACTTTTCTTTTATACACAAAAAAATATATCAAAACAGTAGAACATTTTTACAAGTATTCGCAGAGAAAGAAAAATATAATAAAGAGAAAGTAAAATAATTTTTCTTTTAAAATTCAGAAAAGTGATAAAATAATACAATACATAATTATTATTTTATTTATACACAAAAATAGGTCAATAAAATAGAACTTGGGAATAGAATGCGGATAGAATTTTTATATCTATTCGCAGAGAAAGAAAAATATTACTTTCCGAAAATTTCACCTTTGCTAAGAAGAATATATATAACCTAAAGAAGTTCAGAACTTTTAGTACTAGAGCATAAAAAGGCATGGTGTTCGAAACGATCTATCTTAGTCAAGTTGAGAGATGCACTTCAGGGCATGATGCGCTTGTCGTTTTTTTAGAAAAATAATATTGTAGTATAGCTGTCTGCTATATCATAAATAAAACTTAAGTATAATCTAAAGAAAACGAAAATATATACATACATATTTATATATTTATTTGCAGTTTTAAGTGTAAGTGAATGTAATTAGTTTACAATGTTTCATTAGAGAATAAATTTTATAATACGGTAAATTGCGTTTATATTATGAAATGTAGTATAATTTTTAACTGACATCAGTTGAGGGTTACTCAATAATATAAACAGAATTATAATAGTGTCTCTTATTGCAGATGTTTATTTAGCGGTATGGCGATAATTTATTTATACACATATTTTAGGAGGTTTTAAATCCTGCGAGCTACGCCCGCCTGCCTTCATTTAGACTTTAAAAACATGGTAATGTGCCTTATTTTAAATATAACACCGAGTTATGGATAATAGATATTATCCTGAACTATGTCTATTTTCTCTAAATGTGTTGCCATGCTTTTCCATTGGAGTGGAAATTTTCTTAGCTATCATGAACTTATCCTATGCTTTCACAAAAGCTGACCGTTGGCTTTGTAGTTCATAAATAAAGTCATTTTAACATTTGAAAACCTATTTATTCGAATTAATAACATTAAAAATGCCGCTGCTAGTCAAACCTTTGTAACAATGCAATGTACATATGGAAAATATTCTTACTTTGGGATCGTGAATAAATATATTCCGTCTGTTTCATATTAATATTTAGAAGCACCGAAATATACTGTGTATTGAAATAATTGCTCAATGAACTGTTAGATATTTTAAATAAGCTATTCTCATTTTTTTCTATTTTTATACAGCATCATATATATTTTTAGTTTATTTTTAAATTTTATACAGTTTATATTATTTATTACCTTTCATACAACTTTTCTAATTATCAGCATATAAATAAATATTTAGTGATTCTTATTGATTATTCGAAATGCCAATAAATCGTTAAAATTATATTGCAAAATTTAGAATAATGAGTTAAATCAAAGGTGCTGTGTTCCTCAAATTCCAGGTAATTCAAAACCTGCTGGTTAATGTCTTATATTTATTGAAATTTGCTTTGATTTTTTTGGAGGGGTGAACTACCGTGATCTGGTCTGTTACTGTTATGGTTGTCTTTAAAATAGGGGACGCCAATGCCTGTATCAGAGGAGTTTGAATTACATATTAAATTATTTTGTTTCAGTAATACGCAATTTTACGACATTTTTTTATATCATAAAATGCATATGAAACATTTTTTAATACGTAAACAATGATTATAACATTAAAAGAACAGACTGATTCGAAACATTAATTTTTCTTTATTTAACCAAAATGTAAATAAAGAAAATGAAAAAAAATATTTTTTCCTGATACTGATACGTTATAAAACATAAATAACAGAAAAGAAAAGAAAAAAATTCTCATTTATAAATTAAAACGACTATTTGAAAAATAATATTTTCAAAGACTATATTTTAGATTTATAAATGATTTCTATATTTAAAAAACAATAATAACATCATTTTTATGATGATCATAACGTAGCGTATGTAATAATAGTGTCCTATTATTATGCCTGTACATTTAGAGACATGTTAATATTCCTGGGCCAGATACAACAAATATTAAATTAAATTTCAGTTTAACAATTTTCGGTAATGTAAATATTTAAATTTCCAATCATTGCACATTTTTAATTTTTACACCTTCATGTACAGAAAAAATTACTTTTAAATGCAACATGTTTGAACTTTTTTTTTTTTTTTTTTTTTTTTTTTTTGTAGTTTTTAATACTTTTTTGTCATTATCGCAACAAAAGTATTTCATTTCTAGACAATTAGCATGAACTAACGAATAATAATAAAAAAAACCAGAAGTATTCCATTTTTGGACATTAAACATAACTCCTCATAGCATGCATGGTCACATGAAATCTGTGACCAAAATGCCACCACTCAGTGACGTCACATTCTGGATGAGATGAAACTTTCTTAAAAATCTTTAGAAAAATACAAAAAATCTTCAAAAAATTTTATTTACTGTAAAAACATGTTTCTGGTCATATAAATATCTTCGCTTTTGTCAGAGTTTCGTCACAATGTTATTGCCAAAGTAATCACAAATGACACATTTTTAAAAAATTGTCACACCGTGACTTCACAAAGTGGTCACAATTTGATGTCACAAACAAGCTCTAAAACGGCCATAACGACTTCATATTTTAGTCAGTGGGATTCACATCGACGTCACGTGACGTCACATCGACGATCGATGGTCTCAAAGTCACAATGTGACTTCACAATTACGTCGCAGTGACGTCACCTGCCTTACGGGAGTTATCAGAAAACGAATAAAATGAAATAAGTTGAGGAATTATACCAATGAAAACATTGAGATATACTTCAGATTTCCCAATTCTATACCGAGGAGAAAACTATTTTCCAAATAGTAAAAAAACCTGCGGTTAAATAATGTTTTATTTCAATATCGTATTAAACACATTAAAACAGAGTTTCTTTTAGGAAATTATCCCAGTGTGCAAATTCAATTTCGTAAAATGATACCTGTATAAATTAAATTTATATTCATTTATGAATGTTATCTCGTCGACAACAATAAGTATTTCCATTGTTAGAAATATTAACTGGAATATTTTTTCTTTTAAATAAACAGATGTTAAATACTTTAAAAGAAGAATATTAATTTATAGTTTAATTTCGTTTAAACTACTATAAAAAATAACTAGTGAATTGAAGTTTTAAATACTGGTATAATATCTGTATTGCGGTTTTTCTCTTAATTTAAATGTTAAATTTATAATAGGAAATGTACAAAGTAATATAAATTAAAATGAATAATCAAGTTCATAAAGCATTTTGCAAATACTATAAAATTCGTTAAATATTTTTGAGAATTTAAATAATATGCACATTTTAATATAAAAAAAATCATTATGTATTATTTGAAGCATCGCCATAGCACAATAGTTTTGGACATATTCAATCATGATGTTAGATGAATTTCCAAAATTTTATGAAATACTTAACCAAATTAAAATATATTGTTAGAAAATATCCACAAAAGTTTTTCCCGTTGCAAATTAAGAATAACATAAAATTTATACTCTACTGTGTTATCAACAAAATATCTGCAAACATATAAAAAGTAAGCTTTTGACTTACGGAAAACAAATTTAAATTTAATTAAGAAAAATTAAGAATTAAGAAAAAAATTTATTGAACACTTTAAATCTAAACATTATACGTCAGAACTAAATTAACTAAATCTATTCATTCATTTTAGAAAAAACATTTTATCGAAAAGTATGGTTAGTAAAGTTTAATTTTAAACATTATTACACAATAATTTATTATAATTAATTATTATAATAATAAATATTATTCATTAATTTTTAGGGGATTATCTATCATTAATCATTCAGAAAATGGACTAAAATCTCAATTATCAATAGTCTTTGCAATGCTTGTACAGGAAACGATTAGATTAAATTTATCTGATAATAAAAGAAATAACAAATCTTTATAGCTTTACTTCTTGTTCTTATTTTAAACATTATTACTCACTAATTTATTATAATTAATTATTATAATAATTATTATTATTCATTAATTTGTTAGCATATTATTTATCATTAATCATTCAGAAAATGGACTAAAATCTCAATTAGCAATAGTCTTTGGAATGCTTGTACAGAAAACTATGAAATTTATCTGATAATAAAAGAAATAATAAATCTTTATAGCTTTACTTCTTGTTCGGTTTTTCTTGTTCTAATTTTAAATATTGTTACTTAATAATTTATTATAATTAATTATTATTATTATTATTATTATTATTATTATTATTATTATTATTATTATTATTATTATTCATTAATTTGGTAGGATATTATCTATCATTAATCATTCAGAAAATGGACTGAAATCTCAATTATCAATAGTATTTCCAATGCTTGTACTGGAAACTATTAGATGAAATTTATCTGATAATAAAAGAAATAATTTATCTTTATAGCTTTACTTCTTGTTCGGTTTTTCTGATATCCTGATTTTCCACTGTTATTAGTGTGTTTTTGAGTAGAAGTGTTAAACGTCTAATTACCAGTCTCTTTTTTTAAAATGCACAGTGTATCCAAAATTTTCAAGAAATTTCTCAGAAAAAATACAGATGGCACTACCTCTGTATAATTGGCTATGACAATTCAACAAGGTTCAGCCGTGCGAATAAAGTCATTGTAATAATATCTGTATACTTGCGACTTTGTAGCATTCATTTTCGTAGAACTTATGTGGACATCATTGTCATAAAAAATGGAAAAAGCTGTAATAAATTTGGAAAATCTTCCACTGAGACCTACCAATTTGTTAAATGTGTCTATAATTGCAATTCTTTAAGTCTCTGGTAAATATTTGAGTGGTTTCCGAAGTTTCAAGCTGGGAAAGAGTCGACAGAAAATGATGTTATATACTGTTAACCATATTCGAGTCGAAATGATGAAAATGAACAGCGTGCGCGGATATTGAACATTTATAACTGTGTGTTGAATTTAAACTTCAAACTTCATTTTTTCCCAATCCCCATCGTGCAATAATCGCATTCTATAGGTAAAATTATATTGATCTTATCATAGCTTTTAATTAGAAGTCGTCATGGTCATTTTATGTAGCATATGCTATATGATCTCGATGAAGATCTTATTTTCAATGTAGTTGTAGGAACAATAAAATTTTCGGTATAGAATGCCAAATCTGAACATAGTTTTACTTTTCTTGTTTTTTAATAGTCCTGTAAAGTTGAAATATTTAGTTATATTAACACTGTTTAAAACTATCACGAACCTTGTTCAATTGAACCCTGTTTTGGCAAAGAGAAGTCTTGTAATTATAACGCTACGTCCTAAGTCGCGATAGAGCACTGTTCTTATCTTGCAGTAAGGATAAAAAGTTTTTTTTGTTGTATTTCTTTTTAAACACTTCAATGGTACCATAAAATGATCAGTGAGCAATCTATTTTACCTGTTAAGGTAAAAATACGAATATAATTTTGAAAGAGTTCTAACTGAACCGTTTTTCGGCTTCTACTAGTCCTCAATGAAAAATTATAGAATTTAATTCTTTGTACTCGACAGGTTATTCTCATTCATCACTATTTCTCTGAAGTGCCCCTCGTAAATTCGGACGCCAAATACTTTAAATACCCCTAATATCTTACATTTTGTTTCGCTATTTTTTATCACAGAATATTCGGCCATTAGATAAGGCGAAGAAAATTAGTTTAAAATACTGGTGTCCAAAGCATTTGGAGCTCTATTTGGAGCCTACGGTTTAATGAGAATCAACTCTGGAGTGAAAGGATTAATAGTAAAATATTTTATTTATCAGACATCAGATTTTTACAGTAACATAACCATTTTATGCACAGGGGTTGCAGCGTTCCTAAAATTTTCACATTTTCCTACCGTAAATTTGAAACGATAATATTTGTTATATGATTGTATTGTAGATGATAATGAAATCTGCCATGAAGATTTTTTTATTTAAACTGCTGATAAAAAAGTATTAAAATTTTAGGGACGCTGCGACCCCTGTGCGCATAGATATATTTCTTCTCTGTTAAATATTTATATTTGGTTAAAATTTAAAATATTAAATATCTTCTTATCTTATAATTTATTCCAACGATGACGGAAGTCGTTCAATTTATGAAAAGGTTCTCTAATTCATTATACAAATAAAATTTTATATCATAAATGAACTTCGTAAAATTAATCTGACCACATGATTAAATAAATTTTCATTTCAATAGATTTTCAGATTCCAATAAATTAGTGAAGCTTCCCAAACTGATAAGGATTTCTGCCAGTAAAGTCGATTTCATTAAATGGTGCGCCATAAATTGTAAGATACACAGTTAGTTACCTCACTTGTGGACTTCATTCAGATATTTCCATTTTTAAATATATTTACTGCAGTACTTTTGAGTTAATGATGCACGAATACCAAATACTTCGATGTTTAATAATATTTCTGGCTTTCTATAAAATTCGGTTTACATGATATAGTACATAATTCTATTTATCAAAATGTATATACTCTTACAAAATGTATAGTACGGGCTTTTAAAATATTTAGAACTCTAAAATTTGT
Organism: Maratus speculifer; assembly: GCA_964019185.1. Lineage (NCBI taxonomy): Eukaryota > Metazoa > Arthropoda > Arachnida > Araneae > Salticidae > Maratus > Maratus speculifer. The sequence continues at coordinate 421,977,626 of OZ025292.1, forward strand.
AGTATATATTCATGAATAAATAATATTTTTATAATTATTTTTGGCACAAAAATTACAATTTGCTTTCTACACATATACATAGAAAATTTTATTACATGAAATTATATTATATTATACAATATTTTATTTTTTAATATTTTACAGTTTAATCATTAATTTTACATTTATTTTTTAAAGATTATTTAAAAATATGGTTTTATATAAATAAAGCAAAATTTAATCGAAATGCATATTCTTAAATAGACTATAAAATAATTCAGTGACTCTAAACTTTAAAATAAATTTATTCGCTACACCAGCCAAACATTCACCACGATATTACATTTCTAGAAATTACACTACGTTTATTTTCTCATTAACCTCTGGCTAGGCCTCTACGTACCAAGCTATATCCCAGTTCTTCGTGTTTGAGTAACTGGAAACGAAGCGAAACCGCCTGAACGACCCATGGCGCGGGACTGCTAGGCTAGCACTTATGCTGTCTTGATTGCAGATTTGTTCTACATTCTTTTAGTTCCATGCCAGTTGTTTACTTACACTGTATTTGCTTGTTTAATTTTTCGCTACATGCATAACATACCGAGACTGCTTAAAGCAATTTTCACGAATTGACTAATTCGTAAATTACATTAGTATGAATTTGTAATTTAGAAACTTGATGAGATGACGAGATCTTCACGTGATTATTCATCTACAACGGTAAAATTGATTGAGAACTTAGTGGATTTTGAGATCAAGATGGATAGTATATGTATCAGGCAGCACTAACGTGCATGGGCTTGGGGTGTCCGGATATATTGCGAACTTTCGATTATCAGTTCGACGCTCTACCAACCTGTCCACCGCTGTTTTGTATGTAGAGCAGTATTTCCTAACTTTTTATCTAGCAGAACCCTAATTTTATGATGACTAAACAATTAGTGTTGATTTCTTTCATTAGTTGTTGTCACTATTGATTTTGAATTGTATAAATAATGTGATCTCTGTTGTGGGAGTAGTTTTGGTTTCTCATTTATAAAATCCTTAATTTTTTTCCCCTTTAGAGTTTGATTAGATCGACTCTATCGTGATATGCGTTTTATAATAGGTTTATACCGTTATGATCTGCACACTGGTTTCAAAGGAATACATTTCAAAAGAATATAAATTAATAATCATGAGAAGTATCATTATTATAAACATTTGTTAGGTCTTTTTTGTATAAGAATTAAAAAAGAATCTGAAGAATACTGTTTTACTCAGGGTAGAGAATATTTCTTACTTCTACGTGTTAATATTTTTTTCGTAAACACTTTGTTTTACGAAAAAATATTAATTTGAAATATTGTATTAAAAACACATAACTCTAAAAAACGAAAAAAAAAACATAAATAGCTTTAACTTGATCCAATTCATGAATAAATGTATTTGATCTTAACTAAAAAGAATTTAGTTGCCTGTCACCTAGGAAGTATAAACTTTTTATAAGCAAGTTTCTGACTTTTCACTTCTCCCACTATTCCCTAAATGCTACTTTGGGATTTATAAACACAGGTAATAAATAATTTATTTCTACCGTGTTTTGTGTGTACTTCTAAAGTACTTCACGTAACTTTAAAACTCGGTTTAGCGTGCCTTTTTCGTTTAGAAATGACGGCTTTTAATGCTTTAATACAGATATTTTTTGCTAAAATTTGTCATGGTTTTTCAAAAAAGATAAAATAGTGTTGAAATTTTTAAAATTAATAATCAGTGCTTAATACAAGTTAGCATATACAAAAGAATATATTATTTTTAAGGCCTTATTTTCAACTTGATAATTAGTATTCTTCCATCATTAATTACCATATATTTTTAATAATGATCGTTTAAGTGTGCCGATTTCTATTTATAATACTTTTTTTTCAGTGTTTTATATTAGATTTTTGAAATGTTATTAAATCTTTTTATGATATAAAGTGACTTAATCAAAAAGAAATTCAATTCTTTTATTAAAGTTACATTTCAATTTTATATTTGGGAGGGAAAAAAAATTACTTCCTTACAGTGATTGAATGTCAAAATTCTAATGTTACGTTCACCTCTACTAAATAAATAAAACTATTGTAAAGCTCAAATAAAAAATATTAAAATAGATTTTAAGTACATAGAGATAACATAATATTATTTAAAGTACCCTGTTATAACTACAGGTGTCACATTGCAACTTTTAGGTGTGAAATGCTTGTCTCACTGGTAGCACCCCTAGAGGAGCCAGAGTGACACCCTTAATTAGAGTAAAAAGATGGTACCCCTAATCCAGAGTGCCCAATAATAAAAAGAAACTATAAACCGACTTTTGGCCCGCGAATTATTCGAACCCACAACATCTCATTGCAAGCTCAACAATCTAACCTCTCAGCCATCAAGCTCACCTTCAAAGTCTCCCTGAAATGTTCAAATGTCCTGAAATTCAAAGGTTGTTTTATATAAAAACTCGCAAAAAAGTTAGCCATTCAAAGTTCTAAATGAAATTGTGTTAGGGAATGCGCGGTGATAGTCATCGAAGGGAGAAATTGCTGTTTTGATCCACAAGTGAAAACAGACGGTGAGTTGAAGGGGAAGGACACACGTCAGAGAGCATGCGCAAAAGACTAAGGGGTGAAAATCTTCCAAAGTTATGCATTGCGTGGCATCCTAATTAGCATGCATCACCCAGTGAGGGATCAAACGGCACCCCAAACACATTTTCAAGCCCTCGAGTGTCAGATGCTAACACCTATTCACCCCTTGGCGCCAAATGCAACTAGTTTGCAATTTTTATTTTTAACAGTGTACATTAAAATACTTTAAAAATACATTTAAAATCAAACTAAAATCCCAAAATATATTCGACCAAATTCACTCAGGCATCGTCAGAGAATATTTAAATGTTGTTGTTTCTCTTTGCGTTTATTTGTAATCGATGGTGCCATTGTAAATTTAAGGTGGTATGAAAGAAAAATTGAGTGTCAAACGTATTCATAAAAAATGAAAACCTTAACAAAAAGGCTTCATTTACTTTTTTGTGGACTACAGAATAATACATTAAAAAATGTTGTAGATCGGCTTTACCACATGCGTGTGTGATTGGCGTTTACTATTTTGCTGTTTTTAAAAAACAACTACAGACTTAAATTGATTGTTGAAAGTGATTTAACCTTTTAAGTGACTTAACGCCACGTGTCATATCTGGTATACATATAAAAACACTATAAATTTCATAATGTCTCATGACATTGGCCATATGTAATGTCTGTTTTTAATTAGGACAAACCCAAAGAATAGAGTATCACTTATTTTGTTAATCTCAGATGGCTGCATTAAACAAAAAATTAAAATATGTATTTTAGAATCAAACAAAATTTCGATCAAGCTTTTATTGCAAAAATTAATTTTATTATTTTTAATGATTATTTTAAAATATTAAAATAAAAAAGTAATTAATGTTAATTAGTTTAAGGCCATTTAGTGTATAACAAAAACAATATTTTAAAACAATATTTTAAAACTCTAATTGTATGCGGTTAGCGCACAACAAAAATATCAAATTTCAGGTAAAAATTTAAAAATTGTTTAGATTTTTTATTTATTTATTACTATTTTTCCTTTATTGGAGGGACATATAGATTCTAAGTATATATTTTTCATAAAAATTGAGTATTTCGTGCAAACAATGGTTTAAATTAAATTTTATCAGTTTTAAACATGATATAGATGCTCTGATCCGTAAACACTTGTGCATAAAATCTTAGGGATTTTTTTTTTTTTTTTTAAGAATGTACTTTTATTATTTCTTTATACATAATGATAGATTGTTGGAAAGCTTTAAAATGATTTGGAGGTTTTAATGTTTGATTTATCGAAGGATTAATCTGAAAAGTTTAATCTGAGAAAACATTTTGTAAAGGTCGACACAAATAGCTCTTTATATAAAATCAATAAAATAAAAATTGTGATAAATTCTGTACAGAACTCAAAGCTGTTTGAAAACACCGCAGTGTTTTTTGCTTCCTTTTCACTTAATAAAAGATAAACTTACTTCTACCGAATTAAAATAATTTATCCTTTAAAGGGTCATGCATTTTAGCTTATTTTAAAGATTAGTAAATGTATATTATGCAACATAAAAGTAAAATTTAAATTATATTTATATTCTTATTATCTTTACATAATTATAGTAATATTGGTTTGCTGTGTTTCAGTAATTATACTCCAAGATAATGCTGAGTAATGCTGAATTCTTAACAGCATTGAAAGGTTTCTTATGTAATAATCATAATAGTCATAGAAATACTGAAATGCATTACTTTATTTTGATCGATTAGAAAAAGAAAAAGTTTAGTAATAAACCACTTAATAGATAAATGAAAAAAATTAAGGAACAAAATGAAAATAATTTAAAATTAAGAAAAAGATTAAAAATTAGGTAGGCTTTAAACTTAAGTAAATCAAATTAGTAGAAAGAAATATTAAGTTTAGGCATAGCTGTAATTATAAAAAGAAGAAAAAAAGTTGTAAAAAAGTAAATAAAATTTAGCACTTGCACAAAAGACACACGCATAAAGCTAGGAAAGAAAAAGGTGTAAAGAAGGCAACAAAAGGCACATTAATAATTAAAAAAAGTTCATTAATTAGTGTGATATACTTTTTTATGAGAGAATGAAGGAGTACAAGTTATGATTACTTTATTAATATATGAGCGGATAAAAAGGTTTAAAATTTGAAAGACGCGACAGAAAGGCATTTAGATAGCTCAATTTAAATCTGATGAACGTAGGGTTCATAGGGTATCCATAATAATACATATTTGGGACTTATGTGATGTTGAGACTCGAAGTTGTCATAATCAAGTAGATCCGCTAAACTTTCATTAGGTTGATAATAAATAATTTATTTAAAAAAGTTAACAAGATTGCTGATGTGCTTAAATAGAGTTATAAATTTTATATCGCTTTGGACAACGGATTTTTTTTTTAAGTAACGTGAAGCGTTCCGTACGATACGCAAGTGTCTGTTGTGCAGCCGACTAGCATTGTCCACAAAAGAGTTGCAAGTGAAGCCATTGATTGACACAATAATTATTATTCTAAGGTAAGTTAAGGAGCTGTAGTGGAGAAATTTACTAAATATATGTACATGGTTTTACTTGTTCAAGCACCTTTAGGAGAAATGATAGCACCATAGTCTTTCACCCCGACGGAAAGAAAGAAATTATATATCCCATATTAGTCTGCGGCCAAAGATCCTAGGCCTTTCGTTCCATGACACCGTGAGATGGCAGTGTTATTAATCACTTTGAGTTAGGATATGTTAGCTTGCATAAATAGTGTACATTAGAAGTTTAATTTTCATTAATTAAGATGCGTCATAACATATACCAGTTTAAGAAATCATCTGTGTGATGTAGGTACCGGTAAAGACTGTATGGGTTATGAGCTGAGGCGTAAATACAAGATTCTTCAGCATAAAGAGCGAGATATGTAAGCAAAGAGCGTGATGTATCCTTGAAGAAGATGTTGAACAAAATTCTCCCCAACGCGCCCCTCTCATGGATGCCCGTCCGGACGAGAAAGTAGCAGAAATATTTTGTTTATGCGACCGTGAATACGCATTTGGAAAAGTATAAGTAATTTAAATGTAGATGAATTTGATCTTAAGAGCCTACACTAGAAAAGTCACTGAAAAAGTCCCGGATGGTAATGTTAAGTCTACGAAGGTGTAATTTTCAAGTATCTTGCTCAATTTATAATTTTTTTAACGATTTTGCACATAGGATAACTGAGGATGGCTTGTTTTATGGCTAGTTTAACTATTTTGATTTTGGTTTTACATTTAAAAAGATTACTGTAACTTTCAAAACCTGCTTGATCCAGTTCTGAAATCAAAATTATCCTAATATGAAACAAACATAACCGAAATTGAAAAATTAATAACTAGCCTTAAAACTAGCCATCTCAGCTATCTCATAAAAAAAAAAAAAAAAAAAAAAAAAAAAAAAAAAAAAAAAAAAAAAAAAAAAAAAAAACGCCAGCATAGACTAACCATTATTATCCGGGTTTTTTTCAGGGATTCATGAAGGCTCTTAATTTGTTTTTATATGTGGCCTTCACCGCAGACTTTATTAAATGCCTCTGTAACATCAAGAAATGTGGCAGCAGCAGAATCTTTGCTTTGAATTTCTCATTGAAAAACTCGGGTACGCAAAGAAGCTGATATTAAGTGGAGTGTTTTGAGCGAAAGAAGAATTGCTCAAGAATCAGAATGTCGATTTGCTAACTAAAGCCTTACAATCGGGTCCATATGACGAGTTTCACAGCTTTACTTATAGAGGATAGGAGCGATAGGTATCAATAATTGGTCTAATCAGAGAGTTTAATTCCAAATTTAGGGATAGGTGAGATGGTGGATGTTTTCCATGATTTAGAGAGATAGTGAAAGAGTTAGTAATGCCAGTAACATAAATAATATAACAAGGGAAAACAGTGTTAGAAAATTATTAGAACAGTGTTAGAAATTGTACCATAACCAGGGTACTGTGTTTTTTAAGTTTTTTGATAATATAATATGAATAACAATGCATTAAATAACACGGAAAGGAGATCATCAGGATTATCAGGAAGTTGCGAAAAGTTTCACGGACCTCACTAACAAGGAAGGTCTCCATACGGGCATACTCAGAAAAATCTGAAAAAATTACAAAATGTTCCTCTCATATAGTTATATATGTTTATAAAAAAAATTTCGGCGGAACCTCCTTATAACGTCCGTAAAAAAATAATAAAAATTTCGTTTATTTGGCGGTTTATCTCCGGTTGGCGAAAAAACGAAATTTTGAAAAATACGCTTTTACGCTTCGAATACTTTTTAAAGAAAAAACTTTCTATGTTCAATTTATTTCAATAAGTTTAGTTTAAGTAATTTTAGTTTTGCATTTTTACTTTACTTTAAGTGTAATTTTGTCATATACATTTATATGTACTTATAACAAAATGAAATTAATATATTTTATCATTTAAAACACAATTTAAATTGATTAAGATTGTTTCAAATTGAAAAATACACTGTTAAAATCTGCTGCATTTTGTTGCAACGCACTCCCTTGTTTGTATAGAAAACGGTTACTTGGCCGTGAAATGGAGCTTTCTCATTGGTTGAAATAGAGATATTATATACAAGCGGTGGAGTGCGTTGCAACAAAATGCAGCAGATTTTTAACAGTGTATGACACGGTCAATTCGCCGTGCTACGGAGCATTCTCATTGGTCAGAAGAGAGATATTCTATAAAAGTAGTGGAGTGACGTTGCAGTAAATGCTGCAGATTTTTAACAGTGAAGTCAATTAAAATCAATTTTCAGATTCGTTAAAATCGTCTGCTTTTGGCGAGGAAATGCACTGCTCGCCAAATCCCGCGTCGCTTTGAGCTTTTCACGCCAATTATTTCAAACTATTTTATTTTTTTTACATATCTAATAATGTAATTCCGCCGCTAATTTTCACTGATCCTTTATTACCTACATGAGTAGTTTAATTCGTATTTTTTTCAAAAAATTCTGAGTATGCCCCCAATGGAGACCTTCCTTGTAAGATTGGCTTAGCTAGCGAAGATTGTGTTAGGACAGAATTGAGATGCGTATGAGTTGCTTAGCATATTAGCTTTATCTGGATCTGCATAAGCGGTAGTTGTTAGCTATAAGTGGCATGGGAGTAATACATTTTTTTATTTTTGCGACTTTGTGAGCCAGAGGGAGATTTATTATATCAGCAACAGATTTCAGGATGTTTTTCCATTTGTTTTGTTTTTCTTTTACACCGGTATTTTTAATTTTATTAATCATCAAATTGATTCTGGGATTTATGAAGAAATATCTTCATATTTGAAAAACTTGTCGGAGCTGGAAGCGCTGTGTAATGGTATTTTAGATAAAATGATAAAATAGTTATTATTTTTAAAAGTGTAAAAAAGAGAGAAAATATGAGCATTTATGATGTAAGAGTTGAGAAGTTTAACAGAATCATCAGTATCAGTGATGTTAGCAAGGTAATCAGAGATTTTTGTCCAATCTATAGCCATGGAAGAGAGAGGAGAGAGGGAGAGGATTACTGACGTCATTTTTAAAACAGACTGAGATCAGAAGAAAGATTATTAATTACAGTAGAGGAAATAGAATAGGCGATATTTTGAAAAACACCCAGAGTCAATAATAAAGTTATGGGTATTAAGTGCAGTTCTGGTGTGTTTAGTATGGATGGTGCATGTAAACTTAGGTATAGGGTTGGGATTAAATTATGTAGAGAGCCATCACGCTATGAGTTGACATGGTAGTTTGAACGCATACTTTTGGCATTCTAATCGCCAACAAAAAACAGTGCTGATGTTGTAAAAAATGTCAAGTAAGAGTATTAAGAAAAAGGGAAATGTCAGTTGGAACTTAACTTTACAGTTTTCCTTTGCCTTATGCAGTTTTAACTTTGCAGTAATTTTATAGTTTTCTTGAAAATACCTTTATTGTTCATCAACAAAAATATTTATTGGGCAGAATACAAAAAAATATGTCACAGAGATCCAGATTAAACGAATAATATAAAAATAAAATAAAATAAAAGCTGAAAAAATAAAATTTAACAGTACTGCCCAACAAATCGTGTAAAATTAAATAAATCTTTAGAAAACCTTATCTTTGAGAAAAATGTTTGGCATATACTGCATTAATATAAAAAAATGATATGTCCTGCTATTTAAAGCTTTTAAATGTTCATTATATTTTGCTTAGTGGTTGTTTGAAAAAAAAAACAGATTTTTTTGCGATATTTATCATTCGTAAACCATTTATAGCACGTTTTGGAAAATTCCTCTGCAAAAATATATATTTAAAAAGATGCATAACATCTATTCATATCCCGTATAGCACTTCGAATTTGAAAATTTTAAAGACTGAAACTTTTCTTGCTTATTCTTGCAATTTTTTAACACGTTGAGTGCCAAGTCTTATCTGTCATTCCATTTAGGGCGCGAAGTAAGATTCCCGTTACATAATCTATCTACCTATCTATCTATCTCTCTCTCTATATATATAATGTAATTTACAAATTTAAACAATCATTGGAAGATTAAATTCTAATCCATTAGACATGTTAGATTCAGATTGAAATGACAAAAAATTGGCTGATTTAAGTTTATTGAATTATATTTGTGTTTAACCAAAGCAAATGGTCAGCTAATAGTTTAATAATAATAAGCACAACGTCTGCGGTTGATCGATAGCTTCAGAGCTCCGAATCCACCCTTTTTACTTTTTGGTGCCTTTGATTTATTCAATTATCTTTTTTAATTCGCTCGATTTCAATTTTTGATTCCCAATCTGACTTCCGCAAGAGGTAAGGATATTTGGGCCGCAGGTCGGGATAATTAAATCTCGCTTTCGCTAGCTAGAGCAATAAAAGAAGAAAAGCTAAAGAGATACGAACGTTAAAAATAGTAAAATTAAAATAATATAAAATACAGACGTTACGAGGCCTATTTTCAACGAAATATAACTACCATTTTCAAAATGGTTAAAAAAATCCGCAAAACTCTCTAAAATGAGGTGGCATTGTAAACTTTTCTACGAAGAAAGTGCGGCACAGTTTGGTACATTAATGGCCATTAAATTCACAGAGCAAGTTACTACATTCTGTTTTCCTGCGAAAGAGAAACAGAGATGCGTTTTGTATAGTTACTGTGCAAAAAAGATAAAATAAAATAAAATAAAATAAAATAAAATAAAAATAAAAATAAAAAAATAAAAATAAATAAATAAATAAATAAATAAATAAAATAAAATAAAATAAAATATTTTGCTAAAAAGTATTTACTACATTCATCACAAAACCCAGAAATTGCTTAAAATATAAATTTTATGAAACTTATTTAGTATGAAACTTTTTAAAATTTTCTACTGTTTTTCATACTCTCAGTCACCGGCGACAGACGCAGTCTAAACTTCATGTTCAGTGTCAGTCACAGGTGACCGACGTGGAACTAAACGCGCTAAGAGCCCACAATAGTCACAGAAAAAGTACGCAAAAAGACCCGGATGATTATGTAAAGTCTATGGGAGCGTTCTTTTCTAATATCTCGCTCAAATTTTAATATTTTTACATGATTTTTTTTGCATATTCTAGCTTAGGACGATCTACAACCGGGCTAGTTTTTACTTTTTCGATTTTGCTCATATATTTTTTATATTATGATAGTTTTAATTTCAGAACCGATTTAAACCGGTTTTGAAAGTTAAAATTTTTTTTAATAAAATCTGAAACCAAAACTGAAAAAAGTAAAAACTAGCCCGGTTGTAGATCGTCCTAATCTAGCCTATGCAAAAAAAATCATGTAAAAATATTAAAATTTGAGCGAGATATTAGAAAAGAACGCTCCCATAGACTTTACATAATCATCCGGGTCTTTTTGCGTACTTTTTCTGTGACTATTGTGGGCTCTTAAGGCGCAGCACTAGTCACGGAAAAAGACCCGAATGATAATGTAAAGTTTATGAGCGCATTCTTTTCAAATATCTCGCTCAAATTTGTATATATTGACGTGATTTTGTTCTGTATTATATAGCTGAGGACGATCTACAATTGGCCTAGTTTTTACTTTTTCTATTTTCTTTACATATTTTTTTATTGAATAGTTACAATTTCAGAAGCGGTTTAAGCCGGTTTTGAAAATTAAAGTTTTTTTTCTTAAATCTGAAACCAAAATCGAAAAATTAAAAACTAGGCCGGCTTTAGATTGGGTTCAGCTGTCCTATGCAAAAAAAGGATCACATTAAAATTTGAGCGAGATGTTTAAAAAGAACGTGCCCATAGACTTTACATTATCATCCGTGTCTTTTTCAGTGTCTAGCGTGGCGTCCTAAGCATAGAAAAAGACAGACAAAGGTAATTGCTATTCTAAACAGCTTTTAAACTATTAAAAGACTACACTGTTAAAAATTTTGTGCTACTTTGAACCGAAATTTGGTGCTTAGTAGCTGCCACCATAAGATGGTGAAATCTTGTTCCAAGATTTGGAATTTCGGTTGAACCATAGTACCATTTTTTTCAAATAATATGGTGTAAACTCGTTCCAAGATTTGGAGCTTCGATTGAACCATCCTATGGTGGCAGCTGGTAATAGCTGCGAGCACCAAATGTTGGTTCAAAGTAGCACGAAATTTTTAACAGTGTAACAAGGAAGGTGGTTTTCGTTGAAATAGAATAAATTATTGATTAATGATTATTTCTAAAATCATTAAATGTGCAGTGAAATCGTTGACCGATAGCAGTAATAAATAAGTGCTGTTGTATAAGTTGAAAGGTAAAATGAAGGGCTGCATTACTGATTTTCCTTAATTAGACATCCCATTATGGGATTTTGTGCCATAAAACCACATACAAGCAACTTAATTAGACATCTGTGATTTAAAGTTTTCTTGAAGTTGTACTGAATACAATTATTAAAGCTAAAGATATTTTTTAATAAAATGTTGTTTACAAGTTGGATTAAAAACTAAAAAAAATAATGGCTATAAAAAAATTGTTGCATGAAATATTTGATTATTCTACAATCCAAATTTCATAGGTAAAAAGCTAAAGAACTGCATTTATTAAGTGCATTTTAGCTGCTGACAATTATACATATGTATACCCTTATATATATATATATATATATATATATATATATACAACATGGGCTTAAACCAATTAATTATCGTTTACCAGAACAACTTTCAAAACTGAAAACTTTCTAATTTAAAAAATTTATTGAAGTCCTATTTAGGCCATTAAAACTGACACAGTGTGCACTAGTGCAAAAGAGTAACAAAAAATATTTAAAGATAAAAACTAATTTCTATGAACAAAGACGACGTTCTTTATGGTTTTTTTCCCATTTTTTAAAATCTTAACTACGAATGGTTTGAATACTTTTCATGTCACTTAAATTTTCTTAAATAGTTTAAATCTCAGCTGAAATATAATGTTACATAGTGATCTAAAACTGCAGTGAAATATAGAAATATATTGATGGAAAATTTGAGAAAAAAAAGTTTCAATAAACTATCTCTACGAATATGGTCTACCTTACACTTTCTACATATAATGGGGTTAAATTTGGTTTACTATTTGAAACTTTTAAATACTTTTGCTCTTAAAGCTTTGAGTATAAAGGTAATATGTCCAACAGATGTATTTGTAAGTGGTAATGCAATAGTGAGATTCAATGCTAAAATGAAAAAGAAAGCGTTTATGAAGAACTATTGCAGAAAAATATAAATTAAAATATCTCTAACATATGCATGGCATTGGCTTTCGTTTTCCATTCACATAAGAAAAAACATTAGTACGCCCCTCTACACGTAAATATAACTTGAGCGAAAACGTGACAAAAGTACCTTTACGAAATATGGGTTCGTCAATGCTTTCAGGACTTCAAATTGAAGAGCCTGAATAAATAATGCTTTTTCTGCTTACTCTGGCATTTTTTTTTTCAACATACAGAAAGAGAGACAAAAGTTCTTTTTAAAAAGGTAGTCCTTATACTCGGAAAAAGTTACTCAAAAGAAGATATTCTTAGATCTGTACAATAAATTATTAATACTTTTGATACCACACGACATAAAAAGAATAGGTAGATATGGATGAAAATATAAGTTTTATTATTTAATAATTTATCATTATCAATTGAACAATTACACCATAAATTATACTAAAAATATGTACTAAACAAATACACATTAGGCACACTTATAAAATGAATATATTTAAAATGCACTTAAAAATTTTATCAACGTTTTATTCGCTTCCACGAATGTCGTCAGGGTACAATATAAAGATATTAAATGCAATTTAAAGTTTCAAAATGTAAACACATACGTCCACTAGTTTTGTTAAGTTGAGAGTGCCTAAGCCTTCTTAATTAATTATAGCATATTGTGCCACATTTTATGAATTGCGTATGATGAATGATCGTTACAAGCTCGCGACCCGATATTAATGATTTTAAGGGATTCTAAAATTTTATTGAGTTATGGATTTTTGCATTGAATTGTAATTTTAGCCTCATCAAAATTAATTTCGCTCACTTCATTTGAAAAATATAATCTTGCGAGAGCTGCACTCAATTTTGGCTGTGCAATATCTATTTTGTGCTCTTTAAATCTCTTTGGAAAATTTCGTTTAGATTCACCAATGTATAATACTCTTTCACTATTGGCGAGGATAATTTATTTTAGTACATATTTTTAGTATCTTTATTTTAGTAATTATTGTTTAAGTTGTAAGTGGCAAATACATATTGTGGATTATATTACATAGAAAAATAGAAAAATTTAGACATAAAAAATAGAATTATAAAGAAAAATAGAATTATTCCTGTCGCACGTACCGCGTAGCGAATACCAACGCAATTTGTATTAGACTTTAAAATAAATAAATATATAATGCAGCATCCCACAACAGCATGTAATGCACATCATGCCCAAGCCAGCAGCATGTAATTAACCAGTGAAATGTTTTTGATTTTGGTGTGCTAGCAATTTTTCTTTTTAAATAGATTGACTTTTAGGGTTTCCTTTATCTGACGAAACTCTATTCACCTCTGTTCTTCGTCTGTTTATCCATCACCGAGTACGTACGCAAAAAAACAGTCAGTGACATGTGTGCATTTGTGCCGAATTTTATGTATTTCCAGCTGAATACCTTATCTTGCATGACAAATAATAAAACGTTTATTATTTTAATTAAATCAATTTGTCAGTGTCATTGGTTTTCTCAATAAAAGAAAAAAATCTTCCTTAAAGCTTACCTAATTTAGTACTAAGTATTGTGTAGTAAATTTTAAATCGACATTACATGCCGAAATATTTTTTAAATAACACATTTCTTCGATAGCGCAAAATAAATATAACACAAACATTCATTGGCAGTGACGAATTCATTTTCTTATCAGAAACAAGTATTGCCTCCGGCCACCTTGTCAAAATTTGTTTAAGAAATACTCTGCAGGGTGCAATTCTCATTTATAGCATTTTTTCTCGCCTCTAGCAGCTTATTTCTCCGACTGCGTAAATTAGAAAAAACGCATTGGTGTTGAGATAAAATATCTTCATTCATGTTATTATTCCATATTATCTTCTTCATTTTCATTTATTTTACATGAGATAAGTGAAAGGCACGTATTTTAACTCTATGTAATATGTATTTTAAATTGTGTTATGTATTTGAAAAGGAACGATTCAACTTTATATTACAATTAAAATGAGGTACATTCGAACAATACCTGGAGGTTTATCATCTATTTTTCTTTAAATAAAGTTATCGATATATTTTTTTTTCTCATTAGGGATTACACAGCCTTTCAGAGCCAAATAATCATATTAATAAAATATGTATAAGAATTTATCTTTTTCTATTGAAAATTCCCCAAAAGATTTTTTTCTCTATATAATGATATAAAAAAATATTAAGATCAAGGCGTTTAAACTAGTCGAGTTTAAAGCTTTCTAGAATCTACATTTAGTCTACCATACCAAAAATTGTTACAAATGTTTAAGATAAAGTATGATATGTTGCCTTGTTTTTAATGAAATAAAATTAACGATAACTCGAACATTTAAAAAAATCGCTTTCATATTTTATTGACACGTTGTTGCAGTATAAAAACGAAATCAAAACAATCATCACTGACAATAGTATTAAAATGATAAATGAAAATCTAACAAAAATATTTTAATATTTTATTAATTACCCATTTTTTTATTCAAATTTTGAATCTTACATTATTAAAACCTATCGAAAATTAAGGATTTGCTGGAAAAAAAGAAGGTAGCTCCATTTTGACATTGCTTAGATGTCCACTTTCTTGTTTAAAAAATAATTTTCAGAAAAGGTATTTTGGGATATTATTGGTTGCAATACGTGTATAAATACATGGAGTAATGCTTGAATGAAAAAAAATATTTTTGACAAAACTTTAAAATTTCAATAATAATAATAATAATAATAATAATAATAATAATAATAATAACAAAATTTCCTAAATGTACAAAAATGAAAATGCACATTCTTTTTTAAGCAGATCCTTAAATTTTTCGACTTACAGGACATTTCTAAAATTCGTACGAAATTCTTTGAAACAAATATTATTTGACATATTATCATATGATAAAATAATATAAAATAAACAGTAGTACAATAATTTGGAAAATTAGTTTCCATATCCATTGACACTCAGGAAATTTGCTTAAATAATTATTATAACCAAGAACTTTTATAAAATAAACTGACAAAAATATTTATGTATTTTATTCACAACTAAATTTTGTATATTACATTGCTAGATCGTTTACTGATGAAACTGGTATATCGAAATAATAATATAACATGCTGCTTTAACTTTACTAGGAATACTGGAACATGGTTCGTATGTGCACCGTAATTTTCCAGGTGAAATACTAGCATTTGTTTAAAGAAAATTAAATACAGTTAGCTAAAAGATCGAAATTAGTGTTAATTAATCAGAAATTTTCTATGAAAACATTCTAATATGGACGAATTTCATGATCATGGAATTCAAGAACCCGTACAAACCATAGGGAATACATAAATGTAGAAAGTAATGTGTATTTTATATGTGTGCCTTTTACTTCACAAGTTTTGAACGCGTCGATTTTTTTTTATTTAAATCTAAAAGAACTATGTTATAATTATTTTCCCTTCATATTTCAAACTTTTAATGTAAGTGCAACCCTCAGTTTAAGTTCCTTGACTTATTTCGAATTATTTATATATAAATTCGCAACAATATCGCCGAAATTCGCACCAATTTCTGTACCAAATTTGCACTAATTTGTTCATCACACCAACATAATTATTCGTTATAGTTAGAATAAAACTATTCAATGGTTTTTATCTTCATTTTGTAAGACTTAACAGAGGAAATAGAATTTTGAATTAGGGTAGCATAAGAGGTGCGTCAAATAATTCCGTATTCATAGATATCCAGTGTTGAGATTTTTTTCACGCATACAGCAAAGTTGTAATGATATTTATCTACCCTAAATAAAAAAGTCCTAATGAAACTAACTTATTAAAAGATTTTATGGAACGGTATTATGAAATGATATTATGAAACAATTTTATGCAAGATTTTGTGAAATAATTTTATGAAACGACTGATTAAATGATATTGAATGATTAAATGATTGAAGGATTAAATGAATTTTATAGATATATCTCATAATGTATGGAATGTTTGGTAATGAAATTAACTACAGTTCACCGAATTGATCCGCAAGTTTCAAAAATAATATTAGAATTTTAAAATGCGAATTATTTTACGATTTTTTTTCTAATTTTATTGATTTTTATGTAATGATGATAGATTTCTCCATTTTTGAGAAAAAAAGGGGGAAATGGGAATTATTAAATGTCTTTTTCATCATTTTCACATTGAAATAAAAATTATCTTTTATTTAAATCCATTGTGGACACAATGTTGTGATCAAATTATGCTTTTCGCGAAAAAACAAACAAAATTCATACTTCGATCTTCAAGAATCAGTTTATTTTAAAAACCGAAAAAAGCTTGCCACTTCGAAATTCCATAAATATTTTTTTTTTCAAAGAGAAAATGACATCAATTTTCTTTAAAAGAAAAAGCAAATTTCAAAATGCTAATTAAATGATCACGTGTTAAAAGTAAAAAATTAAGAAAATTACATCAAAATCTTTTCACATAAGTATAAAAATTAATACAAAATAGTTAAAAATAAAATATCACTCGCGATACGTATTTTAAGGTGGTAATTAATTTATATGTAAAAGACGAAAGCGTTAAATATATTAATGTTTAATATGCCAAAAATAATTAAATTATCACACTTGAAAAACTGCGAAATTATGAATATTAGGTCATATTTAATGAGCTTAAATAGTATTTTTAATATATTAAATTAAATAAGTACCCGTTAATCATAAAAGAGGAAAATATGAATAAATTATTACATGAGATAAGCATTTAATAAGGATAATCATAACACATATTAAAATGATAAATTTAAAACGATTTTCATTCCGTAGACTTAATATTAGATCATATAGTGCAAAAATAGTATATATGTCAGTTTTGTTTATATATAATATCACTTGATCCAACATAAATACAAATAAATGCATGCTCAAAATACTTTCCTTTTTTTGTACAAATTGGTATTAAGAAATTACATATTATTATTTTTAAAATAAACATTATACATCGTAAAAAATCACCAGAAAATATGAATTGATGACATATTGAAATTGACAAAATAATTAATCAATAATCTACAGCTGTTTTTGAAACACATAAAACTGGATAAATACATGAAATCAAAGCATAAAAACTCAAAATACAATGGTTTTTAATATGTGGATCTGAAAGCTATTCTAGTTTTTTTAACTTCAAACCTAAATGGGAATAATACAGTGTGTCCACCAAAATAAAGCCACTGTGATTTTGTACAGCAATTAAATACGAAACAAAACCATAAGAACGAAAAAAAGTATTAAGAAAGACAATATAGAAATACATATTTACAAGAAGTAACTTACGTGTTGCCACACTTCGTTAGGAAAAAATGAATGTATAAAAACAGAGAGAGAAGAGGGGGAGGGAGTTTCCCGTCCAAATAAAGCCACTACTGTTAATAGCCAATATATCCATCGTGCTTGTAAGATGAATATACGAGATGGCATGCTATTTACGAATTCATAGAATACAATATATATATAATAGCATCGATATTATCCCAAGCCTCAATTATGGCGGCCACCAGTTCCTCCACAGACTTGAATTGTTTGCCACTGTTATTTAAAGCTGTACTGAGAATACTCAACACAATTTCTTGGGAATTGATATGAAGATGCACGGCAAGCCATTCCATGACATATCCCTAATTATGAATAACCCCAATTATGAATTACCTGTAATTGTATAAATGTATATTTATAATTATAGGTATTAACTAAAAAAAAAATAAAACTTTGTTTTTTTCCTATTTATTTTGTACACAATGGCTTTATTTCAGTGGGATACACTGTATTGTCCATAGTATTGTTATAAAACTGAGAAAAATACATTACTGGCCAAAAAAAGTTATTTTTGTCACGTATTTTAGTATGTACATTCCCCTTTAAAAATAATCTTAAGGTTATCTGAAGAAATCGCCACTTTCTACAGAAATTCTACAGAAATTTGAAGACAATTTGCAGACTTAGTTTTATCTTTAAATATTCTGCAGAATTTTAAAAGATATTCTTTAAAATATCTGCATAATGGGCCAAATACCTTCGGATTTCCCACAGATTTTGAGCCAAAAAGCTATAGATTTTCTTCAGATATTTTTAGTGGGTCGCTTATTCTTGTTTATTTTAAGACAGCTTTAGCAATTTATGACCATTTTGAATTGACATTCAGCAAAATCACCAATTTTAATATAAGATTTTAAAAAATATGTCTAAAAAGAACCATAAATTAGTATACTATTTTTAAAAGAACAAAAGCAGTCAGAAGTGGAAAAAAAAATAGTCACAAAAAATTACATTTTTTGGCTAGTACTGTAATGCTAATTTCAACCTAACCATTTTACACAAGCTGATTTTCAAATGTGTAATTTATCTTTCGTATCAATCTCGAAAACTGTTGTATGTATCACGGCAGTAATAGCTTAGGCCAAGGTTACTGAAAAATGACCATTAAAACTGAAAAACATGTCGACATTGCAGAAGATGTTTATATCAATAATATCAACCAATCTTCTTTAATCTATACATATACAAAATAGTTTGTCCCGACTGACTGATAATCAACGCACAGACCAAACTAAAAAAAGTAAAAACATGAAAATTGTTTAAAATATAGTTCTTATGACGTAAGCGTGCTCTAAGATCCGATTTTTGAAAATCACCCCTCTAAAGGAAGCAAATAAAATGTAAAAAATTCTGGAACATTGTCCTATATCTCAGCAGCCTTTTAACGTAGCAGCATGAAATTCCAGATAATAAATCTATTACAAAAATAATTAAACTCTTGTTTCAGTGATTTTAGAAATTTCCTCCTTATAAGGTTTAAAAAGATGGCCGAACAATTTAATACATTTGGCTCATATCAGCAGTTGTTTTAAGTAGAAGCGTGAAACAGTAGAAAATAAATCTATTAAAAATGTTTAAAGGCGTGTTTCAGCGATTTTACAATTTCCATGCCTCGAAGGGAATAAACTAATCTCCCTCAGGGAGTCAAAAATTTCTAACAATTTTTTGCCCTATCATGTGGCATATTATCGGAAAATCTTCTAACGTTTCTTTCACATTATGAAGTTTTGTTCCCGCACCCCATTTACTCCCCCGATGGGTAGTTTTAAAATTTTTTTGAAGTTGTAGTGTTTCACCATTACATATCGTATTTATTTACGTGATCCTCTGATAAATATTATTTATAATACTTGAAAATTTCAAAGAGAGGGGAGCATTTTATACCGGGGAGATGTGATAGTTGCAACACTGGGGGTGGGAGAGACAATTTTCTAAATTTGACCTACAATCCTCATGTGATGAATAATTAGCAAGCTCTCTGACCATTATTTACAATTATACATTTGAAGCGTCTCTGAGGAATTTCGTCATATCGCAGCAGCAGGTTTCGGCGCAAGCGGGTAATCCAAAATAAAACACCTAGTAAAAAATTAGTTAAACATAGGTACTTCAGAAAATTTAAAGCTATTTTGTCTATCATGAGGTCACATCAACTTTGAACAGGACGATGTAATATTATTTGAATAAGACAAGATTTATGGATGTTTAATTAGCTATTAAGTTTTTTTTTTTTTAGATGTATTTTGTTTGATTCAAAATTCCTTTAGATAAACTGACCAGCGTAGCGGGGGAAGACTGTTAGAATATTAATGTTCTTTAAACAGGGCACATTCATATTTTTTCGGAAGCTGCGACGTCTGAACAGAAGTTAACGGCAAGCTCGCAGGGCAGTATGAGCTCCATAGTATGTATATAAAGGTTCTTTCATTATTTAACTTTGTATGAAGAAAGAAGAACAAAATGCTTTTCAACATTATTTTCACTTTACAGAGTATTCATTCATTCTATGGTACAGAGTATTTCATAAAGTAAAGTGATTTTATTGCTTTGATCTTAAATGTTTGCGACTGGAAGTCTTAAGTTACGTGACTTAATGATATGAAGTGACTTAATAAAACCTCCTTCCAAATACTCACTTTCTGTAGCTATTCACTTCTTTAAACGAATACAAAATAACGCGAAAACAATCCTTTTAAAGTTTATACTGGAATATTACTACTATTTTCACTGTCATAGATTCCTCAATTTTGATGCATTGTTGAAAAGTGTATTGTGCGCATTTTCAAAACATTGCTTTCTCGTTGTATATTTCCTGTATCTTAT
This sequence comes from Maratus speculifer, assembly GCA_964019185.1. Taxonomy (NCBI): domain Eukaryota; kingdom Metazoa; phylum Arthropoda; class Arachnida; order Araneae; family Salticidae; genus Maratus; species Maratus speculifer. The sequence continues at coordinate 421,998,099 of OZ025292.1, forward strand.
AGAATACCACCAACAAGGATTAATTCAAACGTTGTGTTTTTAGAATTTGACATTCGAATGTAAATCTTCAAATGAAATTTCTGCTTAAGAAGATAATAAACGAGAATATTTCGTTGACGCGTACTGAATGTGAAAAACCTTACTGTATGTAAATTACTTTTTTTTATTTTATCTCACATGATACCTCTATTTGATAATAGTAAAATAAAAATAAAAAAACTCCACACTCATCCAATATGGATTGAATGTAAAGTATTATGTATTAAGTAAAATGTAAAGATTGTGAGTAAAATCTATGAACTTTTCGCTACTTGCAGTGGAAAACGATATATTTATCTTTTATAAAATCTTTAAGAAAATCTACGTATTTTTTTCCAATAAATACTATTTTCTATGCACCATTTTAAAAATACATTGTTGCGAATTGAGGGCTTTTCTTTTATTTTTAAGTTACACTATGTAATAATGGAAAATTTCTCGGCGTTACCATTTATTTTAATGTGCTAAAAATATTTATAAAACAATATGAACTCAGTTATTGAAAAAAGCTTAAAAAATCCCACTTATAATCAGAAAGAAACAGATTTATACCAGTTCGATAAAAGGATTGTTACATTTAAGCTTAAAAATCGATATGCTATATCTTAACTGTTTAAACATCCTAAAATAAGAATCTTTGCAAATATTTCCTCGTGGACTCGAAAGTAAATATAAAACGTATTTTGAAATCTTTTTGCATAAATACATATTTATGGTTAAAGTGAAAGTAAATATGCAATTATAAGAAAATCGTTTAGTTTTTTTAAATGTGTGCATAAGCAAGAATAAGTGTATTTTTTGTTTCATCTTAATAAAACTGATTTCTTTTTTATGTATATTTTTCAGTTAGATTAAATGGGAGTATTTCTTAAAATAAAATAAAAAAATATTTGGTTTAGTAATGTTGGTTGTTATCATTTATATAATTCAAAGAGTACGTTTAATATTAGGGGGAACTGGGGCACATTGATACAGTTTTTTTCTAAGAATTTTTTTGGTGTCCAGAAAGTGGAAATTTCAAATTCTTTTTCCATGTAGTGTCAGAAAAACTTATGTAGTTTGTTATAAAAATGTACAGTCGTTGTTTTAAATAGTATTTTTGCATGCAATTTTAAAAAAATCAGAAAATGTCATTTCTATCAATGTGACCCATCCCTAGGGCAGATTGATACACATCATGGTGCACATTCATACGTTTGGGAAAAATTGAAACAAAATAACACCAATGCATACTATTCATAGAAAATTAGTTAGCAAACCACTCTATATTTATTTATAGAAATTCAAGTTATCCACAAATTATTTGTAAGTAATATTAAAGCAATAAAAAATGAAATGAATGATGACTTGATGTTCTAGCTTTTCCTTGGCTATTTTGGCTGTTGTAACTTTGTCATATCTGGTACTTCAAACAAGTTTATCTTTTTTCTTTGGAAAGATGAAAATATTAAGAGGTTTTCTGTCTATAAATCGGTTTATAAATAGAAAGAAAAGGATAATTACATTAAAAAGTCTGTTTATAATCCTTTGTTGTTCTGCAGCTTGTTTCTCTTACTTAACATTTCTCATCTTGAAAATATTTTTTTCTCTAGAAAATTGATATAAATTCGAGATTTTCCAAGTTGCTGTCCTTTTCTTTTCTTAGTTCGACTAGCACTACACTGTCAGAAAAATTCGTCAATATACACTAAGTTATCGTTATTTTTTCACAAATAACTTCTGTTTTTCCAAAAGACGTATTTGTTCTGTGAGTTCATTCCGAAAGTCGAAAAATGAGGAAACGTTTCCGTTTATATCTAGCACGCATGCGCATTGGGTCTGTTAGTAATAAATTCGAATTTATTTTTAAAATGAAAAACGAAAATATTCTATCGATTAAAATGTCTAATTTAGTTTTAAAAGACAAAAATGTTTTCGAATTTAAAAATAAATAACAATTACTTTCTTTATTCGTTCAAAAATTCTCACAATCTGTTATTCAAAGTTGGATAAGTTGAATAAAGTTCAATATACTAAGTTATTTCTATGATAAATATTCGCATATAAAATATACTTTAAGTGAACACATTTAAAAAATAAAATGCAAAAAAAAAATTGATATTATTAAAAAAAATCTTATCGAATAAAAATAAAACATCCATGTTTTTTCTCTAACAATCTACGTAATATATTTAAAATTCACATTTTTATACTATATTAATACTAAACGTAAAAAAAAAAATCAGCCACAGTTTCATTAAAGATGAAGTCTTTCCGAGATTAACTGCAAAATTAAAAGCTTTTTAACGAAATACACCAAACCACACCCATATGAAATGAACACTTCTATTTAAAGCGAAATCTTCATAAGCAATCCTGGCGCCGTGGATGCGCATTGGCCTTGTAATCCTGGGGTCCTTGGTTCGATCCCCACCTCTTCCGCATTGATTTTTCCAAACTTTTTTCAAGTGACGGATATTTTTCCTCTTTTGACGGAGAAAAAAATAAACGGAAAGTCGTCAATATACAGACAATTTCTGGCAGCAGTGCTGCCAGTACATTTTCTGTAAAAAGACGGAAATTTTTTTGAGAGTGTACATGTAGTATGAATTCGTATCGCTTCTGTTTGCAAAAATACTATAAAATGTTCTAATATAAAAAATTAGAGCGATTTCTCTTCAATAAAAACTAATATTAGAAACTTTTGGTAAAAAATGTTTGGAATAAGATGTGTATGATAAAAAGAATAATAAAAGGTAATGAAAAAATAAACTAGAAAAGGATTTAGTTTGTATCAATGTGCCACAAGATGAACTGTATCAATGTGCTCCATACAGCCATTTTTAATAAAGTGAATCTCAAATCCAACACTTCATAATTTACCTAACAATAAAGAATGAGGATCTGATAAAGGGTAGCTTTACTTGTTAGCGATAGTATTCTCTTTAGTTGAAAATACTGTAACATTTGTATTAAAAGTGTACCATTAAAAGTGTACAACTCAAATTTACTTTTGACCTACAAAGACAATAACTCATCCGTCTCATTTCGTCAAACTACTGATTCATACCAAGATGTTCTGTATGTAGTTTTGTACACTAGCATCACTTTTTGGAGCTGTTGTGAAACTTCCTATAATGACCCTGTAAGCAGTAGAAGAGGTGTATCAATGTGCACCAGTTCCCCCTACATATAATGGCATTGATTATACTCTTTTTCTTAAATAATAATTATTATCTTTGTACTTTAAAATTAAAATTGTTATTCAAATTTGATTACATATATAACAAAAGTGTATAAAATATAATAACGTATATAAAATATAAACTATTCTTTGGAAAAAAAAAAGTTTCATTAAAAAATGTAACCTTAAAAAACATAAAAATAAATATATTTCCATAATCTTTATAAATTAATTAAAATAAGACTCTAGAAAACATCATAGTATATGACAAACAGTATATCTTAAGTTTATATGTATATATATTTCTTCTTTTTTTTAAAATGTGCTTAAAACAACATTTTAGCTTTAAATGCAAGATTCATAAAAGATATATATATGTAAATATGTGTATCTTCTTCAGGACAATATCTACTGGGAACTTTTAAAATTCACGGAATTGTTATGGATAGTTGTAATGTACTGCCACAAAATTTGATAAAAAAATGAATGAACATATTTCTGAAGTATGAAGAGCAAATTTATTTTAATTAATACTTGTCAAATTAATTTTTGAAAACAGTCATTTGCAAATGCTGAAATGCTAATTTTTAATAGACAACGCTAACGTCTATTAAACTTTCAATTAGTCTAACCTTCGAAACTTGAAAGTTTAGAAGGTAAAATACGATATGGCATACGATTTACCAATCCCTGGAATACAACCGCATCAATATTATGTAGACCTCAATGATGGCGGCCTACAATTCCTCAACAGACTTCAGCTGTTTGACATTGGCATTTAAAGGTGTACTAAGAATACTCATCGCAATTTCTTGGGGATTGTTATGCTAGTACAACAGTCTATACAATCGCATGCAACTATTTTATAATATAAATTATATTTTATATTTAGTCTCATAAATTATTTCATATTATGTGAATTAATTATGCAAATATTAGCATTTGAAAGTAGTTTTATATATAAACTATGTACGCATTGTCATTAAAACAGTTAACAGATTAAGCAGAGCTCAGAGACATCCTAATTCTTTTTACTTTTGCATTTCCCCACTTAAAAACAAAAATTGTTTTGAGAGATTTTTTTTTAATATCCATCTAGAAAAATCATCACAATGATTTTTGCTTTTTAGAAATTTTTTTATGTAGTTCGTAAGGGGCAGATTCCCCTAGAAATTTAAACAAACAGAATATAATGTAAAATTTTGTTAAAAGACGAAAATTATAACGACAGTATTATTTTGGTATTTTAACGCATTTTTTTTCAGTCATATCTTTACATATATGAAATATATATCTACATCGTACAGAGAAATCCCCTGTTTAGAAAATCTAATAAAATTAACGAAATAATAGGGGGAACTGGGGCACATTGATACAGTTTTTTTCTAAGAATTTTTTTTTATGTCCAGAAAGTAGAAATTTCAAATTATTTTTTCATGTGGCGTCAGCAAAACTTCTGTAGTGTGTTATAAAATTGTACATTCGTTGTTTTATGTAGTATTTTTGTATGTAATTTAAATAATAAAAAAAGTCATTTGTATCAATGTGCCCCATCCCCGGGGCAGATTTTTACACCTCATGGGGCACTTCGATAGGTTTGGGAAAAATGGAGACAAAATAACACCAATGCATGTTTTTCATAAAAAATTAGTTAGCAAGCCATTCTATATCTATTTATAGAATAGAACTATTTATCTAATTCAAATCACCCACAACTTATTTGTAAGTAATAATAAAAAAATAAAAATTAAATGAATGATGACTTGATGTTCTAGCTATTCCGTGTCTGATAGTTAGTTGTGGTAACTTTGTCATATCTGTTACTTCAACCCCAGCATTACCTTCTTTCTTAGAAAAGTTGAAAAAATTACCAGGTTTCTGTTTATAAATTGGTTTATAAGCTGAAAATTAAGGATACTTACTTTGAAAATTCTGTTTATAATATAATTATCCTTTCCTGTTCTGCAGCTTGTTTCTATTACTTAACATTTCTTATCTCGAAAATACATCTTTCTCTGGAAAATCGGTATGAATTCCAGATTTGCTAGGCAGCTGTCATTTCCTTTTGTTAGTTCGACTAGCACTACATGTTGGGTAACTTCGTACTTTTTCTGATAGCAAAAATACTATAAAAAGTTCTAGTATAAAAAATTAGAGCTATTTTACTTCAATAAAACTAATATTAGAAATTTTTTGGCGAAAAATGGTTGGTTTAAAGAGTGTACTTAAAAAAAATAATAAAAGGTAATGAAAAAATAAATTAGAAAAGGATTTAGCTTGTATCAATGTTCCCATACAGCCATTTTGAATAAAATGAGTGTGAAATCCGATACTTCATAATTTACTTAACAATAAATAACGAGGAACTGATAAAGAGTAGCTTTACGTGCCAGGGAGAGTATTCTTTTTGTTTGAAAATGCTGGAACATTTGTATAATATCATTACAGTTGTACAACTCAAATTTACTTTTGACCTACAAAAACAATAAATCAAACATCCCATTTCATCAAATTACTGAATCATGCCAAGACTATTTGTATATAGTTGTGTACACTGGCATCACCTTTTCGAGTTTTCTTGAAACTTCCTGTAATGACCCTGTGAGCAGTAGAGGTGGTGTATCAATGTGCCCCAGTTCCCCCTACGTACTAAAACTATATACGAATTTCGGATCTACAATTTCCCAAAGAATCTATTAGAATATTTCGCTACTAAACCAAGCTTTCAAGCATCGATATTTATTGATACTATATTTTATATACGCTATGTACACATATGCCTGTAATATTCTGTTCTTACATGCATTTCTATGTAATATTTTTAAACATCCAATGTACCATTCTGTATTTAGAGATACAGCTGTGAAAATTGCTTTCGCATATTGTTATGTAATATTCTTTTCTTAATAATATATTAGTCTAAATTTCTCACATACATTTCAGTGTAATATACAAAATGCATAAATATTTGAAGAAAATTGGATCCATAATTGGTTTTGGATTAAATATTTGTGGAAAATTATTCGGAAAATTGGTAAATTTACATTAATGCACCAATACTGTTACACCAGTCAAAATTTCTACGCATGCAAATTTTTTGCATTTTTTGAAATGGTGACAAATAACACTCTTTTATTAAGTCGATAAACTTAAATAAATACAGATAAATCTTTACGACAAGAGGGTAACTTTTATGACAAATGTGTAATTTGATAAATTAGTACACAAACGTATGAAAAAATGACTGATTACAGTTTTATTGTTTTACAATGTGATCATACAATTTAAAGACAGTAAATTGTCATGGCTTTAAAAATATGAAAAGTATTTTGAAATAGTTTATAATAGTTAATAACATGCATAATATGTACATATACATTTATAATAAATCCGGTTAAAAAAAATTCAAAACTTTTGTGTACAAAAAAGCTTTTTTTTACACATTTCTCTGTTATATTAAATTTATATAAAAATACTTTATGTAGATAAGATGGTTTTCCTTATAAATAATTTATGGAATAATTTTAATCATTCATATTATTACATTGCGTCTACGGTTAAGTTTATATATTTATTACGAGTTTTTACATTAAAATGAAAATTATATATTTGTATTAATTTTATATCTTTCATATTTCAATAAATAATAATAATGAATTAGTGTTTACACGATAGTATTTGAGAGTTAATGAATGGAATAAAATGACAATTTTCTCTTTTTTAAGGTATTTTTGAATAGTAAAATTAATAGGACTTTGTAAACAAAAAAAAATGCTAGAGGTTATATAAATAACATCATTTAAATAGTCATTCAGTCACCCAAGAGAATTTAAATATTCATAAAATATATAAGATAATTTTTCAATCAAAATCGAAATTAACTACTCTTTAACATATTCAAATATTATTTTTAAAATCACCATTCATTACAAAATGTATATAAATCTGATTCAACCAAGTAATTTAAAATAATGAAAATTTTCGTAATATTTTTATAAACTGAATAAAATAAAATAAATATGTTGGCTTTCAAATTGCATTCAAAATATTTAAAACAGCTTTTAATTTTTAGTTAATGTTGTGTATCTTAATATATATATTTTTTAATTAAACACCAGGGAGGATATAAATGTATACACATTATACATGTATGCGTGTGTGTGAGTCTAAATTTTATTTAATAAATGTATACTATCATAAACACAACTCCAAGCTCGTAAATAAATTACAATTATAGCTCTAATAAAAGGCATACGATGAACAACGTGTCATGAATATAAAATCGATTCTACACTTCGTATTTAATTCATTTTGACACGCGTGGACATAAAGAGACAGTGGACCATACAGAGTTATCAAATGAATTACTCTCTCACTGTCAATTCATTGTCAGTGAAATAAATAATATATATGCCCTTTTAGCTTTTAACATGTTAACTTGCGTTTGTACTTGTTAATATTTAAATTAAATGAGAAAACATTATTAACTATTCTAGAGAATATACAATTAAATAGTCCCAAAGAATATTAGTGAATTAATAAGTAACAAATTGTTTTTAGTCATTTTAAAATATTGCATTTATTCATTAGTATTTTAAAATTTAGTCACATATGTGTTATCAAAATGATAATGTTTTATTAATCCCTTTATTAAAAGAACTTGTAACATCTCGACAAGTAAAATGAATCAGTTTTTGCTGAATATTTAACATTAAATAATTTATGCAAAAAAAGAGATATAAATATTTCACATACATAGAAATATTTTTCACATTAAATACATAGATTATAGCCCATACATAATTCAAAAGAGAATAATTCCACGCATAAATTTCTTTTCAATAATTAATTCACTTTTTACATATTTTTTTAGTTTCGATACACTTTTCCAAAAAACCGTTGAATATATCACCTTTACAGTTGTTGTGCTGTCAGACAACATACCATTCATGAATAATAATAAACAATTCAACACAAATTCTTGTCATTTTCGCTATATTATCTCACAAACACCATATTTCTGTGAACTAGAATTATGTTTTTAATGAAAACAGCTTGTATTCCGTACGCAATTGTTTATATTCAGTATTATTTCGAGAATATTTTACATGGAAATTGAAATGACTGAATATAAATGAGTAATTCGTAACATTGTGAGGTCGAAAATCAGAAAAACAATTTTGTAAGTTCGACTCCCCGTAAAGCATGGTGACGTCACTGCAACGTTGTTGTGAAGTCACATTGTGACTTTGTGACCATCGATTGTCAATGTGACGTCACGTGACGTCGATGAGAAGTCACAGTGACTAAAATGTGAAGTCGTTATGGCCGTTTTAGAGCTCTTTTGTGACGTTTCACAAAGTGGTCACAATGTGACAAATTTGCGAAAAATGTGTCATTTGTGACTAATTTGACATTAACATTGTGACGAAACTGTGACAAAAGCGACGATATATAAATTGACAGAAACATGTTTTTAAAAGTAATTAACATGTTTTGAAGGATATTTATAAATTTTTAAAGATTTTTAAGAAAGTGACATCTCAGTCACAATGTGACGTCATTGAGTGGTGGCATTTTGGTTACAGATGTGATGTGACCAAAGTGACTAACAGTGACGTCACTGTGACCATGCATGCTATTAGGGTCGCAACTAACTTACAGATAGATACCGAGACTTATTTGTGTTTCATAAATCTCTAGAGAAGGTTCAAATCCGTCTTGGCACTGCTGTTTATTAATGGACAAAATGATACTAAATTCACTATTTGACATTTTGTCCAATTTTGCTATAAAGGAGCTTGAGTATGAATATTCCTTTTTCATTTTTCATTCTTCTTTTTATTTCACAAGAAATCTTACTTTTTTGCTTATACCACATTAAAAACTATTATCATATTTCTTTTTCATATACTATCTTTTAACTAGTTGGGTGTGCCAATCCCAAAACTTTCATCTATCTCATACGTACATTTTAATATTTCAAAACTTAGTTACACATGTTAATGCCCTATAATATTATAAATTCAATACTATAACAACCATGATTTCAACTTAAATTTCTGCATCTGTCAATTAATCGGAATAAAAACGAGTTTCCTTATCTGCACGAGCCGATGAACAGTAGAACGATATTCAGTTTTTTTTTTCAAATTCTGGAAGGATCTACTCGCCATACTCCAAAAAAATCATACACAAAAAATTTAGTTCTGTTCTATGCATAACATCAAACACTTTTTAATGGTAAAATAATAAAAATGGCTCAGACATCATGATCACAGTGCTTCCTTTCCACGGATTTTTTTTTTCAAATTCAGGGAGGATCTACTGACCATAGTCAAACACTTATACAAAAAAATTCATTTAATTCTATGCATAATTTCATACACTTTTCTGTTGAAAAATATTGAAAATGGTTCAAAAATCGTTATTGTAGCGCCCCCTTTTCGGCGATTTTTTTTCAAATTCAGGGAGGATAAACTAGCCTTAGCAAACACTTACACAAAATATTTCATTCAATTCCGTGCATAACTTTATACACTTTTAGTCGGTACAATATTGAAAATGGCACAAAATTAGCTGTTGCAGCGCCCCCTTTCGGCAAATTTTTTCAATTTCAGGAAGGATAAACTAGCCATAGTCATACACATACACACAAAAAATGGCTCAGTTCGATACATAACTTCATACATTTTTAGTCGGTACGATATTAAATATGGCACAAAAATTACAATTGCAGCGTCCTCTTCCGGCGTAATATTTCAAAATTCAAGAAGAACCTGCTTGCTATAGCCAAAAACATTCACTAAAAGTTTGTTCAATTGTATGCATATCTTCATACACGTTTTGATAGTAGCATGACGACATACGGACACACATACACACACACACACATGGACAGACAGACATTTTGTGAAAACATGTTTTTTGGAATCTCTGACTCCTAAAACGTTTAAATCCGTCAAAAACCGGAAGTCGAAAAAAATTTCGATTACAATACTTTATCCTATTGAAGATAGAAGAAAGTAAAATTTTATACACATCAACGTACAGCAATTGGTAAGTAGACATAAATAAATTTCATTTCCATATTGTACATATTTTTAAAATGGCTCAAAATTGTTATTTAGTCAAAATGGCTTACAATAAGCATCGCAGAAAACATTAATGATAAAAATTGTAGAAGGATTTCACAGAAATCGTGAAAAGTATTTTTCATCTTTGCTATGCATAGTTTACAAAAATGTATTTTTTATAAAGCAGATTTAAAATGCCAATCTTATTATTCTGCAGCATATTTGGCGTGCAGCACTTGCAAGAAAATTCGAAAATAATGTTTCAGGCTTACTGAATGCATATGTATTTATGTAAAATGTATTTTGTGCATTGAACATGCACACTTCTTTTAGGATTACACGATAGAGGCTTTAAAGATTTTCGAATTGCATTTAAATTATATATTACATATTAAATAGCTATAAAAGCATATTTAATCGTAATAAAATTATCAATAGTCAAACAATCACTCATAAAAATGATATAGATATTTATTTTTAAATTCTACATATTGCATGACATAAAATATTAATTTTCCATGATTAAAAGAAATTGAATAAGAAAATATTATATCAAATGAAAATCAATTTTTTTTAATTGCTTAAAAGGCAAAATTCCAATCTAGTGATAAAGGTTCCATGCCGGGAATCGAACTCGGGACATCAGTATAGCGCACTGACGTTCTACCGACTAAAACACATGGAGCGACACCCAGCAAGGAACTTATCACTATTACTTGTTGGCAAGGCTACAAACGCAGCACAATATGGAATACAATCCGCAAGCCACCGATCTGGGGCAATCACGAAACTCAGATTTACCCAGCATCGATTGAATATATTAATGCATGGAAATTTTTCCAGAGAGAGAAAATTCGCCTTGAATATAACATATCAAATGAAAATCAAAATTTTTTTTTGAATTGCTTAAAAGGTGCAAATGCCAATCTAGTGAAAAAGATTCCATGCATGGATGATGCAAGCATGGAATCTTTTTCACTAAATAGGAATTTGCGCCTTTTAAGCAATTCAAAAAAATTTGATTTTCATTTGATATGTTATATTCAAGGCGAATTTTCTCTCTCTGGAAAAATTTCCATTCATTAATATATTCAATCGATGCTGGATAAATTTGAGTCTCGTGATTGCTCCAGATCGGTGGCTCGCGGATTGTAATCCATCTTGTGCTGCGTTTGTAGCCTTGCCAACAAGTAGTAGTGATAAGTTCTTTACTGGGTGTCGTTCCATGTGGTTTAGTCGGTAGAACGTCAGTGCGCTATACTGATGGCCCGGGTTTGATTCCCGACATGGAATTGTTTTCATTAGATTGGCATTTGCGCCTTTAAAGCAATTCAAAAAAATTTGATTTTGATTTGATATGTTATATTCAAGGTGAATTTTCTCTCTCTGGAATAATTTCCATGCATTAATAGGAAAATATTAGTCGAAATATTATGAAGTAACTGATAGAATAATAAAGTAACATGAAATATAAAAAAAAATTAAAATTTATAAATTGGAAGGGAAACAACGAATTAACTTTGAAAAGTTCCTTCAAACGCGTTGATTTTAAACTGCTTATGTAATGTTAAAAATTTTTAGACGGTATATTCTAATATTGATCTATGTATCATAATCCTTTATCCTTTGGTTAAATATGTACCACTATTATTTCTCGAAAATTTACAAGAAATTTTGAGTAGGCATGAAGTTTTCTACTTTCATGTTTTGAAACACTCAGATAAGTTTTCAAATAAAGAATAATAAAGAAGAATCACTACAATGTTAATTACTAATTATATCAAGACGACAAAGTTCAGTTATTTATAATTTGTGCTGTTAAATATCTTTTAATTTTTATATATGGCAATATAGGAGAAATTTACCATAGTCATATGCTGAAGGCTTCTACATACGTTATTACGATCGAATTTTTCACTAATTGATCAAAATTTACAAATGTACATTGTACATTTCACATCTGTATTCACGTAAAAGAAAAATTGGCACTTTAATTTGATAATTTTGATTAAAAAATTGAAGTCTCAGTGCTATTAGCTGGAATAGATGTTAAACTGTTAATATTCTTTTACGTGTAAATATAATTTTGTAAATGAAATCAAAATTCATTGGGTTTTATAACAGAAGATATATAAATTTCTATTTTATCCCTTTTAATGAGAAATTGGCAACATAAAGATGTAGCACTCAATTTTTTCCCTTTTTTCTTTTTCTTTAAATAGAAATGGAGCACTCCTGTTGCCACGATTAGAAAAGTGGTATTAAAAGCTACAAAAAATTAATATTTCAAAAAGAAATTAAGATATAGCTTTCAAACAAATTTCATTTAAAAGTAATTTTTTTTTTCTACACGATGATGTAAAAATTGAAAATATCCGACATTACGAAGTTTAAAAACTTTTAGTAGCAAAAATTGCAATACCGAAATTAATTTAAAATTTGAAAGTGTTGCCATGCGCAAAATGACGTATGCGTTGCGCACAGGTACGTTTGGCCTTTATAATACAGATATATTTTGAAAATTGGTGATAAAAAATTAAATATTAAGAAAATGCGGGTTAACGTTATCTGTATCAATGAGACCATTTTCCTTGAAATAACGCATTAAATGCAATACACATGTTTAATCTTGTATTACTATTTACAAATGCTTGATAGTGTTACATATATCTTTGAATTTAGATATTTCATGTTACACAATATCTTTATTGCACAATATCTTTAGATCTATTATTATATTTATATTTATCTTATACTGACAGTTTGATCTTACTCTGATTTACTTTCTTCTTGAAGAATACTAAGTTGTTCAGATATTTCAAATGTCGTTATCATCAGGCGTAGTACAAATGGAGACACTGACTCTTGAAATTTTCGTATCTGCTTCATAAGGCAGAATTCTTTTACAGTTACAACCGAGCTCTGTTGATTGTGAAAGAACAATTTTACAGTGTGTTCTTTTTCTAGCAATGTAGATATGATATGCAAAGAAGTAACTAATGTTCCTTCAGAGTCCGCTTTCCCTTAAACTAAAGAACAATGCTAATCGGCATGCGCTGTAATGCAAATGTGTTTCCCATTCTCAATATATACAAATAAATAAAATCTGTGTTACAGTGCCAACTACTGTTGAATTTTTAAAAATAAATCCCAAGCGAATCATGCGAATTATTAGTATTTCAATTGTTATTTCATTTGGTCCCATAGAACAGATCTTAGAGCTCTCTCATATGGAGGTTATTTGTTGCATGCGCTTAGTAGTGCGAGTGTGCCAATTGTTTACCGAGTACAGGGTTTGTCTCTAGTATGAAAAATCTTACGGCTGATTTTTCATATTCATTGAGCAATTTCTCTTTTTTTACTAAAAATATATAATGAAATAAATATACATTACTAAATGGTACATTTATAAAAAGAATATATTTAAAACACACTTAAAAATTATCAACGTTTCATTCGTTTCTATGAACGTCGTTAGGATACAATATAAAGATGTATACAAGACATCTACATGTATAAAGATGTATACATGTATACAATACAATGGATACAATATAAAGATACAATATATATACATCTTTGTATTGTATCCTGACGATGTTCGTAGAAACGAATGAAACGTTGATAATTTTTAAGTGTGTTTTAAATATATTCTTTTTATAAGTATACCATTTAGTAATGTGTATTTATTTTAGTGCATATTTTTAGTATAATTTATGGTGAAATTGTCCAATTCATAATTATTCTCTTTTTTATATTATGCTAATTAAATGTTTCGTATGTATTACAGCATCCGCTATAGGCGGATTTTTGTATTTCTAATTGTTGTAATTTTTAAAAATAATTAGCGCAGTATTTGAATTCAAATTTTTTTTCAAAATGAATCAATCAATTATCTGTGAAAATTTTAAGTCATTTAGTGTTTTAAGATCTATGATCCGAAATTTCTTTTGTAATCAGATGCATTCTATAAAATTTATAGAATCCTTTATCATCAAACTTAAAAATGAGTCAAATAGTTTTGACATTTTATGGTTCTTCAGCGTACATGAAAAGCATTTTGAAAAGATAAATCTGTCATTTTTTAATCTTCTTTTAAAAATCGCTAATATGCATCATTCGTAATCCTGCATTAATCAACCGGGCAAGCATAATTTAAAATACAATTTTAAATTCAATACTGAATCACTAGGATATTGTTTAGTAGGTATTTAAGTTAAATCTTAATATCCAAAGACAAATATTTGACAACATAATTTTTAAATAACTATATTACTATTTATACAAAAAACAAATGATGCACTTTATAATTATTACATAGTTGAAGAAGTTTTGAACATTTTTTTTGGTAAACTAAAGCAGAACATGTAAAAATAATTGATAAATAAAACAGTAAAACTTTAAATCATAATGTAAATTTTAGTTCTAAATTTAAAAAAAAAACCCTCTTCATATTACGAATAGGATTTATTAAATTTAAAGTAATATTAACAAGTAAAGATGTTGAGTTTTAAGTTACATTTTTTACTGCTCAAATGATAATTAGCAAATCACGAATAATTAAAAAAAGGGCTTTTGTGAAATCTTTATTGCTGTTATTTTTTTTTCTGCTATAAAAATTTATTGTAATTTTGTTATGTAAATTCCATTATTCAGCACAGAAATATAAAATTCTGGTTGTTCCTCGTTAAATTACTGTTTTTCAAACTTTAAAAATAAAACCATACTTTAGAGGTTGTTTTTTAATGAAATAAAATATGCTTTAATATTTATACAAATTGGGCAATTCGAGTATTTCCTCTAATAGCGTATTAAGTTATATCTACAAATTATATATATTGACTAAAATAAGAAATATAAATATATATGTATAAATATATAAATATATAAATATATATATAAATATAAATATATATATATATAAATATATATATATATATAAATATATAAAATATATATAAATATAAATATATATATATATATATAAATATATATAAATATATATTCGTTTTTTAAAAACATAAGAACTTCCTATTTATAAAACGTTTTTGTGTTACATGAAGTAAAATTAAATTATTGATTTTGTCGACAGGCAAATTTTTATAAAATTTTAAGGCTTATGCAATGAATCACTTTTCGCGCAATTTTTTTTGTATATTTTGATTTTATTAATATCAATTTACATGCGCAGTTCATTTATATTTCAAATTGAGTTGAATTATTGTGGATGATATTTAAACATTGCAGTTGATAACTCGCAACAAAAAGCAATATTATAATTTTCAAGGATACGTTTATATTTAAATTTTGATATTTTAGAAATAATTTTTTCACCATATTAAACAAATAAAATTTTGAGTGTGATAATATACAGATTTTTTTTTTTGAAGTAGTTGTGATAGAGAATTAATTTTGTTTTTTGCTAGACTCTAAAGAAGAAATAAAGCCTGTGAGACGTAAAAGTAATGTTTAGTGGTCATTGATCTGTTTCGATATCACGTCTGCATGAAATCAGATTGAGGTGGTTCGGAAGAAGTTGTGACCATTTTTGTGCTCTGACAGTCGACTTTTTGGGGATGAATGCAAGAAGAAAGATTATTGTACGTTATTTCAGGTGACTGGATTTTATCGAAATCTGATACTGACAGTTAGGTTCTACCTTTTATATCTTTATTTATTTTTCTATGTTGGCACATTTTTACGTAGTATGTATCATAATATACTTCAACGGTCGAATGTATGAAAATTGAACAGCTTGAATATGAAATTGGAATGACTAACAAATATTTTTTTTACGCAGATCTTCAAAAAAATACTGCCGATCAGATTCTCTTCTATGTTGAAATTTTGGAGACAATTTTGCAGATCTAAGCCGATCTTAATGCACATACATATAAAGAAAAAGTTCAAAACTTTATGTATGCAACTAGCTATCTAACCATGTTTATCACTTTTTCATGAACAATGTAACTTTTATAATTCTGCACAAGTATCTTCCAAATTGTTGCAGCAAATGTAGAGGCCGAAAACTCTGCCAAGTTCGTTAAATTAGAACAATCGGACGCAGCGAATTGAAATGTGGAGGTTTTATTTAAAACAAAAAATAAATCTCAACTTCTTAATTATGATTCATGTCGTATCGTATTAGTTTAAAATTATTATTACTTGCAGACAGAGAACCAAAATTAATGTAAGGCAGATTTTAATATCATTAAAAAAATACTGAAGAATCAAGATATAGGTTTTTAGAAGAATACAATTTATAAGTATGTCGAATCACAAGATATTAATGCTTAGTTTCATTAAAACTCATCTTCAATATGCGTACAAATTTTATATTGAGAAGATTTTGATAGAACCAACACCTAAAACAAAATAAAAAATAAATAATAAAAAATAAATGAAAAGAAAAACAGAAAACAAACTAAGGGGGTATGTTTTAGAAAAAAAATGCACATCCATTAATCCACAACTAAAGAGATAAAAAAAATTATCATTATCATTATAAAATTTTTAACAACTTTTAGCGATGCTGCAGTCATCAGAGTTCTGTTCTTATAATGTTATTTCGTATTGCTAAACTATTCAACTAACAAGGAAGTTTTCCATTGGGGGTATACTCAGGATTTTTTGAAAAAAATACGAATTAAGCTACTCATGTAGGTAATAAAGGATCAGTGAAAATTAGCGGCGGAATTACATTATTAGATATGTAAAAAAATAAAATAGTTTGGAATAATTGGCGTGAAAAGCTCAAAGCGACGCGGGATTTGGCGAGCAGTGCATTTCCTCGCCAAAAGCAGACGATTTTAACGAATCTAAAAATTGATTTTAATTGACTTCACTGTTAAAAATCTGCAGCATTTACTGCAACGTCACTCCGCTACTTTT